>CM060353.1:34958573-36305091 GCA_030545235.1 Helianthus tuberosus
ATATTACTTAACATATTAAACACTAAATCTAATACTTAACATGTAACTAGATAGTGTAAGTAACATTTAGGATGGAACTAGGACCCCCCCCCCCCCCCCATAACCGGTTGTGTGTGAGTGGGGACACCCCATGATTTCTTCCATTTATTTATTGGATCTTGTTGGATGAAGGAGGAACACATTAACCTAAAGGTAAACACTTGTTGGAAAATCTTCTTATAAACCACAAGACCTTACCACTTCTCATCTTCACTTAGAACCACTTCTCATCTTCACTTAGAACCAACACATCTTCACTTATAAACCTAAAGGTATTCGCCTTAAAGATTTGGCGACATTTTTTATATGGTACTCGATGTACAATCTTCACAGATCACAAAAGCTTACAACACATATTTGATCAGAAGGAATTGAATATGCGCCAGCGACGTTGGGTCGAGCTGCTAAACGATTATGACTGTGAGATTAAGTACCATCCTAGAAAGGCAAACGTTGTAGCGGACGCGTTGAGCCGAAAAGAAAGGGCTAAGACCCTAAGGGTTCGGGCATTGGAAATGACCATACGAACAAACCTCACTACACGCATTCGTGATGCACAACAAGAAGCTCTTAAAGGAGAGAACCGTAAAGCTGAATACCTACGGGGTATGCTGAAATACATGGTGCCAAACGAAGAGGGGGCCTTATACTTCAAGAAGCGTATTTGGGTTCCACTCTATGGTGGCATACGAGAATTCATCCTTAATGAAGCCCACAAATCGAGATATTCGATCCATCCAGGATCGGACAAAATGTATCAAGACTTGAAAGAATACTATTGGTGGCCGAGACTCAAAAGCGACGTTGCTGTTTATGTTGGAAAATGCCTAACCTGTGCCAAGGTTAAGGCAGAATATCAGAAACCGTCCGGCCTACTACAACAACCAGAGATTCCCGTGTGGAAGTGGGAACAAATCTCGATGGACTTCATAACGAAATTACCCAGGACCCCGAGAGGGCACGATATGATATGGGTAATAGTTGATCGATTAACGAAGTCTGCGCACTTCCTACCGATCCGAGAAAAAGACAGCACTAGAAAGCTTGCTGAAATATACTTAAGAGAAATTGTGGCACGACATGGAGTGCCAATCTCAATCATTTCAGACAGAGATGGACGCTTTGTCTCAAGAATCTGGCAATCATTTCAGGAAGCCTTTGGATCTCAGTTAGATCTAAGCACGGCATTCCATCCACAAACAGACGGCCAGAGCGAACGGACTATACAAACGTTAGAAGATATGCTTCGCGCATGTGTCATGGATCTAGGCGGCAGCTGGGATACTCATCTACCTTTAGTTGAGTTTTCCTACAATAACAGTTATCATACGAGCATAAAAGCCGTGCCGTTCAAAGCTCTGTATGGCCGCAAATGCCGATCGCCCTTATGTTGGGCAGATGCAGGAGATAAACGTATGGTTGGTCCTGAACTTGTACAAGAGACAACCGACAAGATTGCGCAGATCCGAGAGCGCATTAAGGCGGCTCGAGATCGACAAAAGAGCTACGCTGATCCGAAAAGAAAATCAGTAGAATTCAAGGTGGGAGACAAAGTGTTGTTAAAAGTCTCACCATGGAAGGGCGTAGTCAGATTCGGAAAGCGTGGAAAGCTGAATCCACGATACATCGGACCATTCAGAATATTGAAAAGAATTGGTACCGTGGCATACAAGTTGGAGTTACCGGAAGAACTTAATGGAGTACATGATACGTTTCATGTATCCAACCTGAAGAAGAGTCCAACACAAGAAAGCGTGATCATCCCGATGGATGAAGTGCATATTGATGAAGCCCTCCGATTTACAGAACAACCCGTTGAGGTTACCGACTGGAAAGTCAACAAGACCAGGAGGAGCAGCGTAAAACTTGTCAAAGTACGTTGGAGCTCTAAGCACGGACCCGAGTACACATGGGAACGTGAAGACCAGTTCAAAGAAAAGTATCCCCACCTATTCAAGAAGACTCCTGCGAGAGTTAGTTCAACCTAAATTTCGGGACGAAATTCTTTTAACGGGGGGAGACTGTGACAACTGGCACCAAACCAGTAATTTCCGTACACTTTAATCATTATTTAATGACTACAATTATGTGCTTAATTGTCAGCAATGTCTGAACACATGATTAAACAAGTGAATTCATGCATGTTGTATACTACAAAATATTGCTTTATGCATAAACGAGAGCGTTGCGTCAGAAATAATAGTAAACTCACCGGTAAGACACACTTTGTCGACTGAACTGCAGAAAGCAGTCCGACATTAGAATTGAGGCCTAGGTGTAGGTCCGACGACAAAAGTACATTAAAACCCAAGAGTACATATAAGGGTTTAATTTATAGAAATTGCGAAAGCAAAAATAAGCACTAAAAAGCACCCGAAACGCACTTTAAGTGCAGAATTTTGTATAATTCAGCTCAATTCAGCATTTAAACATATAAATATTATGCATAAATTTCGTTTTATCATCCAGAATATTTCCCTAAGTGTTGGGAATTGAAAGAGTACAAGAAAGGTACTTAAAAGACACTAAAAAGTGTAATTTAGCACTTTAACGAATCGGTGTCTAACCGAACAACCGGAAAATACCCGGAACATCAAAATAATGCTAGAAGCATTATTTTTATTTTTCTAAGCTAGTTAGGGTCCCCGAATACCCTAACACACTATATATTACTTAACATACTTAAACACTAAATCTAATACTTAACATGTAACTAGATAGTGTAAGTAACATTTAGGATGGAACTAGGACCCCCCCCCCCCCCCCATAACCGGTTGTGTGTGAGTGGGGACACCCCATGATTTCTTCCATTTATTTATTGGATCTTGTTGGATGAAGGAGGAACACATTAACCTAAAGGTAAACACTTGTTGGAAAATCTTCTTATAAACCACAAGACCTTACCACTTCTCATCTTCACTTAGAACCAACACCAAAACTCCCTCCTCCCTTCCTCCTTGGCTACGGCCTCATCAACACACACACACACTTTCATTTTTGATCCACATCCATCCATTCCAAGGTGATATTGAGGTGTAAGAAGGTCACTAACGAAGCTCGGTGCAAGCGGATCTTGAAGGACCTTCACCATTTGCTTTTATCCACCTCATTTGCACTCTTGAACTTCCCTAGCCTTGAGCTAGTAGTAAGTGTTCTAAAACATCCTCTTGTTCTTGTTGAAAGTGGTTAATAGGTGATTTAACGGTTAAAACTCAAGAACACACAAGATCAAAACTAAAAGTCTTGAAAGAAAGATAAACTAGTTGGATAAAGAGTAGATATGTGTGTAAATCTTGTGAAACTTGTCTAGTTATGATTATTTGATGTGGTTGTTAGTAAAAGCAAGATGGATCATCATCTAGACATACTAGTCCATGTTAGAGAGCATGAACTAGTAGGATGTAAAAGTTAGAAAGTTAAAAGATGATGGATCCATCCATTCATAAGACATGGACTTGAGTAAAAGTAATTTTCTTGTAAAATAAGACTCTAAACTAGTAGATCTAAAGATCTACAAGTGGTTTTTCGGAAGAACCAAGCGGAGAATGCTAGTTTTGTTAAAACCCGGACCTTACATGAACTAAAAGCATTTTTAGTAAATAAACAAGTGTGTAAACACTTGTGTAACAAGGAAGTTCAACCAAGAAATATTTTCGTAAATCATGACTAGAAGTTGTGAAACTTCAAGATCTTTAAAAATAAAGTTTTTAAGAAATTAAACTTATTTTTAAAGATAACAAGACTTACTAAATGTGCTAGTAAGTTACTAGACATTTTTGTAAATATTCAAGTTCATGAAATGGAGAAATTAGTGATTGTTGTTGATGATTATTGTTGATAATTGTTGTTGATGATTGTTGACGATTTAAAAGAAAATAAACACATGTTTTGAAAACATGGGAAACCTCCATTTTTAGGGGAAACTCTGTCAAAATTTTTATAAATTTTGACACTAAAAAAAATATAAGTTTTTGAGAAACTTATTCCCTAAAAATGTATTTAAAAGTATTACCAAGGTTTCCCTAATTTTTGGTGATATGAAATGAGGATTTCTTCAAGAATAAAAATGGATATAAGTATGTATATTTTTGAGAGAAAAATATATATTATTTTATCACCAACTTTTGTGCTAAGTGTATAAAGTATGTGTTATACGTGCTAGTGTATTAAGACTTAAAAATACACTAAATACTCATGAGGAGTATAAACATAAAAATACACATACAACATACAAGATACATAATTCGGGTGCAAAGTGCAAAACACAAAAGACTTATATTTATTTTAGAGAAAATAATATAAGTAAGACACTTAGTTAAAAATATAAAATATTTTTAACACAAGAATATATACACAAAAGAGAGTGACTGTACTTGTGCGACGCAAGTCTAGTGACTAACGTTAAGAAAACGCGTATAGGGTACGACGTTAATTAAGCAAATCCGGTGAAGTTTACGACGCAAGGAACGCAAAGTTGTGAGTTCATGCTCCCCCTTTTCTTTTAACTGTTTTCAGTTTTTATAACTTCGGGGGTGAAATACATGTACAAAAGTACAATATTTATAAATGGTATGATATAAATACAAGAAGTACACTTGGTGAGAACGAGAACCAAGTGTGACAAAATATAAGATAATAAGAAACGCACTTGGTGAGGACGAGAACCAAGTTGGATGCGTTATGAGAAATGATAAAAAGAAACGCGCTTGGTGAGGACGAGAACCAAGTTGGATGCGTTATGAGAAATGATAAAAAGAAACGCGCTTGGTGAGGACGAGAACCAAGTAGGATGCGTTATGAGAAATAGTGTCACGAATAGGGTACAGAAGCACCATTAATCAACAATATACTTAGACCGCAGAACAAAAGGTTAGATCTAACGGGTGCCTGGCAGCCACACTCTCGGTGAGGGCGAGAATCGAGTAGTGCTTTTGTGTCTCAGAATATACCAATTAAATGCCTTAGGTTTGGTGACTTCCTATGTCGTGTCACATGTTAATGGCTTTGCAACCCATTAACAATCCTGATACTTACAGGAATACTATATTTACATAAAAGTCATACAATACTAAATTGATGAATACTTGAAGTACGTGGGGTACTCAAGAAAAGATTGAATTATACTTGAAGTACGTGGGGTACTCAAGAAAATGGGAATTATACTTGAAGTACGTGGGGTACTCAAGAAGAAATTGAATTATACATGAGTACGTGGTGTACACATGAAACTGAATTAATATATGAAAAATTGATTTATTCACAAACTATGTTTTCATACAAAGTATACAAACGTGAAATACAAAACTGCATGAATTCACACCAACATTATGTTGACGTTTTTTTTCCAAAAACTCACATGTATTTCTGGTAACTAGGATGGATGTGCGCGTGGTCTTACTCATGCTCGTGGATGTCGCTTTGTTTATCGTTAAATAAAGTTGTAACTTTTAAGACAATATGTTGTCTTGTGTTGTAAACACTTGACTTATGTTTTTAGTAATGTAATGTTTGAAGTTACTTTGAGCATGTAGTATGTTTACTCTTCGTATGCAATGAGAACCTTTCATGATCACACCTCGTGCTTCCGCCGCAGAAAGGGGTGTGACAGTGGTGGTGGTGGGTCGGCTATGGTCGTGGTGGTGGGCCGGCTGGGCTGGTTGTGGTGGTGGTGGGTCGGCTAGGGTGGTGGTGGTGGGTCGGCTATGTTGGTGGAAGTGGTGGTGATGGTGTGTCGGATGTGGTTGTGGTGGTAGTGGTGGTGTGTCGGCTGTGGTGGTGGTGGTGGTGATGGTGGTGGGTCGGCTGTGGTGGTGTTTTGTTTTTTTTTTACAATATATTTTCGAATGCCGAGTCTAATGCTAAATTGTATTTTTTGTTAACAGGATATCGAAAGTCGGTGTTTTGACGGTGGTGGTAGCGTAATAGTTATGGAGAAACTACGTTCGTATTTCGGATTCATGAACTAGAACGCCGATCTACGTTCATATTTGACAATTAAAGAAATAATAATAATTCATAAATAAAAAACTTTGTTATGATATATATATACAATTCGTTTTATAAAAAAAATTGACATTTAATAATACTTATAAAAAATTGGCATTTTATAATATACACAATTTATTTCATAAAAATATGAAGTTTTTAATAATAATACTTAATAAAAAAACATATGCACATTTTTTTTATTAAAAATATACACAATTCATTTCATAAAAATATGAAGTTTTTATAATACTAACACAATTTTTTATAACAACATTTTATAAAAAAAAAATTAATTTTCTTAATATTTCACAACTTCCCCATAAAAATACCCTATCAAAATAAAGTTCCACACACCCCAATCATTGGTAATCATTGGCTGACACCCAATGATTGGCATTAATTAGATGGCAGGGGGTGTGTAAATACTTTTCAATCGTATTGGGCAATGAGGGGCGTATGGGTGGGGCCAGTTTCAGGCGTATTGGGCAATGAGGGTCATTTAGGGTTAGGGGGTGTGTAGATACTTTTTGGGGGGTGCGTGGATACCTCCACCGTTTCTAAAATGTTACTATAAAATAATTCAAATCATTTTTTTTATTTTAATAACGTTTTTCTAAAGCTTACATAATATATATTATTACCATTACTCGTTTCATTTTTAATGAACCGTAGAGAGAGAACAAAGCTGAATATATGGAAATTTGAGACGCATAGTCGGCTCTTGGATTTTCGTCTTTTTTATAGTTAAATAATAAAAAAAAAAGTAATCAACCGTACACGTTTTGACATCCCTTTAGGTATATATAGATAAACTTTAAGGCACGTTATAGCTTTTATTTTATGAGTTCTCTCTTGCGTTAGTAACTAATACAGATTGTGTAATATGCATATTAAATATAGAAAATGTACTTTCAAAATATAAACAAACCGGTAAAAGAAAAGGGAACTCATATGGGTAGTATCAGTACTGATATTCCTTTCCACAAGTTTCTATCGATGTAAAACACGTATTCCCATTATTTTGGGCATATAATGACTTCACTCATATCGGTAGTATCAACAATACTGATATTCCTTTCTACAAGTTTCTATTGATGTAAAACACGTATTCCCATTATTTTGGGCATATAATGACTTCATTTTCTGTGTTTTTCTTTCGGATGATGTTGTTATACAAATTGTCTATATCGTATTGATGTCGTAACAAAACAACCATTATCAAACGAAATTCCACCGCAACGCACGACAGATTTTATTAGTGAAGTATAATACATATTATTAAAATTATAACCACATATAGAATTAAATATGAATATGTTAGTCACTGGGGATCGGTTCAAACGAGAACCACCACGAATTGTTAGAACCGTGAGGACTTTTTCTTCCCACGCGAGTTGGGCCAATTTTTTTTGCACAAACCTAGATGAATATATTATAAACACATCTGTAAAAGAAAGTAAAAAAATTGTCGAGTTTGTAGTTTTGACTAATGCCGGTTTTTTTTACGTGCCGGTGTAAATTTTGTACGAAAATAAATATTTTTTATGCTAATGTAAATGTGGGTATGCGGCATTTTTTAATTTTTTTTTGCTGAAACAAGTGATTTTTTATTACTTTTGAGAAAAAAAAATCGGAAAACCTTCTGGATGGCTTAGTTCTCACGGTTCTCACAACTTAAGGTGGTTCTCATTGCAACTTTAGAGATAAACTAAAGGAAAACAGGTACAATGTTGTAAATTGTTATTATAACCTAACATAAAACCAAACAATTGATAAACTACGGAAACCGAGTACAACTTTGTAATTTGTCGACTCCGCCATAACGCGCGGTTAGCCCAATTCTAGTATTAGTAATGTTTAACACTAAATATAATTGATCATTCGATCAGATAAAAAAATCATAATAAATTTGAATGAATAGATCATATCCTTGACCGTGTATGTAAATATGGAAAAAAAAAACTTAATATCAATAAATGTAATAAATAAAAAAAGTATCTAATGATACTAATGCATGATTAAAAGGAAATAAGCATATAGATCATAAAGCCACTAAACTGTCACATATTTTTTGTACAAGCTCATTTCCCATCAACAATACGGAAGATATCATTAGCAATATTCTTAGCATCATTTGAGATTCAAAATAATCCAGCACTAGCAAATCCAACACAATAAAGACCATTTTCTCCTTTCCAATGGTTAGGGCTTTTGTGTTTTGGCATTCCTTTTTCATTGAACAGACCTCCATCTTCCTAGATTAGACAAACAAAAAAAGAACATTAAGATATTTTCTCCTTTCCAATGGTTAGGGCTTTTGTGTTTTGGCATTCCTTTTTCATTGAACAGACCTCCATCTTCCTAGATTAGACAAACAAAAAAAGAACATTAAGATTAACGAAAAAAACACAAAAGGTTAAGCTATGACATAAAATGTAGTAACTTCAATTACCTTAAGCCATTTCCGTACGGTGCTTTTAAAACCAGTAGCAAAGACAATGGCATCAAATTGCCTCTCTTGACCATTTGTAAATTTGATAATATCACCTTGTATATCCTTAATAGACGTCATAACCTTAAGCACACAAAGAAGATTATGCAATCAGTATTTGTTGTTTAGAAGTCATTTGATTTGATATGAAAACATTATCACAATGTTTACCTTAATGTCTCCTGTTTTAATCTTTGAAATTGTTCCAACATCAATGACAGGTGATCTCCCTGTTTCTTTTTTAAGCAAGAATGGTCCTTTAAGTGGCCTTTGTATTCCAAATCTCCCAAGATCTCCATACAACAACTTACTTAACATTAAAACCATCTTATCCACAATTGTGCACCGAATATATTTTAAAAAATACATTCCAAGTTGCTCTAACTCCTTGTTAAGCACATGTATCTGCCACAACAAAAAAACAAAATGTTAAAATATACCAAATACATTTTTCTAAATTTAATACACCACTTTTTCAAATTCAAACAACACGCGGGAGAACAGTTAGTTGTTTACCGGGCTACGAACAACAATTGATGTTTGAGCACCCCAATTGCACAAATCAAATGCAATTTCCATCCCAGAATTTCCGGCACCAACAACAAGCACATCCTTGTCTCCATATGTCTTTCCATTTTCATACTCACTTGAGTGGATGACTAACCCTTTGAAGGTATCCAAGCCATAAACATTTGGAATAAAGCCTTCGCTATTTTCACCGGTTGCCACCAAAAGAAACTCACTTACATACTCCTCGACCAAACCCGAAACATTATTTTGGGCGGTAACCACCCATTTTTGTGCACTATTTTCATACCATGCACTCTCGACACTACGTTGGTACAATGGGTCAACATTAAAATGATAAACATAGTTTTTCATGTATTGCACAAACATATTTTTTGGTACAAATGTGGGTGCAGACAAAGGAAATGGCATATGAGGAAGTTGACAAAAGTTTTTGGCTAAATGAAGCTTTAAACGATCATAAGCCTTCTTTTGCCATAAAGATGCATAACAATCTTCCCTTTCAAGAACAATATTTGGGATTGAAAGAAGATTGAGACATGCTGATGTTGCAATGCCAGCAGGTCCTGCTCCAACTATCACAACAATGGTTTCTTGCTTCATTGTCTCAAGCTCTTTGATTGGTTTTTAGTAGTGAGTATTGTATGTATTTGGATGCATTATGCAATGTGTATACCCTTTATATAGGAATAGAAATTTAGATGAAGAGCGCAAAATATATTTTCTTAAAATCATTTTTGGTTATTCAAATGTCTTCCCGCGTAAATTTAAAAAATATCGGTTATTGTTCAATGAATTGTTCCATCTTTAATGGAAACAAAATTTGAAAATTTATGTTTCAATACTTTATTTAACCATTTTATGCATGTATCTTGCATAAATTACTACATCATGTTCACACTAGACTTATGATCATTTAGCAAATTGTTCCCTTTTTGTTAGAAATTTCATCTGACTTGAATCTTAGTGTTCATAAGGTGCTAATTAATGCATGTATGTATCTTACACAAAATGTTAAATCTTATAATTACATTTTTTTCTTTATATCAAAGACAAACATTAAACTCTTAAACATAGGAATTTTAATCACTAGTATTAATCGTTATTAAAAGTAAAGTATGTTATTTTAAAATTAGAATTACTAAGTTATGCATTGTATTCGAATGGTGCGTTTTATAAAGAAAATTTTCAAATAGGAAATTATTTTGAAGAGGATATGATATATGTGAAGTAAAAAATTTATTAAGTGAGTTTTGCGTGTATAAAGCGTATGAACTATCCACGATGCGACTCATGTATTTCAGGAAAATAATATATGTGTCGCTAAATTACAATTGGATTTTAGATGCAACTGGTGTGCGTCAGGTGTGTTATGATTTTATTTATATTTTAAGCCTAATTTACGCATTAGTCAATTTTAAATTTATAAAACATGATATTCTACTTACATTAAACACACACTTTGGCAAGTGCACCCATCGTGTGCGTAGTATAGCGTTGGTAAGATAACGAGGTGACGTTACCCTCGGCTAAGTGTTTGAGTCAGCAGGGATGCAATCCCAAGTAGCCGGTTCAAGCCATTCGGACCCCGCCATCCAATACCAGTGGGTATTAAAGGAGGTCCTAGTAAGCTTGAACCAGGTCCTTGCAGGATCTATACACTGAACAAGGAAAGAACCTTACTAAACCATTCCCTTAACCCCCGACCAGGTAGCCAACACCCTTATTTATAGCCCCCGTGGCCATCTCTTTCTCTTCCTTCGTTAATTGCTTTGGTCAGCATAGGGCTCCACACGGCCCAAGGTCGCTGGGCACGGCCCCGTGGGTAGAAGCGTATCTGTACTACCAAGATTTTGTAAGATTTTGCGTATCTTAGCGTTTACCACGCCCCGTGCTGAGCTGGGCACGCCCCCGTGGTGCGCGTAGAAGCTTCCACAACTTTGTCCTTTCTGCAGAAATCTGACCACGCCCCCGTGTCAGGTCGGCACGGCCCGTGGTCAGTATTCTGTTTCTTCTTTTTGCTCTTGGGGCTGCTGCCGAGGGGTTGGGCATGTCACGTTTATTCCTTTTCTTTGTGTTTATGTTAGTTTTTACTGCATATTTGTTCCTTTTCCTCGTTTAACCTCATTTGGTCCTGTAAATTCAAAAGGAAGACAAAAGCACGCTTTTTCCAATATTAGTACTAAAAAAGGTTAGTTTTATGCCTCATTTTATGTAATTTATATGTTGCATTTTGCACACATCAGCAACGTCAAAACAACTTGGATAGACCATTATATTCCTATAATTTATTAATATCTCACACAACTTTGACAACTTTGACGCATTATTGTAACTAGGTTAGATGTACATATAATAACTTGCCTAGCGCAATAAGGCAACAACCACAGTTGGGACCGTCTTAGGACAGATCAAAGAACATTGGGAAAAAGGTGGTTTTTTCGATCAATTGAGGCTGTTGTCGTTGGACAAAGTTGATCGAACCTTCACATGTATGTTAGTATGTGTAAATTCACTAAATTGTATGTCGCTACCGGAGGGTTACTCCGTTTTCTGAGTGGGGTGGTCTCATTGGTACACGCCTTCTTTTTTCGTTTTCTTTTTAACATAAAACAAAACCATTGATTGACCAAACACAACCAAGGGACATCTGATGAGAAACTGTAGGTGTTAGGTGGCGGTGATGGTTTCAGTTGCGGTGGGGACGTTTTGCTAGATAGAGGCAGAGAGAGATTGGGCATTGTAACATTGGTAGAAACATAATTGTGGCAGTCGGCGGGGGTGGCAACCGGTGAACGAAGGGTGTTATTGCTTGAGTAGTTCTTAGATGTTATAACAGAGTACATAGAGTGTTTGGGTGGCCAGAAACGACAACGTAACGGTTCATCCAAATGATAATAATGTTATTATCATTATATTATCAATTTAATATAAACATAGTAATGTTATTATATATAAATTCTATTGTTATGACATGTTCATCCAAATGATAATATATTTTCTAAAATGTTACTATAAAATAATTCAAATCATTTTTTTGATTTTAATAACGTTTTTCTAAAGCTAACATAATATATATTATTACCATTACTCATTTCATTTTTAATGAACCGTAGAGAGAGAACAAAGCTTAATATATGGAAAATTGAGACGCACAGTCGGCTCTAGGATTTTCGTCTTTTTTATAGTTAAATAATAAAAAAAGTAATAAACCGAACACGTTTTGACATCCCTTTAGGTATATATAGATAAATATAGAAAATGTACTTTCAAAATATAAACAAACCGGTAAAAGAAAAGGGAACTCATATCGGTAGTATCAGTACTGATATTCCTTTCTACAAGTTTAGATTGATGTAAAACACGTATTCCCATTATTTTAGGTATATAACGAGTATCAATACTGATATTCCTTTCTACAAGTTTCTATTGATGTAAAACACGTATTCCCATTATTTTGGGCATATAATGACTTCATTTTCTGTGTTTTTCTTTCCGATGATATTGCTATACTAATTGTCTATATCGTATTGATATCGTAACAAAAGAACCATTATCAAACGAAATTCCACCGCAACGCGCGACAGATTTTACTAGTGAAGTATAATACATATTATTAAAATTATAACCACATATAGAATTAAATATGAATATATTAGTCACTGGGGCTCGGTTCAAACGAGAACCACCACGAGTTGTGAGAACCGTGAGGACTTTTTCTTCCCACGCGAGTTGGGCCAATTTTTTTTTTGCACAAACCTAGATGAAGATATTATAAACACATCTGTAAGAGAAAGTAAAAAAATTGTCGAGTCTGTAGTTTTGACTGATGCAAGTTTTTTTATGCGCTGGTGTAAATTTTTTACGAAGATAAATATTTTTTTTATGCTAATGTAAATGTGGGTTTGCTGCATTTTTTAATTTTTTTTTGCTGAAACAAGTGATTTTTTTTATTACTTTTGAGAAAAAAATTCAGAAAACCTTCTGGACGGCCTAGTGCTCACGGTTCTCACAACTCAAGGTGGTTCTCATTGCAACTTTAGAGATAAACTAAAGGAAAACAAGTACAATGTTGTAAATTGTTATTATAACCTTGTGACAACCCAAACTTTCGAGGTTAGTAACGTAATCTTAACTCCTCGTTATCCCTCTTTGATATGTTACGCGCTACGTGTTAGTATAATTCCATTAAACGATTTTAATAACTTTGTTGAACATTTACGTGCTTAGTAGTTGTGGGCCGCACCTACTGTTATCATACATTCGGCCGCTATTGTTTACTATTATATACTAGGCCCAAACCCCTCACTTGAACTAAACTTGACCCAACCCGCTAATCTTAACCAGACTCGGCCCAATTCCCTTTCCTCCATTTATACGTGGGATTAGTGTTGTATGTGGCTATTAGTCACAAACCCTAAACATCCTTATTCTCCCAAGTGTGCGCGGTAGTAGAACCCCCCTCCCCCCATCAAAGCAACATCATCTTTATTAACAGTTGGTATGTGTATTATTTCTTTATAGTTTTGGATTTATGTTATTTCCTGATTATTTGTTTTTGTTATGCATGAACTTGATTAACGGTTAGTATGTGTATATGTGATTTAGTGTTGCTTCTTTTGGGTATGCTTTTGATAGTTTCGGGTATTAACAAGTAGTAATCTCGAATTGTGTCGTTGAGTCTAGGGTTGTGTGATATTAAAAGCCCATGATGTGGGTTCACAATAGATCGTATAACAAAATCATGATATAAAGGAACTATGTGAACGATTAATTATGGATGTGTAACAAGGGTTTAGAAGTGTATGCGTTAACGTATTGGAACTGATGTTGATTGACGATTAACTGGGAAAGATGAACCGCCATGAGTAGGGTTTGTACAGGTTTAACAGTTGATTGAGATTTTGTCACACCACCTCATGACGAAAACACTGAGATTTCGTCGCACCACCTCACGACAAAAACATTGTGATTTCGTCGGCCTGTCCCTCGACGAAAACATTGTGATTTCGTCGGCCTGTCCCTCGACGAAACAGTGTGATTTCGTCGGCCTTTAATGATGTTTCGTCGCTGGGCTAGATTCTCACAAACAGGCTGAGATTTAGAACATGTAAACCTATGAATAAACATATATTGAGTTTGCTTGTAAATGTTGTTAGAACAGTACACTTGACTATGAGTATTATTACATCTCTGTGGGCTTTGGATATGCATGAGTAGGTTGACTGTTACGTACCATTTGTTGACTGATTGCATGTACACACATTATGATTACGGATCATACGTAAACCTTATGTAAACTGATTTTTGCATACATGTTAGAACGGTGCCGTGTATTGTGTTATATGAAATTACATGGGCAGTGTCCATACTTGTCACCTAGGTATTACCCATGCTCACAGCGTATGCATTCAACCACTTGAACTATGCAACCTAGACGAATGAGCACTGTTAGTATAAACTACTACTTACGTGATACTTGTGTTATGTGTTGAATACGTGTATATGTGCCGCTATCTGATTACGAACCTAATGGACATGGTAACAATGTTAGGACTTGAGTGACTATAGAGTTTTAACAAGTAAATTACCAGCCGAGCTAACCGAGGTGAGTTCACTGCTCTTTTCCCAAGCATGCATCCCGGGAAGGGATATCGGGTAACGTTTTCAGGGAAGAATGTCAGGTTAATGGGATGTTTGTTATTACTCAGTTTCTATCATATAAGACCCCTTACATCTACCAATTATTGCCGGGAAGGCAACGAGGTATTTAGTTGATAGCGCTATTAGGTTTGGCACCCTCACACCGGGCCGGAATGGACGGGCGTTAACTATTTACCTTGACCACTTGACCAATGCTTTGATAGAGGCATTGGGGTTTGGGCAAACACATCTAGTAGCCACATACGGTAATCGAGTTAATAACATCATCAAAACATAACGTTGAACTATTTTATACACATATCTGGTAACCAACGCGTTAACAAAACTTTGAACTCACCAGCGTCGTCTGACACACTTGTCTGCATGCTTGCAGGTCGTTAGGTGTTTGATATGGACTTGCTATCTGGGAGTGCTGGAGTAGTCATGGATCGAGATTCTTGGATATTTGACGCATTGGTTTTTAAACACTTATTTTGCAACAGCTGTTAAACAACTTACCTTATGCTTTCGCTGAATGTTTTCTTTGGTTTTAACTCTTGACTTGGATTTATCTTATGCAATAAAATGACCGTTTTATTTAAATATTAATTGTTGATTCGATATGATTAGTGGCTTGAATCCTGGTACATCACACGTCCTGCGGTGTTTTCGCATGTGGTATTTTGGGGTGTGACAGTTTGGTATCAGAGCCACTGGTTATAGTGAACTAGGTTTTAAAACGTTTTTGTAAAACCAGACTATAACCGAACACCTTTGAAAATCGATCATGACACTCAGCTCCAGATTGCAAGGTCCGTCTTCTGTTTACTTTATGCATTACTTGTTTAGTAGTCACACACTCACAGCTTGCATGAAACAACATACTAGATACTCTGGCGACTTGATAGCATGACACTACTCTTCGACTCTTGTGATTCGTAATCCTGTAATACCTTCTGTTTTGTTATTTGAATGCGGGGGAAACTTTTAGCGCAAGTTAAGAGGCACTGAGATGAGCATGCAAATTGTCTTATTATTATGGGTGCACACATAATAATAATAATATGAGGTGCATGTAAGTCCCAGTGAGACTTAACGAGTGTGAGAAGGGTTCTGCCCTATTGTGTGTAAACTTGGTAGTTGTAAATATCAACCTGAGACTTGACTTTTACCTCATCTTGACACCTAAATTTGTTCCCTCTCCTTATATAGAAACATGAGTGGACGAGGTCATGGACGTGGTCACATCGCAATGACCCAAGCTGAGCTGACAAACTTAATCAACACACGTGTGGCGGAGGCTCTGGCAGCCTACCAAGCTGGTATGAAATGTGCCAAACACTCTTTAATCTTGTGTCGCGTACACGACTCTTACCCCTGTAATGTGTTTTCTTTCGTCCTATAGGTCAGCAAAACCAAAACAATCCACATGCCTGTACGTTCAAGATGTTCATGGATGGTAAGCCACAGACCTTCAATGGGACTGAAGGGGCTGTAGGACTCCTGCGATGGTTCGAGAAGGCAGAATTAGTGTTTGCGATGTGTAATTGTCTTGCTGGGGACAGAGTGAAGTATGCTATGGGCACACTCGAGGATGGTTCCCCGACATGGTGGAATGCCCAGGTTTAGCTGTTGGGCATCGAGGTGGCAAATGCCACTACTTGGGACGATTTTAAGGAGCCGATAAGGGAGGAGTATTGTCCTCGTGATGAAATACAGAAGCTTGAGAATGAATACTATGATCTGAAGATGGTGGGATCTGAGATTGAGGCGTACGCGAAACGGTCACATGAGTTGGCGATCATGTGCCCGAACTTGTCCCAGCCTCCGCATCGAATAATAGAATTGTTTATCAAGGGATTAGCTCCACAGGTGAAGGGTTTGGTTACTGCAGCAAACCTCGACAACTTAACTCAGATTGTTCGTTTGGCTCACAAAATCACCGATCAGGAAGTGGAGAGTGGTTCTTTACCACCGCGTGTTTCTGCCACTACTGCTGCAACAACCACCGCTACTACGCCTGCTAGTGATAACAAGCGGAAACGGAACGACGCTGACAAAGAAACCAGTGCCAGCCAATCTCAGAAAAGGCCTGACAACAGCAGCAACCGCAGTTTCAGTCAGTCGTCCTCAGTAAACCACGGCCAGGGTAGCAATCAGAATCAAGGTTCCTATGTGGGGAAGAAGCCACAGTGCAACAAGTGTGGCTATCATCACTATGGGCAGTGTGCTCGGGCTTTCCGTAGGTGCGAGAAAGTGGGCCATGAGACCAAAGACTGTAGAGCCCCACAGCCAAAGCAGCAGCAGCAGCAAAATCAACAGTATCAGAGACAGCAAAGGCAGCAACCCCATCAGAATCAGGGTTTCAAGAAAGGGTGTTATCAGTGTGGGGATGAGGGCCACTTTAAGCGGGATTGCCCTCAGTTGAACCAGAACGCCAACGACAACAACCACCAGAATAACAACAATAATGTTGGAAACAACAACAACAACGGCAACAATGGGGGCAACGGTGCTCGTGGAAGGTACTCACGATTGGGGCTGGGATGCTAGGAACGACGACAATGTCGTGACTGGTACGTTTTCTGTGAACAATCTTATTGCTTCTGTGGTATTTGATTCTGGTGCTGATTGGAGTTATGTGTCCCTAGGGTTTAGTCAGCGATTAGGGTTAACTCCAACACCTTTAGAGGTTAAGCAAGTAGTAGAACTAGCTGATGGTAAAATGATAGAAGCTTCGCATGTCCTCTTTGGGTGTAAACTAGATCTCGTGGGTCAAGTGTTTGATGTTGATCTCCTTCCTGTCACCCTTGGTAGTTTCGATATAGTGGTTGGTATGGATTGGCTGTCTAAGCACCAAGCTGAGATTCTGTGTAAGGAAAAGATTGTACGTATTCCTCTCCCTGATGGAGAGTCATTATCAATTCAAGGGCATCGTAGTGGGGCGATGGTTGGTATTATCTCGGCTATGCAAGCGCATAATTGTCTATGAAAGGGGTATCCTGCAATTCTAGCACTAGTTACTGATACTCCGTCTGAAGAGAGAAAGATCGAGGACCTACCAGTCGTACGTGAATTTGCCGATGTATTTCCTGAGGAGCTACCTGGTTTACCTCCTCACCGTCAAGTAGAATTTCAGATCGATCTTGCACCAGGAGCAGCTCCAATTGCTCGTGCTCCTTATCGTCTTGCACCTGGAGAGTTGCAAGAGTTATCTAATCAACTGCAAGAGTTATTGGATAGAGGCTTTATCCGACCCAGTTCTTCACCTTGGGGAGCCCCAGTTTTGTTTGTAAAGAAGAAAGACGGGTCCTTTCGCATGTGCATTGATTATCGGGAACTCAATAAGGTGACCATCAAGAACCGTTATCCATTTCCACGCATCGGTGACTTGTTTCACCAGTTGCAAGGGTCAAGTTTTTATTCGAAGATCGACTTAAGTTCGGGCTTGTAGGTCCCGTTTTTCCGGTGGATCGATAACGAACACCTATCCTTGTTTATCACGAACACGGTAACGGGTGCGGAATCCCCGTGACGGTGCAAACCAAACAAAGTGCAAAACACACGGGTAACCAAAGATTCAATATCTAATGATTAAACGGGATGAGTACAACCCAATAACTGATACACACACAGTTTATACAGACTCTCTCAAAGTCTCTCGGCACTCATCTATCTCACACAGAAACAAATGATGAGTATTTATACTAGACACATACCAGCTATGACGAAACACAGCTAACTCTCGGCGAAACACACAAAGTTGACGAAACACATTCTGTTTCGTCAACATATACATATATTCTAATTTCTGTTTCGTCGATTGAAATAGGAGCCCAAGACATAAGTTGACTGGCCCAATGGTTTCGGCCCATGGAAGTTAATTGGCCCGGATAACAAATCTGTTATAAAACATTCACCACTTTCCCATATGAGACAAATGTAGTGACATCATCATGACATCACAAAGGTGATGTCATGGTGATGTGTTTTGTGGGAATGGCTTGCGGCGTTCCGTGCCTCGCGTGTCGAACTCTGGGGCGCACGACGGAGGAATGCCGTGTCTTCGGGCTTGAGCCAGACCTAACCGAGTCGAAACCAAGTCGAACTGAGTCGAGTCGCGTCCACATAAAGTGTACCAACAAACTCCCCCTTAGACGCTACTCATGAGGTTCGTCTTCTGCGATGGTTCGTCTTCTGTGTCTTTTGTGTCGGAGGATCTTCAAAGTCTTCACGCGTCGTAAGAAGAAAGTGTATCAACAAACTCCCCATTTTATTTAGGTAGTGTGTTAACAAACTCCCCCTTAGAATGAACTCTCCATTGAGTCATGCTCGTGAATCATTTGATCTTCAATTCTTTAGATCCTTGTGGTGTTGATGAGGGGTTAGCGGCAACTCGATCATTTTATCCTTTGAGTGCCTCCACTTCGTGTCTTCATTCCAAAGCTTGTCATTGAACATGTTCTCCTCGCCTTTAGCATCTGCACATGCAAGAAAGCTAAACACGTAATGAGAACAACCGCTTGGAATATAGTTAACATTTAAACAAATGACACATATGAGATCAAATCTCAATCAAACACCAACCGACAACAGTCTGAAAGTTTAGAAAATGTACAATTTTAATCCTTTAACTTTCAAAACGTGTTAACTTCGACCATTTATGAAGGTGCAATTGTTTTCCGGCTTACAATCAGGATTTTGGGTAGGATAGACTCGAGTTCCAACATCGGTCAATCAAAAATAAACTAGAAGCAAAATCTTTTTGGATTTTATAAAGTTTAAATTAAAACACACCTAAAATCTTTTTGGAATTTTTCATTTTTCAAATGTAAAGACGGAAAGCAATAAATAAATATATACAAAGATGCAGAAACGAAAGCAGTAAACAGATATTTACAGACATTCTTTTTGCGAGTTTCGAGGGTAAGAGAATCATATCAGTGAACGGTCACGTCAAAACGCTCTTGTTGTTCAATCAGTTAACATTTAGATAAGCATCCTATAACAATTATCGGTATTGTTGTCCACTTAAGCTCAACTTATCAGATGTAATCATGGCGAGGGGATACGTTAAGGTATGATTTATACTTACCGACCGGTGTTCATCCACACACGACACATTCCCGTATCAAGGTATGCACGAGAGTTCATCTTACCGGTGAGTATACCGATTATCATCTGTTTGACCGTATATGAAAATGTGAGAAACTCACTTATTTTGATTGAAAACAAGCCCTATGTGATAGAATCACTTATTGATGAGGAACTTGATTTTCAGATGCATGAGGGCACAGGAGCAAGTCCGTGAACAGGTCAGTACTTTCGTACAGCAGAGAGACGAACTTGACTCCCGCAAAGAATCTGTGATAAATTATCACTTATTTTGTTTGGACATGTGATTGTTGATCACTTATTGAGGTCGAATGCAATATGTACACGTATGTATAGTATCATGGAAGATCTAGACTTCGTCTCCGTTATGTTTACGGTTTGATACAACCATGATACCCAGATGATAAGACAGCATAAAGACCGAATATCTCAGAACCTCGGCAATCTCTCAAACGAAATTTCGGTACTAAGACCATATGCCAATGTGCGGTTCCCACCTGGTCTTCAGTCGATTAAGGTTTATATCACCCTGCACACTTTAAAATGATTGTGAGCCTACCGATACATCTTATATAGAGCTGCTTATCGTTTTTCATTTTAGGTTTAAAGAGGTTTAGACAGACCACTGATGTACTATCATATTCTCTTTTTCTCGCCAGGAAACTCATTTTTGTTTTTCTATTGTTTTTGTGTTTTTAAAATTTTCGATGTTTTTGGATTTTTCAAATTTTGGATTTACTCCCCCTAAAATCAACAAACAAAGATAAAATTTAAAAGACACAAAGATATTTACAAAAACGATTTCCCGATGTCGGTTTAACTCATGGTTTTTCCTCAATGCCGTTTACCAAAATTAATTTTAATCAGAAATGATTTATCGAATTTTGGAAAAATCAGTTGGCACGTCGATAATCGGTGCGGACCATGACAACATTGTCTGGCCAAAGAGTGCTATACGAGATGATAATAATTCATAAAGCAGCTTAAATGTCGACAAGTATAGGAGAGATTAGAAGTTTAAAACCGTATCCTGCAACTGCTTCGTGCATTGCAAGGAATCTGAGTGCTCTCCCAAACTGGACATCCACCCGGTGTGGATTTCAAGGTCGATTCCTTGTAGCTACTTCAATTTACCGAGAAATCTCTTCACAGCAACAAGATCAAAAACCTTTGGGTCCGGCTGGTCTTCCACTTTGCACCAGCGAAGGTCTTTGTCTTTCTCTTTCTGAAGTAGTGTGCGGTTGTTCAATCCATGCCAAGGCATCCGCACAGCCGGTTGGTTTGTTCAACAACACATTTTCTTCAATCACACCACGAAGAAATGTACACTGCACGTTCATCTTGTCGATTGTGAACTTCAGACGTGCTGCAGGTGCGTACATTTTGATTTGAATCTACCCCTGGGGACCCGATCAAAGCCTTTAACAATCACATTTTGAAATGATTTGCATTTTGTCGAAGTTATCAATTTCTTTCAACAGACAACTCTGTTTCCCCTTTCTTTTTCTCTCCATCAAAGGCAACAATTTCTTCTGTCGCCTATCTTGTGCAAGGACGCTCCACTATCAACAATCCTATGACTATCGAAAGTTCCTCCTGGAACATCCTACACACTCACTCAGAGATTAGTTGGAGAGGGGGACCCAAGCCTTCATAGACTTCGGTTGCCCCTGAGAATCAAGAAATGTAATTTCAATTTCCTGATGATTTTCAAACACAGCACCTCCCCCTGAACTTTCACCCATTTTAGGTTTCCAAGTTTGTTTTTGTTTACCAGATTGTGTATTATGTACAGTTTCTGGTTTTAATGGTTGTGACAAACTAGGTTTCCTTTTAACCGTTTTGACTTCAGATTTTAAAGCCTTTTCAACAGCTTTGATGTTATGACGTCGTTGTTTCGTTTCTTGTTCCTTAACAATTCTTTTATCATGTTTTGGAGAAACAGGACGACGTTGTGAGTGACCTTGTTCAGAAGGGGTTCTTTCAACAAAATTTGGTTTAGGCGAGTTTGTGCAGTCTTTAATGATGTGCCCAAACTTCCCACATTTGAAACACGTTCTCCTTTCAACAAACTTAGGAGAATTTGATCGACTGGCAGATGTCGAACCTGTAGAACCTGAGGTACTTGCTCTTTCATCACACCCGTTTGTGTGTTGGGTGTAATTGTTATCAGTATTACGTTTCAAAATCTTGACTTGTTGTACAAAATCGGTGTTTGATTTGTTTTCAAAAGTCTCGATTTTATCCGTACCCTTTGATGCTACAAATTTAACATCCTTGCTTTTCTTCTGATAACGAGCTCCTTTTGTTTCAAATTTTGATTGAGAAATGTTAGGCTTTTGAGCTCGCCTTTTTGGTTGTTTACCCTTAGAAGCAATAGGTTGTTGCTTTGTCGGTGATTTCTGTTTTCCAAATTGTTTTCTGATTTCTGATTTTGGAACAGGATCACATTGTGTTACCACAACTCTGGGAATGCTTTTTCCCAAAAATTTATTCGTGTTGTCTTCAAACACTTTATCAATCAAAGATGGATTGACATTTTTAATTGGAAAATCATTGTCCGAATAAATTTTAGCATCACCGACCAAAGTATACAACACGTTATTGCTCTTAACAACAGACACACATTCTTTTTCATCCTTGACATTCTTGACAGGATCTATCACTTGCTTGGCAACAGGTTGCACGGCAGGAGTAGGAGGATCACAAAGAATATGATTCTCAATTGGAATTTCTACTCCTTTCGTCTCATCAAGTGATTCATCCTGGTAATTCACATCTGATTCATCATCTGAAGAATCACAGTCCTCAATGGTTGGAGGACTTTGATTTGAAGCACATGATGACTTTTCTTTGTTATCAGATGAGCCCTCCGATGAATTGTCCGTTTTGAAACCTAAACCAGTTGTAACATCCTCATAATCGAGAGGTACAGATGGTTCAAAACGAGGCATATCCTCTTCATCGGGCATTTTGGTATAGTTGTGTCTCAAAGGAGGCGGACACGACTTATACCCAACGCCTTTCACATTTCCTTTCAGTTTTTGAACGTCTATGATGTGATCGAGCACAAATCGGGAGTTAGAATAACTCTCCAACTTTTGCTTGATAGCATCATGCTCGCATTTGGCAATGGCTAACTCCCTTTTGGTTTCCTCAACAATGTTAATGTAATCGTTAATACTAACTTGTTTATGATAAACAACTTTGTTCAATTCGGAAACACTATTCTTTAGGGTTTCAATTACAGATTTAAAATCCTTTTCGTTTCGAGTTAACGCCATGTTTGCCTCTTTGCACTTAGACAATTCAATAACCAAACTTTGATTGTGACTCTGAACCGTTTCGGATTCACGTTTCAATTCAGCACATTTATGTTTCATATCAGCACAATCACTACATATGCTAGGAGTTGCAGATTTTACCTGACTTGTAGAAGCTGTGACATTAGCCATAAAGGCAGTCTGAGAAGAGAAAGATCCATCTTCAGTGAGAATCTTCTCCATTTCTTTCGATGTAGCATCAGCTTTCTTGATCAAGTCAGATTTCTTGTCAGCATCATTCGACAAATTATCAGCTTCAGAATCCATTCCCTCCTTCACGTCCGATTCTGAACTGTAATCACTCACACCTGACCCATCTTCATCAGTACTGCCACTGTATCCCGAACTATCATCTTTTCCTGAAGATTCACCGTCATTGACATTCTTGACAATTTCAGCATAAAACACAGTTCCTCCTTGATCTCCACTTCCACATTGTACAGACCAGTCACACCTTTCATCAGTTTGATTTGAGTTGGACGTGGATGTACTTGTTTGATTTCTGAAAGGATTCTGGTTTCCCTTTTGAGGTTGAGCTTGAGATGGTTTTGGAATATAGGCATTTGGATCAAAAGGTCTTCCAAATGTTTGTGGTTGGACTTGTGGTTGTGGTTGTGATGGAACAGGAATATAAGGACTACTCAAATGAGGTGCAGAATAAGCCTGAGCTTGAGCACTCATATGCGCTGGCGGATAATAGGCACTCGGATCGAAAACCGGAGGAGGAGCTGATTGTGGAAACGGAAACGAACTCGACATTGAATTGTTGTTTACAAATAATAACTTGAAACAACAAATACGAAGCCCAAATGAACGACAAGGCCCAATCGGTAATCTGGCACCCACTAGAACTCGTACGAATTTGGTGTTTGAAAATCGAAGCTCGGTTCAGATAAGCTTCGCGAACACCAACTTCTAATAATCCAAATTCTTAACCACAGCCCACAACAAAACTAATATTGTATTGTGGCCCAATTTGAACTTATTTGATTTCTTTCAATATTAGAGGCCCAAGACATAATTAGTTTGTCAACACTATAAATCCTGGCCCATAATATGTGAGTGGCCATTAAAAAAAATGCCAAGCATTCAAGGCTCACCATATATCCCAAAATTCAATAACCCTTGCTATTTCCCAAAAATAACTTGAGCAGCCAACAACTCCACCTAATATTTTTTTTTTTTAATTAGACCAAAATGTTATTGGACCTTTATCACTAACCACCACTTATAGAAAATCTGATTGCACCAATCCTTTGTCCAATAATCTTCAAATGCACATGAGAGTAACTATTGTCATGTGATTTCAATGGCCAGAATGTAATGTCGACGAAACTGAAAATGTTCTTTGATTAGCGACGAAACAGTTCTTGAAAATCACTTGTGACGAAACACTGGTTGTTCTTTGTTGTTGACGAAACTGAATTCTTTTATGTTGTGACGAAACAGATCTGATGGTTGGTCGACGAAAGTGAATGTGAGAGACGAAACAGGTTTTGAATGGATAAGATCTGGTGGAGTTGGTGTGATATTTTCAGAGTAGCCTTATCTTGTTTCTGACACACAACACAATTTTCAAACTAGACTACTTATCTCACCAAACACGGCAACCTACCATTCTTTTGATAACACAATTTTCAATAAGATTTATATATATAATTTTTTTTTAATACACAACAACTTGCACAGTGACTTCTCAAAGGATCAAAAAGTGGATGGCACAAAGAACACACAAGAACTCTTTGAAGATCTGATGAATATTTGAAGATTCCAGTCACCGAATAATTTTCCGAAACCCGAAAATGCTTAAAACTTTTACTAAAAACCTGGTTTAACACGTAAACAATCAACTTAACAAGGTTTTTGATAAAACTTTTGAGCAAAACAACCAAGATCTAACAGATTTTAGCCAATTTTCCAAAAAAAAAAATAAAATAAAATAAAATAAGAACTTTTCAAGAACAAACTTGGTAAAAACCGAAACTTGTTTGGTTTTAAACAAGGATTAGAGCCAAAGCTCTGATACCAATTGTAGGTCCCGTTTTTCCGGTGGATCGATAATGAACACCTATCCTTGTTTATCACGAACACGGTAATGGGTGCGGAATCCCCGTGACGGTGCAAACCAAACAAAGTGCAAAACACACGGGTAACCAAAGATTCAATATCTAATGATTAAACGGGATGAGTACAACCCAATAACTGATACACACACAGTTTATACAGACTCTCTCAAAGTCTCTCGGCACTCATCTATCTCACACAGAAACAAATGATGAGTATTTATACTAGACACATACCAGCTATGACGAAACACAACTAACTCTCGGCGAAACACACAAAGTTGACGAAACACATTCTGTTTCGTCAACATATACCTATATTCTAATTTATGTTTTGTCGATTAAATAGGAGCCCAAGACATAAGTTGACTGGCCCAATGGTTTCGGCCCATGGAAGTTAATTGGCCCGGATAACAAATCTGTTATAAAACATTCACCACTTTCCCATATGAGACAAATGTAGTGACATCATCATGACATCACAAAGGTGATGTCATGGTGATGTGTTTTGTGGGAATGGCTTGCGGCGTTCCGTGCCTCGCGTGTCGAACTCTAGGGCACACGACGGAGGAATGCCGTGTCTTCGGGCTTGAGCCAGACCTAACCGAGTCGAAACCAAGTCGAACTGAGTCGAGTCGCGTCCACATAAAGTGTACCAACAGGGCTATCATCAGGTGAGAGTCTGAGAGGAGGATGTTCCGAAAATGGCTTTTCGAACGCGTTATGGGCACTATGAGTTTTTTGTTATGCCGTTTGGATTGACGAATACACCAGCGGTCTTCATGGATCTCATGAACCGCGTATGCAAACCGTATCTCGACGATTTCGTTATAGTATTCATTGACGACATTTTAATCTACTCTAAGAGCAAGGAAGATCACGAGCGGCACCTGCGTCTTATTTTGGAACTTCTAAGGAAGGAGCAGCTCTATGCGAATTTTTCTAAGTGTGACTTCTGAATTCGAGAGGTACATTTTCTTGGGCACATTGTTAATGAATTAGGGATACACATGGATCCTGCAAAAGTTGATGCTGTTAGAAATTGGGCGGCACCAAAGAATCCTTCGGAGGTGCGGCAATTTCTTCGTCTCGCTGGGTATTATCGAAGATTTATCAAAGACTTTTCGAAGATCGCACAACCTCTTACTTCATTGACACAGAAAAGCGTGTATACTCTTGGGGAACGAAACAAGAAGAAGCTTTCCAACTATTGAAACAGAAACTCTGCAGTGCGCCAATTTTGTCTCTAGCTGAAGGTACCGAAGATTTCGCGGTATACTGTGATGCATCTATTCAGGGTCTCGGCTGGTTGTTGATGCAACGCAACAAGGTGATAGCTTACGCCTCTCGCCAGTTGAAGGTTCATGAGAGGAATTATACGACGCACGATTTGGAGTTGGGAGCTGTAGTATTTGCGCTCAAAATCTGGAGGCATTACCTGTACGGTACTAAATGCACTATTTATACCGACCACAGGAGCCTTCAGCATATTTTCGACCAGAAGGATTTGAATATGCGACAGCGTCGCTGGGTAGAACTTTTGAACGATTATGATTATGCAATCAAGTATCATCCAGGAAAGGCCAACGTTGTAGCAGACGTTCTCAGTCAAAAGGAAACAAAACCCAAGCGTGTTCGCGCTTTGCAGCTCACCATTCATTCTAACCTGCCTGATCAGATCCATTCGGCTCAGGCCGAGGCGGTAAAAGAAGAAAACTACGAAGCTGAGTATTTACGGGGTATGGAGAAGCGACTCGAGAAGAGGTCAGATGGCATTTACTATTTCATGGAGCGGATATGGATTCCGTTGTTTGGTAACCTTAGAGAACTTGTGATGGACGAAGTGCACAAGTCTCGATACTCTATTCACCCAGGTTCGGATAAGATGTATCAGGATCTCAAAGTCATGTATTGGTGGCCAAAGATGAAAGCTCACATCGCAACGTATGTTAGTAAATGCTTGACGTGTTCAAAAGTTAAAGTGGAATACCAGAAACCGTCTGGATTACTTCAACAACCAGAAATACCCATGTGGAAGTGGGAGCAAATCGCAATGGATTTCGTCACAGGTTTGCCGAGAACTCAAAGCGGGAATGATACAATTTGGGTAATTGTGGATCGTCTCACAAAGTCAGCGCACTTTCTCGCGATCAAAGAAACAGATAAGTTCTCACAATTAGCAGTTGTATACCTCAAGGAGGTGGTTTCTAGGCACGGGGTGCCAACTTCTATTATCTCTGACCGTGACCCGCGTTTCATCTCAGATTTGTGGCAGTCGATGCACAAATCATTCGGCTCGCATCTTGATATGAGCACTGCTTATCACCCGCAGACCCGCAGACGGATGGTCAAAGTGAGCGAACCATCCAGACACTTGAGGATATGTTACGAGCCTACGTGATTGACTTTGGCAAGGGTTGGGAGAAACAATTGTCGTTGATAGAGTTTTCTTACAACAATATCTACCATACTAGCATTCAGGCAGCTCCATTCGAAGCATTATACGGACGAAAGTGTCGTTCGCCTCTCTGTTGGGCTGAGGTGGGTGACAGCCAGGTCTCGGGCCCTGAACTTGTGTTGGAAACTTCAGAAAAGATTGTTCAGATCAGGAATCGGATGGCAGCAGCGCACGACCGTCAGAAAAGCTATGCTGATAAGCGTAGAAAACCCTTGGAATTCGAAGTCAATGATCGTGTTATGTTGAAGGTCTCGCCCTGGAAGGGTGTGGTGCGTTTTGGAAAACTCGGCAAGCTAAACCCTCGTTATGTAGGGCCATTCAAAATTCTGGAGCGGATTGGTAAAGTGGCCTACAAGTTAGAGTTACCTGCTGAGTTGGGTAACGTTCATGATGTTTTCCCCGTATCGCAGCTGAAGAAGTGTTTGTCTGATGAGACACTAGTCGTACCGTTTCAAGAGCTGAAAATCGATGACAAATTGCAGTTTATCGAAGAACCAATAGAAATTATGGACCGGGAGGTCAAGGTCCGTAAGCACAGCCGTATTCCGATTGTGAGAGTTCGTTGGAACTCAAGACAAGACGTGGACCGGAGTTCACGTGGGAACGCGAGGATCACATGAAGCTTAAGTACCCACATTTATTCCCAGAGGACAAATCCAAGCCTGGAAAATCTAAATCTGGTGCAACTAGTGAATTTCGGGACGAAATTCCCATTCAAGTTGGGGATGATGTGGCACCCGCGGAGAATGCACATTCGTCTTAATCTAGCACCATACTGCTTGTCAAATTTCTTGACGAAATTTCTTTCAAGTTGGGGATGATGTGACAACCCAAACTTTCGAGGTTAGTAACGTAATCTTAACTCCTGGTTATCCCTCTTTGATATGTTACGCGCTTCGTGTTAGTATAATTCCATTAAACGATTTTAATAACTTTGTTGAACATTTACGTGCTTAGTAGTTGTGGGCCGCACCTACTGTTATCATACATTGGGCCGCTATTGTTTACTATTATACACTAGGCCCAAACCCCTCACTTGAACTAAACTTGACCCAACCCGCTAATCTTAACCAGACTCGGCCCAATTCCCTTTTCCTCCATTTATACGTGGGATTAGTGCTGTATGTGGCTATTAGTCACAAACCCTAAACATCCTTATTCTCCCAAGTGTGCGCGGCAGTAGAACCCCCCCCCCCCCCCCCATCGAAGCAACATCATCTTGATTAACAGTTGGTATGTGTATTATTTCTTTATAGTTTTGGATTTCTGTTATTTCCTGATTATTTGTTTTTGTTATGCATGAACTTGATTAAAGGTTAGTATGTGTATATGTGATTTAGTGTTGCTTCTTTTGGGTATACTTTTGATAGTTTCGGGTATTAACAAGTAGTAATCTCGGATTGTGTCGTTGAGTCTAGGGTTGTGTGATATTAAAAGCCCATGATGTGAGTTCACAATAGATCGTATAACAAAATCAAGATATAAAGGAACTGTGTGAACGATTAATTTTGGATGTGTAACAAGGGTTTAGAAGTGTATGTGTTAACGTATTGGAACTGATGTTGATTGATGATTAACTGGGAAAGATGAACCGCTATGAGTAGGGTTTGTACAGGTTTAACAGTTGATTGAGATTTCGTCACACCACCTCACGACGAAAACATTGTGATTTCGTCGCACCACCTCACGACGAAAACATTATGATTTCGTCGGCCTGTCCCTCGACGAAGCAGTGTGATTTCGTCGGCCTTTAATGATGTTTCATCGCTGGGCTAGAGTCTCACAAACAGGCTGAGATTTAGAACATGTAAACCTATGAATAAACATATATTGAGTTTGCTTGTAAATGTTGTCAGAACAATACACTTGACTATGAGTATTATTACATCTCTGTGGGCTTTGGATATGCATGAGTAGGTTGACTGTTACGTACCATTTGTTGACTGATTGCATGTACACACATTATGATTACGGATCATAAGTTAACCTTATGTAAACTGATTTTCGCATACATGATAGAACGGTGCCGTGTATTGTGTTATATGAAATTACATGGGCACTGTCCATACTTGTCACATAGGTATTACCCATGCTCACAGCGTATGCATTCAACCACTTGAACTATGCAACCTAGACGAATGAGCACTGTTAGTATAAACTACTACTTACGTGATACTTGTGTTATGTGCTGAATACGTGTATATGTGCCGCTATCTGATTACGAACCTAATGGACATGGTAACAATGTTAGGACTTGAGTGACTAAAGAGTTTTAACAAGTAAATTACCAGCCGAGCAAACCGAGTTGAGTTCACTGCTCTTTTCCCAAGCATGCATCCCGGGAAGGGATATCGGGTAACATTTTCAGGGAAGAATGTCAGGTTAATGGGATGTTTGTTATTACTCAGTTTCTATCATATAAGACCCCTTACATCTACCGATTCTTGCCGGGAAGGCAACGAGGTATTTAGTTGATATCGCTATTAGGTTTGGCACCCTCACACCGGGCCGGAATGGACGAGCATGAACTATTTACCTTGACCACTTGACCAATGCTTTGATAGAGGCATTGGGGTTTGGGCAAACACATCTAGTAGCCACATACGGTAATCGAGTTAATAACATCATCAAAACATAACGTTGAACTGTTTTATACACATATCTGGTAACCAACGTGTTAACAAAACTTTGAACTCACCAGCGTCGTCTGACACACTTGTCTGCACGCTTGCAGGTCGTTAGGTGTTTGATATGGACTTGCTATCTGGGAGTGCTAGAGTAGTCATGGATCAAGACTCTTGGATATTTGACGCATTGGTTTTTAAACACTTATTTTGCAACAGCTGTTAAACAATTTACCTTATGCTTCCGCTGAATGTTTTCTTTGGTTTTAACTCTTGACTTGGATTTATCTTATGCAATAAAACGAATGTTTTATTTAAATATTAATTGTTGGTTTGATATGATTAGTGGCTTGAATCCTGGTACGTCACACGTCCTGCGGTGTTTCCGCATGTGGTATTTTGGGGTGTGACAAACCTAACATAAAACCAAACAACTGATAAACTACGGAAATCGAGTACAACTTTGTAATTTGTCGACTCCGCCATAACGCGTGGTTAGCCCAATGCTAGTATTATTAATGTTTAACACTAAATATAATTGATCATTCGATCAAATAAAAAAAATCATAATAAATTTGAATGAATAGATCATATCCTTGACCATGTATGTAAATATGGAAAAAAAATTAATATCAATAAATGTAATAAATAAAAAAGTATCTAATGATATTAATGCATGATTAAAAGGAATAAGCATATAGATCATAAAGCCACTAAACTGTAACATATTTTTTGATACAAGGTCATTTCCCATCCACAATACGGAAGATATCATTAGCAATATTCTTAGCATCATTTGAGATTCCAAATAATCCAGCACTAGCAAATCCAACACAATAAAGACCATTTTCTCCTTTCCAATGGTTAGGGCTTTTGTGTTTTGGCATTCCTTTTTCATTGAACAGACCTCCATCTTCCTTGATTAGACAAACAAAAAAAAGAACATTAAGATTAACGAAAAAAACAAAAAAGGTTAAGCTATGACATAAAATGTAGTAACTTCAATTACCATAAGCCATTTCCGTACGGTGCTTTTAAAACCAGTAGCAAAGACAATGGCATCAAATTGCCTCTCTTGACCATTTGTAAATTTGATAATATCACCTTGTACATCTTTAATAGACGTCATAACCTTAAGAACACAAAGAAGATTATGCAATCAGTATTTGTTGTTTAGAAGTCATTTGATTTGATATGAAAACATTATCACAATGTTTACCTTAATGTCTCCTGTTTTAATCTTTAAAATTGTTCCAACATCAATGACAGGTGATCTCCCTGTTTCTTTTTTAAGTAAGAATGGTCCTTTAAGTGGCCTTTGTATTCCAAGTCTCCCAAGATCTCCATACAACAACTTACTTAACATTAAAACCATCTTATCCACAACTGTGCACCGAATATATTTTAAAAAATACATTCCAAGTTGCACTAACTCCTTGTTAAGCACATGTATCTACCACAACAAAAAACAAAATGTTAAAATATACCAAATACATTTTTTTAAATTTAATACACCACTTTTTCAAATTCAAACAACACGCGGGAGAACATTTAGTTGTTTACCGGGCTACGAACAACAACTGATGTTTGAGCACCCCAATTGCACAAATCATATGCAATTTCCATCCCAGAATTTCCGGCACCAACAACAAGCACATCCTTGTCTCCATATGTCTTTCCATTTTCATACTCACTTGAGTGGATGACTAACCCTTTGAAGGTATCCAAGCCATAAACATTCGGAATAAAGCCTTCGCTATTTTCACCGGTTGCCACCACAAGAAACTCACTTACATACTCCTCAACCAAACCCGAAACATTATTTTGGGCGGTAACCACCCATTTTTGTGCACTCTTTTCATACCATGCACTCTCGACACTACGTTGGTACAATGGGTCTACATTAAAATGATAAACATAGTTTTTCAAGTATTGCACAAACATATTATTTGGTACAAATGTGGGTGTAGACAAAGGAAATGGCATATGAGGAAGTTGACAAAAGTTTTTGGCTAAGTGAAGCTTTAAACGATCATAAGCCTTCTTTTGCCATAAAGATGCATAACAATCTTCCCTTTCAAGAACAATATTTGGGATTGAAAGAAGATTGAGACATGCTGATGTTGCAATGCCAGCAGGTCCTGCTCCAACTATCACAACAATGGTTTCTTGCTTCATTGTCTCAAGCTCTTTGATTGGTTTTTAGTAGTGAGTATTGTATGTGTTTGGATGCATTATGCAATGTGTATACCCTTTATATAGGAATAGAAATTTAGATGAAGAGCGTAAAATATATTTTCTTAAAATCATTTTTGGTTATTCAAATGTCTTCCCGCGTAAATTTAAAAAATATCGGTTATTGTTCAATGAATTGTTCCATCTTTAATGGAAACAAAATTTGAAAATTTATGTTTCAATACTTTATTTAACCATTTTATGCATGTATCTTGCATAAATTACTACATCATATTCACACTAGACTTATGATCATTTAGCAAATTGTTCCCTTTTTTGTTAGAAACTTTATCTGACTTGAATTTAGTGTTCATAAGGTGCTAATTAATGCATTTATGTATCTCACACAAATTGTTAAATCTTATAATTACATTTTTTTCATTATATCAAAGGCAAACATTAAACTCTTAAACATAGGAATTTTAATCACTAGTATTAATAGTTATTAAAAGTAAAGTATATTATGTTAAAATTAGAATTACTAAAGTATACATTGTATTCGAATGGTGTGTTTTATAAAGAAAATTTTCAAATAAGAAATTATCTTGAAGAGGATATGATATATGTGAAGTAAACAATTTATTAAGTGAGTTTTGCGTGTATAAAGCGTATGAACTATCCACGATGCGCCTCATGTATTTTAAGAAAATAATATATGTGTCGCTAAATTACAATTGGATTTTAGATGCAACTGGTGTGCGTCAGGTTTGTTATGATTTTATTGATTTTTTAAGCCTAATTTACGCATTCGTCAAGTTTTAAATTTATAAAACACGATATTCTACTAACATTAAACACACACTTGGGCAAGTGCACCCATCGTGTGCGAAGTATAGCATTGGTAAGACAACGAGGTCGTCCAAGGACACAAGAGCTTTTAATACCGGTTTATCTCAACGTCTAATCAATCTAAAATTTTTGAGAAAAGGTTTTAAACATGAAAAATAAAACTAAAAATGCAGAAATAAAATAAAAACAGATAGACAAGATGAATCACTTGGATCCGACTCGCCTTTTAAGTATCCTTTGATGATTTTTGCACTTTAGAACTTTTTAACAGATTATCTTAGTTATAGTAGTAGGCCCCTCTTTTGAAGGTGACGTTACCCACAACCCAGTGGTTTGAGTCAGCAATGATACAATCCCAAAGGGTCAGAATATTGAAATATATTAAAATTAAGTTATTAATGTGAAAAGTGGTAGGCCCCTCTTTTGAAGGTGACGTTACCCTCGTCTAAGTGGTTTGAGTCAGCAGGGATACAATCCCAAGTAGCCGGTTTAATGTATTAATAATAGTTTACATATAGGGGGTTCAAGCCATTCGGAGCCCCGCCATCCAATACCAGTGGGTATTAAAGGAGGTCCTAGTAAGCTTGAACCAGGTCCTTACAGGATCTATACACTGAACAAGGCAAGAACCTTACTAAACCATTCCCTTAACCCCCGACCAGGTAGCCAACACCCTTATTTATAGCCTAAACAGAAGCCCGGCCACGGCCCCGTGTCCAGCGGACACACCCCCATGGCCATCACTTTCTCTTCCATCATTAATTGCTTTTGTCAGCATAGGGCTCCACACGGTCCGTGGTCGCTGGGCACGGCCCCGTGGGTAGAAGCGTATCTGTACTACCAAGATTTTGCAAGATTTTGCGTATCTTAGCGTTGACCACACCCCATGCTGAGCTGGGCACGCCCCCGTGATGCGCGTACAAGCTTCCACAACTTTGTCCTTTCTGCAGACATCTGACCACGCCCCCGTGTCCAGCGGGCACGGCCCGTGGTCAGTCTTCTGTTTCTTGTTTTTGCTCTTGGGGCTGCTGCCGAGGGGTCGGGCATGTCACGTTTATTCCTTTTCTTTGTATTTATGTTAGTTTTTACTGCATATTTGTTCCTTTTGCTCCTTTAAGCTCATTTGGTCCTGTAAATTCAAAAGGAAGACAAAAGCACGCTTTTTCCAACATTAGTACTAAAAAAAGTTAGTTTTATGCCTCATTTGATGTAATTTTTATGTTGCATTTTGCACACATCAGCAACGTCAAAACAACTTGGATAGACCATTATATTCCTATAATTTATTCATGTCTCACACTACTTTGACAACTTTGACGCATTATTGTAAGTAGGTTAGATGTACATATAATAACTTGCCTAGCGCAATAAGGCAACAACCACAGCTGGGACCGTCTTAGGACAGATCAAAAAACATTGGGAAAAAGGCGGTTTTTTCGATCAATTGAGGCTGCTGCCGCTGGACAAAGTTGATCGAACCTTCACATGTATGTTAGTATGTGTAAATTCACTAAATTGTATTTGGCGGTGACGGTATCAGTTGCGGTGGGGACGTTTTGCCAGATAGAGACAGAGAGAGGTTGGGCATTGTAACATTGGTGGAAACATAATTGTGGCAGTCGGCGGGGGTGGCAACTGGTGAACGAAGGGTGTTATTGCTTGAGTAGTTCTTAGATGTTATAACAGAGTACATAGAGTGTTTGGGTGGCCAGAAACCACAACGTAACGGTTCATCCAAATGATAATAATGTTATTATCATTATATTATCAATTTAATATAAACATAGTAATGTTATTATATATAATTTCTATTGTTATGACATGTTCATCCAAATGATAATATATATTCTAAAATGTTACTATAAAATAATTCAAATCATTTTTTTGATTTAATAACGTTTTTCTAAAGCTAACATAATATATATTATTACCATTACTCATTTCATTTTTAATGAACCGTAGAGAGAGAACAAAGCTTAATATATGGAAATTTGAGACGCACAGTCGGCTCTTGGATTTTCGTCTTTTTATAGTTAAATAATAAAAAAAGTAATAAACCGAACACGTTTTGACATCCCTTTAGGTATATATAGATAAACTTTCAGGCACGTTATAGCTTTTATTTTATGAGTTCTCTCTTTCGTTAGTAACTAATATAGATTGTGTAATATGCATATTAAATATAGAAAATGTACTTTCAAAATATAAACAAACCGGTAAAAGAAAAGGGAACTCATATCGGTAGTATCAGTACTGATATTCCTTTCTACAAGTTTAGATTGATGTAAAACACGTATTCCCATTATTTTGGGTATATAACGAGTATCAATACTGATATTCCTTTCTACAAGTTTCTATTGATGTAAAACACGTATTCCCATTATTTTGGGCATATAATGACTTCATTTTCTGTGTTTTTCTTCCGGATGATATTGCTATACTAATTGTCTATATCGTATTGATGTCATAACAAAAGAACCATTATCAAACGAAATTCCACCACAACGCGCGACAGATTTTACTAGTGAAGTATAATACATATTATTAAAATTATAACCACATATAGAATTAAATATGCATATATTAGTCACTGGGGCTCGGTTCAAACGAGAACCACCACGAGTTGTGAGAACCGTGAGGATTTTTTCTTCCCACGCGAGTTGGGCCACTTTTTTTTTTACACAAACCTAGATGAAGATATTATAAACACATCTGTAAGAGAAAGTAAAAAAATTGTCGAGTTTGTAGTTTTGACTGATGCAAGTTTTTTACACGCTGGTCTAAATTTTGTACGAAGATAAATATTTTTTTATGCTAATGTAAATGTGGGTATGCGGCATTTTTAAATTTTTTTTTGTTGAAACAAGTGATTTTTTTATTACTTTTGAGAAAAAAATTCTGAAAACCTTCTGGATGGCCTAGTTCTCACGGTTCTCACAACTCAAGGTGGTTCTCATTGCAACTTTAGAGATAAACTAAAGGAAAACAAGTACAATGTTGTAAATTGTTATTATAACCTTGTGACAACCCAAACTTTCGAGGTTAGTAACGTAATCTTAACTCCTCGTTATCCCTCTTTGATATGTTACGCGCTCCGTATTAGTATAATTCCATTAAACGATTTTAATAACTTTGTTGAACGTTTACGTGCTTAGTAGTTGTGGGCCGCACCTACTGTTATCATATATTGGGCCGCTATTGTTTACTATTATACACTAGGCCCAAACCCCTCACTTGAACTAAACTTGACCCAACCCGCTAATCTTAACCAGACTCGGCCCAATTCCCTTTTCCTCCATTTATACGTGGGATTAGTGTTGTATCTGGCCATTAGTCACAATCCCTAAACATCCTTATTCTCCCAAGTGTGCGCGGCAGTAGACCTCCCCGCCCCCATCGAAGCAACATCATCTTGATTAACAGTTGGTATGTGTATTATTTCTTTATAGTTTTGGATTTCTGTTATTTCCTGATTATTTGTTTTTGTTATGCATGAACTTGATTAACGGTTAGTATATGTATATGTGATTTAGTGTTGCTTCTTTTGGGTATGCTTTTGATAGTTTCGGGTATTAACAAGTAGTAATCTCAGATTGTGTCGTTGAGTCTAGGGTTGTGTGATATTAAAAGCCCATGATGTGGGTTCACAATAGATCGTATAACAAAATCATGATATAAAGGAACTGTGTGAACGATTAATTATGGATGTGTAATAAGGGTTTAGAAGTGTATGAGTTAACGTATTGGAACTAATGTTGATTGATGATTAACTGGGAAAGATGAACCGCCATGAGTAGGGTTTGTATAGGTTTAACAGTTGATTGAGATTTCGTCACACCACCTTACGATGAAAACATTGAGATTTCGTCGCACCACCTCACGACGAAAACATTGTGATTTCGTCGGCCTGTCCCTCGACGAAAACATTGTGATTTCGTCGGCCTGTCCCTCGACGAACACATTGTGATTTCGTCGGCTTGTCCCTCGACGAAACAGTGTGATTTCTTCGGCCTTTAATGATGTTTCGTCACTGGGCTAGAGTCTCACAAACAGGCTAAGATTTAGAACATGTAAACCTATGAATAAACATATATTGAGTTTGCTTGTAAATGTTGTCAGAACAGTACACTTGACTATGAGTATTATTACATCTCTGTGGGCTTTGGATATGCATGAGTAGGTTGACTGTTACGTACCATTTGTTGACTGGTTGCATGTACACACATTATGATTACGGATCATACGTAAACCGTATGTAAACTGATTTTCGCATACATGATAGAACGGTGCCGTGTATTGTGTTATATGAAATTACATGGGCAGTGTCCATACTTGTCACCTAGGTATTACCCATGCTCACAGCGTATGCATTCAACCACTTGAACTATGCAACCTATACGAATGAGCACTGTTAGTGTAAACTACTACTTACGTGATACTTGTGTTATGTGCTGAATACGTGTATATGTGCGGCTATCTGATTACGAACCTAATGGACATGGTAACAATGTTAGGACTTGAGTGACTAAAGAGTTTTAACAAGTAAATTACCAGCCGAGCAAACCGAGGTGAGTTCACTGCTCTTTTCCCAAGCATGCATCCCGGGAAGGGATATCGGGTAACGTTTTTAGGGAAGAATGTCAGGTTAATGGGATGTTTGTTATTACTCAGTTTCTATCATATAAGACCCCTTACATCTACGGATTCTTGCCGGGAAGGCAACAAGGCATTTAGTTGATAGCGCTATTAGGTTTGGCACCCTCACACCGGGCCGGAATGGACGGACGTGAACTATTTACCTTGACCACTTGACCAATGCTTTGATAGAGGCATTGGGGTTTGGGCAAACACATCTAGTAAGCACATACGGTAATCGAGTTAATAACATCATCAAAACATAATGTTGAACTGTTTTATACACATATCTGGTAACCAACGCGTTAACAAAACTTTGAACTCACCAACGTCGTCTGACACACTTGTCTGCATGCTTGCAGGTCGTTAGGTGTTTGATATGGACTTGCTATCTGGGAGTGCTGGAGTAGTCATGGATCGAGACTCTTGGATATTTGACGCATTGGTTTTTAAACACTTATTTTGCAACAGCTGTTAAACAATTTACCTTATGCTTCCGCTGAATGTTTTCTTTGGTTTTAACTCTTGACTTGGATTTATCTTATGCAATAAAACGAATGTTTTATTTAAATATTAATTGTTGGTTCGATATGATTAGTGGCTTGAATCCTGGTACGTCACACGTCCTGCGGTGTTTCCGCATGTGGTATTTTGGGGTGTGACAAACCTAACACAAAACCAAACAATTGATAAACTACGGAAACCGAGTACAACTTTGTAAGTTGTCGACTCCGCCATAACGCGCGGTTAGCCCAATGCTAGTATTAGTAATGTTTAACACTAAATATAATTGATCATTCGATCAGATAAAAAAATCATAATAAATTTGAATGAATAGATCATATCCTTGACCGTGTATGTAAATATGGAAAAAAAACTTAATATCAATTAATGTAATAAATAAAAAAGTATCTAATGATATTAATGCATGATTAAAAGGAAATAAGCATATAGATCATAAAGCCACTAAACTGTCACATATTTTTTGATACAAGGTCATTTCACATCAACAATACGGAAGATATCATTAGCAATATTCTTAGCATCATTTGAGATTCCAAATAATCCAGCACTAGCAAATCCAACACAATAAAGACCATTTTCTCCTTTCCAATGGTTATGGCTTTTGTGTTTTGGCATTCCTTTTTCATTGAACAGACCTCCATCTACCTAGATTAGACAAACAAAAAAAGAACATTAAAATTAACCAAAAAAACACAAAATGTTAAGCTATGACATAAAATATAGTAACTTCAATTACCTTAAGCCATTTCCGTACGGTGCTTTTAAAACCAGTAGCAAAGACAATAGCATCAAATTGCCTCTCTTGACCATTTGTAAATTTGATAATATCACCTTGTATATCTTTAATAGACGTCATAACCTTAAGCACACAAAGAAGATTATGCAATCAGTATTTGTTGTTTAGAAGTCATTTGATTTGATATGAAAACATTATCACAATGTTTACCTTAATGTCTCCTGTTTTAATCTTTGAAATTGTTCCAACATCAATGACAGGTGATCTCCCTGTTTCTTTTTTAAGCAAGAATGGTCCTTTAAGTGGCCTTTGTATTCTAAATCTCCCAAGATCTCCATACAACAACTTACTTAACATTAAAACCATCTTATCCACAATTGTGCACCGAATATCACTACAAAAAAAAAAGCCATTTAGTGGCACACATTTTTAATGGCATATAGGTTTTGTGCCACTAATTTTTGTTTTTAGTGGCACTTTAGGTATTTAACATATACATTCAGTGGCATTAAACTTTTATGTCACTAATCAAGGCTTTTAGTGGCATTTTGCATATGCCACCAAAATTTTCTCTATGTTTTAATGGCACTTTACCTGTGCCACAAAAAAATTTGAACAACTCTTAAAAATTTTCACCATTTCTCTCTTTGAAGGCTAAAAATTTCTTCTTTTTCATCAAAAATCAATTTCTCTCCCCAAATCATTTCATATTCCCGCTCATTCCCCTAACCCCTCATCGATTTCCCTCACTTTCACAAAAAAAAAAAAAAAAAAATCAATTTCCCCCACTCTAATTTTTATCTCTCCAAAATCTCGTCCATTGCGTTCACTCTGTTTGAATACGACCACTACAAGAAAAATGAGCAATATGGGTGACCCCTTTAGCGGCGATCCCTCCCTTTACTCCTTTAGTGGCGACAAGCACATGGATCCGCTTTACCCCTTCTTGATTAAACCTGACCGTTGATTAGGGTTCTGATCCAATGGATGGGAAATATAATTATAGGCGGGCTTTTTCCCTCCCATCTATTTTCACCAATTCTCTCATACACCCCCAAATATTGCCTCCAGTATTGCAGCATCTCCCACAAAATCACCACCACATACACCAACCGGCACCAGATGCACCCCACCTTCAACCCTTCGTGCACCAGACGCACCCCCACCTTCAACCGCCATCTTCATCCGCAGCTCCGGAACCACCACCGCTGGTCTTCATCACCAACGACCTGCCAACATCCAAATCGGTATCTACATTCCTAATTTCTTTGAAATTTCAGTAGATTTGTCTTATTTTTTTAGTTTAACACACATACATTCTAGTCGATTCGGTGGGTCTTTTGACCATTCGAGGTTTTGATTCCATTTTTTTAGTCAAAGACAAGTGCTGTAAGGGATTTGGGTCTGGGTCTCGGCGTCGGCTTGATTATTCAGGTTGTTGCAGGTTGCGGGTCCGGGTTCGGGTTGGGTATTCAGCTTGTTGAGGGTGGGTTTTCAGATTGTTGCGGGTCTGGGTGCAGGTTGGGCTTGAGTTTTCAGATGTTGTGGGTTGCCGATCTGGGTGTGGGTTGGGCTTGGGTATTAAGATTGTTGCGGTTGGTTTTCAAATTGTTATGGGTGGGTTTTCAGATTGTTGCGGATCGGGGTGCGGTGTAATTGTAAGTTGTTTGGACTAATTGTATGTTAGTTTAGCTGGTTCGGATTTGTTAGTTTGGATGGTTCAGACATGGCGTTACTACTTTTAGAAAAATTTAATGTTTTGTCTAAAAGCAAATTTGCATATAGTGCATCAGATTATATTTAAAACACACAAGAATACTGCAGACGTCCAGGTCAAATCTCCATTGTATCAGTAGTTTAGAGCTAGTTGAGAAGTCAACTGAATACACTTAAAATCTCTTTTTATTATTGCCATAACTATTTCAAATTATATTTAAAATGGACTTTCAAATAGTATATTGCTATGAGTGACGTGTATAAAGACTGCAACACTTTTTAATGAATGAAAATAACTAGTAACAAAACAGAGAGGCTTTTTCAAATCTTAAACAATTAAACTAAGTTCCATGTTTAACTAATAAAACTAAAACTCGCAGCTATTCCAAATTGTTGGTCTTCACGAGCATGTAGTGGTGGCAAAGTGGGCAAGTTGGATGGGTTTGGGTAATGGGTCAAGATGGGTTTGGGTTAGGATGGGTATAGGTCAGGATGGTAGCGATCATGGGACATCAAGTTTTTTGGTGTCTAATATTCATCGTGTCGGTATATTAGATGTTAAGATCTTAAACACAGACCGACACGTGGGGAATCTGCTCGTTAGAAAGGTTAATGATGGTGGAAAATTCGATCAGCAAGTTGAGCTCATGCCAATTGATCACGGTCTGTGTCTGCCTGAAAGTTTAGAGGATCCGTATTTCGAGTGGATTCATTGGCCACAAGCTTCGATCCCATTTTCAGAAGATGAACTCGACTACATTAAATCACTTGACCCGTATTAGGATTCGGAGATGTTGAGAAATGAGTTTCCAATGATTCGTGAAGCCTGTCTACGCTGTTGGATAATCTTGATGTGTTACTGGTCGAGTACGGGTTAGAGTGAAGCCTGTCTACGCTGTTGGATAATCTTGATGTGTTACGGGTCGAGTACGGGTTAGAAAACGGATCTAATAATTAAATGGGTCAGTTGGGTCTTATATTATTCACATGGTACTGAATTAGTCTAGCATATTACTGAGTAAAGGGGGAAAATGTGGATGTGATCATGTGGAAGTTGGGGTCAGTTGCTTAAAATCTAGAAGAAGTGGACCAAGTTAATTTGCATATGCATGTATTTGTTTCTTATAAATAGTAGAGTTAATTTTTTTGTTATGTAACCTTCATTTGAAATATTCAGTGAGTTCAGAAGCCTTTCATTTTATTTTCTTGTGCATATTTCACAAACACATAGTGAGTGACAGTGTGTATAATTGGGGCCTAAACTAACATACGCGTTCTGACCCTATGCACCATTTTTCTAAAACAGGCTGCGGGTTTCGGTCTTTGAAAATGATTCATGGAACCATTTTTCTAAACCTTTTCGTAGGTACCATTCTGATGTAATGAAGAATGCAAAGGGAGACATGTTCAAAGATAGTAGAAAGACAAAGGAAAATTGCTTTGTTGGAAAATGATTCTTCTACACTTTCACAGGTAGGGTTATTTTGACTCATTGCTTTTTTTTGAAAATGTTTCTTGTACAATGCCTGAATTTTATTGGAATATAATTCATTTTGATATATTTAAACAAGTTTCTACAGTATTTCCACTTGTCTTATTCACAAGGTCTTACTGTATAACTTACCTTTCGATTCTACAAAATAACATCCAGACATTGGAGCTCATTCAACAAGAAAAAGTAAACTTGTCAACCAAACTTGTGGATAAACGGTAACTTGTAAATATCTAAAACTAATAGATATATACCAGACATTATAATAGTACTGAGTGTGCTTTGCTTAATGAAACAGGACATCGTATGTAAAGACTGAAGAGGAGCTCGGTAACAAATTAAAAGGACAACAGGTTATGTACCTGTTCTTTTTTTGTTGTTTTTTTCTGGGACATACAACATTCAAGTAAATAGTAATAACGTTCCGTAATGTTTATAGGACTGGTTGAATAAATACAAGTCTAACTCAAAGTCCGGACAACATAGTTCGGTAATTTCTTATCCTGACCTGTTATGTTGTCTTTTTTTTTCATATGATGTCTTAGGTTAATGTGAGCGTATTATTTAGTATAGGTACATGTGACTTGCTGTGAGTCTCGGGATGATGCGTACAGGAATATGGTAAAAAAGATTGATGCTGCTAAAGCTAAGTTTGATAATCTGACAGATGAGATCTGAACTTGCTTCAGAGCGTCACAAGGTTTGCACAGAAATCTAACCCTTTCATGTTAACAGATCCATATTGCTACCAGTTGTAATTAGAAATGAAATTGGAAATATATATTATCTGTAAAGATGACAATTTCGACCCATTTACTTATGAGTTATGAACAACTCGATTTGGGCTTTGTGTATCTAAAAAGTTAGCTGGAACTTGGAAGGGTGATAAGTTAGTTAAATGGGTTGAAAGTGAGTCAGTTAAATGGGTTGAAAGCTATTCAAGGTCTATTTTAAGATTAGAGTAAAATGCCATGTTCGTTCCTGAGGTTTGGCCAGTATTGCGACTTTCATCCAAAGGTTAGTTTTTTCGCATCTATATCCAAAAGGTTTGAAATCTTTTCATTTTAATCTGGCTCGTTAAATCAGGGATATTTCCGTCTTTTATGTTAACTTAAAGGGCAATTCGGTCTTTTCACTTTATGTAAACTCACCGGAGATGTGTGAAAAAGACTGAATTGCCCTTTAAGTTAACAAAAAAGACGGAAATACCCTGACTTAATGTAGAAAAATGGTAGGAGTTAACGAGCCTAATTAAAATGGCAAAGATTTCAAACCTTTTTTGGATCAAGATGCGGAAAAACAAACATTTGGACGAAAGTTGCAAAACTGGTTAAACCTCAAGGACGAAAATGACATTTTACTCTTTAGATTATTATTGTTATTATATTGTTTTTGTAATCGAATTAGCACCTGGATTATTTATTACATTTTTTAAAAGAACATAAAAGTGTCTGTGGGTCAACCCAACTCAGACAAGCCTGTTCCTACCAGTTCAACCCATTATTGTTCTTATGAGCTTAATTGGATATGTAGCAATTGTCCATCATGTTCATATTCTGAAATTCTAATTGTTTTAACTGATGTAGATGCTTTTCTTATAGATCTTTTATGCACAGGTCAAACAGTTTTTAGAGGAACTCAATTGTAGAATGGACAATTATGAGGTTAGCTATCACGATATCGGATATATACTTTAGTTCTCTCATATCGTGTTCATTCGCATTTGAGCACCTGCTGACCTGACATCTAATATAACTCCAAACTGTTTTTTCCCTTGATGGATAAACCCTTTTAAGTTTTAAATCATTTTATTGAAAATAAATTATTATTGAAATAACATGATTTGGTTGTTGCAGCCGAAACTAAGGGACATGCCTAGTGAGGCACTGGAAGAGGAGGTTCGGGCTCTTATGTTCGACAAATCTGGAGAAACCGAGTACCAGGAATCGATGCAAAGCCAAACTGACACTATTAAGGTAAATATGCTTTTGAATCTAAAGCTTTAACATCTCATCTTGATGAATACTGATTAACATAAATTGACAGGAAATTTCTCACATGGTTAAATGTGGTTGTGGAGAGGAGTACAAAGTAGAAGTGGATATTTGTGTGTATTAGAAACATACTTTCAAACTTACCCATTACGGTGTTGTACTTTCTTTTCCCATGAACTAATACTAATGATTGTTTATATGGTTGATGATGGCTGGGTAGATATCAATCTATGAAGTGAAGTTTTTGAGTTAAGTTTTATGATAGTGAATTCCTCACTCGGAAGAAGGTTTAGGCCTCTCGTGTAAACATTTAGAATTTGGAATATATTACTTGTTACACAATGTTTTGCTGACATTTGGAATATGTTTCGGATCGAACTTATTATTGAAGTTACAATATTATGATATCTACATTTACATTTATGGAACTTTTATTTAGTATTTTATATCGAAAATGTGATTCGTGGCAAAATTATTTGCCACTGAAATAATATATTAAATTAACTGAAAATAGTTTTACGACACAAAATTTGTGCCACTAAAACTAGTATATGGATATATATGATTATTTTTAGAGGCAAAAAAATGTGCCACTAAAGTCCTTTATTTATATTGTGGCAAAAAAAAGTGCCGCTAAAAGCCTAAAACTTTTGTGTGGCAGATGCAAAAAGTGCCACTAAAAGGCTTTAGCGTCAGCGCTTCTAGTGGCACTTTTTTTGTGTGCCGCACATTCCTACATAGGTCTTTAGTGGCACTTTTTTGTTTTGTTGTGGCACTTTTTGTATGTCACTATATGGCATTTTTTTTGTAGTGTATATTTTAAAAAATACATTCCAAGTTGCACTAACTTTTTGTTAAGCACATGTATCTGCCACAACAAAAAACAAAATGTTAAAATATACCAAATACATTTTTCTAAATTTAATACACCACTTTTTCAAATTCAAACAACACGCGGGAGAACATTTAGTTGTTTACCGGGCTACGAACAACAACTGATGTTTGAGCACCCCAATTGCACAAATCATATGCAATTTCCATCCCAGAATTTCCGGCACCAACAACAAGCACATCCTTGTCTCCATATGTCTTTCCATTTTCATACTCACTTGAGTGGATGACTAACCCTTTGAAGGTCCATAAACATTCGGAATAAAGCCTTCGCTATTTTCACCGGTTGCCACCACAAGAAACTCACTTACATACTCCTCGACCAAACCCGAAACATTATTTTGGTCGGTAACCACCCATTTTTGTGCACTCTTTTCATACCTTGCACTCTCGACACTACGTTGGCACAATGAGTCTACATTAAAATGATAAACATAGTTTTTCAAGTATTGCACAAAAATATTGTTTGGTACAAATGTGGGTGCAGACAAAGGAAATGGCATATGAGGAAGTTGACAAAAGTTTTTGGCTAAGTAAAGGTTTAAACGATCATAAGCCTTCTTTTGCCATAAAGACGCATAACAATCTTCCCTTTAAAGAACAATATTTGGGATTGAAAGAAGATTGAGACATGTTGATGTTGCAAGGCCAGCAGGTCCTGCTCCAACTATCACAACAATCGTTTCTTGCTTCATTTTCTCAAGTTCTTTGATTGGTTTTCAGTAGTGAGTATTGTATGTGTTTGGATGCATTATGCAATGTGTATACCCTTTATGTAGGAATAGAAATTTAAATGAAGAGCGTAAAATATATTTTCTTAAAATCATTTTTGGTTATTCAAATGTCTTCCCGCGTAAATTTAAAAAATATCGGTTATTGTTCAATGAATTGTTCCATCTTTAATGGAAACAAAATTTGAAAATATATGTTTCAATACTTTATTTAACCATTTTATGCATGTATCTTGCATAAATTACGACATCATGTTCACACTAGACTTATGATCATTTAGCAAATTGTTCCCTTTTTGTTAGAAACTTCATCTTACTTGAATCTTAGTGTTCATAAGGTGATAATTAATGCATGTATGTATCTTACACAAATTGTTAAATCTTATAATTACATTTTTTTCTTTATATCAAAGACAAACATTAAACTCTTAAACATAGGAATTTTAATCACTAGTATTAATCGTTATTAAAAGTAAAGTAAAGTAAAGTATATTATGTTAAAATTAGAATTACTAAGTTATACATTGTATTCGAATGGTGCGTTTTGTAAAGAAAATTTTTAAATAGGAAATTATCTTGAAGAGGATATGATATATGTGAAGTAAAAAAATTATTAAGTGAGTTTTGCGTGTATAAAGCGTATGAACTATCCACGATGCAACTCATGTATTTTAAGAAAATAATATATGTGTCGCTAAATTACAATTGGGTTTTAGATGCAACTGGTGTGCGTCAGGTGTGTTATGATTTTATTTATATTTTAAGCCTAATTTACGCATTACTCAAGTTTTAAATTTATAAAACACGATATTCTACTAACATTAAACACACACTTGGGCAAATGCACCCATTGTGTGCGTAGTATAGCGTTGGTAAGATAACGAGGTCGTCCAAGTACACAAGAGCTTTTAATACCGGTTTATCTCAACGTCTAATCAATCTAAAATTTTTGAGAAAAGGTTTTAAACATGAAAAATAAAACTAAAAATGCAGAAATAAAAATAAAATAAAAACAGATAGACAAGATGAATCGCTTGGATCCGACACGCCTTTAAGTATCCTTTGATGATTTTTGCACTTTTGAACTTTTTAAGAGATTATCTTAGTTATATTAGTAGGCCCCTCTTTTGAAGGTGACGTTACCCTCAACCCAGTGGTTTGAGTCAGCAAGGATACAATCCCAAAGGGTCGGAATATTGAAAGATAATTAATTAAGTTATTAATGTGAAAAGTGGTAGGCCCCTCTTTTAAAGGTGACGTTACCCTCGGCTAAGTGGTTTGAGTCAGTAGGGATACAATCCCAAGTAGCCGGTTTAATGTATTAATAATAGTTTACATATGGGGGGTTCAAGCCATTCGGACCCCCGCCATCCAATACCAGTGGGTATTAAAGGAGGTCCTAGTAAGCTTGAACCAGGTCCTTGCAGGATCTATACACTAAACAAGGCAAGAACATTACTATACCATTCCCTTAACCCCTGACCAGGTAGCCAACACCCTTATTTATAGCCTGAACAGAAGCCCAGCCACGGCCCCATGTCCAGTGGACACGCCCCCGTTGCCATCTCTTTCTCTTCCTTCATTAATTGCTTTAGTCAGCATAGGGCTCCACACGGCCCGTGGTCGCTGGGCACGGCCCCGTGGGTAGAAGCGTTTCTGTACTACCAAGATTTTGCAAGATTTTGCGTATCTTAGCGTTGACCACGCCCCGTGCTGAGCTGGGCACGCCCCCATGGTGGGCGTAGAAGCTTCCACAACTTTGTCCTTTCTGCAGACATCTGACCACGCCCTCGTGTCCGGTGGGCACGACCCGTGGCCAGTCTTCTGTTTCTTGTTTTTGCTCTTGGGGCTGCTGCCGAGGGGTCGGGCATGTCACGTTTATTCCTTTTCTTTGTATTTATGTTAGTTTTTACTGCATATTTTTTCCTTTTCCTCGTTTAAGCTCATTTGGTCCTGTAAATTCAAAAGGAAGACAAAAGCACGCTTTTTTCCAACATTAGTACTAAAAAAGGTTAGTTTTATGCCTCATTTGATGTAATTTATTTGTTGCATTTTGCACACATCAGGAACGTCAAAACAACTTGGATAAACCATTATATTTCTATAATTTATTCATGTCTCACACTACTTTGACAACTTTGACGCATTATTGTAACTAGGTTAGATGTACATATAATAACTTGCCTAGCGCAATAAGGCAACAACCACAGCTGGGACCATCTTAGGACATATCAAAGAACATTGGGAAAAGGCGGTTTTTTAATCAATTGAGGCTGGTGCCGCTGGACAAAGTTGATCGAACCTTAACATGTATGTTAGTATGTGTAAATTCACTAAATTGTATGTCGCTACCGGAGGGTTACTCCGTTTTCAGAGTGGGGTGGTCTCATTAATCCACGCCTCCTTTTTTCGTTTTCTTTTTAACATAAAAAAAACCATTGATTGACCAAACACAACCAAGGGACATCTGATAAGAAACTGTAGGTGTTAGGTGGCGGTAATGGTTTCAGTTGCGGTGGGGACATTTTGCCAGATAGAGACAGAGAGAGGTTGGGCATTGTAACATTGGTGGAAACATAATTTTGGCAGTCGGCGGGGGTGGCAACCGGTGAACGAAGGGTGCTATTGCTTGAGTAGTTCTTAAATGTAATAACAGAGTACATAGAGTATTTGGGTGGCCAGAAACGACAACGTAACGGTATTGCAGTGGTAGAATCCCCTTGGTCATGTGTTGTGTGATGGTTGGCGACGACAAAGAGTTGAAGAAACTGATATGGGTGAAATAGAGAAAGTGTGTACGTGTTTGTGTGTGTGTGTGTGAAAGAGTAGACGGTGGAGGTGGTGCTGGAACCAGCGGCTGGATGTGAGTAGGCAAAAGGCTAAGGCTGAAATGTGGATTCCATCATTATATTATCAATTTAATATAAACATAGTAATGTTATTGTATATAATTTCTATTGTTATGACATGTTCATCCAAATGATAATATATTTTCTAAAATGTTACTATAAAATAATTCAAATCATTTTTTTTATTTTAATATGGTTTTTCTAAAGCTAACATAATATATATTATTACCATTACTCATTTCAATTTTAATGAACCGTAGAGAGAGAACAAAGCTTAATATATGGAAATTTGAGACGCACAGTCGGCTCTTGGATTTTCGTCTTTTTTATTGTTAAATAATAAAAAAAAGTAATAAACCGAACACGTTTTGACATCCCTTTAGGTATATATAGATAAACTTTCAGGCACGTTATAGCTTTTATTTTATGAGTTCTCTCTTTCGGTAGTAACTAATACAGATTGTGTAATATGCATATTAAATATAGAAAATGTACTTTCAAAATATAAACAAACCGGTAAAAGAACAGGGAACTCATATCGGTAGTATCAGTACTGATATTCCTTTCTACAAGTTTCTATTGATGTAAAACACGTATTCCCATTATTATGGGTATATAATGACTTCACTCATATCGGTAGTATCAATACTGATATTCCTTTCTACCGGTTTCTATTGATGTAAAACACGTATTCCCATTATTTTGGGCATATAATGACTTCATTTTCTGTGTTTTTCTTTCGGATGATGTTGCTATACTAATTGTCTATATCGTATTGATGTCGTAACAAAACAACCATTATCAAACGAAATTCCACTGCAACGCGCGACACATTTTACTAGTGAAGTATAATACATATTATTAAAATTATAACCACATATAGAATTAAATATGAATATATTAGTCACTGGTGCTCGGTTCAAACGAGAACCACCACGAGTTGTGAGAACCGTGAGGACTTTTTCTTCCCACGCGAGTTGGGCCAATTTTTTTTGCACAAACCAAGATTAAGATATTATAAACACAACTGTAAGAGAAAGTAAAAAAATTGTCGAGTCTGTAGTTTTGACTGATGCAAGGTTTTTTTACGCGCTAGTGCAAATTTTATACGAAGATAAATATTTTTTTTTATGCTAATGTAAATGTGGGAATGCGGCATTTTTAATTTTTTTTTTGCTGAAACAAGTGATTTTTTTATTACTTTTGAGAAAAAAAATTCGGAAAACCTTCTGGATGACCTAGTTCTCACGGTTCTCACAACACAAGGTGGTTCTCATTGCAACTTTAGAGATAAACTAAAGGAAAACAAGTACAATGTTGTAAATTGTTATTATAACCTAACATAAAACCAAACAATTGATAAACTACGGAAACCGAGGGCAACTTTGTAATTTGTCGACTCCGCCATAACGCGCCATTAGCCCAATGCTAGTCTTAGTAATGTTTAACACTAAATATAATTGATCATTCGATCAGATAAAAAAATCATAATAAATTTGAATGAATAGATCATATCCTTGACCGTGTATGTAAATATGAAAAAAAAAAACTTAATATCAATAAATGTAATAAATAAAAAAAATATCTAATGATATTAATGCATGATTAAAAAGAAATAAGCATATAGATCATAAAGCCACTAAACTGTCACATATTTTTTGATACAAGCTCATTTCAAATCAACAATACGGAAGATATCATTAGCAATATTCTTAGCATCATTTGAGATTCCAAATAATCCAGCCCTAGCAAATCCAACACAATAAAGACCATTTTCTCCTTTCCAATGGTTAGGGCTTTTGTGTTTTGGCATTCCTTTTTCATTGAACAGACCTCCATCTTCCAAGATTAGACAAAAAAAAAAGAACATTAAGATTAACGAAAAAAACACAAAAGGTTAAGCTATGACATAAAATGTAGTAACTTCAATTACCTTAAGCCATTTCCGTACGGTGCTTTTAAAACCAGTAGCAAAGACAATGGCATCAAATTGAATCTCTTGACCAATTGTAAATTTGATAATACCACCTTGTATATCTTTAATGGACGTGATAACCTTAAGCACACAAAGAAGATTATGCAATCAGTATTTGTTGCTTAGAAGTCATTTGATTTGATATGAAAACATTATCACAATGTTTACCTTAATGTCTCCTGTTTTAATCTTTGAAATTGTTCCAAAATCAATGACAGGTGATCTCCCTGTTTCTTTTTTAAGTAAGAATGGTCGTTTAAGTGGCCTTTGTATTCCAAATCTCCCAAGATCTCCATACAACAAGTTACTTAACATTAAAACCATCTTATCCACAATTGTGCACATAATATATTTTAAAAAATACATTCCAATCTGCACTAACTCCTTGTTAAGCACATGTATCTGCCACAACAAAAAACAAAATGTTAAAATACACCAAATACATTTTTCTAAATTTAATACACCACTTTTTCAAATTCAAACAACACGCGGGAGAACATTTAGTTGTTTACCGGACTACGAACAACAACTGATGTTTGAGCACCCCAATTGCACAAATCATATGCAATTTCCATCCCAGAATTTCCGGCACCAACAACAAGCACATCCTTGTCTCCATATGTCTTTCCATTTTCATACTCACTTGAGTGGATGACTAACCCTTTGAAGGTATCCAAGCCATAAACATTCGGAATAAAGCCTTCACTATTTTCACCGGTTGCCACCACAAGAAACTCACTTACATATTCCTCGACCAAACCCGAAACATTATTTTGGGCGGTAACCACCCATTTTTGTGCACTCTTTTCATACCATGCACTCTTGACACTACGTTGGTACAATGGGTCTACATTAAAATGATAAACATAGTTTTTCAAGTATTGCACAAACATATTCTTTGGTACAAATGTGGGTGCAGACAAAGGAAATGGCATATGATGAAGTTGACAAAAGTTTTTGGCTAAGTGAAGCTTTAAACGATCATAAGCCTTCTTTTGCCATAAAGATGCATAACAATCTTCCCTTTCAAGAACAATATTTGGGATTGAAAGAAGATTGAGAAATGCTGATGTTGCAATGCCAGCAGGTCCTGCTCCAACTATCACAACAATGGTTTCTTGCTTCATTTTCTCAAGCTCTTTGATTGGTTTTTAGTAGTGAGTATTGTATGTGTTTGGATGCATTATGCAATGTGTATACCCTTTATATAGGAATAGAAATTCAGATGAAGAGCGTAAAATATATTTTCTTAAAATCATTTTTGGTTATTCAAATGTCTTCCCGCGTAAATTTAAAAAATATCGGTTATTGTTCAATGAATTGTTCCATCTTTAATGGAAACAAAATTTGAAAATTTATGTTTCAATACTTTATTTAACCATTTTATGCATGTATCATGAATAAATTACTACATCATGTTCACACTAGACTTATGATCATTTAGCAAATTGTTCCCTTTTTGTTAGAAACTTCATCTGACTTGAATCTTAGTGTTCATAAGGTGCTAATTAATGCATGTATGTATCTTACACAAATTGTTAAATCTTATAATTACATTTTTTTTCTTTATATCAAAGACAAACATTAAACTCTTAAACATAGGAATTTTAATCACTAGTATTAATCGTTATTAAAAGTAAAGTATATTATGTTAAAATTAGAATTACTAAATTATACATTGTATTCGAATGGTGCGTTTTATAAAGAAAATTTTCCAATAGGAAATTATCTTGAAGAGGAAATGATATATGTGAAGTAAAAAATTTATTAAGTGAGTTTTGCGTGTATAAAGCGTATGAACTATCCACGATGCGACTCATGTATTTTAAGAAAATAATATATGTGTCGCTAAATTACTATTGGATTTTAGATGCAACTGGTGTGCATCAGGTGTGTTATGATTTTATTGATATTTTAAGCCTAATTTACGCATTAGTCAAGTTTTAAATTTATAAAACACGATATTCTACTAACATTAAACACACACTTGGGCAAGTGCACCCATCGTGCGCGTAGTATAGCGTTGGTAAGATAACGAGGTCGTCCAAGGACACAAGAGCTTTTAATACCAGTTTATCTCAACGTCTAATCAATCTAAAATTTTTGAGAAAAGGTTTTAAACATGAAAAATAAAACTAAAAATGCAGAAATAAAATAAAAACAGATAGACAAGATGAATCACTTGGATCCGACTCGCCTTTTAAGTATCCTTTGATGATTTTTGCACTTTTGAACTTTTTAAGAGATTATCTTAGTTATAGTAGTAGGCCCCTCTTTTGAAGGTGACGTTACCCTCGGCTAAGTGGTTTGAGTCAGCAGGGATACAATCCCAAGTAGCCGGTTTAATGTATTAATAATAGTTTACATATGGGGGGTTCAATCCATTCGGACCCCGCCATCCAATACCAGTGGGTATTAAAGGAGGTCCTAGTAAGCTTGAACCAGGTCCTTACAGGATCTATACACTGAACAAGGCAAGAACCTTACTAAACCATTCCCTTAACCCCCGACCAGGTAGCCAACACCCTTATTTATAGCCTGAACAGAAGCCCGACCATGGCCCCGTGTCCAGCGGACACGCCCCCGTGACCATCTCTTTCTCTTCCTTCATTAATTGCTTTTGTCAGCATAGGGCTCCACACGGCCCGTGGTCACTGGGCACGGCCCTGTGGGTAGAAGCGTATCTGTACTACCAAGATTTTGCGTATCTTAGCGTTGACCACGCCCCGTGCTAAGCTGGGCATGCCCCCGTGGTGGGCGTAGAAGCTTCCACAACTTTGTCCTTTCTGCAGACATCTGACCACGCCCCCGTGTCCAGTGGGCACGGCCCGTGGTCAGTCTTCTGTTTCTTGTTTTTGCTCTTGGGGCTACTGCCGAGGGGTCGGGCATGTCACGTTTATTCCTTTTCTTTGTATTTATGTTAGTTTTTACTGCATATTTGTTCTTTTTGCTCATTTAAGCTCATTTGGTCCTGTAAATGCAAAAGGAAGACAAAAGCACGTTTTTTTCAACATTAGTACTAAAAAGGTTAGCTTTATGCCTCATTTGATGTAATTTATATGTTGCATTTTGCACACATCAGCAACGTCAAAACAACTTGGATAGACCATTATATTCCTATAATTTATTCATGTCTCACACTACTTTGACAAGTTTGACGCATTATTGTAACTAGGTTAGATGTACATATAATAACTTGCCTAGCGCAATAAGGTAACAACCACAGCTGGGACCGTCTTAGGACAGATCAAAGAACATTGGGAAAAAGGCGGTTTTTCGATCAATTGAGGCTGCTGCCGCTGGACAAAGTTGATCGAACCTTCACATTTATGTTGGTATGTGTAAATTCACTAAATTGTATGTCGCTACCGGAGGGTTACTCCGTTTTCAGAGTGGGGTGGTCTCATTGGTCCACGCCTCCTTTTTTCGTTTACTTTTTAACATAAAACAAAACCATTGATTGACCAAACACAACCAAGGGACATCTGATAAGAAACTGTAGGTGTTAGGTGGCGGTGATGGTTTCAGTTGCGGTGGGGACGTTTTGCCAGATAGAGACAGAAAGAGGTTGGGCATTGTAACATTGGTGGAAACATAATTGTGGCAATCGGCGGGGGTGGCAATCGGTGAACGAAGGGTGTTATTGCTTGAGTAGTTCTTAGATGTAATAACAGAGTACATAGAGTGTTATTGCAGTGGTAGAATCCCCTTGGTCATGTGTTGTGTGGTGGTTGGCGACGACAAAGAGTTGAAGAAACTGATAGGGGTGAAATAGAGAAAGTGTGTACGTGTTTGTGTGTGTGTGTGTGTGAAAGAGTAGACGGTGGAGGTGGTGCTGGTAAAGAAAAACCAGCGGCTAAATGTGAGTAGGCAAAAGGCTAAGGCTGAAATATGGATTTCATCATTATATTATCAATTTAATATAAACACAGTAATGTTATTATATATAATTTCTATTGTTATGACATGTTCATCCAAATGATAAAATATTTTCTAAAATGTTACTATAAAATAATTCAAATCATTTTTTATTTAAATAACGTTTTTCTAAAGCTAACATAATATATATTAATACCATTACTCTTTTCATTTTTAATGAACCTTGTAGAGAGAGAACAAAGCTTAATATATGGAAATTTGAGACGCACAGTCGGCACTTGGATTTTCGTCTTTTTTATATTTATATAATAAAAAAAGTAATAAACCGAACACGTTTTGACATCCCTTTAGGTATATATGGATAAACTTTTAGGCATGTTATAGCTTTTATTTTATGAGTTCTCTCTTTCGTTAGTAACTAATACAAATTGTGTAATATGCATATTAAATATAGAAAATGTACTTTCAAAATATATAACCCTCGAAAAACGCCCTAAAATAACCCGTATGTCTGAAAACGAACCCATATAACCTTAATTTAATTAAAAAACAAATAAAATCCTAATTCTACTCCGTCACGGGCCACGACAGGTTCTACCGGGTGTGTCGCCGGGCGCGACAGCCCATATCTTGCTGGTTACTCTTTTTGACACGTGTCATGCCACGCGTCAAGTCTAGGTGTCAGCGAGGCAACCCTAGTCATAGCTAGGGTGCCCTTGCGGGGCGCGGGAGGACCCCCCTTGGTGGGTCGCGGGGCGCGAGAGACTCCCTGAATTCGTATAAATAGAGTAGAGGCTGCACAATTTCAATGCATTCAGTTCTTTCTTTTCTCTCTATTATATCACACTGAAATCACAGATTAAATACCCCCTAAATCACGAAGCCTTGCCCCGTTGTAAGTATTTTAACCCCTAATCACTAATTCGATACCCTGTCTATAACAACCCTCCTATAGACCCTTAACATAACCCTAAAAACGTTCCTAATATACCCCATAAACGAGAAACGAGCTTAAAATACCTTTATATTAATAAAAATCAAATAAAAACAAGAAAAAGGGTCCTCGCGGGGCGCGACCCTGTTGGTGCACTACATCTGTTGATTACGTCTAGGTGTCTAGAATCAGGTCTTATGTCGTATTGTTTAGCATAGGGCACGTTATACGAGAAAACAGGAGTCTGTATAGGTTTTATAGGTCTGGTCCGCTTATACGGACAGGTCTGGTCCGCTTATACGGACATATTCTGGATCGCTTATACGGACATAGTCTGGTCCGCTTATACGGTCATGTCCGTAAATCCGAACCAGCCTGCCTATAAATACCGTATAAGAGAACCTCATTTGGAACTTTCAGAATTCCATACCGAAGCTCTGCCGGTGTGAAGAACGAACTGTAAATCGTCTCAAATCAATAAAACAATAGATTAAAGTGAAGAACAAGCTATTTCTACCTACGTTTCTTGTTATTCCGCACCTGAAACATAGGAGAACGCCTCTGAACGACTCGTTTAGGTCAGATTACGATCCTACAAGTGGTATCAGAGCTTGGAAGGAGGTTTTCTACAGTTTGTAGCTGTTTTTCATCTGTTTCTTCTCACTTCTACACTTCTTTTACTGATTCGGAAAGTTTTCACGGTTGGAATTCGCTCAACTTTTCACAGATAGTGCGTAATAGTGTCTAGATAAATCCTGGAAAGTTTGAAGTCAAAATTCGAAGTTTTTACATGTCAAAACATGTTCGTTATGTGGATCGCTCGTAGTGACGTCATCCTGAACCGCTCTTAGATCACGTTCTGGATCGCTTATTCATACATTTTTGGTTTCTGGTCCGCTCCAAAGTACATTTTTTAATTTCTGGACCGCTTCTTCATACAATTTCTGGTCCGCTCGTTTGTACATCATCTGGTCCGCTCGAAAGGACATTATTGCTGAACCGCTCCAAATTAGTATTTCTGGTTCGCTCGATATACACACTTTCTGGTTCGCTCCAAATTCATCTCTCTGGATCGCTCTTGTGAACAAGTTCTGGTTCGCTCCAAATTGTTTCTGGTCCGCTCGATAGACACAAGATCTGGTTCGCTCAAAAGGATAATTCTGAATCGCTTATTTGAACAGTATCTGATCCGCTCGAACGGATATTGTTGCTGGACCGCTCAAAAGTGATTTTCTAGTTCGCTTGTTTATTGTTCCGCTCCAAAGACCAAGTCTGATTCGCTCATAAGTATAGTTCGCTCCAATATCAAGACAGTACGTGTGAAGTCAATATGGATTCCGGGTTTTACAATGCATTTGCAACACCGTCATCACCAGCTGCGATTGCTCAAGCCATGAATCTTGAAAACGAGACGGGAACTACTCAGAAACCCCCGAAACTAATGAGTATTGAAGAATACTACGGGTGGAAAGATCGCTTTGAAAACTGGGTTCAGGCAAATCATCTCAGATCACGGGAGTGCATATTGAAAAAGTACACGTTGCCTGAAACTGAATTACATGTTAAAAAGGAGATATCCGAGTTTACTGATCAAGAACGAGCAATGTATAGAGCCGAGAAAATGATGATTAGTTTGTTGCAGCAAGCAATAAAGGAAGATATATTCATCCTGTTACAGCACGACAAAACTGCTAAGTCAATTTGGGATGCGCTAAAGGTCAAGTTCGAGGGAAGCGAAAACATGATCAAAAGCAAGAAAGCGTTACTAAAGAAAGAATTTGATTTGTTTAGTAGTTTGCCGGGAGAGGATACTAAAAAGCTAATCGAAAGATACTGTCATTTGGTGCGATCTTTATCCATGTTGGGTGTTGAAAAAGGTCGTGAGGAGTGGGTGGATAAATTGGCGGACGCGTTACCTCAAAAGGAGTGGGGAACGTATTTGATGATCTTGAAGAATACTGGTGTTTATGATGGGTTGACTATATCTCAGTTTATTGAAAAAATCGAAAGTCAGGATCTGGAGCAACAGAAGATTGCTAGGATGAACAGTCCGAGTGGTCAACAGGATGTGAAGATGTATTATAAGGGTAGCATTCCAGTTCAAGAATCTGAGAGAAGTCCGAAAATTCAGACTGCATTCAGTGCTGGGGATTCATCAGAAAAAGCTGATCAGGGTTCAGGCAAAAGCAGCAGTGGATTCTCATCATTTCCGAGTGTTAATCCTAAAGAATCAAATTCAAGTTTTCAGTCTCAGAGTACAAAAACAGGAAATGGTTACGTGATTCAATGCAACATAGCTCTCAAACTTCCAGAAGGTCAAAGCTTCTCTGAAGACACTGCTAAAGACCATATGGCACTTCTGGGTTCAGTACTATTATCCTATGAAGGTCTTGTTGCTGGTCGGATCGGCAATCCTATGCTTACCAAAGAGGATTACGATCAGATAGACGCCGAAGAGATGGAATTGATGGATATCAAATGGTGTCTAGCTAGTGTTCTTAGACGTGCTGAAAAGTTCAAAGCAATTACCGGGAGAAATGACTTTCTTGATGCTTGTGTATCTACTTTAGGTTTTGATAAATCTAAAGTTACTTGTTTTCGTTGCAGGGAGAAAGGCCATTTCAAGCGGGAGTGCAAGAACAGGGAAGCTAGTGGAGCTCAGAATCCATTCGGAAAAGACGATTACTACCGGAAAGCCATTTATCAGCAAGTTGGTCAGTCACAAGACTCACAAACGGCTCATGGTAGAAAGATTGAGGATTCCAAGAGAGGATGTTTGGTAGATTTTAACTGGAACAATTATATTTCTCCTGATAACAAAGCATGCATAGTCGATCAAGATGATGAAAGACTACCAGAAGGCTTCAGCTGGGATATGTTTGTTGATGAAAAGGGTGATTTCAAAGCTTTCATTGCAAAGATTGTTAGAGAACCAGACATGTTTGCTACATGGATGAAATCTATTGGTGAGACAGTGAAAAGTGTGAAGGAAGAGTCTGTTACATCTGAAGAAAGCTCGGAAAGTGCTGATGAAGATTCACTAAGATCAGATGAGAGTGTTCAAAATGTTGTTACTTCAGAAAAAGAAGTGGTTTTTGATGAAACACCAGTTGATTCTGGTTTATCAGATGCTAGTTCTGAAAAATCTGTAGAGTTTGATCAAACACCAGTTGATAGCAGCAGTGATGATGAGGAGGAAAAATATGTTAATGTTGCAAAATCTCATCTTTCTTCTGAAAGTTTTCATTTCTATTTTGCAGATCGCATGGAGAAACTGAAGGAGAAACAAGCTGCTAAAGAACAACAACAAATGAAATCTGAATATGTTGTTCAGAAAGAGAATGTTGAAAGTGTTGCTGAAAAGACTACTGAAGCTGAGAAGGTGAAAGAAGAAGAAAAAGTGGTTGAAGTGATAAAGACAATCGAAGTTGAGAAGATTGTTGAAGTCGTCAAGCCTTGCGAGAAGTGTTTAGAAGTATGCAAGGAATGTGTTGCGAAAGACGACATTATTGCTGAGTATGAGAAGAAGAAGGAGCAGTTACTGTTCAATCTTAACTATGTGAAAGAATCTTATGATATCTTGAACAAAACAGTAACTGGTCTTCAAAAGACAAACTCAGAACGAGAACAAGCACTGACAATGATGAATGCAACATTGATGACGAAGCAAAAAGCTATTAACTTCTACATCGAAGAGAGTGCTAAATGGAAGCAAGAGTTGGAGACAGAGAAGATTGAGAATGAGAGAATTAGACGTTTATTACAAAGTTATTCTAGTTCTGATTATCTCATTGATCGTATTTACCCAACTGTTGCAGGTATGGAAGTTTTTCAAGACGAGAAGCCAATGAAAAAGAAAGATAGTGGTAAGAAACCGACTGTTAGCTTTAACAAGTGTCCACCTCCAATTTGGGAAGGGTATTCTCCTAGAAAACCAAACGAGGAGCAACTTGAAAAAGCAGTCAATATAAAGCTAAAAACCGACACAACTGACGTTTTACCAGATAACATTGATGTCACGTTTACCTCGTCCGATACTGATCATGAGTCTGAGTTAATCAAAAAGGTGGTAGATCAGGTGTTGGATACTGAGGAGGAGTCTGAGTCGAAATCTGAGTCTGGAGGGTCAAATTCGTCAGTCAACAGTTCAAATTCGTCGGTCAAACGGTCTTATAGTTTAGAATTTTTGTTATCAAAGTCAAATTTGAATGATGAAACATTCGAAGTTGTGTATACTTTGAATGGTTCGGACAAATTATATTACAATAAAGAGTTCCCAATAATGAGTATTAAAACGGAACTAATAAACAAAACTTTCAAACTAATAGAAATTAATATTCCAGAATTAAAAGTTTTGAAAAGTTTTGAAAAACCTAAAAAAATATACTTCTAGAGTTCAGCAACGTTTAAATAAGAAAAAGGGCAACAATTCTGGTTCTGGTTTTCAAAAGAAACCTAACCAAAATCGTAGCTACAAAAAGAAAGGTTTAGGTTTTGTTCCACCAGAAAATTATAAAAATGATAAAAATTCTAAAACAAAAACAGAATTTGTATCAGGTGGACTTGCAGAAGAGGAACAGAAGAAACCATTCTGGAGACAGTCAAATCAAGAGTTTCTTGCTGAAAGAAAGAAGAATGGAGCTGATATATGTTACCAAAGAGAGACTCGAATCTGTTACAAGTGTAATGAAGCTGGTCACATTGCATGGAACTGTTCGAAAAATGTCACAACAAAACAGGGAGTTTCTCAGAAAATGAAAGAAAAAGTTGTTGATGATGAACCACCGACTGAAAAACTTAGATGTTTTGAGAATTCAAAATTCGAGGTTGGTGAGTGTTCAAAGAACAGGTATGAAAAGAAAGGAAAAGATAACCAGGTGTGGGTTGTAAAGAAAGATGAGGTGAATGTCGGTGATGAATCTGGTTCCACACAGCCAGAAGAGCCACAGGTTGAGATGAAAATTTCAGTAAATGATGATGAGTTTCCATCACTGAAATTTGAAGAAATTAAACAGAAAGTTGGTAAAGTTGAAATCTCGAATCAGTTTTACACAGAGAAAACTAAGTTTGATGTCGAGAAAACATTCAATGGAAGTGTTAAGAAAATTTTTGGGAAAATGTTGAATGGGAAAGTTAAGGGGGTTAAAGATTTTTATGCAACTAAAAAGGCAACTTACAACCCTACTGCGCAAGAACTGAAAGCCATCAAGTCGGAGAAGACTTGGATGGAAGTCTGTTTCCCATGATAGTCTAAGGACTATGCCGGAGATCCCAAGTTTGTAATCGAGGATCAGGAATCGGCATCTTTCTAATGTTTGAAGATTTTGATTGAAATTTTTTGATAGTGTTTGAATGTTTACAGGTTGAAGGACTATGCCGGAGCTTCCAGGTTGGTAAGTGCGAAGCAGGAATCGGCATACTGATTGGTAAAATGATGCATGTAGACGTAACATTCCTACAGTTGGTATTGGTTAGTTATACCTACAAGTGGTATTGTTTGTGATCTTAAAAGTGGTAATTTTTACAAGTGGTACAGAGGTTACATACATGCAAGTGGTAAATCAGGGACATTAAGTTGTACTTGATCTGCTACAAGTGGTTAAAAGTAGACAATATGATGAACCATACCCCGAACCTACAAATGGTTAAAAATCAACAAATTCATTTTCCGGAGAAATCATTTTGATTAAAACAAACTTCAGTGTTTTGAAATCTAAATGAGAAAATGGTTTGTGATAGGGGGAGTTCTGATTGTTTATGCCGAGTGAATGGCGATTTGATGTGATTCAGTGTCAGTTGTCACGTTATTGTACAGTTTGTTTTCATATTTCCTAAAATGTGTTTGCATTTTAGGGGGAGTAAGAATTTTTAGAAAATCCAAAAACATTTGAAAATTTGAAAAAGCCAAAAACATGATAAAATTCAAAATGAGTTTTGTTGCGAAAAAGAGGAAATGATAGTACATCAGTGGACTATCACAACATGCTAAAGAAATGTAAAGTTTAAAAGTGATAAACAATCTCACTGATGATGTGCCAGTAGGTTTTTGCACATTTAGTAGATTGAGACGAGATATAAACCTAAATTTCAAACTTGCTTGTTCTGTGGGTTAACACAAACTTGGATATATAGGTAACCCCTGAAATCTTGTTTGAAAGGTCCCTTATTCTGAGATATTAGGTCTTTATGCTCAGTGATATCTGGGGTATTATCCCGGGACTTCTGATTTTGCGGAAGCAATGGCCTAGTCCTCGGAGAATACTTTACATTTGCTTGAAATATAGCTCACCCTCAGCTAAAAATGATGAAACATTGAAAAATGCTAATCATGGCTGTTGAAACAAAAGATCCTCTAAAGGGGACACACCAAAAGTCGAAGCCGTCATCTCTCTGCGTATCGAAAGATCGACCTGAGCTCTCACGGCCCTCGTACTATAATTTATTCCCCTGACAGATATCATCTGTGGTATACTCACCTGTAAGACTGAATATTGGGATCTGGATACTGGAGTATATTCAAGTAGTGGGACACACGGATAAGTTTAAGTGCTTAAAACATTAATACCGTATCTCGGATCAGTTGAACTTTGTGTGAAAATTTAAGTGGACAAATATACTGACAATCTAAGTGAATTGTTTAGAACTTAAAATGAAATGAAGCTTAACGGTGTTGGTGATTTGTCTTAGAAACTGATATGATCCTCTTGCACAAACTCACAAAAATATTGTCTGTAAATATTTTATTTCTGCATTTTAGTCTCTCAAAATTACAAAAAGATTTTCGGTGTGTTTTAGCATAATTTTTGAAAAAGTCAAAAAGATTTTCGACAACTGATGTTGGAAAACTGATTTTCAAAATTCCGAGTGCTAAACATGATGAGCAGCATTTGAGGGGGAGTGTTTGTGTAAATCTAACTGTTTTCATTAAATCTAACCTTCTTCAAGTGGTTCATCATAGATTTTTGAGAGAGAGCCTGAGATGTTGCAATTGTATGTTTGTTTTAGTGATTATGAGTATGTGTTGATGCATAGGTATTTGATATGTGATAAAATTAGAAAATTTATTTCTGGGTTAAGATTGTGCAGGTAGCCAGGTTTCGATATTCTTGAAATGTTTGTTGGAAGAGAGCCAAGTTTTGATCCAGGAAATAAATTCTAAAAGCCTGTGTAGATCAGACAACGATCCTGAAGATGTTACTGAAGAACAAAAGAATGCCAGTAAGTCGAGAAGGGGAGTCTGAAGATTGAGAGAAGAGAAAGCCCAGAGACTGATCTAGATTGAAGATGTGAAGACACAGTTTTGAAGTCAGAGTGTATAGACGACTCCATCAACATCTGAGGGGGAGTCTGTTGGTGCACTACATCTGTTGATTACGTCTAGGTGTCTAGAATCAGGTCTTATGTCGTATTGTTTAGCATAGGGCACGTTATACGAGAAAATAGGAGTTTGTATAGGTTTTATAGGTCTGGTCCGCTTATACGGACAGGTCTGGTCCGCTTATACGGACATATTCTGGATCGCTTATACGGACATAGTCTGGTCCGCTTATACGGTCATGTTCGTATATCCAAACCAGCCTGCCTATAAATACCGTATAAGAGAACCTCATTTGGAACTTTCAGAATTCCATACCGAAGCTCTGCCGGTGTGAAGAACGAACTGTAAATCGTCTCAAATCAATAAAACAATAGATTAAAGTGAAGAACAAGCTATTTCTACCTACGTTTCTTGTTATTCCGCACCTGAAACATAGGAGAACGCCTCTGAACGACTCGTTTAGGTCAGATTACGATCCTACAGACCCCCTTGGATGTGCGAGTCGCGGGGCGCGACGAAGTGACACCAGGCGGTCCATCAAGTCGAGATGAAGTTGTTCGAGTGAAGCCATCATGATGGTCAGTGGATTCTATGCGACTGATAACTTTTTGATTATCCATTTATCCTCATCAGCAGCAGCTTCAAGGAGCTTAAAGGTCCCCATTTTACAGCGGTGGTCGGGCGGCTTCGGGTTAGGAATGCAAGTGGAACTCTTCCCAGGTTGGTAGTTAACAGTTTTGGATTCAAAGTCAATAGCAAGGCTCATAACATTATACACCGTACGAGGTTTGTGGATTCGCACATCTGCCTTTAATTCTTCTTTAAGGCCATTTAAAAACACCCCTAACAGACAATGGTCAGGCCAATTAGTCACCCGAGAAGACCTCTTCCCAAATTCTTGTCTGTATTCTTGAACTGATCCTGTTTGTTTGATACTGCAAAGGAACTCATCGGGGTTCTGGAGTTCTGTAGGACCAAAATTTTTAGTAACAGCTTCATTCAGCTATTCCCAAAAGGTGATAGGATGGTCAGCAGAGAGCCATGAGTAGAGATCTAACGCATCCCCTTCCAAATGCATTGTAGCCACTTCAACTTTTTCATTGTCAGGGATTTGGTAGTACCTGAAGTATTTTTGAGCTTTTTTTTTAAACAAATATATTTGTTTCATTTCAATGAACAGGACAAATTACATTGGGATAGCAGGTAGACGGGCAACAAACTACGCCGCCATCCCCTTTGAGCTTTTGGAATATTTTTCAGCTTTTGGAAACCAGCCACGGGGGTCCCCTCCACTAAAAGTGGGGAAGTCGATCTTATTATAGGGTCGAAAGTGTTGTTGGGACCTCCATGAACTCTCTCACTCACCATGTATGCCCCATAAGACCTGTCTCTTTGGGCTTTTAGGGTTGCGATGTCGGCTTGTAGAGCATCCATTGTTTCCAATTTCGCGGCTATGGCTGCCAATTGAACATGGATGGGATCAAGTGGGTTACTGCCGCCATCACTTGTACTATTCCGGGTCTGCACCATGTCTTCGATTTCCTGGCAATGGAACCAATTGATAGGAACAAAAAATCAAAAGCTTGAATTGAAGATAACTAGCCTGATTCGAGATAGGCAAATCTCCAATTACATAAGGTAAGAAACCCTAATTCATAAACAAACAACGACCAAATAAAAATAACCCTAAGACTATCTCCGATGCTAAAGGCGTCCTTAGACGCCCTTAACTGCCACGTCATCTGCCACATAATATCCTTGCAAATTCTTAAAAACCCCTATTTCATCTCCAACCCTACAAATATCTTTACCTTTTTTAATTTCCACCTTATCAACTACCCATTACACACAATATTTCAATAAAACTTTTCTTTTTTTACTTTGGGCCCACCTCATCACATAAACCAAAACAAACACATGCCCTTGTGCAAGGGCATCTCACCTAAGGACCTCTAAGGATGGATGAGCTCCAATGGTAAGGGCATCCAAGGGCCGGCATGATCTCCAAGGGCCCATTGGAGATAGTCTTATACATCGTATTTAACTAAGAAAAGAGAGGGAACGGTTCTGCCCTAATTGTCTGACTACGTTGGTTAACACCCCGTGTTCTAAGCTATCACTAATTGGGCCCTGGATCAAATTGGGGGTTTCTAAATTTTAGTGGGGCAGGGCCCATATTACTTGGAGGAGCAGGGCATGGATTTGTATGAGAACTTCTAATAAAAAATGGAGAATAGGTAACCCATATTGAAAATCGATGTGATCAATATATCTATAATACTATATAATACTATATAGAGCATCTCCCATGGATATAATGGTAATTTTTAGCCCTAATTTTAAGATGGCATATGAAAAGGTAGTTAAAATCCCTAATATTTTACATTTTTCTTCCCATTATACCCCTCTTAACCTTCTTTCATCACTTCTAACCTTTGATCAAACTGAAACCGTCTAAATTCATAATCACATTCTTCAATGCGCAATTCAATTCATACCTTTAAGTCTTCAACCCCTCCGACTTCACTTTAATCCAACCTAATTGACACCAGCCTTCAATTCGGCAAACCACAGGGAAATCAAGCAAATTGGACTTCAATTTATTCAATGGAGCATGCCTTCAATTCGATTTCGGTATTCAAGAAGTAATCTCATCACCCCTGGTCTTTTTAATCCCATCCCCTGGTTGTTCATGCCATATTTTGAGTTGAACTCGACAAAACACAGCAATAACCGGAATATCTGAAGCCACCAGCTATGGAGTCTGTGCTCTCTTTCTATTTGCCACCGTGTTTGATTCTTTCATCTCAACATCCCAACGCAGGTAACTCTAATTTCAATCGTTAGGGTTTTGATTGATGATTTGTTCTTTTTTTTCTTGCTTTTTATAATAGATCTGGATTCTGGAAACTGCTGCTTCATGCTTACTACAATTAGTATTGACAGAGGTATAAATCGCGTTGCTTTCTCTGTCATCTTCTCTTATTTAGGTAATCAATTGGAGTTATTATTGATTTACGGATGCTATTGACGTTTTATTGTTGATTGTTTGTACAGCCTTAACATAAATTGCTATCAAATAAGTGAATGATGTTAAATTGTGGCGTATACCATACTATTTCTTGGAATCTAGCTTTTGATTGGATGGTTTGAACTTAATTTGATTGATTTCTAAATGAACAAACGAAGATATACCCGGAAAACATTTTTTGCTGATGCGATTTATATATTGGATGACAGATATTTGGTATGCTGGATAATCTTTTTTTCTTTCTTTTTGCAATAAACAAGTAGTTACAATTGGTTTAATTTGTTTTCAGCCTGGTTCAGATCATGTGACTTTGGGATTAAAGGAGCATGATGATTTTGGGGATTTAGGGTCCGACAGACGGTTTCAAGGTATGTCAGTTGAAGGCTTGACATTGGTGCTTGATATTGTGTCTAATAAATGTGATTTTGATTTGATTAGTTAAATCCAAAATAATCAAATTCGAAGTGTGGATATTCAAGATCATTATGGTTTGAGTGCAATACTTTTATTCAAAGACTCGAAACAAGAAGACATGCTGGTATTTGTATATGTGTTGTGGATGCTAATGTGCTTATAATTAAAAAATATTTTTCAACTTGTATGTTAACCTAAACAAGTTTTGATTCAGAACCTAAACAAATTTAAAAATATTTTTCAACTTGTGTGTTCGTGAGTTGGCGGGTTGAACCCGGCACAAACTCAGAAATTTTGACACGAACCTGAAAATCGTATTTGACACGTGAGCCGAAAATAGTGTGCCTTCGCCGTATAATGATGGTCTTTCGCCTTCGCCTACTGGGAATGATAATGCTGGTCAGCTTGATATCGGGGCTTCGACGAAAGCGCCTTTGTTAGGGAAGTCTAGCAAGCAAGAAAAGAGAAAGATGAGAGATCATGTGATTTCAGTTAGAGAAAATGGGGTCGTGGAGGAACATAGGAAGTCTGCGGATAAACAGGGGACTAAGGTGGATTCTTCGAGACTAGATCTGACGAATCAAGGTGGGTCTGTGGCGGGTCTTTCTTTGTCAAAAGAAGTAAGTTCGATGAGCAGGTCGAGTCCTCAAACAATAACAAATAAGTGGTGTCGCCAAGTTCGTATTGTTCTTGCAGTTGAAGTGCTGATTATGTTCTTATATTTTTATTATTTAGATGTGGTAATTTTGACCCTTGTACTTTTCAGTTGGTTAAATTGGGCAGTGAAATGGGTCAAATAAAAAACTGGGGGGAAGTCTCCATCTTACTATCATTCTTCTTTCAACAAAAGTTGTGACGATATCTTTATCAAAAATCAACGGGCGGGCATAGGTGAGATATAATTGTAGATTTCATCAGTGATCTATGTTCTCTTTATCATAGATTATGCTCATACATTTTTGTTGATGAATTCCCCTTTTACAAGGTAATGCAATAAAAGGAAATACAAAAAAAGTCATCATTGTGGCTCACTTTTCAACAGTTGCTTCTCTGTTTTCAGGTTTGTATATTTGTTATAGAATTTTGCTATAATACTCTATGTCATTGCTTATGATGAGTCCGTCCACTCAATTCGGTTAGAGTAAAAAGTTAATTTCCTTATAGTAACTCATACCATAAACTGTTTTTTATCAGCTAAGAAATTACTTTTAAATTATTGTTGCAGGGTATCTATTGGCATTTTGACAAGCGTATAATCGTATATATATTCCACTACCAGATATGAGTGCTTGACAACACGTCTAGGTGGCCAGGATGACCCATTTGTCTGGCCTCTTTGGTGCTTTTTATATAGAGGTTCGTTGTTTTTGAATATCATGTTTTCAAAAAATAAAAATTAATAAATTTAATGCTAGCTTATTTAAGTAATATTCTTATTATTAATTTTTGGTGAGGATTAAAAACTTGGTAGTTGGTAAGAAACTGGTTGGCCCTAACTCGAATCGAGCAGTTTACGAGTAAGGGTTGAACTTGCCACTTGTAGTTCTAACCACTTAGCATTGTTTGTTGTAGGTTGTTGATGGGAAGCTATCTCAAACTTGTTATCTCGTGGCACTTGACTCTTTCTATAAGGCATACCATCAAAAGTAAGGCTTCGCTCAATGTATTATTTTGATTCAAATACTAAATTATATTACAAAATGGCTTACCAAAGTCTTGCAAATTATAGATATTCTCACTGGCTGACCGACTATTTTGTATTTTACAATCGATATAAGAAGGTTAACTATAATTTTATTCATATAATCTTTCTGTCTGGAAACTTGGAAATCTGCAAAAATTAGTTGAACTTTTTTTATTTGTATTTACGCAGGTTGTACAAAAGAGCTTTGCTCGCTTGGTGTTTGATACTGTTGCTAGAAATGCTAGGTGATGATCGATTTTCCTTTTTTTCCCAATGAACATTCATTACATTCATACTCATGTCTCAAACAGACAGGGCCGGCTCAACCATTTTGGTGGCTTAAGGCGAAATAAAATCTTGTGGCCTTTTCCCAAAAAAAATGTATGTAATTGAAAGTTAAACTTGAAGGGCCCAAGTGTAATTATTTGAAAGATTGTGTTAAAATTTAAAAACAAGGAAAAAATTGCTGAAACAGGGATTCGAACCCGGGTCTCACCAACATCCATACATACACAAAACCACTACACTACCAACCATCAATATATTGATAACCCACACCCCAAATCTTTTATAAATGGACTGTGTTTTCATCAAATTGTGGAGGCCCTATAGTTTTGGTGGCCCAAGGCCCAAGCCTCATTTGGCTTACCCTTGGGCCGGCCCTGCAAACAGACAATATCTTGTTATTTTTAGCTCTGTTGATGGGTGGTCTCAACATACATTTCTTCTTTTCAATTTTTATTCTTAATTCAGATACATTGAATGTGATTGGTTGAAGTTTACATACTAGGGTAAAGAGTACTAACTGTAACGTGTGCAAAATCAATAAGTTTGACTTTTTCGTTGACCGAGCATCCTTTAATACCAACCTCCTTTCTAAACATCTATTTGAGCTTAAGATGTTGAGATCGTGTATATGTGGTTTTGTATAGATGCATATTTTTAAAGAAGTTGCCTTGCATGAGTGTTCGTTGATGCTGCCCTTTTTTTACATGTTATTACCATCACATTAACTATAACAATACTTGCAGAGTACAACCTGTAACCTATGACAGAACACAAATATTTAATGTTGTGGTAATAACTTGTACATTTTCACTGCTTCATATAATCATTTGAATTGAATTTGGAAGATTCTTATAAGAGTGAGGACGTTATTGTAATTATATTACACTCGAATCATTTTTTTCGTCTGGATTGATAGTGGTATCGTGTGTTGTATTGTTTTTGTATGATGTTCAAATCAAATTCTTTTTACTAGGGCTGCAAATGAACCGAAGGGGCCTTGTTCGTGTTCATTTGTTAAGAAAAATGAGTCTGTTCGTGTTCGTTTGTTTTTTATTTTTAATTTTAGGTGCCGGACAAAAGCAAATGTCAGCAAATACAAATGAAGGTTCATGAACGTAGATGAATGCAAACAAACGTTCATGAACACAAATGAACGCAAATGAACGTTTATGAACATACACGACCATAAATAAAATTTTTAATAAAATCGACATCTTTCATCATAAATATTGCGGAAATCCATCCCTAATATATACTAACCCAATTATCCAAACATAATTCACATAATCTTGATCACATGATTACCACAAAATAATGACCCCAAAAACTCAAAATTATCATTTTAAACTTGAAGTCCTCGTTTAATCTACCCAGAGTAAACTTGAAGCCTTTATTTGTTTAACCCAAATAATAGTTAATCAAAATAAGTGAACTGATACAAATATTTAATATACTAATATTTATTAAATAATTTATTACTAGGAATTTTAAATTAGTTAAGTTAAAAATCTATATATAATCTAAAATTTAGTTACATGTTCTGTTTTAAAATCAACATTTATGATGTTTTAAATGCAATACTTAAAATAATATTGATTAAAATAATATATTACAAAATCATAAGTCCGCCTCCATCCACCTTATTCGTTTTAATTAGGGTTTTGAACATGGAAATTAGGGAAGCTGTGGAGAAAGCCATCGACTCTCAACCTCTAAAGCTGTGGAAGAAGCCATCGACTCTCAACCTCTAAACAAGATCCAATCGCAGGTACGATTGACATACGTATGTATCCAAATTTGTGTGAAACGAATGAAAAAGATTGGTTCTTTGTGTGAAACGATCCTGTTATACATTGAAGGGGAAGAAAACATGGAGATCCAATATTAGCTCCGAAGATATGCTCACCGAAGTTCCGAGCGATTCTCTGTTCTTCGTCGATAAATCCAAAGGTTAGATTAATAGCTTAATTACTTGGCTTAATTACAGCTTAATTACTTGGATATTAACAGTTTAATTACTTGGACATTATTGTAAATTGAACGACGCACGCCAGGTGTTTGTTAAAATGCTCGACTGAAAATTAAGTTGGATTTCGATGACATAATTAACATAAAAAATAAAGTATAGGAATTACAATTACAAAGTATATCATCTTTAACTTTTTAACTACCGATTAATCATAGTTTGTGTTACAATAAACTTAGTATGTATGACTTGATCAAAAATTGTTAATTATAGATCTGTTTTAATCTGTTTTAATCAAATCAGTGTTTGTTATATTGAAAGCTTAGTTTCAAAGGATTGGTTTTAGAGCAGGTAGTAATCGTTGATGATAGAAGTAAGGATGGAACAAAATCAGGGGCAGTTGACTTTGTGAGGAAGTATTTGTGCTCCTACGCATGAATCATGGCAAATGAGAAGGTATAAGAAAAGTGACTTTAGTTTATATGATTTGGTTAAATCATGCTTCGTCTTCTATATTTTTTTTATTTTATTCAAGAAAAGTGATTAACACTCATAGTTTTTAAGTTAGTAAGTTAATGGTGTTCAAAGAGTGAAGTTAGATAAAAAAAAAGGGAAAGGTATAAGTTTTATTTTTAACAGTCATACTTTTTAAGTTAGTAAGTTAATGGTGTTTTATGTTTTATTAGGGAGTTTTTTTAGTTAGTAAGTTAATGGTGTTTTATGTTTTATTATTTTATTAATTATGGAACTACTGAATTTATTTTGGGATTTAGAAATGTGTTAGGTGTTGGTTCAATATCTTTCTTTTTTTCCAATATTGAAATTGTGTCATTATATCATATTATTTCATAAGAAAGATTTTAGGGTTTTAATTATGGATATTGATTAATGAGGCTATTTACATACCACAATTGCATGATCATTTAATGGGGTTGTTTACATACCACCACAATTTACGGTCGGATTTAATTGCATTGATTATTCACCGGTTTCTTTCTGGGAAGGTGAATGGTCTGAATTTCTATTATATGAGCTCCACCTTCCCTATTGTTGTAGGCCCATATTCAGACTTGCTACTCGACTATCATGGCTAGCTCTCTTAGTGTGAATACATCGGGAATTGGTGTTGGCAACCAAATGGTCCTTGCTGACCTCCGTGAAGGGAGTACCGGCCCCATCACGGTTATGGTTTGCAGAAAGTGGGACGTCACAAGTGTCAATGGACGCTACATGAGCACCGACTATGTCGTCAGTGATATAAAGGTAACGACTATTTCACAAGTGTGGATGTTACTAATGTGGTAGACCATAGTGGGGATGCTAAGAAGGGTTCCCGACAATTATTACCAAATGGTTTTCAAATAATATTTTAACCAATTAACTCATCCATTTTATTTAATAATATAGATTTATATATATATATACACTGAGTTAGGATCCTGTAAAAAAGGCCCAAAGTGTGAGAAAGGTAAGAAAGAATCTCAACCATTAGATCTTTTGATCTAATGGTTGAGATCAATAGGGACCAAAATATAAATTTTTTTTCTTAATATGGACTGAATTGAAAATTATAGGGGTAATAAAGTCTTTATATCCATTCAAAATAGGAAACTGTAAATCAAAATTCCTATAATTCCGATCTCTCTCTCCAATTGATCGAACAGTTTCTCTCTCTCTCTACAATTTCGTCTATCTCTCTAATCGTTAGAACAGCGGCGACGACGAGCGGCAACGGCGACGACGAGCGGCAGCGGCGACGGCGAGCGACGAGCGGCGACGGCGAGCGGGCAGCGGCAGTGGTTGTGCGGATCGGTAGCGGTGGTGCAGCAGTGGTGGTGCCGGAAGTGGCAGTGGTGGTGCCGGAAGTGGAGAAGATGATACAGATGTGTTATATTTTTCTTTACTGAATGGTGTTATATCTTGTACTGAATGGTGTTATTTTGTGTACTGAATGGTGTTTTTTTTATTTTCTGAATGGTGTTTTTTTCTTTTCTGGATGGTGTTATTTTTCTTTTCTTAATGGTGTTTTTTTACTGAATGGTGTTATATTCTTGTACTAAATGGTGTTTATTTTATTTACTGCTGAATGGTGTTATTTTTGTGCTGAATGGTGTTTTTTTTTGTGCTGAATGGTGTTATATTTTGTGCTGAATGATGTTATTTTTGTGTGAATGGTGTTTTTTTTTGTGCTGAATGGTGTTATGTTTTGTGCTGAATGATGTTATTTTTGTGTGAATGGTGTTTTTTTTGTGCTGAATGGTGTTATATTTTCTTAATGGTGTTATATTTAAAACACCATGTATGAACATGCTCTGAATGGTGTTATATTTATGGACCGTTATAAGTCCTTAAATCAAGGATTTTCTCTCTCCAAATCCTTAAAACAAGGATTACCATATTTGAATTTGTTAATGCATTTACAATTATACCCTTTTCAATTAATTTAGATCTAATGGTTGAGATTCTTTCTTACCTTTCTCACACTTTTGGTCTTTTTTACAATAACTTCACCCTATATACACTTCTCATATTCAGATTCCATAACATCAAAATATATGTTATCATCATTTATTATTATTATTATTATTAGTATTATTATTATTATTAGTATTATTATTATTATTATTATTATTTGTTGTTGTCATTAATGCAATTAGATGTGTGAGCAACTTTACACCTGATGACTTCTCATATTCAGATCCTATAACATTTTTGTATTTAAACTTTCATTAAAATGAAAACTGCCACAGGTCATCCCAAGAGCCTACTTATCATGTCTCTATAAATACACAGCCACATTCAAGCATCCTCCCTTTCATTATGCAACCTGTGACTGAATATCGGAAGACACCTGACAACATGAAGAAAACCACTGTTGTTGCTAACTGTTCAGAAAGTTTGGCGACTCTTGAAGAAATATTACACCATGGTCGAGAAAATAAGAAACACACGGTATCAACACTTTCTATAATTTCGATTGTTTTTCCCGGCATTATTATTATCCATACATTAAATGTGTTTCTACTAATCCATGCAGAATGCTGAGTTCAATTGTCGTGTGGTGATCAAAGGCGTACATAATAGCGAAGAGTGGTTCAGACTTATGTGTGGAGGAGGAAAATGCATGAAAGGTGTATCACGTGATGACGGGGAGCTGTGGTGTGCTGGCTGTGAAAACCCAGTTATGTTTCCCCGAGCAAGGTTCGGTTTTGGTATTATATAGTTATGTGCGTTGGCAAACACCTTTATACACTTTCACATCTGGAAAAAAAAACTTTCAACAGGTTCCATCTTGAACTTGATGTGCTCGATTCCATGGCAAATGCGGTCATCGTGTGCTTCGATGACACTGCACAGATTCTAACAAGCACCACTGCTCAGTCTATACTCAATGTGGAATCGGGTCTCTCGCATATCTACACCGTTTATTCCGAAACCATCCAGGATAGCTTCATTCCAGTCATGATACAGAACTCTAACGGTAGCATCTCAACGCTCCCAAACTGCTTACACTCACTTGTGGGCACCACCCGAACCATCCAAGTTGATACATCCACATACTACCATCATGGGGCCTTTGAGAGCTTCAACTGCAAGCGTGTGCTCCCAGACGAAACTGATTGTCAATCCGTTGGATCTACCACTCCTACTCCCATGACTAGGAAGGGTAAAGGGGTGATGACAATACCAACACCGGTTAAGCTCAAAGAAACAATCAGAAAGTACATGTAAGTTTCTATATATACTTTTGACTTACCAAATTCCATGAACCACATAACTACATATCCATTTGTGTTGTGTTTAAGTAAATGTTCAAAATTGAATATTTGTCACTATGTCAATACTTGAACGGAGTTACATTCTATCAAGTTTTTAGTACAAAATAATGGAATATGAACTACTAATATATACATCATCCAAGTTAAAGTTCTGCCTAACATTTCCTTTCTTTCTTTCCCAGCCCTACTTATGAAGGTTCTGATTCAGATAGTTGTGGGTAGCGCTCCAGGTGAAAAGTATATATTTAGCCTATAATCATATACGTTTCAGACATGATATCCATTTGTGTTGTGTTTAAGTAAATGTTCAAAATTGAATATTTGTCACTATGTCAATACTTGAACGAAGTTACATTCTATCAAGTTTTTAGTACAAAATAATGGAATATGAACTACTAATATATACATTATCCAAGTTAAAGTTATGCCTAACATTTCCTTTTTTTGTTTCCCAGCCCTACTTATGAAGGTTCTTATTCAGATGGTTCTGTGGGTAGCGCTCCAGGTGAAAGGTATATATTTAGCCTATAAGCATATAGATATTTATTTATTTTTTCAAATAAGGTAGGTAGTAATATTAAGTTTGACATATATTATTTTATTTATAATCGTGAAAAAAATTAATGGTCAATTCCCTTACATTACTTCATATTTTTTTCATAATTTCCTAACTATGGACGCATGTGTACAACTTAGTAGTTTATGCACCCATACCAATATATACCTCCTTTGAACCCAATTGAGTAGCCTTATTAGTTATAATTTCAATTTTCAAAGCTTGGTTAATAGCTTATCTGGACTTGAATTATAGGCCAGATAATAATGTAAATAATGTACAAATGGGCCTAATATATTCATCTGAATACATTAATCGACATCTCTTAAGAATGAACCAACACCGACATTTTTCAGCAAGATATGATATTTTAACTCATCCAATGAAGAAACTCTTAAGAGGCTTGTGAATAAGCTTAAAAAATCACCTCAAGAGGTTTTTGATTCATTGAAAAATCAAACAGTTGATTTAGTGTTCACTGCTCATCCAACTCAGGCTATTAGGAGATCTTTGCTTCAAAAACATGGAAGGTATGTTCTCTAATGCTTTGAATAAGTCTTACTTTCATTAAAAGAGTTGTGGGTAGGCCTGTAAGCGAACCGATACGGATGTTCTTAATAAACGAATGAACATGAACAATTTTTTTTGTTCATTAATTAAATGACAAACATGAACACATGCTTCGTTAGTTTATATATGTTCATAAACGTTCGTTCACTTAAAAATTTGTTTATGTGTGTTCATTTACCTTCATTTATCTATGTTTAAGTTCGTTTAATATTCATTTCAAGTTTTTAGGCAGTTACAGTTTAGTCTGGTTTTATTTAATTTATTGTAGCATATTGTAATATGATTTAAGGTTTTCATATGGTAGTGAGTTCTCTCAATGATTTTTATGGGTTAGTCATGTATGGAGAGTCATGCGTGCACATATGTTAAGATATTTGATTTGACTAACTCATAGCCGTTGCTTATGTTTACTTGCTTAAACCTGTTGTAGACAAGAAACTACTAAGGGGAAGGGCGACTACATGGGCATGCATTAGCGGCAGAAGATTTCGTGAATTATTGAATAAAACCGGAGGCTTTATGAACTCCTTTAAGTTTTTTTTTCTGTAATGTATGTTTTTAGACTTGGCATACATGTTTGTTCTTAAACACATTCCGCAAACAAAGTTTCCTGTGCTATGCACGCCTTAAATTTTGTGTGGCCGGCTTATGGTACAAGCTCTTATGACGTTTTGTATGGCTTCTCTTACATTGTCTTTTGGCTAATTACCTTCAATCCATGCATACACATTTTTCCCGAACGCACCACAAAATGAAGGACACTAACTATCATATCGATATAAATCCTTAAAAACTCTCAATTTCACCTCTAACCATACAAACATCCTTACATATCCTTACATTTTCCACATAATCACTCACTTTTTCTTTATACTAGAGGGTAGGCCCGTGCGATGCACGGCATGACCAACAGTTAGTGTCCTTCATTTTGTGGTGCGTTCGGGAAAAATGTTTATGCATGGATAAAAGGTAATTAGCCAAAAGACAATGTAAGAGAAGCCATACAAAACGTCATAAGAGCTTGTACCATAAGCCGGCCACACAAAATTTAAGGCGTGCATAGCACAGGAAACTTTGTTTGCGGAATGTGTTTAAGAACAAACATGTATGCCAAGTCTAAAAACATACATTACAGAAAAAAAAACTTAAAGGAGTTCATAAAGCTTCCGGTTTTATTCAATAATTTACGAAATCTTCTGCCGCTAATGCATGCCCATGTAGTCGCTCTTCCCCTTAGTAGTTTCTTGTCTACAACAGGTTTAAGCAAGTAAACATAAGCAACGGGTATGAGTTAGTCAAATCAAATATCTTAACATATGTGCACGCATGACTCTCCATACATGACTAACCCATAAAAATCATTGAGAGAACTCACTACCATATGAAAACCTTAAATCATATTACAATATGCTACAATAAATTAAATAAAACAAGACTAAATTGTAACTGCCTAAAAACTTGAAATGAATATTAAACGAACTTAAACATAGATAAATGAAGGTAAATGAACACACATAAACAGATTTTTAAGTGAACGAACGTTTATGAACATATATAAACTAACGAAGCATGTGTTCATGTTTGTTCATTTAATTAATGAACAAAAAAAATTGTTCATGTTCATTCGTTTATTAAGAACATCCGTATCGGTTCACTTACAGGCCTACCCACAACTCTTTTAATGAAAGTAAGACTTATTCAAAGCATTATAGAATATACCTTCCATGTTTTTGAAGCAAAGATCTCCTAATAGCCTGAGTTGGATGAGCAGTGAACACTAAATCAACTGTTTGATTTTTCAATGAATCAAAAACCTCTTGAGGTGATTTTTTAAGCTTATTCACAAGTCTCTTAAGAGTTTCTTCATTGGATGAGTTAAAATATCATATCTTGTTGAAAAATGTCGGTGTGGGTTCATTCTTAAGATATATCGATTAATGTATTCAGATGAATATATTAGGCCCATTTGTACATTATTACCTGGCCTATAATTCAAGTCTAGATAAGCTATTAACCAAGCTTTGAAAATTGAAATTATAACTAATAAGGCTACTCAATTGGGTTCAAAGGAGGTATATATTGGTATGGGTGCATAAACTACTAAGTTGTACACATGCGTCCATAGTTAGGAAATTATGAAAAAGATATGAAGTAATGTAAGGGAATTGACCATTAATTTTTTTCACGATTATAAATAAAATAATATATGTCAAACCTAATATTACTACCTACCTTATTTGAAAAAATAAATAAATATCTATATGCTTATAGGCTAAATATATACCTTTCACCTGGAGCGCTACCCACAGAACCATCTGAATAAGAACCTTCATAAGTAGCGCTGGGAAACAAAAAAAGGAAATGTTAGGCAGAACTTTAACTTGGATGATGTATATATTAGTAGTTCATATTCCATTATTTTGTACTAAAAACTTGATAGAATGTAACTTCATTCAAGTATTAACATAGTGATAAATATTCAATTTTGAACATTTACTTAAACACAACACAAATGGATATGATGTCTAAAACGTATATGCTTATAGGCTAAATATATACCTTTCACCTGGAGCGCTACCCACAGAACCATCTGAATCAGAACCTTCATAAGTAGGGCTGGGAAAGAAAGAAAGGAAATGTTAGGCAGAACTTTAACTTGGATGATGTATATATTAGTAGTTCATATTCCATTATTTTGTACTAAAAACTTGATAGAATGTAACTCCGTTCAAGTATTGACATAGTGACAAATATTCAATTTTGAACATTTACTTAAACACAACACAAATGGATATGTAGTTATATGGTTCATGGAATTTGGTAAGTCAAAAGTATATATAGAAACTTACATGTACTTTCTGATTGTTTCTTTGAGCTTAACCGATGTTGGTATTGTCATCACCCCTTTACCCTTCCTAGTCATGGGAGTAGGAGTGGTAGATCCAACGGATTGACAATCGGTTTCGTCTGGAATCGAGCACATCAAGTTCAAGATGGAACCTGTTGAAAGTTTTTTTTTTCAGATGTGAAAGTGTATAAAGGTGTTTGCCAACGCACATAACTATATAATACCAAAACCGAACCTTGCTCGGGGAAACATAACTGGGTTTTCACAGCCAGCACACCACAGCTCCCCGTCATCACGTGATACACCTTTCATGCATTTTCCTCCTCCACACATAAGTCTGAACCATTCTTCGCTATTATGTACGCCTTTGATCACCACACGACAATTGAACTCAGCATTCTGCATGGATTAGTAGAAACACATTTAATGTATGGATGATAATAATGCCGGGAAAAACAATCGAAATTATAGAAAGTGTTGATACCGTGTGTTTCTTATTTTCTCGACCATGGTGTAATATTTCTTCAAGAGTCGCCAAACTTTCTGAACAGTTAGCAACAGCAGTGGTTTTCTTCATGTTGTCAGGTGTCTTCCGATATTCAGTCACAGGTTGCATAATGAAAGGGAGGATGCTTGAATGTGGCTGTGTATTTATAGAGACATGATAAGTAGGCTCTTGGGATGACCTGTGGCAGTTTTCATTTTAATGAAAGTTTAAATACAAAAATGTTATAGGATCTGAATATGAGAAGTCATCAGGTGTAAAATTGCTCACACATCTAATTGCATTAATGACAACAACAAATAATAATAATAATAATAATAATAATAATAATAATAATAAATGATGATAACATATATTTTGATGTTATGGAATCTGAATATGAGAAGTGTATATATATATATATATAAATCTATATTATTAAATAAAATGGATGAGTTAATTGGTTAAAATATTATTTGAAAACCGTTTGGTAATAATTGTAAACAATTATATTGATAATAATAATAAATTAAAAATCAGATTGTTAAACATTATAATGGTTAATTTGGATGGATGAATGTGTGTGATTTGATCCATGTATGTATATGTACTTGCATGTGTGTTCTACGTTCGTTTAACTCGCTTAAAAAGGCTTAAAAGGTACATGCATGTATAGAGCTGATAGTTTTGATGATGTGAACATTATTTTATGTTAATGTTACTGTAAATGTAATGAAATAATGAGTTCATGTCAATTTGCTATGATTAGCTTGCAAAATTCATGTGTTTAACATTCAAGAACTTGTATGAAAATATGATCTAATTTCTGGAAAAAAAAGTTTCTTACCGTAAATATGTATCATATATATTTCATGAATTGATGCTTCGTTATAATATATATATATATATTTATATATTATCTATTTATGTGTTTTATTAGCCATAACCATTATTAACCATAATATATAATGTATTTAAGACAATCATTATTGAAGGGTTTTAAAAAAGAAGATACCACTGCCTTAACAATATGCAATAGTTAGACAACACTCATAAGCGTCACGTTGTTCAACTCCACCACAAAACCTGCAGATATAAAAAAAACACTTATCTTTGTTGATGAAATGAGTATAAAACACTTGGAGCACTAAATTTCCAAAAGTTGAATATGAAATGAGTATCAAACAACTTAAAAGTAATACATTTATATGTATATTTGATAAAAAAAAAATAACTACAGGCTACATAAAGTTTCTAAAAACAGTTTAAAACAGGCAATGCTAAGGTTTTTTTTTTCATACAATAAGACTAACTAATTAGGATCTACAAACTGGATTAGGCTTAAGATACCATTAAACCAAAAAACAAAATACAGCGGCAAGTGACATCCTAAACTTACCAAAATACACTTGTATCAAATACACATGTATTGACCTGTTTCCAAGTTACAGTGACATCAAATATTGACTATTTTAATTAACTTTGGCTGTCTTGACTTAGATTGCATGATTATTAGGATTAAACTCAACAATTTTGATCCACAAACATGATTAGAACTATCAAGTAGGCTATGTTATTGCTTGTTTATTTAGTATAGGTTATGTTTTGAGCTAAGCAAAAAAGCATCACCGGTCACAATTAATACATTAGCTATAAAGATCTAAATGGGTTCCTGAATAAGTAACTACTTGTGTACACGAAATAAGAAAGACATCATGCCACATTAAGGACAACTTAACGACAGGTTATCAGCTTTGAGTTGCGGTATCCTTCATTTGTTTCCAAATTAAGTTAAGCAATGCAGTAACTAAAATGCACATCTCATAAGTGTGAAGTAAAAAATGATTAGGTATACAACACTCAATAGTTAAGAACTCTTAATAGAAACGATTACATCCATCGGGGATAACATGATTACTGAATGAAGGTGCATTCATTTGGCCATCACTGCATTTCATAAACAAATAAACTATTGACAAATTTAGTAAATTAATGATTAAACGTATAGATGGTTAATTTGAACAAACGCATATGGTGTAGAGAATCACAATTTGTAGCCTCTTTACGAACAACTTGGGAATCCATATCAGGCTAAGCAGGCGTATTGATTCACCTTCTTTAGGCATAACTGCAAAACATTAAAAATGAGCAGCAATTGAACTTAAATATTATGATCGAATCGGTGAATACTCAACGTGGCACATATATAGCTGATGCGTTGTCGTTATTGACAGACTACGTGGATAGTTGGTCATCGGAGGGTACACGCATAATACTCTACGTGGCACGTATATAGCTGTTGCGTTTGGGACGGAACAAACAAAAATTGGGTTTAGGGCATGCATCAGTTATTATGTTGGATTAACGGCGATAAAGGCGATAAAAGTTTCTTTGTAGTCCAAAAATATACGGTAGGGCAAGTATTATTTATTGCGTCCGATCTGATGTGGCCAAATTGTTAAACGTTTCTTTGTAAACGATGTTTCTGGTATGGTTTTTCATGCCACCGTTGCCATCCCCGACGATGACAATCTTTAAACCTTCAGGTGTCGTAACCCTTGAAAGCGCGACATAAAGCTGGCCATGGCTAAACACAGGTCGGGGCAAATAGAGACCAACAACTTTTAATGATTGGCCTTGACTTTTATTAATGGTCATGGCATAGCATGGTTTCACTGGGAACTGACGTCTTTTCATAATAAATGGCCATTTTGATTTCGTGGATGAAAGGGTTATCCTCGGTATTAATGCAGTATCTCCACGATTTGACCCAGTAAGTATCCTAGCCTTGATAACAAATTTTCCAAGGTCTGTGATAATAAGACGGGAGCCATTACATAAGCCTTGCGAGGGGTTCACATTTCTTAAAAGCATGATAGGGAGGCCTTCTTTTAAATGCAAAGCGTGCGGTGGCATACCTGACAATGCCAAATAATTAAAGAATTTAACTGGTCACAAAATTTTTGTTTGTAACTAATATTTTAGTGCCGGGGGGGGGGGGGGGTACCTGGGAATGTCAAAGAGTTCAGGAATTCAGACGGATAGAGTTGTTCCTGTTCTAATACATCCGTGGATGCGCAACATATCTCGTCAGAGCTCTTGTAGGTCTTTGTGGTCCGTTTCAATTGTGCAAAGATGTAATCATTGATTTCGTCCGCGTCTATATTGCGTGGGGTTAGTATTGCTCTTTCACACTAAAAATCGTCATCGCCCTGCCTTTTTGTAAACGATGGGAAGACAGCGTTAACAATCGATTCTACAGGAAGACCCCAACTATCAACGATGAACCTGGTGGGTATCTCGATCCAGGTTGACTCATCTTCACCTTCTTTGGCTTTTGACGGAACGATTCCATCGTCGATTTCTAACAACCATTTGTTGAAACGTTGCCTATCCATGTCTATCACACCTGTCAAGGTGTATTCGTTGACACGCATACTATGGTGGAGAGTGAAGAGTTCACAACTTTTCCACAGGTACGATTTATTTATGCATGCCTGAACAACATCTTCTCTTTTTCCCTTTGGGATGACGGGAAGGATTTGCCTGAAATCGCCACCAAGCAAGACAGGCATGCCACCAAACACACGTTCCCTGTTTGCGTAGGTACAAAACCCCAAGATATCTCTAAGTGTTTTATCAAGTGCTTCAAAGGCATATTTTTGCATCATTGGTTCTTCGTCCTAGATGATTAACCTTACCTCTTGTAAAAGGTGTGCCAACTGGGTATTTTGTTTGATGGCACACGTGCTACTGTGAAGTAATTCTAAAGGGATAGCGAAGCAGCTATTAGCTGTCCGACCACCGGGTAATAGAAGGGACGCGATACCTGACGCGCGGGGATAGGTAAAGTGAGTAAAAATGGAGTTGCGTACGCAACCACATACATTATGTAGCACGAGAATAATTATACAACATTACAGAATTATTTTTTTACCTGAAGATGCAACCACAAGGGTAATCAGTCCCACAGATCTTAAGCGTGACAGGATGGCTCTGTACAGGAAAGTCTTGCCTGTCCCACCCGGACCATACACGAAATAAAACCCTCCTTTTCGGGTGGTAACGGAATCAATGATTGTGTCGTATATGACCGTTTGTTCCGTGTTGAGTGATGCATATAATTGATCGTGTTCGTCTGTCAACTTTTTTTTATTGTAACTCAACTCTTCCCTGATTAGACGATTATCCATCTTATCGAGGAGCGACGTATCCGATTGTGGCATATCTGTGAAATCCACCAACGATTTTCCATTTTTCTCCAATAGTTCATTTAGCTCAATCAGGCAGTAGTTCTTAAGCTGGTCGTCCGATAAATGTAATCCCGGAAACATGAAGAGCCTACGTTTCATGTACAAAATATCATCAGATAGTATCTCCCAATTCTGTGCCCACAGCTGTGCCGGGCGGTTCACTTCGTAAAACAACAACATGGTAACAAACAATTCCCGTAGCTGGGAACCGGACGCCCATAATTTAGCCTTTGAAAGAGCGTCACTCCACTCCTTGTCATCATTAAGCAAGCCATACGCATAGCAGGCTTCTTTGAACGTTTCATACACGACTCCGTCGACCGTTTTTATTTCTTCGAAACTTCGGGGCCCTCTCACAATTCCCAACAACATCCTTAAATAATACTTTGGCCCAGCTGCTGGATTGCAATACACAATCTGCCCAACGGCTGTCCGCTCCAACCGCCTTTTCCATACCTCGTTATCCTCTTGCCACACATACTTTGTTGGTATCTCGGCGTACGTAAACTTTCTTGCCGCTGCATCTATGTTGTTCAGCGCAAACCATTGGGTGAACATTGTGTCTCGTATCCCGTCCCGGATTAACAGGGCTGGCAAGCTGTCCGAATCACGTAACGTGAGCAGATGTTGGTTAGGTGTATGGAACGTTAGCTTCATGACGGATGGGAATGAGTAATGTATAGGAAATGCAAGCATTCTCCACACAGCTTCACACGGCGATAAGTACCGGCAATCCAAATAGTTTTTAATCTCATCGACCTTAACAATCTGTTGTGCACGCTTTTCACCATCATTGCCAATGTTTTCCTGAACAACCATTGTAGCCCTGTCTGGCCCCTTGTTTAAGTATTTAAACAGGTATTTTATTGCTCGGGGCCGGTTGCACCATTCAACGTTGATGTGCGATTCGTACTTTAAGAGGAGATAACGGTTGTATGGGACGACAAACCGGTTGTCAAGCTTCGTTTTGCCCTTCATGAAGAAAATCTTGGTATCTCGTCGTCGATAAATTTGTGTGTCAAAGTTCGTGAAAATTGATATTTACCATTAAGTAAAAAACCATATTTTCTACATTGGACGGGGTTGTCCACACTCCATGAACCTTTTTTAATAGTATACATATGATCTAATCCCGACCGACCCCATAGAATTATAACACCCACTTAGTGATACCGAACAAAACAATATTAAATTTACAATTATAAAAATTTAAAAAATATGAACCTATCACAAACTAATTAACAAATACAAAACAAATAATATGAATAATTCAGTTCACGAACCTTAAACGAACAAACATAAACGAACTTCCCACTAAACACTTCACGAACTGTTCGCGAAACTTTGGTTCGTTTGCAGTCCTACTGCCTTCCATGGATATATTGTATATGCGAAAAAGGCTCAACATTATTATAAACAATGTTTAATGTTTCCCTCATACATGGGCATGAAGCTTCCCTCGCAACGCAAACAAACCAGATTCAACTTAACTATACATTGTCGTCGTCGCCGCATCGCGCGGGTTTCCCACTAGTAAGTATTTGAAGTGGATCATCGCAGTTGGAAGCACGCGAGGAACTCCGTTATGAGCAAAACGCTTATAACATAGCCAAAACAAATATTGAGTTTATGCAAAAACAAATAAGTATATACTAGAATAAAAAAGTTCATAAATCTATCAAATTATTATACAATATTATTACCTGCAGCGCCATGAGCCAAATATACAAATTTTCAACCATAGGTAAACACTCAAATAAATTTGCAATGGTGGAATCACTAATACTTAGAATTTCATCAGTATGTTGCAATAAAATACAATATTAAGGTAAATAATGAAAGTCCGTGAAGGGGTATGGTCCCGAATGTTGTATTAGTCATGCACGAGACCTAATCACGTACGCGAAACCTTGACAAGCTCACGGCAATGCGCCAGTACAAATAGCAACTGTCTGCAACAGGGGCGGATCTATAGGGTGGCGAGGGAGTGCACGGGATACCCCTCAACTTTCTTGACGAAGTGCAAATTTATGTTTAATCTCTATTTTATATATTGAGGATACCCCTGAGCAAACAATAGGATACCCCTGAGTGTAGTTAAAGAAAAGATGAACTGAAATTATATATGGTCAACAGAAACAAAAATTTCCGATCGCCGGAAGTCTGCAACGTCGGACATTGTTAAAGAATGAAGATGATGAATAATATTATATTATATTAATATAATAATAGAAATATGGGATAATGAAGTATTTAGTCAAACTTCATCATAGCCCCCTGACACACTTTTCTCTTTTTAATTAATATACCATTTGTTATAATATTGGATGACAAATTTGACTAATTCCTACACCTACTCCTCCACTACTCAATACTATAAAGTCAAAGATAGGAGGGTTACTCGATCCTATATATTTATGTAAACGTGGTTGCTCATGTACTGAATATTCTCATATTTACATTTTATAACCTACTTTTGTTTCTTTACTCATTTCTACTTGATAATAGCATCAATAATCAATGAAGTTGAGAAAGCACATGAATTTCAGCTCGGAATATAAAATATCCTTTTTAGGCTAGTTTTATAACACGTTATCAGCACGAAGCTCTAGCTAAGCACGAGGTTCTAGCCAAGGAAACGTTCAAGCAATTATAATCAAAGTAAGTGTTTGATTAATTTATATAAACTATAATTATTATGATAAACGTAATATTTCTTTTATACCGTGGGATTGTTTTCCTTTAGGAGGCCCAGTTATCCAGACACTCCTATCATAAAAACATCTAAATCAGTGCAGAGAACCTCATACTATGGATATATAATAATTTTGGGACTACTAACAATCTAAATTTATTTATGCACCTAACATTTATATTTATGTTATCTAACATTTATTTATAAAATCTAATGTTTAATAACGTTTATTTATTTTATTATTGTGCATACTAATTATATATATATATATATATATATATATATATACATCCGTAAAAATGGCTATGGATATTTTACTATAAAATTACCAATTATTAATATCATCACTGTTGTTATCAGAACCATTTAGAAGTGATACTCAGCACGTTACCCACGATACCTACCGAATCTAATATTAGTTTAAACATTTTGTTTGTTACCGAAATTTTTCAAACCTAATACAGTAAAACTATTTTCAAGGTGCATCATGGAAGCCTTAACCAAGCGTATTGTGTAAGCTTAAATTTGTATCTATATAAGTAACCCACCACTCGTGTAAATCCTCAAACCAACTGAACTTCTGATATAGTTCGACACATACCCAAAACAACTCATACTCAAATTCAATTTTTTTTAGAACTCAAACAAAGCCCAATATTACTATCATGAGTCTTCAGTTTTCTACTCGTGCACACGCTGAATCTTCAAACGTAGCAGAAATTCGTGCCCAGATCGAAGTCCATAAATTTCTTAAGTTTAAGGATGTACGCACCCATACGAAATGTCTAACCCTCAGGAGGCTTAAAGTTAATACTATTAATAGTATCGACTGGAACATAACGGGGATTCTAGACAAAGATGATCGACTGACGAAGTTACTACCAATTGGTTCACCATGGCGTCGTTTTTTTTATATCTTAGAACCTTCATACGATGAACTTGTATATGAGTTCTGGTCTACTTTTCATTTCACACGAAATAAACACCTATCTGAGCCCTCTATCGATTTTAGACTCGGTGGAGAAACTTTTAAATTGTCATTATCTGAGTTCGCAGTACATTTAGGTATTTATACAGAAGAAGAGGTTAGATCACCTATTTTTATAAACGCATTAACAGAATATCCTGATCGCATACAAGATTATTGGTCTACACTTACACCAGCAGTATGGAGTAAAAATAATAATTCAAGAACATTTAGAGATCCTCTTTATCAGTATATGCACCGTGTTCTAGCCAACACGATCAGGGGGCGCACGTCTAATCTACACAGGGTTAGTGGTACCGATCTCTTCCACTTATACAGTATATTCGAGTCTGTCCATTGTAATATTGCTTACTCTCTTGCTATGTACTTTGAGCAATACCAAACACGTCCCCCGAAAAACCTTATGGGAGGATCATACATAACAAAAATAGCCAAATCTCTAGGTGTCATAAACGATCAGATTATTCAAGAATTATTCCCACCACGATTACCTGGAGTGATAAATTTTACAAATATCGAGATACTACCTATTGATATTACTACACAAACACAATCGTTTCAATCTGAGGCAGCACCGGTTATCCCAGAAAATACATCACAAAATCTACAACAATTACTGTTGCAGTTTCCTCAATCATCTTTTTATCAGCATGATCTGTTGTCTCAACAGCAGCTAACACCACCCGTGTTTGAACATATTTCAACTAACACATCTCAAACACAACATACTCAACCACAAACACTAGGCATCTACCAGGCACTTTCACCTTTAACTTTTGGGCAAGGAGAAATGATGCAACAATCCATATTTAATGATAACATGACATTCCAAGAGTTGTTAGCACCAGAACAACCCATATCACCACTATTACAGCAACAGTCTTCACTACATCCGGAGCAACAACAACAGTCAATTGTTGAAGCCGGACCAAGTACGGTGCCTCTAATAAATCCATTTTTATATCCAATAAATGTTGATAAACTAATAAAAAAGAACCGGAAAATGTCCAGACAAATAGAGTGGTTGACGAAAAAGAATGAGTGGCAGGAAGAAATGCTAAGACAAGTAGCTAGTATTATCTCAAAATAATTTACTCCGCCACCACCATCACCTCATGATTCTGATTCTGATTAATTTCAGTTGTATACACAGACAGAGGTCCGTAAACATAACTATATACTAGAATCATTTTGTTACGATTCAATTATTTTAATATATTTATTCAAGTATCTGGAAAATACGTACAAACTAAAAAGACTTACTGGCTATAGCTGAAACTAAACCATTCATAAGTCTATGAATAAGCATAAATTAAAGGCTACGTATCTGGATAAGTAGCCATATGAATTGAAACATGTTTACATACAACATTGATATGGAAGATGACACGCGAGCATTGTCATCTCAACAGCAACTCCCATAACAATTAGATGGAACCCACCACCATATTAATAATTACTTCAGTTATAGATTGCCAATTTTGTTACAAAACATAAATAAGATAAATATTAAAATCTAAATACTCATTAAAAATGAGATAACATACAAAGGAACATCTATGAACAAATAAATGAATACATAAGTACTAAATAGATGAGGCGGAAGCTCATACATTAATATCGACAATAATATTAACATTATGCCGGTCAATATTAAAACCGGGTGAATCATCTTCGAAAAATTTTTCTTGAATAACTTTGAGAAGAAGAGGGTTTGATGTGAAAAAAAATGAGATTGATAATTGGTTATTTATAGTGGTAAATTATAACCGTTTTGTAACGGTTATATTACCGTTTTATAGCCGTTGTACAACGGTTATATATATACAAAAGTTATATATATATATATATATATATATATATATATATGTATATATAATAAATGATGTATTAAGGAAATGTTATTTTTGGGAAGTTAGAAAACTGTCAGGTTTATTTGATTCATAAAATAGGTTTATATTTATAAAATATATTAAATGGTAAAGACGAAGCATGATAAACATACAAGTTTGGGTTGTACATACATACACACATACAAATGTTTTGTGGAAATACAATGACAAACATATGTATATATAAATTATTCATAAATTAGACGAATAATGCAAATAACGGTTTTGCCTGGGACATTCAAAATTAATAGAAAGAATGGGAAAAGCTAATTACCTGATAGTACAAAGTTTTTAAATAGAAGACGCTCTATTTTTCCCAAAAATCAATAAGAAACTTATTGAGTTTCAAGAATATATATATATCATCAAGGATATGATAGAATGTCAGATTAAGCCATCAAGGATATACTATGATGAAAAGGATTCACATATCATATGATAATCCTAAATAGGATTAAAGGATACACATATCCTAGCATGATACCATTTAGTATTTAAATCGATGCATCGTCTAAATGGTTATCAATTTGCAACTTGAAGTTTACACATATGGCTTAGCTAATATAGCAAGAATATTATTCCAGACTGAAAAAATTATTTTTGATAAATTCTTAATTATCAATGATCATTGGAACAAGTATTATTATTGAAACATTTATTCCCCATTAGATTTATTTAGAAACCAAATATTTATCATTTTTGGATGTGCGATATATATACTATATATATACTGAAATTGTTACAACACAACGCACAAAGGTGAGATTTAATGACATGTTGGGAATAAATAATATATAGCCATAGAGGCTTCATTTGCTGATTAATTATAAATCCCAACATGAGGGGGAGATAGAAAACAAATAAAAGTGAAATAAATTTGAAGTTATCGTTGTATTATCTGTATCCTCGAGTAAAATATTTAAAAGATACTTTAAGAAGGAAATTCATCCAAAAAGTTTTTTTTGAATTGCTCCAGTTAAAATTAAAGTTTTTAATTACTCCAGTTAAAATTAAAGTTTTGAATTGCTCCAGTTAAAATTAATGTCCAAAAAGGACAAAGACATATTGAAAATCTTATATACCAGATGCTAATGCTTTAGCTCGAGTTGATATTACAGACAAGCAAAGGGATAATAATAATATGGCTATTAAATCCCGTTTTAAACATGGGAGGCTAGTTGGGTTCAAAGGATAAAACATCCTTGAAATAGAAAAGGCCCTGAAAAGGAAATTGGGTTCAAAGGATAAAACATCCTCGGAAAAGAAAAGGCACTGAAAGGGAAATTGACCATAAAAGAAAATGGTAAATTCAATTCCCTCTAGAAGGAGTAAACGATAAAACCTTCCCTTAGGAAGGAGTGAATGATAATACCTTCCCTCATGAAGAAGTAAATGATTCCAACATAGAATTGACGGTCAATTATGGTCATACACATATATTATGGAATCAAGATGAAATAGAAAGTTTGAAGCATAATAGACCATTTGATTTTTCAAACATTAAATTTCTTAAAAAATAGGAAGTTATTGTACATGTGCTTATATTTAACCAAAACGGAAATTTCACAAACTAGGCACCTAGCTCGGTTGGCTAGGTGCGCGAAAGGGTGTGGCCTAGACCCGGGTTCAATCCAGGGGACGGCTAGTTTCACCATTTTTACCATACAAATTTAGAATTTTTTCATTAACACGTTGCAAGAATAATTATATTTTCTTTTTCATATTCTCCTAAGGTGAAACAAAATTTTTGATACACTTGAGATATGTAAGGTATAATTTATATTTTTACTAACCCATCGAAACAAGTTTGGTTAGTTTTTGTAAATGCAGGTAATGTAACAAAACACAATTGAGGATATTATGATATTTGTTTCCAAAAAGGAACCAGAAGTCTCATATGAAGATCATATAACACTGATCGGCAAAAGATTATCTACCTAAGGATAAAGCGAAAAATTGTTGACTATAAAGCTATGATCAACTTTCAAGAAAGATAGAGACAAGTCACATAAATGATACATATTAAAATGAGGGGGAGTACTATACAAGTTGCACTCTTTTTCCCTTCACTAAGTTTTATCCCATTGGGTTTTCTTAGTAAGGTTTTTAATGAGGCAACATACATGATCCAGAAATATCAGGAGAAGACTATACAATGCACTCTTTTTCCCTTAGCTATGGTTTTATCCCACTGGGTTTTCCTAGCAAGGTTTTTAATGAGGCAGTACTTAATTACCCCAAAGTTTGCAAAGTGTCATCCAAGGGGGAGTGTTATAATATTGGATGACAAATTTGACTAATTCCTACACCTACTCCTCCACTACTCAATACTATAAAGTCAAAGATAGGAGGGTTACTCGATCCTATATATTTATGTAAACGTGGTTGCTCATGTACTGAATATTCTCATATTTTCATTTTATAACCTACTTTTGTTTCTTTACTCATTTCTACTTGATAATAGCATCAATAATCAATGAAGTTGAGAAAGCACATGAATTTCAGCTCGGAATATAAAATATCCTTTTTAGGTTAGTTTTATAACACCATTTACTTTATTTGAATTATGGTATTTATTTTACTCTAACATTACCTTTTTTTCTTTACAACTTAAAAGGCATTCTAAACACTTATTTATTTTATTTTACTTTGTTTATTTATCAGTTTATAGTTTTCACATACTTTACTTAATTTGTCCTATAGGGACTTGATTGTAGCGTTTTTTATTGCAAAATAAACATTATTTATAAAACTTTTAAACGATATTTAAAGTTTGATAAAAAAAATATTTGATAACGTTTTCATGCATGTGATACTACCTATTTAACTTTTTTTATTCAACTCGTGTATACACGGGTTTGTAACCTCGTATATACACACACAAGCACAAGCCTCTGGGGACTCTTGAATTCTTAGGAATGACCCTAGGTAAAAGAAAATTTTAAGACCGCCCATTTTTACTAACCGCACTGGGCCCCTCAATTTTTCAAGGACGGATCTAGGTAAAAAAAATTGGGATACCCCTAAATTTTTCTTCTAGTTCCGCCACTAGTCTGCAATCAATCAGCGTGCGCCAAGTTTGCCCAAGTTTCCATGGTCGTGTGATATTCACTGCTCCATTATCTCTACTCATAGCTAAAGACAGACGCAACAAGGTGGCCAGCAACTTTCCCGCACCCGGGCGACAGGTAAGCCTAAAACTCAAATTATTCATTTCCGAGCACTCATAATAAGTCTAGTGCCCCTCCCACGCTTGCACGTGGGAGCAACACTAGACTGGGGGACATGATGGGGTATGGTATTAGACTTGACCCGAGCGGTCAGACATTCATGTTACTTATCACTTCTATATTAATTATTTATTATTGTTGCTTACTAACCCAACCGTGAGGCTCAACGCGATGTAGTTTACTCTACTTTGGGCTGGGGACTTGTAGAGATAACCCCTAACTGGGCCTGGCCCATTGAGGTTAGGGGAGGCCTGTGTCTCCTATATAAAGAGGTGTTCACCTCATTATTAGAGCACAAGATATGGAGCCACCACACTTTTGTAGCTGGAAATAGGGGATTCTTCTCCTACCGGCAATCTCTACATCCCCACTTTTCTATCTTTTCCATTGCAGATCTGGATTCAAACGCCTAAACGACATATATCTATATTTTGATAATTATCATACGAGACGATATATAATACGAGTTTGTTATATATTATTTTCATATAAATATTCGTTACATACACGTACGACTTCTTGGGATGACTAACGTGATTCCATCGATACATGTATATATTTTCATATAAATATTTATATATTTTAGATCTCCCGAAAACTAAGTCTTTCCAAGACTTATTAATTAATAACGACATTAAACGAAACCTAACAAATATATCTTTATCGTTTCCATTAAGTTAACAACTTACCGTCGAATCGTCGGTTAACGATTCGGTAGAGCTCGGTGACACGTAGTTTAGTTACTGCTTTTTTTAGAAACTTATAAGATATTCCATGTTAGGGATATTATAGAATGCATGCTAGCAAATCACATCTTGGAAACGACCTCACGAAGTCATAATTAGCTAGCTTTGCACAAGGAAATCAAGGTGAGTTCATAACCCCATCTTTTTACGGTTTTACATTTCTATATATGTTTTCGGGGTGGAAAGACATGCACATGTTGCAAAAACATACAAGGTTTTCGATAAACAACAATTTCATATTTCTAAACCATGCTACAAACATGACTTAAACTCACATAAATGATTTGTGATTTTCAATAAACTCAAATGGTTCACGAACGGTTTATACTAAAAATACCGGTTTTTCAAACAAACGTATTTTCAAAACGTGCATACAAACGTTTTCTAGTTTTCTAAACTTGGGTGAAAATACACGTACAAACGGTATGTTAAAACTAAGGAATGATGCATAGATCATGTTACGAATAGGGTGAAACTTAAGCACCATTAATCAACATATACATTTAGACCGGGGAGCGAAAGGTTAGATCTAATGGGTTTGGGGCAGCCTCACTCTTGGCCCTCTATTTGCCTAAGAGTGCTTTTGGGTCCCATGTCGAGGAACAATGGAAAAATGCCTAGGTTTGGATGCTTCCTATGTCGTCACACGTGTTAATGTCGTAGCTAAACGTTAGCGATCTCAAATTCCTTGAATTTACAACTCACAAACTTACGTTTTACATTCTACAAACTTACACTTACATTGTCACACCCCCAAAATAGCACATGCGGAAACCCCCACGAGGCGTGTGATGTACCAGGATCTAGCCACAAATCACATTGAACTCATAACAAATTTTGAAATAAAAGCTTTCATTATCATAAAGTGTTACAAAAACATTAAATGTATTTCATCGTGTTCAAAGGAAGCATAATACATGTTTAACTAAAACCCAAGTGTATGAAATCATCTAGTCTCGTTTCAAGTTTCCATGTTCCTCGACCCATGACCACTCCAGCATCCCAGACAGCAAGTTCCACATCCACACGTATCAATAACCTGCGAGCATGCACACACGTGTATCAGACAACGCTGGTGAGTTCATAGTTTTACGAAAACGTTAGTTACCAAGTGTTTAGTTCAGTTCATTGATTACAATGTTGATAATACCCCGAATACAAGACGGCTCCAGATTTATTTTGCCCTTTCCCCAATGCTCCTATCAAAGCATTTGGCATGACTAAGTCATTAGTTCACACCCGTCCTCTCAGGTCCGGGGTGAGGGTGCCAAACCTAGATAGCGCTACCAACTAATACTCCGTTACCTCTCAGGTAACAAACAAGATGGGACTTAAAGGTGATAGGATGAGTGTATTATCCAACATTCCAGATTTTACCCACAAGACGTATTTCTCTCAGGAATACCCAATTGATTTACCCAAAAACCTACCCCTCTCAGGGATACCCAATGACTGTCCCAACCACCAGGACGCATGCTCAAGAGGAATGAACTCACCTTTGATTTGCTCGGTATGTTAAATTACCCGTCCAAGATAGTCAACCCAAACCCTACCGAGGTTACCAATCAACATCAGTTACATAATCAAACAAGTCACGTATTTGTACACAGTAAGTCACGTATTTCACACAGTCTGTATCTATCACAAAAATCATCGTATATTATATAGCACATACTCAGTTCACATCCCATGTATAATACATAATAATATCACAACAGTTAACTGGGCTACTTAACCAAGCCCAAGCCCAAACAGATTACCCTTCGGCGAAAAACCGTTCGACGAAGAACCCTTATTCTTTGTCATGAACAACCCCGACGAAGGTCCCATCCTTCGTCATATTGGTGTTCGGCGAAATACCTGTTCTTCGTCGATTCTGGATTCGACGAAATATCCCTATGTTTCGTCGAGTTATATGTGTGACGAAGCATCACAGTGTTTCGTCGAGATCAGTTACAAAGCCTTGATTTCATAGCATCAGTTACACATTTTCAGTAAGATCAAATCAGTTACACTTCCCTAAAATCATGGTCACCCAATTATGAAACTCTATCAATTACTCCCCAGATTAATTTCAAACATCAATCACCGATAATTCCCCAATTAATTTGGATCAAACAACATTATTTCTACAAGAGCATGTTAACAGTTCATCAACCAACAATATACTATCAAACTAATTTGGATCATAGTCACAATCATCGGGCAATCATATTATTAAATTGATCAAGACTCCTATGAATATCATGCACACTATACTCAAACATCAATCACCTAATTAACAATATAATCGATCACACACATGTGTAGACCCTTGTTTAGCGATTTACATCAATCAGCATCAAGAACATTAATAGATCACACCAATTCAGTCCACACTACTCTGTGTTCATCACACTTCATTATCATTCAAGTCCATAATCCTCATGCATATCAATAACATTTTGCACATAGCCCAGAAACAACCAATCAAAATTAAAATCAATATAATCATACTAACCGAAAGGTGGATGTTGTTAGACACAGGAGAGACAAGCTTCGAACGGGGAGAGGGCTTCGAGAAAAGTAATTGCCATCGAAGGGAAGGAGGAGAACTCTAGGGTTTTGGTTTACAACTACAAATCATGAGGTTATAATATAAAAGGTTGGGCCGCGAACCCCTCTGGGCCGAGGCCTTACTTCGGCGAAAGACCTGCTCGACGAAGGACTATTCTTCGTCGAGGCTAGTGATGGCGAAAGACCACCTTCTTCGTCGAAGGGATCTTGTGGCGAAAAACCATATTAATAATCCCTAAATGATTTATATTTAACACTAACCATTTATCAACCAATCCTTGCACATAACACATAAACCATTAACATAACACATTTCACATAAGTCATATACTTCACTCATTCTGTTAACCTACACATGACACTACGCAAACGAATAGTAAAAACAAGATTGCGACCCAAGTGATGCAAGTAGGAAAAGACCTTGAAATCTCGGGTTGTCACATCATCCCCAACTTAAAAGAAATTTCGTCCCGAAATTTGATAAGTAACCCAAAAACAGTAAGGTGTTAAATCAGGATGGCTGTGGATTTTCCTCGGGTGCCACATACATACCATGTTTTATACAAATTCAATGCATAGGATTATGCATGCATGTTGTCAATGTCAGGTGTGAACATTGACAGTCACACAAGTTTTCACAAACACAAAAGTTTACAAATACAAAGTTTTACGAACATAACGCGTTACACATACGAAGTTACACAAATACAAAGTTTTCACATAACATGACAAGAAAATGATTCTTATTTCGTTTTCGCAACAATATTTTAAAAACCGGTTATTTAAAAATATTTATTTCAAATCTTTTACAAACAAACTATGAACTCGCTCAACTTTATGTTGATTTTTCGCATGTTTCTTTCTCAGGTTGCATTTCAAAATTATGGTACGGTTGGAATAGGAGAACCATGTGGATACGAGTACTTAGTGGGCGTTCGCTTTCTAGAAGTCGTAGCATATTGTAACACCCCGAAAACGGGTTTGATAGTCAAACCACGTTAATAATAATGAACGGGTAAAAATACCGTTAGTGGTAAAAATTAACCCGGTAAATATTAGGATTTAAATAATTAAACCTAATATTAAATAAAAAGAGAATAAAAGCTTTTGAGAAAACAAAGTTTATAAGAAGTCCGAGTTAACGGGACTTAAAATAAACTGGGTTATAACTTCCCCAAACCCACTAAGTTAACTAGGAACATTTAAACCTAGTTATGAGAATTGGTTAATTGCTAGTAAGTGTTATATGGGGGTTTAAACATTTAGACAAACTAGAGGGGCCAAAAAGGAAAAGGAGTGAAACTTAGGTTTATTAATAAACAAAATAAAACATAACACACATTAAGTGTGTGTGAGAGTAACGATCAGAGAAGAAGAACAAGGAACAAACCCTTGTTCAACCTTAATCCATCAAATTGGAGGATGAATTGGGGCCAAATCACATGCATGGACATAAATTCGTGATCATCTAAGCTTGGAGATCATAAGGTATGTTGTAATTTATGCTTTGGTGATGATGAGTATGAGGATGAACTTGAAGGTGATAACTCTGAGTTCAATATTTTAAGTAGCATGATGAAATTGATGATGTATTTATGTTTATGATCATCATACTAGTTAGTATTTGAGAAATACTTGAATAATTTGAGACTATGTCAAGTGTTCATACATTACATGAAATGGGTTTTGTATGAAATGATGAAATTTATGTATTACTGATCTTAATAGGTGCTTGAAATCATCATGTCTACTAGTTTGTATGGAGAATTTGCTTTTATTAGGTGATCGGATGAATGTCTAGTAATATGATGAAATGGGTTTTCAGACAGAGATGAAAACCCTTAGTTCTAGCATAGCATGATAAATGGGTGAACTAGTATTGATAATTCAAAGCTAAGTTAACTTGATGTTAACTATTACATGAACTTGTTAAAGTGAAAGAAATGATACGAACTTGGTTGGGAATTTAGTTAAAATGGTGGCATAAAAATAATGCCTACCAAGTATTTGATGAAATGCCTAAATGAGTTTGTTAAACTTAATTGTGCATTTGCATATGTTAATAGGCAGTTGACTTTTAAAACTCAAACTGACCTATAATAGGATTAAATGGTAATTTTGATATAAAGTCTATAAGGTGGAATAGTCGTGATAAATGATATGACTAATCTAACCATCTTGTGAATGATAAATGGTAGTTTGGCGCTTGACAAGCTAGGTGGAAGCTTGGGAAGAAGCGGGTCAAGAAGATCAAATACGCGGGAAAAACATAATCGGATGCAAGGTAAGTAAAGCTTACATCTTTTAAGTAGAACGTCTACTTATGTATTGGTTAATAACAAAGTGATCTAGTATTTGAAATGAGTCTTTGAAATATGACGTTCCGACGCGAACCAATACGGGTCGGAACAAGTACAAATTGTAAGAAACATATTTGATGGTAAAAAAAAGGGTAAAACGGTAATTTGGTCACGTGCTGACGAATAAACAATGAGTTTTGAAAAGTTACCTTATGGTGTAAGACATAATGGGTACAATGGAAATCTGGTCACGTGTTGACGAATAAATAATGAGTTTTGAAAAGACACCCTATGGCGTAAGCCATAATGGGTCACACGAATAGAGAAACGACTTTTAAAATAATATAATCACATGGTGTAAACCGTAACGGGCCAAATGGGTGAGATGGTAAATAAATACCATCTCGCAATACATAATGTTTGGTCATCCTAATGCAATAAGAGTAAGTCAAGAGGTGGGTAAAACAGTCACTTAGACCAAACGGGTCAAATGGTGTTTGTCAAGTTTTGTGCTCACAGGAAGAATAGCGTGTGGCTTGCATTGCTTTTAATTAGTAACTAATAATGTAAGGTATTAATACGGGTCAACGCTTTGACCCGAGCCAGGTATGTGTAATGGGTCATTTTCGTAAAAATGTCAAATTCGAGGGTAGAATAGTAGTATAATGAATTTCTCTATCATAATCCATCACAACTGAAGTTGTGATGATAGATGAATAAAGATTATTAAGCGGGAATAAAAGATATGAAGGGTTGTGGATAATTTAAGCTTAAAGTGCTTAAATCTCATAACGGGTCAAAATAATAATGCGCATAAACCTAGTAATGGTTGTGTAAATCATAAAATTTATGAATCCGGGTTAAAGATTAAGGGTTAATAATGTAGGCAAATGTATTACGATCAATTAGAAACAAGTTTCAAGCTAAACGAACAAATATCAGAGAAGTTATGCAGCATTTACTTAAAAAGGGAAAAATGGCCAAGTTCTGTAACCCAAACTTGTTAAATATATATCTGGGTTATCAGTTGCCATAACCCAGACGAGTTATCTGGTCATCTGGGTTATCAGTTGCCATAACCCAGACGAGTTATCTGGTCATCTAGGTTATCAGTTGCCATAACCCAGACACGTTATTTGGTCATCTGGGTTATCAGTTGCCATAATCCATACGAGTTATCTGGTCATCTGGGTTATCAGTTGCCATAACCCAGACAAGTTATCTACTCATCTGGGTTATCAGTCGCCATAACCCACACGAGTCACCTGGCCATCGTATTGAGCTTTCGGGCTTAGCTAGATTAGTTATAGATTTCATATAACTAACGTATATCATGATTTATGATATGTAGGTAATAATTGGAGTACCGGATGACGATCAAGCTCAACGAAGAACCGAACACGATCAAGTTATAGGCTTCCGCACATTGTTTCGTCGTCATTTTTAAATGACGAACTTATACATATTATGTTCTATTGTTTTTATTGAGAAAAGTTTTAATAAACCCTTATTTTCATAAGTATGTGTAGTCGTAAATACACATTTAATTGTCGATATTTATACGTAAATCGTTAAATATTAGTAAGGGTCTTACACATATATTTGCTTCCGTTATGCAATGAAGATACCAGTCCGGTCACGCCAAGCTTAGATTTATTGGGGTGTGACATGGTCGTAGTGGTGAGATATGTCGATAAACTCGGTGTTGTTAAAGAGAGTTTAAATGGTTACTCATGTGAAGAATACATAATCTTTAACTCTTAAAGAAGCCATTGTTTCTTTATTAGTAGATCAAGAAAATTATATGTTTCATTACATAAACTTTAATAAAGATTATATGACGTATCATTGTATCTTATTGTTTGTTTTTGTTTAAACATGTGAGGGGTCAAGTTTATGATGGTGCAAGCAACAAGCGGGGAAAGTTTAATGGATTAAAAGCTTTAATTTTGAAAGACAATCCATGAACACATTACATACATTGCTTTCTCATCAACTTCAATTAGTGATTGTGGTTGTTGCAAAAAAGCATGATGGTGTTAAAGAATTTTATGAAACTCTTGGCATAGTTGTTAATACGGTTGGTGCTTCTTGCAAAAGAAAAGATATGATGTTGGAGGCAAAAAGAGAGGGAGAGATAGAGTGGAAAACTAAATTCTAGCTGGCGAAATTAAGACAGAAAAATGATTGAACCAAGAGGTTTCCCTTGCATGACCGGAGACACACGATGGGGTTCTCATCATAAAATAATTATAAGTTTGTTGAAATTATCTCCGGAAGTTGTTGAGGTACTTACTTTTATTAAACAAGATGGAGAGACCTTTCAACAACGATCTAATGCGTCATGTATTCTATCATATTTGAATAGTATTGAATTTGTGTTTTACATACACTTGTTGAACGATATCTTAGGCCTCACAAATGCTCTATTATAACATCTTCAAAAAAGAGTCAAGACTTGTTAGAAGCGTCTCATTTGATAAGCGGGACAAAACAAGCTTTAAATCCTCTAAGACAAATTGGGTTTCAAAAGAATGTGACATCTTTTTGTGAAAAAAACAACATTAAGATATTAGATACCGCGAAAAGTTATGGTAATCAAAGAAACCGAAAATTTGTCATTACTAATCGACATCATTGTAAAGTTGAAGTTTTTAATACGGTTTTCGATATACAAATTTAATAACTTGGAAACCGATTTAGTGAGGTCTCAACTAGATTGATAGAAAATATGTCGGCTTTAAATCCTTGTGATTCGTTTGCTAAGTTTGACATATCTAAGATAGTGGCATTTACTAGATGTATCCGAATGACTTTAATAAAGAAGAAAAAGGGTGTCTTGCAGGTGATCTTTCGGTCTTTTATCACACTTCAAAGGAAAATGATAAATTTGCAAATAGACTGGATTGAGTGACCTTGCTCGTGTAATGGTGGAAACCGGAAAAAATGAAACTTTTCTTTTGGTTTATCTAACATTGAAGCTAGCGTTGGCTTTACCGGTTGCAATTGCAACCGTTGAAAGATGCCTTTCTAAAATTAAGCTTATAAAGATAGATTTACGCAATCGGATGGGTAAAGAGTATTTGAACAATGTTCAAATTTGTTTAAACATTTATATAAATCGGGTCGCCTCGCCATAGAGCGCAGGTGTAACCCACCAGTTAACTATAATACATTTAGCAAACTTTGTTAACAGTGTTCACTTTTTTTGTTGTCTCTTTGTCTTTTTTGTAATTTTTTATATTTTGTATCCCCCAGCTTTAAGTATCGACACGTACAACACTTTTAACTTTTTAAAGACTTTGTAATTGAGTTTTACGTACGAGTCATTAAAAATTCAAGTGGATTTACGTTACGACGTAAATTTTTCCTGGAAATAAGTTGGGTCAAATATAATATGTTATTATGCTTATTATCATGTATGTTTTTCAGTTGATCTACGTTTTGATGTAAATTTTATTTTTTGCTCGGAAATGAGTTGGGTCAAATATAATACGTTATCGTGCTAATTTTTATGTATGTTTTCAGTTGGTCTACGTTTTGATGAAAATTACACTTAACAAGTTGTGTGAATACTGATTTCATCCTATTGGCTTCTTTGTTTCTTTCTTAAATTTTTGAGTAAATTACAAGTTTTGTCCTTTATGTTTGTACAAAATTGCAGGCGGTGTCCATTGAATTTAAATTTGATGAGTTTTGTACTTAATGTTTCAAAAATCCTTCACGTTATGTCCTTTAGCCCTAACCTAGTTATTTTTTTTATTAAATCTGATCATGTGCAAGGCACATTAGGGCATTTTTGTAATTTCGTTTTTTAGGGAAATTTGTGTAATTAACTTAAATTAAATACCCCACCTTCATCACACCATTTTACACCCAAGCTTATAAACCCTAGAGAAAAAGATCACATGAGAGAGGGAGAACCCGATAGTCTTCGACGACCGGTTCCGGTTTGCTCCAACCAGAGGCGACACCACCCCTTCTTATCTTTCTCACCTCTCTTTCTTTCTCCCACTTACAAACTATCCACCACCACACACCGACTTACCACCACCATCCACCCACACCACTTTGTTTCTCGTAGATCCGAATGTAATGGTGAACATATCCGTGGGTTTGAACGCAGATCATCCGGATGTCATGTTGAATATATCATAGATCTAAAAATACGGTGAATATATTGTAGATTTATAAATACGGGGAAAAGATTGGTGGCAGCGGCGTTTAAGAAGCCACGTCCGTTCGCACAGGGAGCCTGCTCGGATGATCGGAAATTGGTTTTGTGGTTCATCTTCTTGTAGTTATTGGTTTTGTTTGGATAATTTTGAAATTGAAATTGAAAGTTGGAATATTGTTTGTTTATTATCTGTAAAGGAAAAGAGGGGTGGTGGGTTTACATAGGTGGTGTTTGTTTTTTAAGAAAAAACCTCTTCTGGCCTCTTATGTCTGCGCCACGCAGACCACGCGCAGACGTTTAGATCTGCAGACCGTTTGTTTTTTAGAAGACATTTCATTAAAAAATGTCTTCAAACCTCTGCGCATCCTCTTCCCCACGCAGACATGGTCCAATGTCTTCCCACCTCTTCCAACCTTTTCCAACCCTCACTCCAGCCATGGATGCTTCTCCTCAAACCCAATCCTCCTCCCAGCCGCCACCCATAACTCCAGCCACCCCTTCCCCGCACTGCCACTGCTCCTCCTCTGCCGCCAAAGTTGGAATGGTGTCGTATGTTGGTGGTGGCGGAGATGCGATGGTGAGGGTTTTAGATATTATTTTAGGGCGGTGGAAAAGGGGTAGGCGTATGTAGAGGAGGTAAGGATGGGTACGTGATGGAACTGATTAGGTGAATAAGATGTTAAATGTTGGATATTTTATTTAATTTAATGTAATTTTTTAAATTAAATTATAATATCTAGAGTCACCTCGACTTATACTAGATTACCGGTTAAAGAAGTTAAGATTGATATATGTAATTAAATAAGATAAGATTATGTGTAGGAGTTTAATTAAAAAGTAAGAAGGTTTCTGTTTCCGTCACGTATGTAATGGAACTTTACCGCTGAAGTTAAAAAAAACAGTCTTCTTCTTGCAGACTATAGAGGTTTGGTCCACCTCTTCTGTTACAGATGTCTGCAGATGTGGTCCGCAGACTGCAGACGTTTTACCTCTGAAAAAACAAACAGCACCATAAAGTGGGGATTGATTTTTTTATTTGGGATAGGTTATTAAAGGATTAGGATTTGTGTGAAATTGTTAAATTGCAGGGCCGACTCTGGGCCCGGCAAACCCGTGCTGACGCCCGAGGCCCAAAATTTCAAAGGGGCCGAAAAGTTTTTATAAGCTTGTACATATTTATTAAATTATATATTTAGTATATTTATCCTTTTATTATGCAAAAAACTTAAAAAGTATTGGTGGTGTAGTGGTAAAAATCATCTCAAAAATAATGTAAAGGTCTCAAGTTCGAGTCTTTGCTCCATAACTAAGTTTTTATTTTTGTAATTCATTTACCCTTAACCATAATTTTGGGCCCAATTCTTTTCGTCGCCCGAGGCCTAAATTTTTTAAAGAGTTTTCGGGGACGGCTCTGTTAAATTGTCATGGGTGGGTTAGACGGTGGTAGTGGTTAGGTGGTGTGGGATGGGGTGGTAGGTGATATGGGGTGTGTGGTGGTATGGGGTGAGTGACAGTGGTGCGAGAAAGATAAAAGGTGAAGAAAGAAAAACACTGATTCTTTCGGTATAAATCTATATATACACATTAAGTTTTTTAATTTCTTTTTGTTTGTTTATTAAAATATTTTTAGATAAATGAGTTAAAAGACTAAAATACCCTTGTGTTACTTGATTTAACAGAAAAAAATTAACTTGGTTAGGGCTAAAGGACATAACGTGCAAGATTTTGAAACATTAAGTACAAAACTTATCATATTTAAATGCAAAGGACACTGCCTACAATTTGCTACAAACATAAATGACAAAACTTGTAATTTACTCTATTTTTTTCTAGACTTTATTATTATTATTATTATTATTATTATTATTATTATTATTATTATTTACTTTTCTTTATGTTTCATGTTTTAGTTTTAGGCTCTTTTTTCATACAAATTATATTTAAGATAACTTTTACGTTTTCATTTGCAATTAATTTAAAACCAGCCCATCTTGCTGTCTAATTTAAATTTATTTTTATAGTTTTCGGTCGATGTAAAACATGTATGGATATTCTTTTATGCATATTTCTTTCGGTTGCTATACTGAAATAACCGAAACCTCGTAATGCGGGTAATGTTACTAGTATAATATATTTATAACAATGTTCATATAGGGCAGACAATTATAGTAAGAAAACTCATATTAGTTAAGAAAACTAAGAAACCCAAATGAATGGACCTTGATATTCACTAATTTATACATATTTTAGTCCCCCATTTTATCCCCATTTTATGCGTTTTCGGCCGTAAAACCGTCATTCGGATACTTAATCAAGTATACTTTTGTTTACAGGCCTAAAACAGCATACCAGACAAGATGATAGTGAAAACGAGGATTTTCCGAGCGAAACGGCTGAACTGCGAACATTCTGTGGAAAATTCTGACCTGGGCAAGTCGCACCCCCGTGCGACTGGTGGCACCCCCGTGCGGATGCGACAACAAAGCTCATCTCGATGGTCGCACCCCCGTGCGGATGCGATAACAAGGCCCATCTCGGTGATGCACCCCCGTGCGGATGCGATGACCAGCCCCAGCTCGGTGATGCACGCCCGTGCACCACATGGAACGCCCGTGCGAGATCGAATCTGGTCAAGATCTGATGACGTCATGCGGTATGGTGCACCATACCTCCAATAATGCAAAAAGTGCACGGTCGTGTAACAGGACGCACGACCGTGCGAAATCGAAATTATATAAAAAACTTGCAGAAACATTCTGCTCGGAACTCTGGAATTTTGGAGAGCAATTCAGGCGATTTTCAGGCTCCGGAGGCTTCTGCTTTCGCCCGAATTCAAGCCACATTGTCCCGTTTAGCTCGATTACTATCCGGATTCTTAATCTTATGCTTGTTTATGGTTTGGTTTTCTAATCTTTCCATGATTTTGTTAATCTTTCAAGCATTTAGATTAATGTTTATGTATTATTGTAGCCTTTGGGCAAAAACACAACAATCCCTTGCTTGATTATAGCTATTAGTATGTTAATATTTGTTTGTAATGACATTTTGAAGTATTTTCTATGATTATCTTTGATGATTAGTTTGCAACCTTGTTATTGATATTGATTTCTTGATTATAAGTAATTGTGTTGGATGATTGGTATTTGGTTAGTTAAGATAATTGAAAAATGAAGCTTAATTAATCTTGTATTAGTAAACTTTGAACTTCGTTAACTAGTTTAGCTTGGTTTAAATGTGTGCATCATGATACTAGAAATGGTTAGTGATTTAATAAAATGTAATTATTGTTAATCAAGAAAGCTTGCCGTCACGGAAGGACCTTAACGGGTTAAATGGTGTCGTTATAAATTCTTGCCATGATTTGTTAGCTTAGTTAGTAGTTTAGGCCAAAATTGCTATCTTGGTGAATTTATGTGCAAGATTTGTAAAATGAACTCGGTTGTAATTTAATCTAGTTTATGCTTTTCTCGGTGGTTGCATTGTGTTTATCGGTGTCGCTTTCCTTGTTTAAGTGAGGTTAGAAAACTCCTAACGGATGACTAGCTTATTTTTAAGAGATTTTCATAGACATTTATCAATTGCACGTTAAAGAACAGTTTTAGGTGGTTAAAGTGTGTTTATCGTTTTAGCTTTCCGAATGATTGTCATGTTAGGATTCCCGAAAGGGATACTAATTGTCTTAAAATGGAAAATTAACCGAATGCTTCTAGTGCCAAAACCGACTTAGTTGAGATACTTTGGTTGTGTATTAAGCAAGGCTATTTATCTATAATCTATTATGTTTTTATAAGTATTTGTTTATGCTTACTCTAGTTTACTAAAAATCACAAAACTTATGTTTTTACCGGTAGTTTAGTGACAAAGGTCTAGTATTATTCCTCCGCCCATTTCCTTGGATCGATACTTGGTTCTTACCGATACTTTACTACATATATGACGGGGTACACTTGCCTCTTTCGTGTGTGTTTTGATGTTAAAGTAATAATCACTTTTATAAATTTAAAACCGAATCGTGTGTAATTTCATTGCAAAATTATGTATATACGCGCACACGTCAAGTTTTTGGCGCCGCTGCCGGGGAAATGGCGAGTTTTGGGAACGACCTGAGTCATTGTTTTATCAGCGTATATACTTGTTAATATTTGTGAATATTTTCTTGATTATTTATTTGTTTATTTATTTGTTAAAATTTCTTGCTTTTAATTAGATTTATTCGTTTTCGTGAATATTTTGTATACTTGTAAATTTTTGTTCCATTTATTTGTTCGAATCCGGATTTATTTATTCATTTATTCTTTGAGTTTTCGGCTATGAAAAATCATTTTTACATTAGCCGATTCGATTATTTTTATTGTTGTAATTTTTATAAAATTTCGGGTCCATTTTCGAATTTTTATAAAATTTTCAGCCCATTTAAAATAATATTCTGTTTCTTTTCAGCAAAAAAAAAAAAAAAAAAAAAAAACCTTTATTATAATAATGTTATATGCATGTGTGTCAATTTCTCGTTTGCAGGTTGTTGTCCTCAACCCCCCGCTCCCGACGCTGTTGAGCCTTCAGACGAACCCGAACGTGATCTAAGGAGACGTCTTCGTGAGAGATCCCGCGCGGTTGCGCTGCAACTCGCAGCAGCTGCGGAGGAGCCGGTGGTACCCGCTGAAGCCGAGGGCTCAGGGGACGTAGGAACGCAATCATGCCGGACGACGAGCGACCTTTGAATGAATCAAATCAGCCCGGACGGGCAGGCCTGGAGCCGAGTATCCTACGACCTACTATAGATGCACCTGTTTTTGAAATTAAGTCTAGTATTATTAATATGGTGCAGAATCCGAAGGGGCGTGGTAATACATGTAACAAGTGTGGGGACATGAGTCTTGCTATCGACTCGCCGACAAAAATTTAGCATGAGTCTTGCTATCGACTCGCCGTCAAAAATTTAGCATGAGTCTTGCTATCGACTCGCCGACAAAAATTTAGCATGAGTCTTGCTATCGACTCGCCGACAAAAATTTAGCATGAGTCTACGCTACTGACTCGGTGATTAAAAATGTAGCAAGAGCGTCTTTGGCGCTATAGGGGTAAAATAGTCCACTTTTTTTTTGTTTTTGTAGTTTTAGCGTAATTTAGGTGTGTTTGGTTTTTTACGTTAGTTTGTACTATTTTTAGACGTGCCGGGCAAAGGTTCTATATTGCGATATTGATTAAACAGTCTGCGTGTTGAAAAAATGGCGAAAAACGGCCAAAACAGTTGCTGGAAATGGCTTCTGCAGAAAAAACTGATCTGCAGCTGTTGCACGGCCGTTCCATGCGTCGCACGACCGTGCGTTTGCGGGCTGGCCTGCACTAGGAGTCGCACCCCCGGTGCATCTCCGAGAACAGCGTGCAGGGTTTGAACAATGTCGGTCATGCACGACCGTGCGAGCTGTCGCACGACCGTGTGAGAGGCAGGGGCAGTTTTGTCATTTGTACATTATAAAACCCCCCATCTGTTGCCATTTCCCTCATTCGCGAAACCTAACTGCAGACAGCCATTCCAGAGCGATTTCGCCTCAAATCGCACGGTTTCTTCGCACGGTTTCACACATCTCTTCGCACGGTATGTTCTTTCTTGTCTTTTTTTTTCTGTTTCTTCCATTCTAGGCCTAGGCATTTTAGATTTTTCTTTTCGAGGATTTTAGGGTTCTCTTCATAAATACAAACGAAACCCTAATCCTTGCAAGAATGATGCGAATTATCTAGATCATAGTTTATGTTGCGACTAGATTCTTCCTTATGTTTTGTTTTGCTTTGCTTTGCCTTGTGACATACTTGCAGATTTTGACTATCACATCTTGGACCGGAGCACATCATGGATACAACTTTGGAAGTCTCGTTGCATCAAACATCATATTCAGGGGACTATTATTATCCTTTATCTCTATATTTCGGGTTTCGCATTGGGGACAATGCGAAATTCAAGTGTGGGGAGGGGTTTAACTTTGTTAACTTTGTTTGTCCTCTTAAAAAAAATATATAAAAAAAAATCAGAAAAATCATTCAAAAATATCTGTATTTTGTATTTATTTTTAGCAAATAAACCGGTTGGTTGTGTTTTAGAAAGCTTCGGACATGATAAAAACTCGACAAGCAAAATAAATTTTGAAAAGAAAACCGGAAAGCGTGACAAACAAAGAAAGACTTGCATGATAGTTTTCACACTTTTACCCATTCCTTCCATTACGTGAGCATGTTTGAGCCTTGATATTGTTATATATTTGTTCATTTCGGAGTAGGAGTGAGCCGAATGTCATGTGTAATTTAGAACTTGTCACTAGTATGCTTGTTAAGACCATGAACTTGCGGAATTGTGTAAAAGTGATAGAGGCACTTAGATTACCCCTTTGTTGTTAACCTTGTTCCTTGTGTTGTGTTTCCCCTAAACTTACATTACCCTTTAGGATTAACCATGTCGAGCCTTCCCGTTCACCTTTGTTTACCCAACATAATCGCCCACTTAGCCAAATTTAGCCTTTTTATGTTTTTAAACCCTTTTAGTGTTGAAACTCGGTCAAAATAATCGTTTAACTAGCGTTTGTTATAGTTTATTTTTCATTGTATAAATCCATTAGTTCCTATGTTAAAAAAAAAAACAGAAAATATAACATCCTAAAATAGGGTGAAGTAGACAAATTCGAGCAATTTTGAATGGTAAAATGATGAAATCTTGTTTATGAGCTCGTTGTCGCATAAGTCGCCTTTTTAAGGCGTTTGTATGTATAGTTTTGTTGTAGTGCGCTTGTTAAACGTAACTACCGAGTTTTAACCGTTTCGCCACTTTAAATATCCCTTTCCATACCCTTCGCCCAAGCCTAACGTTACACCCCGTAAAGTCCTCTTGATTTACACTTTTTCGCATGTTAGTTGGTGGAGACGAGATCTTATGACAAGCTTATGATATTACACATTTCATTGACGATGCATTGAGTGTTTGCACATACACATTTTATGTATGTTTCACAAATAAAACCGAGTGTGTGTGAACATTGTGAGTTGTGTGAAGATTAGCATGTTAAGTCAATTGAAAGTGAGTCACGGCTTTTTGGTTATCGCTATATATTTGCATATGCTTGTGTGGTTTGATTCATTTGATGTTGTCTTTCGAAAAACCGGCTAACCGTTTGTAGTTGTTTCAATAAATAGTTTGTAAATTATCTTTCTTGTCAGTTTCTATCTTTTATTGCATTTTAGTTTAGCTTGCTTGAGGACAAGCAAGGTTCAAGTGTGGGGAGATTTGATATTCACTAATTTATACATATTTTAGTCCCCCATTTTATCCCCATTTTATGCGTTTTCGGCCGTAAAACCGTCATTCGGATACTTAATCAAGTATACTTTTGTTTACAGGCCTAAAACAGCATACCAGATAAGATGATAGTGAAAACGAGGATTTTCCGAGCGAAACGGCTGAACTGCGAACATTCTGTGGAAAATTCTGACCTGGGCAAGTCGCACCCCCGTGCGACTGGTGGCACCCCCTTGCGGATGCGACAACAAAGCTCATCTCGATGGTCGCACCCCTGTGCGAATTGTCGCACCTCCGTGCGGATGTGACAACAAGGCCCATCTCGGTGATGCACCCCCGTGCGAATGGTGGCACCCCGGTGCGGATGCGATGACCAGCCCCAGCTCGGTGATACACGCCCGTGCACCACATGGCACGCCCGTGCGAGATCGAATCTGGTCAAGATCTGATGACGTCATGCGGTATGGTGCACCATACCTCCAATAATGCAAAAAGTGCACGGTCGTGCAACAGGACGCACGACCGTGCGAAATCGAAATTATATAAAAAACTTGCAGAAACATTCTGCTCGGAACTCTGGAATTTTGGAGAGCAATTCAGGCAATTTTCAGGCTCCGGAGGCTTCTGCTTTCGCCCGGATTCAAGCCACATTGTCCCGTTTAGCTCGATTACTATCCGGATTCTTAATCTTATGCTTGTTTATGGTTTGGTTTTCTAATATTTCCATGATTTTGTTAATCTTTCAAGCATTTAGATTAATGTTTATGTATTATTGTAGCCTTTGGGCAAAAACACAACAATCCCTTGCTTGATTATAGCTATTAGTATGTTAATATTTGTTTGTAATGACATTTTGAAGTATTTTCTATGATTATCTTTGATGATTAGTTTGCAACCTTGTTATTGATATTGATTTCTTGATTATAAGTAATTGTGTTGGATGATTGGTATTTGGTTAGTTAAGATAATTGAAAAATGAAGCTTAATTAATCTTGTATTAGTAAACTTTGAACTTCGTTAACTAGTTTAGCTTGGTTTAAATGTGTGCATCATGATACTAGAAATGGTTAGTGATTTAATAAAATGTAATTATTGTTAATCAAGAAAGCTTGCCGTCACGGAAGGACCTTAACGGGTTAAATGGTGTCGTTATAAATTCTTGCCATGATTTGTTAGCTTAGTTAGTAGTTTAGGCCAAAATTGCTATCTTGGTGAATTTATGTGCAAGATTTGTAAAATGAACTCGGTTGTAATTTAATATAGTTTATGCTTTTCTCAGTGGTTGCATTGTGTTTATCGGTGTCGCTTTCCTTGTTTAAGTGAGGTTAGAAAACTCCTAACGGATGACTAACTTATTTTTAAGAGATTTTCATAGACATTTATCAATTGCACGTTAAAGAACAGTTTTAGGTGGTTAAAGTGTGTTTATCGTTTTAGCTTTCCGAATGATTGTCATGTTAGGATTCCCGAAAGGGATACTAATTGTCTTAAAACGGAAAATTGACCGAATGCTTCTAGTGCCAAAACCGACTTAGTTGAGATACTTTGGTTGTGTATTAAGCAAGGCTATTTATCTATAATCTATTATGTTTTTATAAGTATTTGTTTATGCTTACTCTAGTTTACTAAAAATCACAAAACTTATGTTTTTACCGGTAGTTTAGTGACAAAGATCTAGTATTATTCCTCCGCCCATTTCCTTGGATCGATACTTGGTTCTTACCGATACTTTACTACATATATGACGGGGTACACTTGCCTCTTTCGTGTGTGTTTTGATGTTAAAGTAATAATCACTTTTATAAATTTAAAACCGAATCGTGTGTAATTTCATTGCAAAATTATGTATATACGCGCACACGTCAAGTTTTTGGCGCCGCTGCCGGGGAAATGGCGAGTTTTGGGAACGACCTGAGTCATTGTTTTATCGGCGTATATACTTGTTAATATTTGTGAATATTTTCTTGATTATTTATTTATTTATTTATTTGTTAAAATTTCTTGCTTTTAATTCGATTTATTCATTTTCATGAATATTTTGTATACTTGTAAATTTTTGTTCCATTTATTTGTTCGAATCCGGATTTATTTATTCATTTATTCTTTGAGTTTTCGGCTTTGAAAAATCATTTTTACATTAGCCGATTCGATTATTTTTATTGTTGTAATTTTTATAAAATTTCGGGTCCATTTTCGAATTTTTATAAAATTTTCAACCCATTTAAAATAATATTCTGTTTCTTTTCAGCAAAAAAAAAAAAACCTTTATTATAATAATATTATATGCATGTGTGTCAATTTCTCGTTTGCAGGTTGTTGTCCTCAACCCCCCGCTCCCGACGCTGTTGAGCTTTCAGACGAACCCGAACGTGATCTAAGGTGACGTCTTCGTGAGAGATCCCGCGCGGTTGCGCTGCAACTCGCAGCAGCTGCGGAGGAGCCGGTGGTACCCGTTGAAGCCGAGGGCTCAGGGGACGTAGGAACGCAATCATGCCGGACGACGAGCGACCTTTGAATGAATCAAATCAGCCCGGACGGGCAGGCTTGGAGCCGAGTATCCTACGACCTACTATAGATGCACCTGTTTTTGAAATTAAGTCTAGTATTATTAATATGGTGCAGAATCCGAAGGGGCGTGGTAATGACCCGCACATGTAACAAGTGTGGGGACATGAGTCTTGCTATCGACTCGCCGACAAAAATTTAGCATGAGTCTTGCTATCGACTCGCCGTAAAAATTTAGCATGAGTCTTGCTATCGACTCGTCGAAAAAAATTTAGCATGAGTCTTGCTATCGACTCGCCGACAAAAATTTAGCATGAGTCTTGCTATCGACTCGCCGACAAAAATTTAGCATGAGTCTACGCTACTGACTCGGTGATTAAAAATGTAGCAAGAGCGTCTTTGGCGCTATAAGGGTAAAATAGTCCACTTTTTTTTTGTTTTTGTAGTTTTAGCGTAATTTAGGTGTGTTTGGTTTTTTACGTTAGTTTGTACTATTTTTAGACGTGCCGGGCGAAGGTTCTATGTTGCGATATTGATTAAACAGTTTGCGTGTTGAAAAAATGGCGAAAAACGGCCAAAACAGTTGCTGGAAATGGCTTCTACAGAAAAAACTGATCTGCAGCTGTTGCACGACCGTTCCATGCGTCGCACGACCGTGCGTTTGCGGGCTGGCCTGCACTAGGAGTCGCACCCCGTTGCATCTCCGAGAACAGCGTGCAGGGTTTGAACAATGTCGGTCATGCACGACCGTGCGAGCTGTCGCACGACCGTGCGAGAGGCAGGGGCAGTTTTGTCATTTGTACATTATAAAACCCCCCATCTGTTGCCATTTCCCTCATTCGCGAAACCTAACTGCAGACAGCCGTTCCAGAGCGATTTCGCCTCAAATCGCACGGTTTCTTCGCACGGTTTCACACATCTCTTCGCACGGTATGTTCTTTCTTGTCTTTTTTTTTTCTGTTTCTTCCATTCTAGGCCTAGGCATTTTAGATTTTTTTTGTCGAGGATTTTAGGGTTCTCTTCATAAATACAAACGAAACCCTAATCCTTGCAAGAATGATGCGAATTATCTAGATCATAGTTTATGTTGCGACTAGATTCTCCCTTATGTTTTGTTTTGCTTTGCTTTGCCTTGTGACATACTTGCAGATTTTGACTATCACATCTTCGACCGGAGCACATCATGGATACAACTTTGGAAGTCTCGTTGCATCAAACATCATATTCAGGGGAGTATTATTATCCTTTATCTCTATATTTCGGGTTTCGCATTGGGGACAATGCGAAGTTCAAGTGTGGGGAGGGGTTTAACTTTGTTAACTTTGTTTGTGCTGTTAAAAAAAATATATCAAAAAAAATCAGAAAAATCATTAAAAAATATCTGTATTTTGTATTTATTTTTAGCAAATAAACCGGTTGGTTGTGTTTTAGAAAGCTTCGGACATGATAAAAACTCGACAAGCAAAATAAATTTTGAAAAGAAAACCGGAAAGCGTGACAAACAAAGAAAGACTTGCATGATAGTTTTCACACTTTTACCCATTCCTTCCATTACGTGAGCATGTTTGAGCCTTGATATTGTTATATATTTGTTCATTTCGGAGTAGGAGTGAGCCGAATGTCATGTGTAATTTAGAACTTGTCACTAGTATGCTTGTTAAGACCATGAACTTGCGGAATTGTGTAAAAGTGATAGAGGCACTTAGATTACCCCTTTGTTGTTAACCTTGTTCCTTGTGTTGTGTTTCCCCTAAACTTACATTACCCTTTAGGATTAACCATGTCGAGCCTTCCCGTTCACCTTTGTTTACCCAACATAATCGCCCACTTAGCCAAATTTAGCCTTTTTATGTTTTTAAACCCTTTTAGTGTTGAAACTCGGTCAAAATAATCGTTTAACTAGCGCTTGTTATAGTTTATTTTTCATTGTATAAATCCATTAGTTCCTATGTTAAAAAAAAAAAAAAACAGAAAATATAACATCCTAAAATAGGGTGAAGTAGACAAAATTCGAGCAATTTTGAATGGTAAAATGATGAAATCTTGTTTATGAGCTCGTTGTCGCATAAGTCGCCTTTTTAAGGCGTTTGTATGTATAGTTTTGTTGTACTGCGCTTGTTAAACGTAACTACCGAGTTTTAACCGTTTCGCCACTTTAAATATCCCTTTCCATACCCTTCGCCCAAGCCTAACGTTACACCCCGTAAAGTCCTCTTGATTTACACTTTTTCGCATGTTAGTTGGTGGAGACGAGATCTTATGACAAGTTTATGATATTACACATTTCATTGACGAGGCATTGAGTGTTTGCACATACACATTTTATGTATGTTTCACAAATAAAACCGAGTGTGTGTGAACATTGTGAGTTGTGTGAAGATTAGCATGTTAAGTCAATTGAAAGTGAGTCACGGCTTTTTGGTTATCGCTATATATTTGCATATGCTTGTGTGGTTTGATTCATTTGATGTTGTCTTTCGAAAAACCGGCTAACCGTTTGTAGTTGTTTCAATAAATAGTTTGTAAATTATCGTTCTTGTCAGTTTCTATCTTTTATTGCATTTTAGTTTAGCTTGCTTGAGGACAAGCAAGGTTCAAGTGTGGGGAGATTTGATATTCACTAATTTATACATATTTTAGTCCCCCATTTTATCCCCATTTTATGCGTTTTCGGCCGTAAAACCGTCATTCGGATACTTAATCAAGTATACTTTTGTTTACAGGCCTAAAACAGCATACCAGATAAGATGATAGTGAAAACGAGGATTTTCCGAGCGAAACGGCTGAACTGCGAACATTCTGTGGAAAATTCTGACCTGGGCAAGTCGCACCCCCGTGCGACTGGAGGCACCCCCGTGCGGATGCGACAACAAAGCTCATCTCGATGGTCGCACCCCCGTGCGAATTGTCGCACCTCCGTGCAGATGTGACAACAAGGCCCATCTCGGTGATGCACCCCCGTGCGAATGGTGGCACCCCGGTGCGGATGCGATGACCAGCCCCAGCTCGGTGATACACGCCCGTGCACCACATGGCACGCCCGTGTGAGATCGAATCTGGTCAAGATCTGATGACGTCATGCGGTATGGTGCACCATACCTCCAATAATGCAAAAAGTGCACGGTCGTGCAACAGGACGCACGACCGTGCGAAATCGAAATTATATAAAAAACTTGCAGAAACATTCTGCTCGGAACTCTGGAATTTTGGAGAGCAATTCAGGCGATTTTCAGGCTCCGGAGGCTTCTGCTTTCGCCCGGATTCAAGCCACATTGTCCCGTTTAGCTCGATTACTATCCGGATTCTTAATCTTATGCTTGTTTATGGTTTGGTTTTCTAATCTTTCCATGATTTTGTTAATCTTTCAAGCATTTAGATTAATGTTTATGTATTATTGTAGCCTTTGGGCAAAAACACAACAATCCCTTGCTTGATTATAGCTATTAGTATGTTAATATTTGTTTGTAATGACATTTTGAAGTATTTTCTATTATTATCTTTGATGATTACTTTGCAACCTTGTTATTGATATTGATTTCTTGATTATAAGTAATTGTGTTGGATGATTGGTATTTGGTTAGTTAAGATAATTGAAAAATGAAGCTTAATTAATCTTGTATTAGTAAACTTTGAACTTCATTAACTAGTTTAGCTTGGTTTAAATGTGTGCATCATGATACTATAAATGGTTAGTGATTTAATAAAATGTAATTATTATTAATCAAGAAAGCTTGCCGTCACGGAAGGACCTTAACGGGTTAAATGGTGTCGTTATAAATTCTTGCCATGATTTGTTAGCTTAGTTAGTAGTTTAGGCCAAAATTGCTATCTTGGTGAATTTATGTGCAAGATTTTTAAAATGAACTCGGTTGTAATTTAATCTAGTTTATGCTTTTCTCGGTGGTTGCATTGTGTTTATCGGTGTCGCTTTCCTTGTTTAAGTGATGTTAGAAAACTCCTAACGGATGACTAACTTATTTTTAAGAGATTTTCATAGACATTTATCAATTGCACGTTAAAGAACAGTTTTAGGTGGTTAAAGTGTGTTTATCGTTTTAGCTTTCCGAATGATTGTCATGTTAGGATTCCCGAAAGGGATACTAATTGTCTTAAAATGGAAAATTGACCGAATGCTTCTAGTGCCAAAACCGACTTAGTTGAGATACTTTGGTTGTGTATTAAGCAAGGCTATTTATCTATAATCTATTATGTTTTTATAAGTATTTGTTTATGCTTACTCTAGTTTACTAAAAATCACAAAACTTATGTTTTTACCGGTAGTTTAGTGACAAAGGTCTAGTATTATTCCTCCGCCCATTTCCTTGGATCGATACTTGGTTCTTACCGATACTTTACTACATATATGACGGGGTACACTTGCCTCTTTCGTGTGTGTTTTGATGTTAAAGTAATAATCACTTTTATAAATTTAAAACCGAATCGTGTGTAATTTCATTGCAAAATTATGTATATACGCGCACACGTCAAGTTTTTGGCGCCGCTGCCGGGGAAATGGCGAGTTTTGGGAACGACCTTAGTCATTGTTTTATCGGCGTACATACTTGTTAATATTTGTGAATATTTTCTTGATTATTTATTTGTTTATTTATTTGTTAAAATTTCTTGCTTTTAATTCGATTTATTCGTTTTCGTGAATATTTTGTATACTTGTAAATTTTTGTTCCATTTATTTGTTCGAATCCGGATTTATTTATTCATTTATTCTTTGAGTTTTCGGCTTTGAAAAATCATTTTTACATTAGCCGATTCGATTATTTTTATTGTTGTAATTTTTATAAAATTTCGGGTCCATTTTCGAATTTTTATAAAATTTTCAGCCCATTTAAAATAATATTCTGTTTCTTTTCAGCAAAAAAAAAACCTTTATTATAATAATATTATATGCATGTGTGTCAATTTCTCGTTTGCAGGTTGTTGTCCTCAACCCCCCGCTCCCGACGCTGTTGAGCCTTCAGACGAACCCGAACGTGATCTAAGGAGACGTCTTCGTGAGAGATCCCGCGCGGTTGCGCTGCAACTCTGTCACACCCCGATTTCCACGTGTCACCGGTGGGCCCGGTGGGGGAGTATCGTGACGTGGTTGGCAACGTAATAGTCTGTTGGGATTGAACCCTAACAAAGGAACAGATAATGTAAAGCCAAAACCAGGTCACAACAGAGGATTCACAATAAACAGTAGTTTATACTTTGCTCTCCCCTTGAAAGTGAGTTATAACATCTGATGGTCTCTAACTGCTGCTCATAATCAACTGTTGTGCACTTTCAACTGCTGATATGATCCTAAAGACTGCTGAAGACAAACTCTGTTGCTCTATCTACTGCTGTCTCTTAAGTGCTGCTGAAGACACAAACACTGCTCATTCAAGGACTGATCACCTTTGAAGAAAGCACTGATGTTGTTGTTAAGCATCAGTGCTTAGGCTACAACAGTGGAACGTGAAGCAGTTGTTTCCTCTTGTTTTGTATTATTATTACAATCAGTTGTTAGACATCAGTAGTTTGTTTAAGGACAGTAGATATAGTTTGTTAGGCTGTTAGACGTCGCTTTCATGGTGACGTCAGCTGAGATTCCTCAGTAGTTTGGTTTGCCTATAAATGTAACAGTACTCTGTACTGTTACATTTGATTGACTGAGCGGGTTCTTCTCCTCATGTCTAATCCTTTCATCTTGTGTGCAACCAACCTTGGGGCATCAGGCTGAGGGGGAGTATAGTTTGTAAGCTTATCTGTAATCTTTTGCTTTGATTTGTAAATCATTCGACTCTATGAAAAGCAATTGTTTATCAAACTATGTTCTCCTTTGATTGTGTTTACTAAGTTTGTTTTCATTTCCGCTGCACTTAACATGTTTTCATATTCATTGATCATTCGTTTCAAACAAACAAACACTACCATGAGAGCCTCCGATTCCAACAATTGGTATCAGAGCTCGGACAGTCAAAATTCGATCTAACAATCAATTTGACATAACAGTTCGGCTCAAAATTCATTGATACTAAGGTTGGTTGTATTTTGTTGAAAAACAGAGTATCGATTAAATCATGTTCAAAATGGTTATTCAAAATCTCTGTAAATCAACCAAGATGTCATATAACACACAAATTTCACACAACAGGTGATATCATGCAAAAGTCACCCATAGCTTTCAGATCTGTGAACATATTTGTCAAAATTATGGGATCGTTTTATATTTTTCAATATTGATTTCAACTGTTGTCTTGATATTTGTGATGTTTTCATTAAATACTGAAGTACAAACCTCAGATTAACAAAACCTATGTTCATAAAAGCATTGTTGTTTTGTTAACACTAATAGAGGGAAATTAAAACTTTAGTTATTTAGATCTTATGTGTTGAAAACAGATTGAGTTCCTAAAAAAGGACAAAATCAACTATGTTCAAATACATTAAGAAAACAAGGGTCAACATAGTCCGCATCATATGTAATGTGAGATTGGATGAAAAACTTGTGAAAACATGATCAAGTCTCTCAAAACATTACTGAAGAATGATTTTGGACTAATATTCACAAATACTCAGAAGTGTGTTTATCTCAAAACTTTTGAAGTCAAAAGAAAAGAGTATAAACATAAAACACTTATGAGTCAAAGTTTAGGGTAATAATGGTAATTGAGCAACTATGTGCATTTATCTGTTCAGAAATAGGTTTTGATTCCAGCAAATGAACTCCAAAGAGGACTAGACAAATGTTCAAAAAATTTTCTCCATATGTCCTCAAGTTTGCAATCAATTGTCAAGAAAATGGTTCCAAACAGTGGTCAAAATGTATCCAAAAGTTCTTTTCACTGGTGACCACTGACCATTTTCAAAACTTATGTATGATATGATTATATACTCTATTAAAATTACACCAGATCCTTTTTGATACTATTCTCAGAAAAATCCTTTAACTATTTTTTTTTTGTTGTTCAAAGGATTTTCTCAAATAATCAGGATATTTTATTCATTTTTTTTGAATAATGTATATGGAACTTATGCTTGTTTTTGTTGGCAATAGTTTCAGCTCCTGTCAGGATGTAATACCTCATTTTTATGGTATTAATGTCCTCATACATGGGTCAAAAGAATATGGTACATATGTCATGATCATATCATACTCAGGTTTGCTCCTAAATTTTTATCAAAGGTTGATTGCAAACTGTGCTTAAAATACTGGGGTACTCATGTGTTAATTGAATATTTAATGAAAATGAGTTGCCTTAGCAAAAAGTTTTCATCATCTGGGGTACCAAACCACTGTCCTTCAAAATTGACATATGGCAAAACCTTGAATGAAAATCCTCAAAATTGTTGCTGTAACATCTGTCTTTCAGATAGTTACCATTTACCCTAACCTCTGCATTGTTCCAACATCTGATCTCTAAACACTGTCCACTGCTGAAAGTTAACCACTGATCCCTCACTTTCTTGTAAGCACTGATGCTCAAAATCAGTGTCTTATCCACTGATATGCTATCTACTGATAGTAAAAATCATTCACTGCCCAAGATTTTTACCGTTGCAATCACTGATGCTTGATACGTCAGTGGCTTTTAAAACAACTGTTCTCAATACTTCATCCGTCTCATCAGTGTTTGACACGTGGTCAGTTTTTAGCCCTCAGATCGAAATAACCGCTGCCACATCAGCGATCATGTTTTAAATAAAACCCTGCCCTAAACCCCCAAACAGGGTTTTACACTGTCGAATTGAATTCCAAAAAATTCTCTTCTCATAGCAGTTTTCAACCCTTCTTCTCAAAACCCTCAAAATCATTCTCCGATTCTTCTTCATCAAAATGACGAAGTCAAAAGGAAAATCAAAATCAAAACCTACATCACCATCACCTTCAAATGAGGTCGCTCAAACGACCGAAGAACCCATCGAAATACCATTCAAACAATCTCATAACTATCTGGGTTTATTCACAAAACCTACCGATAATCACACCTTTGACACCATCATTGATGCAATAAATGGATCAAAGTACAAAACTTTGTTGACAGTGAATGCTCCCATATATCTGCAAACCCAGAGAGAGTTTTGGAAAAAGGCGACGCTTGAAAAACAAGACGGAAAAGTCATAGCCATAAACTCCTCGATACAGGATAAAGCAGTTCAAATAACCCCTCGGTCGATCTCAGAAGTCTTTAATCTCAACGATCAGGAAGGTAAACTCTCATTTGAAAAAGTCGAGATGAAAACTGATTTCATGAAAAGGGGTTATGCAGAAGAACCAAAGGTAGATACCCTACAAAAGGGTTATTTTCCATCTGCACCCAGGTTTTTATTTCACACACTTTTGATGTGTGCTTCAAATAAAACAACATCTTTCAACGAAATACCACTGAAAATTCAAAGCCTGGGTTACGCTATTTTGAATAATAAAGACTATAACTACTCCCAGGAGATTTTCAATGATATGGTGAAAAACGTTGAAAGTAAAGCATTTTTACTTTTTCCAAGATTTTTGAGTTATTATTTTGAACAAAAATTTGAAAAGAAAGATGTAAATTTGCTCAAACAAGGTGTTCATTGTCAAATAAAAAGCATAACAAAAGAAACATTTTCAAGGATGATGGCACCAATAAAAACAAAAGCAGGGGTACCTGAGAAGACTTTAGCAGTTATTGTTGGTGCACTTGTGTCTGTACTTTGTCTGTATTATGTCATGATACCAAACGATGTCTTGTGATAGTCTGAGTTACGTCTTAGGTTTGTTATTATGTGCGTTCGATGTAAGTTTGACCAAGTCAACCATCCTCCTGGTTTGACTTGACCAAACAGTTAGCACATTGGTTGAAAGATGTTTGGGTCGAAGGATGTGTCATCGAAGGATTGTTTATATCCTTCGATGAACTCGAAAGATAACCTTCGAAGGATAGACCACGAAGGATATCATCCTTCGTGGTATATGTGATCCTTCGATGGGTTCCTGGTCGACAGATGATCTTTCGATCAGTCTGTCTGATCCTTCGACCAGGCAATATGTGTCGGGTATAAATACCCATGTGTTGTGTTCTGTTCGAGAGTTAGACCTAGAGGAAGATAAGGGAGAGCACATACACACACGAGAGAACTTTGAGAGTTTATAGAATATATCTGTAAACATTGAGCTTGTAACCGAACCTTTCATACGTATTAATACATGTGGTGTTAATCGGTGAATCTCGTGTGTTGTGTTTTGTGCTTGTTCTATCTCGGTTTGCATGCTAGATTGGATTCCGCACTCGCTAGTGTGTTAGACATAACAGGGAATAGGTTAAACCTCAACCTCTGAGGGACCTACAAGTGGTATCAGAGCCGTGGCTCTTTTCCTTGTTAAAAACCGGGTTTATACAAGTTTTTGGAGTGTGTTGGAACCCGTTTTTACTGTTTTTATCGCTTTTTCAGACGTTAAAACGTGTTCTAAACTATCCGGGTGTGTTAAAGGTCGGTTTGGGTAACTTAAAAATCTGTTTTTGAGAAGTTTGGCAATTTCCGGCCAAATTCCGGCTAACTCCGGTGACCGGTTTCTGGACAAAAATCGTGTTTTTAAGTAATATTTTATTGGTTCAAATCTTGTTTTTGGTGAAAATGATGGTCTGACCATACTTTCTGCCGAAAGATTTACCAACCCATCACCTTTTCACCAACCTGTCACTCTTTGTCAACTGTGTCAGAGCAGTTCGAAAGATATCCTTCGAAGTCGAAAGATCATCTTTCGATCAGTGGAGGTTCGATAGATCTTCATCTTTCGAACCAAGGATTCATTTCGAAGCATACATCTTTCGATCTACAGTTCTTTTTCGAAAGACAAGGATCCTTCGATTGGAGAGTCTTTCGATTGGAGAGTCTTTCGAAATCATTGCTCGAAACTCAACAGTGATCTTTCGAACACTGTTGATCCTTCGAACAAGTGTTGATCTTTCGATCCCAGTTTGTTTAAGTCTAACAAGTTTGTGTGTTTCAGGTCTTTCGATCAAGGATCCTTCGGCTGGTTGTTATCTTTCGAAACATTAACATAGTTTGTGAAAATTAAATTTTTAAAGGGAAAACTTGTTTTTCAAATTTTAAATCTATTTTCACTTAATATATTAATTTTGATAAAATGGGAACAAACGGTCAATGGGATCCAACCGCATGGACTCTAACATCCTTGACTCCGCAATCATCAGCTACGCAATCATCAGCTACGCAATCTGCGTCAGATTTCAACAAAGCATGGATGCAGGCTATTGCCCCACCTCAAGCTGCAATGATAACTGCAAATCAATGGGCATTGGTCACAAATCAAAGCAACAGCATTCAATCTATGATGCAGAACGACAGTGAAACTGGTACAAGCACAAAACCGCCAAAGCTAAATCACATCAATGATTGGGGATGGTGGAAAGAAAGGCTGAGAACTTATGTTCAGGGGCAAGGTCAAGATCTATGGATGTGCTTCTTCACCGCATTTGACCATGATTTGGAAGTTGCAGGATCTAATCCAGAAACTTACAGCACTATGTCGGATGATGATAAGAAGAAATTTGAGTTAGAAAAGAAAGCATTCATGATTCTCACACAAGCTCTTCACAAAGACATTTACCACCAGTTTGTTTACTGCACGACTACTAAAAGCTTGTGGGATATGCTCACGTTACGATGTGAAGGAAATGCTCAATCTAGAAAGATCAAGCAAGAATTACTAAAGAAAGAGTTTGAAGGTTTCACGTGTATGGAGAATGATACTTTGGCAGAGTTATCTACAAGGTTCCATCACTTGTTGAGCGAGATGTTTGGTTTTAGAGTCACTGCCACTCCACAAGAAATGGTGAAGAGATTCGCTGATAGCTTACCAGCAAAGTGGAGCAGTTATCTTGAAATTCTCAAAGAAAATGGTGTTCTAGACACAATCAACGTTTATGAGTTGATTCAAAAACTGGAGAACAAGGATGTAGAAGAAAAGCTTAAGGCAAAAAGAACACTAACTCCTCAAAATCCAGAGATGTACTTTGGGATTGCAGGAGGTATCAGTGGAGAAAAACCAGCCTCTCAACATGCGAAGCTTCAAACAGCCTTCGTCTCTAACACCGGACCTTCAACAACAGATCAGTTTGATCCTTCAGCTTACACGATGTTTTCAAGACCGAATGTGCAACCGACAGCTCAGCAGCAACAACCACAACAGCAAGGGTTTTATGGAAGCTCCTCAAACTTTCAAGCCACTTCCAATCCGAACACAGTCAGACTAGACACTTCCAACTTTTCCAAAGTCAGTGTCGAAGTAGCCAAGGAGCATATGGAGATGTTGAACACCTTGGTTAGTGCTTATTGTGGATTAGTTGCTGGTCAGATTGGGAATATCAATCTAACCAATGAAGATTATCAGCAAGTGGATAAAGAAGAGTTTGAAATGATGGATATCAAATGGGCTCTTGCTAGTGCAATTCGAAGAGCAAAGGAGTTTATGGAAAGGACGGGGAGAACCAACTTGGAAAGCAAGAAAGACACCAAGTATGGGTTCGACAAGCAAGCTGTAACGTGTTTTAACTGTGGTGAACGGGGTCATTTCAAAAGGGAATGCACAAGACCAGCTCAGCATGGAAACCAAAATCCTTTCAGAAATCAAGGCAACCAGCAGAACCAGAACAGGAACAATGTTCGTACGATGATACCTGCCAACAACCAAAGCCAAGCAGGGCCATCAAATGCCAACCGGGCACTTGTGGTTCAAGTAGATGAAGGTTGTGATTGGTCACTTCAGTTTGGAAATGGTGGTCCAGATGGAACAGCATGTTTTGCTGAAGTCGTAAAGGATTTAAATCACGCCAGTGGTGGAGAATCTTCCACCAATGGTGATGTATCTTCTGAGGATGAAGACTCTTCTGGTTATAGTGGAAGCTCAGATGAAGAATCCTCCACTTCAGGCAATGATCATGTGGATGAGACATCAAGTGTGTCAGTCGATGCAGATATTGACGAGCGTTTGGAAGAAGCTGCAGCAGGAACTGAAAGAAGATCTATTTTGGTGGATCAAGCTGCTTATTCTTCGTCTTCTCTCCATTCAGCCTTTATGGCTAATGTCGACAGTTCATCAGGTCAGGTATGTGTCGATGAACCCATTGCTGCTAATTGTGATAACTGTGATAGTTTGCGTGTTAAAAATGCTGATTTGGAGGCAAACATGTCTGAGTTGCAAGACAAACATGATGCTTTACAAGCTAGTTTGTTTGACTTGCAAGACAAACATGTTTCATTGAATGATGAGTGTTGTGAATTGCAAAGCAAACATGAGGCTTTGCAAGAGAAATATGATATCACATGCAAACACAATCAAGAATTGATTGTAGATCTTTCTAAAGCAACTGAAGCCAACTTGTTTTTAACCAGAAATGAAAAAGAATTTAAAGCAACAATTGCGTCATTAAGACATGATGTTTCAGAATTACAAAAGGCTGTTTTGCGAAAACAACATGCTAACAATAATCTTATTGACACAATTGAAAAGCAAATGGTAGAGTTGGCAACAGCTCGATGTGAATGTGAGACAATTAAGCAGAAACTGGAAAGCTATTCCAATTCCCGCTATGTATTGGATCACATCATTGACGTTCAAAAGAAAAAGAAAAAGGGGGATGCAAAAGGTGTTGGATTCAAATCATGTCCTCCCCCAATGAATCACAATTACTCCAAATTGCCTGATGACGAGGATATGCCCCGTTTTGAACCTACTGTGCCACTCGGTCTAGATGACTTTGCAGCAGGCCTTGGGTTCACAACTGGTACATCATCCTCTGGTCAATCTGAATCTGAGAATGAGACTGATTCATCGTGTGTTAAGGAACAGAGTCCTCCCATTGTTGAGGATGCTGATTCTTCGGATGATGAATCTGAAGAAATTGTGAAACAACAGTCTAACTCGGTTACAACAGATATTCCAATTGAGAATCACATCCTGTGTGATCCACCAGTGAAACCGAGTAAGACTGAAATGTCAAAAGCAATGGAGTCCCTTGTTTCTACCAGTGAAGAGAATAACTTGTTGTACACGCTCAAAGGAGATAACAAAATCTACTCTAACAAAGATTTTCCAATTAAAAATGTAAATCAAGATTTAATTGAGCAAATTTTTGAAGGATGTACTGACAAGTTTTTGGGGAACAAAAGTGGCAAAGTTACCGTCACTCAATGTGATCCAATTCCGTGTGAACAAATTAGAAAACAATTCGGAAATCAAAAACTACCAATTGAACGAAAACAACAAGTCAACTCCGGAAAGGGTAAGGTACAGGGAAAGAAGGCTCAGAGCAAGACTGTTCAAGCACCTAAAGTTCAACAATCAAAGGTTGAGCAACCTAAGGTTCAACAACAAAAGGTGCAAAACAAAAGAGCTCCTGTTAAGAAACGAGAACCGAGAATGAACTTTGTTGGATCCACGGGTTCAGACAAACTTGAAACATTTCAGGATAAATCTAACATTGATTTTATAAAACAAGTTAGAATTTTAAAACGAAATGATCAGAATAATTACACCCAACATACCAACGGATGTGATTTAGGTCCAAGCACGTCTAGATCACAGAGTTCATTGTCTGGTTCTCCGTCTGGTCATCAACATGGTTCTCCGAAGTTTGTTGAGCGGAGAACATGTTTTGAATGTGGGACAGTTGGGCATATTGTAAGATATTGTCCACATGTGCAAAAGATGAAGTCAAAAACGAGTGCTCCCCAAGAAATCGATTACCGAAAACGATCAGTTTCCCCGAAACAAGACTCACGTGTCTTGAAAGAAAGGGAAAAGAAGTTAAAGCAAAAGAATCAAAGGGTAATTGAAAAGGCCTTAAAATCAAAGGTCAAAGAAGAAAAACCTGTACAAGCAAAATCTGAAACTGTAAAACCAGTAAATGTTAAAACAGTAAATTCAAATACTGGTAAAGGACAAACAGTTTGGAAGCAAAAGCAGGTAATTCAATCAGGGGGAGCACCACAGGTTCTTTTTTCGAATCATCAAGTGATTGAAATCACTTTCCTTGATGATCAAGGACGACCCAAGTCCACAAAGGCTTGGGTCCCCCTCTCCAACTAATCTCTGAGTGAGTGTGTAGGATATTCCAGGAGGAACTTTCGATAGTCGTAAGATTGTTGATAGTGGAGCGTCCTTGCACAAGATAGGCGACAGAAGAAATTGGTGCCTTTGATGGAGAGAAAAGAAAAGAAGACAAAAATGTCTGATGAAGGAATGATGGTGAAAGAATGTTGTTGAATGAAGTTAAAAATTCGACCAGATGAGATATGTGTCAAAATTGGTTGTTATGGTTTTTGATCGGGTCCTCAGGAAAGATTCCAATGAAAAGTACGCACCTGCAGCACGGTTGAAGTTCAAAGTCAACAAGATGAACGTGCAGTGTACATTTCCTCGTGGTGTGATTGAAGAAAATGTGTTTGTTGAACAAACCAACCGGGTGTGCGGATGCCTTGGCGTGGATTGAACAACCGCACACTACTTCTGAAAGAGAAAGACAAAAACCTTCGCTGGTGAAATGCTGAAGACCAACCGGACCCAAAGGTTTCTGATCTTGTTGCTGTCAAGAGATCTCTCGGTAGTTACAAAAATCGACTTTGAAATCCACACCGGGTGGATATCCAGTTTGGGAGAGCACTCAGATTCCTTGCAATGCACGAAGCAGTTGCAGGATACGGTTTTAAAATTCTAATCTCTCTTTTAATTGTCGATATTTAAACTGCTTTATGAATTAGTATTATCTCGTACAGCACTCTTTGGCCAGACAATGTTGTCATGGTCCGCACCGCAAACCGACATGCCAACTGATTTTTCCAAAATTCGATACATCATTTCTGATTAAAACTTAATTTTGGTAAACGGCATTGAGGTAAAACATGAGTTAACCAACATCGGAAAATCATTTTTGTATATACCTTGTGTTTTAAATTTATCTTAGTTTGTTGATTTTAGGGGGAGTAAATCCAAAATTTGAAAATCCAAAAACATTGAAAATTTTCAAAAACACAAAAACAATAGAAAAGCAAAAATGAGTTTCCTGGCGAGAAAAAGAGAAAATGATAGTACATCAGTGGTCTGTCTAAACCTCTTTAAACCTTAAATGAAAAACGATAAGCAGCTCTATATAAGATGTATCGGTAGGCTCACAATCATTTTAAAGTGTGCAGGGTGATATAAACTTAAATCGACTGAAGACCAGGTGGGAACCACTCATTGGCATATGGTCTTGGTACCGAAATTTCGTTTGAGAGATTGCCGAGGTTCTGAGATATTCGGTCTTTATGCTGCTTATCATCTGGGTATCATGGTTGTATCTTTTTCCGAAAAATAACGGGGACGCAAGTCTAGATCTTCCATGATACCATACATACGTGTACATATTGCATACGACCTCAATAAGTGATAAACAATCACATGTCCAAACAAATAAGTGATAATATATCACATTTATCCGGGAGTCAAGTTCGTCTCTCTGCTGTACGAAAGTACTGACCTGTTCACGGACTTGCTCCTGTGCCCTCATGCATCGAAAATCAAGTTCCTCATCAATAAGTGATTCTATCACATAGGGCTTGTTTTCAAATCAAAATAAGTGAGAATCTCACATCATATACGGTCAAACAGATGATAATCGGTATACTCACCGGTAAGATGAACCCTCGTGCATACCTTGATACGGGAATGTGTCGTGATGTGGATGAACACCGGTCGGTAAGTATAAATCATACCTTAACGTATCCCCTCGCCATGATTACATCTGATAAGTTGAGCTTAAGTGGACAACAATACCGATAATTGTTATAGGATGCTTATCTTAATGTTAACTAATTGAACAACAAGAGCGTTTTGACATGACCGTACACTGATATGATTCTCTTACCCTCGAAACTTGCAAAAAGAATGTCTGTAAATATTTATTTCATGCTTTCAGTTTCTGCATCTTTGTATATATTTATTTACTGCTTTCAGTCTTTACATTTGAGATATTCAAAAATACCAAAAAGATTTTAGGTGTGTTTTAATATAAACTTTATAAAAGCCAAAAAGATTTTATTCTATCTTATTTTCGATCGTACGATGTTGGATCTCGAGTCTTCGTTACCTGAAACCTGATTGAAAACCGAAACGACTGAATCTTCATAAACGGTCGAAATTTGCAAGTGTTGAAAGTTAAAATCTAAAATTGATAAATTTGTTAAACTTTCAAACTGTCGGACGGTGTTTGTTTAAACAATGGCCACACGTGTGTCGTTTGTTTATGTTTACTATATTCCAAGCAGTTGTTCTCATTACGCGTTTAGATTTCTTGCATGTGCAGATTCTAAAGGCAAGGAGAACATGGTCGATGACAAGCTTCGGAATGAAGACACGATGTGAAGGCACTCAAATGATGAAGATGATCGAGTTGCCGCTGACCATCATCAACACCACAAGGATCTCAATTCATAAAGATCAAGACTTTCACGAGCATAACTCAAGGGGGAGCTTATGTTAAGGGGAAGTTTGTCAACACACTTCCTACATAAAACGGGGAGTTTGTTGATACACTTTCTGCTTTCAAGACGTGAAAACTTTGAAGATCCTCCGACATGAAAGACACAGAAGACGAACCATCACGAGTAGCGTCCAAGGGGGAGTTTGTTGATGCACTTTGTATGGACGCGACTCGACTCGGTTCGACTCAGCATTGAAGACACGAAAATCGAGACAAAGCTACAGCCAAGGGGGAGTTTGTTGGTGCACTTGTGTCTGTACTTTGTCTGTATTATGTCATGATACCAAACGATGTCTTGTGATAGTCTGAGTTACGTCTTAGGTTTGTTATTATGTGCGTTCGATGTAAGTTTGACCAAGTCAACCATCCTCCTGGTTTGACTTGACCAAACAGTTAGCACATTGGTTGAAAGATGTTTGGGTCGAAGGATGTGTCATCGAAGGATTGTTTATATCCTTCGATGAACTCGAAAGATAACCTTCGAAGGATAGACCACGAAGGATATCATCCTTCGTGGTATATGTGATCCTTCGATGGGTTCCTGGTCGACAGATGATCTTTCGATCAGTCTGTCTGATCCTTCGACCAGGCAATATGTGTCGGGTATAAATACCCATGTGTTGTGTTCTGTTCGAGAGTTAGACCTAGAGGAAGATAAGGGAGAGCACATACACACACGAGAGAACTTTGAGAGTTTATAGAATATATCTGTAAACATTGAGCTTGTAACCGAACCTTTCATACGTATTAATACATGTGGTGTTAATCGGTGAATCTCGTGTGTTGTGTTTTGTGCTTGTTCTATCTCGGTTTGCATGCTAGCTTGGATTCCGCACTCGCTAGTGTGTTAGACATAACAGGGAATAGGTTAAACCTCAACCTCCGAGGGACCTACAGTTATAACTGCTCCTCAGGTATCAGCTGCTGAGCCCACTGCTCCAGGTGATCATAGCAGCACTCCCACTGCGTTGAAACCCACACCTGCCACCACTAAAAAGACCAAAAAGAAAATTACCAGAAAACCCACCAAACCCAAAACAAAGGCAACTCTGGAAGATGAGATCCCAGAGGAAATGCCTGTGACAACACAAAAGTCACCACAAACCACTGCTGCTACTTCCTCACAGCAGTTGGAAGAAAGATCTCAACCTATAACCGAAACTCCTCCTGCATCCTCACAAAAGGATCAGGTTGTAAGCACAGGGACACCACAATATGAAGCTCTGAATCCACTCGGATCTATCTTCCTCAGTCCTGATCCCAAGGACATGTCTCTTTCAACCCCCATCCCCTCACCAATAATAATGCCACAATCCATGATACCTCTGTTGCATGCAGCTGCTATTGCACAGACACAAACCAGTTCCTCTCTATCACCTATCATTGAGAGTATACATCCACAAGTGACTGGGTCTGATGCTTATACCTCTGCTATCCCAGCAACAGTTGAGGAGGTTACACTACAGGAGTTACAAGTAACTCCTGTTAGTAGTTCAAGTGGAGCAACAACTACAACTGGTGGACCAACAGGTCTCCAGTTGGCCAGTTGTTTCATAAATCAGACTCCCTTGAAGGCAATTTCTTCCATGGCAACTTCGATAACCACCAGTGAGTTGGATCAAACCACTGGCACCATCAAAGGTTTATCAAGTGCTGAAGAAAGAAGTCCCCAGTACCAAGAACAAGGGGCATCAATGGATGACTTTTGGGACTCAGTTCCTAAGTCAAACATTGATATAACCACTGCTAGTGGGGATTCAGATGATCCTACTAAAGTAGGTGATGATTCACGATATCAGGAATTAACGGGCAGAGTTGACAAACTTGAAGAATCAGTTGCTGAAATAAAGGAGATGGTGCAAGAGATTCTAAAAGCTCAAAAAGCACAATCCACCGCTGCCCAATCACAATCTACTGTTCCTGCTCAAGCACCTACACAACAGGCATATGCTGCAAATGAGCTATGGAATATATTTCAACCCATGCTTGAAGCACAGCAACAAATGGCTGATAAAAAGCATGCTATTCAAGTACAAATGCTGACCAACATGGTTGAATCAAAATTTAAAGATACTCAAGCAGATATCAAGGCTATAAAGGCTAGCATTCAAAATGCTTCTGGCAAAATTCCTTCTTCCATACCATTTCTTGTAAATCCCCCCTCAGATAATGCCAAAAAGGGGGAGAATAACAAGCTGTTGGGAAATTTGAATAGGAGGGGAATAGAACATGGCCTCCATGTTGAGCCTGAAAAAGAAAAAGAAAAGCAGGTCTCAAAACCTGTTAGTCAAACAGCTGATACAGCAGCAGTTACAAAAATTGCTGCAGCAGCAGTTACAAAAATTGCTGTCAGTAGCCAAACAGCTGCTATGTCATCAACATCTTCAACACACACCACTCTACCACACACCACTACAAATACTGCTCCACCATCATTATCTACAATCATACCATCACCACTGCCTCCTGTCATAAAACAGAAGACAACAGATGTTACAACATCTGTTGTAATGACAACAGTGATTGAAACACAAGTTGTTTCAACCACTGACAGTCAATCACTGCCACAAACCACTGCTATCCAATCTACCACCACTGATCCACCCAAAACATCATCTGCTTCTTCTTCATTAAAAAGGAGAAGAAATCTCATATCAGATGATGATTCATCACCATCACCACCAACATCACCACTTCCATCCCCTGCTCAAAAGCAGAAGACAACTGCTGACATATCAGCAGTTGTAATGACAACAGATGTTGAGACACCAGTTGTTTCAGCAGATGTTTGTCAGGCATCCATCACTGCTCTCATTCTTTCTACATCACAACCAAAACTCTTCAAAAGAATAAGAAGGCCAATCTCTGTCGATGAGGGTATGCATGATCCTAATGCTGCAAAATATCCACTGGAACTTGAAGCTATCAAAAATGAGATGAGGCAATTCTATACAGAAGAGGATCCGTCAAAAAGAAGATTCTCCTCACTCATAGGCTATATGCCACCAGAGGATATGAATGATTACCTCAAACTCAAGGCAAGGCAGGCCAAAGTACAAGCAAATGTTGACAGTGAAAAAGAAAAGTTAAGCGAAGATGGCATTGCTGAAAGACTGGAGTTCTACTTAACAAAAGTAAAGCAGATAGAAGAATTTGCACAGGAACTAATCAAAGAAAAGGCTGAACAACGCAAAAAGCTAAGAAAACAATATCTCGCCTACATTATGAAAGAAAAATTCTATCCTGCTGAAGAAAAACAGTTTGAAGAATGGCCAATAATCGCTCTAAAGCATGAGGCTGAGAGGATTGACAGAATCAAGAATGATTTCACAAAGAAGAAAAATCCTCCAAACTGGAACAAATTCAAAAAGCTCATTGCTGATTTCACTGCTGAGTATAAAAGAAAGAAAGAGGAGCTGGTGGATGCAAAAATAGACTCTGCTGAAGCCATATCAAAGTGGTCAAGACAGCAGACTGATGAAGCCTACAAAAGGCTGAAGAAAAGAAAGACAACTGTTTCAGGCACTTCTAAAAAGCAAGAACAAATGATGAAGCTTGAACAGAAGATGGGAAACCTCGACACACTGTTCCGGTCTACTTTTGCAACAAATCAAGATGAGGGAGAACAGTTGACTGAAGAAGAGGTAAGAGAAAAGGAAGCAGAGTACTTCAAAGATACCATCACAAAAATGGGTCTAAAAGAAGAAACCTCAACAAAGCTTCAAAGCCTTTTTAAGGCGTTAAACAAACCTGCGACTCCAAAAACTGCTGAAGACAAGACAGAAGCTAAACGACAAGAACTTATTGAACAAGAAACTTCAGAAGATATAGCTGCAGCTGACAAAGTCTTTGAAGAAGCTTTCAAAAGAATGTCTGAAAGTCTGCAGTTGTTTTCAAGGCCATTATCCCTCAACTCATCTTCAAATAAGTCTCTCCCAAGAAACCCACTTGGCTTAAAAATACTAAAGTGGATGTCTGATCAAAAGACTCACGTATTGACCTTGGTCAGAGCCAATGGCGATGTGAAGCACATATCAAGGAAAGAAGCACTAGGCCTTAGTGTTCAAGATTTGCAGGATCTCCTTGGGCTTTCACTGTGTAGGGATGAGGATGACCAGAGTGCAAAGGAATTTGAAGCTGAATTCAAAGAACAAGCTAAGGCACTCGTGATGAGTAATAAAGGTCCTGAATAATGAAAGGTTTTGGCATTATCTGTTCCAGGGGGAGATTGTTGGGATTGAACCCTAACAAAGGAACAGATAATGTAAAGCCAAAACCAGGTCACAACAGAGGATTCACAATAAACAGTAGTTTATACTTTGCTCTCCCCTTGAAAGTGAGTTATAACATCTGATGGTCTCTAACTGCTGCTCATAATCAACTGCTGTGCACTTTCAACTGCTGATATGATCCTAAAGACTGCTGAAGACAAACTCTGTTGCTCTATCTACTGCTGTCTCTTAAGTACTGCTGAAGACACAAACACTGCTCATTCAAGGACTGATCACCTTTGAAGAAAGCACTGATGTTGTTGTTAAGCATCAGTGCTTAGGCTACAACAGTGGAACGTGAAGCAGTTGTTTCCTCTTGTTTTGTATTATTATTACAATCAGTTGTTAGACATCAGTAGTTTGTTTAAGGACAGTAGATATAGTTTGTTAGGCTGTTAGACGTCGCTTTCATGGTGACGTCAGCTGAGATTCCTCAGTAGTTTGGTTTGCCTATAAATGTAACAGTACTCTGTACTGTTACATTTGATTGACTGAGCGGGTTCTTCTCCTCATGTCTAATCCTTTCATCTTGTGTGCAACCAACCTTGGGGCATCAGGCTGAGGGGGAGTATAGTTTGTAAGCTTATCTGTAATCTTTTGCATTGATTTGTAAATCATTCGACTATATGAAAAGCAATTGTTTATCAAACTATGTTCTCCTTTGATTGTGTTTACTAAGTTTGTTTTCATTTCCGCTGCACTTAACATGTTTTCATATTCATTGATCATTCGTTTCAAACAAACAAACACTACCATGAGAGCCTCCGATTCCAACATAGTCAAACAACACAATATAATAATGCACAGCGGAAGCAATTTAAAAATAAGATACAACCGAATTTATTTATTGTAATCAAAGACACAATATCCGGTGTTTATCCACAGAACGGATCGAAACAAAATAACATTTATGGTTCAACAGACTTCTGGCATCCTAAGCTTGCGAGACTTTTATTGATGCTTAGGAGACAATCCAGCCAAATTTCGTTTAGTACCTGCATTCAGTCTTTTTGGGAAAATACGTCAGTTTACACTGGTAAATACATTCAACTGAATCATTTTGGAAAATGATTAAAAATTGGTTTGGATGCACGTGGCATAAATCATTTTATTTAACTTGGGAGAAGTATTTAAATTTGATAATCTTGTGAACGAATTACATGTTACTTATGCGTTCAGTAGCCCGAATCAAATCCGGGTTAAAGATCAATAGACACACCACCTTAAGTGAGTTATACACGGGAGTACGCCTACACCCCGTGCTCAGGTCGTGGCCATCTCGTAAGATGATGCCAGGGATATCCGGGACATGGTCATTAACCCCCCAAAGGCTGTAAAGTAAAGAAGACTGTTTAAAACGAGCCGATCAAATTATTCAACTACCCACTAAGCGTGGAGATTTGATGCCCGATCAAGCGGTACGCTATGTACCGTAACCCAAGCCCGTATAGGTAAAATAAGTTAAAAGTATTTACCTGATGCAAGTATAAATCACAATAAGCAGAATAGCAAGTATCTTTTACTGGTTCTCCTAATCTGGAACGAAGGTTAAATATAACCTATTAGAATCCTAGCGGTTCTTTAATTAAGCTTAAGCTTAGACCGACTAGTTTCGAAGATACGGTTCGTACGCACGATTAAGCGAAGACCGGATAGAATGTGATTCAGACCCGACAAGTTTGAAGACTTGTTTAATATGGGTTTATTATTCACATTCTGGATTTTGAGATAAAACCGTTAAGGTTTGACCCGTTTCGGCTAATTTATGTAAACTTGTTACATAAACCGAACCGTACGCGTAATAAGCGTGACGGGTAGTCATGAGAGCTATATACAGGTTTCCTAAGTTAATATGCTTCAAATATGTTGTAACATCAGTAGGATGTCTTTCGTTATGCCCCGAACTAATTTAAACACAAACTATGCCCCGTAGGGGTAGTTTGGTCATTTTAAAGTTTGTAAAAGAGTTTAATTGTTTAACTGAGTTACAGGTTTGATGTAAACAGCAAACATACTCATTTTGATGGGTTATAACAGTAGGCTAAGGCATATATGTGAAACTTATCATTTTTAACCAAACTAGGCCCCGTAGGGGTATTTTGGTAATTTCACATAAGCCGAAAAGCTCAAAACTGAAGTCTGAGTTTATCAACCTTTGCTTACTGTTAAAATATCATAATTTGCCTCTTATATCAGTAGGTATCAACCCGGGTATGTCCAATATGATTTGAAAACATATTATGCGTTAAAAACGCTAATTAAGGCGATTAAAGGCCATTACCGGGTTCGATACTTAAAGCTGACATTTTTATATTTCCAGAAGGCTTAAAATAATTTATATATCATAACTAATCAGTAGCAAAAGGTTTGGAGTCGTTTAGATGTGTAAAACTCATTTTATGGCCCGTAAGGGCAAAACCGACAACTACCGAATTAAGCCTACGACTATGAGTTATGCTCAGCCTAAAATTAATTAAAAATCTTTAAAATTCCCAAAATAATATATTACATCAGTGGGTAATTCGTTTGATACCAAAAAGTATGTTTAATTAGGCTATACGCTAATTACGCCATTTTATTAACATAAAGCACCGTAATTACGCTAATGAGCATAACTCTTAATCTACAAGTCAAACTGATGTTAAATTTTGCATACAAGTTTATATATCAGTATTTAAGGTTCCTACACTTTTACATTTTCATAATTCATGTTTTAAGGTAATAAGGGCATAACGGTCAACGTATGAGCAATTAACGGAAATATGCATATTAATTGGATAACTAGTGAACCAAGGTGTATGATCACAGAGGGTTGTTCTAACATGTATCCTAATCCAATTAAAGCTCTGAGGCATTTCTAAAATATGCCCAAACGGGTCAGAACTGAAAGTCAACGTGAAAGTCAAACTATGTGACTTTCGGTTCCGAACCGGGTCTAAACAGGAAATGGTCGGGTTGAACATGTTTGGACATCTTCTTAAACTTATTACTAAGTTATAACAATAATCAAACAGGTTATATGTGATCTAGATAGCTAATTATGCATAAATGACATTTTAAGCATTATGTTGACTTTTTAAGTAAAGGTTTGACCCGACATTTGACCTGGTTAGGATGGTGATCAGGGGAAACCCTTTTGGGGTTTTATTACCCACATAAATACCATCCTATAAATACTTTTAATTCGAGATAAGACTGAGCCATTAGTGACTAATCTCGAAGTCAAACCGTAATTACGACGGTTTGACTTTTAGCTAATTAACTAAGCTAAACATAACTAAACAAGAACTAGCAGACTTACAAGAGTCCAATGCACGAATTTTGATCAGATGGGAGAGTTCCTTAGCTCCAGAAATGCTCCAATGATCAGATGCAAGTGTGAAGAATGTTGTGATCTTGGAGTTCCTTTTATAGTGCATTAGATCACCACAATTGGTTGACAACAAAGGCTACCAATGACCACAATTCGTTTACACATGTCCCTAAGGTCTAGGAACATTTTAGGGGTCTCCCACATGTGAGAAAAACCGGTGGAATAGGTCACAATCGCGCATAACAGCCAACAGAAGGTTTCTGGTCGCTGGCAACATGCTTACGGACCGTAAAGGTCTGGCTTACGGTCCGTAAGCCTCCTGTCTGACGCGGAAAAATGTTGATCTTTGGCGTTTTGAAGGGGTAAACAGATAGATACGACATGTGGACTTATTTTTGACAGTTAGGGACTTCAATTATCAGTTGCATACCCTACCACTTCAATTTGTTTCACTTTGAAACCAAAAACAAGTACCAAAATTTAAGGTTTACCATTCTTTTCTTTGTGGGATCATATCATGCACTTCCGATTTATTTTTGTCAACCCATTTCTGGATTTTAGGCATGATAGATGTTTAATATATAAAAACTTTGGGTCTTGGGATTTATAAATGAGGTGTTCAGAGGTAAAAATTTAACATGACGCCACTTTTAAATCCTGCCAATACGTCTTTATTAAATCCGGGTTTACAACGCGTTTTGTCTTACATGACACGTGTCGTTTTATTATTTAACACGAATTTTCGAGGTGTTACATCCTCACCCCCTTAAAATAAATCTCGACCCGAGATTTACTGAAACAAGTAAGGGTACTTTTCTTTCATGGTAGATTCAACCTCCCACGTGAATTCGGGACCTCTACGGGCATCCCATTTGACCTTTACAAACGGTATATGCTTCCTTCGAAGCTTTCTTACCTGTCGATCTTCAATCGACAAAGGTTTTTCAACAAATTTCAAGCTCTTGTCTATCTGCACATCTGTATGTGGCATGACATGTGATTCGTCAGCGGAACACTTCTTTAGATTGCAGATGTGGAACACATTGTGAATTCCACTGAGCTCTTCCGGTAAGTTCAACTTATAGGCAACTGACCCGACACGTTCGATAACCTCGAAAGGTCCTATGTATCTCGGGCTTAGTTTGCCTTTCTTACCAAATCGCATCACTCCTTTCCAGGGTGACACTTTAAGTAGGACTTTTTCACCCACTTCGAAATGAAAATCCTTACGATTTGGATCAGCGTAACTCTTCTGCCTATTCCGGGCAGCTTGGAGATTGTTACGAATCTGGACAATCTTGTCCGTTGTTTCGAACACGATCTCTGGTCCTGATAACTGGACTTCTCCAACCTCCGCCCAACAAACAGGCGATCTACACTTTCTACCGTATAATGCCTCAAAAGGCGCAGCCTTTATGCTGGTATGGTAGCTATTGTTGTAGGAGAATTCGATCAATGGTAGGTTCTTATCCCAGCTACCTCCCAAATCGATCGCACATGCACGCAGCATGTCTTCCAACGTTTGAATAGTACGCTCACTCTGACCGTCTGTTTGAGGATGGTAAGCCGTACTAAAGTTCAAACGTGTGCCCAAAGATTGCTGGAAGCTTTTCCAAAAATGTGACGTGTACCTAGTATCTCTATCAGAGATAATAGCTACAGGTATGCCATGTAAGGCTACAATCTTATCAACGTATAACTGGGCTAACATATCGGAGCTATAAGTCTCCTTGATGGGTAGAAAATGAGCTGACTTAGTCAGTCTGTCAACTATAACCCATATTGTATCATTGCCTTTTCTCGTCTTGGGTAACTTGGTAATAAAATCCATAGTTACCATTTCCCACTTCCACGTAGGAAGTTCAGGCTGTTGTAGCAAACCTGACGGTTTCTGATGCTCGGCTTTGACTTGCGCACATGTCAAGCATTTTGCTACATGGGCGGCTACAGACTTTTTCAAGCCTATCCACCAATAATTTGCCTTCAAATCCTGGTACATCTTATCAGCTCCAGGATGAACGGAGTATTTGGAACTATGGGCTTCCTGGAGGATGACATCACGAAGTCCTCCAAAAATTGGAACCCATATTCGTCCATTTAATCGCAGAATTCCGTCTTTGCTAAGAGTTAACTGTTCCTCAGTTACTCCTAACTTTTCATTAGGATAGTTAGCTTCCAACACAGCTTCCTTCTGTGCAGCTAACACCCTTTCTATCAAACTGTTCTTTATTTCCATTCGCTTGGCATTGATTCGGATGGGCTTAACCCTTTCCTTCCGACTCAAGGCATCGGCGACTACATTCGCCTTGCCGGGATGATACTTGATTTCACAATCATAGTCATTCAAGGTCTCCATCCAACGGCGTTGCCTCATGTTTAATTCTTTCTGATTAAACAGATGCTGGAGGCTCTTGTGATCAGAATAGATCACAAACTTGATTCCGTAAAGATAATGCCTCCACAGTTTTAGTGCGAACACAACGGCACCCAACTCCAAGTCATGGGTGGTGTAATTCTTTTCGTGCACCTTTAACTGCCGTGATGCATAGGCAATAACCTTGCCCTTCTGCATAAGCACACACCCCATGCCAGTGTGTGATGCGTCAAAGTAAACTACAAATTCTTCAGCGCCTTCTGGTAATGTAAGCACAGGAGCGTTGCTCAACTTTTGTCTCAAAACATCGAAGGACTCTTGCTGCTTAGGGCCCCAAACGAACTTTACTTTCTTCTTGGTCAAGGAAGTTAGGGGTGCAGCAATCCTTGAAAAATTTTCAATAAAACGCCTGTAATATCCTGCCAATCCCAGGAAGCTACGAATCTCCGTAGGCGTCTTTGGCTCTTGCCAATTCATAACAGCTTCAACTTTAGCGGGATCCACTTGGATACCACGCTCACTGACCACGTGTCCAAGAAATTGGACTTCTCGTAGCCAAAATTCACACTTAGAGAATTTGGCGTAGAGCTTCTCCTGACGTAGAAGTTTGAGAATACAACGAAGGTGTTTCTCGTGGTCAGCTTGATTCTTAGAATTAATAAGGATGTCATCGATGAAGACGATAACAAATTTATCTAAGTAAGGCTTGTAGACGCGATTCATGAGATCCATGAACGCGGCTGGTGCATTAGTGAGCCCAAAAGGCATCACTAGGAACTCGTAGTGACCGTAACGAGTCCTAAATGCAGTCTTGTGAACGTCTTCATCTTTGACCTTCAACTGATGGTAGCCTGACCTCAAATCAATCTTTGAGAAGTAACTTGCCCCTTGAAGCTGATCGAACAAATCGTCGATCCTGGGTAATGGATATCTATTCTTGATCGTGACTTTATTAAGCTCGCGATAGTCGATGCACAGACGCATCGACCCGTCCTTCTTCTTGACAAACAGGATTGGCGCTCCCCAAGGAGATGAACTAGGTCGAATGAAACCCTTAGCCAGTAATTCATCTAGCTACGTCCGCAACTCCTTCATTTCTGTGGGTGCCAATCTGTATGGAGCTCTAGCAACAGGTGCTGCTCCGGGGATGATATCGATCCTGAATTCGACTTGTCTATCTGGTGGTAACCCAGGTAGATCTTCAGGAAACACTTCTGGGTATTCAGAGATGACAGGGATGTCTTCTAACTTCGGTTTGGGCTCATCAATAATCACCTGTTCCATGTAGATGACACACCCCTTCTTCAAACACTTTGAAGCCTTGAGCATAGTCACGTGCTCAGGTAGTCCATACTGGGTATCTCCCTGAATGGTAAGTGACTCACCAGACGGAGTCTTTATCACTACTTGCTTCATGTTACAGACGATTTGGGCCTGGTTATGAGATAACCAGTCCATACCCAGAACTATGTCAAAACCGGCTAACTTAAACGGAAGTAGAGACAGAGGAAAAGAATGGTTCTTAATGGATATAACACATCCATCTAACACAGTAGAGACAGTTTCTATGGTACCATCTGCTAACTCTACCTCATAGTTTGCGTTTAAGGTTTTGACAGGTAAATTCAACAATTTACAGAACTTATGATCTACGAAAGACTTATCTGCGCCTGAATCAAAAAGTACTCTTGCAAAGACATCATTTACAAGGAATGTACCTGTTATGACATTATCGTCCTGCACAGCTTCTTTCGCATCCATTCTGAAGACTCGAGCGTTAGTCTTCTTAGCCTCCTCAGGCTTCTTGTTGTATTTTGGGCAGTTGGTCTTGATGTGCCCCTTCTCATTGCAACGATAACACGTTGCGTCTTTCATCTTTTTGCAATCCAGGGTTTTATGGTCCGTGGACTTGCAAATCCCACAAGCAAAGGATTTTGACTGAGTCTGGGAGCTCGACTCCAGTCTGCACTTTCCATAGTGCTGCTTCTTGCAAATTTTACACCTGGGCTTCTCATCAGACTTATGCCCATCCTTCCTCGACTCAGATCCCTTTTTGTTATCACCGTTCCCACGGTGTTTCTTATTCGACCTTCGCGAACCATCATCTTCATGCTTCCTCTTCTCGGCCGCCTTAATCCTCTGCGATCTCTGCCGGACCGCATCCAGAGTGAGGGATAAGGAAAGGTCAGTTACAGACCTGAAGGTAACTGGCCGAGAAGCTTTTACACTGGCCTTGATCTCGGGTTCTAAACCACCAATAAAGCGAGCAATTCTTTTTGGCTCCGGGGTTACCAGGTAGGGAACCAACCGGGACAGTGTATTGAAGCTTGTCAGATAAGCTTGACAGTCGAGGTTCTTCATCACCAACGATAGAAAGCCAGATTCTATCTTTTCCACCTCATGTTGAGGACAGAAGTTTTCCTTAATCAGGGCAATGAATTGATCCCACGACATGCTATACAACGGGATCTTTCCGGAGGCCTCCATTAGAGATCTCCACCATGCCAATGCTTCACCCTTCAAGGACTGTGACACAAACTTAACTATATCCCCTTCAGCGCACCCGCTGATATCCACCACCGTGTCCATTTCATCCAGCCATGTCATACAGTCGACGGCCCCTTTTTCCCCAGTAAAATCCCTGGGTTTACAAGACACGAAGTACTTGTAAGTGCAACCCTTGTTACGGGGTCCTTGATGCAGTACTATATGCTGGGATGGGTCACTTTGATTGTTGGTGGACTGACGGTCATCACCGTCTTTCTTGGGTCCATTCTTCTTGGGAGGAGGCTTGTTATGAGCCTCAGAATGTGTCCTGGGCTTTGAATGTGATGCTGAGTGGGTCCTACTTCGAGTATCACTGTATTCCTCATACTGTCTATTCAAAGCCTGGGTGATAGCGCCATCTATGATTGCTTTTAGTTCAGCACCCGTTAACGTAATCTGGGCGTTCTCATTCGGCTCCACAGGATGGCTATTTATTTCGTTTGAGTCAGCCATTTGAATTGAACTGTTGAAGAAAACAAGGACAATATTTTATTTGGGAGTTTATTATGGAATTACCCCTTAGGGAAATTCGTTAACCATGGTAAACAGAGACCATATTTGGTTAACTTATTAGTCGCGTTAATTTAGGATTTTAATTAAAATTTATCCTAAACACAAACAATAACGATATATATTAGCACATAAGGCTTGGTCACATGGACAATTTAAATTATAAACTATGATTTCAGAGAATCAATACTTTTAAGGTTTGAACCTAGTTCATTACCCTTATCAGACAGGGAGTGATAGCTACCTCTGTCTTTTGGCTCATATAAAGGTGAGCGGGGCCCGTAGGCATCATATTACTACGTATGGAAAAATATGATCATCTTAATTGATGATCTTAACCCATGATTCAGAGATCACATAATTGGGTTTGGAATCTTCTAAAGAATCCTTATACATATAAAATGACCTGTGATTGTAACGAATCACTTCTGCCAGGAGTGTTAACATGTTTTAAGATGTTAACAGGGATTTGAATCTTTTTAAACAGGTCTTACCATTTTGGCCCGGTCTTATAATTGACACGAAGCTAGGTTTCACACTTTAAGATCCTTAATTAAATAATTACATAGGCAGATAAATTTAAAAGAATGATTTTAATTTATTTATTTCATTTGTAAGTATTTATGCACAAAAAGGCAATCATGAAATTCATAACATTCCATTAATTTATTCAAAGCATTACACACTTGCCCTAAACGGGTCTTTCAAATTACCAACTTATCCACGTAGGGGTTAAATAACACACATGCCCACGCAGGGGCTAAATACCATACATGTCCACGTAGGGACTCACATTAACAATACACCCACGTAGGGGTTCAAACAATAAGCATGCCCACGCAGGGGCTCGAAGCAATATACCAAATACACCCACGAAGGGGTTCAAACAATAAATACAGGAGAAAATAACTGTGGAAGGATTCAACGATCCTTCTTGTTCTTTCCCTTGATCAAACTAACCAACCCTTGGAAGAACGTCTGCCTTTCCCTACGATCCTCGTGAGCTTCCCGTTCAACTTGCTGCAACCTATGAAGAATTTCCTCCCTTTCTGGGGGAGAAAACCGGGGTGGCTGAGATTGAGCCCGGATGATGGGTCTAGAAGGTATCGAGTATCCCTGAGTCGGGTAACTCACCCCCCATGGATCCCCATAGGGTCCTTGGTTGTTGTAGTTCGCTGCTACCATGTATGGATCAGCCTCCGCGTACCCATAGTCGTGATGCGTTGGAGGTTCAAACGGGTTGTAAGCCATGCCACCCGTATATGCCGGGATTGGGTTTTCAAACCCCATCGGCGGTGGCTGTAGTACAGCAGGGTTGGAGGGTCCACCCATTTGTGGGTCCTCCTGGTATGGCGGGTAGTGACTAGCACTTGACTGTTGTGGGGAACTGAAATTGAAGCCCCCCGGTCGCACCGACATGCGTGCACCGGTTCTTCTACGCCTTGGCGGTTGAGGAGGTGCCGGTTGAACTGGTGGCGGTGGAGGTGGTGGCGTAACTGCCACAAATCGATGATCCTCAGATGAATCTTGATGATGCGGCTGTGGCTGTGGCTCCTGTTGCTGATGAGACAGCTGCTGCTGATGCTGCCCATGAGACGACGAGTGGTGCGATGGTGTATAATACCACTGGTGTTGATCGAACAGGGCTTGGAAACTGTCCGGACCACCATAGGGTGATCCGTGGAAGGACGATCCGTCGGAGATTTCCATCGGATGGTTTGGAGTACCACTTGCCGGCATGACGGGGTCCGTATCCTCGTCCATATCGTCGGCGTGATCTCCTGAAAAGTGGTCCTCCGGACCCAGTGGGTTAAAACCCACGGGCTCTGGTATGAACCCAACTGGGTTAAACTGTCCCCTAAAAACAGGTGTAGGGTCTCCATACGAATGATGAGATAGGGATCTCTGAAGTGGTATGTAGGATGGTTGAGGGTTATTGGGTTCATAAGGATTTAGAGCAGGAGGTGTGGAAGTATGCGAAACCGATCGTCTGGCCGGCTCGTACTGGTTTCTTCGGTTTTCCCGAGGGTCGTCACTCTCGGTGTTGGATGGAGCTCGCCTTCGTGAAGGTCCAGCTTCATGATCGTTGGGGGCGGTAACTGGCCCCTTTCCACGTCCTCGTGTTCGGAAGAATCTAGGAGGCATCTTTGTTATACCTGTCAATAAAGCATGAGATAACAATAACAAAAATATAAAATTTAAAGGACAAAACAAAACCCGAATAAGGTGGAATTTGTCCTAGGTTATAAGTCTAGACTCGAAGGTTTAGATATGTGCAATTGTGTAACTGAGATTAAACACAAAAGGCTAGTGTTTAATTCACTCAGCGTTGGCTCTGATACCAACCTGTCACACCCCGATTTCCACGTGTCACCGGTGGGCCCGGTGGGGGAGTATCGTGACGTGGTTGGCAACGTAATAGTCAAACAACACAATATAATAATGCACAGCGGAAGCAATTTAAAAATAAGATACAACCGAATTTATTTATTGTAATCAAAGACACAATATCCGGTGTTTATCCACAGAACGGATCGAAACAAAATAACATTTATGGTTCAACAGACTTCTGGCATCCTAAGCTTGCGAGACTTTTATTGATGCTTAGGAGACAATCCAGCCAAATTTCGTTTAGTACCTGCATTCAGTCTTTTTGGGAAAATACGTCAGTTTACACTGGTAAATACATTCAACTGACTCATTTTGGAAAATGATTAAAAATTGGTTTGGATGCACGTGGCATAAATCATTTTATTTAACTTGGGAGAATTATTTAAATTTGATAATCTTGTGAACGAATTACATGTTACTTATGCGTTCAGTAGCCCGAATCAAATCCGGGTTAAAGATCAATAGACACACCACCTTAAGTGAGTTATACACGGGAGTACGCCTACACCCCGTGCTCAGGTCGTGGCCATCTCGTAAGATGATGCCAGGGATATCCGGGACATGGTCGTTAACCCCCCAAAGGCTGTAAAGTAAACAAGACTGTTTAAAACGATCCGATCAAATTATTCAACTACCCACTAAGCGTGGAGATTTGATGCCCGATCAAGCGGTACGCTATGTACCGTAACCCAAGCCCGTATAGGTAAAATAAGTTAAAAGTATTTACCTGATGCAAGTATAAATCACAATAAGCAGAATAGCAAGTATCTTTTACTGGTTCTCCTAATCTGGAACGAAGGTTAAATATAACCTATTAGAATCCTAGCGGTTCTTTAATTAAGCTTAAGCTTAGACCGACTAGTTTCGAAGATACGGTTCGTACGCACGATTAAGCGAAGACCGGATAGAATGTGATTCAGACCCGACAAGTTTGAAGACTTGTTTAATATGGGTTTATTATTCACATTCTGGATTTTGAGATAAAACCGTTAAGGTTTGACCCGTTTCGGCTAATTTATGTAAACTTGTTACATAAACCGAACCGTACGCGTAATAAGCGTGACGGGTAGTCATGAGAGCTATATACAGGTTTCCTAAGTTAATATGCTTCAAATATGTTGTAACATCAGTAGGATGTCTTTCGTTATGCCCCGAACTAATTTAAACACAAACTATGCCCCGTAGGGGTAGTTTGGTCATTTTAAAGTTTGTAAAAGAGTTTAATTGTTTAACTGAGTTACAGGTCTGATGTAAACAGCAAACATACTCATTTTGATGGGTTATAACAGTAGGCTAAGGCATATATGTGAAACTTATCATTTTTAACCAAACTAGGCCCCGTAGGGGTATTTTGGTAATTTCACATAAGCCGAAAAGCTCAAAACTGAAGTCTGAGTTTATCAACCTTTGCTTACTATTAAAATATCATAATTTTCCTCTTATATCAGTAGGTATCAACCCGGGTATGTCCAATATGATTTGAAAACATATTATGCGTTAAAAACGCTAATTAAGGCGATTAAAGGCCATTACCGGGTTCGATACTTAAATCTGACATTTTTATATTTCCAGAAGGCTTAAAATAATTTATTTATCATAACTAATCAGTAGCAAAAGGTTTGGAGTCGTTTAGATGTGTAAAACTCATTTTATGGCCCGTAAGGGCAAAACCGACAACTACCGAATTAAGCCTACGACTATGAGTTATGCTCAGCCTAAAATTAATTAAAAATCTTTAAAATTCCCAAAATAATATATTACATTAGTGGGTAATTCGTTTGATACCAAAAAGTATGTTTAATTAGGCTATACGCTAATTACGCCATTTTATTAACATAAAGCACCGTAATTACGCTAATGAGCATAACTCTTAATCTACAAGTCAAACTGATGTTAAATTTTGCATACAAGTTTATATATCAGTATTTAAGGTTCCTACACTTTTACATTTTCATAATTCATGTTTTAAGGTAATAAGGGCATAACGGTCAACGTATGAGCAATTAACGGAAATATGCATATTAATTGGATAACTAGTGAACCAAGGTGTATGATCACAGAGGGTTGTTCTAACATGTATCCTAATCCAATTAAAGCTCTGAGGCATTTCTAAAATATGCCCAAACGGGTCAGAACTGAAAGTCAACGTGAAAGTCAAACTATGTGACTTTCGGTTCCGAACCGGGTCTAAACAGGAAATGGTCGGGTTGAACATGTTTGGACATGTTCTTAAACTTATTACTAAGTTATAACAATAATCAAACAGGTTATATGTGATCTAGATAGCTAATTATGCATAAATAACATTTTAAGCATTATGTTGACTTTTTAAGTAAATGTTTGACCCGACATTTGACCTGGTTAGGATGGTGATCAGGGGAAACCCTTTTGGGGTTTTATTACCCACATAAATACCATCCTATAACTACTTTTAATTCGAGATAAGACTGAGCCATTAGTGACTAATCTCGAAGTCAAACCGTAATTACGACGGTTTGACTTTTAGCTAATTAACTAAGCTAAACATAACTAAACAAGAACTAGCAGACTTACAAGAGTCCAATGCACGAATTTTGATCAGATGGGAGAGTTCCTTAGCTCCAGAAATGCTCCAATGATCAGATGCAAGTGTGAAGAATGTTGTGATCTTGGAGTTCCTTTTATAGTGCATTAGATCACCACAATTGGTTGACAACAAAGGCTACCAATGACCACAATTCGTTTACACATGTCCCTAAGGTCTAGGAACATTTTAGGGGTCTCCCACATGTGAGAAAAACCGGTGGAATAGGTCACAATCGCGCATAACAGCCAACAGAAGGTTTCTGGTCGCTGGCAACATGCTTACGGACCGTAAAGGTCTGGCTTACGGTCCGTAAGCCTCCTGTCTGACGCGGAAAAATGTTGATCTTTGGCGTTTTGAAGGGGTAAACAGGTAGATACGACTTGTGGACTTATTTTTGACAGTTAGGGACTTCAATTATCAGTTGCATACCCTACCACTTCAATTTGTTTCACTTTGAAACCAAAAACAAGTACCGAAATTTAAGGTTTACCATTCTTTTCTTTGTGGGATCATATCATGCGCTTCCGATTTATTTTTGTCAACCCATTTCTGGATTTTAGGCATGATAGATGTTTAATATATAAAAACTTTGGGTCTTGGGATTTATAAATGAGGTGTTCAGAGGTAAAAATTTAACATGACGCCACTTTTAAATCCTGCCAATACGTCTTTATTAAATCCGGGTTTACAACGCGTTTTGTCTTACATGACACGTGTCGTTTTATTATTTAACACGAATTTTCGAGGTGTTACATCCTCACCCCCTTAAAATAAATCTCGACCCGAGATTTCTTGAAACAAGTAAGGGTACTTTTCTTTCATGGTAGATTCAACCTCCCACGTGAATTCGGGACCTCTACGGGCATCCCATTTGACCTTTACAAACGGTATATGCTTCCTTCGAAGCTTTCTTACCTGTCGATCTTCAATCGACAAAGGTTTTTCAACAAATTTCAAGCTCTTGTCTATCTGCACATCTGTATGTGGCATGACATGTGATTCGTCAGCGGAACACTTCTTTAGATTGCAGATGTGGAACACATTGTGAATTCCACTGAGCTCTTCCGGTAAGTTCAACTTATAGGCAACTGACCCGACACGTTCGATAACCTCGAAAGGTCCTATGTATCTCGGGCTTAGTTTGCCTTTCTTACCAAATCGCATCACTCCTTTCCAGGGTGACACTTTAAGTAGGACTTTTTCACCCACTTCGAAATGAAAATCCTTACGATTTGGATCAGCGTAACTCTTCTGCCTATTCCGGGCAGCTTGGAGATTGTTACGAATCTGGACAATCTTGTCCGTTGTTTCGAACACGATCTCTGGTCCTGATAACTGGACTTCTCCAACCTCCGCCCAACAAACAGGCGATCTACACTTTCTACCGTATAATGCCTCAAAAGGCGCAGCCTTTATGCTGGTATGGTAGCTATTGTTGTAGGAGAATTCGATCAATGGTAGGTTCTTATCCCAGCTACCTCCCAAATCGATCGCACATGCACGCAGCATGTCTTCCAACGTTTGAATAGTACGCTCACTCTGACCGTCTGTTTGAGGATGGTAAGCCGTACTAAAGTTCAAACGTGTGCCCAAAGATTGCTGGAAGCTTTTCCAAAAATGTGACGTGTACCTAGTATCTCTATCAGAGATAATAGCTACAGGTATGCCATGTAAGGCTACAATCTTATCAACGTATAACTGGGCTAACATATCGGAGCTATAAGTCTCCTTGATGGGTAGAAAATGAGCTGACTTAGTCAGTCTGTCAACTATAACCCATATTGTATCATTGCCTTTTCTCGTCTTGGGTAACTTGGTAATAAAATCCATAGTTACCATTTCCCACTTCCACGTAGGAAGTTCAGGCTGTTGTAGCAAACCTGACGGTTTCTGATGCTCGGCTTTGACTTGCGCACATGTCAAGCATTTTGCTACATGGGCGGCTACAGACTTTTTCAAGCCTATCCACCAATAATTTGCCTTCAAATCCTGGTACATCTTATCAGCTCCAGGATGAACGGAGTATTTGGAACTATGGGCTTCCTGGAGGATGACATCACGAAGTCCTCCAAAAATTGGAACCCATATTCGTCCATTTAATCGCAGAATTCCGTCTTTGCTAAGAGTTAACTGTTCCTCAGTTACTCCTAACTTTTCATTAGGATAGTTAGCTTCCAACACAGCTTCCTTCTGTGCAGCTAACACCCTTTCTATCAAACTGTTCTTTATTTCCATTCGCTTGGCATTGATTCGGATGGGCTTAACCCTTTCCTTCCGACTCAAGGCATCGGCGACTACATTCGCCTTGCCGGGATGATACTTGATTTCACAATCATAGTCATTCAAGGTCTCCATCCAATGGCGTTGCCTCATGTTTAATTCTTTCTGATTAAACAGATGCTGGAGGCTCTTGTGATCAGAATAGATCACAAACTTGATTCCGTAAAGATAATGCCTCCACAGTTTTAGTGCGAACACAACGGCACCCAACTCCAAGTCATGGGTGGTGTAATTCTTTTCGTGCACCTTTAACTGCCGTGATGCATAGGCAATAACCTTGCCCTTCTGCATAAGCACACACCCCATGCCAGTGTGTGATGCGTCACAGTAAACTACAAATTCTTCAGCGCCTTCTGGTAATGTAAGCACAGGAGCGTTGCTTAACTTTTGTCTCAAAACATCAAAGGACTCTTGCTGCTTAGGGCCCCTAACGAACTTTACTTTCTTCTTGGTCAAGGAAGTTAGGGGTGCAGCAATCCTTGAAAACTTTTCAATAAAACGCCTGTAATATCCTGCCAATCCCAGGAAGCTACGAATCTCCGTAGGCGTCTTTGGCTCTTGCCAATTCATAACAGCTTCAACTTTAGCGGGATCCACTTGGATACCACGCTCACTGACCACGTGTCCAAGAAATTGGACTTCTCGTAGCCAAAATTCACACTTAGAGAATTTGGCGTAGAGCTTCTCCTGACGTAGAAGTTTGAGAATACAACGAAGGTGTTTCTCGTGGTCAGCTTGATTCTTAGAATAAATAAGGATGTCATCGATGAAGACGATAACAAATTTATCTAAGTAAGGCTTGCAGACGCGATTCATGAGATCCATGAACGCGGCTGGTGCATTAGTGAGCCCAAAAGGCATCACTAGGAACTCGTAGTGACCGTAACGAGTCCTAAATGCAGTCTTGTGAACGTCTTCATCTTTGACCTTCAACTGATGGTAGCCTGACCTCAAATCAATCTTTGAGAAGTAACTTGCCCCTTGAAGCTGATCGAACAAATCGTCGATCCTGGGTAATGGATATCTATTCTTGATCGTGACTTTATTAAGCTCGCGATAGTCGATGCACAGACGCATCGACCCATCCTTCTTCTTGACAAACAGGATTGGCGCTCCCCAAGGAGATGAACTAGGTCGAATGAAACCCTTAGCCAGTAATTCATCTAGCTGCGTCCGCAACTCCTTCATTTCTGTGGGTGCCAATCTGTATGGAGCTCTAGCAACATGTGCTGCTCCGGGGATGATATCGATCCTGAATTCGACTTGTCTATCTGGTGGTAACCCAGGTAGATCTTCAGGAAACACTTCTGGGTATTCAGAGATGACAGGGATGTCTTCTAACTTCGGTTTGGGCTCATCAATAATCACATGTGCCATGTAGATGACACACCCCTTCTTCAAACACTTTGAAGCCTTGAGCATAGTCACGTGCTCAGGTAGTCCATACTGGGTATCTCCCCGAATGGTAAGTGACTCACCAGACGGAGTCTTTATCACTACTTGCTTCATGTTACAGACGATTTGGGCCTGGTTATGAGATAACCAGTCCATACCCAGAACTATGTCAAAACCGGCTAACTTAAACGGAAGTAGAGACAGAGGAAAAGAATGGTTCTTAATGGATATAACACATCCATCTAACACAGTAGAGACAGTTTCTATGGTACCATCTGCTAACTCTACCTCATAGTTTGCGTTTAAGGTTTTGACAGGTAAATTCAACAATTTACAGAACTTATGATCTACGAAAGACTTATCTGCGCCTGAATCAAAAAGTACTCTTGCAAAGACATCATTTACAAGGAATGTACCTGTTATAACATTATCGTCCTGCACAGCTTCTTTCGCATCCATTCTGAAGACTCTGGCGTTAGTCTTCTTAGCCTCCTCAGGCTTCTTGTTGTATTTTGGGCAGTTGGTCTTGATGTGCCCCTTCTTATTGCAACGATAACACGTTGCGTCTTTCATCTTTTTGCAATCCAGGGTTTTATGGTCCGTGGACTTGCAAATCCCACAAGCAAAGGATTTTGACTGAGTCTGGGAGCTCGACTCCAGTCTGCACTTTCCATAGTGCTGCTTCTTGCAAATTTTACACCTGGGCTTCTCATCAGACTTATGCCCATCCTTCCTCGACTCAGATCCCTTTTTGTTATCACCGTTCCCACGGTGTTTCTTATTCGACCTTCGCGAACCATCATCTTCATGCTTCCTCTTCTCGGCCGCCTTAATCCTCTGCGATCTCTGCCGGACCGCATCCAGAGTGAGGGATAAGGAAAGGTCAGTTACAGACCTGAAGGTAACTGGCCGAGAAGCTTTTACACTGGCCTTGATCTCGGGTTCTAAACCACCAATAAAGCGAGCAATTCTTTTTGGCTCCGGGGTTACCAGGTAGGGAACCAACCGGGACAGTGTATTGAAGCTTGTCAGATAAGCTTGACAGTCGAGGTTCTTCATCACCAACGATAGAAAGCCAGATTCTATCTTTTCCACCTCATGTTGAGGACAGAAGTTTTCCTTAATCAGGGCAATGAATTGATCCCACGACATGCTATACAACGGGATCTTTCCGGAGGCCTCCATTAGAGATCTCCACCATGCCAATGCTTCACCCTTCAAGGACTGTGACACAAACTTAACTATATCCCCTTCAGCGCACCCGCTGATATCCACCACCGTGTCCATTTCATCCAGCCATGTCATACAGTCGACGGCCCCTTTTTCCCCAGTAAAATCCCTGGGTTTACAAGACACGAAGTACTTGTAAGTGCAACCCTTGTTACGGGGTCCTTGATGCAGTACTATATGCTGGGATGGGTCACTTTGATTGTTGGTGGACTGACGGTCATCACCGTCTTTCTTGGGTCCATTCTTCTTGGGAGGAGGCTTGTTATGAGCCTCAGAATGTGTCCTGGGCTTTGAATGTGATGCTGAGTGGGTCCTACTTCGAGTATCACTGTATTCCTCATACTGTCTATTCAAAGCCTGGGTGATAGCGCCATCTATGATTGCTTTTAGTTCAGCACCCGTTAACGTAATCTGGGCGTTCTCATTCGGCTCCACAGGATGGCTATTTATTTCGTTTGAGTCAGCCATTTGAATTGAACTGTTGCAGAAAACAAGGACAATATTTTATTTGGGAGTTTATTATGGAATTACCCCTTAGGGAAATTCGTTAACCATGGTAAACAGAGACCATATTTGGTTAACTTATTAGTCGCGTTAATTTAGGATTTTAATTAAAATTTATCCTAAACACAAACAATAACGATATATATTAGCACATAAGGCTTGGTCACATGGACAATTTAAATTATAAACTATGATTTCAGAGAATCAATACTTTTAAGGTTTGAACCTAGTTCATTACCCTTATCAGACAGGGAGTGATAGCTACCTCTGTCTTTTGGCTCATATAAAGGTGAGCGGGGCCCGTAGGCATCATATTACTACGTATGGAAAAATATGATCATCTTAATTGATGATCTTAACCCATGATTCAGAGATAACATAATTGGGTTTGGAATCTTCTAAAGAATCCTTATACATATAAAATGACATGTGATTGTAACGAATCACTTCTGCCAGGAGTGTTAACATGTTTTAAGATGTTAACAGGGATTTGAATCTTTTTAAACAGGTCTTACCATTTTGGCCCGGTCTTATAATTGACACGAAGCTAGGTTTCACACTTTAAGATCCTTAATTAAATAATTACATAGGCAGATAAATTTAAAAGAATGATTTTAATTTATTTATTTCATTTGTAAGTATTTATGCACAAAAAGGCAATCATGAAATTCATAACATTCCATTAATTTATTCAAAGCATTACACACTTGCCCTAAACGGGTCTTTCAAATTACCAACTTACCCACGTAGGGGTTAAATAACACACATGCCCACGCAGGGGCTAAATACCATACATGTCCACGTAGGGACTCACATTAACAATATACCCACGTAAAGGTTCAAACAATAAGCATGCCCACGCAGGGGCTCGAAGCAATATACCAAATACACCCACGAAGGGGTTCAAACAATAAATACAGGAGAAAATAACTGTGGAAGGATTCAACGATCCTTCTTGTTCTTTCCCTTGATCAAACTAACCAACCCTTGGAAGAACGTCTGCCTTTCCCTACGATCCTCGTGAGCTTCCCGTTCAACTTGCTGCAACCTATGAAGAATTTCCTCCCTTTCTGGGGGAGAAAACCGGGGTGGCTGAGATTGAGCCCGGATGATGGGTCTAGAAGGTATCGAGTATCCCTGAGTCGGGTAACTCACCCCCCATGGATCCCCATAGGGTCCTTGGTTGTTGTAGTTCGCTGCTACCATGTATGGATCAGCCTCCGCGTACCCATAGTCGTGATGCGTTGGAGGTTCAAACGGGTTGTAAGCCATGCCACCCGTATATGCCGGGATTGGGTTTTCAAACCCCATCGGCGGTGGCTGTAGTACAGCAGGGTTGGAGGGTCCACCCATTTGTGGGTCCTCCTGGTATGGCGGGTAGTGACTAGCACTTGACTGTTGTGGGGAACTGAAATTGAAGCCCCCCGGTCGCACCGACATGCGTGCACCGGTTCTTCTACGCCTTGGCGGTTGAGGAGGTGCCGGTTGAACTGGTGGCGGTGGAGGTGGTGGCGTAACTGCCACAAATCGATGATCCTCAGATGAATCTTGATGATGCGGCTGTGGCTGTGGCTCCTGTTGCTGATGAGACTGCTGCTGCTGATGCTGCCCATGAGACGACGAGTGGTGCGATGGTGTATAACACCACTGGTGTTGATCGAACAGGGATTGGAAACTGTCCGGACCACCATAGGGTGATCCGTGGAAGGACGATCCGTCGGAGATTTCGATCGGATGGTTTGGAGTACCACTTGCCGGCATGACGGGGTCCGTATCCTCGTCCATATCGTCGGCGTGATCTCCTGAAAAGTGGTCCTCCGGACCCAGTGGGTTAAAACCCACGGGCTCTGGTATGAACCCAACTGGGTTAAACTGTCCCCTAAAAACAGGTGTAGGGTCTCCATACGAATGATGAGATAGGGATCTCTGAAGTGGTATGTAGGATGGTTGAGGGTTATTGGGTTCATAAGGATTTAGAGCAGGAGGTGTGGAAGTATGCGAAACCGATCGTCTGGCCGGCTCGTACTGGTTTCTTCGGTTTTCCCGAGGGTCGTCACTCTCGGTGTTGGATGGAGCTCGCCTTCGTGAAGGTCCAGCTTCATGATCGTTGGGGGCGGTAACTGGCCCCTTTCCACGTCCTCGTGTTCGGAAGAATCTAGGAGGCATCTTTGTTATACCTGTCAATAAAGCATGAGATAACAATAACAAAAATATAAAATTTAAAGGACAAAACAAAACCCGAATAAGGTGGAATTTGTCCTAGGTTATAAGTCTAGACTCGAAGGTTTAGATACCAACCTGTCACACCCCGATTTCCACGTGTCACCGGTGGGCCCGGTGGGGGAGTATCGTGACGTGGTTGGCAACGTAATAGTCAAACAACACAATATAATAATGCACAGCGGAAGCAATTTAAAAATAAGATACAACCGAATTTATTTATTGTAATCAAAGACACAATATCCGGTGTTTATCCACAGAACGGATCGAAACAAAATAACATTTATGGTTCAACAGACTTCTGGCATCCTAAGCTTGCGAGACTTTTATTGATGCTTAGGAGACAATCCAGCCAAATTTCGTTTAGTACCTGCATTCAGTCTTTTTGGGAAAATACGTCAGTTTACACTGGTAAATACATTCAACTGACTCATTTTGGAAAATGATTAAAAATTGGTTTGGATGCACGTGGCATAAATCATTTTATTTAACTTGGGAGAATTATTTAAATTTGATAATCTTGTGAACGAATTACATGTTACTTATGCGTTCAGTAGCCCGAATCAAATCCGGGTTAAAGATCAATAGACACACCACCTTAAGTGAGTTATACACGGGAGTACGCCTACACCCCGTGCTCAGGTCGTGGCCATCTCGTAAGATGATGCCAGGGATATCCGGGACATGGTCGTTAACCCCCCAAAGGCTGTAAAGTAAACAAGACTGTTTAAAACGAGCCGATCAAATTATTCAACTACCCACTAAGCGTGGAAATTTGATGCCCGATCAAGCGGTACGCTATGTACCGTAACCCAAGCCCGTATAGGTAAAATAAGTTAAAAGTATTTACCTGATGCAAGTATAAATCACAATAAGCAGAATAGCAAGTATCTTTTACTGGTTCTCCTAATCTGGAACGAAGGTTAAATATAACCTATTAGAATCCTAGCGGTTCTTTAATTAAGCTTAAGCTTAGACCGACTAGTTTCGAAGATACGGTTCGTACGCACGATTAAGCGAAAACCGGATAGAATGTGATTCAGACCCGACAAGTTTGAAGACTTGTTTAATATGGGTTTATTATTCACATTCTGGATTTTGAGATAAAACCGTTAAGGTTTGACCCGTTTCGGCTAATTTATGTAAACTTGTTACATAAACCGAACCGTACGCGTAATAAGCGTGACGGGTAGTCATGAGAGCTATATACAGGTTTCCTAAGTTAATATGCTTCAAATATGTTGTAACATCAGTAGGATGTCTTTCGTTATGCCCCGAACTAATTTAAACACAAACTATGCCCCGTAGGGGTAGTTTGGTCATTTTAAAGTTTGTAAAAGAGTTTAATTGTTTAACTGAGTTACAGGTCTGATGTAAACAGCAAACATACTCATTTTGATGGGTTATAACAGTAGGCTAAGGCATATATGTGAAACTTATCATTTTTAACCAAACTAGGCCCCGTAGGGGTATTTTGGTAATTTCACATAAGCCGAAAAGCTCAAAACTGAAGTCTGAGTTTATCAACCTTTGCTTACTATTAAAATATCATAATTTTCCTCTTATATCAGTAGGTATCAACCCGGGTATGTCCAATATGATTTGAAAACATATTATGCGTTAAAAACGCTAATTAAGGCGATTAAAGGCCATTACCGGGTTCGATACTTAAATATGACATTTTTATATTTCCAGAAGGCTTAAAATAATTTATTTATCATAACTAATCAGTAGCAAAAGGTTTGGAGTCGTTTAGATGTGTAAAACTCATTTTATGGCCCGTAAGGGCAAAACCGACAACTACCGAATTAAGCCTACGACTATGAGTTATGCTCAGCCTAAAATTAATTAAAAATCTTTAAAATTCCCAAAATAATATATTACATCAGTGGGTAATTCGTTTGATACCAAAAAGTATGTTTAATTAGGCTATACGCTAATTACGCCATTTTATTAACAAAAAGCACCGTAATTACGCTAATGAGCATAACTCTTAATCTACAAGTCAAACTGATGTTAAATTTTGCATACAAGTTTATATATCAGTATTTAAGGTTCCTACACTTTTACATTTTCATAATTCATGTTTTAAGGTAATAAGGGCATAACGGTCAACGTATGAGCAATTAACGGAAATATGCATATTAATTGGATAACTAGTGAACCAAGGTGTATGATCACAGAGGGTTGTTCTAACATGTATCCTAATCCAATTAAAGCTCTGAGGCATTTCTAAAATATGCCCAAACGGGTCAGAACTGAAAGTCAACGTGAAAGTCAAACTATGTGACTTTCGGTTCCTAACCGGGTCTAAACAGGAAATGGTCGGGTTGAACATGTTTGGACATGTTCTTAAACTTATTACTAAGTTATAACAATAATCAAACAGGTTATATGTGATCTAGATAGCTAATTATGCATAAATGACATTTTAAGCATTATGTTGACTTTTTAAGTAAAGGTTTGACCCGACATTTGACCTGGTTAGGATGGTGATCAGGGGAAACCCTTTTGGGGTTTTATTACCCACATAAATACCATCCTATAACTACTTTTAATTCGAGATAAGACTGAGCCATTAGTGACTAATCTCGAAGTCAAACCGTAATTACGACGGTTTGACTTTTAGCTAATTAACTAAGCTAAACATAACTAAACAAGAACTAGCAGACTTACAAGAGTCCAATGCACGAATTTTGATCAGATGGGAGAGTTCCTTAGCTCCAGAAATGCTCCAATGATCAGATGCAAGTGTGAAGAATGTTGTGATCTTGGAGTTCCTTTTATAGTGCATTAGATCACCACAATTGGTTGACAACAAAGGCTACCAATGACCACAATTCGTTTACACATGTCCCTAAGGTCTAGGAACATTTTAGGGGTCTCCCACATGTGAGAAAAACCGGTGGAATAGGTCACAATCGCGCATAACAGCCAACAGAAGGTTTCTGGTCGCTGGCAACATGCTTACGGACCGTAAAGGTCTGGCTTACGGTCCGTAAGCCTCCTGTCTGACGCGGAAAAACGTTGATCTTTGGCGTTTTGAAGGGGTAAACAGGTAGATACGACTTGTGGACTTATTTTTGACAGTTAGGGACTTCAATTATCAGTTGCATACCCTACCACTTCAATTTGTTTCACTTTGAAACCAAAAACAAGTACCGAAATTTAAGGTTTACCATTCTTTTCTTTGTGGGATCATATCATGCACTTCCGATTTATTTTTGTCAACCCATTTCTGGATTTTAGGCATGATAGATGTTTAATATATAAAAACTTTGGGTCTTGGGATTTATAAATGAGGTGTTCAGAGGTAAAAATTTAACATGACGCCACTTTTAAATCCTGCCAATACGTCTTTATTAAATCCGGGTTTACAACGCGTTTTGTCTTACATGACACGTGTCGTTTTATTATTTAACACGAATTTTCGAGGTGTTACAAACTCGCAGCAGCTGCGGAGGAGCCAGTGGTACCCGCTGAAGCCGGGGGCTCAGGGGACGTAGGAACGCAATCATGCCGGACGACGAGCGACCTTTGAATGAATCAAATCAGCCCGGACGGGCAGGCCTGGAGCCGAGTATCCTACAACCTACTATAGATGCACCTGTTTTTGAAATTAAGTCTAGTATTATTAATATGGTGCAGAATCCGAAGAGGCGTGGTAATGACCCGCACATGTAACAAGTGTGGGGACATGAGTCTTGCTATCGACTCGCCGACAAAAATTTAGCATGAGTCTTGCTATCGACTCGCCGTAAAAAATTTAGCATGAGTCTTGCTATCGACTCGTCGAAAAAAATTTAGCATGAGTCTTGCTATCGACTCGCCGACAAAAATTTAGCATGAGTCTTGCTATCGACTCGCCGACAAAAATTTAGCATGAGTCTACGCTACTGACTCGGTGATTAAAAATGTAGCAAGAGCGTCTTTGGCGCTATAAGGGTAAAATAGTCCACTTTTTTTTGTTTTTGTAGTTTTAGCGTAATTTAGGTGTGTTTGGTTTTTTACGTTAGTTTGTACTATTTTTAGACGTGCCGGGCGAAGGTTCTATGTTGCGATATTGATTAAACAGTTTGCGTGTTGAAAAAATGGCGAAAAACGGCCAAAACAGTTGCTGGAAATGGCTTCTGCAGAAAAAACTGATCTGCAGCTGTTGCACGACCGTTCCATGCGTCGCACGACCGTGCGTTTGCGGGCTGGCCTGCACTAGGAGTCGCACCCCCGGTGCATCTCCGAGAACAGCGTGCAGGGTTTGAACAATGTCGGTCATGCACGACCGTGCGAGCTGTCGCACGACCGTGCGAGAGGCAGGGGCAGTTTTGTCATTTGTACATTATAAAACCCCCCATCTGTTGCCATTTCCCTCATTCGCGAAACCTAACTGCAGACAGCCGTTCCAGAGCGATTTCGCCTCAAATCGCACGGTTTCTTCGCACGGTTTCACACATCTCTTCGCACGGTATGTTCTTTCTTGTCTTTTTTTTTTTCTGTTTCTTCCATTCTAGGCCTAGGCATTTTAGATTTTTTTTTTTCGAGGATTTTAGGGTTCTCTTCATAAATACAAACGAAACCCTAATCCTTGCAAGAATGATGCGAATTATCTAGATCATAGTTTATGTTGCGACTAGATTCTCCCTTATGTTTTGTTTTGCTTTGCTTTGCCTTGTGACATACTTGCAGATTTTGACTATCACATCTTCGACCGGAGCACATCATGGATACAACTTTGGAAGTCTCGTTGCATCAAACATCATATTCAGGGGAGTATTATTATCCTTTATCTCTATATTTCGGGTTTCGCATTGGGGACAATGCGAAGTTCAAGTGTAGAGAGGGGTTTAACTTTGTTAACTTTGTTTGTCCTGTTAAAAAAAATATATCAAAAAAAAATCAGAAAAATCATTCAAAAATATCTGTATTTTGTATTTATTTTTAGCAAATAAACCGGTTGGTTGTGTTTTAGAAAGCTTCGGACATGATAAAAACTCGACAAGCAAAATAAATTTTGAAAAGAAAACCGGAAAGCGTGACAAACAAAGAAAGACTTGCATGATAGTTTTCACACTTTTACCCATTCCTTCCATTACGTGAGCATGTTTGAGCCTTGATATTGTTATATATTTGTTCATTTCGGAGTAGGAGTGAGCCGAATGTCATGTGTAATTTAGAACTTGTCACTAGTATGCTTGTTAAGACCATGAACTTGTGGAATTGTGTAAAAGTGATAGAGGCACTTAGATTACCCCTTTGTTATTAACCTTGTTCCTTGTGTTGTGTTTCCCCTAAACTTACATTACCCTTTAGGATTAACCATGTCGAGCCTTCCCGTTCACCTTTGTTTACCCAACATAATCGCCCACTTAGCCAAATTTAGCCTTTTTATGTTTTTAAACCCTTTTAGTGTTGAAACTCGGTCAAAATAATCGTTTAACTAGCGCTTGTTATAGTTTATTTTTCATTGTATAAATCCATTAGTTCCTATGTTAAAAAAAAAAAAACAGAAAATATAACATCCTAAAATAGGGTGAAGTAGACAAAATTCGAGCAATTTTGAATGGTAAAATGATGAAATCTTGTTTATGAGCTCGTTGTCGCATAAGTCGCCTTTTTAAGGCGTTTGTATGTATAGTTTTGTTGTACTGCGCTTGTTAAACGTAACTACCGAGTTTTAACCGTTTCGCCACTTTAAATATCCCTTTCCATACCCTTCGCCCAAGCCTAACGTTACACCCCGTAAAGTCCTCTTGATTTACACTTTTTCGCATGTTAGTTGGTGGAGACGAGATCTTATGACAAGCTTATGATATTACACATTTCATTGACGAGGCATTGAGTGTTTGCACATACACATTTTATGTATGTTTCACAAATAAAACCGAGTGTGTGTGAACATTGTGAGTTGTGTGAAGATTAGCATGTTAAGTCAATTGAAAGTGAGTCACGGCTTTTTGGTTATCGCTATATATTTGCATATGCTTGTGTGGTTTGATTCATTTGATGTTGTCTTTCGAAAAACCGGCTAACCGTTTGTAGTTGTTTCAATAAATAGTTTGTAAATTATCGTTCTTGTCAGTTTCTATCTTTTATTGCATTTTAGTTTAGCTTGCTTGAGGACAAGCAAGGTTCAAGTGTGGGGAGATTTGATATTCACTAATTTATACATATTTTAGTCCCCCATTTTATCCCCATTTTATGCGTTTTCGGCCGTAAAACCGTCATTCGAATACTTAATCAAGTATACTTTTGTTTACAGGCCTAAAACAGCATACCAGATAAGATGATAGTGAAAACGAGGATTTTCCGAGCGAAACGGCTGAACTGCGAACATTCTGTGGAAAATTCTGACCTGGGCAAGTCGCACCCCCGTGCGACTGGTGGCACCCCCGTGCGACTGGTGGCACCCCCGTGCGGATGCGACAACAAAGCTCATCTCGATGGTCGCACCCCCGTGCGAATTGTCGCACCTCCGTGCGGATGTGACAACAAGGCCCATCTCGGTGATGCACCCCCGTGCGAATGGTGGCACCCCGGTGCGGATGCGATGACCAGCCCCAGCTCGGTGATACACGCCCGTGCACCACATGGCACGCCCGTGCGAGATCGAATCTGGTCAAGATCTGATGACGTCATGCGGTATGGTGCACCATACCTCCAATAATGCAAAAAGTGCACGGTCGTGCAACAGGACGCACGACCGTGCGAAATCGAAATTATATAAAAAACTTGCAGAAACATTCTGCTCGGAACTCTGGAATTTTGGAGAGCAATTCAGGCGATTTTCAGGCTCCGGAGGCTTCTGCTTTCGCCCGGATTCAAGCCACATTGTCCCGTTTAGCTCGATTACTATCCGGATTCTTAATCTTATGCTTGTTTATGGTTTGGTTTTCTAATCTTTCCATGATTTTGTTAATCTTTCAAGCATTTAGATTAATGTTTATGTATTATTGTAGCCTTTGGGCAAAAACACAACAATCCTTTGCTTGATTATAGCTATTAGTATGTTAATATTTGTTTGTAATGACATTTTGAAGTATTTTCTATGATTATCTTTGATGATTAGTTTGCAACCTTGTTATTGATATTGATTTCTTGATTATAAGTAATTGTGTTGGATGATTGGTATTTGGTTAGTTAAGATAATTGAAAAATGAAGCTTAATTAATCTTGTATTAGTAAACTTTGAACTTCGTTAACTAGTTTAGCTTGGTTTAAATGTGTGCATCATGATACTATAAATGGTTAGTGATTTAATAAAATGTAATTATTGTTAATCAAGAAAGCTTGCCGTCACGAAAGGACCTTAACGGGTTAAATGGTGTCGTTATAAATTCTTGCCATGATTTGTTAGCTTAGTTAGTAGTTTAGGCCAAAATTGCTATCTTGGTGAATTTATGTGCAAGATTTGTAAAATGAACTCGGTTGTAATTTAATCTAGTTTATGCTTTTCTCGGTGGTTGCATTGTGTTTATCGGTGTCGCTTTCCTTGTTTAAGTGAGGTTAGAAAACTCCTAACGGATGACTAACTTATTTTTAAGAGATTTTCATAGACATTTATCAATTGCACGCTAAAGAACAGTTTTAGGTGGTTAAAGTGTGTTTATCGTTTTAGTTTTCCGAATGATTGTCATGTTAGGATTCCCGAAAGGGATACTATTTATCTATAATCTATTATGTTTTTATAAGTATTTGTTTATGCTTACTCTAGTTTACTAAAAATCACAAAACTTATGTTTTTACCGGTAGTTTAGTGACAAAGGTCTAGTATTATTCCTCCGCCCATTTCCTTGGATCGATACTTGGTTCTTACCGATACTTTACTACATATATGACGGGGTACACTTGCCTCTTTCGTGTGTGTTTTGATGTTAAAGTAATAATCACTTTTATAAATTTAAAACCGAATCGTGTGTAATTTCATTGCAAAATTATGTATATACGCGCACACGTCAGACCTTCTTTTACCACGTGCTACACCTTTTTGCAACGTGTTACGTGTAACAACTAGAGGTTGCCACATGTTACGTAACAGCTTTTACTTTTTCAGAAAAAGCTAAAAGTCTGCAAAAGCTGTTACATGTAACACGTGACAGCCTCTGGTTGTTATACGTAACACAGTCTACAAAAAAATGTAACACGTGACATTAATAATAGAGTTAAATGATGATGATACATTAATAATAGAGTTAAATGCCCGGATAGTCCCTGTGGTTTGCCCTTTTTTCACCTTTAGTCCCTAACTTTCTAAAATTTCAACTATAGTCCCCAACTTTTTAATTTTCGTTCCCGGATAGTCCCTGTGCCTAACATCAGTTAGTTTTCTCAGTTAAGAGGGTGTGAAATGACTAGATTGCCCTTGAACAATAAAAAAATAAAAAATAAAGATGCCCACCCTCATCTTCTTCTTCCTCCTCTTCCTCCTCTCTCTCTCTCTATAAAACCCACCACCATCATTGACACCAAACTTTTGGCTGCAACAAAGAATGAATTTGGATACTTAAACCTTGCACCCGTAATCTTTCTGTACATCTCTATCAAATTCGAATCATGAAACAGAAGAAAACCTGCCAAAAGCACAAACAACACCACCTCACATGACCATATATCCGCTTTCGCCCCATCATACCCTCTTTGATCAGTAATCTCTGGCGCAACATACGCAGGTGAACCACAACATGCATGAAGCAACCCATCTTGCCTCTTGGTTTCCGCCAATGCACTTAATCCGAAACCCGAAACCTTCAAGGTCCCTTCATCATCCAACAATAGATTCCCCGGTTTTAAATCGCGGTGGTAAACACCGCGACTATGGCAGAATCCGATGGCGGATATGAGCTGCTGGAAGTACTTTCTTGCAACATCTTCTTTCAGCCTCCCTTTAGCTAACTTGTCAAATAACTCGCCCCCTACACAGAATCAAGAATTATTGTTATATCATTACCATAGTTAAAAGATATAGTTTAATAAAATTCTTTTGGAATTATTCTCATTATACTTAAGAGTTAAATTTTCTTTATAATTTTCTCATTGTACCTAGAGGTGCACATCAAGGTTCATGACCAAACCACGTTCAACCCAAACCCAAACTGGTTTGAGCCCGATAGAACTATAGATTCCCTGTTGCAGCCGAAAGTTTGGTGGGTTTTATATATAGAGCGAGAGGAGGAAGTAGATGAGGGTGAGCATCTTTATTTTTTATTTTTTTATTATTAAGGGGTAATCTAGTCATTTTACACCCTTTTAACTGAGAAACTAATTGATGTTAGGCACATGGACTATCCGGGAACCAAAATTGAAAAATTGGAGATTATAGCTGTAATTTTAGAAAATTGAAAAATTAGGAACGAAAATTGAAAAAAAGAACAAACCATATGGACTATCCAGACATTTAACTCTTAATAATAATAATAATAATAATAATAATAATAATAATAATAATAATAATAGGGGTAACTTTGTAGAATAGTAACCAAGTTTTAAAAGTGTTCCAATTAGGTCAATCAACTTTCAAAAGTGTTACAATCAGGTCACTCAACATTCATTCTTCATTAAAATTAAGTGTTTTTTCATCCATTTCATAGGTAACCGTGGTGATGTGGTTTTTTGTTTCTTTTTTCTCTTTTATTTGATGCTAACGTCGAGTGATGACGTGGATTGTAACTTGTTTTTTTAATTTTTAATGTAATTAAATGGTTTTTATTTTTAATAAATATAATTTCATATATTAAAATAATTCGACCCAGCAACTTATGCTTCATTTTTTTTTCTTAACACGTGGAAAACAAGACATGACTCGATTTGAATGTTAAGTTATCTGATTGTAACAAAAATGACACCAGTGACTTAAATAGAACACTTTTAAAACTTGCTATCATCTCAATCGCGTATACATCCCATAAAAGTCTTTTTAGTTTACTCCATCCCGTCGTCTTTAGACTTTTACACCTGATCAACACCATCTTCTCCCCTTTTCCCCAAATCAAACCTCCAAAATCAATCAATCCCACTTCCCGATCCACCCAAATCTCATCTAGGGTTCATTTCCTCAACCAATCGATCTTCAAAACCCCTAATTTACACATATATACATACATGCCATGTATAGCAATTTCAAAGAACAAGCAATCGAGTACGTAAAACAAGCCGTACACGAAGACAATGCCGGAAACTACCCCAAAGCCTTCCCTTTATACATGAACGCATTAGAGTACTTCAAAACCCACTTAAAGTACGAGAAAAACCCCAAGATTCGCGAAGCAATTACGCAGAAATTTACCGAGTATTTGCGCCGTGCGGAGGAGATTAGGGCGGTTCTTGATGAAGGTGGCACGGGGCCGGCGGCAACCGGCGGCGATGCGGCGGTGGCGGCGAGACCGAAGACGAAACCGAAGGATGGGGAAGGTGGAGGGGGAGATGAGGAGAATTCGAAACTTAGGGCTGGGTTGAACTCTGCGATTGTTCGGGAGAAACCGAATGTGAAGTGGAATGATGTTGCTGGACTTGAGAGTGCGAAACAGGCGTTGCAGGAAGCGGTTATTTTGCCGGTTAAGTTTCCGCAGTTTTTTACTGGTTAGTGTTACATGATGTTGTTTGGTTAGGGTGTTTTTAGAGGTTGTGGAGATTAGTGGTTGTTAGAATTTAGAAACACGGGTTGAATAAATGAAATGTTAAGTAGTTAGTAGTAGTGGAGATAGTTGAGAATTGTTAAATGATGTTTTGAGATAATATCGGATTGAAATTGTGGATAAGGTAGTAATTGAATTGTAAATAAGAAGGGAGTGAAATAGGAGAAGCGGGGAAAAGAATTTGGGCTCACGTAAGCAGTGGCGAAGCTTGAGATTTCCGACCGGGGGGTCGAAAACGTATATACCCCAAAAATTTCTATAAAACGGGGGGTCAAAAACGTATATACCCAAAAATTTCTATACGAAAACTACATACTCTCCACTACTGAGCGAAAAGTTCGGGGGGTCGGCTGCCCCCTCCCGCCCCCACTATCCTTCGCCCATTCGTAAATGTGACATGTGGCGCAACTAGTTACATATATATTAGGTATAGATAGATTATTATGGTATTAACAGGCTTAAAGGTTTAATTTGTATCTTGTTAATACAAGATTAGTGAGCTAAATGGCTTTTAGTTTTGTCCCAAATTAGGAGTTAACATGTTTTTTGCAGCATGTGATATTAGTAGAAGCTCTTTGATTGATTACCATATTCTTGAAATTTGCTAAGCTTAAAGAGTGTTGTTCAGAAGTGTTTTTCTTGTAGCAGTATTTAATTAAATGTATCATGTTTTATGTATTATATTTGATTGATATCATGTTAACAATTAATACATAATGAAACAGATGTATTCAGAACTTGTAGCAATGTTTATTGTTTAACTTGTCAGTTGATGCTTGATAATTTTGTTTTGACCTTTGTGGTAGGTAAAAGGCGGCCTTGGAGAGCTTTTCTTTTATATGGTCCACCTGGGACAGGAAAGTCATACTTAGCAAAGGCGGTTGCCACAGAAGCAGACTCTACTTTTTTCAGGTGTTACTTCTGAAAAACTTAGATTAATTCTTAGTTTCGTTGTGTGTCGGTTGTGGATTCTTTAGGTCGAATTCAGGTTCATAGTTTATTTTGTACATAGGAGTAAGCTTACGTGTATGAGAAAAGTTTTTTTTTTTTTTTTTAAATTTCTCCAGACTTAATATAGTTAATATGACTCCTAGAAGAAAGGATATATGTCGAGCAATAGGTGTCGACTGTACCATTAGAATCAAAAGCACACATCACTACCTTCATGGCACTAGTGGTTATCTCTAATGAGGTTTTCAACTCTAATCAAACAAAAAGGATGATGGATTTAAATGATTGAAACAAGAAACTTCAATATACTGAAATCTTACTCCTATGGGATGGGCTTAAAATCATAAGGACTTGAAAAGTTAATCGTGCCAAGCACACATAATTTAAAGAGTGTATTAGGTTTTTAAGTATTGGTAATTGTGATTTTTTAAAGCATATATGATATACTTGCACCAATGTTTTTTTAGGGATGATATAATGGGATGGCCTTAAAATCAACACTAATAGAGTAGATGAATGGGTGTCTGCTAAAGGCTAATTGAGAATATTTTTTAACCCAATTACTTATTTCCTGATTGATTTGGTTTATAAGTTACTTTTTATAACTATATAGGATGCATGTCAAGCAGTTTGAAAGCTATCCATAGTTTATTCAAATGCATTAAACCGCCAAAATCGATTTATTAAATAAGTTAAATCATTATTGTACTATTATTTTTACATAATTATATATATAACTAATTCACTATTAGTATTTATAATATAAAAAGTGGATTAACAGTCTTTAGGTTGGGTCAACCCGTTTGACACACATATTAAAAACATCATTTTTACCCCTTATCCAACCCAGCAATTTACCTATTTTGTCTAGTTTTGAGATTTTGAACATACAAACAGCAAATGTGAAAGTTCTTAGACTAAAAGGTTTGTATATAATTTAAAGACCTTACACATTAGCATACATCACCCACCTAACTTTTATTCAATCCTGGTTTCCAGCTGCTGATGCTACTATGCGCGCTTTCCTAGAAATCCATTTTTGTTAATATTTTCATGGCATGTACACGTTCAATATGCGTAGTTTGTTTAAAAGGGTTTCTGTAAGGGCTTCAAGGTATTCCATTTATTAAACGGTTTCCCACTTATATGAGGTATTGTGTTGTTGCCAAGTTCCTTTTTTTTTCTCTTTCCTGCATGGGAATGGTTGGCAATGACATTGTGTATGTATGGTTTAAGAGTCATGCAATATTAATTTGTTATGTATTTCTACTCAAGTAACTTCTATGTGTGTTCCCATAAAAGATAATAGTGGCATTTTTGACCCATATATACTTATAAACAAGCAGATGTGTGTTTGTGTTTTCATCTCCAATGGGTTAAATGACTCACATGAGTGAAATGAAAAGTAGCTAGGGGAATTTTTTTTATATTTGTGGGTTGAAATCCCCCTAAATCGTTTTATATAAAGATGTAATTTCTTTCTTTGTTTTTAAATACTGTTTCATATTTGTTTTTAACTGTTTTAAATATTTGTATAAATTTAACTATATGGACACAAAGTGTGTGGGTCCACACGGCCTTATTCGTTTCAACTCGTACTAGAAAAGACCCCGTTTAAACTTGAACCTTTTTTACCGGTTACCCAACCCGCCCGGCCCACCCATCTTGCCACCTTGAATTAAAGAAGGAACTTAATATTTCTCGAGTTTCAATCGTGTATCTGTTAGTATAGGCAGTGTGTCATTAAGTTGGCAGGTTCTAACACCAGTCTAGCATAAAGCTACCAGTATTCATATTTGATTATGATTTTTCCATATATTTTGGTTTCTTTTTACATGAGCTTATGTCAATAAGTTGGCAAGTGCCAACTGGCGCTTTCTTGCAGTGTATCTTCTTCAGATCTTGTTTCAAAGTGGATGGGGGAAAGTGAAAAGCTCGTTTCAAATCTTTTTCAAATGGCTCGTGAAAGTGCACCTTCAATCATCTTCATTGACGAGATTGACTCTCTCAGTGGTCAACGTGGTGAAGGCAACGAGAGTGAAGCTTCAAGGCGTATTAAAACCGAAATCCTCGTTCAGATGCAGGTGACCCTTCATGTTTTCTTTTCTTTTTGTCTTTTTGTGTACTTGACCCTTCAACTTTTAGCATTGCCACTTACACCCCCTCTGTTTTTAAAAGCTTTGTGAAATTTAATTTTTGCCCCTCAAGTTTTACGTGCTTGTTTGTATGTACGTAGGTCAAACATAATACGTTTTCGTGCTTTTTTTTATGTACGTTTTTTGTTGGTATACGTTTTGTTCGGAAATGAGTTGGGTCAAATATAATACGTTTTCACTAGGCGGGTCAAGTTCGAGTTACTTTATGTTTCGACTCCGCCACAAAGCTTGCCATTCATTAACGTAGAAAACACTATTTTTACGTGCTTATTTTTAAGCACGTTTCGTTGCAAATCCAAGTTGGTTTATGTTTTGACGTAAAAATTTTCTGTAATGATTCAGGTCAGATATAATACGTTTTCGTGCTTATTTTCATGTGATTTTTTAGTTTATCTACGTTTTGACGTAAATTTTGTTCGAAAACGAGTTGGGTCAAATATTTGATGGTATCAGTTCTAGTCACTTTAAGTTTTGACTCCGTCACAATGCGTGGCAAGTCAAAATACTAGTTAGTATTAATCAGCAGTGATATGAAGTTGTGAACGGTTTCCAAATATTTGTATCTTTCAGGGTGTAGGACACAATGATGATAAAGTTCTTGTACTTGCAGCAACGAATACACCCTACTCTCTGGATCAGGTCTTTTGAAATATAGTAACTCCTACCGTAAATTTCTTTTTATCAGGTAAGAAATTATTTAAATTATTGTTGCAGGCTATTCGTCGGCGTTTTGACAAGCGTATATATATTCCGCTACCAGATGTGAAGGCCCGGCAACACATGTTTAAAGTAATGAAGGCCCTTTACAAAATATATTCATTTTTTGCAGCTCGTTTTGTTTGATATTAGATATGTTTTTTCTTGAAATCTGGATTCTAGTATCTCAATAATGGCTGGTCAGATGGGTAACAAGTCAAACCGGTTTTGGTCAAAACGGATATTTTGTGTTTGGGTCGGGTCTGGTTTGGTCGACTCTGGTACCACTTTTACTTTTTCTCTCTTTTGTTAAAAAAAAGAAAAAAATAGTTCGTCTAATGTGATTACAAGTATATTATAAATAACTGTATTTTCAAGTCTATGAAAAGTGAAAACATTGTATAACATGTTAGTTGATATGCAGGTGCATTTAGGTGATACGCCAAATAACCTAACTGAAAGCGACTTTGAAGCCTTGGCTCATAAGACCGAAGGTTTTTCCGGTTCTGATATTGCCGTTTGTGTAAGTGCAGCTTTTACGGTTACTGCAAAGATTCCAAAATAACATGTTGGAATGCGTATTTATATTTACCAAGTCTAATAATATTTATGGCTTTTGTAGGTTAAGGATGTTTTATTTGAACCTGTACGTAAAACTCAGGATGCCATGTTTTTTGTTAACACACATGACGATTTGTGGGTCCCATGTGGCTCAAAACAACGTGGCGCTGTCCAAACTACCATGCAGGAGCTCGCAGCAAAAGGGTTGGCTGCAAAGGTAACATATTTTTTTTTTGAATCAAAATTGTTACCGATTAAGATATTTTGTTAGCAGATGTGACAATTTCAACCCATTTATATAGAATCGGGTCAATTCGAATAAGTTATCGGTAATGGGTCAAACTGGTAAAACTAATAATTATCTAAAAATGAAACGGGCCCTAATGTGTATCCGAATGCTTACAGAAACAGCTCATCATTATATTGGTGATTTTGAATAAATAGAGTAAAATGCCATTTTCGTCCCTGAGGTTTGGCCACTTTTGCGACTTTCATCCAAAGGTTTGTTTTTTCGCATGTGGATTCAAAAGGTTTGAAATATTTGCCATTTTCATCAACTCGTTAACTCCATCCATCCTTTGACGACAAGTTAGGGGTTTTTTCGTCATTTAATTTTGATATAAATAAACAAAACAAATAGCTACAATGACGAAAATGCCCCTGACTTAACGTAAAAAAATGGATGGAGTTAACGCGTTGGATGAAAATGGCAAGATTTCAAACATTTTGGATCTAGATGCGAAAAAACAAACCTTTGGACGGAAGTCGCAAAAGTGGCCAAACCTCAGGGACGAAAATGGCATTTTACTCGAATAGATAAGTTGAGATGCATTTCTGTTGTTTGGAACTGTAACAATCAAATAGTCAGTAGCTGCGTTTGGAAAATTCTGATTAATATAACAAAATAATAAATAAATTGGAAACTATTGCAGATTAGTCCACCGCCCATCATGCGAGCGGACTTTGACAAGGTTCTTGCGAGGCAGAGGCCAACTGTAAGCAAAAGTGACCTCGAGGTTCACGAGAGATTCACGAAAGAGTTTGGGGAAGAAGGTTAATAGAATGGTGAGTTGCATCTGCATGCACCTGTTCATGTGAAATTTATCTTACTAATTTGTGTTGTTGGATTATTGTACAAGTTTGAGCATGTTCAAGCTTTTTCCAGGTGAAAAATCCACAAAAATATCGTGTTTTCTTAATACTTAACCAATGAAAAATCAAGGTGTTATTATGTTTTTGATTTGTTTGTTTTGGCCATGTAAAAATATATAATTATAAACTTGCAGAAGATGCCAAATGGACTGTTGGTGTCTTATATTTTGCTTTCCCTTTAGTTTTATTTGAACCTTTTTTCTGTACTGGAAAATGAAAAAACAATACAGTTTCATATCAAGTTCTCTGTACTGGAAAAAGAAAAAAAAACAGTTTCATATCAAGTTTCTTGAATAACAGGGTGAAATGAATCCTTGAGTTCAATCATTGGTCATTAGCTAATTTTTTTTTGATGTATACAATAATAATTATTGTGCAATTATATGTTTATGGGGTAGGATCAAATACAAAACAATCTTAACCTACAAAGTGTAGGAAACCGGGTCAAACAAACTCCGATTAACCTCATTCCAGCGGTGTTAGAACCGGCTTGTCGAATCCTATTCAAATATATATAGGGTTTAGCTTTTAGGGTTTAGAGTTTAACTTTTAGGGTTTAGCTTTAGATTTTAGCTTAAGGGATTAGCTTTAGGGTTTAGTTTTAGGGTTTGGCATTAGTATTTATGGTTTAACTTTAGAGTTTAGCATTGAGGGTTTAGCCTTTGGGTTTAGCCTTAGGGTTTAGCATTTAGGGTTTAGCTTTTAGGGTTTATAATTTAGATTTTAGGGTTTAGCGTAGAGTTTAACATAGATTTTAGTCTTAGGGTTTAGCTTTAGGGTTTAGCTTTAGGGTTTAGGTTTAAGGGGTTAGGGTTTCTGGTTAGGTTTCGACGAGCCGGTTCCAACGCCGCTGGAATGAACTCAATTGGAGTTCGTTTGACCCGATTTCCTACAACTCCTAGGTTAAGAACTATTTGTACCGGATCTTTACCCATATGTTTATTGTATTAATGTTATATAATAGACTCATTTAAACTTTCGAGTCTAGTCAGATTCGGTATATAAAACTTAGGTTTGAGCTCACTTATTACATGAGCTTCAGTAGAACTGGAGTTCGTTTAAGCTCGGTTTGATTCTAGTTTTTTGGCGAACCAATTTAAAGTAGCTAACGAGAAGCTAGAACATATTAGTTAACATACCATAACGTCTAATATCAACGGATGAGGCTATATCACATGCTAAATTGTCAAGGGTCATACAAATCACTTCTCTTTACTAACGCTAAAAAACTAATTTTTATTTGATCTAAATAATAAATATCACAAGTTTAAGACACAAATACGTCTTATTCGTATATCTTATATAACAAGTTTAAGACACAAATACATCTTAATTGTATATTGCCACTAATTTTGTTTTAACATCATGAGAGAAACAAACTAATCACATTATGTTCTTATGCACAATACAATTTTCTTAAAACAAAAACAAAAAAACAAAAGCCGGCAATGGAAGCTACATAACCAGCCGGCTCATAGATGCTACCCTTAAACTCATTTTTTTCATTAATCAATTAAATAAATAAATTTAAAATATTATTGTTTTATAGCTCTCAAATTCTCAATGACTTCATCTATATAAAGCGTACAAATTTAATAGCAAAGTTGCTAAATCTACTAAGCAAAGTTTTTATAAAACTTTCTTAAATAAATATGAAATTAGTAACAATTTTCAGTTTTATTTTGCTTGCTACGCTTGCGGTTGGCCATGGAGATACCGACAAAAAGGTAACGCGCGGATTTTTTCACCACAATATCTATTGATGGGGTATTCGTCGTTGTAACTTTTTTGTAGTTTAACTCGTCAAATTGTCATCAGTAGAAGAGTTAAATAGTCCTAATATAAAACCACAATTCGAAAAACATTAGTTTTGTTGCTAACATACGTTTTCAATGTATAGCATTACATAGTCTACATCGGACAGCACTCGCACCCAAGCTCAGAGTCTGTCATCTCGGCTAACCATGACATGCTTGCGTCGGTTCTCAAAAGGCAAGCACATATACAAGACTATGACTATATAATAAAGACATCTGTTATATTCATTTGATTTGTTTACTACGGCTATGTTTGGGATTCCATTTAGAACCTCCTTATTAACTTATTAACTTTTTAAAATGACTTTTTCCTTTTATAAATGACTTTTAGAAAAGTTAATAAGTTAATAAGGAGGTTCTAAATGGAATCCCAAACATGGCCTACACCTTTATATTCGATGAGACCTCGAACCAAAACTAATGTTTGAGACAAACCGTTTCTTAATTTTGCAGTTATAACGGAGCAAAAGAAGCAATGGTCCACCACTATACTAAAAGCTTTAGAGGCTTCTCCGCAATGCTTACACCCGATCAAGCAACAAAACTTTCAGGTCTCCTTACTAAAAAAACTTGAATCAAGCCGAGCTTAAATAAGCTTAAACCTAAATTGGGCTTCGTTTGCTAAACAAGCTCGAGCCTAAATTGGACTTCATTTGCTAAATTAGCTTGAACTTAACATATGAAGCTTGACCAAAGCTCGTGAGCCTAAACAAAAATAAATGATTTATACAAATATAATTATTTTATATAATATAACAAATACATATTTACATAATTATATAGATAAGAATGAATATTGTTTTATGTAAAATTATGATAAAACAATCAAGTAATATATTTTATTATATGTATATAAATTGCTGTCAATAATCATCTCTAACTATTACTATCTACAAATTTTAAACTTGTTAGTTCGTCACAATTAATGTAATTGTTTTCAAAAGTTGTAAGGTTTTGGTTTGTGTTGCAGAAAATGAAGATGTTGTTTCAGTCTTTGAGAGCAAGATGAGTCACTTGCATACGACCAACTCATGGAAATTTTTAGGAATAGATTCTATTCCTAAATATAACAAGCTTCCTATAGATATACAATCGGATGTTATTGTTGGTGTCATTGATTCAGGTACTTGCCACAAATACTAGTTCCTTATAAACTTCTTTTAGCAACACCCGGCCACTTTTTTGACCCGGTTAGGACTTAAACCCACAAACTCATGAAACGATACTCAATTTAGGCGTGTGGCCGGAGTCACAAAGCTTCAATGACTATGGATTAGGGCCTGTGCCAACGAGGTTCAAGGGAGAATGTGTGTCGGGACAAAAGTTCACACTGTCGAACTGCAATAGGTAATGTATATGAAGCTTGTCTTTATACGCTGACTTTCACATTAAGATTGGTGTGGCTAAACGTACCCACTTCTCTACTGAACGTAGAATATAGTTTTTAATGGTGTGTCCCATCCCAACTTTGTGAGAGAGGGGGTCATGTCTAGCAAACCCATTAAGATTTACACTAGAGAGATTAATCGTCGTTAGTGATGGATGTTAGTCGCTAAAAATTGTTAATTCTGGCACTTTGTTTTTGGGAGTCGTAAAAGGGTCTTGTTTTTAAAGGGTGTTAATATTCACACGCCCCTCCTCTCTCTATATGCATAGATATATATGTTTTGATGTTTAGGGGGCGCTAAGTATTTGAATCGGTCTCCAAAAAACAGGCAGTCGAATTGATCCTGTCGAATAGGGTTTTCAAAATTTTCATCCGGGTCACAAACTTATTCGACTTTAGGTTTTTAACGGAATCGAATTTGTAATTTTCAAACTGAACCGGGTAAAATAACTGAATTTGAATTATATAGATGTATGTTTTATTTATTTTACATGCATTGTTTACAATTTTACTTATTTTTTCTCTCTAACTCAATTTATTCAAATCAATATTTCAAACTCGAATACAATATTATAAAACTTAAATCCGAATAACCCAAAAACTGATTCGATAAACACCCCTAGCTAGGAATCATATGATTGATTTTCTTTGTGTGAAGCCACAAACCGCTATTATTTCCCGATTTCATCCATTTCATTTGGTGTTTTCCAGGAAGCTTATAGGAGCTAGATACTACTCGAAAGGATTCGAAGCGGAAAATGGTCCTCTTGAGAATACTAACAAAACTTTCTTTCGATCAGCACGAGACAATGACGGCCACGGGACCCACACATCATCTACTATTGCTGGATCAAAGGTTTCCAATGTTAGCCTATACGGGCTAGCCTCAGGCACCGCAAGAGGAGGCGTGCCAAGCGCTAGATTGTCGATATACAAAGCTTGTTGGTTCGATAATTGTGAAGAGGCCGACCTTCTTGCAGCATTTAGCGACGCTATTCAAGATGGCGTCGACATTATTTCTCTATCTGTTGGTCCAAATCCGCCTCAACCAGTTTACTTTGAAGATGTTATTTCTATTGCCTCATTTCACGCGTTCCAGAAAGGTATTGTTGTATGCGCATCGGCTGGTAACAACTTCTTGCCACAGTCAGCGACGAATGTGGCTCCATGGATCCTCACTGTCGGTGCTAGCACACTCGATCGCGAGTTTCCATCATACGTACTTCTCGGGAATTTAAAACAGTTGAAGGGTTTTGGGGTAAACACAAAGCCAGATCAAGGGAAGCAATACAGTATAATATTTGGGGGCGTTGCTGCAGCGTCTGGAATCCCCTCTAGTAATGCAAGGTATTCTTAACAAATTGACGCATAGTGGAAGCATCAATAATAATTGAACATTTGGTATAAAATTGAACATTCATCAATGATTAAATCATTATGTCAATCTCTCTTTTTATAGGGTAACTCTAAGACCATCCGTAATGGTTAACTCCCCCTATGGGGCATTTTCCACCACATCAGCATTATAACACCCTTTTAAAAAATGTGTAATGGTTAGCGCCCCCAACAAGCCAGCTAGCATAGTCAGTTACTCACAAAATTAAAAAAAAAAAATAGTGAAATACAGTATTTAAGATGTAATGGGTGAAAAAATATTGGTGAAAATGTCCCCAACTGAATTTATTTGTTGCATATTTAGGGACACTTGCCTTTTGAACTAAAGAATTTTTAATTTGAAAAGCTTGAGTATTTACTAAACAATCAGTTGCTGTTTTGATTCCTCTTGTCTAGTTTCTGCAAGAAAAATACCTTGGATTCAAACTCGATCAAGGGGAGAATTGTGGTTTGTATGCTCGAGAAGCTGAGCGATGACAGGTTCGAGAAGGTGACTGCAATAGAAGAAGGCGGTGGTGTCGGGATGATCCTCATCGATCCTGTTGCAAAATACGTATTGGGTCAGTCAGTAATCCAAAGTGTTCTAATCGGGGAAGCCGAAGCTGAAGAGCTTCAAACGTACATGAAAACCGAAAAGTAAGTCACTAAATCATGAATATATTCTCTATACAATTAACTGTTTAAAAACATAATTATCACCTAACTGTAATCATTTCATCGTGATTCTAGGAATCCGACGGCTAGGATCTACCAAACGGTAACAAATGTCGGGATTAAACCAGCACCAGTGATGGCGATATTCTCCTCCAAGGGACCGAACGTTATAACTCCCGACATCATCAAAGTCAGTATCTTTCCGAACTATATTCTTTTACTAAACAGAATTCAGAATTCTAATTCGTGTTGTGAATTTAAATGCAGCCGGATATAACCGCACCAGGAGTGAACATTTTGGCCGCATGGTCACCTGTAGCGACCGAAAAAACTGCTGGCAACAACATCGACTATAATATTATCTCGGGTACCTCTATGTCGTGTCCACATGTATCTGCGGTGGCTGCACTGTTGAAATCGGTTTATCCTTATTGGAGCCCAGCCGCGATAAAGTCTGCAATAATGACCACAGGTTAGCCCTTTGCTTAGTAAGTTAGACAAACGTATATTTCCTTATGCCTCATTTATGACCAAAAATGTTCAAAAACCTGTTGAAACCGATCTACCTACCCAAACTGAAGCAAGTTGTCTGGTTTGAGATTCAAATGATTCAGTTTTCATGGTTTGATGGTCTAAGGGTTTAGTTCCGTTTAAAACTTGAAACCAACCATGTAAACCGAACGGTTTGTTTGACTTTTATTATTAATTTGTATATTTTTTTTTCATTTATAGAATATGTAGTTATGTATATGTATTTAAAATCATTAACCATCTTTACTATTTTAGAAAACTTGATACAAATTGTGGTTAGAATATGTAGTTATGTATATGTATTTAAAATCATTAACTATCTTTATTATTTTAGAAAACTTAATACAAACTGTGGATTTGACAAAATAATAAATTAGAAACAAGTAATCCCCCATCTACATCTACTAATCCAATATTATCATTTTTCTTACAGCAACCATCGCTGATAACACTCGAAATTTCATAAGAAACGACGATTCTACAAATGCGACTCCTTTTGATTACGGATCAGGGCACATAAATCCAGCTGCAGCAATAGATCCCGGACTCATTTATGATTATGACACCAACAATCTCATTGATTTCCTTTGCAGCAATGGGGCAAGCGTTGCACAACTCAAGAACTTAATTGGAACTCCAGTTTACTGCAAGAAACCTCCCACACTCTCCTATAACTTCAACTATCCGTCAATCGGTGTCGCTAATATGGCTGGAAATGTATCGGTTTACAGGACTGTTACATATGTTGGTGATGGCCCAACAGTTTATTATTCAAAACTAGAAACAATTACAGGAGTAAGAACTTGGGTTTATCCTAATGTCCTAAGGTTCTCGAAATTGGGGGAGAAGATGACTTACAGGATCGATTTTGTACCTTATAAAAGTAGCAATGACAGCTTTGAGTTTGGATTATTGACATGGAGAAATGATGTTCATGTGGTTAGGAGTCCTATTGCGGTTAATGTGGTTTCGGTTTGATACCATATGAAGTCACATTTGAAATTTATATTTATTGTACTTCGGATCTTCTAAACATCTATATTTCCTTGTACGTAAATGCCAACATTCTTGGCAATGGAAAACGAGACTTAATATGCTTGCTTTGACTATGATAAACGGATTGCAATCGCTAATGTGTTATCAACCGTTAATTAACAAAACTTCTTGCAACTTCGGGCTAATTAATTCTCCTAACAACTCACGTAATTATATGACTTGGAATGCAGCCGAGCTTGCCGCCATGTACTTCGCCTTACACAATGAATGCAACCGAGCTTGCCGCCATGTATCATACTGTTTAAAGGATTCGAGTTCCACCCTCGTAGCTTTTTTCCACTTTGGTTTTGATTTTGCTTCTTCAAAATTTCTTGGTCCATGTTCTTCCAACAACAAAAGTTCAGTGTCCTTTCCGAACATAAGACATAATCATTGAATTTAATCAGTGCAATCGAAACTCGTGTGAGTCTTTTTAATTAACTCATTTTTAAATTATGCTAGCGATTGCGGCACGCTTTGCAACGAGATGGTCGTTCTTGTTGTTGTTTTTGGACCAGTGATAGAGTTGTCGCTGGGCTATCTTATTAGCGACATAATGATGCTGGCCCAAGTGTGGAGGAGCGGGCCATCTTGTATTTGGAGGCCCAAGATCGTGTAACAAAAGGGGCTTCACTAAAATGACTCTAACTTGGGCTACGGGGGTCCGTTTTGGGCGTGCGACCAGGCGAAACGAACGTGAGAACGAGCTCCATCTTGCTGCAAACGCCTACGGCGGTTTGGGTCATCGTCCGGGCCAAAAAACGCTTATTTCTATTAGTTATTTACGTTTTTATGCCTTTTGAAGTATTTTGGGCATTTTGTTTTTGGGCTTGTGTTTGGCCCATTGTCTTTTTGAGGCCCATTTCGAATTTCTGTCCCTATTTATATGTTTTTCTAGTAATTTGAACAATCAGACTTGAATTATGAGATAACTCATATTTCACTTCAAATTCCGTGCCCTTTAGGTTGAATTTTGGGGTTGGGGAAGAACTACACGGGTATTCGCAGAATCAACGTGTTTGATCTTCATTTTCGTAACACACGCTACATCACATAATCATCAATTTCCATCGCTGAAGCTGGTGACAAATTTTGCGACCAAGAATCTTTTTCGCTGATGTTGTTGCTTCCTATTGTCTCGGTTACAACTTACCCAACCCCAGTATCATTAAACCCATTCCAATCAAAGGAAAATAAACCCGATGTAAGCTACGTTTCAGCGTCACTTGATTTATCCCCCTCCCAAATAGACTTTTCATCGAAATTTGGATGTCGATTTATCAGAACTCCTAATAATATGCACCAGATTCGGGCTTACTTCCCAAATCCGGGCTCACTTCAATAATAAACAAAGTATTTTGATCAATCATAAACTTTCATCACATTGGGACTATTTGTTTTTGCATAGGCTAGACACCTGAATACCTTGAGATATTGCAAGTCGGGTTTTTTTCTTGAACATCTCATAAGGTGTCGTTTCTTTCAATGCTTGTGCGGTAACTCAATTTATTATGTATGTAGAATGCATGACCGCCTCGCCCCACAAGTAGATAGGAATATTTAAAGCTTTTAATATACTCCAGGTCATCTCCATAAATGCACAATTTCAAGGCTCCACAACACCGTTTTGTTGTGGTGTTTACGTACCCCTCAGGTGTTAACTTATACCTTCATCCTCGCAGAACCGATTGAACTCATGTGACGTAAATTCTTCCATGTGATCAGTTTGTAGAATCTTGATTACTTCGCTGGTTTTCTTCTCGACCACCTTCTCCTGATGGTCTCAAATGCTTTACCTTTGGCCTTTAACCAACAAGTCCACATAAACCATGAGTAGTCGTTAGTTAACACAAAGACGTACTTGTTACCCACTATTGTAGGAAGGGTAATTTGTCCTTATAAATCTCCGTGAACTAATTCTAGGTCCCAAGTCACCCTAAATGACATCATTTGTGGAAATAGCTGCCGTGTTTGTTTCCTGACTAAATACGATTAACATAACTTCCATGTCTAACCCAAAGAAATTGATTTAGATGCAATTCCCTAAAGTTTTCATGCAAACTCGTCTATAGTATCCGTCTCCATCATCATCAGTCCATCAAACTCGGACACTGTCACACACTCAACTTCCACGTGCGGAGTACTACCGCGAGACGTGTGACTGACCAGGATCAAGCCGCCAGTCATATTGAACAACATAATAATTATACCATTTTCATCACTACCAATATGATTAGTGACTATAAATGTCCAAGTCCAAAGTTTAAGTTTAAAAACGTCATTTAAAGATAACAGCAGAAGCATAAATTAAACAGTTCAAACAAAAGTTCAAAAGTTCACAATTATTAATAAGGAAACCCAACACGGGTTCAGGTGACCACTACACTCCCCGCTGCAAGCTCCCGCTATCACTGAGTACCTGTAAAGCATGCAGTAGGGTATCAACATAAAGTTGGTGAGTTCACGAGTTGTCCAGTTTTAATTCCATAAAACTTATGTTTGTGTTAAGTTACTCATTTATATCATGCCATGGAGGGCTACCCCATATGTAAGGTACTAAATTGCGTAATACCGAATACTGTGCGACCTGTTGTTTCGTTGTTGCCCTGTTTGTCAATGTCTATCATCATTGACGGTTTTCCAAGGTCTATTAGTTCACGACTGATCCTATCCAGGTACGGTGTGAGGTTGGTGAAACCTAAATAGCGCTATCAACTAATAACCCGTTCGCCAAGCCCCGACGACCAATCGGTATAGATAGTAGGGACTTCATGATAGAGTTTGATTTAGTACGCTTGTTGCATCTAATATAAATAGTAATTAACCGTATTCCAAACCAGGAATAGTAAGCAATCCCAAACCTGGGAAAGTGTCGTTAGTTCTGTTTCCCAACCACCGGGAACACATGCTTTTTAGAAAAAGTGTGTGAACTCACCTTGGTTTGCTCGGCAGATAGTTTACTTGTTTTAACAGTTGGCCAAACACATCCTATTATAGTTACCAAGTTGAAATCATGTTCGCATTCAGGTAATCATCATGTATACACTTATTTAAAATGTAGCACACAAGTATCATGTATTGCCTAATAACATACGGACTTAGTGTAAATCCAATAAGTGAACAATAAGGTAAACAAAATGTGTATTATAAGTGTGTGGTCCAGTAAACACATAATCCAGCGTACAAGTGTGTGTGTGGAATGGTCCAAATCAATATAATAGTCCATTTGCAGAGGATGCGGCCCAATAATGTGAGTGTGCAGTCCGGCCTTGAGTGTGCGGCACACGTTAAAGTGTGTGGTCATGCTTTGGTCAGTTGTACACTGTGCATGATGGGTGTACACCTTGTGACAGTGTGCGGGCAGCAGTCGTACTGCAGAGCTGTACGAGTTTCAAGTGTGCGATCATGCATTGCATCCTTGCACATAATGCACCACGGGATGTACGCTTACTAGTGTGCGGTTCTCGTGCCACACCTAGTGTGCGACGTGCTGCATGTGCTGGTACATCATGCAGAATAAGTTGTACATCATAGGAGTGTGCGGCTTCATTTACACAAAAAGTGAACTGATGCGTGTGAAGTGTTATATATATTAGGTGTATATTTTAAGCCCCTTTAACACTTTTTTAGTCAAGTTTTAAATTTATAAAACACGATATTTACTAACACTAGACACACATATGGGCAAGTGCACCCATCGTGAGCGTAGTATAGTGTTGGTAAGATACCGAGGTCGTCCAAGGACACAAGAGCTTTTAGTACCGGTTTATCCTCAACGTCTAATCAAATCAAAAAGTTTAGAAAAATATGTTTTAAACTAAGAAAAATAAAAACTAACTAAAAATGGTGAAAAATAAAAATAAAAGAAAAAAACAGATAGACAAGATGAATCACTTGGTTCCGATTCGTATCTAGTGTAACCTTTGATTATTTCCGCACTTTTGCACTTTTTAAGAGATTATCTTAGTTATTATAGTAGGCCCCTCTTTTGAAGGTGACGTTACCCTCACCCCAGTAGTTTGAGTCAGCAAGGATACAATCCTAAATGGGTGGATTATTGAAAGATAATTAATTAAGTTATTAATGCAAATTATGGTAGGCCCCTCTTTTGGAGGTGACGTTACCCTCGACTAAGTAGTCTGAGTCAGCAGGGATACAGTCCTAAATAGCCGGGTTATAGTATTAATAGTAGTTAACTTATGAGGGGATCAAAGAGTTTGGACCCCCGCCATCCAATACCGTTAAGTATTGAAGGAGGTCCTACTAAATTTGACCCAGGTCCATTGCAGGACCTCTAAACGCTGAACAATGGCAAGACCTTTACCAAACCGTTCCCTTAACCCCCGACCAGGTAGCCAACATACCTCCATATAGACCGTGGAGATATGAATGGTGAAAATCTTTTATTTTATATAGACAGTAAACTAATTTCAAGACACCACAGACAAACAATAAGGAAAGATCACCTTCAACATAAGAAACTAGTTATTAAAGTCATTAATACAAAACCAAGTAAAAGTGCGAAAAGATTAAAAATAAAAAGTATTACACTAGACACTTTGTCTTCACCAAGTGATGTAAAAGACTTAGGCAACCATGGCCTTGATTGTTAAGAACTCTTACGATCAATCTTGGATCCCGAGACGACTCACACACTCTACGATGGACAATGGATGATGGTGGTGGATGATGGTGTTATGGTGGTGGTGGGTGGTGGGTGAAGTGTGAGAGATGTGGTGTGCCAAGGGATGGTTTGAGCTTGAGCCAAGCACTCCTATTTATAGGCTGAACAGAAGCTCGGGCACGGCCCCGTGTCCAGTGGGCACGGCCCCGTGTCCAGTGGGCACGGCCCCGTGTCCACATCCTTCTCTTTCTTCATTTAATGCAGCTTTGTCTTATTAGTTGACCACGCTCCCGTGTCCGCTGAGCACGACCCCGTGTGCAGAATAATCTTTATACTATGAAGATTTGCCTGGATTGTGCGAATCTTATAGTTGACCACGGCCCCGTGTCCGCTGAGCACGGCCACGTGGTGGGCAATAGAAGCTTCTACAACTTTGTCTTTTCTGCTGACACTTGGGCACGCCCCCGTGCTGGCTGAGCACGGGGCATGTTCAGTCTTCTGTTATCTTGTTTTGCTTGGGAAGATGCTGTCGTGGGGTCGGGCATGTCACGTCTTGTTCCTTGTCTTGTATTTATGTTAGATTTTGATGTCTTTTTGCTTCTTTTGTTAATTTGAGCTCATTTAATCCTGAAAATACAAAAGGAAGACAAAAGCACACTTTTTACAACATTAGTACTAAAAAAAGGGTTAGTTTTATGCCACAATTGATGAAATTTATATGTTTCATTTTGCACACATCAAATACCCCCACACTTGAATCTTTGCTTGTCCTCAAGCAAAACTCTTTAATATGTGGCTATTACACTCCCAAATGGAATGGGTAGAGAATAAGGTTTTTGGGCTTGTCATAGAGTGTCGGGATGTCCAAGATTCTTTATTTAGTTTTATTTTTATTTATTTACAATCCTATTCGTCATGATTTATTTTAAACTTTTCATAAGATAAATTACTTATTAGGGCATAACATGTCTTTTTAAAATTCTATTTATATACAAGTTCACATACCTCACGGGGATCACTCACCACTCGGCCGAAAATGTATTTTTGTGGATCACTCGAGAGCGGCATGGAACTTACTCCTACCATAGGCTTGCCAAGCAATCAATCCTCCTCCTTTTTAACTTATAAACCTTTGTAAATATCAAGAGGACTTTGTGGGTGAAGGGTTAGGCTTGGGTTAAAGGTAGGTGGTTGGGTTGGTGGTTAGTAAAAAAAAAGCGAAAAGCGTAACAAGCGTCGGTTTTCGTAAGGCTTTCTATTTTTCAAATTTTATTTTTATGAAGCTATTTTTCAAACAAAGTCATTTTTGATAAACTTGTTTGTTTATTTGCTTTTGCTTCATAATCAACTATATATATATATATATATATATATATATATATTTGAAAGCCATATGAGAAACCGAGCTAGTTACTAAAACAAAGGGTTAAAAATGAAAAAGGTTTTGGTGGGAAAAAGGGTGTTTGGTTTGGGTTATGAAATGAAAAGGTTTAGGCTCAAAGGGGCTAACTAGGGGGATTTTGGGTAGGTGGTAAAAAAAAAAAATAATAATGGTGTAGAAATAAAAAGGGTTAGTCTTAATGCCTCCATCATTTACTTACTCGGGTTCAAGTTGGTAAGGACCGGGAATGTATCGTCATGGCAAGTTCTAGAGTCGTAAGAACCAAGCGGCTATTCACACAAGAAACGAAAAATGAGCATTTAGTCTTAATGATATGTAATTGTATGCTCAATAAAGGCTTAAAACTCACTTTTGTGGGAATGGGTTTTTATGTGATCAAGTATATATAATCAAATTTTAACTAAGTTTGACATGCCTTTTCATAATTTTCTTATGTTGGTTCTTTTTATCACGACGCTATCGGTTGTTAATTCGTAAAAATATAACCTTTTTAGAACTTGAAATTACCAAGTTAAACCTAGACAAGTAAAAAAAATGAATTTTTTTTTTTGAAAAAATTTGGGGTGATTCGCGGTTCTAATAGAGTTTAGTGTAAGGCTTGTATTTAGGACTTGCAAGATTCAAGGTTTTAGCATCCCCCCACACTTAAATTACACATTGTCCTCAATGTGTCCCAAAAATAAGTTTTTAGGTTGATTGAATGTGTAAAAGGTGTGAAAAAGCAAAAATTTTGTGTTACTGGGCGCTGAACACGGCCCCGTGTTGTCCGGGCACGGCCCCGTGTTCAAGTGCCAGTAACAAAATAAAATCAAGAGAAACAGAAGCCTAGACACGGGGGCGTGTTGGGTGAACACGGCCCGTGTCCAGTTACCTGAACTGGGTCTTTTTCTGCAGACTGTGCAGCACGGGGCCGTGTTGGGCGGACACGGCCCGTGCCGAGCTTACTGTAAACGAAGACTTTTGTCGGACGGTCCTGTTTTCCTGCATGGGGTGCTGGTTCAAGTTTCCCTTGTATCCTTTGCCATCTCAAGTGTGTTTTATTCATTTCAACACCACCCAAACACCAAATTAACTAAAAACCATCATTCATTGAGTCATAGAGAGTTGCATACTAATCCTAAAAATGAAAAATAAAACAGAAAATAAAAGTTAAAAGTCCTAATATTAAATAGGTCAAGTGATCCGTAAAATCTTCCTAAGGAGCCCTACTTCTACAATAAGAACCAAAATTCTGGAAATAGATTTCCGGTCTAAAAGCCTTGTAGAACTCCAAGCCGAACGGTGTCCCTTAGATGTTGCTAGAGCCATTCTTCTATCTCCCTCGGGAGAAGGGAGGCGGCTTCATGTTCCTCGACATCTTGTGGAGGAGGAGCGACACCAATCGGAACCCCTTGTAGTATGTCTCGAGGAGGCTCCTGATGCAGGGCGTACCATTCGGCCGGAATGATGACTTCCGGCACCACATTCCATGCCCTTTGGGTGATAATCGGTACCAAAGGAGGAGAGGCGAGAATGTTCAACCTTTGGTGCAAAAGGTTGACCTCCTGGAGACATCCTTCTAGTCCCACCGTCAAATGATTAATGCGGTCGACCAATGCCTCTTCCACACTTGTTACTTCATCAAGGGCTTCTCTTAAGGCGTAAACATAGTTTACAAGAGAATCCTCATCCGTTGATGATCTTCTCCCCTGCCGGTTGTTTCTGGAATGCGACGAAGAGTTTCCGCTTGTTCTGCTTGCCATTCTGAGAAAACATACCGAAAAAAGTTCAATTTTATGGATCCAGTACTTCAGACACGGCCCCGTGTTCAGCGAACACGGCCCCGTGTTCAGATATCTGCAGGATTTATGAACAAGGAATCTTGGGGTTTCAAATTGTTTTTATGATTTTTGAAGCATTTTTGAACTTAAACAACTTAAAACATTGTTATAGAACTTATTTTTAACAAGATTCCATGAACAAAAATCTAACAAACATCTCAATAAGGCTTGAAATTATGGAAGGTTCAAGCTTTAATGGAAGTATGGGGAAAATTGAAGAAGGTGATAGTGGATAAAAGAGGAAAGGACAAGAAGATAGTTGAGAAACTTCTTTTAGAAAATACCTAGGATGCTATGTGAGAATATTCCTCAAATCTCTGTCCCTGGAATGGTTCAAATGTATAGGATTCTTGGCTGCATTTATAGAAAACGACAGTACGTTGCGCACGACCCCGTGTCGGCTGGACACGGCCCCGTGTGCAGATGGAATCCTGACACATTTTTGTCCGCATTCTGACAAAATCAGAAGGGAATCTTTGGGTGGACACGGGGGCATGCTGACCTGGACACGACCCCGTGTCTAGAAGCTGTCTTATGAAGTGTGTCTATTTTTTTAAGGAACTTTTCCGGATCGGGCGGTTCCTTACTGGATGGAACAACCCCAAAGTGCCTAAGATACCTTAATTGCTCTAGATTGAGACGAGAGCGCAAGAGGTTGTCGGTGAGGGTGATTCCTATGCTATATGTAGGTGGACAAGTCCAACCCTTTTCCGGGCTCTCGTTAAAGAAGGTGTATGTTGAATCGCTCAGGTCTATGTATGCATCAAACGAAGTTGATGGGGAGTCCTTCACGGCACAATCGACACAGGGACGACTATCGCTCATGTCCTCACTAGAGTTAGGAGTATCGTCGGAAACAACGAAGTTGTTTGAATGCGTTTCCAACCCTTCTTCTTGGTTATCGTCTTGGAAAAGATTATTGAAATCTTTCCTAAGTTCTTTTAACCAATCAATAATTAGATCTTCTAGTTGAAATAATTCATCGAGAAGCATTTCTCCTAGAATATCCGGTTGGGAGCATTCGAGGGAGAGATAGGGATTATTTTTACTTTCGCCCCTCTTAAGGATACTAGGAAATGATGGGTCTATATAGTGGGGTTTATAATTTAGAAAATAACATTCTAATTCTTTATGGTTACCACCACATAATTGACACCACATAGTACCGTAAGAGTGCCGAAAGTAAAAAGTATCAGTATCACTCATGTTTGTGTCAGAAATTACCAACCGTCGGGATCTTACGGTTCTGTTTTCAGTAACTGAAACTTGGGCAAGGGGACGTGTTGAGTGGGCACGGCCCCGTGTTTAGCTTACTGTCTGACTTAAAACAAGATTGCCAGTTCCAATGATTGGGCACGGGGCGTGTTCAGCGGGCACGGCCAGTGCTGAGTTCTGCAGAAGCTGAAAAATTAAGAAAAATCCTAAAAAAATGAAAAATAAGAAAAAACGATTAGGCCGTTGATTCCTAACTTTCTTAAAATCCTTATGTCCCCAGCAACGGCGCCAAAAACTTGATGCGTGTGAAGTGTTATATATATTAGGTGTATATTTTAAGCCCCTTTAACACCTTTTTAGTCAAGTTTTTAATTTATAAAACACGATATTTACTAACACTAGACACACATATGGGCAAGTGCACCCATCGTGAGCGTAGTATAGTGTTGGTAAGATACCGAGGTCGTCCAAGGACACAAGAGATTTTAGTACCGGTTTATCCTCAACGTCTAATCAAATCAAAAAGTTTAGAAAAATATGTTTTAAACTAAGAAAAATAAAAACTAACTAAAAATGCTGAAAAATAAAAATAAAAGAAAAAACAGATAGACAAGATAAATCACTTGGTTCCGACTCGTATCTAGTGTAACCTTTGATTATTTCCGCACTTTTGCACTTTTTAAGAGATTATCTTAGTTATTGTAGTAGGGCCCTCTTTTGAAGGTGACGTTACCCTCACCCCAGTAGTTTGAGTCAGCAATGATACAATCCTAAAAGGGTGGATTATTGAAAGATAATTAATTAAGTTATTAATGCAAATTATGGTAGGCCCCTCTTTTGGAGGTGACGTTACCCTCGACTAAGTAGTCTGAGTCAGCAGGGATACAGTCCTAAATAGCTGGGTTATAGTATTAATAGTAGTTAACTTATGAGGGGATCAAAGAGTTTGGACCCCCGCCATCCAATACCGTTAAGTATTGAAGGAGGTCCTACTAAATTTGACCTAGGTCCATTGCAGGACCTCTAAACGCTGAACAATGGCAAGACCTTTACCAAACCGTTCCCTTAACCCCGACCAGGTAGCCAACATACCTCCATATAGACCGTGGAGATATGAATGGTGAAAATCTTTTATTTTATATAGACAGTAAAATAATTTCAAGACACCACGGACAAACGATAAGGAAAGATCACCTTCAACATAAGAAACTAGTTATTAAATTCATTAATACAAAACCAAGTAAAAAGTGCGAAAAGATTAAAAATAAAAAGTATTACACTAGACACTTTGTCTTCACCAAGTGATGTAAGAGACTTAGGCAACCATGGCCTTGATTGTCAAGAACTCTTACGATCAATCTTAGATCCCGAGATGACTCACACACTCTACGATGGACAATGGATGACGGTGGTGGATGATGGTGTTATGGCGGTGGTGGGTGGTGGGTGAAGTGTGAGAGAGGTGGTGTGCCAAGGGATGGTTTGAGCTTGAGCCAAGCACTCCTATTTATAGGCTGAACAGAAGCTCGGGCACGGCCCCGTGTCCAGTGGGCACGGCCCCGTGTCCACATCCTTCTCTTTCTTCATTTAATGCAGCTTTGTCTTATTAGTTGACCACGCCCCCGTGTCCGCTGAGCACGACCCCGTGTGCAGAAGAATCTTTGTACTATGAAGATTTGCCTGGATTGTGCGAATCTTATAGTTGACCACGGCCCCGTGTCCGCTGAGCACGGCCCCGTGGTGGGCAATAGAAGCTTGTACAACTTTGTCTTTTCTGCTGACACTTGGGCACGCCCCCGTGCTGGCTGAGCACGGGGCGTGTTCAGTCTTCTGTTATCTTGTTTTGCTTGGGAAGATGCTGTCGTGGGGTCGGGCATGTCACGTCTTGTTCCTTTTCTTGTATTTATGTTAGATTTTGATGTCTTTTTGCTTCTTTTGTTAATTTGAGCTCATTTAATCCTGAAAATACAAAAGGAAAATGATTAATGATCAAAAAACCCAAATTTTAAATATCAACCAAGTTCTTATTGATTCTTTCAAAACTTTATCATTCAAAGTTGCTATTCCAGGAACCTACGAGTTTGACGGAGCCTCGGTCCTGATACGACGTGTTCGGTGCGTTTATTGTTACTAAGAAAGGAGTAGAAGATAGATACGACATCGAGCAGTCACTTATAATCTGGTCTCTTATTCATATCTGAAAGTTACAGCACCATGAGACCAGTTGGACAGCATGCCCCCTCGGGGAACCAAAAGCTTGTCCAAATGGGAACTCGAACTCTCTATTTATAGGCAACAGCCTATCCAGTCCGAATGGGCTAGTGTACATCCGTCCGGATGGACTTTACAATATTAATACCTATTCGACCGGATGGGGTTTGGACTATTCTATTGTCCATCCGACCGGATGGACTTTGACAATACTAAAACCTGTCCAACTTATACTATACTATACAATATTCAACACACGCTCTATCTAACTATTCGCACAGTGGCAGACGTATGAAATATGCACCAACAGATTCCTCGTTGGCTATCACTGTCGAATCGAATCTAACACTTTAAGAACCTTGAGCTGTGTTTGAATATTCTGTAATCTTCAACTATTCTGCAACTTCAATCAGGCATCTTGACATCTTCAATAGATTCCCCCTCGATTGATGATTCCGGTTTGCTTTGACAACGCCGAGCACGAATTCCCCCTGAAATGAATCTTCATGTCTTTTGCACAGTTCACGACTCTCCTCTGATTAGCTAAACTGCAACGTTCATGAACAATCACCAAATTGAAACTAATCAATGCAACATCCTCTGTTTCAGCTTTAACTGCATCCGAGCTCAGTTTTTGATATGGCATGTCAGCACTACGATCTCGCATTCCGCTTGCTCGATCTAAGAATGTACAAAAACTCAACCGACAATGATAGAAACTTCAAATACTGCACTGGTTAACTTCAAATCCGTGATTCCCCCTGAAGATCTGATATCCCATTTACCATGATCAACGTTAACACACCGTAAGAATGACAGATCCGTGTAAACGGTATTCTCTACAATCAGCAAATCATTATCGAAAAACAAATCATCTGGTAATGTAATCCGATCTCTGAAGCATTCGTCCACAATCAGATTCATATCATCGGATCATCTGGATCTCAGAAGCTATCATCCACGTTCACTCTCAGATCTTCGATGCTTTCATCCACGATCAGATATCAAAACCTCAGAAGCTTTCACCCACGATCAGATTTACATTCCCCCTGACAATCTAAAGTCGAAACCATCCGAATATTGTTGCAGCGTCATGAATTTCAAAAATGCTGGAACATCTGAAAATTTTTTATTCCCCCTCATTTTTTCAAATTCTGACGTCTCTATCACTGAATTCCCTCTCAAGCTGAGCAATTCAGTCCTCTTTTATCTATGAAAAACTCGACTATGCAAAAAATATGACAATTTTCCTCAAAACGTCAGTTTTTCATCATTGCGGATTTTACGTTTTGGCCCATAAATAGTCAGATAACCTGAATGATAAACATTCTGCACCAATATCATGACTACCCAACTAATTTCCACAATCCGTGATCGCATCATCAAATCTGTTCAGTGAAGCCCCAGACGGTGTCCCCGAACAACCCAACTTGGTCGTTAAAAACCCAAAAAAATTTTCAATCACCAAATTTTTTCTGGAGACTCTCCTCGTCGTTGCGATCAAAAAATGCCTTCTTGTTTGTTTTAGGCATTAGTTCATCCGTTCGAATGGGATAGGTCCATTCGTTCGGATGAACTGATCTTGGATCACCTTGACAGTTAGCCACCTGAGTGTCTTCATCCGAATGAGTTTATGGTTCGAACGACCATTCGATCGAATGGGTTGACTTGTCCGGATGATCATCCGCTCGGATGGTCATCCGAGTGAAAGTCACTTTATATGGTTCGGATGGTCATCCGATCGAATGGTCATCTAAGTGATTTTGTTCTAACAGCTAAGAACACACCAAATCACGTTTTTTCGATCCAGAATCTTTATTTGTGTGAATTTCATGATGAAACTTCACAGGATTGTGCGCGAATCAATTTCGAACAAAATGATGGCTTCAATTCCAAAATCCATCTGATAATCGACCTTTATTTTGATGAATTTCTCTGTTTTAACGTTAAAACTCCCGTTTAACCCAAAATTGATGAGCTTGGGTGATTAACCGACTATTAGATCGATTAAATCGGTACCATGGCTCTGATACCACTGCTATTCCAGGAACCAACGAGTTTGATGGAGCCTCGGTCCCGATACGACGTGTTCGGTGCATTTATTGTTACTAAGAAAGTAGTAGAAGATTGATACGACACCTAGCAGTCACTTATAATTTGGTCTCTTATTCATATCTGAAAGTTATAGCACCACGAGACCAGTTGGACAACATGTCTCCTCTGGGAACCAAAAGCTTGTCCAAATGGGAACCCCAACTCCCTATTTATAGGCAACAGCATATCCAGTCCAAATGAGCTAGTGTCCATCCGTCCGGATGGTCATCTGTCCGGATGGACTTTACAATATTAATACCTATTTGACCGGATGGGGTTTGGACTATTCAATTGTCCATCCGACCGGATGGACTTTGACAATACTAAAACCTTTCCAACTTATACTATGCTATACAATATTCAACACACGCTCTATCTAACTATTCGCACAACGGCAGGCGTACGAAATATGCATCAACAAAAGTATCCAAACCGTACAGCATGTTCCTTTTGCAATCTGATGTACTTAAAATACAACATATAAATTCTATCAAATACGGAGTAAAATCAACCTTTATCCGTACTAATATTGGAAAAAGCTTTTTCTTTGTTCCTTTTTTAATTTACAGGGTCAAAAGAGCTTAAACGCACAAAAGGAGCAAAATAACAGCAAAAGCCAACATAAATACAAAGAAGATGGATTGATGCAACTCGCCAAGCCCTCATCCACATCCAAACCAAGGAAATGGCAAGAACATAAGACATGACAAGGGGTCGTGCCCACCAGGCACGAGCCGTGTCCAAGATTGGAATCTCTTCAGAAGAAAAGACAACAACAAATGACAAAACAGACAACCAACACGAGGCCGTGCTAAGGCAACACGGGGCGTGGTCAACTTTAAGATTCGCAGAATATGAGATAGTACAACAAGTACATTTTCCATGGTCTGTGCCGTTGACACACGGGGCCGTGTTAATACAAGACCTAACACAACAGTTAATGAGGAAGAGAGAGAGATAGAGAGAGAAAGAGATGGCCACGGGGCCGTGCCAGGCGGGCACGGGCTGTGTTGAGCTTCGGATTTCAGATATAAATAGGGGTGCTTGGTTCCATTCCAAACCATCCCTTGGCAAACCACTTCTCTCACACTTGCCACCACTCCACCACCACTCCACCACCATCATCCACCACCATCATCCATCTTCCTTCATTTAGAGTGTGTAGTAGTCTCGGGATCCAAGATCTATCATAAAAGTCTTTGTCAAACAAAGGCCATGCTTGGCTAAACTCTTACATCACTTTGTGAAGACAAATCTTTTATGTATTTCTTTTTTATTTCCAATCTTTGGCTCTTTTTTAATTGGCTATGTATTAATGACTTTAATAACTAGTTTTTTATATTGAAGGCGAATTTATCTAGCCATTCTTCATATGTTGTTGATTCACATATTCGTGTCTTTGCGGTCTATATAAAGCACATTAATTACTTGGAAGGGGGTTAGAAGGGTGGTTGAGTAATTCTATGTCTCATTCAGTGTATAGATCTTGCAAGAACTTGGTTCAAGCTTAGTACTACTCCATGGATTGGCCAGGAATGACATGCCCGACTGAGAGTAAGAAACCGCTTGAATCCCTTATTTATAAACTACTATTAAAACTTTAAACCAACCCTGCGAGTACTGTATCCCTGCTGACTCAGACCAAAGGGTTGAGGGTAACGCTGCCTGGAAGGGAGCCTACTACTATAACTTAAAGACAATCTCTTAAAATGCCCAAAGTGCGGAAATCATTAAAGGATACATAAAGTGGAGTTGGAACCAAGTGATTCCTTCTTGTCTATTTGTTTTTCCTTATATTTTATTTTTGCTTTTTAGTTTATCTTTTTATAACTTTAAACCTTTTCTTCAAAGTTTGGTTAGATTAGACGTTAACGATAAGCCGATATTAAAAGCTCTTGTGTCGTTGGACGACCTCGATATCTTGCCATCACTATACTACGTCCGTGATCGGTGCACTTGCCCTAACGTTTGTGTAGAGTGATAGTAGTATATCGTGTTTTATAAATTTAAAACTTTAATTTGCGAGTAAAAAGAGCTAAAATATATCTAGAAATATATACACCCGCATGCACGTCAAGTTTTTGGCGCCGTTGCTGGGGACATAAGGATTTTGAGAAAGCTTAAAATTAACGGCCTAATCATTTTTATCTTTTCTTTTTTAGGTTTTTCTTCCTTTTCTTTAAATTTTCCACTTTCTGCAGAAGTGACACGGGGCCGTGTCTGATCAACACGGGGCCGTGTCAACTCTCCAGTACCCTTAAATCTATTTTCTGCAAGATACAGACTACAGCATGGGGCCATGTCAGGCTAACAGTTTGTAGGAAAATAGTAACCGCCTGATCCCGACGGTTAAAAACTTTCTGGAAAACATGGATTTTTATGATTATTTTTACCCCCGACACTCTTACGGTGAATGGTGCGATTATTATGGGGGGGATCATGAAGAATCAGAATGTGGCATTCTAAACTTCACTTCCCACTACTTAGCACCATCGTTTTCCTGTAACGATCACCTTAAGATGGGCGGGAGTAAAAATGATAATAACATCCATCCACCTGAACTCCACCAACCCTCTCACCTAGAAGACTTAGAAGACATAAGTCAAATAGAAAAGTGGATTCTCCAAAAAATCAAAGAAATAGAATCCTTGATAAAGGCGCGATGTTCATCAAGGATCCCAACCGAAGGAGAACCAATAGAAGAAAAATTGGGTACAAACAACACCGAGACCAACAAACCTACCCTAGACGCTTGCGAAAATGAAGGTGATAGTCGTCCCTGTTTCGATTTCTCGATGACGGTCCCCTTTACAGTGTGTGAATTTCACACTGACGGTTTGGACAAGAGCGAGTCGACTCATACCTTCTTTAACAAGAGCCCGGATAAGGTAAATAAGGGATGGTTCTGTTTTCCCATTTTTAAAGTAGGCTTCTATCTTTCCGACAACCTCTTGCGTTTTCGTACCTCTCGCCGGAGCCTAAGGTATATCCGACAATACGGTGTTGTTCCAACCAGTAAGGAACCACCCGATAACGGATAATTCCTTAAAACCCTAGACAAGCTTCATAAATTCCCTGAACACTGTGCTGTGTTCCTTGAACACAGGTCCGTGCCCAACCTTCTTCCAGAACATTGGGTGTGTTGGACTAACAACGACATCATTATATATTTTCATTTCATGCATAACCATGATGGAAGATTGTATATGCAAAGAAGAACCGGCCACGTACTATGACAACTACTAGCGTTTCCAAAGGATTGATTCCATCGGAACTAAGCCCAAACCTTATGTTCCTAACCTCACTACTAAATTCTGGATATTTTCTATTAATATTTCTCCATTGTGGAGAATCCGCCACTAGTCTTAATTTTCCATCCTTTATACGCTCATCTGAATGCCAACATAATAATTTTGCTTCATTCTCGTTTGAAAATAATCATTTTAGTCCAGGTATAATAGGAAGATACCACAACACTTTAGCCGGTGGTCCATTTTTCTTCACATCATTATCATATTCACTAGTTTTTCTTTTTTCTCGTGTACCTTGATTCACCACACTTGACACATTCATGGCTATTTTCATACTCATTTCTATACAAGATGCAATCATTCGGACATGCATGGATTCTTTCAACTTCCAATCCCATGGGATTCATCATTTTTTTGGCTTGGTAAAACGAAATTGGTAACTCATTACTGTTCAGAAGCATGTCATGCAAAACTACTAATAAATCTGTGAAACTTGTATCACTCCATCTGTTTTTTGCCTTCAAGTTAAACAACATCAAAACAACTTCAAGTTTTGAAACCTCACAACCATTATATAATGGTTTTTGTGCATCTTCAAGTAGATGTTGTAATTTTACTCTATCATCATCGTCAATATCGTTATTCTCCAAATCATTAAACATGTCATCTAAATTGTTATCATTTAGACTGTCATTATTTAAATTGTCATCATTTAAATTTTCCTCGTTTAAATTGTCACCGTATAAGAAATTATCATGTTCCACATTCTCTAAATTAACCGATGTCTTGGCATCGTCAATCCGTGATTCGCCATGCTTTGTCCAACAAGTGTAACTAGGCATAAAACCATTTACAATCAAATGATACTCTATGTCTCTAATATTTTCATATTTTTGAAAGGTTTTACAAATCCTACAAGGACACCAAATATTTTTAGAGCTAACATTCCTCCGATTAGCTTCAGCATCCTTAGAAAAGGTAGAAATGCCTTTTGCATATATTTCAGAACTAGGCAGACTATGGTAAATCCAATATTCTCTATCTTCCATCTGAAAATTAAAATAATCAAATAAGTAATATGCAATTAAACATGTACGTGTTGTTAATATATAGGTACTCTAGGGTGGTGGATCCTAAACCCACTTTTTAAATATTCTATCTCAAATGTATATATTTTAATGTGTTAACTATTTAAGAAAAAAAATGACAACATTTCTCCTTAACTCCCCAAGTATGTGGATAAACCACAAACCCGAATGAGTGGGGGAAACGCTGCTAAATTTATATAATCATCAAAAACATGTCAAACGTTGTTACAAACATATTTAAAACGTCGACGCCCTATGGGTTTTCATTTTTTGAAATCTATCCAAAACATCATCTAAAGATAATTTCTTAAGCAATTCTTTCTTTATATAACATAAGTTCATCGCTCCATAACATAATGTTTCAATTTTAATTTTAATTTTCAACTATTCAAGGTAAGTTGTAACAAAGAAATTTCAAACCTATTTAACAACTTTCAAACCTCATAAGGTAAGTTGTAATCACCCTAAAAATCATCTAAACAACGTCAAAACACACAAAATTTCAAACCTATTTATCAACTTTATTACCCTTTTTTCTCCTATAATATCAACCAAAATCATCAAAATAACAAAGAAATTTACCCGTGTTCGGATTCCGGTTAGATTTGGTGTCAAACGACGGTGGTATGGTGGCTGATTACGGTGGTCGACGGCTGCTGGACTGTTGTTGTTGGGTGATTTTGTTCGTTAGCAGTGAAGAGATGCAAGAGAGAGAGAGAGAGAGCGGGAGAGAATTTCTAAAGGTTTTAGGCTTTAATTATTTTATTATAGTTTGAAATATTGTTCTGTTTGGTTAATGGGCTAAGACTTAGTGGGCTAGCTAGTTAGAATTATAAGTGGGTAAAGATATGGGTATTTGGGTTTAGTTTTTTTTTTTTTTTTTGGGTATTCAGGTTTAGTTAGTTAGGTATTCAAAGTTATATAATTTAGGTAGTATTTTTTTAAATAAGAGTTTACTAAAAAAAATTAAAATATAAATTGATAACACTTTTTACCTAAGGGGTGCGGACGAAAAATTTCAAGGGTGCGGTCAAAAATTCCAAAGGGTGCGGACGAAAAATTTCAAGGGGTGCGGACGGGATTTTCGACGGAACTTGGCACTAATTTTTTTTCCCCGGGGGTGCGCCCACCCACCTTGGACTGGGCGCTAATTTATGTTATCTAATATATACACATACGGGGAACTTCCATACATAATCAATTTTAAGTATATAACTGTAAGCATGGTTGTAAAACAAAGTTTCCAATGCCCAGTACTTCCCGAGTAGTCGCTACAAGGTAGGCTGCCGATGCGACTTTTTTTTACTCCGCCTAATTACTCGGAATAGGTCAAATGCGGTCAACCTCGGCCAAAATCGTATCTAGTAGGTCAACTCAGGCCGAGTTTGACATAAAAAATAATAGAACATAATTTCTATGCCTATCATATTAAAGAAAATGAATATCATTTTCATGTATTTTATTATAGATATTAGTAAATTTATGTTATTTGACATATATTTAATTTTCAAAAACTAGTTTCTTTATAATTTAACATGTCCGAGTACTCCCGAGTACTCTCCGCCTAGGTCGAGTACTCTCAACTCTCTGGTCGACCGACTAGGGAGCGCCTAGCGACTTTTGCAACCATGTCTGTAAGAACTGCTTAATTTGTACAGACTTGTTGATTTAATCGGAGAACATAATCATCTTATATGTTACAGTTAAAGCGAAATTTTATTTTATCATCATTAGAAAACTACTTTTTTTATATATGTAAAAGTCCTATTTGTCGTCGCTAAAGGGTTTAGCGGCGACTTGTCGCCGCTATAGATCCGTCGCTAAAAGCCCTTGGTCGCCGCTAAAGATGTCGTCGCTAATGGTTGTTCACTTTTAGCGGCGACATTTTGATCGCCGCTATAGACCGTCCCTAGGGCAGAGCCCGACAAATTGTATTAATAGAAAGAAGAGAATTACATAACAAACAATGGATCCTACCTCACAAAGGACATAGGACATGCCATGGGGAAGAGTACAACGGTCGAAGCAAAAGAATACTAAAATATATTTAAACACCGTTACATGTCATTGTAGCCCCACATAGGCACTAGAAAAAGAGTACAACATACAAAAACAACAATACCATAACTCTATAAATTGTGTCATCATGAGCGTACGTTGTTTGTTAATATTATCCATGTCTAGGTAGCAAACAATGAACACCTTAAGTTTATGCCATGTTGAAGAGTCTTCATCACACTTGCGCCTCAAGATCTCATCAATATCTAAAAGATTCTATACTATACTAATTAGTTTAGTTACAATTCAAGTTATATTATTAATAATTATACAATATTCATGGAACAAAAACAAGAAAACAAAAGCCGGCTATGGAAACTACATTACTAGCCGGCTCATTGATGCTATCCTTCAAACTCAAATTAATTTAATATATTTAAGCTTATTTTTTATAGTTCTCACATTCTCAATGACTTCATCTATATAAAGCGTACAAAACGTTGCTAAATCTAACTTTCTGAAAGAGGCAAGCAACCCTTTGGTTCCTCAAGTATGAAAACAGTAAGAATTTTCAGTTTTATTTTACTTGCAACGCTTGCGGTCGGCCATGGAGATACTGATAGAAAGGTAACAGGATCCATCATTGTCATTTTTAATAGTTTGCCAGAATAAAATCAGTACTTGTAACCCTATGGTTAAAAAGGTCTTGTTACATTAATATCTTTATGAACCATATTTCCTTCCAAAAACAATGGATTTGTTTCTAACTTTTTTTTTTTTTTTTTATCCGAAAATTTGCAATGTGGTAGCATTACATAGTCTACATGGGACAACACTCTCACCCGAGCTCAGAGTCTGTCATCTCGGCTAACCATGACATGCTTGCATCGGTTCTCCAAAGGCAAGCTATAGTCTATAGGACTAAGACGTACTATAGACATTCGTTTGATATTCATACAACTATATCTTGTTGGTCCCATCTGAATATATTCATAAGGGACCTCGAACAAAACCCTTATGACAAATCATTTTTATCTTGCAGTTATAGCGGAGCAAAAGAAGCAACAATCCACCATTATACTAAAAGTTTTAGAGGCTTCTCGGCAATGCTTACACCTGATCAAGCAACAAAACTTTCAGGTGATCACCTTACTACAAGAAAATAGAATAAAATTAAGCTAGTTTCTTTTGTGGCACGTAGATTTAAATTCTAATCAACCTATACTTTTCTGACACAGATCTAGAAAACATTCTAATCTATAGCTTTAGTGACACAAATCTTGAAAAAAAAATCTAGCCTATAGCTTTACTGGCACAAAGGGATTGTATATCGGTTGGATGAGACAAGTTATAGAACAAGATAAGAAAGTATGTATAATGTGCTAAGCTTATATAGATTAAAGGTGTAAACGAGTCAAATGGTTAATGAGATACTAAAAATCGGCTGGCAAATAACATGAATCAAGTTGAGCTTAAACGAGGTCGAGTTTGAACGAGGTTAAACATAAATTAGACTTCGGTTCATGACTGAGCACAAGCTTCATATACGTTGCTTGATTAAAGCTCGCGAACCTAAACAACACACATATTTATACAAATATTATTTTATATATATATATATATATATATATAGGATCACGCTAAAATGAGAACCACCTCGAGAACTTTTTGATCCGGGCCTTGGTGGACCAAATTTTTTTTTCAGAAACGTAGATGCATGTATAAAAACAACATTTGTAAAAAAAATTCAAAAAAAAATGTCGTGGGTGTAGTTTTGAGCAACACAAGTTTGTGTTTACGGGACCCGTAAATTTTCCGACCAGATTTACGGGTCCCGTAAACACAAACTTGTGGCGCTCAAAACTACACACACGACATTTTTTTTTTTTGAATTTTTTTTACAAATGGTATTTATATACATGTATCTACGTCTATGAAAAAAAATTTGGTCCACCGCGCCCCCTACGGTGTAGTTCTCACGGTTCTTACAACTCGAGTTGGTTCTCATTTTAGCATTCCCCTATATATATATATATATATATATATATATATATATTTAGAGAAAGTATAATGTACTTCAGGGCTTAACCTACATTAACATACATGACAAAAAATATAACGTGCGTTATTATCATAGAACGTGCGTGATTATAGTCCCATGCGTGATTATGTGGTCCCATGTGGTCCCATGCGTGATTATACCCCTGATCCAACGGTTACCATTGTCTCCTACGTGATGTATGATAAGACTTTTTGTATGTTAACCTTTCTCTATATATTTATGAATATTATTGATTATATAATTATGATAAAACCATTAATTAATATGTATTGTGTTATATATAAAAATAAATATAAATATACATAAAACGATTTCATAAAATAAATTGACTGATAAAAAATAAATGACTGGAGCCTAAGTTTGATTCAAGCTCAAGCTTAGAATTAAAACACAAGCACTACTACACAAATGAGAAAAATTAACGAATTTTGACCGTGAAAACAGTCGCAAATTTAGCGACCATCTTTACGTTCGAAATCAAAACAGTCTCAAAATTAGCGACCAAAACAAATCCATCGCAATTTTAGCGACCATAAAATCTGTCGCAAATTTAGCAACCAGGTTTTATTCGGTTGTAGACAGTCGTCAATGTAGTGACCGAACATATTCCATCGAAAATACAAGAATTTGGTAGCCAATATGGCCAAAGAAACTATATAGATCGCAAATACAGTTGCTAGTTTTATATCTAAAAATTAAGGGTTATTGGATTTTATCACCCCTAACTATTGGCTATTTGCCGTTGCCACCCCCAACTATCATTTTGACGCCCGTCACCCCCAACTTAACACTTAGTGTGTTCTGTCACCATGTCATTAATTGATCACTAACTTTTGATCTTGGTACTATACTTTTGGGGGTGTCATAGGGATCTTAGAAAGGTTTTAGGGATCTTAGGACACCCCAAAAGTATAGTAACAAGATCAAAAGTTAGTGATTAGTTAACGACATGGTGATAGAACACAATAAGTGTTAAGTTGGGGGTGACCGGCGTCAAAGTGATAGTTAAGGGTGGCAGTGGCCAATAGCCAATAGTTGGAGGTGATAAACTCCAATAACCCAAAAATTAATCTGGTCACAAAAACGTTCGCAAAAATAGCAATGAAATTTATTTCAGTTGCGAAAATAGTGACGGAATTTATTTTTGTCGTCAATATAATTGTCTCTAACTATTACTGTATACATCTTAACTTTTTGGTTCATCCCAATTGTGATCGTTTTTAACAGTTACAGTCTGGTTTGCGTCGCAGAAAATGAAGATGTTGTTTCGGTCTTCGAGAGCAGGAAGAATCGATTGCATACGACCAACTCATGGAAATTTTTAGGAATAGAATCTATTTCCCAATATAACAAGCTTCCTATAGATATACAATCAGATGTTATTATCGGTGTCATTGATTCAGGTACTTGTTACAAATATTAGTTTCTTATAAACTTGTTTTTAGCATGCCTCGTTGTGACATAACACAAGCTCATGATTAGTGTCCTAATGAAAAACAATACTCAATTTAGGCGTATGGCCCGAGTCACAAAGCTACAATGACTATGGATTAGGGCCTGTGCCGACAAGGTTCAAGGGACAATGTGTGTCAGGGCAGAATTTCACGCGATACAACTGCAACAGGTAATCGATGCGACGCATGTCTTTATGTATAGAGTTTCACATTAAGATGTGAACCAGTATAAGATTAACCAACTTAAATGATAGGTATTACTTATTTGTTGCTAAAAGTTTGTTAATGCTGTTACTCTTTTATCACGGATTGCTAAAGGGACTTGTCCTGTGTATTGTGACACATTTGTAAGCTTTTCCATTGAGTTGAACTAAAACCCAATAAGCACTATGTAACCATTATTGCAATAATAACTAAAAAAATATGTATTAGTTGACTGTAAGTGCGTAACAAATACATACTTTTGTCACTATATTTATTTTGTGTCATATGATGTATTTGTGTTCAAATCCATGAGATCTTAGTTGCCGATTTTGTATATTCAATTGGTGTTTTTCAGGAAACTTATAGGAGCTCGATACTACTCAAAAGGATTCGAAGCGGTAAATGGTCCTCTTGAGAATTTTAACCAAACTTTCTTCAGATCAGCACGAGACAGCGACGGCCACGGGACACACACATCATCTACTATTGTTGGATCAAAGGTTTCCAATGTTAGCCTGTACGGGCTAGGCTCAGGTACCGCAAGAGGGGGCGTGCCAAGCGCTAGACTGTCTGTATACAAACCATGTTGGTTCGATGATTGTACAGATGCCGACATTCTTGCAGCATTTAGCGACGCTATTCATGATGGTGTCGATATTATTTCCATATCTCTTGGTCAAGACCCTCCCCAACAAATTTACTTTGAAGAAGCGATTTCTATTGGTTCATTTCACGCGTTTCAGAAAGGTATTGTTGTAAGTGCATCGGCTGGTAATAGCTTCTTTGCAGAAACAGCTACGAATGTGGCTCCATGGATCCTCACCGTTGGTGCTAGCACCGTCGATCGTGAGTTTCCGTCGTACCTACTTCTTGGGAATCTTAAACAGTTGAAGGCTTTTGGGGTAAACACAAAGCTAGATCAAGGGAAACAATATAGTTTAATATCTGGGGGCGATGCTGCAGCGTCAAAAATTCCCTCTAGAAATGCAAGGTATTTTAAAGAAGCTGACGCATAGCGGAAGCAGAAATAAAATGAATGATTAAACCATTATGTCAAGTTCTCTTTTTTAGGGTAAAATTGACCTCCTAATTATTGAAATGGCTTCTTATAGTAAAAGCATAAACTTACATAGAAAATGAAATAAATTGAAACTCACGAAATTAAAGAAAAACTGTTTTGAGTCTGGAATTGGGACTCAATGATGGAATTCGGGTCCAACAGTCAGGACAAACTGCCTGCCCGTAACACCATACGTATACTAAGTTATGCCTTTTTAAGGTGAGCTTTTTCTAAGTTCATTTGCACTGGCGGCTTTGATGGTGTGCGGGGAGGACCTCCGTACAAGGCCCGTGATTTCGAGGGACACGCGATTTTAAAAAAAAATCCGGTATAAATATAAGTTATTTTTTTAGATAGTAAACACATACCAATTTCAATATAGGTCCATTTACAAATCATTTTTTATAGTTCAGAATTTAGCCCACTTGGCATTAGGTTTATTGAGCCCAATACTAATTTGAATTTTCTTAATAATAATAAAACATTACGGAATGCCACATTTTTTCAAGCTCGAACAGGGTACGTGAATTCTCAGAGACGCCTCTGCTCATTTGTAATGGTCTTGCCTATCCAAGTTATACATTTTTAAGTATGCCTTACTGTATTAGAAAACATAACAAGCCCCTAGTACAGTCAGAAATCACAAAAAATACAATACTTAATGGGTGAAAAATAGTGCAAAAAATGTCCCCAACTGAATTTGCAGATAAGCATGACATCTATAGTGGTTTTTCAACCAAAATTGTCACTAAAATAGCAACCAAAATGTACCAATGATGACACTATTTGTAGCGTGTGACATTAGCGACGCTTATTTTCCGAAATCCGAACTAAACAAATAATTATTGTTTTATCTCCTCTAGTTTCTGCAAGAAAAATACATTGGATTCAAACTCAATCAAGGGGAGAATCGTGGTATGTATTCTTGAGGAGCTTAGTGATGACAGGTATGAGAAGTTGACTACAGTAGAAGAAGGCGGTGGTGTCGGGATGATCCTCGTCGATCCCCTTGCAAAATACATATTGCGTCAGTCAGTAATTCAAAGCGTTTTAATCGGGGAAGCCGAAGCTGAGGAGCTTCATAAGTACATGAAAACCGAAAAGTAAGTCACTAAATCATGAATACATTCACTAGACAATTAATGGTTTAAAAACATAATTATCATCTGACCGAAATAGTTTCATCGTAATTCTAGGAATCCAACAGCTAGGATCTACCTAACGGTAACAAATGTCGGGATTAAACCAGCACCAACGATGGGGGTCTTCTCCTCCAAGGGACCAAACGTTATAACTCCCGACATCATTAAAGTCGGTATCTTTCCAATATGTATTATTTTACCAAATGAAACTCTGAATTCTAATTGTGCAACGAAAATGAATGCAGCCGGATATAACCGCACCAGGAGTGAACATTTTGGCCGCATGGTCTCCTGTATCGACAGCAAGAACCGCTGGCAACAACATCAACTATAACATTCTCTCTGGCACCTCTATGTCGTGTCCACATGTATCTGCAGTGGTTGCACTATTGAAATCGGTTCATCCTTATTGGAGCCCAGCCGCGATAAAGTCTGCAATAATGACCACAGGTTAGCCCTTTGCTTAGTAGGTTGGACAAAAAATATTGTTTCTTAGGCCTCATTTGTGACCAAAAATCGGTCACGTTTAATTTTGTGACTTACTAGTTAATCTCTTAGTAAGTTGACAGAGTGTTTCCTTTGATGCCCTGATATGTAACTACGGTTGCAACCAGGGATATTAAAAAACTCTCAAAAGCGACTAACATGTCACAACTAAAGCAAGTCGGCCGATTTAAGATTCTAACGATTCGGTTTTCAATGTTCGAAAGTCTAAAGGTTCGGTTCAGCTTGAAGCTTGGAACCGACCGTGTAAATCCAACCGACTGTCTAACTAACCAGATATTATCAATTTTCTTACAGCAACCACCACTGATAACACCCAGAATTTTATAAGAAACGACGACTCTACAAATGCGACGCCTTTTGATTACGGATCAGGACACATAAATCCAGCTGCAGCAATAGATCCCGGGCTCATTTATGATTATGGCACCAACAATCTCATCGATTTTCTTTGCAGCTATGGGGCAAGCGTTTCACAACTCAAGAACTTGACCGGAACACCAGTTTACTGCAAGAATCCTCCCACACCCTCTTATAACTTCAACTATCCTTCTATTGGTGTCGCTACTATGTCTGGAAAATTATCGGTTTACAGGACTGTTACATATGTCGGTGAAGGCCCAACTGTTTATTATTCAAAACTAGAAGCAATTACAGGAGTAAGAACTTCAGTTTATCCTAATGTCCTTAGGTTTTTGAAATCAGGGGAGAAGTTGACTTACAGGATCGATTTCGTACCTTATAAAAGCAGTAATGGTAGCTTCGAGTTTGGATCATTGACATGGAGAAATGATGTTCATTTGGTTAGAAGTCCGATTGCTGTTAATGTAGTTTCGGTTTAATATCATAAAGTCAGTTTTGAAAATTTACATATATCTTACTTTAGATCTTCTAAACAACAAATTGTTCTTGTATCATCTATATGTCAAACTTAAAACTTTTTTTTGGGATGTATACAAGTTGTGTTGAGACAGATCGAGCTAATGAGTGACTCATCTCATTTATATTACTTAAAATTAGGGTTGTCCAAACTGCTCGACGATGGTTCGAAAAATGCTCGTTCGTTTCCCGCTCAGTTTGTAAATGAGCCGCTCGGATCGGTTCGATTCAAATCCAATATATCCAAGCATGAGCAAAGGTCCGCTCGCTCGTCGATCGCTCCGTTTCGCTCGAATGATTTTTATTAAATAATATATATATATATAGTAGGGTTCGCACGGAAAGTGTGTTTTTCCTAGAAAGTCTAGGAAGCGATCTGGTCCATCCGATTGGTGTGTTTAAGGGTTGAGATTAAATCAATGGCAATCTTGTAATATTTGAGTTTAATTAATTGATTGTTTTAAATGAGTAGGGGCAATTTTGTTAATGGCCGTGTTTTAAATCAATTAGATAACCGCCCAGTTCCTAAATTCAAGCGATTTTCCCTCTCTCTCTCTCCAAACCCATCTTGGAAACCCCAATCCCTACCAAAAATAACTACAATCATGGAAGAAGATAACTTTAGAAACGATGGAGAGCACCGGATCAAATTAAAACACTTCTCCATCTCCACCATCTCCGAGTTCATCATTACCATTCAAATATTGTTCTTATCATCTCCGTTTTCTTGACGATGTGTTTTAACAGCAAGCAAATTAATACAGTTGTGTTTTAGCAGCAAGCAGATTCATACAGTTGTGTTTTAGCATTCAGATTCATACAGATGTGTTTTAACAGCAAACAGATTCATACAGATGTGTTTTAACAGCAAGCAGATTCATACAGATGTGTTTTAACAGCAAGCAGATTCATACAGATGTGTTTTAACATATCCAGATTCATACAGATGTGTTTTAACAACAAGCAGATTCATACAGTTGTGTTTTAACAGCAAGCAGATTCATACAGATGTGTTTTAACAGCAAGCAGATTCATACAGATGTGTTTTAACATCCAGATTTATACAGATGTGTTTTAACAGCAAGCAGATTCATACAGCTGTGTTTTAACATCCAGATTCATACAGATGTGTTTTAACAGCAAGCAGATTCATACAGCTGTGTTTTAGCATTCAGATTCATACAGTTGTGTTTTAACAGCAAACAGATTCATACAGTTGTGTTTTAACAGCAAGCATATTCATACACTTGTGTTTTAGCATTCAGATTCATACAATTGTGTTTTAACAGCAATCAGATTCATACCCTGTGTTTTACCATCTTTATATTGTGGGATCTATAAAAAAAATTGACTTTAGCCCTGTAAACTGTTAAAACACAGCACCAAGAACATGCTGATAAATTCCAGTAATCTTCTGAACAATGGAATATGCGATGTAATGTGACATGGGATTTTAGTTAATGAACACATTGACTTCAAGATTTGAATTCGAAAATAATAAAAATTCCGAAAATCATGGAATTTTAGTTAATGAAGATACATTCCAAAAATAAAATTAAAATGTGAAATTACATGATAGCCCTTTTACTTAAAATCCCTCAATGACACATGTCCAATTCTTATTCCTTCCTAGACTTTCTAGGAAAAATAGACTTTCCACCAAACTCCTACTCTATATATATATATAGGTAAAGAGTAAAATACAAATGTGCTTATCGTACGATACGTACGCGATCTTCCCAGCCGTTCGATCAGGTGCAGATCTGGTGCGAATTCAATACATATCGCATGTGAAAAATGGTTAGCACGGGGTAGTGTGAAAAATGGCATGGGGTGTGTAGATGGACAAAATCGCATGTGGAAGATTTGAATATCGCATGTGAAAAAATGGCATGGGGTAATGTGATAAATAGCATGGGATGTGTAGAATCGCATGTTGAAGATTGAATATCGCATGTGAAAAAATGGCTATCATGGGGTAATGTGAAAAATGGCATGGGGTGTGTAGAATCGCATGTGGAAAATTGAATATCGCATGTGAAAAAATGGCTAGCATGGGGTAATGTGAAAAATGGCTTGGGGTGTGTAGAATCGCATGTGGAAAATTGAATATCGCATGTGAAAAAATGGCTAGCATGGGGTAATGTGAAAAATGGCATGGGGTGTGTAGAATCGCATGTTGAAAATTGAATATCGCATGTGAAAAAATGGTTAGCATGGGGTAATGTGAAAAATGGCATGGGGTGTGTTATTTTCCACATGCTAACCATTTTTCCCATGCGATATGTATTGAATTCGCACCAGATCTGCACCTGATCGAACGGCTAGGGTTATCGCGTACGTAATGTACGATAAGCCCTATTGTACGTTAACCGGCCTCTATATATATATATATATATATAGTGTAGATTTTAAAGATTAAAAGCCCAAAAAAATATACTAGCCCAACTTAATAGTTAACACCAAAATCTAACTCTAAATCCCTAAATCCTAAAACAATAACATAAACTGATTGTTCGAATGTTTAATCTGCATATCTCGCCGCTGCTACACACCAAAATCTAACCCTAAATTCCTAATTCCTTAAACAATCTCGTGATCTGATTGTTCGATCTCATGATGAGGGTGAAGTCCTTGGTATAACTTGCTAAAGTCCTCTCTATTACACAATCACATATCGCACTTTATTTTGTGCTTCTTGATATTGTTAAGAACATTTTTAGAATCATGATTTTGGTTATGTATTGCTTTTGTTAGTAAGGTGTTGGACATGTTTTAATTAAGTTAGGATCTGTTTTCATTGAACGCAACCTTATAATAGTCTTGATTTCAATTTTTTTATTGTTTTGCTACACATGTTTTAATTTCAGTGCTTTGAAAAACCGAGCGAAACCGAGCAAAAACGATCCGCTCGATTCAAATTCAAACCGAGCATGAGCATCACTTTTGTGCTCGGTTTTGCAAATTTGATCCGATCGGATCAGATCGGTTGTATTTCAATACGAGCACGAGCAGACCCTCGATCGGATCGGATCGGCTCATGAACACCCCTACTCAAAATGCATCCTAAAATGGTTTAGTTGACTCCTTGCGTATGCAAATGTAGATATGACAATAGGGCAATTGGATTTGAATCGTTTTCATATAGAAGAATCCGGATGAAATTGGAATTCAGATTCTATTCCTTATCGTTTAGGTTCCTATAAAAAGAACATTTTTCGCGAGAAGTGTGAGAAGGCATGGAAATTGACATGTTGGCATCATGTTTTGGGTTCTTTTGGAAAGAAAAACACCAAACATAACAATTTAAGACACAATGCAATAAATTCTAGGCTTAAAACTTAAACTTAATGCCAAGAACGTTAAGTAGAGTGTTTTTAGTGTTAAACAATGTGTTTTAGTTGTGTTTCAAATTTCAAACCTATAATATATTGCATTTTATTTTAAACTGCTATGTTTGATATTTTTCTTGTCAAAACAACCCAAAACATCATGTCTAAGTCCAAAATATGATGCCTACATGTCAATTCTTATTCCTTCTCACACTTCTCACGAAAAATATATTTTTTTACAATAATCTCACCATATGATATTTTTATATAATATAATAACTGTATTAAAACCAACTCTTAGGCTCTTAGCTACTGACGAGGTATGGTACTGGACCCGACCCGAACGGTCGGACTTTTCTGCTATTTATCACTTTTATATTAATTATATATTATTATTATTGTGTACTAACCCGCGAGGCCCAGCGCATTGTAGTTTATACTACACTAGGCTGTGGGCTCGTAGAGACAACCCCTAACTGGGCCTGGCCCATTAAGGTTAGGGTTTTCCTATATCTCCTATATAAGGAGGTCTCCACCTCCTCATTAGGGCATGAGATATAGGGCAACACTTTTGTAGCTGGAAATAGGTGATTCTTCCTCTACCGGTCGTCTCTACAATTGCCCACGTTTCTCTATTCTTGTTTACAGGTCTAGGTTGAAGTAGAGAAGACGAGGTCTGGCCGTTCATCATCGTAGAAGTACCGACCCGCTCGGTTTATGCTTCTTCATTGGCGCCATCCGTGGGACCAGGCACGAACCACATCTCGCTATGTCATGAATAAACATTTACCAAAGATCTCAATGTCCGCCTCCCGCGCATGACAACATGTTCCGCCACCCGCGGGGTAACGGTTCCCAAGTTTTGCACTTTCTTTGTCGTTGTCAAAATCTTCGTTTCTATGCTTGACATAAGACATACAGGTATCTAGAAACTTATTCACATGGAGAGATCTATAGGCTTATTTTCTGGCGGATAAAGGCTCATTACCTTTAAACTTATATACCATACAGTTAACCAGCCTGCAACCCTAAGACATGCTCACACTTCAAGGACTTCACCCGCTGGTCCATTTTCCACGAAAATGAGCAATAGTTGTCGTTTTACAATCGCTTTTCCTTACGATCACCCTTAGAAAGGTGTGGTTACGAAAGCCACCACGCACGACGGATATATAAGGGGTGCTCAGTCCTCACAATCATAGTTTTGGTACATTGTTTATGTGCATATGGCATTATTTTCAATATTTAATTGCTACTTCAAAGCTACTAACATATTTAGCTGCATCGAGCACCGAATTGGGGGACTGCCACAGCATGATATTATTGTTGTTGCACCGTGTTAAAGACGATCACAAGACCGGGGCATTCCTGATTTATACACCAATGATCCTTATTCAAAAGCGCGTATATAGCAATATAACTACCAGGTGGGCCCTTCGATATTTCGAACAAGTTTGTTGTTGAGCTATCTTATTCGCAAGACAGCTTTTGGGGATACTGGATCGAAACATGGTGACCATAGCCGATCATCTTAACACAACTTGGTGCAAATGATTCATGAATGACAGAACACGCACTCGGTTGGTCGAGCGCGCCGGTGACACCCGCGTGGCGGAATCCTACGCACGCCGAAAAGTTTCGCCTGCCTACAATCAACTACGCATCCGCGGTAAAGCTCCGCCTGAGGGCACTTTGCGCGTGCCGATGGTTCTGCCTTGTCTTTTTTTAATGCAATCTTTTAACAAGGCCAAGAGTTTGCATCGAATAGTTGGTTGGTAAACTTATTGTGAAATTGTGGATCACTAACATCATTGAGCTATGGATTAAAACTTCAAATTTCACGTTTTGGAACATATAACAATGAAGTCAATGTAAGTAAAGTATGTATCCAACCATGCAGACAACTAAATTTAATAGCTTTTGAATTTGGTAACATGCTCACCAATGATGTCATTGCCACATTTTAGAGGGACACCTGCCCTAAAAACAATTTAGCAATCGTGTTAAATAAAAACCCCTCTATATCTCTTCTTGATAAATACGAGGTATACACATTACAAGCGATGTACATATCTTATGCATATTTTGCTTATTCAAAACCAGTATTTTAGTACAATGCTACTAACATTTACTAAGCAGCAATAATGAAAGACGAGCAGGAGGCAACATCATTTTGAGGGTCGAAATTTGTTTTCACATATCACGGAGCATGGACGTAGAGAACGAGCATCTCCTAAGGACAATGTTTCGAACTGTAGGTCCGGCTAGGGGAGGATCTAGTCGCCTAATCCTTGTGTACGAACCAACCCGGTTGTGCGGAATCCAACCGGAAATGGCAAACCGAGAACGAGATGAACAAGAACACGAGATACAAGACCGAGACTCAACGATTAACACCAATGTATTAATACGTAAGAAAAGTCGGTTACAAATCAATGTTTACAAAACAATCTTTGTAAACTCTCTAACAAATCTCTCAGTTCTTCTTGTGCGATTGTTGTCCGGTTCTTGTCTCACCCTTGTCCCTCAAAAACAAGATTTCAGCATGTATATATATATTCTGACTTGTGCGATTGAGTTGGAGTTCGGCCCAATGTTGGTGGCCCAAACAATATGATTGGTCCAAGATTCATGTACATGCACGTACATGAATTCTTATTTCCACATTTGCCAAGTTTAGTAATGTTTGGTCAACTGATGACATCATCATGACATCATCATGATGATGTCATGATGATGTGGCAAGCGGGAAACGTTCTCGGCTCTCCGTGCTTCGCGTGTCGAGCTCTGGGACGCACGACGGAGGAATGTCGTGACGTCGGGCTTGAGCCGAACCTAACCGGGTCGAACCGAACCAAGTCGCGTCGAGTCGAGTCGCGTCCACATATATGTATCAACAAACTCCCCCTTGGACGCTACTCGCGAGTTTCGCCTTTCTTGTCTTCTATGTCGGAGAATCTTCAAAGTCTTCACGTATTGAAAGCAGAAAGTGTATCAACAAACTCCCTTTTCATTTAGGAAGTGTGTTGACAAACTCCCCCTTAACATAAGCTCCCCCTTGAGTTATGCTCGTGAATGTCTTGATCTTTACAACTTGAGATCCTTGTGGTGTTGATGATGGCCAGCGGCAACTCGATCATTTTCATCATTTGAGTGCCTTCACGTTGTGTCTTCATTCCGAAGCTTGTCATCGACCATGTTCTCCTTGCCTTTAGAATCTGCACATGCAAGAAATCTAAACGCGTAATGAGAACAACTGCTTGGAATATCATAAGCAAAAGGCACACATGCGACCATTGTTTAAACAAACACCGTCCGACAGTTTGAAAGTTTAAAATACTTTATCCATTTCAAATTTTAACTTTCAACATTTTGCAAATTTCGACCGTTTATGAAGATTCAGTCGTTTTCGGTTTTCGTTCAGGTTTCAGGTAACGAAGACTCGAGCTCTAACATCGTACGATCGAAAATAAGATAGAAATAAAATCTTTTTGGATTTTTAGAAAGTTTATATTAAAACACGCCTAAAATCTTTTTGGTATTTTTGAATATTTCAAATGTAGAGACTGAAAGCAGTAAATAAATATATACAAAGATGCAGAAACTGAAAGCATTAAATAAATATTTACAGACATTCTTTTTGCGAGTTTCGAGGGTAAGAGAATCATATCAGTGTACGGTCATGCCAAAACGCTCTCTTTGTTCAATTAGTTAACATTAAGATAAGCATCCTATAATGATTATCGGTATTGTTGTCCACTTAAGCTCAACTTATCAGATGTAATCATGGCGAGGGGATACGTTAAGGTATGATTTATACTTACCGACCGGTGTTCATCCACATCACGACACATTCCCGTATCAAGGTATGCACGAGGGTTCATCTTACCGGTGAGTATACCGATTATCATCTGTTTGACCGTATATGATGTGAGATTCTCACTTATTTTGATTTGAAAACAAGCCCTATGTGATAGAATCACTTATTGATGAGGAACTTGATTTTCGATGCATGAGGGCACAGGAGCAAGTCCGTGAACAGGTCAGTACTTTCGTACAGCAGAGAGACGAACTTGACACCCGGAAAGAATTTGTGATATATTATCACTTATTTTGTTTGGACATGTGATTGTTGATCACTTATTGAGGTCGTATGCAATATGTACACGTATGTATGGTATCATGGAAGATCTAGACTTGCGTCCCCGTTATTTTTCGGTAAAAGATACAACCATGATACCCAGATGATAAGCAGCATAAAGACCGAATATTTCAGAACCTCGGCAATCTCTCAAACGAAATTTCGGTACTAAGACCATATGCCAATGAATGGTTCCCACCTGGTCTTCAGTCGGTTTAAGTTTATATCACCCTGCACACTTTAAAATGATTGTGAGCCTACCGATACATCTTATATAGAGCTGCTTATCGCTTTTCATTTTGCATTTCAGTTTTAAAGAGGTTTAGACAGACCACTGATGTACTATCATTTTCTCTTTTGCTCGCCAGGAAACTCATTTTTGTTTTTCTATTGTTTTTGTGTTTTTGAAATTTTTCGATGTTTTTGGATTTTCAAATTTTGGATTTACTCCCCCTAAAATCAATAAACCAAGATAAATTTAAAACACAAAGATATTTACAAAAATGATTTTCCGATGTGGATTACTCTTGCTTGACCTTAATGCCGTTTACCAGTAATAAATAGTCAAATCTTGATTTGTCAAATGCTTTGGTAAAATGGTCGGCACGTTGGTCATCGGTGTGGACCATGACAACATTGATGAGTTTCATAATGAAACAATCACGTGTGAAGTGATATTCGAGATCAACGTGTCAGGTCAAGGAGTGCTGAACGAGATGATAATAATTCATAAAGCAGCTTAAAATATCGACAATTATAGGAGAGATTAGAAATTTAAAACCGTATCCTGCAACTGCTTCGTGCATTGCCAGGAATCTGAGTGCTCTCCCAAACTGGATATCCACCAGGTGTGGATTTCAAAGTCGATTTTTGTAGCTACTGAGAAATCTCTTGACAGCAACAAGATCAGAAACCTTTGGGTCCGGCTGGTCTTCCACATTGCACCAGCGAAGGTCTTTGTCTTTCTCTTGAGAAGTAGTGTGCGGTTGTTCAATCCACGCCAAGGCATCCGCACACCCGGTTGGTTTGATCAACCAACACATTTTCTTCAATCACACCGCGAAGAAATGTACACTGCACGTTCATCTTGTTGATTTTGAACTTCAAACGTGCTGCAGGTGCGTACATTTTGATTGAATCTATCCTGGGGACCCGATCAAAAACCATAACAACCAATTTTGGCACATATTTCATCTGGTCGAATTTTTCAACTTCATTCAACAACATTCTTTCATCAGACATTTTTGTCTTCTTTTCTCCTCTCTCCATCAAAGGGCAACAACATTCTCCTAAATATAACAATATTTCGGAGCCGCATGTCGCCGATCTTGTGCATGGACGCTCCACTATCAACAATCCTAAGACTATCAATAGTTCCTCCTGGAACATCCTACACACTCATTCAGAGATTAGTTGGAGAGGGGGACCCAAGCCTTCACAGACTTGGGTCGTCCGTCATCATCGAGGATTGTGACATCCATTTCCCGATGATTCGGAATTGATGTAGCTCCCCCTGAAACAATTTCCAATTTTGGTTTCCAAATCTGTTTTTGGTTTTCAAGTTTAACATTTGATTCAACAGATTTTGTTTGGACAACGTCTGGTTTTAAAACCTTTTCAACATTTTTCCGTTGTTTCTTTCTTTGTTTCACTTCTTGTTGTTTAACAAGACGAGGGTCCTGTTTTGGTGAAACAAATCTCTTTCGATAATTTCGTTCACGGGGATCATCTTCTTTGGCTTTTAATTTATGAAGATACGGACAATTTCGAATTATATGACCAATTGTCCCACATTCAAAACATGATCTTCGTTCAACAAACCCCGAAGTATCATGTGATCGTCTTGCCGATGATGATGAACTTTGTGATCTCGAGGTACTAGGTTTCGAACAGTTTGGTTCATTTCTTTTCAACACTGTTGCTTGTTTAACAAAATCTAAGTTAGATTTGTTTTCAAACGTTTCAATTTTGTCCGTTCCCTTTGATTTCACAAAGTTTACCTTCTTGTCCTTTTTCTTGTTTTGGCTCTGTTTGCCTTTTCCATTTCCTTGGGCAGCGTGATTTTGCTTTCGTTGATTGTTTTGTTTTTGCAATTTTTGATTCCCATATTTCTTTCTAACTTCGGATTTTGGGATAGGAGCACACTGAGTTACTACAACTCCTGGGCTCGACTTTCCCAAAAACTTACTGGTAGAATCTTCGAAAACTTTATCAATCAAAGATTGATTGACATTTTTGATAGGGAAATCCTTGTCTGAATATATTTTATCAGATCCAATCAATGTGTAAAGCAAGTTCACGCTTTCACAGCTTCCAGACGAGGATTCAACAGACTTGGCTGTAGCAATCACAGACGGTTTTGCAGGTGGATCACAAAGGATGTGATTCTCAAGAGGTATGTCCTCTTCTTTGATCACCGCATCAGACTTTACTGAATCAGTATCATCAGATTCATCATCAGAAGAATCAGCATCCTCAATCACAACTGGCGGATCCTGATTCTGTTCAGCAGTTACAAATGTATCTGCTGACACATCCGAATCTGATGATACTTCCTTCTTGTATCCTAGTCCTGCTGCAAATTCCTCAACGTCCAAAGGAACAGATGGTTCAAAGTGAGTTCTATACTCCTCATCAGGCAGAGCATCATAATTGTTTCTCACGGGTGGTGGACATTTATTATATCCAATGCATGTGACATCCCTTTTCTCTTTCTGAACATCAATGATGTGATCCAACACATAGCTAGAGCTTAAATAGCTGTCTAACTTGAGTCGGATCGCCTCACTTTCAGTTTTAACACAAGCCATCTCTTTTTGCATTATCTCAAGACGTGTGATATACAAATTTATGTCAGTTTGTTTTCTGGAAACCATTTTTATCAGCTCTGTTTTATCTTTCTTTAATGTTTCAATCATCGATTTAAATTCCTTTTCATGGTTTTCATAAAACATGTTGGCTTCTGTGCACTTAGAAAGATCCACGGTCAACTTTTGATTGTGGATGAATGTCACATCATATTTCTCTTGCAAAGCCTCGTGTTTGCTTTGCAATTCACACCACTTATCATTCAACGAAACATGTTTGTCTTGCAAGTCAAACAAACTAGCTTGTAAAACATCATGTTTGCCTTGCAACTCAGACATATTTGCATCCAAATCAGCACATTTAACACTTAACCTAGCACACTTATCACAATTTACAGCAGTAGGTTCATCGACACATACCTGACTGGACGAACTGTCGACATTAGCCATAACGGCTGAATGGAGAGAAGAAGAAGAATGAGTAGCTTGATCCACCAGAATAGATTTTCTATCATCCCTTGCTGCAGCTTCTTCCAATAAATCATCAACGTCTGCCTCGACTGACGCACTTGATGTGTCACCCACATGATCATTGCCTGAACTCGAGGATTCCTCATCTGAACTTCTGCTGTAACCAGAAGACTCTTCATCCTCAGAAGATTCACCACCATTGATGGAAGATTCTCCACCACTAGCGTGATTTAAAATCTTGACAACCTCAGCAAAACAAGCGGTTACAGTAGATGGCCAACAGACTTGTTGTTGTGGAGCTGGTTGTAGAGGATTTCCATGCAAGTCTGTTGTTGGAGCTGGCTTTACTGGAACTTGTATCGGATTGCCATATAAATCTGTTGTCACAGGAGGCCTTTGGGTTTGCTGTTGAGGCACTGGTTGAGGAACTGGTTGAAGCGGATTTCCATACATGTCTGTTGGTCCGATAGATTGAGGAGGAAGTGGATTCCCATACATGTCTGTTGGTCCGGTAGATCGAACAGGTAATGGATTTCCGAACATATCAGTTGCTCTGATAGGTCGTTGGCTTTGAATACTCGGTGCGGGAGACGGAGTACCAAAATACATGTCTGTATTTACCGGAGTACCCCATCTTGGATTCATTTTTGATCAAGAATAATAAATACCTGAAAAATGCTTGAAACAAACAATTAAATCACTTATACAAAATTTTTTTTTTTTTTTTTTTAAATCTTGATAAAACAAAATCCCGCGAAACAAAGATGATCTTTAAAGACGAAACAGACGAAAACGGATGTTGAATGACGATGAAACCGGAGCCCAAATAGAAGCCCAAATAATTTGTTGTGCAAGCCCAATACTTGTGCGACTGATAAACTCTTGTGCGACTGATACAAATAAGAGTTAAATGTCACAGCCCAACTTCTTGTGCGAGCCCACTACTTGTGCGAGCCCAACTAAATATCTTGTGCGTTGACAGATCTTGTGTGACTATTAAATCTTGTGCGAGCCAATCATTTTGTGTGACTAATCATTGTTGTGCGACTGATCATTCTTGTGCGATTAAATAACTCTTGTGTGATAAAGTATCTTGTGCGACTATCAAAGTGATTCAATCTTGTGCGACCATCAAAGTGATTCAATCTTGTGCGACCGACCAATCTCTTTGACTTTCTAACCTCCTGACACAAAGTAACCCCTTTTCAAATCACTTTCGGCTACACTCCTTCTCAATTCACCAACCAATGATGATGTCCTTTTCACAATTTTCAAAGCACAAACAACTATACCAATACTTGACCAAGATTAAAAGGTTGAAAACATGAAGAACACTTTGAATATTTGTTGAAGATATGAAGAACAACCCAGAAAATTTGAATTTTCCGGTAAACCGACAACTTTCCGAAACCCGATTTTGCAAGAAACTTCACTAAGAACCAACTTTTAACATGTGAAAATGAAGAATGAAATGGTTTTTATAAGAACTTTCAGCAAAAACACCAGAATTTTCGAAGTTTAAGGCTAATTTTTCAGAAAAATATGAACTTCAAAAATCTGAAACACACCCGAAAACAACTCGGTTTTAACAAGGAGAAGAGCCAAGGCTCTGATACCACTTGTAGGTCCGGCTAGGGGAGGATCTAGTCGCCTAATCCTTGTGTACGAACCAACCCGGTTGTGCGGAATCCAACCGGAAATGGCAAACCGAGAACGAGATGAACAAGAACACGAGATACAAGACCGAGACTCAACGATTAACACCAATGTATTAATACGTAAGAAAAGTCGGTTACAAATCAATGTTTACAAAACAATCTTTGTAAACTCTCTAACAAATCTCTCAGTTCTTCTTGTGCGATTGTTGTCCGGTTCTTGTCTCACCCTTGTCCCTCAAAAACAAGATTTCAGCATGTATATATATATTCTGACTTGTGCGATTGAGTTGGAGTTCGGCCCAATGTTGGTGGCCCAAACAATATGATTGGTCCAAGATTCATGTACATGCACGTACATGAATTCTTATTTCCACATTTGCCAAGTTTAGTAATGTTTGGTCAACTGATGACATCATCATGACATCATCATGATGATGTCATGATGATGTGGCAAGCGGGAAACGTTCTCGGCTCTCCGTGCTTCGCGTGTCGAGCTCTGGGACGCACGACGGAGGAATGTCGTGACGTCGGGCTTGAGCCGAACCTAACCGGGTCGAACCGAACCAAGTCGCGTCGAGTCGAGTCGCGTCCACATATATGTATCAACACGAACTGGCAATACATTCGATCGGTAAAACGCAATGAGCGATCCTCATGAACACCGATGAAAGCCTAAAAAGCTGCACCACATATGAGCACGTAAGTAGCCATACGCGCATACCCCTTTACTTACAAGCATGTAAGTCGCTATACGCGCATGCTTCCTTACTTACGAGCACGTCGGTCTCCATACGAGCCCGCTACTTTATATACGAGCGAGCACACATGCGCTGGCAAGCGCACGCTCCTTTACTTACGAGCACGTAAGTTGTCATATGCGCATGCTCCTTTGCATATGAGCACGCTAGTCTCCAGGCGAGCCTTCTGCTCCACATGTTTATCTCCATGCGACCCTGCTGCTTTACATAAGAGCGCGTAAGTCGCCCGCGCACCCATGCTTAGTTACATACGAACACGCTTACAAAGTATAAACTGTATCACGAGCATATTTCATCGTGCGGGCAACCTCTGTATCACAAGTAAACCTCGCCGCGCGAGTGCTCTCTCACGCCACTACCGGCGGAAACCTTTAGTCAACTCGCCACCTTCGGCGGAAGCCCGCCACCACTGGCGGAAGCTCTTCTTCAACCCGCCACCTTCGGCTGAAGCCCGCCACCACTGGCGGATGCTCTTCTTCAACCCGCCACCTTCGGTGGAAACTTTTCTCTAACCCGCCACTTCCGGCGAAGCTTTTATTCGACCCGCCACATCTGGCGGAAGCTCATATTCAACCCGCCTCTCCGGCGGAAGATCTTATTTAACGCGCCTTTCCTTCGGACGCTTATTTCTCCACTCCCGACTTTTGGTCCATTCACGCCATCTCCGGTTGACACCATCTTTATTCGCGCCATCAACGAACGGGCATCGGTCACACCATGTCTGACATATTGAAGGTGTGGTCACACTCAAGCGACCTACATTATACTATTCATTTTCTTTGAAGTCTCCCCTTTTATTCACTATTTCATGATTCAATCCACATTCGTCAACATGTGGTGGGGGGATATATCACTCTAAAAATAGTTTAATCTGGTCCACCTTTTTTTTGGCTCAACTCGAAAGTATACCAGATCCAAGTTGAATGTTTCATAATAACTGTATGCTTGATGCCCCAATCATACAATCGCCCAACTCGAAATTCGATAGTATTATAGAAAGTCTCTATAGCCGGATCAATATTGTCCATGTCATGCGCTTACATAGCCATATCTAGCATCATTTATGAAATCAAATTGGCATAAACCCTTGACTTTTGGTGAATATTGGCATCATGCGTATAATATACTTGGTATTAGCCAAATATACTAGTATTATACAAACATTTATCGCCAGGAGCTAATATTTTTGTAGCAAGCGTTGGGCTTGACCATATATGCAGTTAAAACAGGTCCACTTTTGGATCCAACAGACGGAACATATCGACCGTGTATAATATTTTTCTTTCCAAGGATGCGATGCTCGTTATATCTGGGGAATCACATGGTATAATACTGGTATTATCGGATGTTATCATGGTGCTAAACATACCGGTTTACACGCCATACGATCCTTATTTAATGGCATCCTTGGCATTGAACTGGTAACTTACATGGTTGAAGGTGGTGATTTGATTTAGACAACTTCTTTCCGAACCATCCCGCCGGCTGAGTGACTCTTACCGTTGTGTTACGTATTTGGCGACAATCTTTTCGCCTCGCGTGAGCCTTGTTCCACCGCAACGCATCCTATTTGTCATGTGACTTGTCAGCGTGTGAGTCTCTAGACCACATCATTTTCAGTAGTTGACTTGACTGATCGCAATCGACCAAGTCAAACATACGCCTTATTAATTATTATTATTATTATTATTATTATTATTATTATTATTATTATTATTATTGTACCTGCATATATTTGATTGTTTCATCACATATCATATGTCAAATCTCCTCATCTATAATCAATTGTGCCACTCACCAACCTCCACTCTAGCTTACAGTGTCTTGGCTTAATCTTTATTCTTGGTAATACTCAGATGGTAAAACCATTTGACAGACACGAACACGTCTTATGAGCGTGTCATGAAAACCAAATATGTGTTTTCTAAGACGAAATTACATCTGGCTAGAGTGTGACAGCCTATTTGAGTTTAGACCCTTAGATCAATAGGCTTCAAATCTTACACTTTCTCTGATATGATTCTCTAAGGGCACATTTTGAGGTTTTGTTTTGAACAAAGGAGTAAGACTCATAACTCTTGTCATTGACATACAGTATACAAGGTCATGATAATAGTGTGAATTTCGTTACAGCTTAACGACACCTATTCAAAAACTTACGCTTACCAATTTATTGTCAAGAGTTCAATGGCCACTAACATAATATTGCAGCATTACACTGAGGGAGTTGACTTGGACCTCCTGGCTTACACGCCTGATGATCTTTATTCAAGTATGTGGACTGGGTTGGATAACATCCTCGACAATTACCGCCACATTACATGCTTGGTAGTGTTGCATCTTCGTCAAGCAACATTTTGGTGAGATACATAGACTTCTGCCCAACAGGTATAACTCTCGCATTAATTGCCGCATGTGTTCTACTTTTATATGCATATACCTGGTCTCTTATTAGCATTCACAATTTAAGTTCAATGCTACTAACATTATTTAGCAGCACTGAACTGGGGGACTAGCAGGCTATAGCGCCACTACGCCTAAAAGCGATCATCTTCTCTCAGGCTGCCCATTAAGGTGATATCCACCGCACATTATCCCGCACCGTTTCTTATATAATGTGGATGTTTTAATACGCCAGACAATATTTATACTTCACATCATTTGGCCTACGACTATACCACTTGACACGCATATGCAATTTGGTAGTCAAGACAAATGAACGATAAAACTAGTATACTTGATTATTCGAATTAGTATTCCACACGCTATGCGATAGGAAAAATACTTATTCGGATATGTATTATCCACACCAGTCCGCGACATGGACAAAAGAAAACCCTCACGCCACAGTCGGCGAGGTAAACGGACATGCCACCTACTATAAGCATTGCACACGCCAGTGCGCATCCAGGAAAAGCACTTAGTAGCTTACATAAAGTGCTCATTCGCGCCTAACGCGTATAAAGCATTTTATTATCTCAACAAGTGTTCACTCACGCCAAGCGCGTAGAAAGCACTTTGTTGTTCAAGTGTTCATTAACGCCGCGCGGGTTATAAAGCACTTTCTGATATCTACAAGTGTTCATATAAACATTTGTAAACACAACATACCACCGCATTTGAACTGCATATCCCGGTAAAAAACAACTCTGACACGAAATATTTTTCATAATAACAAAGTCGGATGATCAAATTATACAGCGCTAAGAGTGGGCATCTTGGTAATAGGTGTATTCAACCACTACTACTCCGGTGGGTATCTTGGTAATAGATGCACAACCACTGATGAAAAACCAAGTACTTGTCTCACAATTATAAAAACATTGCGGGGAACATAAATAACGCTCTAAGCACCCTTCCGAGGTCACTGAGCATAGCAAGCACTTCTGCAGGGGTGCATTGTATAACATTCTTCCCGACTGCAACGATGATTGCTATAGTCGGATCATCAATAACGATGGCTGGTACAACTGCCAGCAGTTCTACATTCGCCTAAGGTGGCATAACATCCGCATGTGCATCTATGACCACCAATGGCTGCACAATACGACAACGGAGATCCCGATGACACAGACGCGTGGTAGGGACCGTCGTCACATCAACATCAACTCTCTCAATGTGTTGAACGCCGTTAGCGCACCATATGTTAACCAACAAAAGTCACACCACAGGGTGGATATTCTATAGTAGCCCACACGACTATGGGCGCATCGCTAAAGCAGGGCCACACCTGCAAAAATCATCCAAGGGCGAGGCACTTAACCGCCAAAACTCAGCCTGTTCCAAGACTCATGCATGAGACCTAACCGGATACACGCAACCTTAACAAGCTCATGGCAATGCGCCAGTACAAATGGCAATTATCTATAACCAATCAGCGTGCGTCAGGTTTACCCAACCAATTTCCAAGATGAACAATCGTATACTATTCATTGCTCCATTATCTCTACTCACAAACAACGACAACCACAACAAACGTGGCCAACAACTTTCTTGCACCCGGATGACATGTAAGCCTAAAATTAAGTGATCTTCACTCCCGAGCTCCTAATAAGTCTAAGTGCTCCTCCCACGCTTACACGCTGGAGCAACACTAGACTCGGGGGACATGACGAGGTATGGTACTGGACCCGACCCGAACGGTCGGACTTTTCTGCTATTTATCACTTTTATATTAATTATATATTATTATTATTATTGTGTACTAACCCGCGAGGCCCAGCGCATTGTAGTTTATACTACACTAGGCTGTGGGCTCGTAGAGACAACCCCTAACTGGGCCTGGCCCATTAAGGTTAGGGTTTTCCCATATCTCCTATATAAGGAGGTCTCCACCTCCTCATTAGGGCATGAGATATAGGGCAACACTTTTGTAGCTGGAAATAGGGGATTCTTCCTCTACCGGCCGTCTCTACAATTGCCCACGTTTCTCTATTCTTGTTTACAGGTCTAGGTTGAAGTAGAGAAGACGAGGTCTGGCCGTTCATCATCGTAGAAGTACCGACCCGCTCGGTTTATGCTTCTTCAGCTACCGTTGCATATCGTCTTTTACATCATATTTTCAATTACAGCCCTTGAGCTTTAGTGTGCAAGTACTCTACTAACAATTAGTTATTAAGTAATTTATAGAGAAATGCCATTTTAGTTCCTATTGTTTGGTCCATTTTGGCAGTTTAGTCCAAATGTTTTTTTCTCCTGTGGTTCCAAAAAGGTTTCACTGTTGCCATTTTAGTCCACTGGGTTAACTTCATCCATTTTTTCTGTTAACAAGAAGGGCAGTTCGGTCATTTTATATGTAATTTTGTTAACTAGAAGGGCAATTCAACCATATAAAATGACCGAATTGCCCTTCTCATTAACAGAAATAATGAATGAAGTTAACTCAGTGGACTAAAATGACAACAGTGAAACCTTTTTGGACAGATAGGAGAAAAATGAAACATTTGAACTAAACTGGCAAAATAGACCAAACCACAGGGACTAAAATGACATTTAACACTAATTTATATTAACTTCATTTTTAATAATTTCATACTCTACACACGCTCAACTTTAATTACAAGTACTCTACTAAGGCCGGAGGGTGTGGGGGGCGCCACCCTCGCCATGTCAGAGCCTATAGCGCCCCGGGCGCTATACACCCACACCCACCATATTAAGTTGGGGCGCTATACACCCGGCGCCAACATGATAACTTATGCAATTGTGTGGATCGGGAGAGAAAGTCAAATATGACGGTTTGAAAAATGTATAAATTAATATGAAATATTATATTACTCACAAAGGTTCTTGAAAAATGTATAAATTATTATTAATATATGAAAATTAAATGATTTTTAAAATAAAAAATAATTAGGTAATGATGACGGGGCTCCATCCCACACCCTGCAAATTAAAGGGGGGGTTATAAAGCCCCCTAGCTGATGTGGCGCCTACGTGGCGCTGAGGTGTCCTTTATAACCCCCAATGGGGGTTATCCCACACCCTCCAGCCTAATGGTCTGTCATCAAATAATCTCTATTAACTTGATTTTTTTATTAATTTCATATGTTATATATTTTCTCTTTTATTTCGATTTTATTTTTTAGATTTTTTTCCCATTGTTATATTGTGATGAACCCAGTGGCAGACCTAGAAGAAAAAATCAGGGGTATCCCAATTTTTTTACTTAGGTCAGTCTATGAGGATTCGAGGGCCCTGTACAGTTAGTAAAATAGGCACTTAAAATTTTCTTGTATCTAGTCATTTCATTGCGCCGTGTGTGTAAATGCATATACTAGGTTACAGACCCATGAATTGAATAAAGCTTATTAAACACTTGGTAATAAGATTTAGAAATTATAATATAATTTTTTGAGATAAGGTAAAATTAAAATTATACATTAATTAGTTATAGATACGCGTGTTGTGAAACTATTTTTAGAAGTAAAATTGTGAGTAAACTGCCAAAATGGTCCATGAGATTTGGTCACTTTTATCCAAAACTTAAACCTTTTGAATCCGTGTCAATGTGGTTTCAATTTTGTTGCTATTTTCATCCAAAATCAAAATTTGGTTATATTTTTCAGTTAACATCCAGTTTTTTTGTCTTTTTCCTCCCTTTTAATGAAGGGCAAAATGGTCTTTTAATGTTTTATTATAACAAATTAAAAAAATATCACAATTTTGCCCTTCATTAAAAGGGAGGAAAAAGACAAAAAAACTAATTGTCAACCGAAAAATCAGGTTAGTGGGTTAGACTCGCACTCCATGTCGGTGCAAGCCGATGTTTATGGCGTCTACTTTTTTTAACAAAATATAATAGAAACGTAGACGCAATGATAAACATATTTTGGTATTGATATATAAACCCAAAGAAGTACAATTGTGTTTATTTTTATAAATCTATAAACCTCATTTGTTTAACTTTTTTTATATTGTAACTAAAATTCGTAATCAACATTTAAAATATGAAATAAAGCTACTTAAAATTTTTACTAAACTTGTAAATAGAAGTTTCAACGTTGTATTTGATAAGAAAATCATTGATTATTATTTTGTATCTTTAAATTAGTAGGCAAAATAGAAAACAAAAGTTGCATATGGTCAAAAGTAAAAGTAACAAGTGGCAATTACTTTTCATTGGGAAACATTATGTATCTGAATGTACTTGATGCCTTTTCATTATTTTCCCAATGCATAATTGCTTATATAATAACAAAAACTTCATCTTCTTCAAACAAGTTGCCGCTGCAACTTTTACTCAACCGGACTTTTCGTTTCCGTCACCGGAAAATATCATTTATCTCATCTTCACTTACACTTAGGGGTATCCTCATTCCTTTCTATAAAACCGAAATATATATATATATATATATATATATATATATATATATATATATAAATATACACTACCGACACGAAGTTGAGCCCTGTCCCGTGCTACGACTCATAAAGAGCTAGGTCCGCCCCTGGATGAACCAAACACGTACCAACAAGTTCCCGACGTGACACGCGGGTTAACACTAACTAATTTGCCTACATTCTTAGATTTGTGATATTTTAAAAACAAGAGAGGTACGTGACTAGCGACTAGTGACTAGTCTTTTCCATCTCTATCTCATGAATATTAATAATAAAAAAGAAAATAATTATATATAAGACCGAGTCTAGAATCTAGTAATAGACTTTAATTAATCTTTTTAACACAAAACTTTTGATATAATCTTAACACGTCTTCTTCACATTTTCTATGGGTTCATGGGCGCCGGTTGTTGGACCGCATAGGTCCACCCCTGTTTGCATGACACGGTTGATCTGTGTTAGTTCACATTATGAACCACATATAAGTACGTGCAAGAAAGTTAACAAGAAAACTAACTAAAATTAAAGGTAACTCTGAAGAATCTATAAACTTGACAGTATGAGACATTAAATGGTGTAACACTGTAATACTTCTCAAATGAATCGGGGAAAGTTGCTAAGCATGAAAAAGATTGTGCTGAAAATCAACATGTCTTCATTCCCCTTTCTTTTGATATATTTGGTTCTCTTGCTCTTAAAGCTGTTGATTTTCTGGACAGAGTGCAGAGTGTAGTGCATAGCAACTTCTTGACTCCAAGGAATCAGAGTTTTGTTATTTTCAGTAGAATTGGATTTTATATTTAAAAGGGGGTTGCAGGGCAGCTTGTTGCTCGTTTACCTGTCATTCTTATGTAATTTTTCTATCGTTTACAAAATGAGTATCATGTGAATGCAACGGAAACTATGTAAAAGTTCATAGTACCAGAACATTTTAATGTGCAACCCAAAAGTTCTCACGATCCTACTAAGACATTTCTAGTTCATTTTCAGCATATGACTTCTGATCTTCAATCACTGAGTTGAGTTGACGAATTATTTCTCAACAGATTTCCGAAAAACGATGCCCCCATCTCTCGATTCCCTCCCCATGATGATCCAAGAGAATAAGCTAGTTTAGACTGTCATTGATCACAGTACAAGTTTCTTAGAACAAAAACTAAAAACAAAAGCCGGCTACTTAAACTACAATACCAGCCGTCTCATTTTGATGGTACCCTTAAACTCAAGTTTCTTTAATTAATTTAATAATTTTAAATTTAACTCTATAGCTCTAAAATTCTCAATGGTTTCATCTATATAAAGCGTACAAATCCAGTTTCTAAATCTACTAATTAAGCAAGTTTTTATATAACTTTCTTTATAATGCAACCTTTTGGCTCCTCAACAAGTATGAAATTACTAACATTTTTCAGCTTTGTTTTGCTTGCTATTCTTGTGGTCAGCCATGGTGATACTGATAGAAAGGTAATTATAGTTTGATCTGTCTAATTGTAGCTCATAAGTAGTTGAATAAAACAAATAATAAAAAAAATTGTCACAAAACTAAGACACTTTCTTGTTCGTATGAATTTCGTGGGAAAAGTGTCGCCATTTTCGTTTGTAGCAGTATTTTAGTAGTGCACTAATGACATTTACTACCAAAAACATTGGATCATATGTTGCTAACATACGTTTTCAATGTGTAGCATTACATAGTCTACATGGGACAACACTCACACCTGAGCTCACAGTCGGTCATTTCGGCTAACCATGACATGCTTGCATCGGTTCTCAAAAGGCGAGCACATATACACGACTATATATGTATATAATTTGAAGATGAGATTTGTTTTGTTCGTTATGTTTTTATAGGTTCCATATTTATATACTGATGAGACTTTTAAAAAAACTCAGGTTTGTGATAAACTTCTTAATTTTTCAGTTATAATGGAGCAAAAGAAGCAACAATCCACCATTATACTAAAAGCTTCAGAGGCTTCTCAGCAATGCTTACACCTGATCAAGCAACGAAACTTTCAGGTCCCCTTGCTACAAACTAATACCGACACTTGTCACTAGTAGCCTAAATTCCAACTAGAGGATTTAAACAAGCTAAGCCCCAGATCAACATTTAACTTACTTGAGCTCGAGCGAGAGCTAGACTCGTTTCGAGCTTTACTTCTAAAGCTTGGCCATGAGTAATTTCTAGATGGAGCTCAACTCTTTTGTTATTTATATTATTAAGTTTATTATTTTATTTATATACATTTATAATTACAATTTCATATATATAATAATTTTTTTAATATATTATATGAATAGTATACAAATAATAGACTTGTGAGCCTACTCGAGCTTGACAAGTGAAACACATGCTTGTTTGTTAAATAAACTTATTTTTTGCTCAAGCTCGGCTCGATTTAAGCTTTCAGTGAGCCTAAACAAAGATATAAAATACTAACCTGTTGCATTACTAGCACAAATCTAAAAACAATATAGCATTAGTGAATATACCATCATAATTGTTTCTAACAGTATCAAGTCTTGTCTGTGTCACAGAAAATGAAGATGTTGTTTCGGTCTTTGAGAGCAGAATGAATCAATTGCATACGACTAATTCATGGAGATTTCTAGGAATCGATTCTATTCCTCAATACAATAAGCTTGCCACAGATATACAATCGAATGTAATTGTTGGCGTTATTGATTCAGGTAATTACTAGTTTCTTATAAACTTTTGGACATAAGCCCACAAGTTCATAGTTAGTTCACTAACGAAAAAACGACACTCAATTAATTAGGCGTATGGCCGGAATCACAAAGCTTCACTGACTACGGATTAGGGCCTGTGCCGAAAAGATTCAAGGGAGAATGTGTGTCCGGACAGAATTTCACACGTTTCAACTGCAACAGGTAGTGAAAGATTAACTATCTTTGTCGGTGAATAATTCATCACTAAAAACTGTAAATCGTGTCACTGTGTTTTCTGGATTCGTCGCTAAAGGGTGTAGTCACTAACGTTTGACGAAATTAAAAAAAAAAAAAACTAAACTAAACACCAGGCCACCCATGTTTGATACTGCCGGTGTGGCCTATGTAAGCATTATGATAACGCTTACGAAATTAATAACAAAGGCAAATCATAAAAAAAAAAACGCTATACTTTTTGTTTTTTTTACAAAAGTCACCCAACATATTTTTGCACACTATAGTTTTTTTATTCTTATAAAGGTCACTCAACAAATTTTTTTTCACGTAAAATTCCCTTCACATGTCAATTTGGAACAAAATTGTGAGTTTTTATTTTATTTTAAATAGCCTAGAACAGGAACACCCGGTTATGTTTGCTTACGTGTTCTTTTGGCTACCTGTGACGACACCGGACTATGTGTCACAAGTCATCCTTTGCAACATTTTTTGTGTCAGTGTATATTTTTTTCCTGTCACATGATGGATTTTCTTTGTGTACGAAGCCACATGATCTTATTTTCCGATATCGTCTAACTCAATTCGCGTTTTGTAGGAAGATTATAGGAGCTCGATACTACACCAAAGGATACGAAGCGGCAAATGGTCCTCTGGAGAGCGCTAACCAAACTTTCTTTCGATCACCACGAGACAGTGATGGCCACGGGACCCACACATCGTCTACTATTCTTGGATCAAAGGTCTCTAATGTTAGCATGTACGGATTAGGCTCAGGCACCGCAAGAGGAGGCGTGCCAAGCGCTAGATTGTCCGTATACAAAGCATGCTGGTTTGGAGGTTGTGATGATGCCGACCTTCTAGCGGCATTTAGCGACGCTATTCACGATGGCGTTGATGTTCTTTCTATATCTCTTGGTCAACTTCCGCCCCAACAAATTTACTTTGAAGACTCAATCTCTATAGGATCATTTCATGCGTTTCAGAATGGTATTGTTGTATGTGCATCGGCTGGTAACAAGTTCTTCCCACGTGCAGTGATTAATGTGGCTCCATGGATCCTCACTGTCGGTGCTAGCACAGTCGATCGTGAGTTTCCATCGTACTTACTTCTCGGGAATCTAAAACAGTTGAAGGGTTTCGGGATAAACACAACGCCTGATCAAGGGAAACAATACGGTATAATATCAGGAAGCGTCGCTGCAGCGTCGGGAATACCCTCCATGAATGCAAGGTATTCTTAACAAACTTTGCCAGCAACACAAGATATAGTCACAAAAGCTAAGTTCATCACAAATAAAATACAATCTGATAAGTGAAAAGCTAGTGTCGAAAATGTCTCCAACTACATTTTATAAACATGCAATGCATTTACTCATGTTTTTTCAACCAAAATCGTCGCAAAAGTAGTAGGAAAAAATATCTTAATCATATACGACACTAATTTGTCGCACACAACATTTAGCGACGCTTTTCTTTTGAACCTAAATAACATTTTTCGCAACAGTTCCAAGATTTTATATGATAGATACACCACACCTGTCAGTATCGAGGATTTGAACTTCCAATCTTTTGGTTGGAGAGTACGAACCTAATGTTTTGACTCCTCTTATTTAGCTTCTGCAAGAAAAACACCTTGGATTCAAACTCAATCAAGGGGAGAATCGTGGTCTGTACGCTCGAGACGTTGAATGATGATCGGAAAGAGAAGGCGATAGCTATAAAAGAAGGCGGTGGTGTTGGGATGATCCTCATTGATCCTCTTGCGCCATACGTGTTGTTTCAAACCGTTGTTCAAAGTGTTTTGATCGGGAAAGCGGAAGCTGAAGAGCTTCAATCGTACATGGACACTGAAAAGTAAGTCACTAAACCATAAATTCTCTATCAGGGAACAGTTTAAAAGCATAATTCTATAGGGGTAAAGGGAGTCGCGGTCAGGGAGCACCAGGGAGTCGAAAGCGGAAGCTGAAGTGATTCAATCGTGTATATATTAATGTTTTAAATTTTAACTTCACTTAAAATAGTTTTGTTCTTGGGAAATCCGGGACGACGCTGAGCATTCTAGGGTAATACGAGAAAAGTGGGAAAAAAGTTGATGTGTTGCTAATGTGTCACACGGGGAACATGGGGAAGTCTTGGACGATTCCCTTGACCCTAAACTCTTAACCATAAACCTTAAATCAGAAATGTTTCATCTTTATTCTAGGAATCCAACAGCTAGGATTTACCTAACAGTAACAAGTGCCGGGATTAAACCAGCACCAGTAATGGCGATCTTCTCCTCCAAGGGACCAAACATTTTATCTCCCGACGTCATCAAAGTTTGTGTCTTTCCATTCTGTATTTTTTTAACAAATGGACCCGAATTGATCTAATATATATGTATCGTAAATTTGATTACAGCCAGATATAACAGCACCAGGAGTGAACATTTTGGCCTCATGGTCACCTCTCGCGACAAAAAACACACTTGGCAACAACATAGACTTTAACATTCTCTCTGGAACCTCTATGTCGTGTCCACATGCAGCTGCAGTGGCTGCACTAATAAAATCGGCTCATCCTTATTGGAGCCCAGCCGCGATAAAGTCTGCAATAATGACCACAGGTTAATTAGCACTTTGCCTACTATTTTTTTATGCCTCCTTTACCACAAAAGGCCACTCACAGTTGATTTGCAACCGGTCTTAAGCCACTAAGTTGTGTTATGTCACAAATGACCATCTTTCTTAGTTCTTATAACATGTACTTATCCCCATCTACTAAAAGGTAATTTCATTTTTCTTACAGCTACCCTCATTGATAACACCCAAAATTTCATAAGAAACGATGATACTACAATTGCGACTCCTTTTGATTTCGGATCAGGACATATTAACCCAGCTGCAGCAATAGATCCTGGACTCATTTACGATTTTGATACCAACAATCTAATCGATCTCCTTTGCAGCTATGGAGCAAGCGCCGAACAACTCAAGTACTTGACTGACACACTGGTTTACTGCAAAAATCCTCCCACGCCCTCCTATAATTTCAACTATCCGTCCATTGGTGTCGCTAACATGGCTGGAAATTTATCGGTTTACAGGACTGTTACATATATCGGTGAAGGCCCAACTGTTTATTATTCAACACTAGAAGCAATTGCGGGAGTAAAAGCTTGGGTTTATCCTGATGTCCTTAGGTTTTCGAAATCGGGGGAGAAGATGACTTATAGGATCGATTTTGTACCTTATAAAAGCAACAATGGCAGCTATGAGTTTGGATCATTGACATGGAAAAATGATGTTCATATGGTTAGGAGTCCGATTGCTGTTAATGTGGTTTCGGTTTGATATCTCATATGTCACATTTAATTTATATATATATTGTACTTTATTTTCTAAATTAACATCAACTTGCCCTTTTGGGTTTTGTATGTTGACAGTTTCTTTGTAACGGAAAAACCACAAGAACATGCTAAAACAACACATACATAAAAGTAGAACTTTTAAATTATATTAGCATATGTAAATTAAAAAAAATAATTGATGTTAGCACATAGATGAATTATATCAGCATTTTTCTTTTTGAAGAATTATATCAGAACTTTGAAAACAAAAGGAGGGTCCAAAAAAGAATTGATTGCTTTTCTCATTCTATTTATCATTTCTTTTATATTATTAAAGTATTTTTAACGTAGGGAATGTTTGAAAATACAAAAAAAAAAAAACTACATTGCATGAGAATGAATTAAAATGAGACCTTTGTTTTGAATTTCAAGCTGTTGCCATCTTCTAAACTCATGTCGCCACTCCAAACCTTACCTAAAATTTCATTATGATAAAAGAATATGTATTTGTTTCTAGATGTTTATTTCTTTTACTTTTTTAAGGGGCTGTTTGGCAACATCTGAATCAATAAGTGCTGAATGAATAAGAGGTCTGAATGGGTAAGAGGCTCTGAACCAGTAAGTGTTGAACCAGTAAAGTGCTGTTTGGTTGCACATCTGAATGACTGTGTAAAATGACATTTTTACCCCTCTCAACAAAATTAACTACCTAATTGATTATAAAAGCATCATCATCTTCACTCTCCTTCAAAACCTCAGAACTACAACATCAGCCACACACCTCTCAACCCCACTCTCTTCCCCCTCAATGGCCGACCACCACCACCACCACCACCGTCTGGTGGTGGTGCTACGATGAAACGAGGAAAGAGAACGAGAGAGAGAGAGCTCGAGTGAGAAGGAAAGCCGGTGAGCGACATCGAGCTCCGACGACTTCGGCTGCGCCGCCGTGGCGGCGGCGGTAGTGCTCCTGTTTGACGAAATTCTGGTAAGAACGAGGTCCCCTTTTCTTCTCTTTTGTTTCCTCTATTTCTTTAAGAATCCTTACAGCTCCATGTTTTTTTTTCTTTCTCTCTGGCCGATGACAAATGTATCGAGGGGGGGGGGGCTGTGGTGGTTGACGAAATTCTGACAAGAGAGATGGTGGTGGTAGATGGTGGCAGCCGGCGGGAGGTGGTGAGGAGAGGGGTGGGGGCGGAGGTGTTGGTGATGAGAGGTGAAAGGGGAAATGGTTTGTAGGGTTTTGTTTTTGATACAGAGAAGAGAAGGGAAGGGAAGGGTAGCAAGGAGTCTTTTTTTCATTCAGCAACTTCTTATCACTGAATGCTACAGACTGAATGATAACCATTAAGAGGCTGGTGTTTTGCCAACCAAACAAGCAAACCTCTGACCGAATCAGAGGTTGACCTCTGAATGGTTTCATTCAGAGCCAACCAAACAGGCCCTAAGTATTCTATTGCCAACATGCAATTTCGTTCTCTAACCAAATTGTTTTGGTTGGATAATATGGGTTTATAATCGTTTAATAATCAATATAATCTTAAATACACTATTCATAAGTATTCGCGATCTTCGAGAACTAATATTGGACCATGGATCAAAAAGGGAAAAAAAGTAAAGTCTAAGCACATATGGCATAAAAAGGAAATCCGATTTCGGTATGACTTGATCTGAATCATGGTTTAGATTCAACTCGGTTCAGTAAGGGCGACCGCGAAAGTCACCAAAGGGGCCAGTCTTTCCTTCACCCCAGATTAAAAAAAGTAAAGCGGGAAGGGCATTATAGATGTCCGGGACGGACATGACTTCTTCTAACGCTAGAAGACCACGGGAATACACCCGGGACCGGAGCATGTCGTGAAAGAATTAATATTCGGAGTTACACAAAATCTACTCTGAGCAATCCTAAACGATTATTGAGTTTTATACAAAAAAATTAAAGCAAAAGATAATTAACAGGAGTAGATTAAGATTATGAGGTGTTATAAAAATATTAATTAGGAAAAACTGTCACTGTGGCTAAGAATATATAAATATAGATACAATGAATAATTAGAAAAGGTGGAACTAAAAATCTTACTACGAAAATAATCATACCAAAAAAAAATCTAAGAAAAGTTTATAACTATTTAATAAAGTAATAAAGATAAAAAGTTTACCATAGATTTATTTAGTGGTGAAAGTATAATATCAATTTTTATTTTGAACTTTAAATTTTAAAGGCAAAAACCATATTATAAAGTGGTGAAAATATAATATCATTTTTTATTTTAAACTTTAAATATTAACGGCAAAAACCATGTGAAGCTGTTATTTTTGGCCCATAATCTAGATCAAACTACCGGCCCGGCCCGTTATTAAATGCATCAATCGCAGCCCAGTAAAGAAGTTTTTAAGTTTAACGTTTATACCGGAAACAAATCTTATACCATCCAAAACAATAAAAACTAGTCTAGAACTACACAATATTAGCAATTTAGCATGCAAACTCAATATAATACCTATACAAACAATCAAACATACCTACTATTCACAATATAATAATCATGAATCAACACATATCAGCTACCCAACTAGAGATGTAAACGATTTGAGCTTCTCGTGAACAACTCGAGATCAGCTCGCTAAAAGTTTGAATCAACCCGATGATATGTGTTAAATGCAGTTAGAAAGTATTGGGAGGGGGTTGAATATAACATTTTAGAAGTTAAGGGTTAGGAGTGTTAATTGTTGTAAAACGATTTGAAAGGTTGTTATAACAGTTAAGAGCTAAGCACAACGGTTAAGCTTTCATTTGGGATAATTCTCTCTCTCTCTCTCTCTCTCTCTCTCTCTCTCTCTCTCTCTCTCTCTCTCTCTCTCTCTCTCTAGATTTTTTCTCTAATTCAAAGCTATCACCCAAACTCGAACATATAGCGAGCTCTTTTAATAAATAATTTCAAGCCGGAGCTTCACATATCGATGGCTAGCAAGCCTACCTATTATTTATATAATATTTATTTACCATATTAATATATAATTACATAATAACTTATATTAGATTTGACATTATTAAAAATAATTGAATAATGTATACTCTGTTATATATAAATTATAGTTATAAGTAATATATAAGTATAGATAAACAAAATAATTGAATGATAACCGAGTTAAGAATGAGTCAAGCCGGAGCTTTAGAAATAGACCTCTAAACAAACGAAGCTTGAGCTCTCTTAAGTTAAATGAGCCGAGCTCTGGCTTGGACATCAAAAAGAAAACGATTGGACACATCAGATAAACACATAATAGTTAGAACATGCAAAATAAGTTGTTGAGTTTACATATGGATGTAGCATTTCATTTCATATCAAAAGCAAAACCCCCCAAGTTAGTGGAACCTTTAATTTTCAAAACCACAATTTCAGGTCTTAGTGATTATAATTGATTTTCTTTGACCTGTGGATATTTCCTGTGCAGAGACTAGAAGTATCCCATTAGCATCGATATTGAAGCAAACCTCTATGTCCGATGTCCCATTGGAACCAGGTGTAAGGCCATAAAGGTCAAACCAGCCAAGTAATACGTTGTCCTTAACATTGTTGCTCTCACCTTGAAAGACCCGAATACGTACTGATGTGCTGTTGTTTAATGACCAATATGATCCTTTCTTGAATGTGGGTATGGATGTGTTCCTAGGAATAACTACAGACATGCAATCGCGTACTTTATTTATATCCGCTGCTACTCCCAGTGAAAGAGGTGTGACATCATGTAACACAATATCCCACTCAGTATTAACATCATTTCCACTTAACCTTGCAGCCAAGATTGCGGCACCAAATGCAACAGCCTCATCACCGTTCATGTTCTTGCAAAGTGTCTTCCCATCGAAAAACTCCTCCACCAATCGCTGTACTTTAGGAATCCTCGTGGACCCCCCAACAACGACCACCTCATCCACACCCTCCTTCTTTATCTCCCCATCAAACAAACATTTCTCCACCAGTTCAATGCATTTCTCAAAGTAACTTGAATTTAGCTCCTCAAATTTAGCTCGACTGATTTTAATGGAAAAGTCAATCCCCTCATACAAGCAATCAATTTCAATCGAAGCAAAAATTGAAGACGACAAATCCCTCTTTGCTTTCTCACAAGCAACTTTCAGCCTCCCCATTGCTCTTGGATTTCCTCTTACGTCCTCACGGTGTTTTTTCTTGAACTCTTGTATGCAGTAATTAACGAGTGTCGTATCAAAATCCTCACCACCTAAATGAGTGTCACCCCCAACGGCTTTCACATCAATCACTCCCGTTTTACTGATTTTCAAAAGTGATACATCAAAGGTTCCACCGCCCAAATCAAACACCAAAACATTTTTATCATTATGCCATCCTTCATCAACCCTATGGTCCAAACGGTAAGCAATTGCAGCTGCGGTAGGCTCGTTTATTAATTGCAACACATTGAGGCCTGCAAGCGTGCCCGCTTCCTTTGTTGCCTCTCTTTGATTGTTGTTGAAATAAGCAGGAACAGTGATGACAGCATCTGTTACCTCTCTTCCGATAAATGCTTCAGCAGACTCTTTCAACTTCTTGAGAACCATGGCAGATAATTCTGCAGGCGCGTATTTCTTCTCTTCACCCTTCAACTCAACTACAACAGTTGGCTTCTCTGCCGGCCCTTCAACGATCTTAAAAGGCCACGACTCCATGTCCTTTTGCACTTGAGGATCATGGAATCTGCACCCAATCAAGCGCTTAACATCTGTTATTTAAACAAGAATGATCACTTCATGCAGATCCACTTAAGTTGTAGGCTAAACACTAAAAGCCAAACCCTAATATATTTAGGGTTTAGGGGTTATGATTTAGGGTTTAGGGTTAAGAGATCCTAGTTAGGGTTCGACGAGCCGGTTCCAACGCCGCTGGAATAAGTCCAATCAGAGTTCGTTTGAGTCGGTTCTCCATTGTTCCTCACTTTTTTAGTGTTCCCCAATAAAACTCACACTAGCTAAGAATATATAAATATAGATACAATGAATAATTAGAAAAGGTGGAACTAAAAATCTTACTACGAAAATAATCATACCAAAAAAAAATCTAAGAAAAGTTTATAACTATTTAATAAAGTAATAAAGATAAAAAGTTTACCATAGATTTATTTTAAACTTTAAATTTTAAAGGCAAAAACCATATTATACAGTGGTGAAAATATAATATCAAATTTTATTTTAAACTTTAAATATTAACGGCAAAAACCATATTATACAGAAGCTGTTATTTTTGGCCCATGATCTAGATCAAACTACCGGCCCGGCCCGGCCCGTTATATAATGCATCAATCGCAGCCAAGTAAAGAAGTTTTTAAGTTTAACGTTTATACCGGAAACAAATCTTATACCATCAAAAACAATAAAAACTAGTCTAGAACTACACAATATTAGCAATTTAGCATGCAAACTCAATAATACCTATATAAACAATCAAACATACCTATTATTCACAATATAATAATCATGAATCAACACATATCAGCTACCCAACTTGAGATGTAAACGATTTGAGCTCCTCGTGAACAACTCGAGATCAGCTCGCTAAAAGTTTGAATCAACCCGATGATATGTGTTAAATGTAGTTAGAAAGTATTGGGAGGGTGGTTGAATATAACATTTTAGAAGTTGAGGGTTAGGAGTGTTAACTGTTGTAACATGATTTGAAAGGTTGTTATAATACATTTAAGAGCTAATCACAACGGTTAAGCTTTGATTTGGGATCTCTCTCTCTCTCTCTCGATCTCTCTCTCTCAATCTCTCGAGTCTTTCTCTAAATTCAAAGCTATCACCCAAGCTCGAGCAAATAGCGAGCTCTTTTCTTAAATGATTTCAAGCCGGAGCTTCACATATCGATGGCTCGCAGGTCTAAGGTGTTGTTTGTTTTTTGATAAAACGTCTGCGCAGGCTCTTCTGTCTGCGCGGCGCAGACCACGCGCAGACATTGCCACGCGCAGACTGTTTGTTTTTCCGAAGACGTTTCATTAAAAAAGGTCTGCGCGAGGTCTTCTTGGTGCAGACTTAGTCCAACCACTTCTAAGATCTTCTAAGGTCTGCAGGGGGTTAAACACCACCACCCACCACCACCAACCACCACCCACCACCACCGGCCACCACCCACCACCACCGACCACCACCGTCCACCACCGTCTACCACCACCACCACAACCGTCCACCACCCACCACCACCGTCCACCACCCACCACCACCGGCCACCACCACCACCACCGTCCACCACCCACCACCATCGTCTACCACCACCACTGTCCACCACCACCACCACCACCACTGTAACAACCCGCACTTTTGTGCGTTGTTACTACTCGTTACACTCGTTACGCCTAGCACTAGAGATTCGGATCATAATGTAACTATATTGCATATATCGCTAATCGAAGGATAATCGCACATTCTCGTAATGCAATATCACTATACTACACTATTATCACAAACACTAACACTCACGGAGGCATCGGGTGAGGACCTATTCTACCCTCCTCAATGGCCGTGATGTGTCGAACGTAAACAATTAACGCTAACAGGCCGACTCGTACGAACCAGTAGGGTTTGTATCGGGCCTACTTGATACTCTCAATCGAAGTTGCTAAAAGCTACACTTCGTGTGAACATCGCGTACTGCAACTTCACACGAAGAAGCCTTTCCTAAGGCTGAAATACTACGTAGCCTTTCCTAAGGCCGACACAATACACATGTTTTCAAAAATACTCGCATAACGAAACCGAGCGATCCAGTCGAGATCAGGCGTGAAAACCAAGAACTCTCGATAGGATTGCTCACTCAGCACATTTTTCTAGCACGAGAACCTTTCATCGAGTTAGGAGTGACATCCGCATCTCGACGAAAGCCTCCATTTCGAAATCTAGTGGAACTCACGAATTTATTCGAAGAGCATAACCACAATTAGGAACGAAACTGTTAAGACAGGGGTGAAACCCGTACCTTAATAAGTCGTTCCACTCTCTATAAACTGGTTTTCAAAAGCTCTCACCAAGGACTCGACTATCACGATAACTCGAGCCACGCGATGACTAGAAAGACGAATGCCATGAGCTGCATCTCAGTGGAAGCATGAAGTCCTCTAGGTCAACGCGCATGCTCGAACTTGTTAGATATAGTTGGGTTACCTTGGGTAGTCAACGCCTAAACACCCAAGGCACTCTATCATACAACCCGCCAATCTTACAACTGGTTGGAAACTTATCTACGTTTTGAAACTTTACGCTTTATCGATTTCTCGATTTAACAATTTTCACTCCCTGCTTTAAAAACGCACAAGTCGCACAACCATCGCAATCTAAGACAAAACCCGAATGTTCGCAACAAAACTAATACATAATCTATCGCCTTCGCTATCGTTTTCTCACTTCAACACATCCTCGCATATTCTAAATCGACCTGTATGTGTATGATTACAAATTACATCTATATAAATATATATGTATATATATATACGTATAAACAAACAAGTCATTGTGTGAGAACTTAGGAACTTCGTGTTTCCTATGTGGCTCCTATGTGATTCGTATTACTACTACACTATCGCATCAAGTTTTGAACACGCTCAGTCGCATCGCAAAACTCAAAAATCATTATGATCGAATCTCATTCCAAGTCTCTTCCTGTCTAGATGCCTTCCAACAACTCTACCTCGAGACGATTAGCTAGGGGAAGAGCCAAACGAAGCGCCGATAAGAGGATTGCATCACTTGTGACTAAGGAAGTGGTTAAGCTTATTCCTCAAATTGCCGCCTGAGTGCACTCTCTCAGCAACTCTCGAGCCTCGGAAGACTCCAAGACGGAAGCGCCGCAATCTGCTTTTCTTTACAAACACTTCAAAGCCTGTGACCCGCTGGAATTCACGGGTGAAGGAGGTGTGACTCAACTACTCCAGTGGTTCGATGCTATCGAAGTTACCCTTCGTCAAAGCGGGTGTCCCGATAGTTTCCGTACTACTTGCGCTACCGGAGTATTTCAATCACGAGCACTCGACTGGTGGACCGCCGAACGTAACAAACGTGGAATCTCTGCAGCTTACGCTCTCTCTTGGGATGAGCTGAAGGAGCTCATGAAGAAAGAGTACTGCCCCCCTCACGAAATTCAGAAGCTAGAAAACGAATTTTGGGAAATCAAGCAAACCAAAGGTGACAATGCTGGCTACACCGCAAGGTTCAAACAACTTAGCATAATCTGCCCAGGTCAGGTCAACACTTCAGAAAAGGCCATCTCGAAGTACCTTCGTGGCTTGCCTGAGTGTGTGGGTGATTTTGTCGAAGCTGCAAGACCTGCCACTATCGAAGAAACATACCGCTTAGCCGCAGAAATCAACAATAAACGACTCATGGAAGGGTTATTCCCAAGGAATCCTGTCAAGCAAGCTCATCAAGCAATCGTCATTAATCCTTTAGGCGAACATGTCGACGATTCTTCTGATGAATCTACTGGCGATTCTTCTAACGAATCTGCTAACGATTCTTCTAACGAATCTGCTAACGATTCTTCCAACGAATCTGCTAACGATCCTTCGGACGAATCAGCTGCCGATTCTTCTGAAAAATCTGCCGACGGATCTTCCGACAAATCAGCCAAGGACTCTGCAAGTGAGTCTTCAGACGAATCCTCCAACGACGACATCTCTCCGCAAGACACCGACAAACCCAGCCGCAAGCGAAAGACTTCAAGCCCGAGCTCATCAACAACCGAACTGCTTCAACCGAAACCTCTTCGAACAGTTCTGATGTTTCCAAAACGAGCCTACACTGGAACTCATCCCTAGTGTTACTCATGTACCTATCATCATCCAGTTGGGGCTGACTGTCGCTATTGCACTAACTGCAATCGTTACGGTCACTTCACCCGCAACTGCCGCATCGAACCATGAACTCGAGTACAACAACAACAGCTCCAGCAAAAGTCTTCAGCATCAGACATCTAGCAAGCGTAGGATAAAGCTGTAATGATACGACTTACGACGTCAATTTCTATGTTTTGAACCTACTCTATTACTCGATATTGCCACTATGTGTAACGTTAACTCTCGTCTCCGTTCTCTCTTTCACTCTTTAATCGTTGCACTTAGACTAGAATCACACACATACTATATACTATATCACGAAATAATGTGTTTTACCCTCACTACACTCTTAGAACGAGGTACGATAAACGTGCAAGGAACGATTAATCACGGGTGCACACGGGATTATTTGGGTCAGTGCACGGAGATCGTAGTGAATTCTAAGGTGCCATAGCGTTTTGACAAAAGGTGACACCAAATCATGGGATGAAAGTAGTAGGGGTCAAGCAAGGTGTGCTTTATCATACTACCCAAGTTCCGTGAAGAAGTGCCACGTGGAGTTGAACGTTATTAGACCTATTATACTATTGTGATTATTTTTAACACACTACACTCAATCGCAAGGCGTAACAAACCGCATCATCGCAAGACTTGCCGTAAGTCTGCAAACGCAATGCAATCGCCTCATCGATGGACTCTGGAGAGTCTGCCTCGCAGGACAATTGCATCAACGCAGGACTGGTCGTAAGTCTATAGCAATCAATCTCATCAAGCACATTAACGCTCACGATGTTATCGGGTGAGGACCTATTCTACCCTCCTCGATAGCCGTGATGCGTCGCAACATAACGTAAAGCTTATTCGAAACAAAAATCGACTAATCGCAATCATTTATCATGTGTATCTCGCAATCCCTATCGCTTATTATGTGAATCTATATCGTTTGCTGTGTATCAATCTATCGCTATACCGTTAGCTGTGATATTCGTGTTAAGTTAGCACACATGACCTCGCTTCACGAGGTGAAGCTCATATGATTAAGACAAGGTGTTTTAGTCATATCAGCGACCTTTCGTGGAAAAAGGCCATGTGGGGTCTAATGTGAGTTAAACTCTGTGGTGTAAATCAATCGAATCGAACCGCGTAAACCGAACCGCATACCTCCATCGCTTGCAACACAACTACCGATTATTGTTATTCGTTATCATCGCCGTCATCACAAGTGTTTTGTGTTTATTCGTTTAATCACATATTCGCTTATCGCTTATCGCTCGACGCACGCTGTTGCAACTACGTTTGCAATTCAACTCGTCGGATCAACCTATTCGATTCTATCTTATGCTCGGTCCGACTTACTATCGATTGGGCCAAGTAAACGCAATTCTATCCATGTCACATTGGCACACCTGACACTGCCTCACGAAATAGAAGTAATATGGGCAAAGCATGGTGGATACGCCGCTGGTACTTCCTATATATAAGTGTTTTAAACATATTAACAAACTTTCGTGGGAAAGTGCCAAGTGGGGCTCGGTTATTAACTACATTTTGTACTGATTAAAACGACTTTTTATAAATTTTTGATTTAAAACCGGTGGACGAGTGAAATTTTCTCACGACGTAGAGTTAACATCGAATCAGCTTAACTCCATGTTCAAGAAAAGTTTCATAAGCCCAATTTTCCTTAAACTTTTACAACATCAAAATAAAATCCTTCTTAAGACATTGGTTCGACATCGAATTCAGCTTGAACCCATGTCATAGGAGAGTGTTCGTAACCCTTGTTTTCACCTTCGAATTTCTTAAAATGTTTAAAAACTTAAACTTCCTTGCAACATCGGTTAACATCGACTCCGTTGACCTCACGTTAAAAAGGAAAATTTTCAAAGATCTTCGTCTTAAATTCCTTTTAAATATCTAAAATAAACGAATGTTTCTTGTAACGTTGGTTAACGATCGACTCAGTTAATTCAACGTCATGAGAAACCTTTTCAAGCCCTTTTAAAATTGCAATTGCATCGAACTAACGAATTCTACGCAAGACAAGGTACTTTGGAACGCCAACTCGTGGGATATTACTTTCGTCTTTACGTCACTTTCCCCGCTATCGCAATCGATCTCTCGTGCTCGAAGCACTCTTGCTCGTCGACTCTCGATCAAATCACTCGCTGTATCGCTACTCGTACAAGATCAACTCTCCGAAGTCTACCTATTGGATTAATTTCGGGACGAAATTTCCTAAAGTAGGGGAGACTGTAACAACCCGCACTTTTGTGCGTTGTTACTACTCGTTACACTCATTACGCCTAGCACTAGAGATTCGGATCATAATGTAACTATATTGCATATATCGCTAATCGAAGGATAATCGCACATTCTCGTAATGCAATATCACTATACTACACTATTATCACAAACACTAACACTCACGGAGGCATCGGGTGAGGACCTATTTTACCCTCCTCAATGGCCGTGATGTGTCGAACGTAAACAATTAACGCTAACAAAGGCTCTCGGGTGAGTGCTATACCTCCAGTCGTCGTGACGATGATGACAATACGAGTGAATGGCACCCCGTCAGTCATTGTGGCAACACACGATAACGTGCACGATGACATCGAGAAAGGACCTATACTACCCTCCTTGATGACCGTTAAACGTCGTTAAAAATCGCGTACTCGAAGGGAAAACCGATTGTTAATTATCGAAACTTTGGATTATGGATACGTAAATACGACCCCTAGTGATATATATGTATATATAATAACAATATGATGATAATATAAATTAATTATGGTAAGTACATACTTCGAAAACTATCAAAACGATCGAAAACTGAGAAGTCCAACGCGTCAGGATAGCCATCCGGACGGATAGCCATCCGGACGGATAGCAATCCGGACGGATAGCAATCCGGACGGATGGGCAATCCGGACGGATGGCCAATCCGGACGGTTGGGTAATCCGGACCAGTCACTCCCTTCTCCTCTCTGTTGCCTATAAATAGCCTGCCACACCACTGTTCAAGTGATGTGACAGCTCCTACTCGACCAAACACGCTCCAAGACCCCTTTTCTAACCGTGAAATCTGCGGATTTGATGCGTTTTGAGGTGATGTCACCAAGAGTTCTTATGAACTTCCAGTTGTGACCTCATCCCACCATAAACGACTCAGATCTGGGTGATTTCCACATGTTTTGGTAACAAATCTCGCCTAAATCTATGTGTTTACCCAAGGAACTGTGCGATTTCGAGTTAACCATGAAGAACCATCACGAACGGCCAGATCTGATGGAACGGGGTGATTTCCGGCCGTTAGAGCGGGTCGGAATTGACGGAACTTTAAGTGTTAGTGCGAGATTACACTGTCCCGGTAACTCTACACGTATTCCTTCCGTTAAGACACTCAGAAACAGAATTCAGAATGCGAAACAGACGTGTTGTCCGCACGGATAACATGTAATCCGCACGGATAACATGTAATCCGCACGGATAACATGTAATCCGCACGGATAACATGTAATCCACACGGATAACATGTCATCCGGACGAATACATGTCATCCGGACGGAGTAGATATCAATCCGCACGAGTTACTTGTCCGCACGAATGACACGACTGTCCGCACGAGTTACATGTCCGCACGAGTTGCTTGTCCGCACGAGTGAACACTGTTCGAACGGATGACAATCCGCACGAACCACCACTTACTTCGTACGGATGACAATTCGGACGAGTCACCACATCATCCGCACGGATCACCTGTTATCCGGACGGATAACATGTCAATCCGCACGGATGAGCACCATTCGACCAAGTGAGTGACTTTTCAAGACTAATCTCGCTTAACCGTACAACGTTTACTCTATTCTTCAAGGATCAACACAGACGTACTCGCAACCGACTCCACCAAGTTGTATTCTCGCTAACTACGCACTGTGAGTATACTTGACCCCTTTTTAATCGCATTTTGGGTGTAACATACGTTTATAACAAATCGAACTTATCAAACGAATCATTCAATCAATCGAATTATCACTTGCGAATAACTGTTATGCATAGATATACGTGATGCTAGTTGCATATGTGCTAGGGCTTATACTCGCCACGTCCCACCATGACTAGTATAGTACTATTGCGCCCGACGGGGTCTAGTTTGCCATCGCATATTCGAGCATCGAGGACTTAGTTGGTAGTATCAGCTTTGTGAGTATATATGTCGTGTGTTACGTTCTTGCATATGGAAATTCGCTACACTTTTATCTACTATGCTATACTTATCAAACCTGTATACTCGCCAATACTTTTGTATTGACAAATATTTTTAACGTATGTTGCAGGTTAGATCGCAGACTTTATCAAATCAAGCTAGGAAGTCTAGAAACTCGACTAAAATCTAGGTTGTCGGATTTGTATTGTTCGAGAGGACAAGAAATTAGTGATAACTTATCTGATTGTATCATTTGTTAGTATGGGATAACGAATGTACTAAATATTATCGCAATATAGTTGTTATGGATTCTCTTGAGCAATCTGATTCGCCTAGTGCCGCGCCTCGATGATTCCGCCATCGGTTGGGGTCTGACAGATTGGTATCAGAGCCATAACTATAGGGAATTAGGCAAGACTCGACCTAGTCCGGGTCGACGTCTCAGAAATTGACCTAGTCTATAGTCTAAGTACCAACAGGCCGACTCGTACGAACCAGTAGGGTTTGTATCGGGCCTACTTGATACTCTCAATCGAAGTTGCTAAAAGCTACACTTCGTGTGAACATCGCGTACTACAACTTCACACGAAGAAGCCTTTCCTAAGGCTGAAATACTACGTAGCCTTTCCTAAGGCCGACACAATACACATGTTTTCGAAAATACTCGCATAACGAAACCGAGCGATCCAGTCGAGATCAGGCGTGAAAACCAAGAACTCTCGATAGGATTGCTCACTCAGCGCATTTTTCTAGCACGAGAACCTTTCATCGAGTTAGGAGTGACATCCACATCTCGACGAAAGCCTCCATTTCGAAATCTAGTGGAACTCACGAATTTATTCGAAGAGCATAACCACAATTAGGAACGAAACTGTTAAGACAGGGGTGAAACCCGTACCTTAATAAGTCGTTCCACTCTCTATAAACTGGTTTTCAAAAGCTCTCACCAAGGACTCGACTATCACGATAACTCGAGCCACGCGATGACTAGAAAGACGAATGCCATGAGCTGCATCCCAGTGGAAGCATGAAGTCCTCTAGGTCAACGCGCATGCTCGAACTTGTTAGATATAGTTGGGTTACCTTGGGTAGTCAACGCCTAAACACCCAAGGCACTCTATCATACAACCCGCCAATCTTACAACTGGTTGGAAACTTATCTACGTTTTGAAACTTTACGCTTTATCGATTTCTCGATTTAACAATTTTCACTCCCTGCTTTAAAAACGCACAAGTCGCACAACCATCGCAATCTAAGACAAAACCCGAATGTTCGCAACAAAACTAATACATAATCTATCGCCTTCGCTATCGTTTTCTCACTTCAACACGTCCTCGCATATTCTAAATCGACCTGTATGTGTATGATTACAAATTACATCTATATAAATATATATGTATATATATATACGTATAAACAAACAAGTCATTGTGTGAGAACTTAGGAACTTCGTGTTTCCTATGTGGCTCCTATGTGATTCGTATTACTACTACACTATCGCATCAAGTTTTGAACACGCTCAGTCGCATCGCAAAACTCAAAAATCATTATGATCGAATCTCATTCCAAGTCTCTTCCTGTCTAGATGCCTTCCAACAACTCTGCCTCGAGACGATTAGCTAGGGGAAGAGCCAAACGAAGCGCCGATAAGAGGATTGCATCACTTGTGACTAAGGAAGTGGTTAAGCTTATTCCTCAAATTGCCGCCTGAGTGCATTCTCTCAGCAACTCTCGAGCCTCGGAAGACTCCAAGACGGAAGCGCCACAATCTGCTTTTCTTTACAAACACTTCAAAGCCTGTGACCCGATGGAATTCACGGGTGAAGGAGGTGTGACTCAACTACTCCAGTGGTTCGATGCTATCGAAGTTACCCTTCGTCAAAGCGGGTGTCCCGATAGTTTCTGTACTACTTGCGCTACCGGAGTATTTCAATCACGAGCACTCGACTGGTGGACCGCCGAACGTAACAAACGTGGAATCTCTGCAGCTTACGCTCTCTCTTGGGATGAGCTGAAGGAGCTCATGAAGAAAGAGTATTGCCCCCCTCACGAAATTCAGAAGCTAGAAAACGAATTTTGGGAAATCAAGCAAACCAAAGGTGACAATGCTGGCTACACCGCAAGGTTCAAACAACTTAGCATAATCTGCCCAGGTCAGGTCAACACTTCAGAAAAGGCCATCTCGAAGTACCTTCGTGGCTTGCCTGAGTGTGTGGGTGATTTTGTCGAAGCTGCAAGACCTGCCACTATCGAAGAAACATACCGCTTAGCCGCAGAAATCAACAATAAACGACTCATGGAAGGGTTATTCCCAAGGAATCCTGTCAAGCAAGCTCATCAAGCAATCGCCATTAATCCTTTAGGCGAACATGTCGACGATTCTTCTGATGAATCTACTGGCGATTCTTCTAACGAATCTGCTAACGATTCTTCTAACGAATCTGCTAACGATTCTTCCAACGAATCTGCTAACGATCCTTCGGACGAATCAGCTGCCGATTCTTCTGACAAATCTGCCGACGGATCTTCCGACAAATCAGCCAAGGACTCTGCAAGTGAGTCTTCAGACGAATCCTCCAACGACGACATCTCTCCGCAAGACACCGACAAACCCAGCCGCAAGCGAAAGACTTCAAGCCCGAGCTCATCAACAACCGAACTGCTTCAACCGAAACCTCTTCGAACAGTTCTGATGTTTCCAAAACGAGCCTACACTGGAACTCATCCCCAGTGTTACTCATGTACCTATCATCATCCAGTTGGGGCTGACTGTCGCTATTGCACTAACTGCAATCGTTACGGTCACTTCACCCGCAACTGCCGCATCAAACCATGAACTCGAGTACAACAACAACAGCTCCAGCAAAAGTCTTCAGCATCAGACATCTAGCAAGCGTAGGATAAAGCTGTAATGATACGACTTACGACGTCAATTTCTATGTTTTGAACCTACTCTATTACTCGATATTGCCACTATGTGTAACGTTAACTCTCGTCTCCGTTCTCTCTTTCACTCTTTAATCGTTGCACTTAGACTAGAATCACACACATACTATATACTATATCACGAAATAATGTGTTTTACCCTCACTACACTCTTAGAACGAGGTACGATAAACGTGCAAGGAACGATTAATCACGGGTGCACACGGGATTATTTGGGTCAGTGCACGGAGATCGTAGTGAATTCTAAGGTGCCATAGCGTTTTGACAAAAGGTGACACCAAATCATGGGATGAAAGTAGTAGGGGTCAAGCAAGGTGTGCTTTATCATACTACCCAAGTTCCGTGAAGAAGTGCCACGTGGAGTTGAACGTTATTAGACCTATTATACTATTGTGATTATTTTTAACACACTACACTCAATCGCAAGGCGTAACAAACCGCATCATCGCAAGACTTGCCGTAAGTCTGCAAACGCAATGCAATCGCCTCATCGATGGACTCTGGAGAGTCTGCCTCGCAGGACAATTGCATCAACGCAGGACTGGTCGTAAGTCTATAGCAATCAATCTCATCAAGCACATTAACGCTCACGATGTTATCGGGTGAGGACCTATTCTACCCTCCTCGATAGCCGTGATGCGTCGCAACATAACGTAAAGCTTATTCGAAACAAAAATCGACTAATCGCAATCATTTATCATGTGTATCTCGCAATCCCTATCGCTTATTATGTGAATCTATATCGTTTGCTGTGTATCAATCTATCGCTATACCGTTAGCTGTGATATTCGTGTTAAGTTAGCACACATGACCTCGCTTCACGAGGTGAAGCTCATATGATTAAGACAAGGTGTTTTAGTCATATCAGCGACCTTTCGTGGAAAAAGGCCATGTGGGGTCTAATGTGAGTTAAACTCTGTGGTGTAAATCAATCGAATCGAACCGCGTAAACCGAACCGCATACCTCCATCGCTTGCAACACAACTACCGATTATTGTTATTCGTTATCATCGCCGTCATCACAAGTGTTTTGTGTTTATTCGTTTAATCACCTATTCGCTTATCGCTTATCGCTCGACGCACGCTGTTGCAACTACGTTTGCAATTCAACTCGCCGGATCAACCTATTCGATTCTATCTTATGCTCGGTCCGACTTACTATCGATTGGGCCAAGTAAACGCAATTCTATCCATGTCACATCGGCACACCTGACACTGCCTCACGAAACAGAAGTAATATGGGCAAAGCATGGTGGATACGCCGCTGGTACTTCCTATATATAAGTGTTTTAAACATATTAACAAAATTTCGTGGGAAAGTGCCAAGTGGGGCTCGGTGATTAACTACATTTTGTACTGATTAAAACGTCTTTTTATAAATTTTTGATTTAAAACCGGTGGACGAGTGAAATTTTCTCACGACGTAGAGTTAACATCGAATCAGCTTAACTCCATGTCCAAGAAAAGTTTCATAAGCCCAATTTTCCTTAAACTTTTACAACGTCAAAATAAAATCCTTCTTAAGACATTGGTTCGACATCGAATTCAGCTTGAACCCATGTCATAGGAGAGTGTTCGTAACCCTTGTTTTCACCTTCGAATTTCTTAAAATGTTTAAAAACTTAAACTTCCTTGCAACATCGGTTAACATCGACTCCGTTGACCTCACGTTAAAAAGGAAAATTTTCAAAGATCTTCGTCTTAAATTCCTTTTAAATATCTAAAATAAACGAATGTTTCTTGTAACGTTGGTTAACGATCGACTCAGTTAATTCAACGTCATGAGAAACCTTTTCAAGCCCTTTTAAAATTGCAATTGCATCGAACTAACGAATTCTACGCAAGACAAGGTACTTTGGAACGCCAACTCGTGGGATATTACTTTCGTCTTTACGTCACTTTCCCCGCTATCGCAATCGATCTCTCGTGCTCGAAGCACTCTTGCTCGTCGACTCTCGATCAAATCACTCGCTATATCGCTACTCGTACAAGATCAACTCTCCGAAGTCTACCTATTGGATTAATTTCGGGACGAAATTTCCTAAAGTAGGGGAGACTGTAACAACCCGCACTTTTGTGCGTTGTTACTACTCGTTACACTCATTACGCCTAGCACTAGAGATTCGGATCATAATGTAACTATATTGCATATATCGCTAATCGAAGGATAATCGCACATTCTCGTAATGCAATATCACTATACTACACTATTATCACAAACACTAACACTCACGGAGGCATCGGGTGAGGACCTATTTTACCCTCCTCAATGGCCGTGATGTGTCGAACGTAAACAATTAACGCTAACAAAGGCTCTCGGGTGAGTGCTATACCTCCAGTCGTCGTGACGATGATGACAATACGAGTGAATGGCACCCCGTCAGTCATTGTGGCAACACACGATAACGTGCACGATGACATCGAGAAAGGACCTATACTACCCTCCTTGATGACCGTTAAACGTCGTTAAAAATCGCGTACTCGAAGGGAAAACCGATTGTTAATTATCGAAACTTTGGATTATGGATACGTAAATACGACCCCTAGTGATATATATGTATATATAATAACAATATGATGATAATATAAATTAATTATGGTAAGTACATACTTCGAAAACTATCAAAACGATCGAAAACTGAGAAGTCCAACGCGTCAGGATAGCCATCCGGACGGATAGCCATCCGGACGGATAGCAATCCGGACGGATAGCAATCCGGACGGATGGGCAATCCGGACGGATGGCCAATCCGGACGGTTGGGTAATCCGGACCAGTCACTCCCTTCTCCTCTCTGTTGCCTATAAATAGCCTGCCACACCACTGTTCAAGTGATGTGACAGCTCCTACTCGACCAAACACGCTCCAAGACCCCTTTTCTAACCGTGAAATCTGCGGATTTGATGCGTTTTGAGGTGATGTCACCAAGAGTTCTTATGAACTTCCAGTTGTGACCTCATCCCACCATAAACGACTCAGATCTGGGTGATTTCCACATGTTTTGGTAACAAATCTCGCCTAAATCTATGTGTTTACCCAAGGAACTGTGCGATTTCGAGTTAACCATGAAGAACCATCACGAACGGCCAGATCTGATGGAACGGGGTGATTTCCGGCCGTTAGAGCGGGTCGGAATTGACGGAACTTTAAGTGTTAGTGCGAGATTACACTGTCCCGGTAACTCTACACGTATTCCTTCCGTTAAGACACTCAGAAACAGAATTCAGAATGCGAAACAGACGTGTTGTCCGCACGGATAACATGTAATCCGCACGGATAACATGTCATCCGGACGGAGTAGATATCAATCCGCACGAGTTACTTGTCCGCACGAATGACACGACTGTCCGCACGAGTTACCTGTCCGCACGAGTTGCTTGTCCGCACGAGTGAACACTGTTCGAACGGATGACAATCCGCACGAACCACCACTTACTTCGTACGGATGACAATTCGGACGAGTCACCACATCATCCGCACGGATCACCTGTTATCCGGACGGATAACATGTCAATCCGCACGGATGAGCACCATTCGACCAAGTGAGTGACTTTTCAAGACTAATCTCGCTTAACCGTACAACGTTTACTCTATTCTTCAAGGATCAACACAGACGTACTCGCAACCGACTCCATCAAGTTGTATTCTCGCTAACTACGCACTGTGAGTATACTTGACCCCTTTTTAATCGCATTTTGGGTGTAACATACATTTATAACAAATCGAACTTATCAAACGAATCATTCAATCAATCGAATTATCACTTGCGAATAACTGTTATGCATAGATATACGTGATGCTAGTTGCATATGTGCTAGGGCTTATACTCGCGACGTCCCACCATGACTAGTATAGTACTATTGCGCCCGACGGGGTCTAGTTTGCCATCGCATATTCGAGCATCGAGGACTTAGTTGGTAGTATCAGCTTTGTGAGTATATATGTCGTGTGTTACGTTCTTGCATATGGAAATTCGCTACACTTTTATCTACTATGCTATACTTATCAAACCTGTATACTCGCCAATACTTTTGTATTGACAAATATTTTTAACGTATGTTGCAGGTTAGATCGCAGACTTTATCAAATCAAGCTAGGAAGTCTAGAAACTCGACTAAAATCTAGGTTGTCGGATTTGTATTGTTCGAGAGGACAAGAAATCTGTGATAACTTATGTGATTGTATCATTTGTTAGTATGGGATAACAAATGTACTAAATATTATCGCAATATAGTTGTTATGGATTCTCTTGAGCAATTTGAGTCGCCTAGTGCCGCGCCTCGATGATCCCGCCATCGGTTGGGGTGTGACAACCACCACAACCGTCTACTACAACCGTCCACCACCCACCACCACCGTCCACCACCCACCACCACCGGCCACCACCACCACCGTCCACCACCCACCGCCACCGTCTACCACCACCACCCACCACCGTCCATCACCACCACCATCCACCACCCACCACCATCACCGTCCACCACCCACCACCGTCTGTACACCTACACCAGTTTATTTTAGAAGTCTACATATGTTAAAAAAACAAACAGTCTTCTTCTTGCAGACTGCAGACATTTGGTCCACCTCTTCTTCAACAGATGTCTGCAGATGTGGTCCGTATACTGCAGACATTTTACCTCTTAAAAAACAAACAGCACCTAAATGTACCTATTATTTATATAATATTTATTTACCATATTAATATATAATTACATAATAACTTATATTTGACATTATTAAAAAGGAATAATGGATTTTAATAATCTCAACTATTAGCCTTGGCCGGCAATGGTTTCAACTTAAAAAATAACAGTGGCGGTCCCACCTTTTCACTTATTGTAACCAATGGACTTTTACTAATAAAAACTTAATTTCTTTTTGTCCCCTAATCCGTTTGGGTTTAGTAAAGTTCCATTGGTTTACAATATATGAAAAGGTTGGACCACCATTGGTTATTTTTTAAGTTGGGACTGTTGCCGGCCAACGATTAATAGTTAATATTATTAAAATCCATTATTCCTATTAAAAATAATTAAATAATGTATACTCTGCTATATACAAATTATAGTTATAAGTAAATTTATAAGTATAGATAAAAAAAATAATTGAATGATAATCGAGTTGAGAATGAGTCATGCCGAAGCTTTAGGAATAGACCTCTAAACAAACCAAGCTGGAGCTCTCTTAAGTTAAATGAGCCGAGCTCTGGCTTGGACATCAAAAATACAAAACATCAAAAAGAAAACGATTGGACACATCAGATAAACACATAATAGTTAGAACATGCAAAATAAGTTGTTCAGTTTACATATGGATGTAGCATTTCATATCAAAAGCAAAACCCCCCAAGTTAGTGGAACCTTTAATTTTCAAAAACCCCAATTTCAGGTCTTAGTGATTGTAATTGATTTTCTTTGACCTGTGGATATTTCCTGTGCAGAGACTAGAAGTATCCCATTAGCATCGATATTGAAGCAAACCTCTAAGTCCGACGTCCCATCGGAACCAGGCGTAAGGCCATAAAGGTCGAACCTGCCAAGTAATACGTTGTCGTTAACATTGTTGCTCTCACCTTGAAAGACCCGAATACATACTGATGTGCTGTTGTCTAATGACTGATATGACCCTTTCTTGAACGCGGGTATGGATGTGTTCCTAGGAATAACTACAGACATGCAATCGTGTACATTATTTATCCTTGCTGCTATTCCCAGTGAGAGAGGAGTGACATCCTGTAACACGATATCCCGCTCAGTATTAACATCATTTCCACTTAACCTTGCAGCCAAGATTGCGGCACCGAATGCAACAGCCTCATCACCGTTCATGTTCTTGCAAAGTGTCTTCCCATCGAAAAACTCCTCCACCAATCGCTGTACTTTAGGAATCCTCGTGGACCCCCCAACAACGACCACCTCATCCACACCCTCCTTCTTTATCTCCCCATCAAACAAACATTTCTCCACCAGTTCAATGCATTTCTCAAAGTAACTTGAATTTAGCTCCTCAAATTTAGCTCGACTGATTTTAATGGAAAAGTCAATCCCCTCATACAAGCAATCAATTTCAATCGAAGCAAAAATTGAAGACGACAAATCCCTCTTTGCTTTCTCACACGCAACTTTCAGCCTCCCCATTGCTCTTGGATTTCCTCTTACATCCTCACGGTGTTTTTTCTTGAACTCTTGTATGCAGTAATTAACGAGTGTCGTATCAAAATCCTCACCGCCTAAATGAGTGTCACCCCCAACGGCTTTCACATCAATCACTCCCGTTTTACTGATTTTCAAAAGTGATACATCAAAGGTTCCACCGCCCAAATCAAACACCAAAACATTTTTATCATTATGCCATCCTTCATCAACCCTATGGTCCAAACGGTAAGCAATTGCAGCTGCGGTAGGCTCGTTTATTAATTGCAACACATTGAGGCCTGCAAAGGTTCCCGCTTCCTTTGTTGCCTCTCTTTGATTGTTATTGAAATAAGCAGGAACAGTGATGACAGCATCTGTTACCTCTCTTCCGATAAATGCTTCAGCAGACTCTTTCAACTTCTTGAGAACCATGGCAGATAATTCTTCAGGCGCGTATTTCTTCTCTTCACCCTTCAACTCAACTACAACAGTTGGCTTCTCTGCCGGCCCTTCAACGATCTTAAAAGGCCACGACTCCATGTCCTTTTGCACTTGAGGATCATGGAATCTGCACCCAATCAAGCGCTTAACATCTGTTATTTAAACAAGAATGATCAGCATATATACACAGTGTATCCACAATTATTTTAAGTTAATAACTTTATAAACCATTAAGAATAACTCAAAGATTATTATGTAAATACCAAAGGAAAATGTAGAATAATAAGTAAAAGACTTGCCAAACACAGTGTTGGTAGGATTCCTTGCAATCTGGTTTTTTGCACCCTCTCCTACCAATAACTCTAAGTCGTTAAAAGCTACAAAAGACGGAGTGATATTGTTTCCTTGTTCATTAGGTATGACCTCCACTCGCTTTTTTTTATCAAACCAGACAGCAGCACATGAGTAAGTCGTTCCAAGATCAATACCGATTGCGGCTCCTTTAACCTTTTGAGACATTTTTTTTAACCTGAAAGGAACCTAAAGAAAAGAATTACTTTCGATCAGAGGGAAGTTGAGCCGAGAAAAAATCCAAACAACAAACGAATATCTAAATGATGATACATATGAACTGAAGACTAAGATACAATTTTTGTCCTTTATTTACCATTAGCAAGTGTTACATTTTAAAAAAGCACACTTGATGAACTTAGCACTAAACCTTTAATTCACTTCATGCAGATCCACTTAAGTTGTAGACTAAACAACTGGTTTGCTGAGTTCCTAATATAACTAATACATACACAATGAGTACGTATAAAACTATAAGCAATTACAAGTTAATAAAGAATGAATTTTATTGTGTATAGCTAGCTATATATTAGTTTTGTTCTGTTGTGAGTTTCAATAAAGAAAACAACAATAACGAAAAAAAAGAAAAAAAGTTTTCTTCTTCCCAACTCAAAACCTTCACAAAAAAAAAAAAACAAGAAATCTTTACCTGCAGAAAACGAAGTTGATAGATGTGGAAACCCTGGTTTCGCACACTAAACTCCTCTGGGTAGGGTTTTGAATGAAGGCAGCCCAACCGTTTATCAACTTCAAACACGCCCTTCTTTTTTTTTTAAAGATTTTTTTCCAAGATATTGTCGTTATTATTATTTATTATTATTTTTATTATTATTATTGTTGTATGACCTGTTGCGGCGGTGCCTTAGTTATTTATAGCTGACGGTACGTTATATGCAGTGGCGGAGACACCCTTTGAACAACGGTGTCGTTCGACACCATTGAATTTTGGGTAGCAAATACAACGTATAACAGGAAAAATTTGAGCGACACCATTGTCTTTTCACAAACGACACCAATGTCTTTTTACAAACGACACCATTGTTTTGTTTTTTCTAAAAGAATTACATAATAAACAAATTAATATATCAAAAATTAAGCCCGGTTACTTGAATTTAATTAGTATACTTTAAATCATTAAAGGTACATGCTAAATTTTTATTTTCTCTAATCCAGTAAGCATTATAGACTCATGTCTAATTAGTTTTGTTTCAATTGTTTAACCTAACATGATGTTTGATGATCATTTAAATGATGCGTGCACTTGTTTGTTATAATTAAAAATAGTTCATTTTTTTTGCAAGTTGCCGTTGAAAATATTATGAATCGTTTTCAAAACATGAAAATGCGTACAGAGCAACTATTAAATGCATTTTTTATATATTTTTTAAATGACTTTGTAATTTTATTATATGTTCTTATTCAATGACATTGTACTTTTACTGTGATATTTGTTTTTATTATGTGATTTGACCCGACTAGATCCGAACCGATCCAAAAAGTTCGACTCCGGGTTACTATAAACCGGGATATCCATAAAAAAAAAAGACACCATAAGAAAAAATTTCTGGCTCCGCCACTGGTTATATGATGAGTTAATCATATGAAAATGTATGATTTGATGTATCTGATCTAACTCAGTGTAGTATATATAAGCATTGCAGTTACAAAAAAATTGGAATGGAACTCAGGTTGGTTCGTTTAATGAGGGTTTCCACCTAACCACTACACCATCCTTATCTTTGCATCAAGGCTTAGCGACGTCAAAACGTACATAACTCGAATTTGTACTGTCGGACGAAAACGTATAATATTGATCCGACTCGTTTCCGAACACAGTTTATGTCAAAGCCTAGACCAACCGAAAACGTATGCAAATATAAGCATGCAAATGTATTATATTTGACCATACTAGTTTCTTAAAAAAAAATATGTTGAAACAGGAATTTATATCGTTTACGTTAAAACATAAATTTATACCGGCACGTACATTAAAATAAGGGCGTGGGAAAATACTGTTTTTTTATTCTGTCAAAACGTAGACCAACTGGAAAGGTACATAAAAATAAGCATGAAAATGCATTATATGTGACCCGACTCGTTTCTGAAAAAAATTACGTCGAAATGTGAATTTATACCGACACGTACAAAAAAACACCAAGTGGGTAAATAGTTTTCTTTCCTTTTTAGCTTAAGACTGAAAATATGGGGGGTAAATTTGAAACTAGAACTCAAAAGGGTGAAAATGACATTTTATAAATTATTTATAAAGTGTTGGGGATGTAAAAGTGACAAACATGTTAGAACATAAACGACCGTTTAAAAATGACATTTTTTTATAAACCATTTCAAACACACTCGTTAGAAATTAACAATTACAAAAATTGTTATAAAGCTTATCAATAAATCGATTCTAACACGGTTGTTAGAAAGAAATAAATGATAAAAATCACTTTAAAATTTATCGGTTTATATATAAAATAAACTGGTTCTAACTCGCTCTTTAGAAATAAATGATCTCAAAATCATTATAAGGCTTATTGACTTTACTCCTGAGGAACTAGAAGATTCAAGTGATGGGGATCATGGGGATCAGAACTGTGAAGATCATAACAATCCGGTTGACTTGGATAACTTTTATTGTGGGTCAGATGAGAATACACCACTTTTAGCTAAGATTTCCGAAAAGATTAGGAGAAGAAAACGTTCAGTAAAACTCAAATATTCATCATATGTTTCATTCTATGTCGGATGTATAGGGTTGTTAAATCTAGGAGACAATTTTTTATTTTGAATAATGAGATCTTAAGGTATAGGGTTGTTTGTTCGGGAACTAACCCAAATATGGGTTCAAGTGCAAGGTCTGAAGTAGTAAAACTATAATTTCAAAAGACACATCAAGTCAACCTGCCATTGGGCAATTTAGATCTCCAGAAAATCAAATAAAGATAAGCGGTGTAACACCCCGTTTTGTGAATGAATAAAATATATATGAAACTTGAATTTCATATAGGGTTAAATGAGTAAGTCACAATTAGAATGCCTTATTGAAATATGAGATATCTACATGAGTAATTAGCATTATAAGACACCGTTTAATATAACAATAATATATATTATATTAGATTATATACGTAGAGAAAAATGAGCTCATCTCAACAACATAAACTTTATAAAAGATTATTTCAAAAATTACAAGAGAAAAACAAGTAAATCAGCTGAATTAATTGAAAAAAGTATAATTATAATCTATATCTATATAATATAATAAATGAAAATTATTTGAGACATTTATCATGTTGTGGTGGAACCTTAAGATGATTTGGGAGGGAATACATATGAGCAACTCTCTACAAGGTTTATTTTTGGAAAATATTAATATATTCATTTTCTTTCTCAACAAGAATTCATCATCATCATACTCAGTAAATCCTACCAATAGCAAAACTAACGTAGGGTCTGATGAGGGTAAGATGTAGGAAGCCGTACCTCTACCCTATAGGAATAGAGATGTTGTTTCCAATGAGACCCCCAGCTTGATAGTAGTTTTGCATCAAGCCTTGGACATAAGGCACATAACACTCAACAATTAAGACAAAGACCAATTAGTGCATATACTCCCTAGTCTTACGGCTATCAACACCACCGCATGATGCATGATTAACCATCCCCCTCTTTTAATGTTATTTTCATGAAATTAGTAAAATACCGTTAAAATTAGTGCACTTTCACTTTTGCACCCCGAGCGCCCACACATATATACATTATATGCACATACCGCAAACGAGGCGTACTTTCTCAATAAGAATTAGCAACCCTAATTTATTTGTCTTCAGTCGTTTCTCTTGTTGCTTTCATAAATAAATTCTTTTTTTCAAACCCTTAAATCGATTGTTCTTTGTTGAGGGTTGAAGATCTACGCTTTATGTTCAATCGATTTCAAACATAAAACCTTTTTTTTATGTGTACAAGTTGTGTTGAGCCCAATCCAGCTGTTGAGCAACTTATCTCATTTATACTTCTCAAAATGCCTCTGAAAATGGTTTAGTTGACCCCTTGCGAATGCAAATGTGGAGCAATTGGATTATCGTGTTCGTTTCACATAATGGAATGAAATTTGGATGAAATTGAAATCTCAATTCCATTCTTGATCACATTCGGTTAGCAAAGGAATTGGGATTAGAAATGGATTCATTCCAATTCCTTAAACCAATGGAATTCAAAATCCTTCCAAATTTTGAAAGAATTCAATGGAATTGGAATCTTTGATCGGTCACCCATGTCTAAAACATCTTAACCCGAACTCCTCTGTCACCAACACGCAACACCTCGCCCCGACCCGACCCGGTCCGCCACCTACACGCAAAAACTTGACCCGATCAGCCCACGACGACCCGCAACATCTCGTCGCGATCCGACCTAGCATCGACCGGACACGTCTAGACCCGACCCGTTAACTATCGATCCGAAATGTCTAGACCCGACCCGTTAACGACCCAAAATGTCCCGACCCGAACCGACCCATTAACGAACGAAACGCCTCGATTCGGCCTGAAAAATATCACATTGACTCGACCCGTTAACGAACCGAAATGTCTCGACCCGATCTAGCTCATTAATGATCTGAAACGTCTCGAACCAACCGAGCACGTTAAGGACCCGAATCGGCCCATTAACGACCCGAACTGGCTCACCCGTTCGATAGGAAGAGATCGGTAGATTCTAATTCATTTGCCAAACAAAAACTTCAAGAATGGAATTGAGATTCCAATTCTATTGAAGGAGGAGGGGCAATCTAGAATAATGTGCAAAGAGGAGCAAAAAATGAAAAGTATTGTATGAAATGTGCATTAACCGTTGCACCTTTTTTTTTTGAAAGAACGTTATGATGCTTATGATGCTGATGTGACGAAAAATGCCCCTTATAGAGCATTAACCATTACGCCTGGTGTTAGTGTTTCTAATTTATTTTTGGGGGTGATTTGACATTTTAATTGACAAAATCCTTTTCTAGAAACCCATAAAGATATTTTAATGTATGTATGGGATTATTGTGATATATCCCGAGGCTATGAGATTGTGTAATTGTGTTTCTAGTTTTATATGTCTTGATCTATTTCTTTTATAATTATTTTTCACTTGCATCTCTTGATGAATATACTTTGTTAAAGGAAAACGAAAAGGAAAGAGAAAATGTTATCTTTAAACCCCTTATAAGAATCGAACTCAGGACCTAATAGTTTCTGGGACTTATCTTACTCTAATAAGACTTGAACTCAGGACCTAATAGTTGGACTTATCTCACTCTAAGATATCACTAGACTATAATGCCATGGGCATATAATGTGTATCTTAATGTGCATGTCATTCATGTTAATTCACCTGGGTTGAAATGTAATATCTGTTGGACTAAATTTGAATTGGGCTTATATTAATATTCTTATGGGCTAGTTATATTGGGTCCGGGTACGAGGCTGAGCAATAAAAGGAAGATATAAAAAGAGAGTTTGATGGCAGTTTTGGGGATTCGCCATTGGGAGCTGTTGCGGAAGGTGCACAAAATACCCGGTTCTGGATTTGCCCACCGTATCCGATCCGGAACTGGTTAGTACCCGGTATGTACAAAAACCGGTCTCTACCCTTTTGTATCTGGTAGTTTCTACCCGGTTCCATTTTTTTTTAAATTCCGGGTCCTACCCAGATGATGGAGTGTGTGAAACCAAGATGTTAAAGTGTGTTATATTACATGTTTAGGGCCGTTTAGTTGATTATACGCTTTGAATATGTTGACTACGCAAGTTTGTGGTTTTACAGGTTAGCCGCGTAATATCGCGAAGTTAGAGAACTTAGTGATGAAACGGAAAAGTACGGATGATTATTAAAGAGATATCACGTAAACGGGAATTAGTTCGGATCAAAAGATAGCTCAAAGGAACAAGGAATGAGAAGGAATAAAGTCCAGGGGTTTTGGTCGTTAGTTGGAAGTTTAAATAAAAAGAATAAATCATACGGTTACAGTCAACATGAACACAAGTGGGCAGAAACATTGGAACGTAACCTACGGTTTTAATCCGTAGGTTATGGTTGGTATATGTATGGCACAAATGTTGATTAAAATAATAAAAGGTTAAAAGGTTTTAAAGAAACCCAAAAAGTCACGTAGACTTTGGAGGAGTGCAGCCACCATATTTAGAAAGGGTAATACCCTAAATCACGTGCACTTCTAAGAGGGTTATTAAACATCAACAACATCATCATTATCTTTTTGGCGGCAGACTTGTCGACTTTGTTTTTGGATTGGGCCGCCACACACATCACGTGCACATGAGGACTTGGTGAGAGGTCATAGAAATCACATCTAAAAACCATCACATCATAACATCTTGGAAAAAATCACGTGAGATTGGCATATTGGGCCGACATAGGAAACACTTGGATTCTTTGGTTGGGCTGCCAACACTAAAGGGAGAATAAAACAAAATTACATGTGGGCTTGGACTTTGGCGGCGTGGACTTGTTGGAAAGGAGCACACTTTTTGGTGGACAAAAATTAATTCATAAAACGAAGACACGCATACAACGGGGGATCGATCAGATATCATCATCTCGACGGCAGAAGGGTTTCAACCGGGTATCAAGCGAGTGAAGATAATTCAACCGAGATGAGCGGCTAAATCTCTCGTGAGCACTCTGGGTGAATGATTCTTGTGAGACACTTTTATTCTAGTTTCTGTTTGTATTGAGATTTGGATTTGTAGTCGGATGACAGCCGACTATTTACATGATTATATTATTTGTGTGACAGACAAATCCTAAGTGACAGTCAGAGTTATAATTATGTGTTGAATCCAATTATGTTTTTGTTGATTGAATGATTCCTATGAAAGTTTGTTTTAATATTTCTCTGATCAATTAATATTAAGATTTTGAACTGCATAGGTAATTGGTAGATGTGACAGATTTACTATTCAGTCAATAGCATCCAATAAAATCAGAACTAGGTTATTAGTAATTACAGAATCTGAACCCGGAGTGATCACGTTTTCTCATCATTGTTTATTACAACTCAATCTTTTTCTTAATTTTTATTCGTTAATTTAGATAATTCTTATAATCAATCACACCGATTTTCCAATTCAGTAGTAATTAATTAATACTTTTCATTACAACACTTTCCACAATCCTCCTCTGGTTCGATATCCGACTTACTCTAGCTACTAGTTTATTTCGGTTTTTGCATGTCACTAACGACAGACATCACCAGACTGGTTCCTATCCTACCTGACTTGATTTTACTAGGGTTGAATCCGGTTCCAACGGTGAGAAATTGTTGGAACCGATTCGAGCCGAGCCGTTAACAACGGTAATATTAATGTTTTTTTACTATTTGACCGTTAGAATCACATTTTAGTCATCCTAAATCATTATAAATAGTTGTGTGATGTACTGGTTGATTACCCAACTCGAAAACATATGCTAACCCAATAAACCGCAAAATCAAATACTTATGTAAATGCCTCAAGCTTGGAGTGACGACGAGGAATACTCCTTAGGTCTAGCTTTTGTACACGAACCCAAGACTTACGAACGAAGGGTACAATGCTTGAATGTGGTTCCGGATTTTGGCCTCGTCTTAAGGAGAAGTTTTGAAGAGGAAATGAATTTGAAACTGACTGTTCAAGTAATGATCTCAAAGCAAAGATCATAAGCATAGCCCAACCGATAAGGAAAATTTCATGAAATTTACCGTCGACAGATGGACGAGTTTGAAGACCTTTTCTTAAGCATGAAATTTGAAAGCTTATAATGGATGTGACTTTGTAATTTGTATTAGCATTTATGTGTGTTTAATATAAGTGTTATTTTATTAAAATTATACATTAAACATTGAACATTCAATTAAGGGCATGTTTGGCAAAGCTTATTTTAACAACTTATTGACTTATTTACTTTTGGAAAGTTAAAATGTGTTTGAGTTAGCTTATTATGTGAGGGGGAAAAGTAAATAAGTCACTCCATCCTAACTTATTTACTTTTCCAAAAAGTCAATAAGTTATAAGTTGCTCCAAAATAAGCTTAGCCAAACATGCCCTAAACATTACACATTAAACATCCAAACATTACATATGCATTAAACATTACAACCTAAGCTAATAAATTAAAATATAACAACAAACCTAAAAAATTAACACATAAAGTGAAATTTAACACTCAAAAACTAAAACTTAAAACATTTAAACACTAATACACTGCTTTTGGCTTGCGTATCCAAATGATTCCCTTTTTTAGCTTTTATCGTCGGACAATACTTAACCGTATGTTTTTTTGAGAGTTGAGTTTGTCCCACTTTTCAAGAACTTCTCACAATACTTGCACCGAGTCATCTCGGTGTTTTCCGACATTAGACATAAGTCGTAGTTGGAACAAACCTTGGGGTTTCGTTTGTTTCAAGTACCAAAACAACTTCTTCGTTACTTGCCATCCTTGGTGATGCAAAAAAATTGAGCAGTCTTGCGTTTTAGAAAATGTTTGAGAGTTAGAGAAATGGGGTGATTAAAAATAAACATTCAAGACCTATTTATATTAGTTTAGGGGGTTAAAATGGTAAATAGCCATTTCCAAACGGCTATGTTACCGTTAGGAACCGGTTTCTGACGGTAATATTTCAATTTTAAACCCATGGGTGGCTCTTATGGTGTGCGGGGAGGACTTCCGCACAAGGCCCGTGATTTCGAGGGGCACAAGATTTTTTAAAAAAAAAATTCAATATATATATGCTATTTAAAAAATGTAAACACATACAAATCCAATATAAAGACCCATTATCAAATACCTTTTTATGCTTTATAATTTACCCAACTTAACATTACGTTTATTGGGCCCAACCCAATGCTAATATGATTTTAAAAAAGCGTTAATTGCCTGGATGGTCCCTGTGGTTTCATGTTTTTTTCACATTTAGTCCTCACCTTTTGAAAATAGCAGGTATGCTCCCTATGGTTTGTAATTTTGTTACTCGGATAGTACCTGAGTATATGTCAGTTAGTTTGGAAATAGCAGGTATACTCCCTATGGTTTGTCATTTTGTTACTCGGATAGCCCCCTGAGTAAATGTCAGGGGACTATCCGAGTAACAAAATGACAAACCATAAGGAGCATACCTGCTATTTTCAAAAGGTGGGGACTAAACATGAAAAACCGTGAAACCACAGGGACCATCCGGGCAATTAACTCTTTTAAAGATTCGATTTCATTATTGTTATGATTGGCTAATTGTTTTTTTGTGAATTCCGTGAATAGTTAACTTGGTTTTCTTTATATTTGAGACACACAATCTAACATATGATGTTTGTTGTCATTTAGTTTTGTTTTAATTGATTGTAAAATAATTAATTGAAATCTTTTTTAAGCTTTTAGAGTCCGAGAGTTTTAGCAATTGGAATATATCAGAAACCAGTTTGGTTTGGTAATTTATAATTGATGATAAAGTGATAAGCCTTTCATTGTTTTGCAATCCAGGCAAATTGTTGCTCTTGTTATAACAATCAATTAGTCGACCTTTTGCAATTATGTCTATTTCATTTTCCCAACTAAAACTGAGTTCTTGAATTTACTTTGCATCTAAACCTTAGAGGAATTACTTCTCCTCACTAGAGCTGTCAAAAAATCTCGTGGCTCGAAGCTCGTTCGGATTTAGCTTGAAAAAAGCTCGCTCAATGTGGCTTGTTTTGAAAGTGAGTCGAGCCCTCCGCTCGGTTAGAAATTGAGTCTAGCTCGGCTCGGCTCATAACGAGCCAAATTGGCTCGCATCCCAGCTCGGCTCGGCTTAGCTGAATTATTTTACTTTTAATATATTTTATTTATATATACATTATAATATATCACAAAAACATTATTACTTATATGTGATTAGTAGTGTAACTAAATATCTATAGCACATTTAAAGGTTGATTACCATGCTAATAAACTTATATCGTATTTCATTACAATTAAGAACGTATTTTGTGTTGTTAAACTTGATTTTGACTTATAATAAATTAGGTCGAACTTATTTTGGATATGTTCTTTTGAATTATTGAATGATATTTTAGCTTACTGAATTTTGAAATCCATGTATTAATTTTTCTTTTTAAAATCGAGTCAAACCAAGTCGAGCGAAGCCAGCTCGGTTTAAAACCAATCCTGGCTCGAGCTTAGATCTTCAGCTCGTTTTCAAATCCGAGCCGAGCCAGCTCGGTTTATAATCGATTTGAGCCTGAGTTTTGTCCTAGCTCGTCTCGGCTGAACTGCGCTACTCCTCACAACTGTTTACAACTTTCTAAAGTAGTTTGTTAATCTAGTTATAAACAAAATCTCAAACGATCAATTTTCCCTTTTGTGTGTATTGTGATGATTTTGACAATATTAATTATAACATACCTTTTAACTTTTTAGCCATGATTTTCAATCAGTCCATGTGAAAACTTTCAAGCGAACTACTTCAGTGGGCCTAAAATAGGGTAGTGCTATCCTCAACCATAATATCTGCTCTTTGTCTCATCATTTATATTTTTTTTGGTCAACAGACACAATAAACACTTGAATTTGTCGATATTATGTTTATGTTTAATTCTAATCTAATATACGTATCTCAATAACAAGATAACCGGATGTATGCTAACGACTGGTTAGAAGTTGAAAATGAAAGAGAATTTTACTTCACATTATTTTTAAGATACACACCCGATTACACTAAATCCAAAGCCACGAATCTATGTTAGATTCGTGTCATCTTATTATGATGTGTCAAAATTCACACCCATATTTTTAAGATTCACCCATGGTCTCTCTTTAGTAACCGTCATTTCTTAACTCTCTGCATATTCATTTATTTTAGTTCGGTGTGATATCAATCAGGAAACATATTCAGAAAGCATATATAATCACACTAAAAATCATGTATACGTACAATTTCTTTGAAAATTCCACTGGTTACATAAAAATTAGTTGTAACGTATGATATTTATAATATTATTGATGAGTAACAATACAAAACTTAAGTTGTAGTTATTGTTAGTAATTCAGTAGCAAAATGTTTTAATCAAGGCTTTGGATTGTTTCTTGTCTTGCAAGAATTACTCACAGCCGTCCACCTCCTCTCTCTCTCTTTTTTTTTTTTTTTTTTTTTGCACAATGACAATGATATTTGCTAGTGGGGGGAAACTAAAGAAAAGAAAGTAATATGTTCAAAACCTAAAAGTCAAGAAAAAGCTTCTGGTCCAAACGCTTGATGACTAATAATATATTTATCTAAAAACTACTCGTAACTAATCATCGCTACTTGTAAAACTACTTTAAAAACACCACCTTGATTTTACTAAAATATTAATAAAATGGCATCAAAACTCTAAAAATTAATAATGTGGAAGAAAAAAGTTTAAAAAATATGCAAAGAATCGTATACATAACATTTCACAAAAGCTTTTTGGCATTGTAGTCAAAGTCCATCAAGTTGGGTATTCTTTTTTTTAATCTTCAAACGTCTAACATTCACATTTACACCCCCTATTTTGATTCTCTCGAGTTAACGTGATTATTTTTATGTACGTGGATCAAATATAATACGTTTATGCGTTTATTTTTATATATGTTTTTGGTTTATCTACGTTTTGTCAATATATTTTCGTATTTATTTTTATGTATGTTTTCAGCTGAAAACATTTTGTATCATATAATATGTTTTCATTAGGTGGTATAAATTTGAGTTACTTTACGTTTCAACGCAACGCACAATATCATTTTTTAACTTAAAAACACTATTATCTTACGTGATTTTTTTAGATACATTTCGGTATAGATCCAAGTTAAAACGTTCTACGTTTTGACTTAATTTTTCTTGGTAACGAGTCAGGTCAAATATAATACGTTTTCGTACCTATTTTCATGTTCGTTTTCAGTTCGTCTACATTTTGGTGTATGTTTTGTTCGGAAACAAGTCGGGTCAATTATTTGATGATACAAATTCGAGTTACTTTAAGTTTCGTGGCCGCACGGCGGGTCAAAAATCTTGTTAAAACTAAAGAGACAAAACAACTTAAAAAGGCATCCACCAATACAAAGTTTTCTTGTTACCTTATGGAAATGTTACCGAAAATTTGATTCAAAGTTTTTTTTTTAACGGTGAACTAAATAACCATATAAGCATTTTGGGATGCCTTCAATCGAGCAAATGCATCCCCTGCTCCATAACGGTCAGAGTTGGATGCATACCCGAGCCACCAAGCCACCAGTTCCGGGGAAAACCCGCCGCCCGAAGGCCCACTGCGGTAAAACCCGGTTCGGCTTGGTTTCGAACTGGCGACCTCTAGAGAGGCCTAGTTCTAAACTTCATTGCCACCACCAATGTCCTTCAAAGTGATGCTAGTGAGAATTGAACTTGAGACCTCAAGGAGAGAAACCAAATGTGACTAACCACTAGACCAACTTGTCAGGACAAAAATGGCATGAAAGAGGATCATCATTAGTGGCATGAAAGATCGAGGATCATCAGTCGTAACTACGATCATCATATTGAGATTGCATATTTCTCTCCCCTTATTTTCCTCTCAATCAAATATCCATGCTTTTTTTTCATGCTCATTTACAGCCGTGTATTTTGGCTGTTTCTTTTTTTCATTCCTTGTATTGCCTATTTAGGCCTCTGCCCTCTTGTTCCTTTGATATGAGAGAAATACACACAAAATAAAACAGAACCTTTGAACCATATTCTTTATGGTATCAGAGCAGTGAATATCACGCTCGATCCAAACCGAAAACTCTTAACCCTCTTCACCGATTCTCCGATATGGCAGAAGTTGGAAACAAAGAAGCCTCTAAGACCAAGCCAGCGGCAGCGTGTGCGAAGACAGAACCGGACCTGATCGCTAGCTTGACGAAGGAACAGTATGAACAGTTCCAAAAACACTTCGCAGCTGCGAACAAATCCGCACAAGGTGAACCCCTTCGCACCACAAGTATAGCAGGTAAACTTAGACATGATAGTAATTGGATAGTGGATACCGGATGTACGGAACACATTACTTATCAATCCGATGCACTTGAGAATAGAACCGTGTGCAAAGACCAATCACCCGTTACCATTCCCAATGGAGAAAACATCCCGGTCGAAGGAAAGGGCAGTCATACCTTGCCAAACGGGACGAGAATACAAGACGTGTTACATGTTCCAAAATTCACTTTTAACCTATTATCTGTGAGCAAACTCGCAAAAGATTTAAATTGCGCTGTAACCTTTTTCCCGAGTTTCTTTGTTATGCAGGACTTGCGTTCGAGGAGATTGATCGGAGCGGGTAGGTGCAAGGATGGTCTATATCGAATGGGGATGCTCAGCACTAAAAGAAAGGCCATGGTGGTGACTAGTGAATTATGGCATAAGCGACTCGGACACGCGGGTGACGAGAAGTTGTCTCAAATAAATTTTCTTGATAAGTTTTCGTTTAAAAACAGTGACGATATTTGTGATTCTTGCATGAAATCTAAGTTCACTAGATTACCTTTTCCCACTAGCACAACTAAAACGAATGCATGTTTCGATCTCATTCATTGTGATATATGGGGAAGATACCGTACACCCTCGTTTACTAAAGCTAACTATTTTTTAACAATAGTTGACGACTATAGCAGGGCTGTATGGGTGTACCTCCTCAAACATAAGTTCGAGGCAAGCACGTGTCTAATGCATTTTTTTAAGATGGTCAAGACACAATTTGAAAAGAACATAAAGAAGATAAGATGCGACAATGGTGGTGAGTTTATTTCTAATCAAATGATGAATTTCTACTTGGAACAAGGGACCTCATTAGAAACAACATGCCCACACACTCCGCAACAGAACGGAGTCGTAGAGAGAAAACATCGACACTTGCTCGATACAGCACGCGCTCTCATGTTTGAAGCAAATCTCCCGAAAAGATTTTGGGGAGAATGTGTCTTGACCGCCGCGTACATCATTAATAGGTTGCCCTCAAAAGTCATCAAGGACAAGACTCCATATGAGTTGGTGCATGGTAACAAACCAAATTACGATCACATGAGGGTCCTAGGTTGCTTGGCCTACTATCGTAGCATCGAAACAAATGGAGACAAGTTTGAGATAAGGGGAAGACCGGGCATTTTCATGGGATACCCTGGTGGAATAAAGGGGTACAAAATATTTGATCCGAAGAGTGGCAAGATGATCACTTCGAGACATGTAAGGTTCGCTGAAAAGGTTTTCCCGTTTGTCTCAAAAGCTCAACAAAACAAACACGCTGAAGAAGATGTCTTCACATTTGGAATAGAGCCTCCTGAGCCCATTATGACAAGAACCGAAGGCCTGGGCCCAAATAATCAGGAAGCCCTTTTCGCTGAAGAAGAAGAGCAACATGAACTTGATCAAACCAGCCCAAGTAATGATGATGTTGGGCCGACTCTTGATGGGCCTAGTAATAATACTCCTAATAATACTCCTAATGGTACTCCTCAAACAGAAAGAATGAATGAGTCTTCTGTTAATGAAACTCAAAATGAAAATGGTGAAAATGTCGCACAAGGAAGGGAGAGACGAACTCGAACTAGACCCGCACGACTTAAAGACTATGATGTGAAGCTTCCGCCATCTATAGACCATCCGTCTCCCGCCTCCGATCAAGAACCCTCAACGGTATGTCCCATTGCCAACTTTGTTTCTTATGAAAAATTTTCGAAATCTCATAAAGCCTTCTTAGCCGCCATCACCGAAAATGATGAGCCAAAAACCTATAAACAAGCCGTACAGGACCAACATTGGAGGGATGCCATGCAAAGTGAGATAAAGGCCCTTGAAGAGAATGGAACTTGGACCATCGAAGACTTGCCCGACGACAAAAGAGTTATAGACTCGAAGTGGGTATACAAGACGAAATTTAAACCCAATGGTGAAGTCGAAAGGTACAAGGCAAGACTCGTCGCCAAAGGTTATACACAAATGGAAGGTGTCGATTACCATGACACGTTTGCTCCAGTAGCAAAGTTGGTGACCGTAAGAAGCCTCATTGCCATCGCCATCAAAAAGGATTGGAGCATTCATCAACTTGACGTGAACAATGCGTTCTTGCACGGTGACTTACATGAAGAGGTATACATGCGAATACCACAAGGTTACGATAAAGGGGGAGGAACAAAGGTGTGTAGGCTGAGGAAATCACTATATGGGTTGAAGCAAGCCTCAAGAAATTGGTATAAAAAATTCACATCGGCTCTTTTGGAACTCAATTACAAGCAATCCGCTGCCGACCACTCGCTTTTTATATACAAGGAAGGAAGCATCTTTGTCACCGCCCTTATATATGTAGACGACGTCATTATTACAGGAAATAATGAACACAAAATCAAAGAAACAAAGAAGTTCCTGAACGACAAGTTTAGTATCAAAGATCTCGGGCCGCTAAAGTATTTTCTCGGGATAGAAGCTGCAAGAACCAAAGACGGGATTGTGCTAAGTCAACGAAAGTACACCCTTGACATCCTTGAAGATAGTGGAATGCTAGGATGTAGACCATGCACCTCCCCCATGGAACAAAACGTGAAGTTGAATAAAGGAGAAGAAGAAGACGTTCGTGTCGATGCTAGCAAATATCGAAGACTTGTTGGCCGATTGCTCTACCTCCAAGCCACGAGACCAGATCTTGCCTACTCGGTAAACGTCCTAAGTCAGTTCGTCTCGGACCCTCGACAAAAACACATGGACGCAGCCATGAGAGTACTTCGCTACCTAAAGGCGACTCCGGGACAAGGTATTTTCTTTCCGAAAGAAGGAGGAATGGATTTGGTAGCATATTGTGATGCGGACTGGATGGGATGCTCACTCACTCGGAGGTCTAGGACAGGGTATGTTCTTCTCTTAGGGGGAGCTCCTATCTCGTGGAAATCAAAGAAACAATCGGTGGTTTCGCGCTCCTCAGCTGAAGCGGAATATCGCGCCATGGCCAACGCCACTAGTGAAATCCTGTGGATGCGTTGGTTGTTAGAAGGACTAGAAACAAGACAGCATAGCTTTACACCCCTCTTCTGTGATAACAATGCGGCACGCCATATTGCTAATAACCCGGTCTTTCACGAACGAACAAAGCATGTGGAAATGGACTGTTACTTCGTCAGGGAACGAGTCGAATCACAAGAAATCAAGCCGCTTTACGTTAACACAAGGACACAGATAGCCGATCTTCTCACAAAGGCTTTGGGCGCTAAACAACTCGAGTCTCTTCTAGTCAAGATGGGCATGCGTAATCTACACGCTCCATCTTGAGGGGGAGTATTGAGATTGCATATTTCTCTCCCCTTATTTTCCTCTCAATCAAATATCCATGCTTTTTTTTCATGCTCATTTACAGCCGTGTATTTTGGCTGTTTCTTTTTTTCATTCCTTGTATTGCCTATTTAGGCCTCTGCCCTCTTGTTCCTTTGATATGAGAGAAATACACACAAAATAAAACAGAACCTTTGAACCATATTCTTTACATCATTAGTGGCAAAATTAACAAAAACATTTGTTTTTTTTTCTGAATTGTCTGATTGAACTTTCGAGAGTGATATAAATTTTTTTTAATGTGAAAGTGATTAGTACGTTTACAAAATGCATGCAGATCCTACGAGTTCCAAAACTTACGTATTATCCAACCATACTTTAATGGAAAAGATGTATAAAATGATCTAGAACAAATTTAGTAACCTGATCTACACTTGTATATATGTTAATAATTATATATAGTTTGTACTAGTTGAACATACCCTTCCTCTACCACTTCTACTTAAATAGAAGTTTTCAAATATGAATTGGATGCTATACATGTTCTTCATTGTCTACTTAAATGATTGACATAATATACAAATAGTGAGACTTGATGTTCTATCATTAACTTTTTCACAAAAATGAGAGAAAAAAAAAGACGTGAATAATGAAAATGTAGTCATAAAGGAGATGGCCAGAGGTGCTTGATGGTTATCTGGAAAGTCACCGCGTGAGGGTTAGGTTAACTTTCTTCTTAATGTTGTGTTTTAAAAGTAAATTACACAGATAAATCATGTAATTCTCATAATGGTTCTTATAACTTTAAAAAAAAAAAAAAAAAATCTTACTATTAGAATCTAAAATTGCAAAAAAGTAAAATAAAAAAGAGTAGTAACTTAAATGTGAAACTTTTTTAGAGAAGGTGTGTGAAATTAAAGGTTTAGGTTTTGAGTGATTTCTATTGATTGAGAGATTAGAATTTATAGACATACAATTTACACATAAGTGCTAATATAAATGACACAATAATGAATGCGAAAGAGTATTCATCTAACAGTGCGAATAAAAAGAGTATTCGTGTAATATTAATTGCATGTGGGTAAGGATCTTGCTTTTTAAATTAGGCTGAATGAAGATATTAATAATAATAAAAAAAACCCAAGGGTTGGAATCAATAGCCTCAGATAATCACAGCCGTCCGCGCGCTCACATGCATGCACTACTTACTACCACTACCTTATTTCATTTGCACGAATAGACCACCAAATGATCGAAATCCATATTCAAACTTCATCATTTTGACAGTTAAAGTCACCATCTTTTACATAATGGAAAACTAATATAATAGCATTCTCAATTTATTATTTTATGTGTGAAAAGAATGAAATATACAAAGCAATAAAAGGAAAGCGACTAATATAATCAAATGCCCATTTTTTTTCCTTTTCTAAAAGTTAACTTATCTAAATATCATCGCCATTTGATGTAAAACTTGAAATTGATAAAGGGTCTAGATATTTACACACCTTATTGCCTATTTGGACACCCTTCAAGACGCCTCGTATAGACCTATACGAGGCGTATAGCCTTTTTCAATTTCCAAGAGAATCTCTGATTATGTCATATTTTGTCTTATTTGCCTCGTATACGCCTCGTATAGGCCTATACTGGGCGTCTAGGGGAAAAAAGACCATTTAGCCCCTGATTTAGGCCTATACTGGGGGTAAATTGGTCTTTTTTGCCTCTCTTATATGCCTAGTATAGACCTATACTAGGCGTATATAAGGGTTTTTTTTTTTTTTTTTAACAAACATTTTAACAATATTAATCGTTTTAGCAAAACTTTTATACAAAAACAAGTTTTTTTATTTTAAATAATTAATATTAGGACCCCTCGTTGGTTTTTTTTTTAGTTGAAAAATGGATGTTTTGGTAGGGTAATTTGATTGTTTTTGGAGGGTGATGTTTTTTGAGTAAAAAAATGGGTGTTTTGGTGGGGTAATTTGAGTTGTTTTTTTAAAAAAAGTTTTATTGTTTTTGTATAAAAGTTTGCTAAAACGATTAATATTGTATAAAATGTTTGTTAAAAAAAAAAAAAAAAAAAAAAAAAAAAAAAAAAAAAAAACCCTTCAAGACGCCCAGTATAGGGCTATACTGGGGCTATACGAAGGGTCCAAAAGACCATTAAACCCCTGAATTGCCCCTAGTATAGGCCTAATTCAGGGCTATAATGGTCTTTTGGACCCCTCGTATACGCCCAGTATAGCCCTATACTGGGCGTCTATTATTTTTTTTTTTTGTTTTCTTTTTTTAATATTTAAAAAGAAAAAACAAAAAAAAATAAAAATAGACGCCCAGTATAGGGCTATACTGGGGCTATACGAAGGGTCCAAAAGACCATTAAACCCCTGAATTGCCCCCAGTATAGGCCTAATTCAGGGGTATAATGGTCTTTTGGTCCACATAGACGCCCAGTATAGCCCTATACTGGGCGTCTTGAAGGGTTTTTTTTTGTTTTCTCTTTTTAAATATCAATAACACTAATATTAACTATAAAAAACTCATATTAATTATAATAACACTAATATTAATTATAAAAAAACTCATATTAATTATAAAAAACTCATATTAATTATAATAACACTCATATTAATTATAATAACACTAATATTAATTATAAAAAAACTCATATTAATTATAATAACACTAATATTAATTATAAAAAAACTCATATTAATATCAATAACACTAATATTAATTATAAGATGCCTATACGAGACTTATACTATACTATACTATACGATACGATACAACACGATAGGCTTATACAAGACCTATACGAGACTTATACTACACTATACTATACGATACGATGCGATACAACACGATACTATAGGATACGACACCACATCCATAGGCCCATACAATGCCTATACGAGATTTATACTACACTATACGATATGATACGATACAATACAATACGATACTAGACTATTGGATAAGATACAACACTCGTATACGATACGATACAACGCCCGTATACGTCGATAGGCCTATACAAGACCTATAAGGGACCTATACTACACTATATGATACGATAGTATCGTATTGTATCGTATAGTATGGTATCGTATTGTATCGTATAGTGTATAGTATAAGTCTCGTATAGGTCCCATATAGGTCTATACGAGAGCTATACGAGACTTATACTATACTATACGATACGATACAACACGATAGGCTTATACAAGACCTATACGAGACTTATACTACACTATACTATACTATACTATACTATACGATACGATATGATACGATACAATACAATACGATATTAGACTATTGGATAAGATACAACACTCGTATAGGACTATAGGTGTGGTTTAGGTCCCGTTTAGGCCTATAGGCTTATACAAGACCTATAGGGGCCATATACTAGACTTATACTATACACTATACGATACAACGCTCGTATACGTCGATAGGCCTATACAAGACCTATAAGGGACCTATACTACACTATATGATACGATAGTATCGTATTGTATCGTATAGTATGGTATCGTATTGTATCGTATAGTGTATAGTATAAGTCTCGTATAGGTCCCATATAGGTCTATACGAGAGCTATACGAGACTTATACTATACTATACGATACGATACAACACGATAGGCTTATACAAGACCTATACGAGACTTATACTACACTATACTATACTATACGATACGATATGATACGATACAATACAATACGATATTAGACTATTGGATAAGATACAACACTCGTATAGGACTGTAGGTGTGGTTTAGGTCTCGTTTAGGCCTATAGGCTTATACAAGACCTATAGGGGCCATATACTAGACTTATACTATACACTATACGATACGATACAACGCCCGTATACGTCGATAGGCCTATACAAGACCTATAAGGGACCTATACTACACTATATGATACGATAGTATCGTATTGTATCGTATCGTATAGTATGGTATCGTATCGTATCGTATAGTGTATAGTATAAGTCTCGTATAGGTCCCATATAGGTCTATACGAGAGATATACGAGACTTATACTATACTATACGATACGATACAACACGATAGGCTTATACAAGACCTATACGAGACTTATACTACACTATACTATACTATACTATACTATACTATACTATACTATACTATACTATACTATACTATACTATACTATACTATACTATACTATACTATACGATACGATACGATATGATACGATACAATACAATACGATATTAGACTATTGGATAAGATACAACACTCGTATAGGACTATAGGTGTGGTTTAGGTCCCGTTTAGGCCTATAGGCTTATACAAGACCTATATGGGACCTATACTAGACTTATACTATACACCATTTTTTTACTCAAAAAACATCACCCTAAAAAAACAATCAAATTACCCTACCAAAACATCTATTTTTCAACTAAAAAAAACCAACGAGGGGTACTAATATTAATTATTTAAAATAAAAAAAACTTGTTTTTGTATAAAAGTTTGCTAAAACGATTAATATTGTATAAAATGTTTGTTAAAAAAAAAAAAATAATAAAAAAAAAAAAAAAAAAAAAAAACCTTTCAAGACGCCCAGTATAGGCCTATACGAGGCATATAAGGGGCAAAGGGTCACATATGAGGCCTATACGAAGGGTCCTATACGCCCAGTATAGGTCTATACGAGGCGTCTTAAAGGGGTCAAACCAGAAGTGACATGAGTCAGACACTGATTTTGATGTAACCCTATACGCCTCGTATAGGCCTATACGAGGCCTATACGAGGCAAAGGGTGTCTAAATAGGCAGATAAGGTGTCCAAATAGATTGACCCTTGATAAAATATACAAAATAGAGAGCAATGCCGTGTGAACTGAAAGTCAGAAAGTAAAATACAGCTGGTTAACCGTTAATTTACATTTTATGCACATGAAATAGATTTTTTTGGGACGCCGCCTACACCACCCCCACCTTGTTTTGTAGACAACAACTGGTATTCTCTGCTCTCCGTTGCAGGTTTCGGTCGGCATCAATGCGGTTTGTTTGGTTACAGTATCGGTACTATTTGAGCACTTACTACAACAATTGAAAAGGGATATACACATTTGAAAAAAAATACCGGCACTCGCTATAGTTTATGGTACAAAGAAATACTCTCTTGGGATATATCATAAAAACTATAAAAACGAATACTCCACCAATATCGATGTTTCTCAAACAGTAGTGGTTCAGCTCTTCATGGTAAAGAACAAAAAGCAACTATACAGACACATTCGAATTAAACTTTTATCAAATCGTAGACAAAGAGTAAGCATGTCGTAATGATATATACAACAATTTATAAAATAAAAAATGCTTAATACTAATATAAATAATAATAGGTTGGACACTAAAAGTAAATAAATAAATAAATTTAACAATCGTTATTGTGCGGTTGTATTTACGTTATAGTATATTTTTTTTTTGAACGGTGACTTTTGTTAATGAGTGACCCATTGTCACTGAACCCCGTCATATAGACGGTTTCCCCCAGCCAAGATCTGCCGACGATGTTCTATCGGGCCCCGTACGGTATCAGACTTGGATGGCGTTCCCCCGGAAACCGTACTGCCTCCACACGAGTTGCCTCGCTGGAGTAACAGCCGGGTGAAAACCGGGGTGACGCTCAGGATCAAACCCTCCTCGGTGGGTTTTTCACCATCATTGTGCACGGGTGTCCCTACCCCCTTTCGCCACAAGCGGGAGTCGAACCGGTGACCTCTAGGAGGACAAACCGGCCCAACACCACTGGGCTATGAGGGCGGGTACTTACGTTATAGTATATAATATAATAATTTTATTTTTCTAGACTTTAAATAAATCCATGAAAATATAAACCAAGAATGCAAGTAAAAGGCCAAAAAAGACAAGGTACCCATTTGTAGCCTTCAACAATTTTTATATTATATAATATAATTAGCATTTGATTCTGGTCTAATCTTTAGAATCCTTCAACAATTGTTATATTATATAATATAATTTAATATAATATGAAAATATTGGGTCTAAAGTAACTTACTCAATAGGGGGTAAAGTGTTCACTGCCCTTCCTCTGCCCCTTCATTATATATTACATGCAAATTTCCCTTGCCATAATCAGAACTCACAGCACAGTCATGATCATGAAGATGAAGATGAACACTAAATCGTCACTCCGTCTGATGATCAAAGAGTTGAGGTGCACAGCTTCAAACTCCAATCCTATGCCACAGAAATTAGACGTATCCACTCCACTAGAAGATAATTTGCGTAACCACATGCAGGAGTACCTTCAGAAAATCAAAGGTGAGAAACTTGAATCCTCAGTTTTTAGAAAGAATGGCAGTTTTCACTACAAGAATAAAGATTAATAGTGGCGACGTTAATAGCGGCGACATCCAATATGTCGCCGCTATTGGTCCAATCCGCACCCGGTGTCCCATGTTAAACCGAGTTTTTTTCCAAACTAGTGTTGGTGGAAAAAGTATTTACCATTTTAGTGTTCTTTAAAAACTATTTACCTAAATGGTGTTTTTACTTTGTTTTGCATTTACCTTTTCTTTTATTCACATACTTGACTTTTTTTTTTAATTCACTCGGGCATTTTTCTTATTCTTTTTTAGGCTTAGTATTTCAGGTATTTTTATAAATCAACAGATTGTAGTGTTTTTAACAACTCCGTATAATTCTTTCCATTTTCAGTCAACTTATGTGAAAGTTCGACTATACAAATCATCTCAAATCTCAAATGATTTAACAATGAAATAAAAAATAATCAAACATTAAAACCTGACTCACCACCGGTCTCCATATCAAATAAAAACAAAAAGAAATGTCAAATAAAGTCAAGTCGCTGCCGGTCTCAATGTCAAATAAAAGTGAAATAAAAATTTTAATTTGATTCATATTAAAAACACGTTTGTTAAGCGAGGACAACCATTTTTATCTAGTTTTGAATCCTATAAAATACTACATTAAAATGGGTTCATAAAAATTATAAGATCACAAACAAAGTCAACTTTAATGCTATGTAGTCATTCTGTTCCGTATTACATATTAATGTTAAAAATTCTTATCTTTCTCGATTGTAAAAATAAAAAGGGTAATTGGATTTTATCACCCCCAACTATTGGCTATTGGCCGCTGTCACCCTCAACTATCACTTTGACGCCTGTCACCCCCAACTTAACACGTAGTGTGTTCTGTCACCATGTCGTTAACTGATCACTAACTTTTGATCCTGTTTTTATCCTTTTGGGGTGTCATAGGGATCTTAAGAAGGTTTTAGGGATCTTTTGACACCGCGAAAAGTATAGTAACAAACTCAAAAGTTAGTGATCAGTTAACGAATTGGTGACAGAACAAACTAAGTGTTAAGTTGGGGGTGGCGGGGGTTAAAGTGATAGTTGGGGGTGGCGGCAGCTAATAGCCAATAGTTAGGGGTAATAAAATCCAATAACCTAAATAAAAATGATGAATTCATAAACCAAGTGCACGAAATCAACGTTTAAACTATGTAGTCCTTTTCCATATTAAAAGCTGATTTAGAGTGTTCAATCTTTCAATTCTGTTAGATTGATCAAATATAAAAATAAAAAAATCTGATTAAGTATTCAACTCAATGTCGGGGTCCTTTTTTTAATTTTTAACAAAAAGTAAACACAATATAAAATAAAGGGAAACCACTACTTTGGTAAATAATTTTAAAATAACACCAAAATGGTAAATAGTTTTTCCACCAACACTAATTTGGGAAAAAAAAAACTCTGTTAAACCCTCAGTTTGCTGAATCTTGAGCATTTGCGAAGCCACGCCCCCCCCCCCCCCCCCAATTTTCGCGAAACCGGGGGGGGGGCAACATATATACCTATACGAAAGTACTATTCATAACACTACGCATCGAAAAGTTCGGGGCCTCTAAATTCCACTAAATCTTCACGTCTCATCTTTTTCTTTTTTTGAATAGCCCTCATTAATATGTGTTTTGGGCGTTCTCGAAAATAACCTCACTGACTCCAGTTCCAGATCCAAAAACCTTTTGTGATACAAGTCGGGCGGTAGGGATGGTAAAAATACCCGAGCCCGACGGGTATGCCCGAAACCTGATACAAATGGGACGGGCATACCCGATACCCGACGAGTATTGGGCCGGGTATGGGATTGGTTTTAAAAATTCTTACGGGTATGGGTCGGGTATGAGATTAGGTGATACCCGACCTGATTACCCGAAATCACATGCCCGTTTACCCGAACTATATACCCGAATTTTTTTAATTTAAATTTTTATTTTTCATTGACATTTGTCTACTAACAATTTGTTTTAGTATGTTCATAATGAGAAAGAAAAAATTCTTTTAATATATGTTTTTGATAATACAATTTATATTTTATATGTTGTGAAGTATATACATATAAGTATTATAAAGTTATTATTGATTTATGATATAACTTATATGTATGTAATGTATATTTTTTTTGTTTATATGATGTTTCTCTCAGAAATATAGTATAGGTTTAAACCTACACTATTTTTGCTAAATTTATTACACGTAAACAACTACTAGAGGTGCAAACGAGCCGAGCCCGAGCTTGACCAGGCTCAAGCTCGATTAACTTTATGTGAGCTCTGGCTCGAGCTCGGCTCGATTCGAGCTTTGTTTTCAAGGCTCGAGCTCGGCTCGTTTGTATTTTCTCAAGCTCGAGATCGGCTCGTTTATTATCGATTAATTAATATATTAAATAAAAATAATATAAATAATAGACTTTTCTCGTGAGCTCGATAAGTGAAGCTCGGGCTCGAGCTCGTTTACAAATAAGCTTATTTTTAGGTTTGAGGTCGGCTTGTAAACAAGTTTGAATAAGCTCGGCTCGACTCGGCTCGTTTACACTAAGGCTCGATAAGGCTCGACGAGCCTAACGAGCTTCACATGCGAGGCTCGAGCTCGGGCTCGATAAACAGACGAGCTTTATTTTAGGCTCAAGCTCGGCTCGGGCTCGATAAGGCTCGGCTCGTTTCGAGCTTTTTCTCGAGCCGTTCTCGAGTAGCTCGCGAGCCGCTCGGCTCGTTTGCACCCCTAACAACTACAACCATGATTTTTTAGTTCGTATAATTAAAAGTAAAAAAAAAGGTTAAAATGTGAAATAACATGGTGGAAATGTGTAATCAACCTTTAATAAATATGAGTTTGTGAAAATTTGATATTATGAATTGCTTTTTTAACAGAAAACTAATTATAAATTACATTTAATTTAGTAAGATTGATTTAAGTTAGTATTCTAGATTATTTTAAGAATAATGCGGATAAACGGAATACAGATGGGAAGCCGAAAATATAATGAAATGAAATTCGAGATGATAAATACATCTAACATAAAATATTTTATCAAGAAAACACATCTATATATGTGATGGAGACTAGGAGGTATAACGAAAATGAATTCGAGATGATAAAGACATGTAACGTCATAAAATATTTTATCAAAAAAAGCCATATGTGATGGAGACTAGGAGGTGGTTGTGGTGGTCGTGATATACGGAGACTAGGAGGTAGTATCTCATTCCTTATAGTTTTAAATTAAAAGTCTAAATTATAATACTAAACCAAATTGACTTCTTGTATTATATTTAACAAACCCAAACTTAATAGTTTTATAGATACGAATGCATTCATAAGCAATTTTTATAGCGTTAAACAATTTCTAGATAAATAGGTTTTAGTTACATTAGTTATTTTAATATTTTGATATTGGAATTCATATATTTGGTATTTTTGAAGCGGTTTGGATATATTATATATATAAACTAGAGTAATTGCTAAAATCGTCCCTGACATTTATTCACATTTGCTAGATTCATCCGAAAAAGGTTTTTTTTTTCTCATAGAAACCACTGAAGTTTCAAAAAAGTTGCTAAATCCATCCAAAATGACTAATACTCTTAACAATACTAAGTTGATAGAGAGATAATTTAGTCATTCTATTAATTTATTTAATTTACCCTTTTTGTTTTAACAATACTAAATTAAATAAATCTATCATCCAAAATGACTTACACTTTTCCAAGAAAGCAATTAACTAGTGATTAGTGATATTAGAAAAATGATTAAGATATAAATTCATTCAGCACTACTCATTAGCTATTGTATCATATTAGATTTCTAACTATATTACAAATACTTCAATTTCTTTCTGGTTTTACGTCCACCTTTAAATTCTATTTTTAAATTATTATATACATACAAACAAATTATGTGGTTGGTTTGTAGTAATAAAAAATTGTTTACTAATTGAGATTTATCGATTTATGTGACAAAATACATGTATATATTCTTGAATAAAAAGAGTTTTTTTTATAATTTATCAACTACACATGTGACGTACATAAACATATGTATTTTTCTTGATCGGCATTGCGACTATTATCTTTCCAAATTTTGACTTACATGCATATATTTAAACTTCAAAGAAACTATCTTATACCCACATACACATGTGTACAAATTCAGATAGTTACACTCAGTGGTTACTATCAGAAAAAACGTTTTTTAGATGGATCTAGCAAATGTGACTAAATGTCAGGGACGATTTTAGCAATTTAATCTATAAACTAAAAAAGGTTTAGGGGAAATTTACATAATACTCCTTAATTCACACTAAAACGGACATACAAGGTCATTCAACGTCAAATACAAAACAAGACCCCTAGGCGCATACATTTGAAATTTGTCTCTCTTTTTTTCTTCAGATGGTATCAACAATAAATCATTTAGGGTTCCAGATGCTGTTTTTCGTTCAACTATTGGACTCATCCAACATCAAACTTTGATACAAGGTATATACGTGTTACCCCTTTTACGTATAATTCTTTTTTTATTGTGCTCTTTCCGTCGTTTTTTAGATTTTTGTTTAAATATTTTAGGTCCAATTTATAGTTTGCTTATGAGTGATCCGACTCTGATGGGAGGTAATGCCTTTTTATTTTCGTTACAAATTTAATACACTATGTTGATGATGAATACATACTAATATACTGATTGTGTTGTCAAATTCAGCCATTACATCCTGCTTGTCGACTGCACGATATTCATTGTATATCAACACTTTTGCATATCTTGATCGTCTCTTCAAGTATGCCCTGAAAAATTGCCAGGCTGAAATGAAAATTCTTCAAGGTTTTTCCTATTTTTATTTTTCTTGTGCGTTTTAATATAAATTTTTACTTAAAAGTTTTTTCTGTATATATACCTCCAATCACCAGATTCGATTGCTAGCTCCTCAGGAGATATGATCGAAAAAGTGATAGACCCGTCTACGTTCTTAGGTTAGCACCGATTAATTTGATCTCATTTTCATCGTTTAAATGTGACCTTTTTTATAATATATTGATTTAAATAATTATAATAGTTTCTTAATCTTTTTGTACTCACTAAGGTAAAGTGTTCACATATGCTATAAAAGGATATATAAAGGAAAAGGCTTCATTATTACCACTTGCTCAGCCTGGTTCAACAATTGGTCAAACCGCTCGTTGGAGGCTTAATGATACGCCAGAAGGTATAAATATATATGTGAAGATTTGTGGGCACAAGAAAGAAGATATAAAAGTGTTTATGATCGAAAACTTTTTGGTTTCATTGACAACCAATGGGTTGGTGGTGTTTGAACCAATTAAATTAGAGATTTTGTGTGATCCAAGTAAGGTGAAGGCTGATATTGAAGGGGATGAGTTAAAAGTTTGCTTTCCTAAACTTGGCCATGACAAGAAAATGAAGGCAAAAGACGTTTATAAGGTTGAATGGGTCTGAGGCTTATTTTCAGGATGGAGTCGTGCATGCTCATGAAATACATTCGTAATATGTCTGTTTCGCAATGGTTTTAACCGTTGCTGAAAATCCGTTAATTATGTTGTTGTGTAATATGACTACGTGGTGCTTGAGGTTTAAAATTTTAATTTGTGTCATGCTTGTGATTTAACTTGTTAAATCACTGTTTTGTTTGTGATGGTTTTGTCGTCGCCAAAACTTTGTCAGGTTGTTATTGTAATGTCATTTATGACGGTGGTTTGTGATTTTGAATTTTAGTGTGTAATTTATAGTAAGTGGTGTGAACTAATTAATGTGGTATGGTGATTGTTTTATATAAATTTATGCGAAATAAGTGGTGTTATATGGTGATTGTTTTATAAAAATTTGATGTGAGTTTAAATCCATAAGATCTAACTATAACTAGTATTTTTAATTCGGTGTTTACTTTTAACGATAACCATAACCGCTATCTTCAGTTATCGAATTTCTTAACCATAACCATAATCAAAATTCGGTTTCGATTAATCGGTTGTGAAGCTCGATTATGATTCAGTTTCGGTTAATTAACCAAGTCCGAACAAACCTAAGCTTTAACCTAGCAAAGTAGGACCAATTCCTAAGATCTAATTATATAGTAGAATCGATCGAGGACTGGTTCTCCTTTGGCAACTGAGATTTCCTGGAAGGGCATATCACATGTTATAAAATCCTGTAGTCTCTAGTTTTCTATTTTTTTTTTAACAAAATGCTTTATTGTTGGGATTGATCCCTACCAGAGGAACAGATAATGTAAAGCCAAAACCAGGTCACAACAATGGATTCATAATAAGCAGCAGTTTACATTAAGCTTTCCCCTTGAAAGTGATTTATAACAACTGATGGTCTTTATCCGCTGTTCAGATACAACTACTGCTGCTCCTTCAACTGCTGATCAAATCCATAAAGTATTCAACAACTGCTGGTCATATCTACTGATGGTAAAGCACTGCCCAGTCAAGGACTGATCAACCTTGAGTAAAGCACTGACATAAAGGGAGAGCAGCTGTTTAGTGAATTGTTTGTTTTATGTATAGTCAGTGGTTAGGTTAGCAGTGTTTGTGTAAGGACAGTAGATACAGGTTGTTAGGCTGTTAGACGTCGCTTTCATGGTGACGTCAGCTGAGATACCTCAGTGGTTTGGTTTGCCTATAAATGTAACAGTACCCTGTACTGTTACATTTGATTGACTGAGCGGGTTCTTCTCCTCATGTCTAATCCTTTCATCTTGTGTGCAACCAACCTTGGGGAATCAGGCTGAGGGGGAGTTTAGTTTGTAAGCATGTCTGTAATCTTTTGCTTTGATTTGTAATCTTTTGACTCTATGAGAAGCAAATGTTTATCAAACTATTTTCTCCATTGATTGTGTTTACAAAGTTTGTTTTCATTTCCGCTGCACTTAAACTCTGTTCATCTCTATTGATTTGCACAAATCTCACAAACAAACACAATCATGAGAGCCTCAGATCCTAACAATTGGTATCAGAGCTTGGACAGTCAAATTCGATCTAACAATCAATTTGACATAACAGTTCGGCTCAAAATTCATTGATACTAAGGTTGGTTGTATTTAGTTGAAAAACAGAGGATCGAGTAAATCATGTTTAAAGTGGTTAATCAAAAACTCTGGAAATCAACCAAGATGTCATATGACACACAAATTTCACACAACAAGTGAATTCATGCACAAGTCACTCATAGTTTTCAGATCTGAAAACATATCTGTTAAACTATGGGATTAATTCATGTTTTCTAATTTGATTTCAATTGCTGTTATGAAAATTGTGATGTCACCTTATTAAAATGCTAAAGTATGAACCTCAGATTAACAAAAACCTATGTTCATAAAACATTAGTGTTTTTTGTTAACTTAAAAAGAGGGGAATTAAAACTTTAGTCATTCAAATCTTATGTGTTGAAAACAGGTTGAGTTCCTCAAAAGGACAAAATCAATTATGTTAAAATACATTAAGAAAATTCACAAAAACTCAGAAGTGTGTCTATCTCAAAACTTTTGAAGTCAAAAGAAAAGAGTATAAACATAAAACACTTATGAGTCAAAATTTAGGGTAATAATGGTCATTAAGCAACTGTGTGCATTCATTTGTTCAGGAAAAGGTTTTGATTCCAGTGATTAAATTTCAAGAGGACTAGACAAATGTTCAAAAATTCATCCTTGTTTCCTCATGTTTGCAATCAACTAACAAAGAAAATGGTACCAAACAGTGGTCAAAATGTATCCAAAAGTTTCCTACCACTGTTGTCAAACCACTGACCATTTTCAAAAACTTGTGTATGATGTGATTATATACTCTATTGATATTATACCAGGTCCTTTTTGATACTATTCTCAGAAAATCCTTTAACCATTTTTTATTGTGTTCAACGGATTTTCTCGAATAACCAGGATATATTATTCATTTTTTTTTGGAATAATATATTTGGAACTGTTGCTTGTTTTTGTTGGCAATAGTTTCAGCTCCTGTCAGGATGTAATACCTTATTTTTGGTGGTATTATTGTCCTCATAAATGGGTCAAAAGGAAATGGTACATATGCCAAGATCATGTCATACTCAGTTTTGCCCCAAAAAATTTTTAATCAAAGGTTGATTGCAAACTGTGCTTGAATTACTAGGGTACTCATGTTTTAATTGAATATTAAACGAAAATGAGTTGCCTTAGCAAAAAGTTTTCATCATCTGGGGTACTAAACCACTGTCTTTCAAAATTGACATGTGGCAAAACCTTGAATGAAAATTTTCAAAACTGTTGCTGAAACACTTGTCCTTCAGATCTGTACCATTTACCCTAACCACTGTTTTGTTCCAACGTCTGATCTCTAAACACTGTCCACTGCTGAAAGTTAACCACTGATCCCTCATTTTCTTGAAAAGCACTGATGTTCAAAATCAGTGTCTTATCCACTGATATGCTATCCACTGATAGTAAAAATCATCCACCGTCCACAATTTTTACCGTTGTAACCACTGATGCTTGATACGTCAGTGGCCCTTAAAACAACTGTTCTCCATACTTCATCCATTTCATCAGTGTTTGACACGTGGTCAGTTTTTAGCCCTCAGATCGTAATAACCGCTGCCACATCAGCGATCATTTTTTTTCCCTAAATAAAACCCTGCCCTAAACCCCAAACAGGGTTTTACACTGTCGAATTGAATTCCAAAATTCTCTTCTCATAGCAGTTTCCAACCCTTCTTCTCAAAAAAACTTCAAAATCATTCTTCGTTCTTCTCAGCAAAAAATGACAAAATCAAAGTCAAAATCAAAATCCAAACCAAAATCACCACCACCTTCAAAAGAGGTCGCTCAAACGACCGAAGAATCCATCGAAATACCATACAAACAATCTCACAACTATTTGGGTTTACTCACAAAACCCAAAGACAACCACACTTTCGACTCCATCATTGATACAATATCTGCATCAAAGTACAAAACTTTGTTGACAGCAAATGCTCTCATCTATCTGCAAACCCAGAGAGAGTTTTGGAAAAAGGCGACACTTGAAAAACAAGACGATAAAGTCATAGCCATTAACTCCTCGATACAGGGTAAAGTGATTCAAATCACACCACAATCAATCTCCGAAGTCTTTAATCTCGACGATCAGGAAGGTAAAATCTCTTTTGATAAAGCCGAGATGAAAAATGATTTCGTAAAAAGGGGATATGCAGAACAATCAAAGGTAGATACCTTACAAAAAGGTTATTTTCCTTCTGCACCCAGGTTTTTATTTCACACACTTTTGATGTGTGTTTCGAATAAAACAACATCGTTCAACGAAATACCATTAAAGATTCAATGCCTGGGATATGCTATTCTTAACAACAAAAACTACAACTACTCCCAGGAGATCTTTAATGACTTAATAAAAAATGTTGATAACAAAGCATTTTTACTTTTTCCAAGATTTTTGAGTTATTATTTTGAACAAAAATTTGAAAAGGAAAATGTAAATTTGCTCAAACAAGGTGTTCATTGTCAAATAAAAAGCTTAACAAATGAAACATTTTCAAGGATGATGGCACCTATAAAAACAAAAGCAGAGGTGCCTGAGCAGAATTTAGCAGTTACAACTGCTCCTCAGACATCTGCTGCTGAGCCCACTGCTCCAGGTGATCAAAGCAGCACAACCACTGCTTTGAAACCCACACCTGACATCACCAAAAAGACCAAAATAAAAATATCCAGAAAACCCACCAAACCCAAAACAAAGGCAACTCTAGAAGATGAGATCCCAGAGCAACTGCCAGTGACAACACAAAAGTCACCACAAACCACTGCTGCTACTTCCTCACAGTAGTTGGAAGAAATATCTCAACCCATGCCTAAAACTCCTCCTGCATCCTCACAAAAGGATCAGGTTGTAAGCACAGGGACACCACAATATGAAGCTCTGAATCCACTCGGATCCATCTTCCTCAGTCCTGATCCCAAGGACATGTCTCTTTCAACTCCCATACCCTCACCAATCATATTACCACAAACCATGCTACCCTTGTTGCATGCAGCTGCTATAGCTCAGACACAAACCAGTTCCTCTCTATCACCTGTCACTGAGAGTATACCCCCACAAGTGACTGGGTCTGATGCTACTACTCATGCTATCCCAGCAACAATTGAGGAGGTTACACCCCCTGAGTTACAAGTAACTCTCGGTGGTAGTTCAAGTGGAGCAGCAACTACAACTGGTGGATCAACAGATCCTCAGTTGGACAGTTGTTTCATAAGTAAGACTCCCTTGAAGGCAATTTCTTCCATGGCAACTTCGGTAACCACCAGTGACTTGGATCTAACCACTGGTACCATCAAAGGTTTATCGAGTGCTGAAGAAAGAAGTCCCCAGTACCAAGAACAAGGGGCATCAATGGGTGATTTTTGGGTCTCTGTTCCTAAGTCACACATTGATATAACCACTGCTGGTGGGGATTCAGATGATCCCAGTAAAATGGGTGATGATTCACGATATCAGGAATTGACGGGCAGAGTTGAAAAACTTGAAGAATCAGTTTCTGAAATAAAGGAGATGGTGCAAGAGATTTTAAAAGCTCAGAAAGCACAATCCATTGCTGTTCCACCTCAAGCACCTGCTCCACAACAAGCACATGCTGCAAATGAGCTTTGGAATATTTTCCAACCCATGCTTGAAAAACAGCAACATATGGCTGATCAAAAGCATGTTATTCAAGTACAAATGCTGACCAACATGGTGGAATCAAGGTTTAAAGACACACAAGCAGACATCAAGGCTATAAAGGCTAGCATTCAAAGTGCCTCTGGCAAAGCTCCTTCTTCCCTATCATTTCTTGATAACCCCCCTTCAGATAATGCCAAAAAGGGGAAGAATATCAAGCTGTTGAGAAAAATGAATAAGATGGGAATAGAACATGGCCTTTACATTGAGCCGGAAAAAGAAAAAGAAAAAGAAAAAGCAGGTCTCAAAACCTGTTAGCCAAACAGCTGATACAGCAGTAGTTACAAAAACTGCTGTCAGTAGCCAAACAGCTGCCATGTCATCAACACACACACATTCAACACACACCACCACAACTACTGCTCTACCACCATCATCTGCAATCACACCATCACCATTGCCTCCTGTTATAAAACAGAAGACAACAGATGTTACAACATCTGTTGTAATGACAACAGCGGTTGAAGCACCAGTTGTTTCAACAGTTGTTTGTCAGACACTCCCCATCATTCAAACCACTGATTCACCCAAAGCATCATCTGCCCCTTCTTCATTAAAAAGGAGAAGGAATCTCATATCAGATGATGATTCATCACCACCATCAAAAACTACCTCACCACTTCCATCCCCTGCTCAAAAGCAGAAGACAACTGCTGACATATCAGCAGTTGTAATGACAACAGATGTTGAGACACCAGTTGTTTCAACAGCTGTTAGTCAGTCATCCACCACTGCTCTCACCTCTTCTACATCACAACCAAAGCTCTTCAACAGAAAAAGAAAGCCAATCCCTGCCGATGAGGGTATACATGATCCTAATGCTGCACAACATCCACTGGAACTTGAAGCTATCAAAAATGAGATGAGGCAATTCTATACAGAAGAAGATCCTTCAAAAAGAAGATTCTCCTCACTCATTGGCTACATGCCACCAGATGATATGGATGACTACCTCAAAATCAAGGCAAGGCAAGCTAAACTAAGAGCTAAATTTGAGAGTGAACGTGAACGTTTAAGCGAAGATGGCATTGCTAAAAGACTGGAGTTCTACTTCACAAAAGTAAAGCAGATAGAAGAATTTGCACAAGACCAAAACAAAGAAAAGGCTGAACAAAGGAAAAAGTTAAGAAAACAATATCTAGCCTACATCATGAAAGAGAAATTCTATCCTGCTGAAGAACAACAGTTCGAAGAATGGCCAATAGTCGCTCTAAAGCATGAAGCAGAAAGGATTGAGAAAATCAAGAATGATCCTACAAAGAAGAAAAATGCTCCAAACTGGAGTAAATACAAAAAGCTCATTGCTGACCTAACTGCTGAGTATAAGAGAAAGAAAAAGGAGCTGGTGGATGCAAAAATGGATACTGCTGAAGCCATATCAAAGTGGTCAAAACAGCAAACGGATGAAGCCTATGAAAGGCTGAAGAAAAGGAAGATAACTGTTTCAGGCACTTCAAAGAAGCAAGAACAAATGATAAAGCTTGAACAGAAGATAGAAAACCTCAAAACACTGTTCCGGTCTACTTTTGTGACAAACCAAGAAGAAAAAGAACAGCTGGCCAGTGAAGAGGTAAAAGAAAAGGAAGTTGAGTACTTCACAGAATCCATCATGAAAATGGGTCTAAAAGAAGAAAGCTCGGAAAAACTTCAACACCTTTTTAAAAGGATGTTAACCAAGCCTGCATCACCAAACACTTCAACAGACATGACATACATTGAAAGGCAGGAGCTGATTGAAAGAGAATCTGCAGAAGATATAGCTGCAGCAAATGATGTTATTGAAATGGCTTTCAAAAGAATGTCTGAAAGTCTGCAAGTTTTCTCAAGGCCAATATCTCAAAGCTCATCTTCAAATAAATATCTCCCAAGAAATCCATTGGGTTTAAAAGTACTAAAGTGGCTCTCTGATCAAAAGACCCATGTATTGACTCTGGTCAGATCCAATGGAGAGGTGAAGTATATATCAAGGAAAGAAGCACTAGACCTTAGTGTTCAAGATTTGCAGGATCTCCTTGAACTTACACTGTGCCGGGATGAAGATGATATAAGTTCCAGAGACTTTGAAGCAGATTTTAAAAGAGAAGCAAAGGAACTTTTGATGAGGAATAAAGATCCAGAATAATGAATGGTTTTGGCATTATCTGTTTCAGGGGGAGATTGTTGGGATTGATCCCTACCAGAGGAATAGATAATGTAAAGCCAAAACCAGGTCACAACAATGGATTCATAATAAGCAGCAGTTTACATTAAGCTTTCCCCTTGAAAGTGATTTATAACAACTGATGGTCTTTATCCGCTGTTCAGATACAACTACTGCTGCTCCTTCAATTGATGATCAAATCCATAAAGTATTCAACAACTGCTGGTCATATCTACTGATGGTAAAGCACTGCCCAGTCAAGGACTGATCAACCTTGAGTAAAGCACTGACATAAAGGGAGAGCAGCTGTTTAGTGAATTGTTTGTTTTATGTATAGTCAGTGGTTAGGTTAGCAGTGTTTGTGTAAGGACAGTAGATACAGGTTGTTAGGCTGTTAGACGTCGCTTTCATGGTGACGTCAGCTGAGATACCTCAGTGGTTTGGTTTGCCTATAAATGTAACAGTACCCTGTACTGTTACATTTGATTGACTGAGCGGGTTCTTCTCCTCATGTCTAATCCTTTCATCTTGTGTGCAACCAACCTTGGGGAATCAGGCTGAGGGGGAGTTTAGTTTGTAAGCATGTCTGTAATCTTTTGCTTTGATTTGTAATCTTTTGACTCTATGAGAAGCAAATGTTTATCAAACTATTTTCTCCATTGATTGTGTTTACAAAGTTTGTTTTCATTTCCGCTGCACTTAAACTCTGTTCATCTCTATTGATTTGCACAAATTTCACAAACAAACACAATCATGAGAGTCTCAGATCCTAACATTTATTTCTTAAGATTCCTTAATCTACCCTTAAAAGAAAGAGTAAACTAGACTTTGACCCTTGTGTTATATCACTTGTACCCAATTATCTCAAAATGAAATCTTTTGATATATGTGCCTCAACGTCAATTTATCTAACTATTTTGACCCTCTAATATTGAAGATGGTATATATACGAAAGTAAATATTATACAAATATGTACTTTCAGCTCTTTTCATATGCACTCAACGTCTACTTTAAAACATTAATTAATTATAAACAGCTAAATACTTTCAGTTTTGACCTATAAATGGTGAAGATATGAATCACTTTGGAAGCTTAGTTTATTAAAATTTCACCTGTGAGCTTTGACAAAATGGTACTATATATTTTCCTATATTATGAGTACTCTCTTGTTTGACAAAAGATTTTTATAAAAGTTAAAATGTATACATTCTTTTAAATATAAGTCGGCTTGACAAAAGTCTTTTGTAAAAGTTGAAATTACAATTTCACTGGTTGATATAAGTATCATAACTTTGACTTGTCGATTATGCAGTCTTCCATCTTCTACTTAATTTTATATTTATCTTCTATCTTGTATTATTTTCCCACTTGTATTTGAGTATGCATAACAAGAGGGTTAACTCATGTTCAATATATCCTTTGTTTTAAATCGTGTATTTTAAAATGGTTTATTTATTAAACTTCTTTTAAACAGTACGTTTTTTTTTTAAATCGGGTGTATTTTAAAAAACCATTATTATTAAACTAGTTTGTTTTTATAAACTGTGTATTCTATAATTTAGTTGTAGCCGTTAGCAAAAATAAACTAAAAAAATGAACGATTTAAAAAATCAAAGGAAAAAATAACAATTTTAAACAAACGAACGATTTTGTAGAAGATTTTAAAAACTGCGTTTATAAAAAAAACAAAACCTATTAAAAATTATGTTAAAAATATAAGGCTTTAAAAAGCAAATGATTTTAGTAAGCAAAAGGTTTAAAAATGAACAAATTTCGAACAAATGAACGGTCCAAAAAATAGAAGACTTTAAAAAAGATAAACGATTCGAATGACGCTTTAAAAATAAAAGAACACTTTACAAAAATAGTTCCAAAAAAAACTCTTTAAAAATAAATGACTTTAAAAAATGAATTGTTTAAAAAAAGTTTAAAAAGAATGATTTTAAAAACAAACGATTTAAAAAGAAATGATTTTAAAAACAATAGACACTTTTAAAAAGGTTTAAAACACAAATGTTTTTAAAAACGACATTTATAAAAAAATTGTTGAAAACATGTATTTATTTGTATATTTAAAACATATTTTTATTTAATTAAGACAGTGAAAGATTAAAATTAAAAAAAATAGTAATTAAACAAATAAAAATATTAAAAGAACTTTATAACTTACATAAACAGCCCCTGAGGTGTAAAAGGACTATAATACCTTTAAACTTAACTGGAAAAATGTAAAAGAGTTAGCGTTAGGGGCCAACACCATTATAAAATACAATCTCGAGTTCTGATATGTCAAAATATTTCCTTAGACTGAATGTGTTAAACTGGCTAAACGACATAAGCCAAAATAGTAATTTACTCTAAAAGAAATTATTAATATTCTTCATGGATTCGTCTTACTTTTCACATAAAAAAGCCGGTTTTTTTTTATTTTTGTATTTGTATAAAAAGTAAACTGTCATTTTGGTCCCTGAGGTTTGGTTACTTTTGACACTTTAGTCCAAAACTTAAACATTTTAAATTTGGGTCCATGTGGTTTCACTTTTATTGCCATTTTGGTCCACAAATGAAATCAACTAATATTTGGCTAATAAAATCCTGTTATTTTGTCCTTTGCCTCTGGGGCAAACGGTCAATATAATTTTATTATAACACATTATTAATTAAATTGATGAAATCAGCTGATATTTGGCCTTTTTGCCTCTGAGAAAAAGGACAAAATAACAGGATTTTATTAGTCAAATATCAGCTTTTAACACCTCAAAAATTCACGTCCTATAATGTGTTGACACGAGTCACAAGCTATGAACATGTGAAAGAATGTTCTAGAAGGACTAAAGTTGACAAACATGGAAAATATGTGAATATAAGGGTTCAAAATGTCAACAAGGGATAAATATACTTTACAGTAACCCTACATGATGCTCATACCTTCAAACGAATAAATCATGGATCATACGAAGCTAAATATGAAAGAAAGTGAGAGATTAAAAACTACAGGGGTTAAATGTGTCAACATGTTTAAAGTATACCTCTGAGTGACCTTTTAGCAAACCCGAAGCTTTGTAACGATTAAATATGCTCACTAGAATACATGATAAAAATTTCATCAAGTTTCGTTATCGTATAAGAAAGTTATGATCAAATTCGTACACGAGGGGTTAAAGCGTCAACTTTGAAAATTATGACTTTTCGGATAATAACCATGTGGCCAAGGACTTAACAAAGAAGGTATAAGACTTGAAGCCTTTATAAGTCAATTAGATGGGCTCAAAATGCAAAGAATAAAGGTGGATTGACCTTTCGAATGACCAAGAGCTAAGGATGCAAACTGAAAAGAATTTTTTTTTGCCCTGATGACTGGCTTACGGACCGTAAAGGTCCACCCTTACGGTCCGTAAGGGGTCCCCAGATGCAGAAAATCGGGCAGTTGGCTGTTATGAGCTTGTAACCGACTTAGTTAGATATTTTCTCATTCATGGGCGACCCCTAACAGTTCCTAGGCCTTAGGGACACATGTAAATAATCTGGGAACATTGCTAGCCTTGTGTGTCATGATCTAATGAGATCAAAATCACTATAAAAGGCCTTCATAGTTGCAACATTATGATCACTCATTCCATCTGCTTTCTTGGAGCTTCCTGGAGCATAAGAGCAGACCCAAGCCATCTCTAATAGTGCATTAGACTTTGGTAAGTATGCTTAACCTTTCTTAGTTGAGTTTTTACTTAGTTTTAGCTTAAAAGTCAAACCGTCGTAATTAACGGTTGACTTAGCGATTAATCATTTATGGTCCAGTGATTAGTCAAATTGAAGGTAGTTATAAGTTGGTAATTATGTGGGCATTACACCCTTAAAAGGGTACCCACTGATTCCCATCCTAACTAGGACATTTGTCGGGTCAAAGTTGTTTAGAAAAAGTCAACATAAGCTTAATTTGCAAATTAACATGTAATTAGCAATGTAGAAGGCATGTAACCTATTTTATCACTCATATAACTTGGTAATAAGTATAAGAACTGATCTAAGCTTGTTTGATCCGACAATTTTCTGTTTAGACCCGGTTCGGAACCGAAAGTCGCAAAACTTTGACTTTTGCTTTGACTTCAGTTCTGACCCGAATTAGATAGGTTTAGAAATGCCTTATGGCTTCCTTAGGACCAGGTTACATGTTGGAATAACCCTCTGTGCTTGGTTCGTTGATTGCCCCATTCGTTTACGCGTTTCCGTTAATTGCCTAATGTTGACCAATATGTCCATTTGACCATAAAACGAGAATTTTGGAATTGTGAAAGGACAATAATCCTTATTACTGATTTATAAAGATGTCCCTAAATTTTCACATCAGTTGGAGGTCTAGATTAGGAGTTATGCTCATTAGCGTAATTATAACGCCTTTTAGTAATTAAACGGCGCAATTAGCATAAAGCCTATCTAAACCCAATTTTTGACACCAAACCTTTTACCCACTGATGTAATATAATATTTTGAGATTTTTAAATATTTTTAATTATTTTTAAACTGATCATAACCTCAGGCTATCGCCTTAATTCGGTAAATACCGATTATACCCTTTTTGTGTATAAAATGAGTTTTACATAGTATTTTGACACCAATCCAATTACTACTGATTTTATATAATAAATAAAGTACTTTGAACTTTATAACCTGATCAGAAAACTCAGATTTCCTGTATAACCCGGAAATCGCTTAAAATGGCTTTTTAAGCGTATTAAACGCATAGTTTGGGTTTGAAACCATTTTGGCATATAAGACCTATTACCAACTGATATGGCCTAATAAAATAAGTTATTCTACTGATGTATTCGTACCCGAATCTCAGAATTTTAATTAACCTCTTTTATAATCTTTTAAATGACCAAAATACCCCTACGGGGCTTAAATTGATTTTAAACTCGTTTTGGGCATAATGAAAGGTATCCTACTGATATCACAACATATTTAAGGCATATTAACTTAGGAAACCTGTATATGATTCATTTGGTTACTCGTTACGCACTTTTCGCGTTCGGATCGGCTTATGTAACTAGTTTGCATATATTAGCCGAAGCGGGTCAAACCATATCGTTTTTATCTCAAAATCCAGAATGTGTTTAGTTTACCCACATTATACAAGTCTCCAAACTTGTCGGGTCTAAATCACATTCTATTCCGGTCTTCGCTTAATCATGCGTTTTGAACCGTGAACCGTTCCTTAAAATTAACCGGTCTAAGTTACGACTTAAATAAGACCCGTTAGGAATCTAATAGGTTAATAAACCTTCGTTCCAGATTGAGAGCCCCAGTAGAAGTACTTGTGCTAGCTTATTAGAATATACGGCTGAGTATAAATTGCATTTGCTAGCTCAGGTAAATACTTTTAACGTATTTTCCCTATATGGGCTTGGGATACGGTATTATAAAAATACCGCTTGGTCGGGTGTAGAAACCTTTTAATCGGAGATGATTAAATTGCATAATCCCGTTTTAATCTGTATTGATTGATAACAAATAACATTAGGGGTTAATGACCGTGTACTGGATATCCTTGGCTCATTTAAAAAGTGAATGGCCATAACTTAAGCACAAGGTGTAGGCATAACACCTCCTGTTGCGTATGTAAAAGATATACTCACTCGTAAAGATGTCTTCTTGTGAGTTATATTTATGGTGTGTCGATTAATCTTGACCGGCTTGTATTGTATAATCACCGGCCCTAAATGTTGGACAACCATGTAAATCGGATACAAGATTTTTATTAATAAAATTGTCCCAGGTTATGAAAGAATGTTTGTGCCTTGTGCATTCAAACCAATTTTCTTAAACATTTTCAAAACGAGTCAGTTAATTGTATTTACCAGTGTAAACTGACGTATTTTCCAAAAGGTTAAGTGGCAGGTACTATGCGTAATTGGCTGGGAGCTCAGGGCGTCAATAGGGAATCTTGCAAGTTCTAGATGCCTAAAGTCTGATGAACAGTTTTCTTTTATTTGATCCGCATGTGGATCCTTTACTTTTCGTTGTAATACTTTGACATTACTCTATATTCGGAATGTAATATAATTATCTTTTGCTTCCGCTGTGCATTTAAATATTGTGTTGTCGGACTATGATGATATCAACTACGTCACGATACTCCCCACCGGGCCCACCGGTAATACGTGGAAATATTGGGGTGTGACACAGCTGATTTCATTTTTGGACCAAAATGGTAATAAAAGTGAAACTATAGGGACCCAGATTTAAAAAGTTTGAGTTTTGGACTAAAGTGCCAAAAGTGACCAAACCTCAGGGACCAAAATGGCAGTTTACTCTTGTATAAATAAAGACTTTAATCAAGTTCTATTAAAATGTTTCTTATTCTAGTTTCTAGTTTTTCTTTTTCTAACAATGATAACTATGTTACATTAAACAATTTTTTTGTGCAAATGGTAGCTCATTCAGAAATATAAAGTTGCATAAGGAATATAAAGAGAGGGTGGATAGGAGCATATAGGGTGTACCTAGAGTTGTAACTAAATCAAACATTAAAAGAACTGTTTGTAAATCGCCCGGTAGGAAATTTTTTTACTTTTGTTTGTTTAATAGATGAACATTCATGAACGAAATTTGTGTGATTAATGACATAAACATAGTTTGTGTTTGCTCATTTATGTTTGTGAAACCATAGCCAACTTACAAAGACAAACGGTGGTGAAAATTCCCTAGCGATTATAACTAGGAAGATTGATTGTCTTAAAAACAGATATTTACAAATGTGTGTATTATAGGTTCAATATGACTTTTATTAAATTATATAAGGTAAAATGTATTAATTTTGAACAATGAAATGGAACATATAACATGTGTCAAGATTATTACCATTATTAGACCACCCGTAGTGGGCGTCATTTTTGTCAAAATTGGCCCTTAAAAACGCCCCATTCCGCCCCTCACCCGCCCCCCACGGCGTTATTGGGCGTGTTCTCGGTTGAAACTTGTGTTGGCGTGTTTTGAATAATGCTGAAGGGGCAATTGTTTGGCTAATCATTTTTGAGCTTCTTTTTTTTAGCCAATAGGTTTTTTGGTTGGTTTTTTTTATTTATATTTAATTCTCTATACCCTTTTAATATAATGCACACATCTCCACTATACTCATTTTAAAAAAAAAAACACCCAATAATGTCCCTTGCTGACTGTGCTGCCATATGGCGCAAAACGCCCAAGGGCGGATCTTGCCCACTGCGCATCGTCTTATAATGCAAGTAACTAAGGCGACCGGCTCCTGTCCCTCCTAAATTTCCGCGTTCATCCTCTCAAGGGATCTTTATTCACAAAAGAAATACATGACAATTAATTTCTTCTTTTAAAGCTAACTAGGGGTATTCGACCGTACGCGCGTTGCGCGACATTAGATGTTGGTCTCACTTTGGCGAGAATTCGTTATGCCAACTGAGAACCAAGTTATCATGGTGCTTTAACATACGCAACCATCAAGAAATGGTATATCTAGGCATACATATTACTGGCATTAACATTCAACCATTACTTACATGTTTTACATGGCTGATGTAGAGTTTGTAATAAATTTTTGTAACAAACCCATATAGATAACTCCATCAGTGGCAAACAATTGATAAATTTTTGTAACAAACCCATAAATTAAGATCAAGAGAACTTACTTGGAGCCATGTTGTTGAACCGAGCAGCACCGAGACCCGCACTTGAGCTGAGACCTAAGCTGACCCGAATCAATGCTGACCGATGTTGACTTGTCCAACCGAACTAAAGCTGAGTTGACCTAAGTCGACCGAAATGAAGTTGAACCGTAACGTGAACTTGATTAGAAAGATACTCGAATTTGTTAACTTGAATAAACATAACCCACATCAGCTTCTAACCTGAACCGAACCGAGATAGGGTCCAAAAATGAACCGAGCCAAGACACCACGTCGTCTTGATGAGGACTGAACCGAAACCGCTGACCCGAGGCTCGAGTGAACGAAAACCCGAAATCTGAACCGAGTGAACAACCAACAGAACATTATCGGACATTCAATAAAAAAAGGAATAGAATGAAAACATCGTCGGCCAAACATCGCAACCGCCGTCTGTAGCGGGATTATTCTGTGCAAGGGTTGGTAAAGTCATTGGTTCGAGTATCAAAGTTAAACCACAAACACTAAATGATGCGTATTTTAATTCAGTAATATGCAAGAGGCTAACTACAACGCAGTATAAAAGAATTTAAAACCAACATTTTTCTAAACCATTTTACCTAGTGTCTGCTTTGAATAAACTACCATTTCTGCAAAATATTCAAAAGAAAATAAAGCGGGCGATTAATTACGAACAAAGGAGGTTATGTAGGATTATGCTTTCTTCATTTAAATCTCCAAATAACAGTCATCATACAATAATTTGTTAGCGAAGCGAATCATTATTTGGTCTGTCTGATAAACATTAACACATTTATGACGAACACACAAACAGAAACGAAAGTGGTATAACAAAAAGTGATATAACAAATCAAAAAGGCTTAAAAAAAACCCTAAAGATATAAAATCAACAACAGATTCTATAGTCAATTAAATTGACAGAAACTAAAAAATCTAAGAAGAATATAATTCATACATTCTTTTAGACATTACGTCGAACATTTGGTGTGCACCCCTTCTATCAACAGATACAAAAAATCAAACTTTAAGCACAAATTAAACACTTAAACAATTTACACAACACATTAACACATCACCATTCCATATACCACCATACCCCCACCAAATTGGCTACAATTTCTACAACTGACAAGTGATTTGAACCCAATTTGAGCCGTACCTGTAACAGGCTGGAACGATAATCAGATTGCCCTTTACTTTTGTAACAGGCTATCAGTCAGAATCGTCGAGCAAGATCTTAGCGATGCTTTCAGCATTATTAAGCCCTGAAAAAAAAGTTCAAATTTAATCCTTATAAATAAAGTTGACGGAAAGCAGAGTTGAGAGCGGCCCCTCTTCAAATCTACAAGCTATTATGAAACCATGTTCTAGAGTGTGATTTACAAGCATAATTAAGGCAGCAAGTTAAACTCGAAAAAAAACACACCAATTCTCACCAAGATTTAAGTTTTCATTAAAACCGAAAGTGACAGAAAGCAAGGCTTCATTTATTCATCTTATTTTCATCATTTACGCCATTTTGTGGATCCTTTTCTAATCACGTAGTGAGTAAGTCATTCGAACCAGATCAAGATCAAGGAAACAGAAGATGAGGGGTGAAGCAGAGGTTGAGCGGCGACGGGTTTTATGAAGTATTTCTCTCTCTTGAAAGCGACAATGTGATAAGTATGAGGTTACAGACACGCAAGCAGGACACGCGGCTGCCAAAGAAAGCTTACAATGAAAACAACACAGCTTACAACACTTACAAGGTTGAAACACGCCCAAAGCTAAACGTACAACTACATTAAGCAATTTTATGTTGCTAAATTATAGTTATTAATAACTCTATTTGTAAGCAATCTACAGCCAAATGAAGCTCCCATTACCAAATTAGGAACACATTTTCCCTTTTTTTAACTCAAACTGTGTCTTTTTTAAGGGTAAGTATATCTAAAACTTAAAAAAACATTAGAATTTAGTAAATTTATAGACCTTATGATCCTTTTAAGAATCATTCTACAGATTCCTTGACTTTGTATAGGAGATATTACCTACAAAGTTACTGATACAAGTTTACATGAACATAAATTCAAATAAGAGAATCCAATATGTCAACGATTTTGACTTTCTACATATAAAAGAATCATTAATATACATATTTGATTTAATTTAGTTTATCAAAGATGTAATAAACTACCAAGAACAAATATTTGAATCAAGTTTATACCAAAATCAACTGTAAAGGGGATTAATTTGCAAGGAAAACGATAAGATGAAATTAGGGTTTTTACCATGAAATCATAAATTGAAGAAGTGTTGTTGACGACGACGATGTGTGAAAGGGAACGGTGTTGGTGGTGTGGGTTGTTGACGACGGCGCTAGATCTGGAACGACAGTCCTTCAAATCGATCACCAAACACAAAACGCCATCACCGTCCTTCAGCCCAGCCACAACCTCCGAACCGTCGGGTGGTGTCCTTCAAAACCCACAACCTCCGCCGCCGTGCTTCAAAATCGAGCATCAGACACACAAGTTACGCCATCATTAAAGAGGGTTTAGGGGGTTGTCGGATGACGGCGGATCGTCGCCATCTCTGATTTCGTCGGATTACGAACCAGAGAAGATGATTTCGCCATCTCTGATTTCGTCGGAGAAGACGACCTGTATTCAGGAGAGAGAGAGCTGAAGATGATGATACTATTTATTAGGGTTGTGATGTGGCCCAGGTTAACCAACTGTGTAGTAAAATTACTAAAATGTCCTAATACTATTCACAAGGTTGGTTTATTAATATATAGGATAATGATGAATTTGTTGGGGTTGGTCCACCTGATGTACGCTTAATGAACAAATTGGTGATACATGAATAAAAAGATGAGAAAAATGCCCGGATAGTCCCTGTGCTTTCACATTTTTTCACCTATAGTCCCTATCTTTCTAAAACTACTTGAATAGTCCCCAAGGTTTTCCGTTTTGTTCTCGGATAGTCCCTGGGTCTAACTTCAGTTACTTTTCTCTGTTAAAATGATGTGAAATGACAAAAATACCCTTTCCTTTAAAAGGCCAAACCACAGGGACTATCCGAGCATCTTCTTCATTTTTATTTATAAAACTCCACCACCACACTTCATCTTCAACCTCCACCCACCATCACTCTCCTCCACCCTCTCCACCATCACCGACACAGTCTCCTCTTATATTACCCAATTGAATCTCACACAAAATTCCACATTCTACATATTCCAATTCATCGATCAATTTTGCACTCGGTGTTAATTGTTAATAGTTGTGATTTGTTCCTTTCGATATGGCAATGAGTCTAAACCAGATCGGAGCGATATCCGGTACACCAATCACAACCGAATTAGGTCACACAACAGCAGCAGGAGGAGAGACAACAGTAGCAGGAGGAGAGACAACCAGATCGGAGGTCTCCACCGGCGAACATCAGAGTATCCGTACAGAAACAATCAACAGAGGCAGACCGGTTATCACCATCTCGAGTGCGGTTATCACACAACAGCAGTGTGACACCTGTGTCACTTCAACCATCAAACAAATGCAAAACCAAGGAAATATTTTATTTCATACTTGGGATTTGTAAAAAATATGTGTATCTTTACACATATCAACTCTTGTTCGTTTTCAAGCCTTAAATCGCTTTCTGGAGGGTTATACGCGCACTGATGCGTAAATATAACCAGTTTAATGCAACGAACACTCCGGACTAGTGAAATAGGCTTAACATACCTTAAGTAACCTTTACATAACTTAGAAATAAGTTTTGAAGGCTTTGGTATGGCAAAATCTAGTCTATTCCCTTACAGGGACTAAACTTGACAAACTGCGAAAGTATGCCAATTTGAACTGTAACGAACATTCCGGAACATGACCATAAGTTAAACACACCTTAAATATCCTTTACATAGCTTAGAAATAGGCTTTGAGGGGTTCGGTGAGCTAAAATAAACTTTTGGGTCATTCAGGGACTAAAAGTGTCAAAAAGGGCACAAGTTTGCACTTTTACGCATAACTTACGTTCTGAATACATCCGGACATCCAAAAATTTATGTAAGCACTAAAATATTTTATCTTAGTGTTTGGCATGAGAAAAATCCATTCGTCACGCAATTTGGATCGTTTTTCGCACTTATGCGCATTCCGTCGTAATTAACCGAACATCGCAACCGTACGGCTAAACGAACCGACATCCGAGATATTTTTGAGCATGTTTTAAGTTCCCAATACTTTAACTTCATTTTAGAGCTTTGAAATGGGGTTAACGGGCCTTAAACGTGTCGAAAATGGGCTGAATGCATGACAGGGACTAAAATGGTAAATCTGCCAAAGTTACATGCTTACGATGCGTAAGCATGTAACCCCTACGATGCGCAAGCATAGGTCAGATGCAGCAACTCATTTTTCAGCTGCTGTTTCCTGCCCTTAACCCCTTCCAAAGGTCAATGCCATGTGTCCAACTCTTGTGGTGGGTCAATATCAGTTACCACAACCTTCCGATAAGTGTACGGACGAGATCATTCCCTCTTTTCCAAGAAACGATCCTAACGGTGAACCGAAAACTATAAATACCCATCACATTCTCATTCATTTCTCACTAGAATCTGATCAATTGTGCTCTAAGTTGAAACCTTTGTTTCATACCTGAGCTATTTTAATCTAGATTAGCATTCGGGGACCCTTCGTAAGTATTCCTTCGTTCTTTTATTGCTTTTCGAGTCTTTTCGAGTCTGAAAGTCAAACTTTGTTTGACTTTCTGCGTTGACCAGTTTATGGTCAATGCGAAGTTCGTTTGAACTTCGCAACGTGAGTGTAATCACGTTGGTTATAGTCCCTTGGGACTATGTCTACTGATTACCACGTTGTCTAGGGTCGTAGGGTAAGCGATCTGATAAATCGCTTATACCTTCGAACCCGACCCATTTGGTCGATCATTAGGATCCGACCAAATACATTAGGTGACCATAGTAGGTAGGGAATAACCTTCCGAGGTTATACCCTATGGTCACATCGTTTGAGTAGTTGTATGATAGGTAGTTTATATGCCTTAGGTAAATTACCAGAATACCCTTTTCATGTATAATTGGTAATTAAGCATATGTAACCTAAACTTTTGTCACATAACTGATTATGTAACATGTTTAGGCATATAACACTTGTCATAGGACTAGTTAGGCGGTCCGAACGCGTTCTACGCGAACGGTGCGTTAAAGTAGCATAAGCTACCTTAATGAGTCGCGATGGGTCGAAAGCACTTAGGTTAGGTTTCATTTAGTATGTAGGCTTTGTTAAACCATATGACACGAGTCTCTATACTCGTTTGGTTTACAAACCCTCATTCTATCCAATCATCCGATTTAGGTCCGGTTATTAACATAGTTACCTATATTAGGTGCCGTTTAATATCCGCGATCTCTAGCATTGTTTGGTTGTTACTCAAGGACTACTAAGCAATCTCAAGTGAGTACATAGACCCCTCTTTTACCGTTTTCAAACTGTTTTGGGGTGAAACACATGTGCCTACTTGTTACTTTCATGCTTTCACATCATATACCTGCTATGTCCATTAATACATTTATAGTACATGATTTCATTACATTTCATGCTATGTATGCCCATTGTGTGCGTACTTAGTACATTGTTTTACATTACAATTTGTTGCATATACTCATCCAGCATATGAACACATTATATTACATTTTGAACCGTTTATAACTATTTGACTATGTGAACCGTTTGTATCTGTGAACCGTTTGTATCTGTGAACCGTTTGAATCTGTGAACCGTTTGTATCTGTGAACCGTTTGTAACTATTGAACCGTGTGAACCATTTGTATCTGTTGACAGGATTTACATTTGACGATAGACATTTGACAATACATAAACATTTCTACAATTGTTAAACATTACTTTGGTGGTTTGGTTTGATTAAGTGATTAAGTAACGATGCGTGTGTAATATGATACAAGCATGGTGGATACGCCGTTGGTACTTCCTATATATAAGTGTTTGTATGGTATTACATATCGTAGCGTTATTTGAATCATTTCAGTTTGAGACATATAACATTTTATACAAATAACATACTTTTCACAAGAAATTGATTTACAAGCAACTTATGTTATACAAACTCATTTTACAATGGTTATTCATTTAACCATACATTATTCTCTTATTTATACATATCATCTGATCTTATCGTTTTTCAAATGATTTACAAAACAAAGCAAATTACAAGGTTCATGACTAAACATTTTCTCAAACATAAGTCATGAAACCTATTTTCACAAAACCTATGTATCTCACAGGCATTTTTATGCTGACGTACCTATTTTCACATGTGTTTTTCAGGAGCTGTTGCATAAGATGATCAAGATACACATAGGCAGACTTGGGCTTTAGTGACAATAAAAGATGCAAGACTAGTTAATTATGTTGTATTTCCTTGTTTGTTAAGACATTGTAACACTTTTAATCAATAAAACGAAACTTCAATTGCCATGGATTTGAAACAATTAATTCTGTTACAACACTCCCCGATGTTTCCGCCACGTTTTGTATGTTCTACGTGGTCGGGGTGTGACAAGCAGCAGGAGGAGAGACAACCACAGTCTCCACCAATGAGTCCGGTTCGAGGCGGAATAAGGGCGGATCTGTCGGTGGCGTGCCAGGCGTTGATGACGGAGGAGGAGGTGGTGGTGAAGGAGCATCGAACCGGTGGTGGTGGGGTTAAGGAAACGAATGAGCATCGAACCTAGCCGGAGTGGTTCCGATGTCGGCGGCGGCGCTAATCGAGGGCTCGGCTTGACGAATGAGCCACTCGATTGTTTGACCGTCGGACTTGTGACCGAGCGCACGAGTGAGCTTTGTGCTTCCATTTTCTTTGAGAGAACATCACCTTCTAATTTGATCCAGGAGACGATTTTGCCCTAAACCCACACCCCTTTGAGAGAACATCACCTTCTAAGTTGAATCGGTTCATGTGCTGAAAATTGTGTTTTTGTTTATGTTTCTGTTTGGGTTAGCCGGTGAGCAATGGTGGTGGTGGTTCTCTGGTGGAGGGTGGTGGTTGTAGTTGATGGTGGGTAGAATGAACAAGACAGAGAAAGAGGGAGAGGTTTCAATAAATTTGATTTGGGGAAGAAGAAAAACAGTTTATAAATAAAAATAAGAAGATGCCCGGATAGTCCCTATGGTTTGGCCTTTTAAGGAAAGGGCATTTTTGTCATTTCACATCATTTTAACAGAGAAAAGTAACTGAAGTTAGACCCAGGGACTATCCGAGAACAAAACGGAAAACCTTGGGGACTATTCAAGTAGTTTTAGAAAGATAGGGACTATAGGTGAAAAAAGGTGAAACCACAGGGACTATCCGGACATTTTTCTCTAAAAAGATTAAAAAATAGACTCACGTATTTTAAAAAAGATATAGTTGATGAGTATTGACTATTGACTATCGACATACCTATAGTAATTATTTTTGAAATAGAAAACATGTGAAAGTAGACTTCTGTTTTGAATTTAGTAGGCCTCTGTCATCATCGATAGTCCCCTCACTTGTGACGTATTGATAGAAGATTTGGGTTTTCTAATTGAGACTCAAGTTCAATTTTTACTTGTGTTATATTCGGATAAATATAGACAATGAAGGATTTAGACTAGGCCTTGTATGAGTTTGTCAGTTCGATTCCCGAGCCCAACCGGGTTTTCTTCCCTCCGTGTGTTACGCCAGAGAGTTCTGCTCTTGTGTGACACAACGACTGTCAAGTGGCAGCCTGCGATATGGTTTACCGGGGGAACGCCCAAAAAGCCAAACTTTGAAGCCAACGTGGGCCTAGTTAAAACAACATAGCCTGGGAAAAGTGAGGCAATACGAGACTCTCCGATTTAGAGAGTGTGACAACCTTATATATGAAGTTCACCATTAAAAAAAATTGATAAGATTTCACCCTGTAAATCTGCAAATTAGAGCCATTCCAAGATCTTCCTCATCTAACCTCATACAAATCAAAAATATTTAAGTTTTGATTCAACTTCTAAAACATAATCTTCAACATCCACATATCTGGTCTCGTTCTGTTTTCCGGCGCCACTGCTATCGGACAAGTATGTCAGGTGATCGGTGATGTTGTTGATGTTAGGTTTTGCCTCCGCCTCACTAACATCTTTGGTTCTTTTCCGGCCGACGGTGCCAGTCTCAGATTTAGTTGAGTCCTCCGGCGAAATCCCAAAGTCAAGAGGAAAATTAAGGTTGGCTTTGGTCCCTCGCATTTTAAAAGCCGCTTTATCATAAGCTTTTGCAGCTTCAATCGGAGAAAGAAAGGTCCCCAGCCAAACGTCACCGCGATTTTTCGGATCTCCGATCTCCGCTGAAGGGGTATGGTACCAGATCTCGCGTCTGCATGACCGCGAATGACCATTACCCTTATCAAAAACCTCCACCAGCAATAACTTACCCGTGTCTGTGCGGGCACGCGCGAACACAGCGGTCCAATCTGTCCAGTGATGAGAAGACTTACCCTAAGTACGGAAATAAATGTTACGCATAGCGATGCGGCCCGGCACCGCATCCTATGAACATTTTCGTCACGACAAGGGATCTGGACAACAGTAACAGTCACTAAGCGGCGATGCGGCATGGCACCGCATCCCGCATACATCTTGGATAGAACGAAGAACGCGGGAACAACATCAGTTACTGCAAGCAGCGATGCGGCCTGGCACCGCATCCTGCCTACAAGGCAAGTGGGTCTGACACTCAGTACAAGTGGCACTGAGAACAATCGCCTACTAGCCCACGTATGTGCAACAGTCTGACACCACAGCAGGACGTGGCCTCCTCACCGTAACTGACAGGTCTGACACACCTGTGCGATGTCAGACTAGCTACTCAACTACCCTCCTTCACTCATCGGCTATAAATACCCATCCCAAACCAGGTTTGAGGTATCACTTCTCAACTCTCTCACTACTATTATCACACTTTGCTTCCCAAGGAAACTACTGATTCTCACGTCGGAGAGTGGTAACAAGGAGCACCCCTCACCCCATCCTCCTTGTAACGAGTCACGGCTTGTTTCCTTGTGCAGGAAACCAACCAGCGGACGATCCAGCCAAGGATCCTCGGAAAGAAGGGATTAACCCTGCTTGACGAGACCAGTGAGTTAACCCCACCAGGTTAACCATTGTTTTATCATTGGCGCCCACCGCTACTCTTAGCACTTTTTTCAACCATCTTTTTCTTTCTGAAAAAACCATGTCTGATCGTCTAAACAACACTACCGGGGATAACCTAAACCCCGTAAACACAGGGCCTACGGGGACTATTCCCATAGCCCCAAATGCTGAACATATTGGCACATCAACGCAAGGGGGCGCATCCCTTACGTTCGGCCACGATTTATCACAGTATGCTTCTGTGATACCTCCAGGCATGAACCTTCATACCTGGTTCGACCAGCAACAAGCTCTGCTAGCCGCAACATACAACAGAGCCTGCGCAGAAGCGCAAGTATCTGCGGGGCCCACCCCGGTACCGCATACCCCTGCGGGTCGTATTTTACAATACGACGGTAGGGCCCCAACACATCCGGCCTCCAGAAGCTGGCAGGAAGACCGCGGTTCCTCCTACTGCGAAGTCCGCACACTTGATGAGGACGATTCCTCATATGGGTCTCGCCGCAGGGGCCATATACATAGCCGCCTAGGCCCGCATGGCGAAACTAGGCGACAGTCTACAGCCCACCACGGCCCGGCATCCATAGCCGGCTGGGACCTCAGTCCTACCATGAAGGCCAGGGCCATACCGATCCAGACGATGGTACATACTGCGGGGATTCACATGTTACTAGCAGTAGACCGGGAGGACGAAACTATGTCCCTCCCACTCAAACCTGTAACACATACCTCCGCGCCGCAAAACGCCACCAACCCTACATGCCGAAATCTACGGCCGAAAACTCCAAATTTGTCCCACATATTGCCAACGCCGATGTCACCACCACCAAATTCCCATTAAACATTGGGAAATAAAACGGTTCGGCCGACCCAGATGACCACATGAACATCTTCACCGGCGCCGGGTGCAACGGCAGGTGGGATGAACCCACCTGGTGTCAACTTTTCCCGCAGACCCTAACAGGTCTGGCCAGGGCATGGTTCGATTCTCTACCACCGGGGTCACTGACCTCATTCGAGGACTTACAAGCAAAGTTCCTCGCACATTTTTGCCAGCAACGACGTCATGAACGCGATTCTATGGACGTCATGAACATCTGGCGCAGAGACAACGAATTGCTTGAGGCGTTCGTTGTCCGTTACAATAAAGAGTGCCTAGAGATAGGCGACGTTGCGGACCAGATGGCACGTAACCATTTCATTGTTGTCGTCAAGGACGAACAAATGGTTATGAACATCTCCGGCAGGGACGGCTTGCCTAAGAAATGGGAAGATGTCATGGCTGCAGTCAAAACATACGCCCAGACTCAGCAGTCCCTCAGACCGCACGTATCAAAGGCACAGCCTCAAACGGAAGGCCAATCCTCCCACCAAGAACACAAGCGCAGCAACAAGCGCAACCGGGACACATGGAATCGCAGCAGCGATTCCAGACCATCTATCCCGCGAAACAACCAGCCCGACGTAAGGGCTACAATCAACGCCCAGTGTGAAAACCGAGCGTCAAAAAAGGAGTCTCGGGACCGTAGCTGGACCGAGATCAATCAGTCGCCAAGCGATGTCCTCCTTACGGACGCGCAATTCCTACGACCAGCCCAACCGATGAAGTCCAAGAAAAACCAAGATCACGCACTCTATTGCGAGTATCACAAGGACTCGGGCCACACAAGAAACAGCTGCATCAGTCTCCGACTGGAGATTGAGCGAGCCCTAAAGGAGGGAAAACTGCAACACCTGTTGACAGGGGCGCAAAAACCTACAAAGCGCATCACTCCCCACAACGAGGGCACCTCCACGGGTAAAAGGACCATGTACGTGGCCTCAACCCACATGATCAATGGAGGACGAGGAAGGCCGCGCAAGGCGACAAGAAGACCGGACAATGACTGGAAGGACGAACAAGTTGTCTTTCCAAAAGTCCGAGGCGGTCCGCGCGACAGGCGCGCCGTGGTTATCACAGGCCACCTGGCTCACTACTGCACCGAGCGATTATTCATCGACCCGGGCAGTACATCTGATATTATATACGAGCAGTGCTTCAACCAATTCGAACAAGAAGACAAAGATCGGTTGCAGCCGGTGGACTACCCGTTGGCCGGGTTTGCAGGAGAAACCGTATTCCCCTTGGGCCAAATTACTTTTCCCGTGCGACTCACCAACGAGAGGCACACAAGAACGGAGGAGGTAAACTTCATGGTTTTACCTCACACCTCCAAGTACGACATACTTCTCGAAAGAGAGCCCCAGGGCGACTTCAACCTGATCACATCCGTCCCCCACTCCGCCATCGATTTCCCAACCGCAACGGGGGTCGCGATAATATACGCCCGAAGAGATGTTATGTCTACGGACGAGCTGCGTTCGACCAAGATAGCAAGGCCTACCCCACAAACTCAACCAGAGAAATGGGTTCTTAACGCAAGACACCCAGAGCAAACAGTTACGTTGGGCCACGCCTTGTCCCCTACCATCAAAGCGCACCTGAAGCAGCTCCTCTTCAGGAACCAGGATATTTTTGCGTGGACACCCGCATATATGACAGGGGTACCACGTGAAATCGCGCAACACTTCTTGAATACCATGCCAGGTATCAAGCCAGTGATCCAAGGCCAACGCCACCTTGGATCAACAAAAAACCAGGCGATGCATGAGCAGGTCCAAGAGCTGCTCTCCGCAGGTATCCTGCGGGAAGTCAAATACCAGACTTGGTTATCAAACCCAGTCATGGTAGAAAAACCATCCGGGGGCTGGCGCATGTGCGTCGATTATAAAGATCTTAACAAAGCCTGCCCCAAGGATTGTTACGCACTTCCGTAGATCGACGAAAAAGTCGATAACCTCGCACCATTTCGATGGAAGTGTTTCCTCGATTGTTATAAAGGCTACCACCAGGTGCAGATGGCAATCGAGGACGAAGATAAAACGGCATTCCGCACTCCTACCGGGAATTACTGCTACACCAAAATGTCGTTCGGGTTGCGCAACGCGGGCGCAACCTATCAAAAGTTGATGAACGACACTTTTCACGGTCAAATCAGCAAAAGTGTCGAAATCTATATGGACGACCTGGTCGTCATGAGCATGGAGGAAAACTCCATGCTCAAGGATATCGAAAAGACATTCCAAACCCTGCGAAGCGTCAACATGAAGCTCAACCCAGGGAAATGCTCATTTGGAATGGAAGAAGGCAAATTCCTAGGATTCATCGTAACCAAAGATGGATTCAAGGTTAACCCGGAAAAAGTCCAGGCGATAGAGCGCATGCCATCGCCTTCTACGATGAAAGAAATGCAATGACTAGCCGGCAGACTAGTCGCACTTAATAGATTCTTAGCCAACCATGCAGCTAAGTCTTATCCTTTCATCAAAACCCTGCGGAGCTGCTTAAAAAAGGAACAATTCCAATAGACCGCAGAGGCCGAAAAAGCTTTCCGCGAGATGAAAGAGTGTTTGATTCAACTCCCAACACTAACCGCACCACAAAAAGATGAGCCACTTATCTTGTACTTATCTGCCGCAGACAACGCGGTAGGCGCGGTACTCATTGTGGAGCGGGAAGGAGTTCAAACACCCATCTACTACATCAGCAAAATGCTTAACGACCCAGAGACAAGGTACTCCATCATGGAAAAGTTGGTGTTGGCACTAGTACACGCGTCAAGACGGTTGCGACGATACTTTGCAAACCACGTCATCACGGTGCTAACCAACTACAGGATCGGCCCGATCCTATCAAAACCCGACATCTCTGGTAGATTAGCAAAATGGGCAATTGAGTTGGGCGCACTTTCACTGAATTATAAGCCACGCCCCGCGATCAAAGGCCAGGTCCTGGCTGATTTCGTTGCTGAAGTACCAACAAATTGCATTCAAGAATGCGAAGAAGAGAAAAACCCTGCATCGCCACCATCCTCCGCGGAAACCTGGGCACTATATACAGATGGCTCGTCCAACGAAGATGGTGCAGGTGTAGGTCTGCGACTCGTCAGCCCCGATGGCCAAGAGCTTACATATGCAATCCGCCTCGATTTCAAAAGTACGAACAACGAGGCAGAGTATGAGGCTCTACTGGCAGGGCTGCGTCTGGCAGTCAAACTCGACGTCCAACATTTGGAAGCACACGTTGACTCACTATTGGTTGCAGGGCAGATACGCGGCGATTATGCCGCAAAAGGGGATATCATGATCCTCTACCTCGAACAAGCCTTGCAACTGAAATCAAAGTTCACCTCCTTCAATATCCACCATATCAACAGGAGTAATAACAAACCCGCGGATGCACTATCAAAACTTGCATCCACCAGCTTCCAACACCTGGCAAAAGAGGTACGCATCGAAATTCTGCAGAATCCCTCAGTATCCCTGCGCCAAGTCAATGTCATCCAGTACGGAACAACATCCTGGATGACACCGATCATTGCATACTTGCAATCAGGTGTTACTCCTGAAAGCAAGGCAGAGGCACGCAAGCTACAATACAAAGCGTGTCATTACCAAATGGGAGACGGTATCTTATACCGTAAATCATACATGGGTCCACTCCTACGATGCGTCGACCCTCAAGATGCCACGTACCTTATCAGAGAAATACACGAAGGAATATGTGGCATACACGCAGGCCCACGCATGGTGGTGGCCAAAATCATGAATGCCGGGTACTACTGGCCCGGCATGCACCTGGATGAAGTCAAAGTCTTGCGCAAGTGTTTCAATTGTCAGTGGCATGCTCCCAAGACCTTGCGCCCCAAGAACAACCTGATCCCCGTCACCACCGCATGACCATTTCAAAAATGGGCAATCGATGTGGTGGGACCATTTCCAGACGCCCCAGGTGCAGTGAAATTTATCATAGTGGTTGTCGACTATTTTACAAAATGGGTAGAGGCAAAACCGCTCGCATCAACCACCGCTATGATAACAAGGAAATTCGTCTGGGAACATATCATCTGCCGTTTTGGTCTACCAATGTGCATTGTCACCGACAACGGTACTAACTTCGCTGCCGATGACTTTCAAAAATGGCTAAAGGAGCTAAGTATTGAACACATATTCTCCTCAGTGGCGCATCCGCAAGGGAATGGCCAAGTCAAGAGTATCAATAAAAGCTTAGTCGAAGGCATCAAAGCACGGTTGGGAACAGCCAGACGCGGCTGGGTTGATGAACTCCCAAGTATCTTATGGGCACACAGGACAAGCCCAAAGACAAGTAACGGTGAGACACCCTTCAGTCTGGTCTACGGCACTGAAGCGATGATCCCCGCAGAAGTAGGCCTCCCTTCACCTAGGATGTTGGCTATCAACAAGATAGACAACAATGTGGAGCGCAGGGTTGACTTGGACCTCCTGGAAGAAAGGCATGAAAACGCTGCCATCAATGAGGCCAAGTATAAAACCAAACTCGAAAAGTACTACAATGCACGCGTCCGCATTTGTACCTTCAACCCGGGAGACTACGTCCTTCGTGACAATGAAGCATCTAACGCGGAACACCTAGGGAAACTCGCCCCCAAGTGGGAAGGACCCTACCTCATCCAAGAGGTCCTGGGCAAAGGCGCGTATAAACTGCAAACATTAGAGGGCGAAACTATCGCACGCACATGGAACGCGCAACAGCTTCCACGCTGTTATATGTAAGCCATGTTTTCTACATTCACCATGTAACCTATTGGGCCGCAGGCCATTTGCAAATAAATAAATAGACGATTCAATGCAATATTGTTTATTTATTTCTATTACAAATGCGTGTTCCACTCTGAGGTATCCACGAAAACAGATTAGCAAAATCTTCATTCGCGATACCCACACAGAGTGGTAACCACACACAACTATTATAATAGGCCAGCAATTGCAACACTGTCTATCCAGCTGGATACAGTTTTCATACTTGCATATCATCTAGATATGCAAAAGGCAAACACAGACCTAGTGTTAATTCACATTAACATTAACTCATACAAGTTCACACATGCAAGTAGTAAAAACACTTGTATAACTTGAAACGTTTCAAACTTTATATTCAAAAAATTCCTACACCTACGCGGTGCACAAGGGATTTACATAAGGTTTTTGACATTTACATTGAGGAAACAACAAAAAGCACGCAGGCCAGCCTAGTCTTTCTTTGTACCGCTGGAGCCCGCACCATCCTTGCCCTCAACAGCAGGCTTTTCCTCATCTTCGTCATCAGCATACAACACCCGTAAGCGGTCTACATAGTCTTCTGCTTCTAGGCACTCATTAAGGTCCTCAAGAGCAGAAATGGACGTGTCATTATACGCCGCAACTGCAGCAGCAAGAAGCGCTTCAGTATCCACACCGTGGAACCCGGATTGCTCATCAGTATATTGGCCCTGGGCCATAACATTCATATGAGCAATGCAGCGATTGTAGCCAACTTTAAAACCAGCATCCTGGGTGGGCTCCCTAATCTCATTGACACCTGATACGCTCTCAGGTGCGTCAAGAATGGACGTAACAATTTGCGCAACAAGAATACAACGGTTACCAAATGCAAACCTAAAGAAGATGACAAAAGTAACGGATACTTACATGCCCGATACCGTGCATACGCATCCATTCGCGATCAATCTTGAGCAGATCAAGTGAAGAAGCAAGGCTATCCCTAGCCTCTTCAGCCTCTCTTGCCCGCGCTTCAGCTTCAGTAGCACGGGCAGAGACCTCCTCAATAGTGGCCCCCCAGGTCCGCACTTCAGCCTTTTAACAAAAGAAACACAAGTATACAAAAATAATCAACATACTTGTGAGACATGTACAAATTCAAAAGCAAGAGACTTATACCTGGAGGCCAAGGATAGTTTTGGTTAAGTTGGTGCGGTCAACATTTGCCCCTTCAAGAGCCTTAGCAAGGCGAGCCTCTGCTTCCTTGGCCTCTTGGGCAGCCGCAACAGCCGCAGCTTTCTCTTTAGCCAACGCAAAGTTCGCTGCCTTAGCATTGGTAAGCTCCTGGCGAACATGAAAAAGAATTTCATTCTGTTTGGCCCAAGATTCTTTCCAAGTCTTGCGATCATCAGATAGCGTCTTGCGCTTATTAGAAAGAATTTCTTTCCAACTCTTGCGCTCATCAGAAAGCAGTTTTGCAAGGGTACGAACCTGTTTAAGCTCAGCAGTTGCAGCCCACTCCTCAGTCTGCTTATGCTTTTCAAAGGCAGCCTTATCCTTTTCAAGCTGTTCCGCGCCATCACGAGCAGCCCTCACCAATTGTTCGGCCTCAGCCCGTAAGCGCGTATTTTCCTCCTCCTTGCGTCCCAGCACCTTATAGTTTTCCAAAATGGCATTCGCCATTATGGAACTCCCCACAAGCATGGAGGAGAGTTGGTTAATCTGGACCTTAGTTGGCAAGGCACGGGCCCGATTGACTTCAAAAGGGGTGCCCAAACCACCCAAAATCTCCCTACACGCGGAGGGGTTAGCAGAAACATCATCCCCTTGCATTACAGTCCATGGGGGCGGTGATAGGTCATGGCCCGGTCTTCAGTATAGGTGCGGTAATAAAACTCCAATTCAGACTCTTCAGGCTCAATGGGAGTCTCTGTAAAACTCGCACCCCCAGAAGCGGAACTAGAAGCCTTCTCAGCAGCGGGAGATTTCTTGCTTCCAGTATAAGCAAACTTCAAGTGAAGCTCCTCAGTATCCTCTGGGGTGATAACATTATCATGAGAATCCACCGTATCATAGATCTGAGATGCAGGCCCCTTCCCAGTATCCTCAGCCTGCACAGAGGGCTCAGGCACCGTTTTAACCCCCACATCCGCAGCTGTGTCATGCGGTGGAAAAGGCGGAGCGTCAAAAATGGAAAACCCTTCATCTTGCGGTTCTGTAAACAATGCACATACACTTTAAATACAAGTACAAGTACAGAATACTTGTAAAAGTTATGAACCACTTACCAGAATCATCCACAGGTTTTACAGCCTTCAAAACAGCTTTCCGCCTGGTCTGAATTTTCGGCTTCTTCTTCTCACCAACATCAACAGCCTTCTCTGGCTTTCTCTTCTTCTCATCAACAGGCTTGGAACCCACAGAGGTCCCACCTGCAGCCGCACCACCACCTGGAACACCCAAACCCTCAAGGGTGTCAGATACTACCACGTAATCGGTATATCTGCGGAAATGAGAACGAGAGATACCTGCCACCTGCGGCACCAAAGGCGGAACAGCAGGAGCCTCAGGTTTCTTCATGCCGCGACCCCGCACGGGTTTATCCACAAGGTGAACCGTATAAGGCAAGAAAGACCCCAAGAGTACCTACATGTAGAAAATCAACAAGGTGAACCGTATAAGGCAAGAAAGAATGTTATGGATTATACCTTTGCCTTGCGGCAGGAGTGCAATCAGTGCATCGCATTTAGGAACACGGAAGTTGTGGACAATGGTCAGGTTAAAACCTTCACCCTACGCACACTTAACAATATCCACCTTGCCGGTAAAGGTTGGATCAAATATCTTCCACAACTCAGCAACTTCTGATAATACACGTACAAATCAATAACAAGCAAAGGAATAAAGAAACCGCACAAGCATAAGAATACTTACCACCAGTTTTTTCCCGCACAACGGGCCATGCATGCTTATCAGCCCTAGTCAACATCATCCGCAGCACCCACACCTCATCATTGTTCAGCTGCCTATTCTCAATAGTCCTCAACCTTGGGAACCACTCCGCGGTCTCCGCACTAGGAATAGGTATATCCTCCGCAGGGATAGGCTCATTGACATTCCGCAAAGTCATACCAACAATAACCGCGGCAGCCTTAACGAAAAAGAACTTTTTCTTCCTCGTCGTAATACCCTTTGGTGGGGTCATCAACTTGGTGCTTCCATACCGTTGACTGAAAGAGAAGAAGCCGATGTTCACCGTCAATTGGTAGAACCCCCGGAAATTATCAACGGTAACCGGCAAACCAAGAGCACGAAAAGTGTACTAAAAGTTTCTAATACGTATCATCCCAAAAGGACTCATCTGGGAGATATGGACCTTGTAATACTCCAAGACCTCAGCGACAAAAACGGTTAATGGTAAACGAAGGTTACCATCAATGAAAGAATCGGCCCACATGGTGACATGACCGGCCGGAGCACAGGCACCGGTATCACCTTCCTGAGGATAAATGGCCCCAAACTCCTGGGGCATTTGGATGCTGGTCATCAGTCGGGTGAACGACGCCTTAGACCACTTCAATACTGGTAGGCCACCACCAGGTGCACTACCACCGTCGTCCTCTTCTTCCCCAACCACCGGAGAAGAATGTTCAGGGTTTTCACCCTCCACATTGTGTAGGTTAGATGGTTCAGCCATCGAGAAATATAAAGAAGAGAAGTATTGAGTTTGCAAGAAAACTCAGAAAACAACCGGAATTACAGACAGGTCAGTCGGAGAAGATGAAGGGAATACACTTTCTTTCACCGGAAAAATTCGAAAAATTTGAATAAAGTGAGGAAACCACAAACGGTTTCCCCTTATATACTCATCGCAATTAATGCGATGCAGTAAATCGACTCAGCACGTTCAAAAGAGGCGAATTACAGGGTGACACGTGTTCAGCGACGTTTCTGCTGACGGTTATCACGCGCGCGTGGCCGCCCACGTGCCTGACAGAAAAGACCTTTACACTAGTTGCTACAGTGCAGTTATGGCCTCGGGCAGTGCAAACGTCCTTTCAGATCATCACATGTCAGAATCCTACCAACTTTCAACAACCCACACGTGCCATCAGCCACGTAGGCAGCACAAAAGCGACAAACATTATCCAAACATAAGCGGCATGCGGTTTCTCTGGTTTACCGCACCATAACCCATACCGCATGTCGTTTTTTACATACCCCTCAAAAAAGGCAAAAAATATATCTCTAAATTATATAAAGGGGTATAAACAATAAACCGCACATACCCACGAGCACACGTGGAATATGCGGAGATGACACACACGACCCCGCACGGGTGTGTCAGATACTCAGAACCAGCATGGTTCTTTGGACTACGAAAACCGCTTCTTAGCATGCAACAAACCGCATTCCATCTAACCTTCTTCAAGGTTCAAATCCCTCGTGTCCGGTTCACAACCACGGAGGGAACGCAAACAGCTTCTCCTTAGGATCATGGACAGGTACGCCGAGCAACCGCACATCAGCAACCCTGTCTCCTGAACCTTCAAGAGCCACATCCAGGCCACAAGACTTCTAGAAGCGAGTTCTTTGCTGCAAACTGCAACCACTCATGAGTAGCTGCTACAAACCGCAACTATGCGAACGGTAGCTACGAAAGAGCCACAACTAAACCACCACGCGGTGGAGCAAAGCTACTTCAAAGAAAACTACTTTTCAACTAAGCATGAAGGAAAGTGGCTACAAAACGAATGCGGAAGAGTTTCAACCAACTTCCCAAGTATCTAAGGTTATCTCCTCCGGCAACACTACTTAAAGGAGAACTACTTTCCACCAAAGCGTGAAGGAAAGTAGCTCCAGAACAGTGGTAACAAGTCTGCTTATGACTAGTTACCCACCTATGGACCGCATAGAATAAACAATGGTGGGCACAACCCTGCCTATGACCATGTTTATCTGCCCATAGTCCAGATTCACATTGTTCGACCAAACACGACCAACAATGGCGCAACTACCCCACGTTTCTCAAACAAACATGGCCAACAAGGTGCAGCAACGAGGTAACCGCAAAGGACGTGCGGTTACTAGAGAGCTAAACCTCAGTGGACGTGCGGTTACTAGAAAGCTTAACTGGAGAACACGAACACCCCACAAAACAGGGATCATCGTTGCATGTCCAGTTGCTGAACATAGAGCTTGAGCAAAGTACTTACAACTTTGCACTAGCTGACGCTGAGGTTACAACTAGAGTGGCGGAGAATGACATCTTCCGTCACGATCTCAAAGGTTGGTTCGAACCCTGCTAACACCTTCAGTCATCGTTTCAAAGGTTGGTTCGAAACACCAACAGGTGGCTGATAACATCAGAAAAGGGTAGACCAAGAGTAAAGTCCTTGGCTGAGAATTCCGCATCAGACGGAACTTGCTCACCAGACATCCTTCTCAAAGTAAGAAACAATCCACTCGAAAGGCCTACCGACCAAACGAACGGTCAACAACTTGAAAGATGAGCCACCCAAATGGCCCATATTCTACCTTCTAGACACCATAGTCCAGTATTCCTCCCACATGCAACTTGCATAAGGAAGAAACACTAGACTGGGGGGACTTGAAGGGGTATGGTACCAGATCTCGCGTCTGCATGACCGCGAATGACCATTACCATTATCAAAAACCCCCACCAGCAATAACTTACCTGTGTCCGTGCGGGCACGCGCGAACACAGCGGTCCAATCTGTCCAGTGATGAGAAGACTTACCCTAAGTACGGAAATAAATGTTACGCATAGCGATGCGGCCCGGCACCGCATCCTATGAACATTTTCGTCACGACAAGGGATCTGGACAACAGTAACAGTCACTAAGCGGCGATGCGGCATGGCACCGCATCCCGCATACATCTTGGATAGAACGAAGAACGCGGGAACAACATCAGTTACCGCAAGCAGGGATGCGGCCTGGCACCGCATCCTGCCTACAAGGCAAGTGGATCTGACACTCAGTACAAGTAGCACTGAGAACAGTCGCCTACTAGCCCACGTATGTGCAACAGTCTGACACCACAGCAGGACGTGGCATCCTCACCGTAACTGACAGGTCTGACACACCTGTGCGATGTCAGACTAGCTATTCAACTACCCTCCTTCACTCCTCGGCTATAAATACCCATCCCAAACCAGGTTTGAGGTATCACTTCTCAACTCTCTCACTACTACTATCACACTTTGCTTCCCAAGCAAACTACTGATTCTCACGCCGGAGAGTGGTAACAAGGAGCACCCCCCACCCCATCCTCCTTGTTACGAGTCACGGCTTGTTTCCTTGTGCAGGAAACCAACAAGCGGACGATCCAGCCAATGATCCTCGGAAAGAAGGGATTAACCCTGCTTGACGAGACCAGTGAGTTAACCCCACCAGGTTAACCATTGTTTCATCATCCGCCTTCTCCTCCTCAAACTCTGTTTTTTTTTTTTTTTCAAATCGGCCTCTGAATTCGCTTCTCCAAGTATACTGTCCACTGATACCGGCAGATCTGATCCAAAAATTGATACAGTGCAAACTAGAGCAGAAAAGGGGGTGTTAAAAAATATTTCAAGTGGCAGGTTTGTTGTTAATTAGTGCTTTTTTTTGGAAAATTGCCTACTTTCTTTTGTCAGATTAGCTTATTTTTATTTGCAGAGCTTCAAATATTCCGGTGGCGATGGTGGTAGCCATGGTTGTGGCGGTGTTTGTTAGAGAGAGAGAGAGAGTTTGAGAGATGGGGGCAGAGATTTTATGATTTCATATATTATTTTTTTCTTGAATTCTATTTGATACAAATAAATGGGTTAAAATTACTGAAATACCCTCGTGTGCGACGCACATGACTAGACTTAACATGTAAAATAAAACCAGGTTAGTGATAAAGGACCTAGAATGTAATATTTTTAACAAAAAAAGGATTGTGACTGTAATTATTAAAGTTAAAGGTCATCCATTGCAATCCGGTATAAACATAAAGGACGAAAAGTGTAATTTATCCTTGAAAAAGTTTAGAAGTGTTGTGAAAGATTGGAAGGAACATATAAAAGCTATGGAATTAGAAGAGGAAGCGATTCTGAAGAGAGATATGGAAGAATTGGAAGAGGTTCTAGATGCAAAAGATTTTAATGATGAGGAACAATGGGCTTGGGAAGAAGGGAAACGTAGATTGGCGGAATTGGAGAGTTACCGGGTTAAGGACCTGAAGCAGAAATCCAGGAATCGTTGGGCCAAGGAGGGAGATGAGAACTCTAATTTTTTTCATGGTGTTATTAATAGCCGAAGGGTTTCTAACAATATTCTAGGATTGACGATATTGTTGTGATTGTTAATTGTTTGTTAACATCAGATTCTGATTGTTGATTGTTGTTAGTAGGTTAATTATTGTTAATTTTTGTGATTGTTAATTGTTGATTGAACCCGTATCCTGTTAAGTGAACATCGATTATTATTTTTAGGCGTTAATGGCTCCTAAACAAGCATCCGGATGGCAAAAACGTCAAAAAAGGAAACGAGCGGAAGAATTGGTGAAGTCTCAAGCCGGTGCTATACAAAAGTTTTTGGCGCCTAATCCGGTATGTAACTCATTAGAATACTATGATTTTATCATTATTGTAATTGCATTGTTTATCAAATACTACATTTTTTGTCATTTTAGTAATTATATTGTTTATCGTTAAATCATATGGGCACATTTTTCGAGCTCGAACAGGGTACGTGAATTCTCAGAGACGCCACTGCATTAAGCCTTGGACATAAGGCACATAACACTCATCAATTAAGACAAAGGCTGATTAATGCTATACTCCCTTGTCTTTCGGCTATCAACACCACCACATGATGCATGATTAACCATCCCCCTCTTTTAATGTTATTTTCATAAAATTAGTAAAATAGCGTTAAAATTAGTGCACTTTCACTCCCCCCCCGAGCGCCCACACATATATACATTATATGCGCATACCGCAAGCTTGACATACTTTCTCAACAAGAATTAGCAGCCATAATTTATTTTTCTTCAGTCCTTTCTCTTTGTTGCTTTCATAAATCAATTCTTTTCTTCAAACCCTAAAATCGATTGTTCTTTGTGGAGGATTGAAGATCTAACTCTTTCGCCACTCTAGCATTCTTGAACGTGATAAAACCGAATCGTTACCTTCTTTATCTCTTTTCCTTGCGATGTACGTACCGACTACCTCTCCAAAGCCGCCGAGGAAATCTGCGACCTCCCACGGAGTACATCCGTTAAGCAGATTTGAGATAAAAAAAAAACTTGGTGACGTCTTTCTCCGGTTCACTGTTCCCTTTAGTTCCTGCATAATTTTGACGCGGTGGCACATCATGCCACGGCTCCTCTTTTTCTCCCTCCTCCGTAGCTAAATATGGCTTCACCAAAGGAACCCAAATTGTTTCATAAGTGGTCCCTATGAGATATGAATGATTGTATAAATAAATGTGATCTTTGAAATTCTAAATATAAAAACAAGAAAAAAACTATAAAATATATTAAAAAATAGATTGTAGCATGCCTCATTAATTGAATCTTTTCTTATAAAATATAGTTCTTCGCATTTTCTATATTTGCTCTGGTCTCCGTATTAACCTGCACAAGTCTAATATCTTCGGTATTGGCACGGACGATGGTGAAGTGGAAGATATGATGGATCTTTTGGGTTGTAAGAAAGGCGATCTACCATTTACTTATCTCGGAATTCCAGTGGGGGCTAGAATGTCTCGTATTAGGAGCTGGGACCCGGTTGTTGATGTGGTTCGTAGTCGCCTTGCTTCATGGAAAGCGAGAAATCTTTCTATGGGTGGACGTTTAATTCTTATCAAGTCGGTTCTCGAAAGTTTGCCTATCTACTATCTATCTCTTTACAAAGCTCCAAAGGCCGTTATTGATTCTTTTGAAGCCATTATGAGGCGTTTTCTTTGGTCGGGTTCTAAGGACGACAAAAAAAATTCATGGGTCGCGTGGGATGTAGTAACTTCTCCTAAAAATAAGGGTGGCCTTGGTGTCTCTAAGTTGCAAGAGGTTAACGAGGCACTTTTATTAAAATGGACTTGGAGATTCAAACAAGAAGATAGGAGTTTATGGAAGAAAATCATTATGTGTTGTCATGGAGCGAGTAGGCATTGGGCAATGCTTCCGTGCACGACTTCCTCGAATGGGTGTTGGCGCAACATAGTGAATACAGGTGAGAAGAAGCTGCGCAATGGTAGGAGCCTGAATTCTTACTTTGTTGGGATCTTAGGCGATGGTAACAACATCAATTTTTGGGGTGATACTTGGCTTAGAGAGGTTCCTCTCCGTGCCCTTTATCACAACCTGTTTAGACTTGAACGGAACAAATGGGTGGCGGTATCCCATCGTTTACAGCCCATAAGTAACTCGAACAACCTGCAGTGGGATTGGCGTACCCCTCCAGCTTCTGTCGAGGAGATTAGTGAGCTGTTCCAGATTCTCAGCGACCTTTATAATGCAACCTGGAGGGGGGGTAGGGATCAATGGAGGTGGGACGCTGACAAGGATGGGTCGTTTTCTATGTCTTCGGCTAAGAAGCTGATGGTTAGTGCAGTTCCGGATATTATCAGACCAATTATCTGCTGGAAAAGTTGGGTTCCTAGCAAGTGTAAGATCATGGTTTGGAGATTGGCGCTTAACCGGCTTCCAACCATCGCTGAGCTAATGAAACGAGGTGTTATCATTCAGAACCAGGATTGTATTTTTTGCAGCGGGGAGACAGAAACAGCGCTTCATCTCTTTACAGGTTGCCTTTTTTCGCAGGAGGTGTGGTTTAGAATAGAGGATTGGTGCAGGTTAAGTCACAGCTTTGTCTTTGACATTTCAGACATCGTTCACATGCCGGAGAACCACAGCTTGCCGAAGGACAAGAGTTTCATTCTCAGGGGTATTGTTTACACTTCTTTATGGATTCTATGGAACGAGCGCAATGATCGGATTTTCAATAATAAAAAGCGAAGACCTATAGAGTTATTAGAAAATGTAAAGTCGGTTTCATTTTTTTGGTTTCGTCATAGGTCTAGACATAAACAAGTCGATTGGTGTAAGTGGCGTTGTTGTCCTTTGGATTGATGTCTTTTGGTGTTTTGGCTCGTAGGTCCTCTCTTTGAGGACGCTCGAGCTTGTGTTTAATGAAGTTCTCTTTTCAAAAAAAAAAAAAAAGAATAATATTTGAACTAATTAAATTCAGAGTTACACATACTCTATGTTGCATTAAATAAATATAAAGAATGAGATGTAAATAGTATTTAAACTAATTAAATTCAGAGTTACACATATTCTACACTACATAATTCAAAAGAACTATCAACCTTTAGACATTAACTTTAACCAATTAAGAATGAGAGATATGTGAATAGTATTCGAACTAATTAAATTCAGAGTTACACATATTTTACACTACAACTCTAAATTCAGAGTTACACATATATTCTACACTACAACTTTTTCCAAAACACAGGTAAATCTAAATGCATTTTTTATCACATGAACGAATATCACATATTTTCTGAAAAATTAATATCTATCTTAACTTCTTCGTAACAACAAAATATACAAATATAAGTTTCTTCCACTAAAATTATCAAAAATTTTCTTGTCACCCAACTTTCATTAGTTTCTTATTCTATAAACATATATAATATACTCATCAAATCTAAGAAAACCATATCATTAGTAAACTTATATTCATTATTCATTTTATTTTTCAAAGATTTATTTTGTGGTGAAAACATAACCATACCAATAATAATCCAAAACAAAAAATCTTTAAAAAAACTCTCTAGGTCACTTAATGACACCCCTTTTCTTCTCTCAAACTAGCATCAAGTCATGAGGACACTATACACCAGTAGCCTCCCAACATTCCCCAACTTATTACCATTTTGCCACCCCAAATCCCCCTTTCTTGTAACCCTTAACCCACACCCACTTTCTCAAAGTTCAAATCTTTTTCATCAAAGATCAAAAATCAAACAAAACCCAATTGCCATAATCACATCATCAATGGCTTCCACAACTCAGGGAGAGAAAATTACAGAAAAACCCTTCTCTGTTCTCTTTGTATGTTTGGGTAACATTTGCAGAAGCCCAGCTGCTGAGGGTGTGTTCACTGATTTGGTTAAAAAGAGGAATCTTTCTGATAAATTTATCATTGATTCTGCTGGTACCATCAATTATCATGAGGTTTGTGGGTGATTGCATCATGGGTTTTCTTTATTTGTTCTTGATTTTGGAATTTTATTTACTTTTGATGGGGTTTGTTATCTTTGTTTGGGTAGAAAAGTTATTATTTTTAGAAGAATTTAAGAGTACCCGTTTGTGATTTGATCTTCAATTTCTCATTGATTGTGTCTGTACCATCAATTATCATGAGCTTTGTGGATGATTGCATCATGGGTTTCCTTTATTTGTTCTTGGTTTTGGAATTTAATTTACTTTGATGGTGTTTGTTATGTTTATTTTGGGTAGAAAAGTTTTGATTCTTAGAATAATTTAAGTGTACCCATTTGTGATTTGATCTTCAATTTTTAGAAATTTCTCATCGATTCTGCCTGTGACATCAATTATCATGAGGTTTAATGGTTACATCATGGGTTGCCTCCATTTGTTCTTGATTTTGGAATTAAACTTACTTTTGATGAGGTTTGTTATCTTTATTTTGTGACAAAAAGTTCACTTTTAGAAGAATTTAAGAGTATCCATTTGTTATTTGATCGTCAATTTCTAGATATTACTCACTATTCTGCCTGTGTATCGTCAATTATCATGAGATTTGTGGATGGTTACATCATGGGTTGCCTTGCCTCCATTTGTTCTTGATTTTGGATTTTTTATTTTACTTTTGATGGTGTTTGTTATGTTTATTAGGGTAGAAAAGTACTTTAGAAGAATTTAAAGTATCCATTTGTAGGTTGATCTTCAATTTCTATACATTTCTTTCTGAATTCTGATTTGTGAAAATTATGTCTATCTTGATTACTTGAAGGGGGGTCCAGCAGACTCGCGAATGAGAGCTACCTCTAAAAGAAGGGGCATTGAAATCACGTCGATATCAAGGCCAATAAGGCCTTCGGATTTTAAAGAATTTGATATCATTCTTGCCATGGATAAGCAAAACAGAGGTGAGATTTGTATAATATAAACTGCATAAAGATGTTCGTTCGACTTCAGTATTATAAATATATTCTGATTGTTTGGAGATAAAGTAAACTAAACGTATTTGGGGATAAATGTGTGATTACCTGACTACCCTTAGATTTAATCTTCTTATTATATTATTCAGATTCTTGAAGTTGCAATAATCACTTCGAAAACGCGTATCTACATGCCCTCGAAGAGATTTTATGCGCGTTTTCTAGTCACAAAGAGGTCAAAAACGTAATTAACGAAAACTTTAATTTTCGTGTGGATTGCAGAGGATATACTTGCAGCTTTCGAGAGATGGAGGTTTAGGGAGACCTTACCAGCTGATGGAGCCAATAAGGTATGTAAAAGATCGAAAAAATATTCATAGGATGCATTTTCAAATCTTTTATTTATATAATTGGATTTTGAATGTGTATGCAGGTTAAGTTGATGTGCTCTTACTGCAAAAAACATGATGAAACCGAAGTCCCCGATCCGTACTATGGTGGTCAACAAGGGTTTGAGAAGGTAACCTTTTTCTTGAATTGTTTTATCTACGTTTAATCACATTCGTTTACGTTCTTTTGTTTTGTGGGTTCCACAATTCTAAGATTCTTGAGAACTTGAAGCCCAAAGATAAAACTAATAAAAAGTACTTGAGTAATTAATTTAAATTAATTTATTTGACTATTTTACATCTATGTAAGGAATATAGTGTATACTATGTATTTAATTATCGGTTAATTGTCTTGATTGCCCTTCAGTAGTAGCAAAAATAACATCTTGTGGACCCAAACTAGAGTCGATAGGTTTTATATGTTTTTTTTTTTTTTTTTGAACGGCTAAATTTGTATGTTGTTAATGGTCATATATGCATCTTTAGCTTACCTATATTAGTTGCTAAGTTTCCTATTTTTGATACATTTTTGTGGCTTTGTGCTACATAACATTATGTGTTTGCTTTATATTGTTTGAAGGTCGTTGATAAAGTTGATTTTTGAAGGGTATTTTAGACATTTTACATAACGCCTTGATCATTTTGTTGCTGTTTTTTTGGGACTAATCATTTTAATTGCACCTCTAATTGATGTTTTCAATTCAAACATACATTTGCGAAGAAATTACTAGGCACACAGCGTTTGGGATTGCTTATTAGAACTGCTTATTCAAAACAACTTTGGTTTACAAATAATCACATAAGCAGTTTGTATAAGGGTATACGGTGTGGGCAGCAAACCCACTCGGCAAAGCAGTTTACCGCGCGGTAACACCGCCACCGGTGGGTTTTGCCGATCGGCAAATGAAGGTAGGCGGTAAACGTTTGCCGCTGCTTCACCTTTTGGATTTCTGACCTTTTGCACATGATTAAATATATTCATGAAGTGTCTACCATTGCCAACACTTTTCAGCATAGTTTAAACTCTTAAGGTTGAATGACATGGCACACTCTCATTGGTTGATTTTGAAGTTTACCACTTTCAAGTGTTTAACCACTCCCTACACCCTAAGGAATCCTAAACACCCTTAAAGTTATTTATTGCTGTATTCATAATGCAATAAGCGGATAAACACTTTCGATGAAAGATCCTAAACACCATGTAAGTCATAAGTCTTGCTTGTCCTAAAACCAGTAAAAAAAATTCATGAGATTAAAATCCCAACATTCTTTATCCTTCATAAACGATATAAACAGGACCCACAAAAATAGTTAGTCTCTGTAGTTGCCATACACTAGCGATTCCAAAATATGAGCCAAGTGATGAATAAGCCTCCATTTTCATATATAGGGTTGTAAACTAGTTGAGCCGAGCTCAGGCTCCACTTGTTTCGAGCACTATATTCAAAGCTCGAGCTCGGGTTGTGAGAAATGTTGCAAGCTCAAACTCGGCTCGTTCATTGTATATTCATTTCTAGACAAGTATACAACATACATATATAATTACTTCTTTATGTAATATATTATATATCCATCATATTAAGTGACATTACGGCGGATAGATATAGTTATATACATATAGGCTCGTTTAGGGTCGCGAGCTCGGTATATGAAGCATGGGATTGTTTATTAAACAAGCTTATTTTTAGACTTGAAGCTCAACATGATATTTGACAACTCGTTTACACCCTAGATCCTATTGCACGAATTCTCGAGTGCAAGATTTTGACTGTTGGTTTTGTTCTGGCAGGTGTTGGATTTGCTTGAGGACGCCTGTGAATCACTTTTGGAAAGCATTTTGGCTGAAAACAGTAGTTCATAGACTGCAAATTTTTATCCTTTGAGGTTGTATAAATAAATAGTACCTATGGAATAATTGTTAAATCAAACACTTAAAACATTGTTAATATGCAATTGCTACATTTGTAGCTTCATTGTACTTGTAATCACTTTTACAATCATTTTAGGAATAATATTGAACTTGATACCTATTACATTGAACATATTGTTATCTTTAATTGAACTTGATACCTATTACTACATTGTACAAATAATTACCTCTTCTATGTGTTATGTGCATATCACCATAAAAACAAAAATAAACTTAAATTCAATTTAACTTAGTATTCAACTTCAAATAGCATTTATCTGAATTGCCATTAGATTGATAACATTAGAGAGGTACCACAAAAAAGCATACCCTATATTCTAAAACAACATTAAAAGCCCTTTTACATAAGTTAATATTTTCTAACAAAACAAAAAGAACAAAAAACACTTCTATCAAAACCATATCCTTGACACTTTACAGTTACTTGGACATGAAACCCACATTTGTTGTAGACTTTCTAATCTAAAACTCATGACCCAGATTTTGTGCCATTCGCTTCTTTGTAATTCGACCGCTTCAAAAGAACCCTAATTTTCTAATATCTACCTTAAAACAAGATGCATATGTCAATCCGAGTTTCTAAACATCATCCATGTGATGATCGTTGTCGTTGTCTCCTTCATAGTACTCATCATCACGTTGAATATGTTTGTCTTGTGTGTGTTCTGTTGGAGAGAAAAGTAACTTTAAGAACTAAACAAACCTCCAACAATTATGGGTCAACAACGGATTTGATTTAATCGATGAACAACAACGGGTTGGGGGTCACCTAAATTGCATCCTAAATGTATAGAACTCCATAAAACTGTTTTATTAACAAAAAATTAGATCATTATTGCACCAATATAATTTTTGTAACTTTATTTAACACAATAATTATTTTATATAGATGAGACTATTATTGCACCCAACCCATATCAACTACTCTAATAATAATCAACACAAGTTTTGCTGTTTTAGGGGTTTTGTGTACTTACGATCCATACGTTCATCAGGGTTCTTCTCGTCTTCATCAAAATCAGGAATATAGAAATCAGGTGGAACCTGCAATTAAAAGTAAGGTATTGTTTAGTCAACATTATACCCCTTCGATAAAAAAAGAATCAAGTAAAAACTACAACTAAATTATTTCACTACTTGAGTTTGTTTTTATAACTTCTTAATTACCTCTTGCATCTGTACACTTGGGGCATGTTGAATGCAACGAAGATTTTCTAGAACTTGCATCTTTATAGTGCCTAGATATGACTTGCTATTGAAATTTTCCTGTCCAGCCAACAAAAAAATAGTTATGATTTATGAGTATTACCAGTATGAGATCGGTGCAAAATCAGGTTATGTGTCAAAATGGGTATTCTGGGCATGTGTAGAGTCGAGTTGACCAGAAATCCATTCTGTCAAATATATTTTTTAGTTTTCTATAATAGTTGATGTGTTATTGTGTTATATATGTGAATACAAAACTACACTATTACAACATTATTCTATTTTTAATTTTTTTTTTTTTTTTTGCATACAGTGCACTAGAAACACACTTTGAGCGACTCAGGAACCCATTGAACCCACATTTGACCCGTTTCCTTTTCAACTGAACTTTTTATCTGTCCCATCAACCCGTTGGAGATTAAACATAACCCAAAGTCCCAAACTCTCGCTAAAACCAAGATGACATAACAAAATAAAAAAATAATAATAAATAAAGAAGAGATGACATACAATATGAGCAGTTGGAATCCTTAATGAACACTCAGGAGCAAAATACTTGATATATTCATTATCTGGGATCTCTGCATCAATCACACATTTATAATGCAAATATTTTAGTTCCAAAAATCTTTTAATCTTTCTTAATCAAGCAAGTAATTTTGCAGAGCTATACAAGTTGAAACAATTAAAATAAATACCATTAGGAAGCTCAGTGTCTAAAAGAACTCCTGTTTCAACAGTCCAACACCGAGCAACATTTTCTTTCGTATATCCTCCACCTCCAGTTACCTGCATCATAACCTACATATTAGCGTCTACATACACAACATATAACAATACAAAGAAGATTCAATTCAAAAATATTAAAAATAAACCTACCAAAAGGGGCAAGCCAATTTTTTTAACGAACCTAACACATTCAGCATGTCCTGTAACAAGTCAAAAGTAACAGAAAACAAGTATTCCAACATTAGTCAATGCATCTATCATTTACAAATAGTATAAGACAATTAATATAATGATTACAATAAGATTACTACCATCTATAGAGAGATTGAAGCAGCCCAAGCGGTCCCCAGCAAGTGAATCGGCTCCACACTGGAGAACTATCACACCCGGTTGATAAGTTTCAACAACTTTCGAAATTATCTACAAAATATGAAAAAAATGAAATCCAGCAGCGCACTATCAATATCCTGGAAGGCAAAAAAGATACCTAATTTTGAAACTTACGGTTTTAAACAAACGAGTAAAGCTGGTGTCATCTATGCCATCCTTTAACGGGATATTTATTGCGTAGAATTTACCTTCTTGTTCCCCAATTTCCTACAAAATTATGTTGAATCAAGAGTAGGGGTGCAAACGAGCCGAGCTGCTCGAGAATAACCTAGAAACAAGCCGAGCCTTATCGAGCCCAAGCCGAGCGTGAGCCTAAAACAAAGCTCGTTTAATTATCGAGCTTGAGCCTGGCATGTGAAGCTCGTCAGGCTCATAGAGCCTTAGTGTAATATTAGTTTGTATTAATACTTAGTAACATTTACCCCTTACTTAAAGTTGTCTAGTAAACGAGCCAAGCCCGAACCTAAAAAAAGACTTGTTTAGTAAATGAGCCCGATCACGAGCTTCACTTGTCGAGCTCGCGAGCTTAAACAAGTCTATTATTTATATTATTATTTTATTATTTTTATTTAATATATTAATTAATAACGAGCCAAGCTCGAGCTTGAAAAACTACCAACGAGCTCGAGCTTTGAAAACAAAGCTCGAACCGAGCCGAGCTTAAGCTCGAGCTCTCATAAGTTAATTGTCCTCGAGCTCGGCTCGGCTCGTTTGCACCCCTAACAAGAGGAATGGTATAAACAAATGGACCTCTAATGATCTCAGTACAAATTCAGGGGAAAAAAAAAAGAAAGAATATATAAACAATACAATACAAATAAATAAAGAGGCATACAATAGTAAGCATACGGATGAATCGAGTGTGTAATACCTTAACATCACCTGATCCAGGAAAGAACAGATTTCCATACTTGTGAAAACTAACTGTCATCACCCTGAAAAGTCAAAGCATCATAAGGTCAAAATTTGTATAAACAAAAGTGGAATTAGAGAATAGAAGAATGATGGCATGATGCTACCTGTCAGTGAAGTAAAAGGCTTCTTCTACACCATCACCATGATGAACGTCTATATCAATATACAGAACTCGTGCATGATACTTAAGAAGCTCCAAAATTCCCAAAACCAAATCGTTGATATAACAAAATCCGGATGCCTCGCACTTTTTAGCATGGTGTAGCCCCCCGGCCCAATTTATAGCAATGTCACAAAGCTGATTGTTTAATCTGCGTGCAGCATCTGCTAGCAAGCAATGATACAATGTATGCGTTAAACCTAAGTTTCAACTAAAATATTGTTTAAGATGAAGCTTACCGATTGTTCCTCCAGCGTATATTTGGCAAAATTCGAACATATCATCAAAGACGGGGCAATCTTCTCCAAGCTTAACTAGATATCAAACAAGTTTTAGATAAAACTCAATGGTATAAAAACACTAAATACCCTTTAAATCGGGTGTTATAAATTTCTTACACTTTGCCATTTCTTCTGGAAACAAATGTTGTGTGTCCAGATTTATCCGCTGCAAGAACTCCACATAATCAGCCGAGTGAAATTGCGCTAGCTCAACCGGATACGCCTTATGCGGCCTCTGTATTCAATAACCACATGTTTCATATTTTCAAGACAACATATCAACCTCATGACCAAGAACCATATAAAAAAACTAACATAAATTTCCATCTTCTTGTGAAGATCATAGGAAAGCACCAAATGATGAGTCATACATAACCGATGCGGCTTCATTGGATGATTCGGTCCAAAGTAAACATTACCAACATCCCCTGCAACATGATAGATTATGAAAGACTGATTGATATTGATTACCATATATAGAGATCATAAAAACCCTAGAAACCTAAACCGGGCCGTATGCTCATACCAATAAACCATATATTTGTCCATTACTCCAATTTACAAAATCATTTCTGAATTTCAAAACCATTTGTTAACAAAACAATTACATAATTTATTATACTAACAATAAATATAATCTACTTAATTCATTTTTTCCTATTAAAACATACAACTAAATTAACACTACACAAGGTACTTCTGAGATTATTACACAAACACAACTAAATTAAGCTACAATAGACATATAAATATAGAATAACTGAACTAGGATGTTGTGACAACAGTTAATCGGTAATTGTGTGTGAAAGCAGATGGTGAAAGTGGAAGCGGAGAGAGTTACCGTCGTAGAAGTATGAAATTCTGTCTTTTGACCACATGTTAGAAACGGAACTTTTTAGATAAAAAGGAGTGAGATCTGAGTAGCCGAGGTTAGAACCGCCATTGATGAGGGTTTTTTCATAGCTGTTGAGAGCTCGGTCGGTTCCTGTGTGTGAAACTGGCGGATGTTGTTTGGGTTTGAGGGAAGTTGAGTATTTTTTGGTGTGTTGAACTTTTGGTCCCTGTAATTTCACTTGTTTGTAACTTTAGTTGACGGTGGATTAGACAAATGATGGATAGAAAGTCTAGCCTCCTTGCAATGTTGAGCCCACCCGGGTTTTCGCCCCACTATCTGTTACGTCAGAGAGCGTTCAACTTTTGTGGTGGCACAACTTCTGTCAAGTGACGATCGGCGGTATGGTTTCTTAGGGGGACGCCCAAGCCAACCTTTGAAGCCAGCGTGGGTTCGGCTAAGACAACATAATTTGACCGGAGTGAGGCAATGATGCTCTCTAATTTTGGGAGTGCGGTGGCTTAACACACTAAATTCGACGGTACAAAAAAATTTATTGATTTATTGTGATTTAAATATAAGTTTTGAGAGTGTTTGATTATTTTAGATATATAAAATATGAGAGTTAATTAGGTGGATGGTGGATGTGGTAAGTTTAAATAAAGGCCGGTCTTATTGGTCCTTTTATAAGTTAGGGGCTTTTTATGTAAGTTATAAAGTTCTTTTAATACATTTATTTGTGTAATTACTTAACTTTTTTATTTCTTTATTTCACGACTATTATTTAACAAAGTACGTTTTAAATATACAAATAAATACATATTTCTTTAACAACTTGTTTTTTATAAAGGTCGTATTTAAAAACATTTGTTTTTAACCTTTTAAAACCGTCTATCATTTTTAAAATCGTTTCTTTTTAAATGTTTGTTTTTAAAATCATTCTTTTTTAAGTCCTTCGCTTTTTATTAAAGAAAAAGATTGGAGAATTCGTTTTTTAAACTCTTTTTTGATAATTCATTTTTTTAAGTTGTTCATTTTTAAAACCGTTTATTTTTAAAGCGTTCCTTTTAGAACCATTTATGTAAAGTGTTACTTTTATTTTTAAAGCATTATTTGAATCGTTTATCCTTTTCAAAATCCTCTATTTTTGGACTGTTTGTTTGTTTGTTTGAAATTCATTCATTTTTTAAACGTTTTGTTTACTAAAATCATTTGCTTTTTAAAACCTTATATTTTTAACATAATTTTTTAATACCGGCCTTATGGTAATCCAGAATCAATTCCAGCGAGATTCCCAAATTCTGTAACTTTCGGTGCTTAGGACTTCACCTATAAGGTTACTTTTTTCATTTTAATCTTTGGCCTCCCAAGTAGAGGAGAGATGGAGTAAAAGAGAGAAGGTGTTGAGGTACCCGTAGTGGTCGGAGAGAAGAGGACGTGTAGAAGGTCTGATATATATGTTTCACATGAAAGGAGTATCTTTTATAGTGTAAAAGTATATACAGGCTCTTAAGACTTTAATTTCTACTTTTATCTTTGTAGAAATTATGTTACCAGTTTTTCGTTATACCATTATGTAATTTGTATGTATGTCACCAGTCACCATATTCAATCCAGAAATGGATCATAGATTTGTATGCATAGGCTTTTAGACAGTGGCTGACCCATAAATTATTTGCTGGGGGTGCGGATGAGGTGTTCAACCATATTTTTAAGGGGTGCGGTCGGGTTTTTTGCCTAAAATATACACTAAATTTTTTTTTCAAGGGATACGGCCGCCCACCCTGAACACTATGTAGGTCCGCCCCTGCTTTTAGATAAGAAGCTAGCACTAAATAATGAACATTTTATTATGTGATAATTGTTTATTATTGTTAATGCCAACTTCCTATAAGAAGTTTCATAACTGAACCATATATGATATAGATTAAATAATTTATAGGGTTTTTTAGTGATTTTTTGGTTATTCGGGTAAACTAGAATTCAAGCTAGGGGTGTCCAAACTGCTCGGCGCTCGAAGATCGTTCGAAAAAGCTCGGAAATTTGCTCGTTCGATTCCTTGCTCGGTTAAAACCGAGCCGAGCAGCTCGGTTCGGTTTAAAAACGAACCGAGCATAGGTACGCTCGCTCGTCGCTCGTTCAGTTTCGATCGAATTTATTATTATATATATATATTATATTTTTTAAATATATATATATTATATTTATTAAATATAATAAACATGTAGCATATCCAGCCCCTAGAATCATCACGTCTTCATATCTTCAGTTCAACGCGTGTTTTGGAAGTTATTTTGCATTTTAGATGCTCTTAAACATTAAATATTTGGATGACATTTTGTGTTTATTTTTGTGGGACTTTTTATGTTTGTATTTTGTTAAATTGTTAAAGTGTGTGAGAGACATATAAGTTGGTGAATTTTGGTGAATGAATGGCTGCGTAGGAATGCTAAATAAAACTGAGCAAAAGCGAACTGAACCGAGCGGCTCGGTTCTAAACCGAACCGAGCACGAGCATAAGATTTCCGCTCGATTTCCTAAATCCGAACCGAACCGAGCACGGGCAGAACTCCGTTCGGTTCGGTTCGGCTCATGAACACCCCTAATTCAAGCAACAAGATTTGATTACCAAACTAAAGATGGGTATTCGGTTTCGGGTATTGATGATAATTGGGTCCAGGTTCCTCGGAATCTTTCTTTTCAAGAAAGATTTGATTACAAAATTGAAGATGGGTATTCGGGTTCGGGTACATATAATATTTGGGTTCGGGTTCCTCGAGTTCCTTCTCACTTGGTTTAGGTAGTGTTGGGTCAAGTTTGGTAATCAGGTTTTGGTTAAAAAAAGGTGAAAAACCGAAGTGCCTTTATATCTTCGGGATTATGGTAGGAAGCAATTTCAATCTATTTCTTCATAAGTGGTTTGACTTAACCGGTACCGTATCGCACAGGGGTGCACCCGCCTGTAAAGAAAAGGAGAGAGAAACCCGATGGGAAAAAAATGTTAGTTTACGGAAAAAGCCTTGATCGTCTCCACAATGATTAAAATCTTGGATCCGCCGTTAGTACCGCATAGTCGACACACAAATTTAATTTATTTATTCAAACACTTAAAACGTCTGAAAATATGTCTTTTTATTTTATTAACGACACAATTTGATTAATATAAATTAATTTTTCCTGCCCGGAAGGTTCCCGGGTTCATAGGTAATAGGAATGTAAAGAATATAAATGCAATTGCTTTCAACATCCTAATAAATACTGTCAGTCAAATTTGCATATTGAGAATATTCAACTAACTCCTTTTTATATTAAAATGATTTCAAAGGTATGGCTTATCATAACTTAAAAATGTAGTTTAGTTTAACAACTGGAATTTCTACAAGTTCTTTTACATGTGATGCTCATTTAACATCTTAGTTTTATAATTTTCTGATTATGATAAAGTTTGAGTTCATATATAGTTATTTTACTTCAGATGATGAGGGGAAATATGTTGTTGAATTAAACAATTGGTGTGATCCAAAAAAAAATATGGGCAATAGGCTCCTTTGGCTATTCATCCACCATGGCTATCTTCTTAAGCGTATGGGTTTCGAAAACATTCTTATACAGAGATCTCATTATGAATTAAAAGGGAATTAGCTTTACCTGGAAACTTTGAATACATATGGAAGCAAAGTTGGGATACTTATGAAACCGAACTAAAAATTTGTGATGGAGAAGAGAAAGAGAATACTTTAGAGGTTCAAAGTGCTATTTATGTACTTTTGTTTATTGTAAATTAAATTTTTCTAGCCCGAAAAATTATCGGATGATAACCTAATATAAATATAAGCATGTAAAAATTAGGTATAAAACCTTTGAGTGGTTGTAAATGAAATACTAAATGTTAAAATATGAAAGTAAAAAAAAAACAAACAAACACTAAAACACTAAAAAAAACGCACATGAAATTACTGTAGATGTAAAATACATACAATCTAAATATTAATAAAAGATACAAATAATAATGCCACATGGCATTCTCTCCTTCAACTTCATAAATTTTATTTATATTTATTTAATATAGCCTAAGATCCCGCGAGCTTCGCGGGTGGCTTAACACAAACATATAATATATACTGGTAATGAGATGAACATTGTAATGAAAAAACTTTTCAATATAAACGTATAAAAATTAGCATCACTACACTTGAACAAATAAACAACAACGAATCACTTAAAAAACAACCTTATACATAACACATTCACAAATTAAGCATTCAAACCATTTGATATCTTGTCATATATAAACCTTTTGTGGGACCAAGAATCATCTCCCCTGCAAACAACCATACTTGCATCCAAATAGGGCTGATGTATTGACCAGGTCGAATAAGCATAAATTGTAGAAGTTACCATCTTTTCTTTTTGACCGCCAGAGATTCCCTTTCTCATAGCATCTCCAAACATAGCATATAGGAATATAACAATGACCATACCATATTTTAAATAGTAAAAATGTGCTTGCTCTAATCCATATCAATATAAGAATTAGAGATATTAGAAATCACTTCCTCTCAGGCTCCTCAATATTTGTTCCAGCCACTGCAACATCATGTTTGGCTGCAAGTGCAGGTGCAATTTTCTTCATACTATTATGAGCCACTCATATCGTGTTTCTAGCGCATAGAGAGTAGCATATGTCTCGGATTAGAACTATATCTTTCAAGAAATTACCAAAACACCCCTGGTGTGTTAAAATTATTATTTTGTCTATGGTATAGTTATGTGTGTGTTTTAAAAGGACATACCTCAATAACAAATGACTTCTCATGTGAGTGTGCTTTGAGCTCAGAAACATACTATATGAAATAGGAAATTCAGCTTAGGAAGATGATTGCACGACAATGGTTCAGAAATCGGAGTATATATAATTTTTTTTAAAAAGTAACCACTACTATTTATTTTGAGGGTTAGGAATCTAAAGATGAATATGTAGATAATGATTTAACTCTTGATTCATAAGGTCATACCCATATGAAGTAATCTACTAATAAAAAGCAAAGTGGGTCTTTGTTGTCGTAAGGATTCCACTTTATACAACACGGATTTCACGTAGGTTTGGGTTGACTACCGGCTCTATCTCGGAGACTATTTTAGCCATTATTCTTGGTTTCCTGTAAGATAGGATATATATAAAGGTGTATAAAGGTGAAACTAAACCCTTACTGAAAACAAACATGTTTAATGGAATTTGGTAGAACCCGAGAAAATAAGAGCTTTTAACGCATTTTAGTACACTTTGACTTTCAAGTTTCAACCTATTTAACAAAACCATTTGACATGCTACAGATTAAAATTCAAATAAACCACAAAACCACTATAAAAATTCAACTAAACAACAGTCACTTTTTAAACATAATATCCAAACATAAACTTCTATAGTGGAGAGGATACAACAATATGCCCATATGTCAATGCAGAGCATATCAAATCACTATAAAAACACATCATTATACAATTTATTTACATTAAAAGTATTAAGTTAAGAGTAATTTACATTTGAGCATATTTATCTAAGCAAGGCAATCCATATACAACTCAACATACCTGCACGTATGACTATTTTTGTTAGTTAGTGACGACCAGGGAATTTTCTTATGTTAAAATCCTTTTCACGTCAACCTGCAACCATAAACATAAATACCAAAACCATAAACATCATAACAAAATAAGGAGTAATAGTTCGTTTTAGGGATGGAATCATATCTCTGCAACAGGAAAAACTAAAGATGAAGCAATGAAACCCTAACTGATATACGCATCCAGATCTGACATATGCATCCATTAATCAGATCAAAAAGATCCTATACGAACATTCATCGAGATAAAAAAAATCACAAAAAAACCCAAATCAAGATTGATAGTTTGTTAAAAGATATAGTTGTACCTCTGATTGCGAGAAATCCACACCAAACAATCATTGGAGATTATCTAGAAATCCATTGATAAAACAATTTGATTCATTAACAAATCGACGCTATTTAAACAATATAAACCCTAATTTCAGATTTGGAAATTGAACTAAGAATCAAAATCTGAAGAAGAAGAAAAACTACAGAGAAGAAGAGCCTAACCTTGATCTTGAATGCTTGATCCATTGTCTTCGCACAGATTGAAAAGGAAGGGTTTAACCAAAATGGAAAGTCTGGTGAATTGATTGATGATGAAACGTATCAATCTCTCTCTCTGATCAATTGCGTGTGAGCAAAAAGAGCGGACGAAAGGCGTGGTACTATCCCGCTCAAATTCTTTCAATAAGGGTTAATAGGATGCCAAGTGGCAATAAGTGGTTTAAGAAGATGCCATGTGGCTTAAGTTTGTTTTGTTTTATTATAAGGTATAGATATTTCTTTTAATATTAATAACCAATATATAATATCACTTATCTTTATCTTTATTCTTATCTTTATTTTGATATTAATAAATTCAATTAATAATTAATAATATCATAAATATCTAAATCTAATATCTAATAAATTATTAATATCTCTTAAACTAATGTGAAAATAATTAATTCATAAATATTAAACTAATCAAAGAATAATAAATAATTTGAAATCATATCATGTATTATACAGATAATAAATAAATATTTAACCATTAACTAGAGTTTACTCTATTAATATAATAGTTTATTCAAGTTTTACAAAAATAAAAATTTTCATTTTTTTTTTTTTTGTAATTTATGGTGTTGTATCTCATGTATATGGTTTTTTTTTCTTTTTTCATTTCTAACCCAAAACTTTTACTTTTTTGCAATTTAGACCCTTTGTTTTTTACTTTAACATAAAACTTTTCATCTTTTGCAATTTAACTGCAACTCTTTTTATTGTTCAATTTTGGTTCACCATACTTTTCATCATTCCCAAGTTTTTCGTTTCGTTTTAAATTTTGTGAGTTAACGCACTGCAACGTGCATGTAGGGTTCAATATTTTTTCGTGTATTTTTTCCCGTTTGGCCCGTCGCAACACATCAATATTTCTCCATTTGACAAGGTCGTCCCAACGCGCGGGTCCTGGATTAACTTAGTTATTTTTTCTATGTTTTAAGTTTCGGTTTAATTTCTCTGCAACGATCGTGCGTGATTCAAAGATTTTACGTCTGCTTGTCCCTCGGCTTTATTTTTTTCATTTTTATTTATTTTGTTTTTACGAGGTTTTCTGATGTTGGTGATCGCTGATAGTGGTATAGCATTGGTACTACTTAACACAATTTTACGACAACCGCTGCAACGCAGGGACTTAATAGTAGTTGTAACTATATTCAATACAATAAGGTATGGCCGGTAAAATTAGTCCACAAAATGATGGCCCAGCCCATCAAGTTAAAAGCTTATGATTAACTTGCCCTAAAACTCAACAGTCAACACACGAAATTCTTCTTCTTCCTTTCAGATCTATCGTAGCAGTCGACCGAGCTTAACGGCGCCGGACTCCATTATCACGCTGCTTTTACGGCGGTCAAAAGTTGACTGACGTGGCATAACAACGCCTCCAACAACGCTCGGTAACACAAGATGAGCTTCATAAGCCAGTTGTTCAAGCAATCCTTACGGTCTTCCATTTTCTGATTCAGACTTTTCCTTTTACTTGTTTTAATATTTCTATAATTTTTTAATTCATATTTTGTCTGTAAAATCGCTGAAGTCGAGCTTGTAAAATCGCAGAAGTCGAGCTGAAATACCAGATGGTTTTACTTGTTTCGTGTAAACTATTTGACCGTGATTTCTCTGTTTAAAGAAAATCTCACTCCCTAGTGAATGTTGGCGGCTTCGTTACAACGCGCAATGGGCGATAACAAAATCAATGATAGAAACGGAGAAATACTGAAATTATCTTTATCAAAACTATTAGCCGGGAGGAAAATATTAGTTGTTGATGATAATAACGTGAATTAGCTGCGGGGGCGTTAAAGAAATATGGGGCGGAAGTGGTGTGTGCCCTAGTGAGTGAAGTTGTAATCGTGAATTTCAACGTGACCTTCTTAGAGCTAAGTGATTTACTCAACAGTGTGCACAATGGTGATGCCACACCGCTACGATTTACCTATCGACAGCGTGATGATGATGGACATTGGCATCCGATCATACAGTTTAACTATTGCAGAGATTTGGCTAGAACACAACCAGCCAACATAAACATGGGTCTGTATCTGGAGGTTGAGGTTCTACCTGTGGTTGTGATTGAGGTTGAACCAAGGCAAGGGTTGTTCTAATTTTTAGACTGGCTTATGATTTAGGTATTTTATTGTTAGATGGAATTATTATCGGAAGTTGATTTAGTAGTAATTTTGTTTCTGGTTTTGCAAGTATTAGTGATATCGGAAAGTATTAGTGATGTATTAATTTTTGTTTGCAGTCATATACTACTTAGTCATATACTATTATTTTGTTATTAGCTCTCTGTGCAAATTTATATCTATTCTTATATGGGGGTGTTTGGCCTTGCTTTTTTATGTAAGCTTATAGCTTTTTTATCTTAATGGGTGTTTGGTTTAGCTTTTTAAGCTTATGCTTATTAGCTTATATAAGCTAATTTTAAGAAGCTTATGGGAACATGGTTTTTTAGCTTATTTGAAGAAGATGATTTTTTACTCAGTACACTCAATGATATTATACCCCTTCCCATAATACAAAATAACTTAACAAACAACTAAAGATTAATTATTAATTATCAACTTGTAGAATATAAGCTAATCCAAACACTTAAAAATAGCTTATCAAATGAAAGAAAATAAGCATAAGCTACTTTAAAATATAAGCATAAGCCAAAAAAATAAAAGCTAGGCCAAACACCCCCTATATATATATAGGGAGAGGATCATGAGAAAACTAGAAAACTAACTAAAAACCACTAAAAAGGATGTGAGAGACTTTTAGTGAAGGAGGGGGGACTTTTAATGAATGAGGGGTAAATTTGGAAAAAAAATATATAACTTTTCAAACATTTCCCATTTCTCCATACGATATCATTTTAAAACAAAAATGGCACAATAAGATCACAAATTTTTGTATCTTTCATTCAAGTATATTCGAGCATATTTTTGATGACATAAAAAAAGATTTATGGTGTCGTCTTGTTTTCAATACTATTATTATAGTAGTGCACATGTGCAATATAACATGTACTACAATTGCATTACATGCTTAAAATTAGCTTTTTGAGTCTAGTTTAGCTTTTAGGGTTAGTTTTTTTGGAGGTTTAGGATTAGGATTAGGTTTTTGGGTGTGGGGGGAGGGGGGGTTTAGGTTTTTGGGGGGTGGGGGTGGGGGGTTTAGTTTTTTTTTCGGGTTTACAATTGCATTACATGCTTAAAATTAGCTTTTTGAGTCTAGTTTAGCTTTTAGGGCTAGTTTTTTTGGAGGATTAGGATTAGGTTTTTGGGTGTGGGGGGACGGGGGGGTTTAGGTTTTTGGGGGGGGGGGGGGTGGGGGGGGGGGGTTTAGGTTTTTTTCGGGTTTATGTTTAGGGTTTAGTTTTAGGTTTTCGGGAGGGTGGGGGGTGGGGGGTTTAGGTTTTTGGGGGGTGGGGGGTTAGGCTTTTGGTGGGAGGGTGAATTTAGGTTTTTGGGGGGTGGGGGTGGGGGGGTTTAGGTTTTTGGGGGGTGTCGGTGGGGGGTGGGTTAAGTGGTTTAAGCTTTATGTATTAGTGCACATGTGAAGTACAACCAAAAAAAAAATTTTTTTTTTTTTTTTTTTTTGAAAATTTTTTTCTAGGCATAAAAACTAGCGATTTTTTTATTAAAAATTGTAAAAAAAAAAAAAAATTTGGTATGTTTTTATGTTTTTTTTTTTAGGCTTTTTTTGTTAGTTTTTTTGTTTTCTCATTTAAACTAGTTTTCTCATGATCCATCCCCTATATATATATATATATGACCAAAATACGAACTCTCCTCTATTACTCTGTGTTAATATATATAACCAAAATACGAACTCTCCTCTATTACTCTGTGTTAATATATATATATATATATATATATATATATATATATATATATATATATATATACACTCCGTTAAACCTCCAACCACCGCCACCACCACCTACCGCCGTCGCCACTCACCGCCATCGCCACCCCTGCCATCAAGCATATGATCCCCTTTAGCAAAAAGAAAAGAAACTAGAAGGGTAAGGCTTCGGCTCTTATCTTATAAACTAGAAACAATAAGATAAGATGCTTAAGACAAACGAGCTTAAATGTTTTGAGGTAATAACAGTCAAACGTGATAGCCGGTTGACAACCATATAAGAGAACCCTACCTTATATATACATAAAGGAGATATGGCAGTGCTCCAATGACTTGAAACAAACACCTAAGGAGACACAAATGGCTCATGTATACCATTAAGTATCATTGTGTTTAAAGTTTAATAACAAAACTTACTCTGGCCATGTTAAAGGAAGGAAACCGTGAAAATGCTTTTGAAAGAACATCATCGTTCACCTTGTTCCCAAGATCACCACAAAATAAACGTATCTTGTATCGTATCTTGTATGTGTGGGCGCTCGGGAGACAAAATTGAAAGTGACTGATTTTAACGTCATTTTATTAATTTTGTGAAAATAACGTTAAAAGAGGGGATGGTCATGCATCATGTGGTGACGTTGATAGCCGAAAGAAAAATTATGCAGAAATTAGGAGCTTGAAGAAAAGATAAAATTTGAAGAAAAAATGTTAAAAATTGAAGAAGAGAAGTTCGAGCTCCTGAAAACATATGATGATAAGATGGCTGATTTGAGGAGCATGTTCTCGAAGGAAGCGATCGAGTCACAGAGAGGGTTTGTTGTAGAGGTGAGTCAATTGAGGGAGAACTACAAAATAGATATTTGAGTTTGTATGTGGTGGTGTGATGAGCAGAGTGGTTAACGGGGTACATGCACTAATAGGCCTTTGTCTCAGTTGCTGAGTGTTATGTGCCTTATGTCCAAGGCTTGATGCAAAACTACTATCGAGCCGGGGGTCTCACTGGAAGCAGCCTCTTTATTTTTACAGGGTGGAGGTAAGGTTGTCTACATCTTACCCTTTTCAGACCATACCTTAGCTTTGCTATTGGTGAGATTTACTGAGTATGACGATAATGATGTAGTATATTATCATATATACGTACTAAGTTGGAATACATATGTGTAATGTTAGAAACGACCCACCCTTTTAGATTGGTAAAGTGACAAATGATTTTGCTTTTAGTTTAAAGTGGTGAAAATAATCCAAACACACTCAATACACTTACAACATCAACTTTTAGTTCGAACCTAAAGGAAATTGAACAGAGTTTCCAATTACTTTTTTTTAATAACCTACTTTATTCTTCCACTAACAGTGGCTCTAATTACTACTAATGAAGACATGGCGAAGTGGATCAAGGTGGAGAAATGATAACAAAAGACTTAGATTTGGTAAAGGGGCGGCAAAGAATAGCAAAAAAGATTTTCAGGTTTAGGGTTTAGCATAAAAAAACAAAAATTTGTCACGCTCCTGCGTCCTTGGAGCGGTGCATCATGCGCAGGATGCGTCCTTTAAGCACGGGATGCGTCCTTAGAGCGAAACCCAATAAAAAATGGACACGTGGCCACGAGCAAGGGCGTAGGATAGTGGGGGCGGGAGGGGGCGGCCGACCCGCCAAACTTTTCGCTCAGTAGTGGAGAGTATGTAGTTTTCATATAGATATTTTTGGGTATATACCTTTTCGACCCCCCCGTTTTATAGAAATGTTTTGGTGTGTACGTTTTCGACCCCCGGGTCGGAAATCTTAAGCTTCGCCACTGGCCACGAGATGCGTCCTTCAAGCACGGGATGCGTCCTTGAAGCACGGGATGAGTCGGGCAAGTTTCTAATGCGTCTCTCTCTCTCCTCTTTCTCTCTCTTCTCTTTCTCTCTCCTTTCTCGCTTCTCTTTCTCTCATCTCTCCCTCTCTTCTCTTTCTTTCTCTTATAAGCCTGTTTTTCATACTCATTGTTAGGGCCACCGGAGGTTGGTTTTCTCGCTGGAAAGGCAGGGCAGGAATCAAGTCTGCTGACAAGATGGAAATGGTTTTGTGGATTGATGTATTTTAAATACATCTTTATTCGAGTCCGTTTTAGTCGTTAGATATTCGTTTTTGTCCGGTTTTAGCATAAAATGTACATACTTTTGATATTTCGCGATTTCCAGGTCTTAACAGCAAAAATAAGCAGAAACGAGTTAAAATCTGGAAAGGCGAAAGGCTGGAACGGAAATCGAGGAGCTCGGGAGCGAAAACGAAGCGAAAATTAATTCTGGAGCTTTTAGGCGGGCCGCGTAAGCTTATGATCACTTGTTACGCGCGCCGCCTCAACTTAAAACATGATTCCGTAGTTTTGAAATCAGGGCGGGCCGCGTGAACTTATGTTCACCTTTACGCGGGCCGCGAGGAAGCTGTATACGTGAACCGCCTTTGAAACAGCAAACGGCTATTAGGGTTTTATGAATATAAATGATGATCATCATCATCAGCCGTGACATACACGAATTTTGGAGTTCTTTTGCACCTTTGGAGGCTGTTGAAGCATTCTTGAAGCATTCGGGAAGCAGGGCATCGTCGGGTAACATTCGGGAGCGCTCGGGAGTAGAGATTACGGGTTTAAACTTCATGTTTCTTTGTTTTTCGTTCGTTTTACTTTGTTGCACGATGAATTCAGAATTTATAATGATTGAAATTATGTGTTTGATCATGTTTTCCGGCTAAACTTCATAAACTACCTAGGTGATGACAATAGTTAAATAAAGTTTGGTTCTTTATTCGATTTTTGGCGTGGTTGTGGATTTTTCTTGTATTGTAAAAGCTTCGGGAATTTAACTTGGTGCATATGCGTGCTTGACGATTATTTTATCACTGTTTATTTGCTTCGTATAATCCTTGGTGACGGTCTTTATCACATAATAAGGTTGTGCTAGGGTTCTTGATTTAGGTGAGTGTCTATATCATGTAATAGATCATTAATCCTTTATGGTGAAAATCTAGTAAGTAACCTTAGAAGTAATATTCGGTAATTTAATAAAATCAAGTGTTCTGCTAAACTTGTCGCTGTGAGGCTCGAGGTTATTAATAGGTCTCGGTTTGGTTATAAGTCCTTAACATTCCATTGTCTATTAAACCAAGACTAAAACCCGTAGTTGCTTTAGACGTTCGCGCTGTGAGGTAGAGCGTCTTATATAGGCACTTTCAAGAAACTAGAGGACTGTGAGGAAATCTAGAAAACCGGTGAGCGTAACAGCCTAGGTAGTGCCACAAGAATCGTCTTGAGAGTGTTTGAGGGGCTTAGTGGTGTCTTAATAGGTTTAGTATCTAAAGATCCCGGTTCCATTCTGAGTTTAGCTTGCGTCTAGCCTAGGTAGTCTTCATCATCATTGGTCAAAGTCTTCGTTTTAGTTCGTGTTAGTTATTTAGCTAATCTAGTATTCGTTTTTTCATTCTTAGGATTTTTAGAACCCCCCCCCCCCCCAATCAATAAACAAATAGTTTGAGTCGTGTGAGTCTGAGTCTTTATAGAGTCTTAGCGTAATCCTTAGAGTCTCGTGGGTTCGATACTCGGACTTGCTTTAGCTTTACTACATTGATCGGTACACTTGTCGGTTGTGTGGTTTAGGGTTTAGATCGAGTCTTAGTTTATAAATTTAAAGCTTAGAGTGTCTAAATTAGGGTTAATTTTAGTTGTTTTTGTTAAACCACTTTGTGCACATCAAGTTTTTGGCGCCGTTGCCGGGGATTCTTTGGCGATTGTGTTGATTACTTTGTTTGGACTTAGTTGACATATTACGTGCTATTTGTGTTCGTTGAGTCATAGGAGTCTAAAAATTATAAAAATAAAAAAAAAATATTTGCTTTAGTGTCTTTTCTAGATTAGTGAGTCGTTGTTAGAGTCTTCTTACTTGTTCGTATTTGGTTTTGCAGTTGATGCCCCATACGCGTTCGCAGGGACCTCCGCCGAATCCGTTTACGATCAAGTCTTCCTTCTCATCTTCTGCGTCCGAGGTAAGTTCTTCTAGCTCTTCTTTGGTTTCGCAGTCCACCCCCGCTTTCGATTTCACACCGAAGTCATCACCACACGTTTCCCCACCACCCTCCCGTTCTCGTACACCTAGTCCTCCACCCGTAGTTCAAATGGCGAATCGTACCGTTTATGAGCAGGCTACCACTGGTTTCGCTGGCGCTACTTCACCCATCACCCTTCCGAATATCGCGAATGATAGGTCCTGGCAGATTCCTTCTTACATCATGACGGCCATTACCAATTCTTGCCAGTTCCATGGTCGTGATGACGAGGATGCTCCCGCTCACATAAATCGCATCACTCGCCTTTGCAGCACCTTCTCCATTGAGGGTGTTAATCTAGAGACCAGGTACCTTCAGGTTTTCCCATTCTCTCTCGCTGGACGCGCAGCCGTCTGGTTCGATTCTCAGCCCGCAGGCACTTTCACTACTTGGGCTGGTCTTCGCGATGCTTTCATAGCCAAATACTTCCCACCAGCCAAGGCGTCTCGCCTTCGTGATCAGATTCACTCCTTCCGTATGGAGCCTGATGAGCCATACCACTTAGCTTGGGATCGTTTTCAGACGCTTCTCTCTCGTTGTTCGCAGCATGGTTTGTCTGATTGGGTGTTAGTTGAAAAGTTTTACAATGGTCTTACTCCTGAGATTAGAGCTCGTTTCGATACTTCAGCTGGAGGGCAGCTTATGGGAAAGAAGACGGTGAATGAGTGCAATGATTTGTTCGAGAGTTTCGCACATTCTGATATGGAATACAGCTCTACCAGCAGGACTTCCATTCCTGTTCGTACCTCCTCGGCCGGTCGAGGGGTAAACCAAGTTAGCTTGGATCCATCGGTAGCTGCTATAGTCGAGAGTTTGAGGCAAGAGATGAGGCAATAGTTGAATGAGATTAAGAAGAAAGTTGATAGGTGTGAGGTTTGTAGGGGGGGTCATGATACGATAGAGTGTCCCACACTTACGTTAGAGCAGGTTGAGTTCATAGCGGGTCAGTCTAGGGGTCAATTTAGTAATAATAATAATAGTTTTAACCCCAGCTGGCAGGGTAGTGGTAGTAGTAGTAGTTATCGTTCTTCTGGCAATCCCCCTGGGTTTCCATCTAGTTAGTATCAAAATAGGGGATCTGGTTTATATACGAGTGGTAGTGGTTCAGGTTCAGGTTCGAATGGACAGTTTGCTAGTGGGGGGTTGAATTAAGAGGGTCAGGGCAGTAGTAAGGCGTTCGAGGGTAGTTTGAGTAGGATGGAGGAGATTTTCGCCCAGATGATGACACAAAATCAGGCGATGGTGACTCAAAATCAGCAGATGATGACGCAAAATCAGACGACCCAGAAATCCCTAACTGAATTTATCCAAACTCAAGATCAAATTAATAAGAGTCACGATCTCCAGCTTAAAATTCAAGAGTCTACTCTTTTAGATCTTAAGAGAACAATGACTGATATAGCTAGGCAGTTGAGAGAGTCCCCTCCTGGTCAGTTTTCAGGTACCACTCACCTAGTTAACCATTCTGTGAAAGCAATTACTACTCGTACTGGGAAGAATCTAGGGGAGGTCGTGAGAGAGAATGTTGAGTTAGGGAGTGATGATGAGGTAGATGAGGAGATCGAGATGGAGGCTCCAGGTAAGGTATAACATAAGCTAGGCCCAGCAAGTACCGCACATACCGAGGAGCCTCAGGTTGAGAAGAAAGTAGAGAAGCAGCCAGCTAGGTTTAGGCCCCCGCCCGTATTTGATCCCTCCCGTCTTCCGTTTCCCGGCCGCTTTAAGCAACAACAATATGCTAGGGAATACGAGAAATTTCTTGAGATGTTCACCCAACTAAAAGTCAATCTTCCGTTCATAGAGGCCCTGAGATCCATGCCCAAATACGCCAAGTTCCTTAAGGATTTTCTTAAGCGTAAGGATAGGGTAGGTGAGTGTTCTAGTACTCCATTGAATGGAGATTGTTTTGCAGTGATTTTGAATAAACTTCCTGAGAAACTCACTGATCCAGGCATATTCACGATCCCTTGTTTGTTTGGTGGTGATGTTAAAAACCACGCGTTGGCAGACCTTGGTGCTAGTATTAATTTGATGCCCTATTCATTTTATGAAAAACTAGGCCTTGGTGATTTGAAGCCAACTCGTATGACCCTCTCGTTAGCCGGTAAGACAGTTAAGTATCCTAGGGGGATTGTAGAGAATTTGTTAGTGAAAGTGGACAAGTTTGTCTTCCCGGCAGATTTTGTAGTGTTAGATATGGAGGCCGATGAAAACGTACCTTTGATTTTAGGGCGCCCGTTCTTGAACACTGCTAAAGCGCTTATAGATGTCTTCTTAGGCACAATCACACTTAGAGCAGGCGACGAATCGGTAGTTTTCAAGGTGAATAATGCGAGAGGACCGAGTGAGAGAGTCAAGGCGGTAGCGTCAGTGGGGGAGAGTGAGAAGAATGAGAGAGATGAGAAAGAGGTGGTGAGTGAGCCGAGTCTAGAGAAGGTGTTAAAACCCAAGTGTGGGGATCCACCTGATAGGAGAGTAGAGGAGTTGGAAGAGAGATTGCTGAGGTTAGAATCTAAGTTACCGACACTGAGTAAGGCTCAGTGTGGGGATAGGTTTAAATATGAAACATCTAGATTCAAACCGCCCGATGACGAGTCGAGAGATTGTGAGAGGTATGAGAGAGTTTGGAGAGATGCGGGCAATGTTAAAGATGGCAGTGCTACAGCCCGTAAGAGTTGGTATGGAGGTGAGCTGCGCTTGTATGATCCTCCATGAGTGTGTGAACAGTTGTGACCCACTTGTAGAGTTTGTATTTTGAGTCTTTTATTCTGTACTATGAGTCTAATTTAGTAGTATTAAGTCAGTCATTTGTGTCGAGTCGGTATTGCTTTGGTATTTGCTTGTTTTTGTTTATGCAGGTTTAAATATGTACCACCCGTACTCAATCTCCATTCGGGTGATTTTGGAGCTGCTTATCAGATCCCAGGCATTTATCAGGCATGTCAGTCAGTGTCAAAGCCGATCGTGAATGAAATGCTATACGATCGAGCTGGATTGGACGAGAGTTTTGAAGCATACGCGTTGTTATAAAACCAGCTAAGTCTTTTCCAATTATGACCTTCGTCTTTTTATTTCTTATTTATTTTTTTTAGTTTTTTTGAGTCGGTTTCCATCCTACATTGAGGGCAATGTAGAGTTTAAGTGTGGGGATGGGAAACTATCGTTTAGTGTCGTTAGTTTAGTTAGTAGAGTCATAAAAAGTCGAAAAATACAAAAAAATAAAAATAAAAAAATAAATAAAAAATTATTAAAAATCCAAAAAAATTAAAAAATTAGAAAATGTCTTTTGAAATAAGAAGTTTGCAAAAAAAATAAAAACGGAAAATGGTAGAAAAGTCGTGTTTATATTCGGGTTCAAATAATAATAATATGAGAATAAAATAATCGTGTTTGTGTCTAGTTTGGGATGCGCGGGTAGGCTCGGTTCGGTTCTGGGTTCCTTTGATCTTAAAATTACCTAATTGTGGGTCTACTAGTGGGTTCTCATCTAGGGAAAGTGGGGAAATTGAAACCGCCAATAATAGTATAAGGGATGCCGTTATAAGCTAAGATCGTTAGAGTTTTTGGTCATTATCTCGTGAAAAAAAATGAAAAAAAAAATAATAAACGAGCTAGAAACTAAATGAAAGTAGCCATATCTATGTAGTCTGTGGTTGGGGATAGCGACTCTACAGTCGGATTACCTCTAGGGTGTGTGAAATCGACTTTGCAAAGAAAATAAAAAGTACCGAAGCCTAAGTAATCCGAGTTGGGGATAGTGACTTTACAGCCGGAATGCCTCTGGGTTAGGGAAAGCAACGTCTACGCTCGAAAAAAAAAGAAAAAAAAGTGATGAAAAAAAAAGTGACGAAAAAAAAAAAAAAATAAGAATAGATTTGATTTTAAACTCTCTTGATCTTGGTATAAGACGGTTAGGAAATAGCCCAATGGTTGTTCCTTTTGTCCTATAAGCTTGAGGGGGGATTAGGTGGACTTACAATTCTTAGCGTGAGACCCTAGGTAGATTGACCATAATTGTACAAAAATCGCATGATAAGGGCTTGGAACCGGGTTGGGTTTAAGAGGATCAACATACTTGCAATCGCGGCTAACACGAGTTTCGGTTTTAACAAAATAACATAAGCTTTTGGCCCATTCGACTATTCCGACTATGATTCCGTTTGCATAATTCTTTTTCGAGACGAAAAAAAGATTAAGTGTTGGGATATTTGATGTATTGTAAAATACATCTTTATTCGAGTCCGTTTTAGTCGTTAGATATTCGTTTTTGTCCGGTTTTAGCATAGAATGTACATACTTTTGATATTTCGCGATTTCTAGGTCTTAACAGCAAAAAGGAGCAGAAACGAGTTAAAATCTGGAAAGGCGAAAGGCTGGAACGGAAATCGAGGAGCTCGGGAGCGAAAACGAAGCGAAAATTAATTCTGGAGCTTTTAGGCGGGCCGCGTAAGCTTATGATAACTTGTTACGCGGGCCGCCTCAACTTAAAACATGATTCCGGAGTTTTGAAATCAGGGCGGGCCGTGTGAACTTATGTTCACCTTTACGCGGGCCGCGAGGAAGCTGTATACGTGAACCGCCTTTGAAACAGCAAACGACTATTAGGGTTTTATGAATATAAATGATGATCATCATCATCAGCCGTGACATAAACGAATTTTGGAGTTCTTTTGCACCTTTGGAGGCTGTTGAAGCATTCTTGAAGCATTCGGGAAGCAGGGAATCGTCGGGTAACATTCGGGAGCGCTCGGGAGTATAGATTACGGGTTTAAACTTCCTGTTTCTTTGTTTTTCGTTCGTTTTACTTTGTTGCACGATGAATTCAGAATTTATAATGATTGATATTATGTGTTTGATCATGTTTTCCGGCTAAACTTCATAAACTACCTAGGTGATGACAATAGTTAAATAAAGTTTGGTTCTTTATTCGATTTTTGGCGTGGTTGTGGTTTTTTCTTGTATTGTAAAAGCTTCGGGAATTTAACTTGGTGCATATGCGTGCTTGACTATTATTTTATCACTGTTTATTTGCTTCGTATAATCCTTGGTGACGGTCTTTATCACATAATAGGGTTGTGCTAGGGTTCTTGATTTAGGTGAGTGTCTATATCACGTAATAGATCATTAATCCTTTAGGGTGAAAATCTAGTAAGTAACCTTAGAAGTAATATTCGGTAATTTAATAAAATCAAGTGTTCTGCTAAACTTGTCGCTGCGAGGCTCGAGGTTATTAATAGGTCTCGGTTTGGTTATAAGTCCTTAACATTCCATTGTCTATTAAACCAAGACTAAAACCCGTAGTTGCTTTAGACGTTCGCGCTGTGAGGTAGAGCGTCTTATATAGGCACTTTCAAGAAACTAGAGGACTGTGAGGAAATCTAGAAAACCGGTGAGCGTAACAGCCTAGGTAGTGCCACAAGAATCGCCTTGAGAGTGTTTGAGGGGCTTAGTGGTGTCTTAATAGGTTTAGTATCTAAAGATCCCGGTTCCACACCACAAAATCATCGAATAGAAATCCATTCTGAGTTTAGCTTGCGTCTAGCCTAGGTAGTCTTCATCATCATTGGTCAAAGTCTTCGTTTGAGTTCGTGTTAGTTATTTAGCTAATCTAGTATTCGTTTTTGCATTCTTAGGATTTTTAGAACCCCCCCAATCAATAAACAAATAGTTTGAGTCGTGTCAGTCTTAGTCTTTATAGAGTCTTAGCGTAATCCTTAGAGTCTCGTGGGTTCGATACTCGGACTTGCTTTAGCTTTACTACATTGATCGGTACACTTGCCGGTTGTGTGGTTTCGGGTTTAGATCGAGTCTTAGTTTATAAATTTAAAGCTTAGAGTGTCTAAATTAGGGTTAATTTTAGTTGTTTTTGTTAAACCACTTTGTGCACATCATGGATGAGTGCGAAATCGAAAATCTAATCCACTTTGCTCAGAAGGAGTTGGGTGTTAGAATCACAGCGTACTAACATATGCAGTTGTAAACCAACAAGTTATTTTAGTATAAATAACAAGTGCTGAAACTAATATCAAGTAGAGGTTGTACCAATAATGAAGGTATGTTTGACTTGATTAACTGTAGTAAACCCATAGCCTTATAAGATTACTATTTGCATGCAACATACATAAGATCTTATATCATCGAGAGAGGAGAGAGAAAGAGAAGAGAGAGAGTTGTTGCTGTTCGAGAAGAGAGAGAGAGAGAAAGGAGAGAGAAAGAGAAGAGAGGAGAGAGAGAGAGAGGGGAGAGAGTTGTTGTTGTTGTTCGAGAAGAGAAGAGTGAGAGGAGAGAGAGAGGGGGGAGAGAGAGAAAGAGAACAGAGAAAGAGAGAGGAGAGAGAAAGAGACGCATTAGAATTAGAAGTGGGATGTTTCTCGGCCCACATGCAAAACGCCACGTGTCAGATTTTTATTGAGTGTTTAAAGGGTCTGCATATGGACGCATCCAAGACGGATGAGTCCCTCCAAAGACGCATGAGGGTGACAAATTTGAAAACAGGTTTGGTCAACAGACATTTTCGTAATTTTCCCTTTCTAAAATATATACACACACATACATATGAGCAATGAGTCGAGCCATCGAGTTGAGCTGGCTTGGCTCGAAAACAAAATTAGCTTTTTTCAAGCAAGCTTTTTGAACACCCTTATATACTTGTGGCACTGCCATGGGGTATGGTATTATAAAAGAAGTAGGGTTGAGGGGCTTTTAAAAATGAATATATGTTTCCTACTGTGGCTATTGCTTCCATATTGATTTATGTGATGTAATTTGTAGTTTAGGTGTTGAAAATCACAGTTAAAGTAAGTTGGTCATGCTTGTTGATCTTCTATATTTGCAACGTGTTGTTAATATCTCTGTTTTTGTTTATGTTCATGCTTGTGGATACTTTGTATTTACAAGAGACGTGATGTCCTGCTTATTATAAATTTTTTTTAGGTCCAAGGGGGCGTTTGGTATACATGTGTCTTCTCCATCAACATGTCCAAAAGTTGAGGAAACCACCCCCGGTATATCAAACACAAAATGAAGGATCCGACCATAATCCAAGGTTCAGATCCACTGTTTCGGTAGATGGTGTGAGCTACACATCATCAAGCACATTTCAACTTCGTAAGATGGCTGAGTTGGATGTTTCCAGAATTGCATATATACTGCCATAACGCAGAAGGACAAAACTGAAGCATTGCAGTTTATACAATAGGTTTGATGTTTACAAGTTATTGCATTTCTTTTATATAATAAGTTTTGTTATTTAATGTGATAACCGGTCGTAAACATGTATATGATTTTATACCATACGGAAATGAGTAATAGTGTAAATTTAATGAAATTAGATGTGATACTACTATGAGTATGCATACTCTCAAGGTAATATGAAATGGTGTCTAGTTTTTATTAAAGACTAAAATTCATTAGTCGTATGTGGTAATGTGATTACATTACGAGTTTTGTTAAACAAATCCTGAAGGCTATGTTTAAGAGGTAATTTACATGCATAAGTTATCGTACTTTAAGCACTTAGCATCAACCACCTTGAGGTGCCTATGTTTAAAGTTCAATAATTTGCCGGTCTGTACCTCCTAAACATAGCCCTAAAACTGTTAATTTATGCTGTATTAAGTTTCTGTTTTCTATTTAACATAATCAAAACGCGATAAGAAATTTTTTTATACCTTTTATGACCCTTTGTTTCCTATTTTGATTCAGAGGTACTTTGGGGAATGATCGCTTATGCTAAGTACACTTCGAGATTTATAAATATGAACTTACTAGTTTTTTTTTTGCCTTACACCACCTACTGTATGCCTTAACTCATAGCTCATCTCCCTTTTTTTTATATCAAGTAAAAGGTTATTGTTTTAATGCGTTAACCAAAACCACTAGGTTTGTCATTTACAGATTATATTATGTATCGGCATTTAGACACTAATCTTATATAATATGGGTAACACACTAGGTGGAAATGAAAAATATATGGTGATAATCATATACAAGTTTTGAGTGAGATAATGGTTCTTATTACTTGTTGTACATCCAGGATAAAACCTATTGTAAGTCTATTATGGTTGAATTTGCATCTAAGAAGAATATAAGAATACCTGTTTACCAAACAAAACATCTTAAGGCGCCGGTTCTTGTTTTCCATTCTAAGCTGCTTTTCAACGGTGGTACTTATTCGGGAGATATTGCCAAAAGCAAGAAAGAAGCCGAACAATTGGTGGCGCGCTCTGTTATTATTAATAGTTTAGGTATTTTGCAAAACTCGAGACCGTATTTCTCTGAGGTGACCTGCTTTTATCTGATGTCATTTATGTTAATTTCAGCTTCGGAGACTGATATGATACCGACATGACGGACATAGTGAATAGCAAGCTCCGGCATAATAAGGAAATCAAACGTATTCAGATTAGCTCGCACGTTTTAAAAGCACAAGCGGGCTACAAAACCAGCACCATGGCTCCAGCCACAACCACATCTGCAGCTGCAGGTGTACCTCAACCAATTATTCCACAACAGTTGGTTGAGCCAGTTACTCCAGCTGCTCCTGTTGTAGTTCAACCGCCTACCAAACGAGTAAAAACTGAGCCGGTTGATCTAGACGTTCCTCTTGAAACTCGACGACCAACTCCACGAGTATCAACTAAGTCGAACTTTGTTCAAGGCACCATGGTTCCACCAACAATTCCACATTCAGTTGCACCTCAACCGATTGTTCCACAACTGTCAGTGGGACGAGCCGCTCCAACTATTCCTGTTGCAATTCAACGTCCTCAACTAGTATCAACTAGGCCAATCCATGCATTTGTTTGTGTTCGTGTTGTAAGTCAACAGCCTATCAAGGCAGCTGTTGCTGAACCTCGGGTTTTGACCGCAGCCCCATATGTGGTAGTCAACAACTCATGCACTCCTGTCGTATCAACGACAATGGTTGAAATTCTAGCAACCACCAATGTGAGTCCACTACCGCAGCCAGAAGCATCACCTGCTCAATCACTGGAGTACATAGCACTTGTGAATCAAGCTTCTGACAAGAAACGAAGACGAACACAATGGAAAAATGCCCGAAAGAAGATGCGTGCTAATGCTCAGTAAGTGTTATCAAGCTTCTTAGCATGGTGGTGGCGTGAGATTGAGCCTCTGAATCGTTAATTATTGTTATGTAGAAGTTTGTTGTACTGTTGGTTGTGTTTTGGACCTTATAATTGGTGTTTTTGTAGGTGGTCATGAATCATGATAATGTATGTTGTTTTTTGTTTTTGTGTTTCTTTTGTTGGAAGATTTGGCAAGTTAATAAGATTTAAAATCGCGGTTTCTTGACCGTTTTAGTGCCCGCAAAAGAAACATTATAGCACCGCAAATCGATGCTGAATGATGGATATGGTAAGGGCCGATAACCCATTGATAGATGGATGTTATTGCTGGACATTCTCAAGAACAAGAGGAGCTATGGATTAAGTTAAGTGATCTAACCCATTAGTTTTTGTTTGAAAATTTAAGAAATATTTCACTTATGTTTTGTTATAAAATGTATCATTACATATTTAGCAATTTAGTTTGAATGCAACTTATATAATTTTAGATTATAGTAAAGTAGTTGTATCGTGTGGGGTAAAAATGTTATTCTCTTGTCTTTCTTCATCTTTTTTTTTTTACAGCATATGCTGGCCCATTCTATAATCACAGAATCCACCGTTCAAAAAATATATATACTTTAAAATATGTCTATAATAAAATGAGGGTAAATAGAAATGAGGGATTATCAAAACTCACTTGAGAATATTAAGAACGGAATTAGAAACAATAAATTGTGAATCATACAAGGATAGTTAAATAATTTTACTAGGTTTTAACTTTTGAGAGTAAAATTATATCAGGCACTTCCACATAAAATCATGTCATTCATAATATTTGACAAGTCTTTTTAATATTATTTTGTTTTCTTTTATCTATAATTATGATTATGATTACTTTTTTCAATTATGTTTATAAAAACAAACAATAAACATTAAACCCTTATAACTAAAACATGTAATCATGGGTGTCCATAGTCTAATCTAGCTTGTTTTGACAAAAATAGGCACCCCTATAATGCAGTGAAATGTTTTTTTTTTGTTTTACATGTATACGGGCCGTATAACATTATACGAGCCGTATACAATTGTATACGAGCAATATAATGTTATACGGCCAAATGTGTTTATTTTTGTGAGGTTTTGGGTTTTTAAAATCTGTATACGAGCCGTATAATGTTATACGACCCGTATATAAGGTTTTTTTTGTGTAAAACTAAACAACTGTTTAATAAGTTTTAGTAATTCTCTAGATAGCGTTTGCAGTATCCGGAGTTTGTTGGGTGGCGACGGCGGTGGGTTGTGAGAGTATTGAGAGTATGATTGCTGAAGGTTTTCAGTATCCGGAATTTGTTGGTCACATATTCGTGTGTTGCAGTTTGAAAAGATGGCCGAACAGAGATCATAGCCAACCTAAATCAACGAATTCATGCGTCTTATATTATCAACGATGTTCTGATATCGAGTTATACGTTCCTTGTAAAAGTTTTCCTAGCTCGCTGCCGATGTTTGCCGTGTTGGTTGCGCTAGAACCCTGCCGATATTCGTCTGTTAACTACCGGATGGAGTACTTTCGTGAACCTAAAAAAGCTTGTTGCTGGAGATTCCATCGTGTTCATGCGAGCAGATAACGGTGAACTTTACGTCAGAATTAGACGTGCTAAAAGAGCGGGAATCGGTGTGCCCAACTCCACATCAGGCTGGAGTTCTTCCTTCTTTAGGGAAACCGGGAATAAGTTGATTAACAGAGGATTCATTGCGTATAAGTTGGTTTATGGGAACCGTTTCTAGCTAGGGTTTGTTGGGTTGTTTGTAGCTAAGGTTCAGAATGCTTGCTTGAAGTTTTATTAAAAACACCTTGGTCCCCAGCAAGTGAATCGGCTCCAAGTGAATCGGCTCCACACTGGATAATAAGATTAGTACCATCTATAGAGAGTTTTATTATAATGATTACAGTAAGATTAGTACCATCTATAGAGAGACTGAAGCAGCCCAAGCGGTCCCCAGCAAGTGAATCGGCTCCACACTGGAGAACTATCACACCCGGTTGATAAGTTTCAACAACTTTCGAAATTATCTACAAAATATGAAAAAAAAAAAATGAAATCCAGCAGCGCACTATCAATATACTGAACTCAATTGCCCCCACCATCGGTCATTCTTTTTATAAACATCAATCTAATCTACTCTTAAATTTCCATCATTGTCCACAGCAGATTTCAAACTCCTGATCTAATAAGTGACATCATTTTCACAACCGTTCGAGTAATCAACCAATAACTAGGCTATAGTTGGCGAAAAACTGAATTAACCAACCAATAATAACCAACAGAAACTGAACAGTTTGCAAAGCAACTAACCGACGACTTCACCTATTTTGAACAGGCTCATGCTCTATGTTAACATATAGTGATGCAGTGGTTTAACAAGATGCAAACAAATAATTGATTGCTGAAAGCTGATATCAAAATATCAAACCACAAATGTTAGCAACATGTCTGTTACCAAGTAATTATTCAAGATTTATAAAAACAGAAACTTGAAACAACATGAGGGTCTAAATATGAATAGAAATTTCAAAAGTAGAAAACCGTTCATGCGCCTTCAAATTAGACGCTTCATGATTCGTATTCTCATTCCTTCTTTCCAATCCCATGAGACATGTTATAGATTCCTCGTCCCTGTACAAATGTGTAAATCAAAAGTTACTTACAAATGAGTCGACATGGAATGTGTTTATAAATGTGGGCCGATGTGTGTTTTTTAAGCATAAAATCTCTTAAATCATTATACTCAATAAGTAAATTATTCTTGAAATGATATACTCCGTGTGATGATATCTTGCACGCTGCTTGTTTAATGAAAACTTTAAAATTATGGGCATAAATTGGTTCAGAGTCAACCCAGCCCGTGTGTTTCGTGACCCTACCCTCCGATCCGCCCGTTTTGGCAGCTCTAGGTTTAACAAAAAGTAATACTCACAATGAGAAACAGGCAAGAACCCGCTAAAGCAAGAGGGATCGCAACCGAGGTGATCTTGTCTGCTGGACTTTTCAAATGGGTGTGTTTGTGGATGCTTTGAAACAATCTTTGCTTCTCAATAAGCTGCTCTCTTGGTCTAAAGGGTGCTTCCTCCGCCATCCTGCAATATAACGCATTACAAAAATTAAAAAACATGTATATATTATATATAACATATATCACAATTTTGAGCTTCTGTTTGAATCCAAGAAGTAAAACGAGTTTAGCTTCTATTAAAGCAAACAGGTGTTATAATAGCAATATGTATTGTTGGGTATGTTGTAAATTGAACAAATTAGTACCGATCTTGAACTTCAGAACAACTTTTCAGTTGATTACACTTTTTAGCTTTTATTGTCAGATATATCTCCATAAGAGGTGATGAAAAAATATGTTTATTACTTTATATCATACAAACAATTAAAATTTTAACGTGTAGTGAAAACAGTCAAAACTAGATTTTGCATATAATCAAAAAACATTGAAAACTAGTGGTATGATTTTATACAGTTCAACACAAAACTAAGGTAAGTTTACTTTTGTAGTGTTGTGTACCACAATTCAATGACCGAGCTATATAGATTACTAAACAATTACGATAAATCTGAACCAAATTTAATCTCAATATCAAGATTTTCAAGTTTGTCACACAGATAAGTAAACAAAATAAACCAAGAATAAGCTATAAGATATTATGCCTTGAATTAGACCAATCAGTGGTCTAGTAGTTCTACACACTTACCAGATTTAAAAAAATAGTAAACATGTATAAGTATATAAATCAATAAAACATGAGGCAGGTCCTTGGTAATGTTAACTCAAAAAATACAATCATAAAGTTTATAACATTAGAAATCAATGATGGTTTTTAAAAGAGATGTAAACATATTTAATAAACTCAAAGATGGTGACATGGTTCATCATTTTCTACCAAGAGTAACTTTATTTACAAAACAGTTATCTTTTGCATAATGCATATTGGGTTATAATATGCACTATAGAACCAGTAATGAATCATCTCATACCATCAATTAATTAAAATAACAAATCCATTTATATCAATCGCATAGAATTGCTATCAACAACATCCAAGGTTTAAAAGAAAGGAAACGAGTTTCGAGGCGTTTTCCCTTCGCTTCACGAGGCGTAAGCCTCGAGGCGAAACAAGGCGTAAGGCCGAGGTGGTATTAATAAATAAATATAAAAATTATATATATTATAAAAATAATAATACCAACTAATCTCATCATCAGATTCATCAAAATCATCAAAAACATACATAAAAAAATGTAATGGTTGAAATTGACACAAAAAGTCAAAAACAATTATGAAAATCCCATGAGGCGCACCTGAGGCGCAGCCTTTCTTAGCACCTCATCCCCTTTGAGGCGCATATGCAGTAAAAACCCCATGAGGCGCGCCTCAGACTCGTTTTTTGGCCGTTTCGCCTCGAGGTGCGCCTTGAGGCGCATGCCTCAGCCGTTTTTTTTAAACCATGACAACGTCTATCAAAAAAGCCACACATACATATCCACAGTGGCCTATAATGAACAATCGATAATCAATAAATCATCATCTAACAATTGTAAAAACCTCTACATACACTTGTGCTTAAACAGATCCTCCAACAGCTAACAGTCAACAACAATCACAATCACCACAAAAACCTAAACCTTAATGAACTAATCACGTCAACAATAACACATCCCTAACCCTAGCATACACAAATTTAATATTCCTTCAATCTTAAGTCAATAACATCAAACAAATCATCATGCTTATAGATCTCACCAAAAACATCCAAAAATTTCGAAACAAGTCTCAAACTCAAGTCCAGAAAATCTGATTTCCAAATCAACAAATTGTGCACAGATGCAAACACTAATTCAACGGAACATCATTCGAAAAGCGGTTCGTAACCCTAGAAACTGAATCGAGACGACGCAAATCGCATATAATATTACAATCTAGGTATACAACTGTAGAAATCAACAAGCCTGTAATAAATTGTATGTAAATTCATACGATTCGATTAATATCAAACTGAGCCGAAATGATTTACCTGAGATTTGATAAAAGTGTGAAGGTAATCGAGCAAAAGCAGAAATGGAAAATCGATAACCTAGCAGAGGAGACGAGGGTTCAAAGAGACGACTGAATCGGTCGAATTTGGGTAGATGCTGAATTTGGGGGGTGAACTTTTGGGCTTCGTTTAGTGGGCTTGGGCTGTCTGATCCATCCGTTTCACTAGTCTAAAATTGTTTGATTTGTTTGGAACATTATGAGTAAGTTTAGTTAGAGATGGGTTCCGGGCCAAACCGGAACCGGTTCAGTTGAAAAAAGGGGTTTAGTTCGGTTAACTGGTTTTTGAGGGGGAAAGGGTCGGGTTTGATTGGTTCGTACTATGGTTCGTATTATGTTTGACTGGTTCGTACTAGAGTTCAGCGTGTGGTCCACAACAACTTTTCGACCCCTCGGAGGTGAGGCTTTGTTTTTAGTAGATTAGGGTTTTCTATTCAGAAGGGGATGGTGACGCAGTTTGTTGCCCGTCTACCTGCTATACTTGTGTAATTTGCCCTGGTGATTGGAATGAATCGTTCATTTAAAAAAAATCGAGTTTGACTGATTTCATAGAATATGGTTACAAAACGATCTCAACACGATGGTTTGGTTCTAGTCCAAACCGGTTTTCAAATCGGGCATGGTTCGGTAATCAACGCGGTTTTTTTTTGTGCATGGTTTGGTTTCCTTCGTAAATGTTAAAAGAAACGAAAATGAAATAAGAGAAAAAATTCACTTGTTTTTTTAACATAGAACTAAATACAAAGATTCAAAGAACCTTATTTGTTCAACGTCGTGTAAGAGGTGACATTTTTTCGGGTTGCACGTTTGAAATTGACGAACTCATACTTGACTCATAAGTAATAGAAAATATCAGTTCTAACTCAATACACTTAAATAAAAACTGTATTTAAGATAACCATAAGACTCAATATTTATCTAAATAAATTAATAAGCAAAAGTAGATGACTAAGATGAGGCATACATTATACGGGGAAGGTTCTATGCAGAACACTAAATATTGCGAGAACACGCAGAACACAATGAGTCACCTATATTTTCTGTCCTAAAAATTCAAAAAGTAAATGAAAATGTTACAAATATAAGATTTATTGCTTCTTACACTAGAATTCAAAACAAAACATGGAAAATTTTCACTTTTTGTGTAACCTACACATATGTAGGTTATGTGTAGGTTAAATTACCAATATTTATGTAGACTACTTGTAGGTTAAAATCTTTGGGTTTTTTATGTATATATAATACAAATATGAATGTAAGAAACATAAAATTTTAAAAAAATGTACTTTAAATCCCAAAATTTAGTGTTTTAGAGTTGTTCTTTTTGTTCTCACAATAGTTAGTGTTTTGTAATGATCTTCATCCTACATTATACAATGGAGTGAGTTCGAAATAACAATGCGGCATAAGCATTTTTATGGAGGGTTTGATTCACGACAATGAAAAGAAAAATGCACTAGCCTTTTCATAAATAACTAGTAAATAGAATAGCGCGTGTTGCGACGTGGGTATATTGCAAATATCGAATGGATTAGCGCAAGTGCTATGTAACGCGACCGATGCGCAACAATCAAAAGGGGCTTATTATAGCTTTAGAAAATAGAAAACACATGAAACACAGAGTAACTCAAATTTATACCAACGAATGAAAATATATTATATTTGACGACACCCGGTATGTTATATAAAAAAACGTATTATACTTGCACTGACTCATTTGCAAGGCAAGATAAGTTTTCGTCTAAAAAGAGATCAACTCGAATTTATACTGATACATACATAAAAATCCGCACGTAGAAAGATAATTTTTTTAAAGTAAAAGAACAACAAGGGCAATGTCGAAACTTTTGAAACTCAAAGAGGTTAACGAAGTTTGAATTAGAAGTACATTAAAATGTAGGACCATTTCTAGGTCCGATTGGTGTAATTTTGTTTATATGTAAGCCGGGTTGTAGTGTCTGCCCCATTTTGTCGAAACTTAAATCATTGATGGTTCAGAAAAAGCTATATCATTGCAACAACAAATAACCCCTTTGACGATAGGCATTTTCTTTATCATAGTCACTTGCAATCTGTTAGATATTTTAGTGTAATCGGGATTGACTTGGTGATCAAAACGAATAATAATACACATCAAGCAAGTTAGGAGGTGCGGGAGTGCATGCTTGTTTGAGTTATTATAATTCGAAGTGTACGGGCGGAGCCCGTACTCTATGGGGGTTCCAAAGGGGCAACGCCCCCTTGGTGGGGGTCCGGGGCCAGCGCCCCTTGGAGCAGGGTCCAAGGGGCAGAGCTCCTGGTTGGGGTCGAGCTAATCCCAAAAAAAACCCAAATTCGTAGACAGTTTTGATTGCAATTTTTCTGGTTCAGACAATTTCACACAAGCACACCTTAGTTCAATTTCTCGAAAATCAGAGTTGTATTCGATTGAATTATTCTGGTGAACCACCGAAATAATTTAATGTGAGAGTGACTACACGCCTCTTATCATCCGGTTTTTTGAAAATTCCCCAAACCAATCTCCATGGTTGAACTGTTTACAGAGGCATAATTGATGGTTCTTAGCTCCGTTACAAAAGCACCATGAGAAAGTTTAGTCATGAGATAATGAGAATTCAGATTTATAAAGCCTCAAAACAGAAATAATAAAACTGTCATAGTTGAACCTTGGATACTCGGATGCAATAATGTACGTCATCATAGTGTATGTAACTAATAAAAAATAATTAAAAAAAGTGATGACGTGTGAATCACTGAAACATCGCATCACAAACCTCAAATCTTCTCATGCCCGTGAAACAACCAATGCCCCAATTCAATCACGACCTTCACGCCCATGGTGGGGCGGTGTGTCACGCCCCATCACGCTCGAAATCATGTCACTGGAGCAGAAACTATAGCGCATAGAATAAGTTGCTATTCATATTTAATTTAATTCGATTTATTTTACAAGATTGATAATAGTAGTCATTACTAATTAACACCACACGAGCTAGTAACACGCTACCATGTTTTTGGATATGTTATTAAATTAATATTTTATCTGAATTATGTTGTGTAGTCTAGGTATACAATACATATCCGATAGGCCAATGACCTCTAGCTTAAGTGGTAGGAGGATTTGAGTTCTTCTTTGAAGACTCAAGTTCAATTCCCATTTTGTGCAAAAAAAGAGTAGGGGTGTGCAGAATTCGTTTCGAATTCGAAAAATTCGGAATTCGTTTCGATTTCGAAATTCGTTTAAATTCGATTTGATTATCAAGAATTCGCTTCGATTATAAGAATTCGAATTCGAGTTAAGTAAATCGAATATGAATCGAATACGAATTTATAATTTCAAATTCGATTCGATTCGAAATTCGAATAAAAATTATACATTTTTTATTTATTATTTTTATATATAATACATACATAACTTTGATTAGGCTATACTATAAATTATTTTCAAATTTTTTCCAAGTATCAAAATTACCCGTTACCAAACCCACTACATGGTCCATAACTAAAACCTAAGTAACAAATCTATCAATAGATTTTTAAGCGTAAAAATATTAACTTTTAATGTGGAATGGTTATTTCAAACTTCTCGTTTTGAATTTTAGACTTGTGGTACTTTATTTGAAACTTTTTAATGTGATATCGTGCTTTATGGGTGCTTTAAAATTTATGTTTCATTATGAAACATGTTTTTAAAGAATCTGAATTAAATTGAATTTATTCGAATTCGATTCGAATTTGAATTTTTAATCGAATACGAATTGGGTTTTTTATTCGAATACGAATTCGAATTCAAGAAAAAATAAAAATTATTCGAACAATTCGATTCGAATAATTCGAAAATTCGATATTCGATTCGATGAACACCCCTAAAAAAGAGTGAGGCATTGGTGGGCAGTGATAGGAGACCCAGGGAAACCTCGGTTCGATCCTTGAGCTAAACGGGTTTTACTGGTAATTTACCGTCGTGCCTACGGGCGGGTTGGTTATTGGATTTTCCCCGGAATTGGTGGTGGACGACTCGGGTTACCCTCGGAGTACTCCGTTTGTCCAGTGGGTGCCCCGAGAGTACTCGGGATTGATTTGTTGGCCGTTCAAAAAAAAAAAATGCGATAGTCTATGGCTTTATAGCTTAGTGGCATTTTAGGGGTGTGATAAGACTTTAGGACCTATAGGTCTTAGGTTTGATTCCCACAAGGGGGGTTTTCCCATATTTATCGAGTTTCCTCCTGAATTAGTGTATAGGCATTATGCCTAGTGGAGATGGATATGATCAGATGGCTCCGCTAGTGGCACGATGATACTCCAATGGTCCGTCAGTGATCCTAATTTGCCGTAAAAAAAAACAATACATATGCGATAAAGATGGAAAAAAGTTAACTAGACAAGATATTCCCTCGGATCCATATCTTATCAAGATTGGAAAGTCGATAGCTCATAAACAGATTGTTGAGGATATCTATCTCCATCATATCCACAGAAACCCCACATGCCTCTCAAAAACATATCAACATCATGCTTGTGAGGAAATGGAGGCACACTTTCCACATACATCCCCTATTAGAGTACCAATTATTAAATAAAGTTATAGTAAAATCACTAGACTAATTCTTTTAAATATATGTTTATATGAAAAATATTTGGATTCAGATAGGATTTTAAGTTATTAGTTAAGAAATATGAGGGTATAATTTGTATATCCATTTTAAAATGTTCGTGATTATTGATGTCTTGGAATATAGAGATCTGACTTAATTTAAAACGAATAGATGCGTAAATAATGTAAATATACATGAAACGTAGATACATGAAAACAACTGATACTTGTAAAAAAACCAGTGCTTAAATAAAAAAAATGAAAATTATTAATTTTCTTTTGATTTTAACATCCAGTTCAATTGAGTAATATTTCAAACTTCAAGAAAACTAAAATATAGGAAAAATCAAGATAATGAACATTGACTAAAGAGAAAAGTCAAAATAAACAAAGAAAACGACCAGTGTGTTAGGTGTTACGAAAAACAACATGACGTAGAAGATGACACTTAGCTAAAACGTCTATGCTGTAAGGATTTTCTTTAATAGAGGGACTTACTATAGGACCAAGTATATCATGACGCATGACATTTTAAGAGCTAACGACTATGTAGACGTCTTGTTAGAGCAAGTGGCTGTTTGACAATTTCTGAATGGGTAAGCGCTAAATGAGTAAGTGATAGGAATCATGTTCTAGTTTCTAGTCTAAATGTCAATTGTCTATTTTAGGAGGGGGTAAGTGCAAATAATATAGTATAAGTATGAGTCAGTAATTACTTGGGGAGGAGGATAGGAAAATACGTAGTTTGTTAGGCTCTGTTTACAGAGAGAGGGCGTAGCCCTGGGAACACTTCGGTGTTAGTTATCAAGTCTGTATCATCTTCTTCGTATCAATTTCAATTCCAATATAGTGTGCTTTTCTCAATTTCAGTTGAATTGCTAGTAATCAGAATCAAACTCTATCAGTAAGAGGTCTAAACCATTAAGTGCTGAACTAGTAAGAGATCTGAACCATTCAAACTCAGTATAATGCATACCCATTCAAAGGCAAATGTCTAGCCGATTCAGATATTTGCTCGCGAAACAAACAGTCTGAAAGAAAAACCTCTTACCGAATAAGAGGTTTGGTTCTATTAAGAGCTCATTAAGAACTCAAACAAACAACCCCTAAATGTCTTAGCGTTAGTCGTTATCTCCTGAAACGGCTAGGGTAGCAAAAACGGTTGAGCCTATAATGACACCATTTAGCTTTCTATTTAAGGATTATTTGGGTCAGTTTCTTTTTAAGTTTATAAGATTATTTTTATTTAAAGAAAACCAGTATCCTTGCTTTGCACATTTATGAAACGCGCAACATTTCATTCTCTTTCTCACCACATTTTTAAAAAGTACCTCATAATGTCGGTGTTCGTAGGATGAGATTGATGGTTACTGTCTGTTGGGGATTTAGAATGCAACGGATGATTTGGCGTTCAATCACCTTCAGATCAAGTTATTTCGATGGTTCTCCTGAATAATTCAGTTAGACAACTTAGAATTTGAGAACAAAACTAGTATGTGATTTGGTGATGAATTCAAATGAACGAAAAGATGTGACCAAAATTTTGATTATAAATTTAGGGATTAGGGGTTGTAACTGTCTGGTGGCAGTTATGCTTTTTGAATTTAAATTACTTTTAAAGAACGCTTTTTATCTCGAAAAATTAGAGGGTATTTTTTATAAAATTTATTTTCAATGCAATTATCCTTTAGCTCGACCCCTGTCAGAGGCTCTGTCGTTTGGACCCTGCTAGGGGTTGCGTCCCTTGGACCCCGCTATAACCCCGTCATGAGGGCGTTGCCCCCTTGGAACCCCCATTGATTACGGGTATGCCCGAACACATCAAATTATAAACAACTCAAACAAACGGACACTTTTGCACCTACTAACTTGCTTAATATGTATTGTAATTCACTTTGGTCAACAAATAAACCCCGATTACACTATAATATTCTAACATCGCCTACACCTCTTAGAATCGATGTGAGAAATTCTCAAAGGAACTTGGTCAAAACTCATTAATGATGTTATGAATTTAATTATTTCTAAAAAAGTAAACTAAAACATCATTAAACTTTTTTTCAACTTTCCACTACCTGTAATGACACTTTCTGACTAATCTTGAGGTCAGTTTAGTATTAGGGTGGAGGGTATCATTCAATCACTTTAAGATGTTTGAGTCATTCTCTACCTAATGATATCATGTCATGTCAAGTCTCCATTCCGCTCCCCATTTTGCACTCGATGGCAATGATTCAAACACCTAGAGAGTGGTAAAGAATTTAAAAAAAAAATTCTGATTGGTTTAAAGGGGTTGGACCCACCATTAAACCCCCTCTCTCCTCCTTCCCTCCTCTTCCCCGCAGCCGTGAGTATACACCGAAATCACCACTCCCTACTCAGTCACTCACCAAATTTGAAGCCGACGATCATTCACCGCTCGGCAAACCAACTCCCCGACATCATACCGAGTAGGCGAGTACCCTTACAAAGTTTTGGCTCGGTAAAACTTTTCATAAAGAGAATAGCATGTCTACACCAAGTTAAATTTGTACCTGAACTTCATCTTGTATAAGTGTTTATCATCCACTCGAATCAAAGACCACACGCCTAGGACTTTGGTTAATGATATCATTATACAAAAACAATTTGTATACATTGCAAACCATATATTTTATGGGTATTGACCAATGTTTTAAAAATCGGTTTTTAAATCATATCGGGTTAGACTCTGAAAAAGGTTCAACCGGTTGAACCGGGTTGTACAAGGCGGTTGAATCAGGTTACTAGTTAACTCTATAATTTCATAAAATACAAACTCATCTAAAAAAAAATCCAATCTCAATTAGGATTTATGTAATTGATCACAGTTTAATCTAAAAAAACAACTATTTTATGGTAAAATATTAAGCATTTTAAGAGCATTTTTATTACTTATAAACAATATTGCATTGTACAATGTGGAAAACAGTTTCAACGGTGATGGAATACTGGAATGGAAGACACTAGATTAATTATCGTAAATATAGAAGGGTCAATGTTACCTTAATTTCGTATTTTATTATAAAATTAAAAAAATTCAAATTCCAAGATAATGTAAACCGGTTCAACGGTTTGAACCGGTAGAACCGGATTTACCGCCGGTACATAAAACATACCGTATTCAAGTTTTACCGGCCTTTATCGTACCGGACCCGTGTCTAGTATCCGGTTTAACTGGTATAACCGGCCGGTTCATACCGATATTTAAAACATTGCTATTGACTATTGATGGGGTAACGTGTGAAAAAAAATATATACCCTTTTCACTATTCCAAGATGTTCATTTTTGTTGGTGGTGTTAATGTTAATGTTAATATTGATACGTGGTTTCTCTCTCTCTCTCTGTATATAGAGAAAGTTAGAGAGAGGGACAAAGTGAATAAGTGTATAGATAAAATTTAAAAGTGTGTGAATAAGATGAACCGTGACAAAATAACTGTTAGGATCTGAGTTTGCTAGATTGTGTTTTGTTTAACAAGAATGAAGATGAAACAGAGATCAATTGCAGCGGAAATATGAAATAAACTTTTAATACACAATCAATGAGAGAATAAGTTTAAGCAAACATGTTTGACATGAAATCGAATGATTGTATTTATTACAATACTCAATTACAATGCATTCATGCACAAATCTCCCCCTCAGCCTGAGCTCACAAGAATGTTCGTACAGAATGACTTGGTGATGAAGAGAGCTAATAGAACAGTACATGGTACTGTTCTATTTATAGTACCGAACAAACCACTGAGCATCTTTGGCTGACGTCACCATGAAAGTGACATCTAACCTCCTAACAACCTCTAACTACTGCCATATACAACTACTGACCATAAACTACTGATTACAATAGATAAATACAATACAAGACTAAACTACTGATTCTTCATTCCATTGTTATAGCTCTAGCAGTGCTTTAAGTCTTCACCAGTACTTGAGTTAGATCAGTAGATTGAGCTTTAGCACTTTGATTCTTCAACAGTCTTTTGGATCAGCAATTGTTGTTGTGAATGGGCAGCACTTTTGAGTCATCAGATGTTAGGGCCACTTTCAAGGGGAGAGATTATGTACAAACAATTGCTTATGATTAATCCACTGCTCTGATCCAGTTTTGGCTTTCTCAACTGTTCCTTTGTAGGGTTCAATCCCAACAATCTCTCCCTGGAACAGATGATGCCAAAACTCTTCATTATTCTGGATCTTTATTGTCTCATCAAAAGTACCCTAACTTGTCCTTTGAATTGTAATTCAAAGTTCAGGGAATCCTCATCATCCTCATCCATGCACAATGTAAGCTCAAAGAGATCTTGTAAATCTTCTACACTCAGGCCAAGTGCATCTTCCCTTGATATATGCTTCATCTCACCACTGGATTTGAGCAGAGTCAATACGTGGGTCTTTTGTTCAGACTTCCACTTTAGTATTTTTTGAATCCAGTGGGTTTCTTGGGAGAGTCTTTATTTTAGATGAGTTTGGAGATGGAGGCCTGCTCAAAACCTTTTTGGCTATATCTTGAAGCTTTGCTAAGTCAGCATCCTCTAGGACCATTCTTTTGATAGCCTCTTTGAAATACACAGCTTCTTGTTCTTTATCTTCTGCATCAGTCTGTTTTTGCCTCTTTCTTTGGTTTAATTCAATGATAGAGGTGTCAGATGATGTGAACAATGGTTCAGAAGTAAGGGCTGCTGCTTTGGCTTATCAGTGGTTTTGTAGACTGGTTTCTTTGGAGCAGTGGCCAGTGGGGTCCTTTTTCCTTAGCTCTTCCAGCCTTTTGTAGGTCTGATCAATATTTTGTTTTAACCATCTTGCTATCTGTCTGGCTGTTCCATATTGTGCTGCAACCAACTCTTCTCTTTTCCTTTTGTACTCCAAGGTAAGATCAGCAATTTTCTTACTGAATTTGCTCCAGTTTGGTGCTGTTCTTTTCATGCCTGGATCATTTTTGATTCTTTCATTTCTTTTAAGTTCAGCTTTGAGAGCAGTGAGTGGCCAGTCTTGGAATTGTTCAGCTTTGGCAGGGTAAAATTTTTCACTCATGATCAATTTTATGATATCTTCTTTCAGATCTACTTGTAAGTCAGCATCTGGAGGCAGGTTGGACATCTCTTTACTCAGGTCTCTTGCATAGTCTTCTAATTGTTTAACCTTGGTGAGCAAGAACTGCATTCGACTTGAGATGGCATTATCACCTTGCCCTTTGCATTCATATTTTGCTCTCCATTCAGCTTGCTTGGCTTTGAGTTTTAGATATTTGATGTGTGCTAAACAGACAATAAAAATTAACTAAATTAGACTCTCTAAGGTAGACACTAAAAAGCATTAATTCTAGACTCGACCTAAAACCACACAATCGGCAAGTGTACCGATCAATGTAGTATAAGCCTAGGAAGTCCGGATATCGAACCACGAGACTCTATGTATCACGTAAACTAGACTCTAATAGACACTGGCAGACACGACTTAAAATGTTTAATTGTTTTAGGGGGGGGGGGGGGTTACGAAAAATCTAAAGAAATCTATTTAAACTAAATATTAAACTAAAACTAGACTAATACGAGAGAAAGCAAAGACGATTCTTATATGATAAACGAGACCACCTAGACTAGAATCCTGGATTACTTTTAAAGAACTACCGATTAAGTTAAACGCATGAATTATGGAACCGGGATCTTAAAGTACTAAACCTATCAAGACACCAACTAAGCCCCTCAACCCTTCTCGAGGTGAAACTTATGGCGCTACCTAGGCTGTTAATCCTACCAGTTATTAGACGTCTTTCCAGTTGTCTAATTATTGTGTAAGTACCCTAATGTTGACCTACTCTTTTCCAATCATAGATCTAGGGTAGTTTGGATTATTTAACTTGACTCGATAGACTAATAAACCGACGGGGCAACTAAGGCACGACCTTTTCCAAGGGCTGTCTAAAGCAATTCGCCGGGTAAGACCTATCAATAGCCCCACACCTTCCAGCTATAAGGACTAGCAGAAAACTAAAACCTAGCAAATTACTAACAATTATTTCTAGGGGTTATTGGCCAATTCCACCCTAAAGAGTTAAGATTTATTATGTGATATAGACACTTACCAAAATCTAAACCCTAGGATGACTCTATATTGTGATAAAGACCGTCACTAAGAATCATACGAAGCAATTGACAATAATAAACCAAATTAAAGTACGCATGCGCATCAAATCAATAAAACAAACTCTTTACTAAACACAATCAATCCATAATGTTCATGCAAATAACGAAAAAGGTAAAAACTTCATATCAATCCATTCATCAAAGTCTAGGTGGCATAAAAGTTTAGCCGAGCATGTCAAATAATGAAAACAAATCAAAGATGTCTAAACGAGAATTCATGGTAACAAGTTTCAAGAAAGAAATCGACAAAACAAGGGATTGGAAAACCCGAGAAAATCTTCGATTCTTCGTCCCGAACTCGTACCACTGATTCGTATGCTTCAAGATCTCCGAAATTGCTCCAAACGTGCTCTCAAAATCGCCCAAGATGTCTCCAATTCGTAATTAGGGTTAATGATAAGTTTCTTGGGATTATATACGAAACCCTAATTGTTAACGGAGATTTCTCGTAATTTCACCCCGTCGCGTCACGCGACGGGTAATGCTCTTCAGTGTGGCGTAGCGCGACGCCATGAAACCCCAGAATTTCATTATTTTATCATGGCGGGGCGCGACCTCAATGTGGTATAGCTGTGGCGCGACGCCACAACTCATTTTTGACAGACTCTTGCTTAATTTTTCCAGCTTAAGCTCTCCAAAAACTTCAGAAATAATTCTAACTCTTTTCAACTCGTTCCGGGACTTGGTGTTTCAGCATTTTGGCTCGTTTTCACTCCATTTTCAGCAATATTAAGTACCAAGACCTGGAAAACACAATCTGATCAATAGTATGCACATTCTAACTAAAACAGAACTAAAAAGTAACGGAAACTATACAAACTATACACGAATAAGAGATGTATTTTGCAATACATCAAATATCCCCACACTTATTCTTTTTTCGTCCTCGAAAAAGAATTATGCAACGGAATCATAGATGAATAGTCACTCGGGTCAAAAGCATATTTATATTTTATTAAAACCAAAACTTGCGTTAGCCGCGATTGCGAATATATTTGTCCCCTTAAACTAAAATCCGATCTTAAGCCCTTATCATGTGAATTTAATTTAAGTGCAGTCAATCTACCTAGGGCCTCACGCTAAGATCTACGGTCCACCTACTCCCACCTTAAGCTTATAGAACGAAAGGAACGATCACTGGACCAATTCCCAACCGTCTTATATCAAAACCAAGAGAATTTACAATCAATTTTTTTTCGTTTTTTTTTTTCACTTTTCTCTCTTTTTTCTTTTTCTTTAAATGAGCGTAGACGTTGCTTTCCCTAACCAAGAGGCAATCCGGCTGTAGAGTCGCTATCCCCAACTCGGATTACTTAGGCTTTGGTACTTTTTCTTTTCTTTGCAAGGTCGATTTCACACATCCTAGTGGTAATCCGGTTGTAAAGTTACTATCCCAACCCAGACTACATAGAAATGCGCTACTCTCATTCAGTTTCTAGCTCATCATTTTTTTCACTATTTTTTTCATGATCACAAATTCTAACGGTTTTAACTTATAACGGTGTCCCTTATACTATTATCGGCGGTTTTGTTTTCCCATATCTCCCAGGCGAAAACCCACTAGTAGACCGACAATTAAGGTGTATTAGCTCAAAGGGACTTAAAACCAAACCCGGGCTTATCCACATATCCCTAACTAGACACAAGCTCGATTTATTTTAATCTCTTATTATTATTATTCGAACCCGAGCAAAAATTCATCTTTTCTATCATTTTCCGTATTTTATTTGCAAACTCCTTTATTCAAAAGACATTTTTCTGATTTTTCAATTTTTTTTTGGATTTTTTCGAATTTTTAATTTTTTTTTAATTTTTTGATTTTTCATATTTATGACTCGAATATTTACATGTATCCCATCCCCACACTTAGAGATTGCATTGTCTCTAATGCAAGAGCGGAAATACGACTCAACACTACCTCAAAATAACTACTAAACTACCTAAATATAAATAAAGACTGCAAACGAAATAAATAAATAAATACAACAACAAAAAGGGAAACGACTTAGTTGAATATGTGAGACTGTCAAAGTGCCAGTCGTTTCCACACATGCCCTCCAATTCGAAACGCGCTCAGCAAACAACTCCTATTCTCGGACACGCGAACGAAAGCGGCTAAAACATCAACCTATCAATCACCATCAACAAACTAGCAAAACATAGTAATATATTGTTGGGTTTTTCACATGTTTATCAAAGCTATTTTATCCGTATAAAATAAAAACGCAGCGGAAAATATTATTTAAAACATGTTACTTACAAGATATAAAACTCATTTTATATGTAAAACCCAATACTCGGATCCATATACGAACATGCATGCTATCAAAAATTAAAACACAACCATAGAGTGTTTAGAATACTACCTTCCAAGGAGTAAAGGATATGAAGAAGATGATACTTCTTGAACGGTTGCATTCAAATGTAGAAGACCTCAAGCTTATATACCCCAAGCCTTCCAACAAACACCTTGTGTTTAGCTAGGATTTCTACACTTATGAACTCACTTGAAAAACCCTTATGAAGACCAACTCTTGGCCGAAATCATCTAGGGAATATTTGAGAGTTCTTGCACTTGAATGTTAAACTTGAATAACCCTTGGAAACCACCTTCACTTGGCCGAAATTTTGAGAGAGTTTTCAAGACTTACTCTTCAAAATCAAACTTGGAAAAAGTTCTTGGAACACACCATGTGTTAGCCGATTTTTAGAGAGGTTTTCTTGAGCTCATTTATCAAGTTCTTACATCTTTATTTGTCATACAAAACTTTATAAAATTATGAGAGATATTTCCACCATTAATCACCCAATCAAGAGCCTCCTAACTTTTAAGATTGCATGCAATCTAATTGGACCAAAAGGAATCTTGGGAGGTGCAAAGGGGGGGGGGGGCACTTTAATATTTTAAAAAAAATTCAAAAATTTTCCTTAAAATAATTTAAGTCTTGATTAATTTTATAACTTTTATAAAATTATAACATCATATGTTATAAGACTTATACAACCGTTTATTATGTTATTTAACCCATTAAATAACAAAATAAAAATATTATCTCAAAATAAATTATCCATATAATTTATTAGTTTGTCAAGTGCAATTATTTAGAAAACCAATTTCTAAATATTCTAAGTGTTAATATTTATTTGTTTGATCATATCACAAATAAATATTATAAGTGTTTGTCTAGCTTGTATTTGGGTATGACTCGACTTGGATCATAACGTACTAGCCACATCAATTTAATATGTGTCTTGGGCATACAGAATCCAACAATCTCCCACTTGCACAAGATACATAGAAGATTGATGCAATTAGTAAAGACCACCTAACTACAGTTTACTACCCCTAATACGTATGACTATATGTCCCATTCAATAACATCATCCCCTTTAAGTCCCTTACTTGAAAATGATTTAGGTGAATTTATCATTTATCCTTTCGTTACAAATGTCATGTTAAATCCAGAGACACAGAGTGACCACTCTCTGTTGATTTAACTTTAGCAGGCCTTAGACATCTTACTCTCAATGAATAAAAGGAACAAATCCCATCTTGACTACATACGTCTCTCACAATCACCTTATACCACACCTGAGCTTAGCCTTATGTACTGTCATGTTACTAACAGCGAAGAAAAAAGTCAAGGTACAATATTTGGTGAATATCAAGACCCAATATGTATCTCAGGTCTAAGGATACCATGATATTCTCCTTTACTCAAATTTACTTATGATCAATCACAAATGATTCCATGCAGTAATATTTGAGAGCGAGTCAGTCCAATATTTGTATCCCACAAATATCTATGAACCTTGGCAGCAACACTTTGCTCTATATTCATACCTAATGAATATCCACCAATCCAAGTTCATAATAGTCTTACATTCATATTTGTTCCCACAAGTATGATCGACTACGGACATTTAGAATAAGTAACTTATTCACGGATATAAACATGCTAAAACGGAACATAACTCAAAATACCATAAAGAGTTATAATAATAGTTGTTCCAATATCCAAATACAAAAAAGATCAAATCCAATCACTAGAATATCGAAGTCCTAAGGCACAAGTATGGCCCTTCATGCTTTGTCCGTTCAAGGAGATTCGTGAGTGGATCCGCAATATTTTGATCAATGTGAACTTTGCGAACACATATCTTTCCTTTTTCAACTTCATTCCATATGTAGTTGAAACTCCGCTTAATGTGCCTAGTCTTTTGATGCGCACGAGGTTCCTTGATTTGAGCAATCGCACCATCGTTATCACAAAGATCTCTAGGGGTCCTGAATGGTATGGACTACCCCTAGATCGGAAATAATTCAAGTGGTAGATCCATATGAATTATCTTGATCAATGAAGCGGCGATGTATTCTGATTTTGTAGTGGACAATGCTACCCTGATTGTGATCGAAGATCATTTCGATCAGTTTGGAAACTCATATCCGTGTAACCCTTTACAATGAATTCCGAAACTCGCATCCCTGTAACCCTTTACAACGAGTTCTTCTTCACCAGATCCATATATTAGAAATATATCCTTAGTCCTTCTAAGGTATTTCAATATATTTTTAGCAGTCACCCAATGACTGTTACTCGCTGGTATCTTCTCGTCATGCTTAATGCGCATGACATGTCCGGTCTAGTGCATATCATTACATACATAATGAATCCTATAGTAGACGCATATGGGATTCCTTTCATTCTTTCTTGCTCATCCTTTGAGCTTGGACATTGAAACGCATTCAATATTGTCCTTCTTTGAATAGGTACCGAACCTTTCATAGAGTTATCTATCTTGAACCTTTTCAAGATTTTGTCAATGTATGCACTTTCATTTAAACCTATCAAGCGCCTTGATCTATCCCTATAGATCTTTATTCCCAAAATATAGGCGACTTCACCAAGATCCTTAATGGAAAAACAACTTCCAAGTCAGGCTTTTACACCTTCCAAGGTTTGGAATGTTATTTCCAAATAGTAGAATGTCATCGACATATAATATTAAGAAAGTGACGATGCTCCCACTAGCCTTCTTATACACACAAGCTTCATCGACGTTCTTGATAAATCCATATTCCCTAATCTCTTCATCAAGACAATGATTTTGACCTCTAGATGCTTGTTTCAATCCATAGATTGATATATTTAACTTGCATACTTTGTTAGGATGTTTTGGATCGACAAAACTTTCAGGCTGAACCATATAGACATCTTCCTCAAGATATCTATTAAGGAAATCCGTTTTGACATCCATTTGCCAAATCTCATAATCATATTACGCAGGTATGGCAAATATTATCCTTATTGACTTTAGCATCGCCACAGGCGAAAAGGTCTCATCATAATCAACCCCTTGAGCTTGAGTGAAACCTTTTGCTATAAGTCTCGCTTTACAAGTATCCAAGTTACCATGCATATCGGTTTTCATCCTGAAAACCCACTTACTTCCAACTATTTTGGAGTTAAGAGACGGCACAACCAATTCCCATACTTGGTTGTCATACATGGATTGCATCTCTAGGTTCATGGCTTCAAGCCATTTGTCATAATCAGATTTTGACATTGGATCATGGTATGTGGTAGGTTCACCCGAATCTACCACGTAGCATCCATCTACGAAAAATCCATATCTTTCAGGTGGACTACTAATTCCACCAGATCTGCGAACGTTTTATGTTTATTGATCAACCACTTGATCATTTTCAACAACCTCTTATTGATTGCTAGTATTAACCAAACGTGTATCGGCTTGTGGTTCTTGATCCTCATCAAGTTCCACTGTTCTACTAATTCCTTCCACAAGGAACATAGCTTCCATGAACTCAGCCTTTCGAGCAACAAATACCTTTTGCTCTGTTGGATCGTAGAATTAATATCCTATACCATCTTTAGGATATCCTACAAAGATACACTTAGGGGATCGTACTTCTAATTTGTTTGGGGTGTATTGCTTCACATAAGCTTCACAACCCATACCTTTAAATATGATTAATGATGGAGCCCTTCCATTCCATATTTCGAAAGGTGTCTTATCCACTTTCTTGGTTGGGGCCTTATGGGCCGCGGAGAGCAAAGCGTAACCCCAAAATGATAGAGATAATGCGCTCCTAGACATCATATATCGAACCATATCCAAATAGAGTTCGATTCCTCCTCTATTGGAACGAAGAACTTTGATTGAGTTGATTTTGTACTTCACCTTTTGAAGACTTTGAATATTTCAAAACGTCAACTTTGTGTCTCAGCAAGTATACATAACCATAACTATTATAGTCGTTGGTAAAAGTAATGAAGTATCTTTCACCATTCCTAGTCATTGGCTTGAAAGGATCACATACATCCGAATGTATGATACCTAATAAATCTTTTGTCCTTTCAACTAAAAGGTTTCTTAGTCATTTTACCTTGTAAACTAGATTCACATGTATCAAATGAACTAATTTCATTTGTCTCTAAAAGACCATTCTTTCGAAGTATTTACATGTGGCATCTTGTTTATATGACTAAGGCGATAACGCCAAAGATAGGTCTTACTCAAATCCATTTTGAGTTTCTTGGTGATTGCTTGGTACATTAAACTATCAAATGATGTATTATTATGAACCAATTCATAAATATCATTTGAAGGAATAGGCTTAAAGTAAAACATGTCATTCATCGAAATATAAATGTCATTGTTTACAAACTTCAAATCAAAACCATATTGTCTTATAAGGGAAACTTGAAATAATGTTCCTAGTCAAACTAGGAGCATTCAAAACATTTTTAAAACAATTTCCAAACCATTTGGAAGTTTCAAAATATAGTCTCCTTTCTTGTAATGCTTATTTCTTTTGAACCTTTTGCAACAAATTGCAAACATGAGTTCCACATCCGGTATCTAATACCCATGTGTTTGAAGAAATAACAATACGGTCAATATGTGTCATTAAGATTGTACCTGAGGTTTGCCCTGTATTCCTCTTAGTTTTTCAACTCTTTGAGATAGGCTGGACAATTCATTTTCAAATGCCCTATCTCACCATATTCAAAGCATGGATCGTTCATGGCAACCTTTGCCTTCTTTTGGTTTCAGTGTTTTCGCTTTAGTCTTTCTTTTTTTTTTTCCTTTGAATTTCCCGTTACCATTTGCAACATTTGCTTTGGTGTCGGGGTGATGCCCTTTCTTGTTGCCACCTTCATTGATCGTTAGAATGGATAAAACCCTTTTACCCATATTGAGCTTTTTGAGATGATCAATGTGGCTTTGTCATCTTAAAGACTTAAGATGAGACCGATTGGGTTTCCTCCATTCGACATGTATGAAGTGCTCGAACCGTTTCGATGCATTCTACCCTTAGGAACATTTCCTACAATTGGGTAATTATGTCGTATGCTCATGATGTTCAAAATCGTTTTGAATCTCGGGAATCATAATTCCTAACACGAGGCAAGAGGCTTGCGTAGTATCCTCAATATACTTAATCTAATCGTCATAGGCATCCTTATCTTCCATAAGATGTTCATCCGGATTAGGATCGTTCAACACATAGGATATCTTTTCTTACCTGAGAACGATTCTTAAGTTTCGATATTCATCCATGAGGTGTTATGATTGAGACGATCCTTTTCAAGGATTGTTTTAGTGATAGGTTACGGACGGTTTGGGTAACATTGTTAGCGGCCATCTACAAAATTTTAACAAGGTTCAATTTTAGTATTTTCGATTTTATTATATTTTAATCATTAATACCCTTTTATGTCTCACAGACAATTAATAATTAAAATCTAGAATCTAATGTTACATTATCGGTTAGGTGACCTTTATCCCTTTATTTAAATGAACAAGGTAGTCAACGTATGACGATTGCAACCCTTTGCAACTTCTAGCCATATGGGATCGGTTAAACATCTTTATGTTTAGTTGGCATGTTTAATCCCATCAACACCTTTGTTCCCCATACTTTGGTGACCCTAAGTTCATGGTTTCCAAATCAAGTCGTCTAACTTACACACACGTGTGAGTTTATATACATAAGTGGTTAGGTGACCTTTATCCCACAAACATGGTAAACCCACCTCGAATATACAAGTTCCCTCAAATGTGGTTAGGTGACCTTTATCCCACAATAAGAGTTCCTAAGTGATTCGAGTGTTGTATAAAAGGATGGTGTTTGACTTGTTTTATAAAAGGGATTTTGAGTTTTCAAAATTCTAGTTTAGAAAACTTTATGTACCATACATTTGCATGCATTCAAATCCTTGGTACCTTTGTGAAAACAAATTTTCAAGGTTCTTTTTAATAAAACCCATTTTATTATAAAATCATTAATTTTTAATAACCTTTTATTAACCAATTTTAATGATTTTTTTAAAAGAACAAATTTTAAGCTTGTTGTTGATTATTAGTTTGTTAAGCATGCATATCCAAATATCATCAAAACAATATAAATAAGCAAACACACAAGCACAACACACATATCAATAGGTGCATAACCATAGCCAACTATTTTGACCACACTTGTTAGCCGAAACAAGTGTGTCAAAAGGTCCTTCCTAAGGGTGAATATAGACACATGTAATGTGTCGTTGATCTCCCACTTGATCCCGCATCCAAATGCTTCAAGTCTTCTTCTTGTGTTGTGATTTCTTCACATTCTTTGGGCTTCCAAATGTCTTTTATATTCAGCTCCAAACTCCTTTGGACTTCAAAATGTGTTTTGGTTATCAGGTTAAAATCCCGTTAAGAACTATGAAGTCCTTTAGGTCCGAAATTAGTCAAAACCAAAGCCGCATTTTTTTGTGCATCTTCTTTTACAAAAAAATATCCTAATACATTTTTTCTAGTAAAAATGAAATGCACATAATCTATTTATTTTACATACCAAATGAAAATAAATAAATTACATAACTTTACAAATGGAAGAACAAAATAATAATTATTACAACCTTTGAAATAATTAAATACAAATCACAACCACAAATATTCAACATATTCACATAAGGCCATGGCTAGGTTATGAACACCAAAAGTGTGTATATATATATATATATATATATATATATATATCCAAATATATAAAATTCAAGAAGCAAAATGGTTCCCTTTTACAACCTACAATTTTTCGGTCAAGAATGAAAAACCGAAAAATGTGGGTTTTTGTCTAAACAAAGTAATCATCCAAATGAAATAATTTTTCAAGATTCATTTATGCATGCAAGAATATAATCTTGAAAAACAAAGAGATAACCATTGTGAAAATTTCGGCCATAGGGTTTTACCCAAACTCGAAACTCGAAAATATCATATCCTATGAAGCATGCACTCATATAAGCGGCTCTGATACCATTGTTGGGTTTTTCACATGTTTATCAAAGCTATTTTATCCGTATAAAATAAAAACACAGCGGAAAATATTATTTAAAACTTGTTACTTACAAGATATAAAACCCATTTTATATGTAAAACCCAATACTCGGATCCATATACGAACATGCATGCTATCAAAAATTAAAACACAACCATAGAGTGTTTAGAATACTACCTTCCAAGGAATAAAGGATACGAAGAAGATGATGCTTCTTGAACCGTTGCATTCAAGTGTAGAAGACCTCAAGCTTGTATACACCAAGCCTTCCAACAAACACCTTATGTTTAGCTAGGATTTCTACACTTATGAACTCACTTGAAAAACCCTTATGAAGACCAACTCTTGGCCGAAATCATCTAGGGAATATTTGAGAGTTCTTGCACTTGAATGTTAAACTTGAATAACCCTTGGAAACCACCTTCACTTGGCTGAAATTTTGAGAGAGTTTTCAAGACTTACTCTTCAAAATCAAACTTGGAAAAAGTTCTTGGAACACACCATGTGTTAGCCGATTTTTAGAGAGGTTTTCTTGAGCTCATTTTTCAAGTTCTTACATCTTTATTTGTCATACAAAACTTTATAAAATTATGAGAGATATTTCCACCATTAATCACCTAATCAAGAGCCTCCTAACTTTTAAGATTGCATGCAATCTAATTGGACCAAAAGGAATCATGGGAGGTGCAAAGGGGGGGGGGGCTTTAATATTTTAAAAAAATTCAAAATTTTTCCTTAAAATAATTTAAGTCTTGATTAATTTTATAACTTTTATAAAATTATAACATCATATGTTATAAGACTTATACAACCTTTTATTATGTTATTTAACCCATTAAATAACAAAATAAAAATATTCTCTCAAAATAAATTATCCATATAATTTATTAGTTTGTCAAGTGCAATTAAAAAGAAAACCAATTTCTAAATATTCTAAGTGTTAATATTTATTTGTTTGATCATATCACAAATAAATATTATAAGTGTTTGTCTAGCTTATATTTCGGTATGACTCGACTTGGATCATAACGTACTAGCCACATCAATTTAATATGTGTCTTGGGCATACAGAATCCAACATATATATCATCAAAATATCATCAGTTTCAACCACATAAACCAACCCAACCTGCCCAACCAACCTGTTTAATGTGTATCAATATCAGTACAGACCAACAAATGAGGATAAAAAACAACATAAAAAGAAAAATCAGACAAACGATATAGTTAGCTGCTGCTCCTGCATCCTCATCCCCACACTAGTCTTCGTCATGCTCGCTGGCAGAATCCTCGCTGCCCTCCTGTCCACCTGCACCCGAACTGCCCTCTCCAAATACACGGAATGGGGGAATCGGATCAAACCTCTCAGCAGCACCAGCCGAGCCACCCTGCTGCCTCGGCTGGAAGAAGTCTGGAATCCCCATGCTATGCCTGCTCATCATGTAACGGAGGGCACCCTCCTGCCTCTCCTGACCTGTCAGAATAAGGTGCTCAAGCCTATCGAACCTCTGCTCCACATAGCCAGAGAACGAATCTAATGTAAGAGGCACAGGCGGAGGCTGCCTACGGGGGTACTGAGGTGAGGGCCGCTCGTGTCGCTGTCGGTGTGTAGGGTCAACCTGACTCATAACATCCTCAGCTGGATGTCCCTCTGGCTGCTGCACCTGCGGGCCCTGCCTAACCGGCTCCCAGCCGTATGGCTCCGTCCATGACACTATACCTGCCTGCTGTAACTCCTTAATCCCAAATGTCATCGTCTTGGGCCCCTCATGTAGGAACTGGGGGACATAGTTGTCAAACACCCCCAAGTTCTGTGCAATCCGAGTAATATAGGGGCCCATAGCCAAACCAGCACGATGACCACCTCGACGTCCTCTGCTAAAAGAATATGCTAAGACCGTAGCCAGATTCATCTCCCTGTTCTCCACACGACACATCAAAACAAATAACTCTATCCAATTTGCCTTGTTTTCCCCAGATTTCCGACCCACCAGCGTAGTAGACAAAATCTTCAAAATACACCTATAAACTGGGTTACGAATTGAAGTGATCAGGTTTGTAACCGTGAACGGGTGGTCGGATATCGTATGCCAGAAGTTCCGTAGCTCAACTGAACCAACACTATGATCCCTCGCGATCGAATAAGCACCACGTAGACTAGTAAGTCCAACACTACCTGCCTCGACCCCATTTCCTCCAACCAACGCCAATCTATCACCCTGTGCTGAAGCAAATCCGTATTTTTCAACTTGTCATATTTTTCCCACTCAGATGTACCCGGCTCGAACTTCAGTATTGGGTGGTCGGCTCTATTACACTTCCTATCTGGAATAAACTCATACATTTGATACTGGCTTTTTCTCAACTTTGGATCATTGGCAGCTATCTGAATAATCTGGATCTCTTGAGGGATCGGATCCTCCTGTGGTATCGGATCCTGTCGTGGTGCTGTTTGATCCGCGGCCCTCTTCCAGGCCCTACCAGTCCTCGAACTACTTGCCATGTCTGCAAAACAGATATTAGCTAGACAAAACAAGCAAACAATCAGTAATAACAAACTATTTTTGGTATTTTTGAATTTTTCAATTTTTTTGAATTTTTTTGAATTTTTTATATATTTCTTTTGGATTTTTATAATTTTTTTTCTAAAACAAATAGAATAGCCGTATAGCATTTCATTCGAAGCTAATTCTGAAACAAAACGGGTTACCCTTTTACAATTGCTAAGTGATAGTTAAACTTGCCCGAATGGAGATTGAGTACGGGTGAGCCTAAATCACTTGTACGCGCAAGTAAACCCAAACACAACTAAATACGACTCAAACTAGACTAAACTAACTACAACGACCCTAACTTGGACTCAATGTACACTACCCCCCTCGGCACGTTAATTGTCCGCAATTAAAACGAGTGCCTAAACAAAGACATTGAAGTCCAATCCTTGCTTAAATTCATTTGCTTTTTAGTTGAAAACAGATTTTAACATTGAAAAATTCCACCTAGTTAAAAGAGGTTTTCATCTTTGCAAAAACTCCGTTTTAATGCAAGGTTCGAACTTTATGCGTCAATACCCCAAACCATTCAATCATCAAGCAAAGCGCATTAAATATTACCAAACCGACACCACCCGCGCCCAATACATCCACACCAATCATGAACGCCTAATTAAATACATGAATCAAAATTTGAGTATCAAATGTCATAACAAGGTAGCATCACAATTTAGCAAATCAATGTTCAAATTGCCCAAACCATAACCGGCCGCACCCTTGAACTATACTAACTAACATACGTATGCTAGACGCGAAATAAACCGGCTCCACACTAGACTAACTCGAGCCCAACACACGGCTGATTTAACCTCACTAAAACAATGAACCAAATGATTCGACACAACCATGACTCCAACCACTGACTATGATGACTCGACTGACCCGCCATATGAGACCACGAAAACGACTCGAACAGAACTTGGCACAAATGACTTGACCTATCATACCATATCACAAGACCGATTCAAAACTGACTCGAAACATCCTCACGGCTGACTTGACCTAGCTTGCGACGGACCCGACACAAAAGACGACAGAAACAACCCTAATAGACTCACAACGTTAAACAAGTAAGAGTATAACAAGAAAACATACCTGAATCACTTGAAAATTGAAAGAAAAACTGAAACTTTTTCGTGTATGGTGAGTCCCTAATCAGCTTGAACAAGTGGTTAATCGTGGATTTCGTTCGGTGGGGTTTATTCGCCGTTGAAATCCGAGCACAGGGATGTGAAAATGGTAGAAAACGGTTGAGTAATGGCGGATGTATGGTAGGTGTAAGGTGGTTCGGCGGTGGGGGTTAAGAAGAAAGGGTTTGGTTGATTTTGGGGATGAACGCTGGAAAAGGGGACTTTAAACGACCTGGTGTATGGCCGCGTGCCGCCACAGCGAATAAGAGTATGTTAGTGCATATGTCTGTTGACTTCGTCTTGTATCAAGTTTTGTAACTAGAATAGATAGACCAGGACACGTTGTACGAGAGAAACGGGAAACAGACCTGAACCAGCCACCTCACACGAAGTGGCTAGGCCACCTCGCACGAGGTGACCAAGTTCATGGGGTCTGGCCGGGTCGTGCGACCTGGGCTAGCTCGTGTGGACTGGTTCGTGCGGTCTGGCATCTCCTATATATATGTGGTCTTGGGTCTTCATTTAGAACTTTTGGATTCCGGTAGCAAAGCTCTGCCGAAGTGTCGCCAGCTCGTGTAACTTTGTCAAATCAATACTATCGACATTTAAAGTGATTCTACGTGCAAATCTAGCTGTTATAACATCAATACGTCTGATTTCGCCTTTCGTATTGATCGAGAACTCTTCTGAACGACTCGTTTGATCGAATCCCGATCCTACAAGTGGTATCAGAGCTCAGGAGGAAGAGTTCTTACCATTTCAGTTAATTTTCACCGATAAATCTGATTTCTACTCACTTTCTACACGTTTTCTCAAAATTAACCGTGAATTCATGGTTAAAATGGTCTGAATTTCACATATAACACGTTAAACACGGTTTTTGAACAAATTTGGGCCAAATTACACCTAAAACTGATTAAAATTTGACAAAATCATGGAGTTCTAGACTTAGATATCCCAAACGATTTGAAAACTTGCTGAAACTAAGTGAAAAATTGTTCAAATTGCAAGAAAAATGGACCAGATTGCTTGTTTTTGATTCAGATCGCTTGATTTCTATTCACACCGCTTGAAAAAACCTTCAGATCGTGTGAGATATTGTCAGGTCGCTTGGAAAATTCATCAGATCGTTTGAAAAACTGACCAGATCGCACTGGCTGATCAGGCCGTTCGAGTTTATCACTCGGTCGTTTGAGATTATACTCAGATCGCACAATCTGAACCAGACTGTTTGAATAGTTATTCAGCTCGCACGGTTTGGGCCAGATCGCACCAGTCCAGGCTGTTTTGTTTGAAACCAAATCGTTTGTACCTCTGATCCAGGTCGCACAGTTTAAAAAACGAGAATGTACGGGGTGGTCAAATCGCTTAAAATTTCCAGATCGCTTGAGTTCAGGTCATACCAAATCCAGGTTGTACCAATCTCAGGTCGCACCAAATTCAGATTGTGCCAACTTCCAGGTCGTTTGAACTAATTTTTCCAGGTCGTGTGGTCTGAGGCTTCCAGCTCGTTCCAAACCCTCAGACCGTTTGAAAATTCTGTTATTGTGAACTCTCGATACTGAAACATGGAAAACGAATTCTATAACGCGTTCAGTACTACCTCAGCTACTGCAAGTTTAGTTGCTCAGAACGTAAACATGGAAAATGTGTTAGTGCATGCGTCTCTCGACTTCGTCTTGTATTGTATTAGATAGATCAGGGCACGAAAAACGAGAAAATTGTCAAAAATAGGTAAACAGGCAGTTTCAAACGAAATTAGAAAGTGTAATTTCGTTTGAAATCAACAAGTGATTTCAAGCGAAATTAACCTGTTAATTCCGTTTGAAATTGGTAATTCCGCATGAACTGATTCCGTTTGAGCATGTACAAGTGGAATTAGCCAGCCTATAAATAGTGATGTCCTGATTTCGTTTGAGGAATTCATGTATGTGTGATTCCGGAGTCGAAGTGCTGTCGAAGTGTCGTTTCACTGTAAAACTTTGTCAAATTAATCAGAAAGACAGTTAAAGTGAATATCTAGCTGAATCGAACTCGATATGTCTGTTTTCGCCTTTCATATTGAGTAGAACGCCTCTGATCGACTCATTTTGGGTCAGAACACGATCCTACATGTGGTATCAGAGCTCAGGAGGAGGAGTTCTACTGTTTTCAGCTTGATTTCATCAGATTTTCTAACTTCTACACCTTCTTTTTAAAATTGAACAAAATTTCACGGTTAAAATCGGCTAATTTTCTCACATATTGTGTGAAACAGTGTTTTAACAAACCCTTGAAAGTTTCAGACCTAAAATCGAGCTAAAACCTGATCAATTTGACAAAAGTTGGACCGAAATGATTACATCAGCATAATTCCATTTGAAATTGCATTATAATTTCGTACGGAATTACAATTTTTGGCTGATTTCGCTTGAAAGTTGTTGTTAATTCCGTTTCAATTTGTTATTCCGCTTGAAGTTTCACAGGGAATAAGTGATTCCGCTTCAAATAGGTATTCCGTTTGAAAGTTTCAAACGAAATCAGTGATTTCGCACCAAATCGATATTTCGTGTGAAAAGTGATTCCGTGTGAGTTGGTATTCCGTTTGAAACTGGTCTGCAGGTAATTTCGCTTCAACAGGTGATTCCGTTTGAAGAGTTAATTCCGTTTGAAAGTGTCTGTTTTGTGAAAAAATTTACCGAATCATGGAAGAAGAATTCTATAACGCGTTTACTACAACCCCGACTACTCCAGCTGCCATAGCTCAAAACATGAACATGGAAAACGAAACTGGAACTTTACAAAAACCCCCGAAGCTAATGGGAATTGAGGAGTATTACGGATGGAAAGATAGGTTTGAAAACTGGGTCCAAGCTAATCATTTGAGGTCATGGGAATGTGTTGAGAAAAAGTATGTGCTACCATGTACAAACTTGGGAATTGAAAAGAAAATTTATGAATTTACGGATAAAGAACGCGACATGTACAAAGCAGAAAAGACGATGATCAGTCTACTCCAGCAAGCCATCAAAGAAGATATATTCGTATTGCTTCAACATGATAAGACTTCACGTTCAATTTGGGAAGCACTTCGAATTAAGTTTGAGGGAAGTGAAAAGATGATCAAGAGTAAAAAATCATTGTTAAAGAAAGAATTTGATCTATTTTCAAGTTTGCCGGGAGAAGATACAAAGAAATTGATTGAAAGATATTGTCACTTAGTGAGATCAATGTCAATGTTAAATATCAATAAAGATCGTGAGGAATGGGTTGACAAACTAGCTGATGCATTGCCTCAGAAAGAGTGGGGAACATACTTGATGATTCTGAAAAATACTGGAGAATATGATGGTTTGACAATTTCTCAGTTCATCAAAAAGATTGAAGGACAAGATCTTGAGCAGCAAAAGATCGCTAGGATGAGCAATCCAAGTGCACAACAAGATGTTAAGATGTACTTCAATGGGAGTGTTCAAAATGTTGAAGCTAGTCCGAAAGTCCAAACTGCTTTCAGTGCAGAAAACTCATCTGGATCTGTTAATCAATGCTCAAGCAGCAGCAATGGATTCTCTTCATACCCAAGTGTGAATCCAAAAAGTTCAACCTCAAGTCATCAATTCCAAAGATCAAATAGCAGTAATAGTCAAGTTTTAAATTGCAACATCGCGTTGCATTTTCAGAATGGCCAAAATTTCTCTGAAGAGGTCGTTAAAGGTCACATGTCATTACTTGCTACAGTGTTAGAATCATATGAAGGGTTGGTTACTGGAAGGATCGGAAATCCTATGCTGACAAAAGAGGATTACGATCAGATAGATGCAGAAGAGATGGAGCTTATGGATATTAAATGGTGTTTAGCTAGTGTTTTGAGGAGAGCTGAAAAGTTTAAGATGATTACAGGAAGAGATGATTTCAGGGATGCTAATGTTTCTACTTTGGGTTTTGATAAATCTAAAGTTATTTGTTTTCGATGCAGGGAGAAAGGTCATTTCAAAAGAGAATGTAAAAATGGAGAAACAAGTGGAGCACAGAATCCGTTTGGTGGCAATGATTACTATCGGAAAGCCATTTATCAACAAATTGCTCATCAACCGTATCAACAAAAGGAACCACAAACTGCTCATGCTAAAATGATCGTGGAATCAAATAAGAAAGCTTATTATGGTATAATCGATCAAGATGATGAGAAAATGGCTGAAGGTTTCAGTTGGGACAAATTCATTCCACCTGATTCTAAAATGGCAGCTCTCACTGCACAAATTATTCAAGAGCCAGTGTTTGATCAATCATCATCTGATGACAGTGATGATGAGGAAGAATCACATATTAATGTTGAAAAAATTCATTTATCTCCTGAAAGTTTTGAATTTTATTTTGCAGATAGATTGAAGAAGCTAAATGAGAAACGTGCAGCAAAAGAAAAGAAACAAAGTGAAGAAGTTAAAGTTACTGAACAGGCTGTTGAAATTGAAAAGGTAGTGGATGATGAGAGGATAGCAGAAACTGAAAAAGTGATTGAAGTTGAGAAGATAGTCGAAGTTGAAAAGATTATCGAAGTTGAAAAGATTGTTGAAATGGAAAAGATTGTTGAAGTTACCAAACCATGTCTAAAGTGTTTAGAATCATGCGAACAGTGTGAAGAAAAATATGAGAAGTTGAGTGAACAGGAGAAAATGAAAGAGACATTATTGTTCAATCTCAACTATGTGAAAGAATCGTATAATGTGTTGAATAAGACGGTAACTGGTCTTCAAAAGACATATTCTGAAAGAGAAGATGCGTTGACAATGATGAATGCTACGATGATGACAAAGCAGAAGGCCATTAATCATTAAATTGAAGAATGTGCCAAGTTGAAGAAGGAGTTGGAGACAGAAAAGATAGAAAATGAAAGAATCAGACGATTACTACAAAGTTATTCTAGTTCTGATTATTTGATTGATAGAATTTATTCAACTGTTGCAGGTATGGAAGTTTTTCAAGACAAAAAGACTGAAGAGAAGGATACTGGTAAGAAACAAAGTGCAAATTATAACAAGTGTCCGCCTCCGATTTGGGAAGGTTATTCTCCCAGAAAACCAAATGAGGAGCAAGTAAAAAAGGCAGTCAATATAAAGTTAAAGTCTAAAACAACTGATGAGTTACCAGAAAATATTGATGTCACATTCACATCATCTGACACTGATCATGAGTCTGAGTTAATAAAAAAGGTGGTCGATCAGGTGTTGGATAAAGATGAGGAGTTGGAGTCAAAGTCTGAGTCTGAAAGATCGGGATCATCATCAGTTGATAGTCGAAAGTCGTCGGTTAAAAGAGTTTACAATAAAGAATTCCTGTTATCAAAATCTAATTTGAATGACGAACCAGTCAAAGTGGCATATACTTTGAAGGATTCAGACAAATTATATTCTGATGAGGAATTTTCAATAAGAGGTGTTAAACCAGAAATGATTAAGAAGGTTTTCAAATTAACAGAAATTAATATTTTTGAAATAAAAGATGTAAATCTTTCTGAAAAACCAAGAATTTACACCTCAAGAGATCAACAAAAAGTAAACAAAATATTAAACAAGAAAAAGGGTTACAGTTTTAGTTATCGAAAGAAACCAAACCATAACGGTAATTTCAAAAAGAAAGGACTGGGTTTTATTCTACCGAAAAATTGTAAAAATGAGAATACTGTATTTGTTTCAGGAACAAGTTCAGAAGAAGAAGAAAAGAGCTCATTCTGAAAGCAATCAAACAGAGAATTCCTTGCTAAGAAGTAAGAGAGAATGATGAATGGAGCTTATCAAAGAAAGGAAACAAGAACCTGTTACAGATGTCAAGAAGTTGGACACATTGCCTGGAACTGTCCTAAGGCAACCAACATCAAACAGGAAGTTGTTTCTAAACTCAAAGAAAAGATTGTTGAGAAAAATGAACCACCAACTGAAAGATTCAAAGTTTTCAAAAATTCAACATATGAAGTTGGTGAATGTTCAAAGAAAAAAATTTATAAAAGAAAAGTTAATCTTGACAACTAAATGTGGGTTGTTAAGAAATCAGATGTGAAATCTGGCGATGAATCTGATTCCACAAAGTCAGAGGAGCCACAAGTTGAGGTAAAAGATGAAAATTCAGTTCCTCCAATGGATGATGATAATTTTCCACCATTGAAGGCTGAAAACTTTAAACAAAAAGTTGGTAAAGTTGAAATATCGAATCAATTCTATTCTGAGAAGAAAGAATTTGATGTGAAAAGGTTTTTAATGGAAATGTTAAAAATATTTTTGAGAAAATGGTCAATGGGAAGGGCAAAGGGGTAAAAGATTTTTATGAAACAAAGAAAGCATCTTATTACCCGAGTGAAGATGAGGAGGTAACATCCAAGTTTGGTAAAGCTTGGATGTCTGTTTTTCATATGTGATAAGTATGACTTGCCGGAGCTCCCAAGTTGGTAATCGTGGAGCAGGAATCGGCATCTTTCTTGAGAAATTCACTTCGGTGATATTTCGATTTACAAGTGGTAAATCAGGGACATTAAGTTGTACTTGATTTTCTATAAGTGATATTGTTGATAAAATCTAAAACTGTTATATTTTTCAAAAAGGATGAAAATGATTGGAACACAAAGTGATGATCACGTCCTCATGTCTACAAGTGGTAAAACCAACAAAACTAATTTTCCGGAAAAACCATTTGATTAAAACAAACTTAAGTGTTTTGAAATCATAATGGGAAAATAGTTTGTTGTCAGGGGGAGTTCTGATTGTTTATGCCAAGTGGACGACGAATTGAAGCGATTCACAACAGTTGTCACTTTACTTGTACAGTTTGTTTTCAAATTTCCTTAAATGATTTTGAATTTTAGGGGGAGTAAGAATTTTCAGAAAATCCAAAAACATTAGAAAATTTGAAAAACTAAAAAACATGATAAAATGAAAAATGAGTTTTGTTGTAAAAAGAGGAAATGATAGTACATCAGTACACGATCACAGCATGCTAAAGAATTGGAAAGTAAAAAAGTGATAAACGGTCTCACTGATGATGTGTCAGTAGGTTTTTGCACATTTAGTAGATTGTGACGAGATATAAACCTAAATTTCAAACTTACTTATATCGTGGGGAACATCTCTCGGATATATGGGTAACCCCCGAAATCTTGTTTGAAAGGTCCCTCTTTCTGAGATGCTAGGTCTTTATACTCAGTGATATCTGGGGTATTATCCCGAGACTTCTGATTTTGCGGAAGCAATGGCCTAGTCCTCGGAGAATACTTTACGCTTGCTTGAAATATAGCCCACCCTCAGCATAAAAAAATGATGACACATTGAAAAATGCTAATCATGTGCTGTTGAAGAAAAGATTCTCTAAAGGGAACACACCAAAAGTCGAAGCCGTCATCTCTCTGATTTTGCGGAAGCAATAGCCTGAGCTCTCACGGCCCTCGCAATTTAACCCCTTACAGATATTGTCTGTGGTATACTCACCTGTAAGACTGAATATTGGGATCTGGATACGGGAGTATACTCTGAGGTGGGACACGTGAATAAGTTTAAGTATCTAAAACATTAATCTCGTATCTCAAAACAGTTGAACTTTGTGTGAAGATTTAAGTGGATCAGTATACTGACAATCTAAGTGAATCGTTTAGAACTTAAAATGTTTAAAGCTTAACGGTGTTGGCGATTTGTCTCAAAAACTGATATGATCCTCTTACACAAATTCACAAAAATATTGTTTGTAAATATTTCTTTACTACATTTCATTTCATTCTAAAATCCAAAAAGATTTTCGGAGTGTTTTAGCATAAACTTTTGAAAAATACAAAAAGATTTTCGACAACTGATGTTGGAGAGCTGATTTTCAAAATTCCAAGTGCTAAACATGATGAGCATTTTGTGAGGGAGAGTCTGTTCTAAAAGAGAAAAGATTTTGAATATTTGCTTACAAGTGATCATCAGAAACTTTTAAAGTGTTAAATCATTCTGAAAAGATATCTAAAAGTAGTATATAAATTTGTTAAATTTTAAAATTGTGAAATTTATTTTTGGGTAGAGATTTGTGCAGGAAACAGTAGAGCCGGTCACAGATCTTGGGATAAAAGATTGTAAAGTTAAATTCAGATCCTGATGTTCATGCAAGCTGAGGATGCTGATGAACTTAAGGAATCAAGAGAATTAGAGTGAGTTTAGAGCCAGGTGGAGATCTGGAAATGAAGAAAAGACAGATATAGAGAAAGTTTTACATTGTCAGATATTTCGGAAGAGATCGAGAGGACTGATAAAGACTGAATATTGAAGACTCGACACTGAAGACTCGTCAACATTCGAGGGGGAGTCTGTTGGTGCATGCATCTGTCGACTTCGTCTTGTAATGAGTCTTGTATTGTATTAGATAGATCAGGGCACGGAAAACGAGAAAACTGTCAAAAATAGGTAAACAGGCAGTTTCAAACGAAATTAGAAAGTGTAATTTCGTTTGAAATTGGTAATTCCGTATGAACTGATTCTGTTTGAGCATGTTCAAGCGGAATTAGCCAGCCTGTAAATAGTGATGTCCTGATTTCGTTTGAGGAATTCATGTATGTGTGATTCCGGAGCCGAAGTGCTGCCGAAGTGTCGTTTCACTGTAAAACTTTGTCAATTTAATTAGAAAGACAGTTAAAGTGAATATCTAGCTGAATCGAACTCGATATGTCTGTTTCCGCCTTTCATATTGAGTAGAACACCTCTGATCGACTCATTTTGGGTCAGAACACGATCCTACAAAATGAAACAGGAAAGTTGCAGAAACCCCCAAAGTTGATGAGCATTGAAGAATATTACAGTTGGCAAGAACGGTTCCAAAACTGGGTTCAAGCAAATCATCTAATGTCTTGGGTTTGTATTGAAACTAAGTACATTCGACCTCGTTCTGATATGGGAGTTATAAAGATTATTTCTGAATTTTCGGATAAAGAGAGAGATATGTACAAGGCAGAAAAAATGATGATTAGTTTACTACAACAAGCTGTGAAAGAAGACATTTTCGTATTACTTCAACATGATGGTAGTGCACGATCGATTTGGGAAGCACTTCGCACAAAATTCGAAGGAAGTACGGAGATGATCAAGAATAAAAAATCATTATTGAATGAATTTGAATTGTTTTCAAGTTTGCCGGGTGAAACTACAAAGACTCTTATTGAGTGATATTGTCATTTAATGCGTTCAATGACCAGGTTGGATATCAATAAAGATCGAGAGGAATGGGTTGAAAAATTAGCCGATGGTTTACCTCAAAATGAATGGGGTACATATCTTATGATTTTGAAGAATACCGGAGAGTATGATAGATTGTCAATTGCTCAATTTATTGAAAAACTTGAAGGACAAGATCTTGAACAACAAAAGATCGCTGGAATGAACAATTCAAGTGGTCAACAAGATATCAAGATGTATTTCAAAGGTAATGTTCAAAATGTTGAAGCTAGTCAAAAGATCCAGATCGCTTTCAGCGCAGAAAACTCATCCGGATCACTTAATCAAAGTTCAATTAACAACAGTGGATTTTCTTCATATCCGAGTGTTAATCCTAATGTTTCAACTTCAAATTATCAGTCTCAAAGCTCAAACAATGGTAATGGTCATGTGCTACAATGCAACATCGCGTTGCATCTTCAGAACGGTTAGAATTTCTCTGAAGAAGTCGCTAAAGGTCATATGGCATTACTAGTTACCGTGTTAGAATCATATGAGAGTCTGGTTGTGGGAAGGATATGAAATCCTATGTTAACAAAAGAGGATTACGATCAGATTGATGCTGAGGAAATGGAGCTAATGGATATTAAGTGGTGTTTAGCGAGCATGCTGAGGAGAGCTGAGAAATTTAAGCAGATTACTGGAAGAGATGACTTACGTGATGCTAATGTTTCTACTTTAGGTTTTGATAAGTCTAAAGTTACTTGTTTTCGGTGCAGGGAAAAAGGACATTTTAAGAGAGAATGTACCAACCGAGAAGTAGGTGGAGCTCAGAATCCTTTCGGGAACAATGAATATTATCGGAAAGCAATATATCATCAAGTAGCTCAACAATCGTCATCAGTCTGTACTATTCCGATTGAAGATGGAAATAAGAAAGCTTGTATTACTATGCCTCCAGATCAAGAAGATGAAAGATTGCAAGAGGGATTTAGTTGGGATAAATATATTCCGGCTAAAAGTAACTCAAAGTTTAGAGCATTTGTTGCACAGATCATTCAAGAGCCAAAGTTGATAAAAGAATGGATGAATGTGTTTGCAAATGATGAGAAAATTCAAGATGGAGAGTCTGTCTCTTCAGAAGATAGTTCAGAAAAGACACCAGTCTGTGATCAATCGTCAATTGATAGCAGTGATGATGATGAAGAAATTAAATAAATAAACATTGTTAAAATTTATTTATCACCTGAAAGTTTCAAATTTTATTTTGCATATAAATTGTAGAAACTAAAGGAGAAACGAGCAGCAAAAGAAAAGAAAGAGGTAAAATGTGAGAATGTTGTTCAGGTGGAAGAGAAGTATGAACAAAGTGAAGAAGTTAAAGTTGTTGAGAAGATTGTAGAGATTGAAAAGATCGTAGAGGTCACAAAACCTTGTCTGCAATGTTTAGAACCATGCAAACATTGTGAAGAGAAAGATAAGAAGTTTAGTGAGCTAGACAAGATGAAAGAAAAATTGTTGTTCGATGTTAAGTACGTAAAAGAATCGTATGATGTGTTAAACAGAACGGTTAATCAGTTGGAAAAGACAAACTCAGAAAGGGAAGATGCTTTGACAATGATGAATGCAGTGATGATGTCTAAGTAGAAGGCCATTAATCACTATATTGATGAGTGTGCAAGTTGAAGCAAGAATTAGAGACTGAAAAGATTGAGAATGAAAGAATCAGACGATTGCTAATGAGTTACTCAAGTTCTGATTACTTGATTGATAGAATCTATCCGACAGTAGCAGGTTTTGAAGTCTTTCAAGATAAGAAGTCGGAAGATACGGATACTGGTAAGAAACAAAGTGCAAATTATAATAAGTGTCCGCCTCCGATCTGGGAAGGTTATTCTCCCAGAAAACCAAATTCGGAATAAGTCAAAAAGGCAGTCAATATAAAGTTAAAGTCTGAAACAACTGATGAGTTACCGGACAACATTGATGTCACATTCACATCGTCTGACACTGATCAAGAGTCTGAGTTAATAAAGAAAGTGGTTGATCAGGTGTTGGATAAGGATGAGGAGTCAGAGTCAAAGTCTGAATCTGAGAGTTCGAGTTCATCAGTCAATAGTTCGAGTTCATCGGTCAAGAGTAGTCATAATAAAGAGATTCCGAAAACAGAAAATAGTTTGAATGATGAACCAATCAAAGTGGCATATACTTTGAATGATTCAGACAAATTATATTCTGATGAGGAATTTCCAATTAAAAATGTGAAAATTGAAAATATTAAAACAGTTTTTGAATTGATAAAAATAAAGTTTTCAGAAACAAAAGATAAAATGGGATTTTCAAAACCTAAATATACTTCTAGAGTTCAACAACTTTTAAACAAGAAGAAAGGTTTCGGTCCAGGTCATCAAAAGAATCCGAATCATAAAAGCAATTTCAAAAAGAAGGGGTTGGGTTTTGATGTTGAAAATAATCAAAATATTAAAGATTTTAAATCAAAAACTGTATTTGTTTCAGGGGCAAGTTCTGAAGAAGAGAAAAAGAGCTCATTCTGGAAGAAATCGAACAAAGCGTTTCTTGCAGAAAAACAGAACCATGAGAAGAATGAAGCTAATCAGAAAAAGGAGACAAGAACCTGTTACCGATGCAATGAAGTTGGTCACATCGCCTGGAACTGTCTAAAGGCAACCAACACACAACAAGGAGTGTCTTCTAAACTCAAAGAAAAAGTTGTTGATAAAACTGCACCAACTGAAAAATTTAAAATGTTTAAAAATTCAACATATGAAGTTGGTGAGTGTTCTAAAAGGTTTTACAAAAGAAGAGTGAATCTTAACAACCAAACGTGGGTTGCTAAGAAATCAGATGTTAAATCTGGCGATGAATCTGACTCTTCAAAGTCAGAGGAGCCACCAATTGAACTAAAAAGAGAAAAGTCAGTACCGCCAATGGATGATGTCAACTTTCCACCATTGCGGGCTGCAAATTTAAAATCAAAATTTGGAAAATTCGTAATTTCGAATCAATTTTATTCTGAAAAGAAAGAATTCGATGTCGAAAGAACTTTTAATGGCAAAGTGAAACATATTTTTTGAAAAATGGTCGATGGTAGGGCAAAAGGGGTAAAAGAATTTTATGAATCAAAGAGGAGAACTTACACACCGAGTGAAAATAACTCGGATGCACCCAAGGCTGGTCAAGCTTGGGTGTCACCATTCTTTGTTTGAAATCCTGACTTGCCGGAGCTCCCAAGTTGGTAATCGTGGAGCATGAATCGGCATCATTCTTGAAAAATGTTTATGTGAAAAACCTACAAGTGATAGTTTTTACAAGTGGTTGAAAGAACAAAGTGATGAATGAATCCCCATGATGTGTGAAATCAACAAAACTAATTTTCCGGAAAAAACCATTTTGATTAAAACAAACTTAAGTGTTTTGAAATCATAATGGGAAAATAGTTTGTTGTCAGGGGGAGTTCTGATTGTTTAAGCCAAGAGAATGGAGAATTGAAGCAATTCACATCAGTTTGTCATTTTATTTGTATAAGTTTATTGTTTTTACGTTCAAAATTTTCCCTGAAAATAAAAAATTGAAACATATTTTTAATTTTAGGGTGAGTAAAAATTTAGAAATTTTGAAAATTTGAAAAATCCAAAAAACAAGATAAAATCTAAAAACCAAAAACATCAAAAAATCAAAATGAGTTTTGTTGTGAAAAAGAGGAAATGATAGTACATCAGTAGACAATCACAGTACGCTAAAGAATTGGAAAGTTAAAATGTGATAAACGGTCTCACTGATGATATGCCAGTAGGTTTTTACACGCTTAGTAGATTGTTTTCGAGATATAAATCTAAATATCAAATACTTACTTATCACGTGGGGAACATCTCTCGGATATATAGGTAACCCCTGAAATCTTGTTTGAAGGGCTTTCTATTTATGACATACTAGGTCTTTGTGCGTGATGATATCTGGGGTATTATACCGGGACTTCTGATTTTGCGGGAGCAATAGCCTAGTCCTCGTATAATACTCTGCACTGCTTTAATCATAAAGCCCACCCTCAGCATAAAAATGATGAAACATTGAAAAATGCTAATCATGTGCTGTTGAAGGAAAGATCCCCAAATGGGACACACCTAAAAGTCGAGCCATCATCTCTTTGTCTGAACGAAAGTTCTAACCTGAGCTCTCATGGCCTCGCATTACCCATTTACAGATATCATTAGTGTACATTCACCTGTAAGACTAAATATAGGAGTCTGGAAACGGGAGTATATTATGAGGTGGGACACTCGAATAAGTTTAGTTTTTTTTAAAACACTAATCCATATCTCGAAACAATTGAACTTTGTGTGAAAATTTAAGTGGATCAGTATACTGACAATCTAAGTGAATCATTTAGATCTTAAAGTGTTTAAAGCTCAACGGTGTTAGTGATAAGTCTCAAAAATTGATATGATCCTCTTACACAAACACACAAAAAGATGTCTGTATATAGTTTATTTCCCAAAATCCAAAAAGATTTTCAATATGTTTTAGCATAAAATTTTGAAAATTCAAAAAGATTTTATTTCATCTTATTTTCGACAACTGATGTTGGAAAGCTGATTTTCAAAATTCCAAGTGCTGAACATGATGAACAACAAGGGTTGGGAGAGTTTGTTTGAAATGACAAATGAATTGGAAATGATTAAATGGTTCATTAATTTGAAACCAAATTTGTTTTTACAAGTGAATAATCAGAGTTCATCTATGTCAAAATTGTCTATCTTGCAAATGTGTCTAGATGATTAGACTATGAATGTTTTTAAAATGAAAAACCTTATGTTTTGGGTAGAGTATGTGCAGGTAAAAAGCTTTGAAAGAGCTAGGTTTCGACTCCTGAGGACTTTCCGCATAAGCGTATGCAGATTAGAGCCAGGTTTCCGATCCAAAGCCTGCAGATAGTGAATTCCAGACTGCGATCCTAGCTTATCGAAAGGGGGAGTCTGAAGACGTAAGAGCCAGATTCAAATCTTGGAATAGCGTTCGAGATAGAAGCTGCTAATGCTGAAGAGCTTAATGAATCAAGAGATCTGATCAAGAGAATTAGAAAGTTCGAAGAGTAAGGTTGAGATTCTGGAAGAGTAAGAGAGAGATTGATAAAGATGCGTACAATGGAGAATACTTTAGTGAGAGCGAGAAGATTGATCAAGACGGAAGACTCGACACACTGAAGACTCGTTATCATCCAAGGGGGAGTTTGTTAGTGCATATGTCTGTTGACTTCATCTTGTATCGAATCATGTAACGAGAATAGATAGACCAGGACACGTTGTACGAGAGAAACGGGAAACAGACCTGAACTAGCCACCTCACACGAAGTGGCTAGGCCACCTCGCACGAGGTGACCAAGTTCATGGGGTCTGGCCAGGTCGTGCGACTTGGGCCAGCTCGTGTGGACTGGTTCGAGTGGTCTGGCATCTCCTATATATATGTGGTCTTGGGTCTTCATTTAGAACTTTTGGATTCCGGTAGCAAAGCTCTGCTGAAGTGTCGCCAGCTCGTGTAAGTTTGTCAAATCAATACTATCGACATTTAAAGTGATTCTATGTGCAAATCTAGCTGTTATAACATCAATACATCTGATTCCGCCTTTCGTATTGATCGAGAACTCTTCTGAACGACTCGTTTGATCGAATCCCGATCCTACAGAGTATCCGTGGCGTAGCGCCACGGCATTGTTCAACAAAAGAGGTTCAATGTAGGGGTCGTGTAGCGCAACAGAAAGGGGTCAATGTGGTGGCGGCACGCCACGGCACAGTTCAAAACAGATATCTGACCCTAAGGGTCGCGTAGCGCCACAATAAGGTGAATTCGTGGTGGCGCGACGCGAGGGCGTCTTTTTGATAGAATGTTGCTTAAAATTTCCAGTTTTATGCCTTAGAAATTTTTCTAAGTGTTACCAACCCTTCTCCAAACCATCCCAAATTTTTCTAGTTGGGACTTACCTGGAATGTCGTTTTCCTTACAAATTCAACTCCTCGATGGTATGATTCCTGCAAATTACTCAAACACACAAAACAAAAACACGAAAAACTGCGAAAAATCACGAAATTTAACGAAATTTACAAACGGTACATACTCTACACTTGGGACTTCCTCTCAACACACTAATTGGCGGCTTTGGATGGGATTTTGAGAGGAGTTTCCTCCATCTCGTCCTTGTTTATCGCTCCTCCAATGTAATGCTTCAACCGATGGCCATTCACCTTCCAACTACGACCATCCGTCTCATCCATGATCTCCACCGCTCCATACGGAAAAACGTAATGAACCATATATGGTCCCGACCACTTCGATTTCAACTTGCCAGCAAATAACTTCAATCTTGAGTTGTAAAGAAGCACTTTATCCCCCTTACTAAACTCCTTCACTTTCCTTAGCTTCCGATCATGTAAAACTTTCGTTTTCTCCTTGATTCCCAACGATCGAGCATACGCCGCATCCCTAAGCTCCTCAAGCTCATGAATTTGGAAGAAACGCTTCCTAGCGGCTTCGGTCATGTCAAGATTAACTGTTTTCAATGCCGAAAGTGCTCTATGCTCTAGCTCTACGGGAAGGTGACAAGCTTTTCCATAGACGATCATGAATGGTGTGGTTCCTAAAGGTGTCTTGTAGGCGGTTCTAAATGCCCACAATGCATCGTCTAGCTTGTCGGACCAATCCTTCCTATTTTTACCAACGGTTTTCTCTAAGATTCGTTTGATACCGCGATTTGCATTCTCCACTTGAACACTTGTTTGTGGATGATATGCGGTAGACAAACGAAGAGTGACTCCATAGCGTACAAGCAATTTCTCCATCAATGCATTGCAAAAGTGAGTGCCACGATCACTAATTAAGGATTTAGTTGTACCAAATCGGGAAAAGAGCTTCTTAAGAAATTTCAAGACTACACGGGCTTCATTTGTGGGCAGAGCTTGAGCCTCAACGCATTTAGATACATAGTCAATTGCCACGAGTATGTAACGGTTTCCTTTGGAGTTTGGGAAAGGTCCCATGAAATCAATGCCCCAAACGTCAAAAACCTCCAACACTTGGATGGGGTTTTGAGGCATCTCATCTTTGGCGGAAATATTGCCGATTCGTTGACACGCATCACATGTCTTCACGAATGCTACGGCATCTCGAAGTACGCTAGGCCAATAAAAACCGCAATTAAACACCTTTTGCGCGGTGGCATATGCACCATGATGTCCTCCCGTGAGGCCTTCATCCACATGTTTGATAATGTTCCACCCCTCCTCTCTCGACACACAATGTCTAAGTATCCTATCTCCTCCTATTCTAAAGAGAAAAGGGTTATCCCACACATATTTTCTCGATTCACTAATGAATTTCCTCTTTTGTTGTGTAGACATCCCCCTTACAATATTGCCACTAGAAAGATAGTTTGCTAAGTCACAAAACCAAGGCAATCCTTCCTTTTCGGCTTCTACAAACTCGATAGATTCGTGAGGGAATGTGTCTCCAATCTCCTCCTCACGAATCTCTTCTCTCTTGGGGTCCTCTAGACGTGATAGATGATCGGCCGCCACATTCTCGGCCCCTCTCTTGTCTCTAATCTCAATATCAAACTCGCTAAGCAAAAGAATCCACCGAATGAGTCGGGGCTTGGCATCTTTCTTTTGAAAAAGAAAACACAACGCGGAGTGATCGGTGAAAACTATGGTTTTGGATAACACGAGGTACGAGCGGAATTTGTCGAAAGCAAATACTACGGCTAAGAGTTCTTTCTCCGTGGTGGTGTAGTTCTCTTGAGCATTATTTAACGTTTTGCTCACGTAGTATATAGGATGGAAGTGCTTATCCTTTCTTTGTCCTAATACCGCTCCAACAACATAGTCACTCGCATCGCACATGAGCTCAAACGGCAAGCTCCAGTCGGGAGAGATAAGAATAGGTGCACTCACAAGCTGTTCCTTTAAGAAGTTGAAGGCCTTAAGACACTCCTCCTCAAAGACGAATGGAACATCTTTTTCTAGCAAACGGATAATGGGGTGGGTAATTTTTGAGAAATCCCTAATAAAGCGCCTATAGAAGCCCGCATGCCCTAGAAAACTCCTAATCGACTTAACACTCGTGGGTGGAGGTAACCTACTAATGGTATCTATTTTCGCACGATCTACCTCTATACCATCCCTAGAGATCTTATACCCTAAAACAATACCTTCCGTCACCATGAAGTGACACTTCTCCTAGTTTAGCATAAGCTTCGTCTCCACGCACCTCTTCAACATCTACTTCAAGTTCTTTAAACAATCTTCAAACGAGCTACCATACACTGAAAAATCATCCATGAAAACCTCCATGGAAGTCTCTATCATATCCTGAAATATGGCAACCATGCACCGCTGAAAAGTAGCTGGAGCGTTGCACAACCCAAATGGCATGCGTCGGTACGCATAGGTGCCATAGGGGCATGTGAAGGTGGTCTTATCCTGATCCTCCAGTGCTATGGGGATCTGGAAGTACCCGGAAAAACCGTCGAGAAAACAATAGAATTGTTGACCGGTGAGACGCTCCAACATTTGATCGATGAAGGGTGATGGGAAGTGGTCTTTTCGGGTGGCATCATTCAACTTTCGGTAGTCGATGCACAAGCGCCACCCCGTGACCATACGAGAAGGGATAAGCTCGTTCTTTGCATTCATGACAACGGTCATCCTTCCCTTCTTAGGGACAACCTGAGTGGGACTAACCCAAGGTGAATCAGAAATGGGATATATCATCCCGGCATCTAGGATTTTAAGAACCTCCTTCTTCACACATCTTGCATGTTGGGGTTAAGCCACCTGTGGGGTTGCACCACCAGTTTGAAATCATCCTCCATAAGTATCTGGTGGGTGCAATAAGAAGGGCTTATGCCCTTGATGTCGGAAAACCTCCAAGCAATGGCCTCTTTGTTGGCCTTCAACACCTCCAACAATCTCGACTTCTCTTCTTCCTCCAATAGTGATGAGATAATGATGGGTAGCTTGTAACCCTCCCCTAGGAAAGCATACTCTAAGTGAGATGGAAGTACTTTAAGCTCTAAGGGTGGGGGTTGGAAGGTGTCATCACTAACGGCTAATACTTCGGGAATTAAAAGAATTCCCTCTACTTCACCTTCATCTACCCTCTTCAACTCCTCCTCTACCTTCTCTCCTACCACTAGGTCCGCACTGCTAATATACTCTAAGCAATGATCAACGCATGAGATGAACGAATTCAAGAAGTAGACGGAATGGCAAGGACCACTATAGTCATCCGAACCACTCGGGTGGTTCATGGAACGATCTATCTCGAAGGTAACTCTCTCCTCACCGACCCTAAGGGTGATCTTACCATCGTAAACGTATATGAGGGCTTTGGCGGTACGTAAGAAAGGACGACCTAGGATAATGGGAACTCTCTCATCCGCTTCCATATCAAGAATTACGAAATCGGCAGGAAACACAAATTTGTCGACTTTGACAAGTAAATTCTCAACTATCCCCCTCGGGTATTTAACGGACCGATCTGCTAAGGATAATGTCATTCGAGTAGGTGAAAGCTCTCCTAGGTCTAGCTTCTCATAGAGAGAAAAGGGCATCAAATTGATGCTAGCACCTAAGTCGGCTAAGGCTCTAGTGTTGGTATTACTACCGAATTGACAAGGAATAGTGAAAATACTAGGATCGGTAAGCTTTTCGGGAAGCTTATTTAAAAGAACGGCGGAACACCCTCCATTCAATGGGACATTAGACAACTCCCCTAACTTCTCTTTGTTCCTAAGAAGGTCTTTCAAGAATTTTGCATACTTAGGCATCGACTGAAGTGCCTCTATGAACGGTAGATTAATCTTCAATTGCTTGAAGATATCCAAGAATTGCCCGCATTCCCTTGAGTATTTTTGGTTCCTAAGGCGTGAAGGAAACGGGATTCGTGAATGGTCTACTAAGGGAGAAGGTCTAACATCTACGGGGGTTTTCTCAACTTGAGACTCACCGGGCTGTGCGGTACTTGCTGGGCCTAGCCTCGGTTGCACTTTGCCGGGAGCCTCCATCTCGATCTCTTCGTCTACAATCTCCTCATCTTCCTCTTCTACTCTCTCTTCTACTCCCGGGTTCCCAACGGTTTTGCCACTACGAGTGGTAATGGCTTTAGCATGGACATTAGGGTTAGGTAGGGTGTTACCCGCAAATTGACCGGGTAATCTCTCCTCTAGTTTCCTAGACATATCTCCTACGACCCTTTGAAGGTCTTGGAAAGAGGCTTGGTGGTTTTTAAGTATAAGGTCATGTTCACTAAGTGTCTTTTGGGTGGTTTGGTCCCTAACAATTAATTGACTCATCATTGCCTCCATTCTCTCAAGACTACCCCCTAGATCATAACTTGAACCCTGACCTGGTTGAACCTGACTATTTGAACCCCCCTCTTTTACATGTGCATTGAACCCTTTATTGAATTGCCCATTTGAACCCCCACCAAAAAGTGAACCTTGACCCCTATTTGGATTTTGAGCTAATTGAAAACCAGGGGGGTTACCATTGGACCGAAAGTTATTATTATTATTATTATTAAAATTATTATTATTACGCCAACCCGAACCAAAGTTATTATTACCAAACCCACTAGGTTGACCTCTACCGAAACCTCCTCCTACGAAATCAACTTGCTCCTCACCAACTAGCAATGGACACACACTCGTATCGTGACCCCCTCGGCAAAACTCACACTTGTCTACCTTAGCTTTAATCTCCTTAAGCTCTCGAGTCACGTTTTCTAAAACAACGGCTAAACTAGGGTCCATGGTGACATGGTTCACCCCACGGGCGGGTGCACTAGTAGTGGTATTTGAATTACCACTTTGATACCGCTGGTCAACTCACGACTGAGATTGAGATTGAGATTGAGAGAATGCCTCAAAACGCTCTAAACAATCGGCAACAGTAAGAATACCCATCATATGACCCCCCGTATTAGTATCGAAACGATCACGAGTCTCTTGTGTGAGACCGTTATAGAATTTCTCATAAAGGGCCCAATCGGAAAGACCATGTTGGGAGCAACGAGCACAAAGGTTTTGGAAACGCTCCCAAGCAAGGTAATAGGGCTCATCGGGCTCCATGCGGAAGGAGTGAATTTGGTCACGAAGGCGTGAGGCTTTAGCGGGCAGGAAATACTTGTTCAAAAAGGCTTGACGAAGGCCCGCCCATGTGGTAAAAGTACCGGTTGGTTGAGAGTCCAACCAAGTAGCCGCATGCCCGGCTAGTGAAAATGGGAAAAGCTGTAGGTAAGTAGCATCATTCGGGGCTCCGTGAAGGCTAAAAGTAGCTAGGATACGGGAGAAACGGTTTATGTGGGCCGGGGCGTCCTCATCCTCGCGACCATGGAACTGGATGCTATTGGTTATGCCTTGCATGGCATAAGATGAAATCTGCCATGAGTTTTCGCTAATGATGGGTGGGACAGTGATGGGTGAAGCAAGACCGGTGAAATTTTGGGTGGCTTGTTGGTGAACGGTTTGTCTAGCGTTGGCCATTTGTTCTATGTTTTCTGGGCCGCTAGAAGTGCTAGAAGTAGGACTACCGGGTGGGGAAACCTTAGGTAATGTTTTAAGTGAATGGTTTGGTGAAGGTGGTGGGGTGGGTAATGGAGTGGAATCAAAATGAGGAAATTGAGAAGAGGATGAAATACTGACCTGTGGGCCTTTACCCAATCGAGATGATGACTCGGTGACTGGCGGCTTCGGTGGTCCATGCGAGCGCAGATGTGGCATCCATTACAAGTAGAAACCTGAATATGAGAAAAGCAAACACTAGTCACTACGACTCAAACTAAAAATAAATAATAAAACTAAAAATGAAAGACTCAAAACAAACAAAACACGTAGCACGTATATGTCAGTAGAATCTATCAAAGCTAATGAACGCGATTGCCAAGAGTCCCCGGCAACAGCGCCAAAAACTTGATGTGTGATAAACAGACTATAAAAATTAACTAAATTAGACTCTCTAAGCTAGACACTAAAAAGCTTTAATTCTAGACTCGACCTAAAACCACACAATCGGCAAGTGTACCGATCAATGTAGTATAACCCTAGGAAGTCTGGATAACGAACCACGAGACTCTATGTATCACGTAAAAGAGACTCTAATAGACACTGACAGACACGACTTAAAATGTTTAATTGTTTTTTTTTTTTTGGGGGGGGGGGGGTTACGAAAAATCTAAGGAAATCTATTTAAACTAAATATTAAACTAAAACTAGACTAATACGAGAGAAAGCAAAGATGATTCTTATATGATAAACGAGACCACCTAGACTAGAATCCTGGATTGCTTTTAAAGAACTACCGATTAAGTTAAATGCATGAATTATGGAACCGGGATCTTAAAGTACTAAACCTATTAAGACACCAACTAAGCCCCTCAACCCTTCCCGAGGTGAAACTTATGGCGCTACCTAGGCCGTTAATCCTATAGGTTATTAGACGTCTTTCCAGTTGTCTAATTATTGTGTAAGTACCCTAATGTTGACCTACTCTTTTCCAATCATAGATCTAGGGTAGTTTGGATTATTTAACTTGACTCGATAGACTAATAAACCGACGGGGCAACTAAGGCACGACCTTTTCCAAGGACTGTCTAAAGCAATTCGCCGGGTAAGACCTATCAATAGCCCCGCACCTTCCTGCTATAAGGACTAGCAGAACACTAAAACCTAGCAAATTACTAACAATTACTTCTAGGGGTTATTGGCCAATTCCACCCTAAAGAGTTAAGATTTATTATGTGATATAGACACTCACCAAAATCTAAACCCTAGCATGACTCTATATTGTGATAAAGACCGTCACTAAGAATCATACGAAGCAATTGACAATAATAAACCAAATTAAAATACGCATGCGCATCAAATCAATAAACAAACTCTTTACTAAACACAATCAATCCATAATGTTTATGCAAATAACGAAAAAGGTAAAAACTTCATATCAATCCATTCATCAAAGTCTAGGTGGCATAAAAGTTTAGCCGAGCATGTCAAATAATGAAAACAAATCAAAGATGTCTAAACGAGAATTCATGGTAACAAGTTTCAAGAAAGAAATCGACAAAACAAGGGATTGGAAAACCTGAGAAACTTCGATTCTTCATCCCAAACTCGTACCACTGATTCGTATGTTTCAAGATCTCCGAAATTGATCCAAACGTGCTCTCAAAATCGCCCAAGATGTCTCCAATTCGTAATTAGGGTTAATGATAAGTTTCTTGGGATTATATACGAAACCCTAATTGTTAACGGAGATTTCTCGTAATTTCACCCCGTCGTGTCACGCGACGGGTAATGCTCTTCAGTGTGGCGTAGCACGACGCCATGAAATCCCAGAATTTCGTTATTTTATCATTGCAGGGCACGACCTCAATGTGGTATAGCTGTGGCGCGTTGCCACAGCTCATTTTTGACAGACTCTTGCTTACTTTTTCCAGCTTAAGCTCTCCAAAAACATCAGAAATAATTCTAACTCTTTTCAACTCATTCCGGGACTTGGTGTTTCAGCATTTTGGCTCGTTTTCACTCCATTTTCAGCAATATTAAGTACCAAGACCTGGAAAACACAATATGATCAATAGTATGCACATTCTAACTAAAACAAGACTAAAAAGTAACGGAAACTATACAAACTATACACGAATAAGAGATGTATTTTGCAATACATCAATATTCATCCATGTTTTTAGGATCTCTAAAACCAACAAGAGAAGGGAACTTCCTTTTGGAAGGATCATCCACTAGATAGAATTGTTTCATTTCATCCTTTTCTGCATGCAACTCTAGTGGATAATCAGCAGCTACTGGTATAACATCAGCAGGATTATATCCTACCAATGTTGTTGGATCTTTGATTCGATTGACCAGTTTTGGAGGAATGAATGGTTGAGGTTTGATCACATTGTAAGGTTTGAATGATATTGGAACTGGTGCTGGTATGTCATCATCATGCACCTGGAACTTTCTTTTTCTTGTATACACCTTTTTGGGAGAAGGTGTTTTTGTTTGAATTTTTGGAGCAGAAGGGATTATGGCTTATGTAGTAGTGTTTGAGGTGATGGGTGACTGACTAACAACTGTTGAAACAACTGGTGTCTCAACCACTGTTGTCACTACAATTGTTTATGTATCAAATGTTATCTTCTGCTTTATGGCAGGTGGTGTTTGCTGTAAAGATGTAGTTTGTGGTGTAACAGTGGGTTGAATGGTGGTTGATGAAATGATGAGGGCAGTGGTTGAAATAACATCTGTTGAAACCACTGAAGTATCAACAGCTGTTGATATAACAGGTGTCTCAACATCTGTTGGTTTGGAGGTTTGATGTGAGGAACTTTTGGGGATTTGAGGAGTGTGTTTGGTGGTTTTGGAAGCTATGGTGGTTTTGGGTTGGCTAACCTTTCTGGTAGTCTTTCTTCTTTTTGTAGAAGTACCCTGCTCTTCCTTTTCCATCATAACTTTCTTCTCTTGTTCAAATCTTTTTGACCCTTTTATTTCCATAGACTCTTTCTTGTTTGCTTTTAGACCAGCAAATGCATTTTGAGTCACATCAACCTTTTTAGAACCATCTGGCCTTGGAATTTCTACCACAAGTTTGGACATTGGATCTACTGGCAGATATAGACCTTCTTTTCCCTTTTTACCTTTCTCCCCCTTTTTGGCATCATCGGGGTTTTCAATAAAAACAACTGTAGGAGGAGAAGTGCCAGTGGTTTGAAGCAAATGGGCCTTGATTGCCTTTATATCAGCTTGAGTATCTTTGTACCTAGCTTCCATCATGTTTTTGAACATTTGAAGTTGAATTTCATGCTGGTGATCAGCATATTGCCTTTTTTTGATGAAGCATAGGTTGAAATAAGTGTCATAGCTCAGTGGGAGATGGAGCAGATGTTGCAGCAGTGGGTGTAGCCTTTTGAGATTGTAACAACTGTTGCAGCATATTTTTGATATCTGCAACAGAGGTTTCAATTTTATCAACCCTCTCCATCAATTCTTTATATTTTAAACCATTACCCAACTTAATGGGATCATCTAATTTCCCACTGACAGTGGTTGTATCAGCAGTTGACTTAGGGAAAGTTTCCCAAAAATCATCCACTGATACCCCTTGTTCTTGGTACTGGGGACTTCTCTCCTCAGCAGAGGTTACCAAAGTAAACACACCAGTGGGTACTGTATACACACTAGTAGTCACCTTGGTTCCCAAATAGGAAATTGCCTTCAAGGGAGTCCGAGTAATGAAACAACTGGCCAGGTGTAAATCAGTGGATTCAACACCTGTAGTTGCTGCTCCACTTGAACTACCACCAAGAGTTACATGTTTGGTGCTTTGAACTGAAAAGGTTTGAAAAGTGACCCCAATAGGAAGCGTATGAGGCAATATGATTCCCAAAGATCTGTAAAGATCTAGGAGTCGTCTAGGAAGTAGGGGTATTCAGAAATATTCGTATCCGAAAATCCAATCCAAATTATCCGATATCTGAATCCGAAATATCCAAAAATTCGGATATCCGAAATTCGGATTCAGATAGTGATTTTAAAAATTTTCGGATATTTCAGATATCCAAAATATCCAAAAATATCCGAAATACCCGAAAAATATCTGAAAATATCCGAAATACCTGAAAAATATCTGAAATATCCGAAAAGGTATGAAAAGGTCTAGGAAGCGTATAGGGCAATATGGTTCTCTTATCAATAAAGTATAGGAAGCGTATAGGGCAATACGGTTTCCCTGTCACTAAAGTATACGAAGCGTATAAGGCAATACTATTCCCCTGGTCCCCTAATATGTTACCAAACTTATCCCTATATACATATACACTTATCCACAAGGATACATGGACAAAAATATAAAAATATATATCTGATGTGCACAAAGTGGTCTAATTAAACTAACGAATTTTAACCCTAAACTAAATACTCTAAGTTTTAAATTTATAACTAAGATTCTCTAAAACCTAGACCACACAACCGACAAGTGTACTGATCAATGTAGTACAACCTAAGAAGTCAGAGTTGACGACGGGCCAATGGGAAATCCCGTTTTACCCGCTTTGGGCTACCCTTATGCGGGCCCAACTACGAACAAGCCCAAATAACAAGCTGCCTTGCCCATTAAGGTTCCCTTCGTTTGTAATGAGCGGGAAACCGTAATCAGAAGGGGCAGGCCTCATTTAATGTTTGATAAACAGAGGATCTTGGCTGGCAATCGTACTTCTCCGGCCAGAACATTAAATAAGGTTGCCATCATACCGTTAGGGGTCAGACACGTGTCTGAACCCCTCAAGAGCCCGCAGAATCCATTGGATCACCTTGATAAAATATCTCACATGTGGAAAAAGGGCCAGGGATTATATAAGAGCTACAGAGGATGGCCACAAGGCAGATCGGAGGTATCACATTTAATATTCTCTCATTTACTCTTCTCTCATTAATTCCGACCAACATTCCTATACATTCAATACACACACACGTATTTATTGGATTCACACCAAAGAGGAAACATTCCGGTGATCACACTCATCGGAAGAAGCTCCTCTCACTCTCCGGCATGTTTACTTACTCTCACGCCGGAGCTTGGTCACGGATCCCCCTCCCGGGACCCTCCGTGACGAGGCTAACGGTTTATTCTTTTGTAGCTTCAAGGAACAGACTATCTTGACGTCAGTGAAGATCCATTTAACCTCAGCCGGGATTTGGGTATTCGACATTGGCGCCATCCATGGGACATCAGCCTGACCGGTGTCTCCACACTGAACTTCGACATTAAAGATAACCCGTTTCAGAAATGACAAACATGGATGCTACACCCGGTTCACACATCACCCAGACGGTACAAAATGACCATGACAAAGTCACAGTAGAAGACATAACTTATGAGGACGAGAACGAGAACCAGGTGGAAATCCTGGAAGGAGAAGGGGCCATCACTCCAGACTTTATCGCCATGCATAAGGACAAGTTAAAACAGTGTCTCGCAGATCTAGAGAGACAAGAAAAGCTTAACAGTCTTAGGGCGAAACTGTCTTTCGATACACCTTCCAACCAGGATGAGGTAAACCCCAAGAGCAAGTGCAGTGGTAGCGCCCACTAGAAACATTCATGACAGCCCTTAGACAGATGTCCTCGGAAGAAAGAGAAGACCTCATCACGGGAAAGAGACCAAAGGGAAAAGGAAAAGAGAAAGAAAACCCAAGCGGTGACGGTCTAGACCAACACTACCTTCCTCGGGACCTGGCTGAAGTCTCAAAGTTCACTCGAAGGATAGCAGAAGCACCTATGCCCCCCAAAACAAAACTACCTCCGAACTTCGACCGGTATGACGGGACGAGAGACCCCGAAGATCATCTTCATGCCATCAGGGGAGCAGGACAACTAGGGCGGTGGCCCATGCCAGTCTGGTGCCATATGTTCGTACAGACCCTGACGGAGGGGGCCCGGCTCTGGTTTGACAGCCTCCCTCCTGGGGGAATTGACAGCTATGAAGAACTAAGTGAAAAGTTCCTGAGGAACTTTGGTCAACAAAGAAAAGTGGTCAAGAACCCAAACGAGATCTTGCACATAAGGCAGCGGGATAACGAACGGATAGACCAATACATGGAAAGGTTTGTCAAGGAAAGCATGAATATCAAGGACGTCCCGGAGGTCATGAAAATCAGCGGTTTCATAAACGGACTGAAACATGCACAACTATGCGGGAAACTGGGGGAAGAGTTCCCCCACTCGTTTGACAGTCTCATGGACAGAGTCAGAGCCTTCGTTAGGGGCAAAGACATAGTCAGCAAAGCCAAGGAGACGGACGCCCCACCCCGGAGGGTCACCCCGATTGCAAAACCTCCTGATAAAGGTACACCCTATTCTCAAAAGCCTGCTTTTGATAGAATGTTGCATGATAGGGCAAGACCCTCATACTCCCCGTATAGACCTCGGGGGAGAGGCCAATCCCCCTATTCTGACAGCTTCACCCCTCTCACCAAGACCCCTAGTGAAATATTGGCCACCGAGAGGGTGAATAACTCCTTCCCAAGGCCACCACCCATAAAACCTGGGCCAAAGGCATAGCCAAGCGAGTATTGTGACTTTCACAAAGGATTTGGCCATAAGACCGATGATTGCATGTACTTAAAGAGGGAAATAGAAGCCGCGGTGAAAACGGAAAAACTGGCCCATCTGGTTAAGGAAATTAAGGAAGGAGGGGGGATCGTAGAGGGAAAGATGCAAGGGAGCCTGGGAGGGCAGATGTAGATATGATTAGAAGAAGGAATGAATTTGATACCACCAGAAGTGTAAATGCCAGAATCCTGGGCTCCCCGGACTGCATGAAAGCTCCCATCCTGATGCCACACTTGGAGGAAAGTGAGGTGCAGCGGCTCCCACTAAACATCTCAGCCATAATAGCCGGTCACAAAGTGGCCAGAATACACGTGGACGGGGGATATGGGGTAGAAGTTATATACGAGCACTGTTTCCTCAGGTTTGACAGGGATATAAGAGACAGGCTTGAGGAGGACTCCATCCCTCTAGTAGGATTCAACAACAGTGTGTCACACCCCCTGGGAAAGATCAGACTCCCAGTTACAGTTGGGGTAGGAGATCACGTTCGAACTATAAACCTAACTTTTACGGTGGTCCGGGCACCCTCAAAATACAACGCAATCCTGGGAAGACCTGGAATTTTGGACTTGCAAGCACAAGCATCCACCCCACACGGAGCCTTAGTGTTCCAGACGCCAAAGGGCTTGGCCTGGGTAAAGTCTGCATACGAAGTAGTTTCTTCCGTATCTGAGGGGGAAACATCCGAGAAGCCCCAGAAAGAGGGGGTCGAGGAATGGGTCCTTAGCGACAGGTTCCCGGAGCAGACGGTTAAAGTAGGAAGCCACCTGAGTGACAAGTGCAAGAGTGCTCTCAAGGAATTGCTCCTTCTCAACATTGATGTGTTTGAATTTCAACATGGGGATATGACAGGAATCCCAAGGAGCCTAACTGAACACCGGCTGAATACGTACACTTGGGTAAAGCCGGTAAAGCAGAAAAAACGAAGCATGGGTCCTAGTAAAAGGAGGGCTGCCTGTGAAGAGACCAGTAAGCTGCTCAGAGCCGGAATAGTAAGGGAAGTGAAGTACCCATCTTGGGTTGCTAACCCAGTCATGGTTTAGAAGAAAGACGGGGGATGGAGGATGTGCATTGACTTCCAAGATCTAAACAAAGCATGTCCTAAGGACTGCTACCCCCTCCCAGAAATAGACGTCCAGGTGGATTCCCTATCCCAATACCCCCTGAAATGTTTCCTAGATGCCTATAAAGGATACCATCAGATTCAAATGTCAATAGAGGACGAGGAAAAAACCGCCTTCATCACGAACGAAGGGACATTTTGTTATACCAAGATGCCCTTCGGTCTTAAAAACGCTGGGGCCACATATCAAAGATTTATGAACGACCCTCTTCAGGGAACAACGGGGGAGGAACTTGGAGGTATACGTTGATGACATCGTTATCAAAAGCCTGACCGAGATGGCCATGATAGATGACATAGCCGAGACCCTCCGCACTATGCAAGATGTGAATATGAAGCTAAACCCCAGGAAGTGCTGTTTTGGGGTAGAAGAGGGAAAATTCTTGGGGGTAGTAGTCCCTAAGGGCGGAATCAAAGTTAACCTGGAGAAAACTCAAGCTGTGACTGAAATGCGGTCTCCTAGGTCCCTGAAGGACATCCAGCAGCTGAACGGGAGGCTAATCGCATTAAACCGTTTTTTGTCAAAAGTAGCTAACAGGACTCTCCCCTTCATGAAGGTGCTGAAGGACTGTCTCCAAACAAACAGGTTTAAATGGACCTCCGAGGCTGAGGCTGCCTTTCAAGAAATGAAAGCTTATATCTGCAAACTCCCAACATTGGCCACCCCAGTACCCGGAGAGCAGCTCCTCTTATATCTATCCGCCTAAAAAACAACCATAAGTGCGGTCATGATGGTGGAACGGGAGAAAAAGCAAATACCGATCTACTTCATCAGTAGAACACTTAAAGGCCCTGAAGAACGCTACATGCCTCTGGAGAAGTTAGCATTGGCCCTTGTTTTCGCATCCCGGAGACTCAGGAGATATTTCCAAGGGCACAAGATCACCCTAATGACTGATCAACCCCTCCAAAAGGTACTCAGGAGGCCAGAGCTGTCGGGGTGGTTGGCTAAGTGGGCCGTGGAACTGGGAGAACACTCTTTAGAGTTCAAACCCAGGACAACCATGAAAGGACAAATACTGGCCGATTTCTTAGCAGAAGTCCCTGAGGATGAAGAAAAAGAACTCCTAAAATGGGAGGCCTTGGAGAAAAAAGAGAAAGAAATGGAAGACGAGGCAGTGTGGAAGCTGTTCACAGATGGAGCCTCTAGCGAAGAAGGGAGCGGAGCGGGCATTACTTTGAAAAGCCCTGAAGGAGTTGAGCTAACCTATGCCATAAGACTGGATTTTGAAAACACCAACAATACTGCAGAATATGAAGCCCTTCTAGCAGGGATGAGATTGGCAGAAAAGATGAAAGCGAAGCATGTGGAAGCCAGTACTGACTCGCAGCTGGTAGTCAAACAATACCAAGGAGAATATGAGGCCAAAGACAACATCATGGCTCAATACGTGGCAAAGGTCAAAGAGATGGCCAAGGCATTCAGAACTTTTAAGCTGGAATACATCCCCCGCGGGAGAAACAGAAAATCTGACGCCCTCAGTAAGCTAGCCTCAGTAGCATTTGACCACCTAGCCAGAGAAGTCAAAGTGGAAGTCCTAACCTCTCCCTCCCTCAGCACAAAGGAGGTAGCTACGGTTGAGAATGTACAGGAGACTTGGATGACACCAATCGTAAAGTTCCTCCAGGACGGGACACTACCCGAGGGAGACTGGGCGGCTAGGAAGATAAGGGTAAGGGCCTTGCAATATGAGATGATTGATGGAGAACTATACCGGAGGTCATACCTGGGCCCATCCTTGAAGTATGTTGACATGGAAGAAGCTGAGTATGTGATTAGGGAGATGCATGAGGGAATTTGTGGAATGCATTCGGGGCCAAGGACGATAGTAGTAAAGGCAATGAATGTGGGATTCTATTGGCCTCGAATGTACGAAACAGCATCCGAAGAGGTTAAGAAATGTGATAATTGCCAGGTACATGCACCTATGACTCATCGACACAAACACCCGATGATACCAGTCTCAACATCCTGGCCCTTCCAGAAGTGGGCCATCGACATAATCGGGCCATTTCCGGAGGGTCCAGGACGAATCAAGTATGTGGTTGTCGCTATTGATTATTTCACCAAGTGGATTGAAGCAAAGCCCTTGGAAAAAATAACCGGGGAACAGATGAGGCGATTCGTACTAGATAACATCATCTGCAGGTACGGGGTCCCAAAAGAGCTGGAAGACCATTCAAGCCATGGTGCGAGTAGATGCACATACAGCAGGTGTTCACCTCCATCACTCATGCCTAAAGCAATGGACTGGTAGAAAGAGCCAACCAAAGCGTTATCAAAGGGATGAAGAGAAGACTAGGGAGGAAACAAAAAGGATGGCTGGAGGAGCTACCGTTCGTACTGTGGGCATACAGGACCACCCCCAAGAACTGCAACGGGGAAACTCCTTTTAGCCTGACTTACGGGACTGAGGCAGTCGTCCCAGCTGAGATAGGATCCCCGACTGCAAGGATGAAGCTCAGGGAGGCGGAGAACGAACAGGACCTCCGGATGAACCTGAACTTACTGGAAGAAAGGAGAGAAGTGGCAGCGGTCAAGGAGGCTAAGTATAAGAAACAGCTGGAAAGCTATTACAATGCCAAGATGAAGAAGCTTAACCTAGTCCCGGGAGATTTGGTCCTGAGAGCAAATGAAGCCAGCCTGCAGGAGAGCACTGGAAAGTTAGGACCCAATTGGGAAGGGCCCTATCGTGTCGTATGGGCAAATGGCAAAGGAAGCTGCAAATTGGAAACTCTCCAAGGCAAGGAGGTCCCCAGGACGTGGAACCTCATGCAACTTAGGAAGTACTACATATGAGGGGTTTATCCCCAGGAAAAACGGCCAAGAGCCACTTTTGTAATATTTAAACTATTAATCTGGGGCTCCCCCAAGAAAAGATCTTTTGTAACAACTTATGCTGGGAAGTTTAACACCCAAGAAGTAAATGATAAACGGACAACTAACCTATCCTCTTTTGGTAAAATAACAGGTGTTATAACCAGGCAGACGTGCCCAGGAATACGATAAACCTAACCAATAAATGAACACACGTGTATAAGGTATATCAAACATACCAAAAGCCCGGCTGTGGGGCAAAATAGGGTCTAGCTAACCCAAAAAGAGCGGACAAAACAAACCAAAAACATAATCTCACATTATAAACCTATCCAGTGATTGGCCTCGAACAGACAATCTTGGTTTTTCAAACAAACCATAAATACAATACACTTCTGTAAGCAAACTACAAAAAGAAGTCTTTTTTTTATTTATTTGCAAAATAAATGTACAAAGAAAAGCCTTAACAACTTTGGCAAAAGCAAAAAGCATACAAAACAACAAACACAACAAACTTAGACCAAAGCACATCTTCTGGCAAAACACCCAAAGGTCTTCAGGGAAATGCCAACTTGATTCCTGGCAAAAAGCCCCTGCAACATGAAAAACCACAACAAGAAACAAGCAAAGGCGAGAAAACAACAAACAGTCATAAAGTTGCATGATTCGATACCAAGGAGGCCCCCAACACAAAGGACCTCCTTCCAAACAACCAAAAAAGTTTAAGTATCCTAGAGTAGGCAAGTTATCCAAATTACAACCATATCGAAAAGAGTTAATGTTTGGAAATCACTGGGGATTACCCCCAGACAAAGACGGTGGAGATGAAGGACCAGCAGAGGAAAACAGGGCTTTCAGTTCGTCGATTGATATCATGGGATGCTCCAGGATTTTCTTAAGAATGGCCGGGGTTTTACGCCCAAACTCCTCATCCAGCTTGGATAATCTCTTCTTTGCTTTGGAGTTGTAAAGCGGAGTCTCTTTTCTGCCCAGGCCCTGAGCAGAGTAGATATAGCCATCCTTTAGCCCAGCCTGGTAGCCAACATCCCGGTACGCCCTATACACTTCCTCCAAACCGTTTTTAAAATCCTCTGACTGAGAAACAGCAATAAGGAAGGCCCCGAAACCCTCAGTAATTAGCCAATGTTTCTCCTTAGCCAGTCGCTGATTATCATCACAGGTTATCCCATAGTCGGCATACATAATGTTTAATTGCTCCTGGGAAACGGAGCCAACCTCCTTCAGATGCTTTAGCTCAGCAACCAACTCTTCCTTCTCTTCCACCAACGCCGCCATCTCCTTTTCCCAGGCTCGCTCCTTCCTCTCTAACATGGCTCCAGCCCCCTGGATAGGAAACATCACAAAAAAATCCAAAAAAAAAAACAGTTGGAAAATAAAAAAAGGGGGGAGAAGGCTATGTACCTTCTCCTCCTGTAACTTCCTCTCAGCTTCGACCACTTGACACCTAAGTCTGGCAACAACAGACCGGGAGGTTTTAAGCTCACCCTTGAGACCTTCATTTGTCCTCCTCAAATCATCAATCCGCTGCAGCATGCCAGCACCCCTGAAAAAAGTTTCACAAAGAGACATGCTATATTGATCCTCGAAAAGATCATCCCTCAAAGCAGAATTTACGAATTTATGGGAGGGCGGAACAACATGACTCAGGAAGTCCCTAGCAGCCTCAGGAGTCCCTATCACCGAGGAGTGAGTTACTTTCCATTTAGGGACATAGGTGAAGGGAATAGCATCAGCAAACAGAGGAGCCAAAGGGGACCGATGGGTAAGATTCTCAGGTTCAGTAGGTTTACTGGTCCCTGTAGCATGAAGAGGTGAGAGTTCAAAGGCTGAGGTAAAGTGAGCCAGGTCTACTTCTGGAGTTTTGTCCCGAGCACGGGAAGAAGAGGGGCCAGTGGGGATCTCTATGGGATCATGAGAACTCCCCTGCATAAAAAGAAAAAGAACATCAGAAATAAAACAGAAATGAGACAGATAGACAAGAAGGAAAAAGGACTCACCAACAAAGGTGCACTCACAAGACTTGAAGACCTCAGGTGCTTGGACAAAGAACCCTTTACCCCAATAAGGGGAAGGTCAGAAACAGTCTTCGAGGAAGGAGGGGGCTTCTGCCCACTGGCACTCTGGAGCCTTTTCCGGATATCATGAGAAACAGGGGCTGGCTGAGGACTCACAGCTTTCCTCTTACGAACTAAACGAACCTCCAGAGCTTCATCATCGCTTTGATCAGAATGCTTGACAGGGACAGGATCAGGGGAACTCTCCTCCCCATCAGAGGAGGTTCCCTCATCCCCTTCTACAGCAACGGAGCCCCCTCCCTGGGTAGACCCCCCCGGTAACCTGCACCATCCCACTCCGGTTCAAGCCCGGATCAACTTCATCGCCAACTACAAACTTCACATCCTTAGAATCTCCCTGAAGCAGCCTCCATAAAGTCAACTCTGTGAAGGAAAGACACTAAAGATGACTACACAAGTACCAAGAAACAAAAAACAAACAAATGCATACCCAAGGCAGAAAGATACCTTTTTTACCAAAGAAAGCCTTGGGACGAACAGGGTAAGAGGGACTCAACCCTCCCATGGCTAAGATTCCCTCAGAAAAGGTGAATGCTCTCGTAGGGTTTTCACACATGCGTTTCCATTGAACAGTCTCATTAGCTGATAGGGTAGGAACAATATCTTCAATAGGGGCGTCGACATCCTTGGGCAATGGGGATTCTGGTATCATAGCAGCAGAGACAAAAATAAACCTACTTTTCCAATCCTTCGGGTAAGTGGAAGTTGGCATAAAGGTGTAACAGGGGTTTGACACGTTGTTCTGTCTCTTGGCAAAGGTAAACCAATCTCCGTCGGAGATCAGTTTGTAAAACATACAAAATAAGGGAATGGAAGGTTCACCGGAAATGGCCGCACAGGACAACTCGAAGTGCACCACTCTCATCAACCCTAAGGGATGCAGCTGAGAAAAGTGAACCCCAAAATGACGAAGCAGAGCAACCTTGAAAGAGGAAAGGGGATATCGAACTCCGCAGGAGGAAAAAGCCAAGGTATAAAGAGGGATCCTATCCGGTGTGAATACTGCCGATTCATTAGGACCCGGCAAGGTGGGGGAAAACTGTTCAGGGATGTTATATGTCTTAACAAAAGACTTTAAGTCCTTTGCCGTCAAGACAGACTTGATTACAGAACGGTCGGAGCGACTCATGATCGGAGAAGAAATGATGATCGGAGGAATTATGACGGACAAAGAGAAGGAACCAGAAGGTTTAGATAGGAAATTTGAAAAGGTATAGGGTATTTAAAGAGGATAACTGACACACAGGAAACTGTCCTGTCATCAGTCCCTTCAAAATTCAAAAATGCACGTGTCTCTAGGGGATTAACTCCCGCTATAGGCGTCCGGCGACATGATGGCTGGTGGGAGCAATTAATTATAACTGATCAGGAGTGGGCCCACACTCGAAGCCCAAAGAAAAGAAAAACCCCTTTTGAACAGCTATGATTCAGGCCCGGATCATGAGCCTCGGGTCTCAGAACCAGGGACTAAAGATGACTTGACGACGGGCCAATGGGAAATCCCATTTTACCCGCTTCGGGCTACCCTTATGCGGGCCCAACTACGAACAAGCCCAAATAACAAGCTGCCTTGCCCATTAAGGTTCCCTTCGTTTGTAATGAGCGGGAAACCGTAATCAGAAGGGGCAGGCCTCATTTAATGTTTGATAAACAGAGGATCTTGGCTGGCAATCGTACTTCTCCGGCCAGAACATTAAATAAGGTTGCCATCATACCGTTAGGGGTCAGACACGTGTCTGAACCCCTCGAGAGCCCGCAGAATCCGTTGGATCACCTTGATAAAATATCTCACATGTGGAAAAAGGGCCATGGATTATATAAGAGCTACAGAGGATGGCCACAAGGCAGATCGGAGGTATCACATTTAATATTCTCTCATTTACTCTTCACTCATTAATTCCGACCAACATTCCTATACATTCAATACACACACACGTATTTATTGGATTCACACCAAAGAGGAAACATTCCGGTGATCACACTCATCGGAAGAAGCTCCTCTCACTCTCCGGCAAGTTTACTTACTCTCACGCCGGAGCTTGGTCACGGATCCCCCTCCCGGGACCCTCCGTGACGAGGCTAACGGTTTATTCTTTAGTAGCTTCAAGGAACGGACTATCTTGACGTCAGCGAAGATCCATTTAACGTCAGTCGGGATTTGGGTATTTGACAAGAGTATCGAACCCACGAGACTCCTAAGAAGTCGTTGGTACATCACCTGCTTTTGGAGGCCGATGAGGTTCAGATGCCTCAGATGGCTGACCATGAGTGCGGGTAGGATGATGTTGAGGTCCCGCCTCAGCATGAATAGGGGGATCATCAGCACCCACATAGAGTTTATCGTGCGGTTAGGTTGCCTTGATCAACCAACTGTCTTCTCAATAGGTTTTTGCGTAACAAGAATGAGAAGATGCAGCTTCTGACACTGTCGGATGCATGATGACATGGGGTGGCTGATGACTGGCATGATGACATGGGGTGGCTGATGACAGGCATGGGTGAAATGTATAAGTATATGGGTATATCGGTTCCACCCCGTCCACCACCACGAGTTTATCCGGACCGGGGCCCGTTCTATATGCAACAGCCTGACCCGTCCATACCATCCTTTACCCAGCCCATCCCGTCCATGCAAGTATGTTATCTTATTTTTATTTCATTTATCTACGAGCAATTTAATGTTATGTAATAGGTATTTTGTTTAAATTCTTATAGCCTTATGGTCTGTCCTATACGCAGCCTGACTTTTTGATGCCGCATTTTCCTAAGTCCGGCCAGACCATGCCGCTCTTTCCTCTGACCGACATTTCCATGCAGCTAAGTTATTTTGTTTTTATTTCATTTTCTACGAACAATTTTAATGTTATGTAATGAGTATTTTGTTTAAATTGTTTATAGGCTCCAAGCATGTCCTATAAGCGGCACAACCCGTCACCCTCTACTAGGCGAGGCCCGAACTTTACGGAGGAGGAGCTCACTGAGTCTGACACGGATTGATGATAATAGTCGTTTATGTTATTTTTATATGATGCAGTACTGTACGAACAGTTGAATCTAATTTTCATGTAATATTTGTTTGATTTGGATATGTTTGTTTTGATAAGTTACTAGTGGGAAGGCCCGCACGTTGCAGCGGGTGTCCCGACTAATATCAGATTCAATTATGTCTATTACGAACCACAACTGATATTCAATATATGAATTATGTAAGTTTCGTATATTTTCTTTTGTGTACCTCAACAATGTCATCAAAGGAAGATAAAAGAATTTGAACTTTTACACATCCATTTTCATCCTAAAATTCTAAATCTGTACTACACCAACTTACATTGAAAGTCAACTGAAGTCTACTAAGATAAAGAATGAATAGATAGATTTGAAAAGATCCTCAAAACATTTCAAATCTTTAACACACTCTAGAACTCTCAAATTGATTCGACAAATAAGGTTCAGATCTCAAGCACACGGACATCCATCAAATTGATATTGACCTCAACTACACATAGATTACTTCTGATTAAGCAAAAATAAAGCATAAAAACCCATATATTGTAACAACCCATGTTCGGGAAGTCAAAGTCAAGGTCAAAGTCAAAGGAAGAAAAGATTGCTAATTGCGATCTGTCACTCCTTGCTTAACTACGGATTTGACCACCTTGACTTATAACTAGTTGTGTAGTTAAATTGCTTTAGTTGTATTATGTGGAGTACATGTGTGACACCTGTGCCTCCACGACCATCAAACAAGTACCAAATCAATGAAATATTGAGTTTCATACTTGGGATTTGTATAAATATGTGTATCATGTGCACATATCAAATTCATGTTCGATTTCGAGCTTTAAATCGCTTTCTGGAAGGTTATACGCAATCTGTTGCGTAAATATAACCAGTTTAATGCAACAAACACTCCAGAAACCGTGATATAGGCTTAACATACCTTAAATAACCTTTACATAACTTAGAAATAAGTTTTGGATGGTTTGGTGTGTCAAAATCAAGTTTGTTCGATCGCAAGGACTATTTGCGTCAAACTGTGAAACTATACCGATTTTTATAGTAATGAACGTTCCAGAACTTTATCATAAGTTAAACATTCCCTAAATATACTTTACATAGCTTAGAAATAGGCTTTGAGGTGTTTTGGTGCCCAAAATAAACTTTATTGATCAATAGGGACTAAATGCGTCAAAAAGTGCATAAGCTTACATTTTCGCGCATATCTTATGTTCTATATATATTTTGGACCTCCAAAAATTTTTGTAATCATTAAAATATTTTATTTTAGTGATTGGCATGATAAAATTCCACTCATCGCGTAATTTGGATCGTTTTTGCGTTCGTTACGATTTCCGTCTTAATTAACCGAACAACGCAACCGTACGACCGTACGACCAAACGAACCGACATCCGAGATATTTTTGAGCACATTTCAAGTTCCCTATACTTTAATTTTATTTTAGAGCCTTGAAATGGGGTTAACGGGTCTTAAAAGTGCCAAAATTCAAGTTTTACAAGTACATGGACCATTTTTGAAATTTCTGGCAGATACATTGAATTTGGTCCATTTTTGAGGTTTTGATGGTTTTAACCCAAGGTTTTGCACTCTATGGGCTGGAATTTGATGGTTTTAAATATTCCCATGGTTTTGAAAACCATGTGCCCAAATGGAGGGCCAAGATCGAAGCACGAAATGCGAGAAACGATCCTAACTGTTCTCCGAAATCTATAAATACCCAAGCTCTCATTCCATTTTCCTCACACCTTGATCTAATTTTATGCTCTAAGTTGAAGCTTTATGCTTCATACCTGAGTATTTAGATCAAGTTCTTCCTATATTGGACCCTTTGTAAGTTTCTTTCATGCTTTTATGCGTTTTTAAGCGTAAAAGTCAAAACAATGTTTGACTTTCAGCTTTGACCAGTCTTTGGTTAACACGAAGTTCGTTTGAACTTCGCAACGTGAGCATAATCACGATGGTTATAGTCCCGTGTGACTATACCTACTGATTACCACGTTGATTAGGTGTAGTGACGAGTCATAGTTTCGGTCAAAATGCGCGTTTATGCGTATTTTGCAACCAAACTATTCTTGGGTATCAAAACCGTTTGTTTTGATATCAAGCTTGTTTTCTAACTTCGTTAAACATGTTTTAACATGTTTAACTCGTCACTTTTAGATTAGTGCTTATATAGGGTCGTGAGATAAGCGGTCTAAACAACCGCTTAGTCTTTCAAACCCGACCCGTTTGGTCGATCATTAGGATCCGACCAAGCATATATTGTGACCATAGTTGTATAGGGAATAACCTTCCAAGGTTATACCTTATGGTCACTTCGTTTAAGTAGTTGTATGATAGGTAGTTTATATGCCTTAGGAAAATGACCAAAATGCCCTTTTTATGCATAAATTTATTTTAAGCATATGTAACCTAAATTTTGACATCTAAACTGATTAGGCAACATTATTAGATGTGTTAAGGCATACAATACTTGTCATAGGACTAGTTAGGCAGTCCGAACACGTTTTACACGAACGACGTGTTAAAGTAGCGTAAGCTACTTAAACGGGTCATAATGGGTCGTAACTTAGGTTAGGTTTCGTTTTAGTATGTAGGCTTTGTTAAACCATATCATATGAGTTCCAACACTCATTTGGTTTACGAAACCTCATCCTATCCGATCTTCCGATTTAGGTCCGGTTATTAATGTAGTTACCCATATTAGGTGACGTTTGATTTCTGTGATCCCTCTAGCTTTGCTTGGTTGTTATTCAAGACTTCTAAGCATCCTCAAGTGAGTACATAGTCCCCTCTTTTACCGTTTTAAACCGTTTTGGGGTGATTCATATGTGTCAAATGTTTTCGAGTCTTTTAAACAAATGCTATGGTTTATATTACTATTTGATTTATGTGAACCGTTTGTAACTGTTTGATTTATTTGAACCATTTGTAACTGTTTGATTATGTGAACCGTTTGTAACTGTTTGATTATGTGAACCATTTGTAACTGTTTGATTATATGAACTGTTTGTAACTGTTTGATTATGTGAACCGTTTGTAACTGTTTGATTTATGTGAACCGTTTGTAATTGCTTGAACCATTGGGTTAGGGAAGTGATTAGGTAACGAGGCGGGTGTGATGTGTTAAAAGCATGGTGGATACGCCGCTGGTACTTCGTATATATAAGTGTTTTTAACACATTATATATCGTTGCGTTATCTAGATCACTTGGGCAAGGTTATCAAAACGAGGTATTATTACAAGGTTTTTCTAACAATATAAACCATTCGAGTTTTATTTCAAAAACAATTTACAATTTGGATTTTTTATAAACAAATGTTTTGAGTTAAGATTCATGGCATCGAGGTTTTACAAATTATAATTTAATCTGCTTTGACTTGGTTATTTAAAATTTTAATATAAACGTTTTACAAAACTTGGTTTTCTAAATATCAATTAACAAAGTCATTTGAGTTATTTCAAATGTAAACGAGCCATGAATCCGACATTCACATAAAACCTATGTACTCGCTGGCATTTTTATGCTGACGTATTTTCACATATGTTTCAGGTACCATAGTTGATGATGTTTGATGATGATATTGGTGCACGCTCACATAGGAATGGACGAGGCCTTAGTGACTTAATAACAATGGAAGTTAATTTGTTCATGTTTTGTTTCTAATTTAAAATGTAATGTAATACACTTAATTCAATAAAACAAAACTTCAATACATGTGTTATGAAACAATGATTCTGTTACGACACTCCCCGACGTTTCCGCCACGATTTGTTGTTTTACGTGGTCGGGGTGTGACAACATGTTAATAAATCGCTACTTAATCGCATATTAATTGCTAATCGACTTATCGCTAATCGCATCGCTACCGCATCCGCAACCCGAATTATGCGTTCTGGATATTGTTTTACGTGTGTGTGTTTATTATGTGTTACCTGTGCATGTTATGTTTATGTTGAGGTGTTAATCGCAAACGCAATCGCAATTCTATCGCATCGTAATCTAATCGCGAACGCTAAACGCAAGTTATTTATAGTGATTGTATATTAGATATAGTAGTTAGGTTATTTGTGTAACTATTGAGTAATACTATCGCATCGATCGCTCGAAACGCATCGCAACGCTCAACACACGAATCGAAACGACAAAACTCAACTCGCCGGACACCAGGATCGAGTGGCCAACCGACCGAGCGGCCATCCGATCGGATTGCCATCCGATCGGATTGCCACCCGATCGGTGACCTATTCGACACCTTGTTACCCTTTCCTCTTTTGGAAACCCTATAAATACCCCTCCTATCACATCATTTGTAATGTGACAACTCCCTCACTCGACCAACAGTGTTCAAGCCTCCTTTCTCTCGATTTCTCGCGATACTTGTAAGTTTTCAACCTAAATCTTGTACTTCTATGATCTACACGCACTTCTTCATCTTTTTCACCTTTGAAACTTAACTTTTAACCGTAAAATCAAAGGATTTGAGGTGTTCTAGGGTGATGTCATCATGGAGTTCTTATGAACTTCAAGTTTTGGCCTCATTCCACCTAAAAAAACTTAGATCTGAGAGATTTCCACATGAATAAACAAAGATCTTGCATAGATCTGAACATTTTCAAGGATAAAAGGATTGAAAGATACCTATCCAACTTTCTTTCAACTCTTTTGCACTCAAAACCGATAGAATCGGGGCTCATTCTGATCTTCTACTCATTCTTAGTGAAGTATTGGTTCAAGATCTGATTTCTATCAAAGGGACAACCGATCCCGGGTTAAACATAAACAACCGTCATGAACCAGTAAACAGATCGGACTAGGGTGATTCCTGTTCGATCGAACAACTTGGGTCATGATGGGGTTTCTATTGTTTAGCACGAGGTCATACCATCTCGATCAAACCGTAAACTTAACAAACCTCTAGGTTGCAAAAGATCAGACCGCGGGACGGATCGCCGTCAGATAAACTGTAAACTTAACAAACCTCTAGGTTGCAAAAGATCAGACCGCGGGACGGATCGCCGTCAGATCGGATTGCCATCCGATCGTACCGCAATCCGATCAGATTGCACTTGAGGATTTCACACTTTGACAATTTTTAACATGTTCAATGCATAGTCAATTCCAACAGACTGTCACTCGATTGGTAGACCATCCGACGGGGTGTTGATCCTGCTGTGAACTTGTCCTCTGAGAAATACCTCGCCGAACAGATTGCCGTCCGATCAAACTGTCGTTCGATCGATCGCCCTGAAAGGTAGAGATACTTCTCAGTTTTCAAAATGCTACAACGAAAACTTCAAAAGGCAAGCCATCATACATAAACACATCCATCCCAAACAAGTGTCAATCCGACCGAATGGCCATCCGAATGGATGACCATCCGAATGGATTGACATCCGATCGAATGGCCATCCATTCGTATTGCCATCCGTTCGGATGAGCACTCGTCACTTGTTCACTTTGCATCGTTTTACACGCCTCTTATCGCCTATGCTATCGTTCTGACCAGGCTAATCTCACTCTAGCGCTCCCTTCAATCCATTAACTTCCATCGCTGTGAGTATACTCGATCCCTTTTTGCTTTACGCACTTTTGGGTGTTACATACGTTACTTATTCTAAATCACATCGAACACACAACGCAAACACTATTTATACGCTGATCGCTATTGCATGTTATACGTGACTCGATGAATGCCTGTTTGTTATGTTTACACATTGATTGCTGTCTACCTGCCTTAGCAACAATAGTACTATAGTTTGGACTCAGCACCTGTTCACTCAGGGGTTGTTAAGGACGTTACTTCACGTGTTCGCAGTGGTGAACATGTGTTGCGCACTCGCTACTCGCAGTCAACTCGCTGTCATTGGTATTGATAGGATCTTTGTCGATAACTTACATGCTTCACATTATACTTTGTACATGCTGGTTATGCGTAAAAGAATTTGAACTCTATTATACTATTAAACTTGTATGCTCACCTTTACACTATGTGTATTGACCTCTATTTTAACGTATGTGGCAGGTGTTTGAATGCTTATGATGCTTGCTTGCTACTTGATAGAATCGAGCCTAGTAGAGTCTAGAAACCAACAAAGACAATTTATTTTTATTTAAATCTGAGTTGTCGGAACATGTTATTTGTCTTGAGATATCGCTATCTGTAATAATTTACTTGCTTAATAGGTTATGGTATGGGACATAATATTAACTATTCGGTAAAGTAGTTGTTATGGAATTTCTCTTGACAATCTGTTTCGCTCAGTGCTGCGCCCCGATGTTTCCGCCATTGGTTGGGGTGTGACAGATTGGTATCAGAGCCATAACTATAGGGAATTAGGCAAGACTCGACCTATTCCGGGTCGATGTCTTAGAAACGACCTAGTCTATAGTCTAAGTACCAACAGACCAGCTTGTGCATACCCGGTGAGGGTACCGCACGAGCTTACTTGCTATTTCTCGCTCGAATTCGTTATACACTACACACTTGGGTGGACATCGCATGCCACCGCTTCGCGCAAGGTCAGCCTTTTCTAAGGCTGGCAACTCACACTATTTTCAAAATTCCTCATGAAGGCAAGATGATTCGGCCGAGAATAGGTGTGAAAACCGCAAACTCTCGACCCAATCGCTTGCTTGATGCGAACTTTTACTATCAACATGAGAATTTGCGTCGAATCAGGAGTGAAATCCGTACTTCGACGTAAATTCCCCTCCACTCCATCAACACAGGGAACATAGTCATTAAGTTGGGGGTGAAACCCGAACCTTGAGGACTTATTCCGCTTTTATTGTGATTTTGTAAACTCTCACCAAAGTCTCGACAGACTCCAACGATTTGAGGACACACTACAACTGGAAGGATGCGTGCCGACTGCCCGGATTGAGGCAAAAGCACAGTCCTGAAGGCCCTAGTGAGCGCCGTGAGTCCTTGTGAATAGTCAAACCACTTTGGGTAGTCGAAGTCTATCAAGTCGCAGACAATCTATTCTCGATTTTATGTGTTCGATTCTGGATTTCACCGCCGCTAACTCTGTAATTTATCGATTTTATGTGGAATTTTATGTGTTTATGTGCTTATTTGTTAGCGTTTTGAGATAAACAGTACAGTGGTACTGATGGTTTCGATTTCACGTTTCTCGCTCCGCCAAATCACACACAACTCACAACATGATTAATAAATCGCCAGTATTATTCGCTAATCGCTACTCGCTAATCGCAATCACTATACTTAATCGCTAAAACTAATCGCTATATGCTTTTATGAAGGATAGGTGAATACGTGCAAAATATATGTTTAGGCTAGCTTACTTGCTTATGTGCTTACGTGCTTAAGTGATTCTGTGATTATGTGCCTATGTGATTATGTGAATGGACGTGTTCCTGAGCCTTATGGTAAATCCCTAGACTATACTAGGAATAATTGAAATTGAGTTTGAGTCCTGTGACAATGTCTGTTGTAGACAATGTCGTCAACTGGATCACTTCACTCCCACGCCGCTAGACGCAAACAAGCTGACAAGCGACTCGCTTCTCTCGTCGCAAGTCAGATTGTGGAAGTTATTCCTCAGATCCTCAGTGAGATGAATGAAAATGCTAGCAAATCCTCTGAAGAATCCAGGACCGATACTCCTAAGGTCGTTTTTAGCTTCAAGCAGTTCAAAGCATGTGGACCGAAAGAGTTTACCAGCGAAGATGGGCCAACGGCCATGTTTCAATGGTTTGACTCGATCGAAGTCACTCTGCGTCAGAGTGGCTGCCCAAGTCACTCTGCGTCAATGCAACCGGCGTCTTCCAATCCCACGCTCTTGATTGGTGGACGGCCGAGAGGAATAAACGAGGGAACGATGCAGCTTTCAGATTGTCTTGGGATGAGTTGATGAACATCATGATGCAAGAGTTCTGTCCTCCCCATGAACTCCAAAAGCTCGAGGATGAATTCTGGCACATTAAGTAGGATGGCGGAGATAACGCTGGTTTAACTGCTTGCTTCAAGCAGTTGATTATCATCTGCCCTGGTCAAGTCACTACCCCCGAGGTTACGATCAAGAAGTATATCAGTGCTCTGCCGAATTGTGTCACAGATTTTGTTCAGGCTGCAAAGACAACAACAATCGAGGAAACCTACCTACTCGCAGCTGAGATCAATGATAAACGAGTCAGGGCTGGTTATTTCGATAAAGCCTCCAAGAATCTGCACAAAGTCACTGCTACACCCGCCGCTGAAACTACCGCCACCGCACCGCAATCTTCAAAGCTCTCACGTCGCAAAAGGAAGAACAACAGCAGTTCTAGCAACAAGAACTGTGCAATTACTGCCACGCCACTCCAAACGGTACCTGCTCAACCGCAACCTCAACATCGCCAAGTAGCGGCGCCTGTGGCCAATGCACCGCCAGCAAACCGTGCATACACTGGCCCACATCCACTCTGCCCTACTTGTACTTATCATCACCCGGTGGGTATCGCGTGCTGGTTCTGTGGTCAGTGCAATATGTACGGCCACTTCACCGTAAACTACCGTACCGGTTCTCGACAAGCTCCAGCTCCGATTCAAGGCCAAGCTCCTGCTCTACCAGCTCCGCAAGGACAACAAGCAGCTCATGCCCCCGCTGCTCAAGCAATGGCCTGCTTTGCGTGTGGTGATCCAAACCATTTCGCAAACGTCTGTCCGAACCGAGTGGTGAAGTAAGAACCACAGCAGCAACAACAGCCAGCACAACAGCAGCAGCAGCCAACTCAGCAAGCAGCCCGCGGGCGCGTCTTCAACATCAACGCCCGCCATGCCCAGGCAGACAACAATGTGGTTGATGGTACGTTTCTCGTAAATGGTATATATACTTCGTGTTTGTTTGATACTGGAGCCAATAACTGTTTTGTATCGTTCGAATTCTAAAGACTCCTAAATCATAAGCGCGTAAACCTCCCATCGACCTTCGACGTAGAAGTTGCCACCGGAAGAACCATCACCGTTAGTTCTATTCTACGTGACTGTACTCTCGATCTCAACGGTCATGTTTTCCCGATTAACCTTATTCCAATGCAACTTGGTAGCTTTGATGTCATAGTAGGTATGGATTTCCTTTGGGAAAATCATGCTGAAATTGTTTGTTTCGATAAGATGATTCGTTTTTCTCTTGCGAATGGTGATCAATTGTGTGTCTATGGTGAAGTCGCTTCGAAAAGATTACAACTCATGTCGTATGTCCAAGCTCGCAAGTATCTCCGCAAGGAATACCAAGCTTTCTTGGCGCCCATCGTAGTAGCGGAGAAGGAAAAGAAAGGTAATCCCATAGTAAAAGATGTTCCCGTAGTTTATGAATTCCCCAACATATTCCCTGAGGATCTACCAGGCTTACCACCCACTCATGATATCGATTTCCGAATCAACCTCATTCCTGGAGCAAATCCTGAGGCTAGAGCGCCTTATCGCCTCGCTCCCTCTGAAATGCGCGAACTCTCGAGTCAGCTTCAGGAACTACTTGATAAAGGCTTCATTCGCCCTAGCACCTCTCCTTGGGGCGCACCAGTCCTTTTCGTCAAAAAGAATGATGGGTCGTTCCGGATGTGCATCGACTACAGGGAATTGAATAAGCTTACCATCAAGAATCGATATCCCTTGCCCCAAATTGACGATTTGTTTGATCAATTACAAGGCGCTACGTGTTTCTCGAAGATCAATCTACGTTCGGGCTATCATCAACTGCGAATTCAAGAAGAAGATATACCCAAAACCGCTTTTTGAACCCGATACGGCCACTACGAGTTCGTTGCATGCCTTTTGGTGTGACCAATGCTCCTGCAGTTTTCATGGATCTAATGAATCGCGTGTGCAAACCCTTCCTTGACAGCTTCGTCATCGTGTTCATTGATGATATCCTGATCTATTCCAAGTCAAGGGTCGAACACTCATAGCATCCATGTTTGGTTCTTGAGTTACTCCAAGGAAACCGTCTCTATGCCAAGTTCTCCAAATGTGAATTCTGGCTGGAGGAGGTCCAATTCGTGGGTCACATTGTCAATAGTCACGATATTCACGTTGACCCCGCAAAGATCGAAGCTGTTAAGAGTTGGGTTAAACCAAAGAACCCGTCTGAAGTCCTCTCTTTTCTCGGACTAGTAGGCTATTATCGTCGATTCATCGAAGATTTCTCTAGAATCGTTGTGCCGCTTACCTCGCTTACACATAAGGACAAACCTTTTGTTTGGGGAACTAAACAAGAGGAGGCCTTTCAAACTCTCAAAGCAATGCTTGCAATGCTCCCGTGCTTTCACTTCCCGACTGAAACGACGACTTCGTAGTCTACTGTGATGCCTCTAACCTCGGTCTTGGTTGTGTTCTCATGCAACGAGACAGGGTTATTGCGTACGCCTCTCGACAGCTCAAGATCCACGAGAAGAACTATACCACGCTCGACCTCGAGCTTGGTGCAGTCATTTTTTGCATTAAAGATTTGGTGACACTACCTTTACGGTACCAAGTGTACGATCTTCACTGATCATAGGAGCCTACAACACATCTTTGATCAGAAAGAACTGAAAATGCGCCAACGCCGGTGGGTAGAACTCCTTAATGATTACGACTGTGAGATCCGTTATCATCTAGGCAAAGCAAACATAGTCACCGATGCTCTCAGTCGACGAAGCTATCTGCATAGCGTTTGTAATGTTTAAGCCCATCATAATCTATAAACTCTCATACGTGACACGCAACATGCTTGTTTCACTGAACGTACCTTGAAGAAGGAAAGAATTCTCAACGATGGTGCTCAACTCGAGAACAAATCGAATGGTGTATTCCATTATCATTCTAGCATTCAAATGGCACCATTTGAGGTATTATAAGGAAAGAAATGTCGATTGCCTATTGTATGGCATGAGACCGGAGACGCGCAACTTACCGGTCCTGAGCTATTGCAAGAAACGACTGACAAAATCCTCCAAATTCGAGACAATATACTGAAAGCTCGGAGTCGTCAGACTAGTTACGCCGATAGACGCCGCAAGCCCCTTGAATTTGACGTTGGCGATCACGTACTCCTAAAGGTTGCACCTTGGAAGGGGGTTGTCACACCCCAATTTCCTCGTGTCACCGGTGGGACCGGTGGGGGAGTATCGTGACGTGGTTGGCAACGTAATAGTCAAACAACACAATATAATAATGCACAGCGGAAGCAAATTTAAAAATAAGATACAACCGAATTTATTTATTGTAATCAAAGTCACAATATCCGGTGTTTATCCACAGTAGGATCGAAACAAAATAACATTTAATAGTTCAACAGACTTCTGGCATCCTAAGCTTGCGAGACTTTTATTGATGCTTAGGAGACAATCCAGCCAAGTTCGTTTAGTACCTGCATTCAGTATTTTTGGGAAAATACGTCAGTTTACACTGGTAAATGCATTCAACTGACTCATTTTGGAAAATGATTGAAAATTGGTTTGGATGCACTAGGCATAAACATTTTTATTTAACTTGGGAGAATTATTTAATAATTATAATCTTGTGAACGAATTACATGTTACTTATGCGTTCAGTAGCCCGGATCTAGTCCGGGTTAAAGATCAATGGACACACCACTTCAAGTGAGTTATACACGGGAGTACGCCTACACCCCGTGCTCAGGTCGTGGCCATAAGCCGAAAAGCTCGAAACTGAAGTCTGAGTTTATCAACCTTTGCTTACTGTTAAAATATTATAATTTTCCTCTTATATCAGTAGGTATCAACCCGGGTATGTCCAATATGATTTTAAAACATACTATGCGTTAAAAACGCTAAATAAGGCGATTAAAGGCCATTACCGGGTTCGATACTTAAATCTGATATTTTTATATTTCCAGAAGGCTTAAAATAATTTATTTATCCTAACTAATCAGTAACAAAAGGTTTGGAATCGTTTAGATGTGTAAAACTCATTTTATGGTCCGTAAGGGCAAAACCGACAATTACCGAATTAAGCCTACGACTATGAGTTATGCTCAGCCTAAAATTAATTAAAAATCTTTAAAAATCCAAAAATAATATATTACATCAGTGGGTAATTCGTTTGATACCAAAAAGTATGTTTAACTAGGCTATACGCTAATTACGCCATTTTATTAACATAAAGCATCGTAATTACGCTAATGAGCATAACTCTTATTCTACACCTCAAACTGATGTCAAACTTTTCATACAAGTTTATATATCAATATTTAAGGTTCCTACACTTTTACATTTTCATAATTCACGTTTTAAGGTAATAAGGGCATAACGGTCAACATATGAGCGATTAACGGAAACTTGCATATTAATTGGATAATCAACGAAACAAGTACAGAGGCTTATACTATCCTGTAACCTAACCCTAATGAAGCATTAATGCATTTCTAATTCCATCTAACTCGGGCCAGAACTGAAGTCAACGTGAAAGTCAAAGTTTCGGGACTTTCGGTTCCGAACCGGTTCAAAACTGAGAGTTGTCGAGTCGAACGAGTTTAGACATGTCCGTACACTTATTACCAGGTTATATTAAGTTTAAAACAGTTTACACGCATTACGTATTGTTAATCATGCATTAAATCATATTTTATATTTCTGTTGACTTTTTCGGTCAACGTTTGACCCGACAAACGACCTAGTTAGGTCTGGAATCAGTACGTGCCCTTATAAGGGTTTAATACCCATATAATTACCTACTTAACGGTACTCTTAATTCGATATACGACTGAGCTATCATTAATTAATTACGAAGTCAAACCGTAGTTACGTCGGTTTGACTTTTAGCTAAAATACTAAGCTATAATTAATTTAAAAAGGTTAGGCAACTTACAAAGTGTTTAATGATAATTAGGGATGTCTTGTAATCAGCTTGAAAGCTCCTCAATTTGATCAGACTTGAATTGTGAAAGGAATGATCATGGAGTTGCAACTTATGTGGGTTTTATAGTGTTCATGGCACCATGAATTGATGACAACAAAGTCTACAACTCTCCACAATTGTTCAACACATGTGTCTAGTATATAGGAGGTGCCTAGGGGTCGTTTATAGTTGATAAAAACCGGCCAAACAGGTGAAAGTTGCGCATAACAGGCTGTTGCCTGTTTCTGGTTCGCTGGCAGGTGCTTGCGCACCGTAAGCACACTTGCTTACGGTCCGTAAGCATGCATCAGGGACCGAACTGTTTCTGTTTGTTGAAATTTTGAAAGGGTAGCCTTTAATTCTGACTTTGGGGCATTATATTATCACTTTGGGACCTCCAATAAGTGTCTAAATGCTGAACATACCCTACCACTTTGGTTTGTTGTCTTAGAATTCAATAAACAAGATCCGAAAACAAAGGGTTTCCATTCTTTTTCTCCGTGGGATCCAATCATGCTTTTGGGAATTCCATTAATGATAATAATTCACTGAATTGAGGGTATAATAGATGTGTAAAATATTAAATCGGGTCTTGGGATTTATAATGGAGGTGTTCAGAGGTAAAAATTAACATGACGCCTCTTTCAAATCTTCCCGACACATCTTTATTTAATCCGGTTTTACAACGACACGTGTCATTCATGACACGTGTCGTTTATTTTATTACACGCGAATTTTCGAGGTGTTACATCCTCACCCCCTTAAAATAAATCTCGACCCGAGATTTACTGAAACAAGTAACGGTACTTTTCTTTCATCGCGGATTCAACCTCCCACGTGAATTCGGGACCTCTACGGGCATCCCATTTGACCTTTACAAAAGGTATATGCTTTCTTCGAAGCTTCCTTACCTGTCGATCTTCAATCGACAAAGGTTTTTCTACAAACTTTAAGCTCTTATCTATTTGCACATCTGTATGTGGTATAACCAGTGATTCGTCAGCGAAACACTTCTTTAGATTGCAGATGTGGAACACATTGTGAATTCCACTGAGCTCTTCTGGTAAGTTCAACTTATAGGCAACTGACCCGACACGTTCGATAACCTCGAAAGGTCCTATGTATCTCGGGCTTAGCTTGCCTTTCTTACCAAATCGCATCACTCCTTTCCAGGGTGACACTTTTAGTAGAACTTTTTCACCTACTTCGAAGTGAAAATCCTTACGACTAGGATCAGCGTAACTCTTCTGCCTATTCCGGGCAGCTTGGAGATTGTTACGAATCTGGACAATCTTGTCCGTCGTTTCAAACACGATCTCTGGTCCTGATAACTGGACTTCTCCAACTTCCGCCCAACAAACTGGCGATCTACACTTTCTACCGTATAATGCCTCAAAAGGCGCAGCCTTTATGCTGGTATGGTAGCTATTGTTGTAGGAGAATTTGATCAATGGTAGGTTCTTATCCCAGCTACCTCCCAAATCGATCGCACATGCACGTAGCATGTCTTCCAACGTTTGAATAGTACGCTCACTCTGACCGTCTGTCTGAGGATGGTAAGCCGTACTAAAGTTCAAACGTGTGCCCAAAGATTGTTGGAAACTCTTCCAAAAATGTGACGTGTACCTAGTATCTCTATCAGAGATAATAGCTACAGGTATGCCATGTAAGGCTACAATCTTATCAACATATAACCGGGCTAACATATCGGAGCTATAAGTCTCCTTGATGGGTAAGAAATGAGCTGACTTAGTCAGTCTGTCAACTATGACCCATATTGTATCATTGCCTTTCTTTGTCTTAGGTAACTTGGTAATAAAGTCCATAGTTACCATTTCCCACTTCCACGTAGGAAGTTCAGGCTGTTGTAGCAAACCTGACGGTTTCTGATGCTCGGCTTTGACTTGCGCACATGTCAAGCATTTTGCTACATGGGCGGCTACAGACTTTTTCAAGCCTATCCACCAATAATTTGCCTTTAAATCCTGGTACATCTTATCAGCTCCAGGATGAACGGAGTATTTGGAACTATGGGCTTCCTGGAGGATGACATCACGAAGTCCTCCATAAATTGGAACCCATATCCGTCCATTCAAACGCAAAATCCCGTCCTTGCTAAGAGTTAACTGCTCCTCAGTCACTCCTAACTTTTCATTAGGATAGTTAGCTTCCAACACAGCTTCCTTCTGTGCAGCTAACAACCTTTCCATCAAATTATTCTTGATCTCCATGCGCTTGGCATTGATTCGGATGGGTTTAACCCTTTCCTTCCGACTCAAGGCATCGGCGACTACATTCGCCTTGCCGGGATGGTACTTGATTTCACAATCATAGTCATTCAAGGTCTCCATCCAACGGCGTTGCCTCATGTTTAATTCTTTCTGATTAAACAGATGTTGGAGGCTCTTGTGACCAGAATAGATCACAAACTTGATTCCGTAAAGATAATGACTCCACAGTTTTAGTGCGAACACAACGGCACCCAATTCCAAGTCGTGGGTGGTGTAATTCTTTTCATGCACCTTTAACTGTCGTGATGCATAGGCAATAACCTTGCCTTTCTGCATAAGCACACACCCCATGCCGGTGTGTGAAGCATCACAATAAACTACAAATTCTTCAGCGCCTTCAGGTAAGGTAAGCACAGGAGCGTTGCTCAACTTTTGTTTCAACACATCGAAGGACTCTTGCTGCTTTGGGCCCCAAACGAACTTTACTTTCTTCTTGGTCAAGGAAGTTAGGGGTGCAGCAATCCTTGAAAAATTTTCAATAAAACGCCTGTAATAACCTGCCAATCCCAGGAAGCTACGAATCTCCGTAGGCGTCTTTGGCTCCTGCCAATTCATAACAGCTTCAACTTTAGCGGGATCCACTTGGATACCACGCTCACTGACCACGTGTCCAAGAAATTGGACTTCTCGTAGCCAAAATTCACACTTAGAGAATTTGGCATAGAGCTTCTCCTGATGTAGGAGTTTGAGAATACAACGAAGGTGCTTCTCATGGTCAGCTTGATTCTTAGAATAAATAAGGATGTCATCGATGAAGACGATAACAAATTTATCTAAGTAAGGCTTGCAGACGCGATTCATGAGATCCATGAACGCGGCTGGGGCATTAGTGAGCCCAAAAGGCATCACTAGGAACTCGTAGTGACCGTAACGAGTCCTAAATGCAGTCTTGTGAACGTCTTCATCTTTGACCTTCAATTGATGGTAGCCTGACCTCAAATCAATCTTCGAGAAGTAACTTGCCCCTTGAAGCTGATCGAACAAATCGTCGATTCTGGGCAGAGGATACCTATTCTTGATCGTGACTTTATTAAGCTCGCGATAGTCGATGCACAGACGCATCGACCCATCCTTTTTCTTGACAAACAAGATTGGCGCTCCCCAAGGAGATGAACTAGGTCTAATGAAACCTTTAGCCAGTAATTCATCTAGCTGCGTCCGCAACTCCTTCATTTCTGTGGGTGCCAATCTGTATGGTGCTCTAGCAACTGGTGCCGCTCCGGGAATGATATCGATCCTGAATTCGACTTGTCTATCTGGTGGTAATCCAGGTAGATCTTCGGGAAACACTTCTGGGTATTCAGAAATGACAGGGATGTCTTCTAACTTCGGTTTAGGCTCATCAATAATCACTTGCGCCATGTAAATGACACACCCCTTCTTTAAACACTTGGAAGCCTTGAGCATAGTCACCTGCTCAGGCAGCCCATACTGGGTATCTCCCCGAATGGTAAGTGATTCACCAGATGGAGTCTTTATTACCACTTGTTTCTGGTTGCAGACAATTTGGGCCTGGTTATGAGATAACCAGTCCATACCCAGAACTATGTCAAAACCAACCAATTTAAACGGAAGTAGAGACAGAGGAAAAGAATGGTTCTTAATGGATATAACACATCCATCTAACACAGTAGAGACGGTTTCTATGGTACCATCTGCTAACTCTACCTCATAGTTTACGCTTAGGGTTTTGACAGGTAAATTCAACAATTTGCAAAACTTATGATCTACGAAAGACTTATCTGCGCCTGAATCAAAAAGTACTCTTGCAAAGACATCATTTACAAGGAATGTACCTGTTATGACATTATCGTCTTGCACAGCTTCTTTCGCATCCATTCTGAAGACTCTGGCATTGGTCTTCTTAGCCTCCTCAGGCTTCTTGTTGTATTTTGGGCAGTTGGTCTTGATGTGCCCCTTCTCATTGCAACGGTAGCACGTTGCATCCTTTATTTTCTTGCAATCCAGGGTCTTGTGATCCGTGGACTTGCAAATTCCACAAGCAAAAGATTTTGACTGAGTCTGAGAGCTCGACTCAAGTCTGCACTTTCCATAGTGCTGCTTCTTGCAAATTTTACACTTGGGCTTCTCATCAGACTTATGCCCATCCTTCCTCGACTCAGATCCCTTCTTGTTATCACCGTTCCCACGGTGTTTCTTATTCGACCTTCGCGAACCATCATCTTCACGCTTCCTCTTCTCGGCCGCCTTATTCCTCAGCGATCTCTGTCTGACCGCATCCAGAGTGAGGGATAAGGAAAGGTCAGTTACAGACCTGAAGGTAACTGGCCGAGAAGCTTTTACACTGGCTTTGATCTCGGGTTCTAAACCACCAATAAAGCGAGCAATTCTTTTTGGCTCCGGGGTTACCAGGTAGGGAACCAACCGGGACAGCGTATTGAAGCTTGTCAGGTAAGCTTGACAGTCGAGGTTCTTCATCACCAATGATAGAAAGTCAGATTCTATCTTCTCCACCTCATGTTGAGGGCAGAAATTATCTTTGATCAGGGCGATGAATTGATCCCACGACATATTATACAACGGGATCTTTCCGGAGGCCTCCATCAGAGATCTCCACCACGCCAACGCTTCACCCTTGAAGGACTGTGACACAAACTTGACTATATCCCTATCAGCGCACCCGCTGATATCTACCACCGTGTCCATCTCGTCCAGCCATGTCATACAGTCGACGGCCCCCTTTTCCCCAGTAAAATCCCTGGGCTTACAAGAAACGAAGTACTTATAGGAGCAACCCTTGTTACTGGGTTCTTGATGCAGTACTATGTGCTGAGATGGGACACTTTGACGGTTGGTGGACTGACGGTCATCACCGTCTTTCTTGGGTCTATCCTTTTTGGGAGGAGGCTTGTTATGAGCCTCTGAATGTGTCCTGGGCTTTGAATGTGATACAGAGTGGGTCCTACTTCGGGTACCACTGTATTCTTCATACTGTCTATCCAAAGCTTGAGTAACAATGCCGTCTATGATTGCTTTTAGCTCGGCACCCGTTAATGTAATCTGGGCGTTCTCATTCGGCTCTACTGGATGGCTATTGACTTCATTAGAGTTAGCCATTTGTATTGAACTGTTACAGAAAACAAGAACAATATTTTATTTGGGAGTTTATTATGGAATTACCCCTTAGGGTAACTCGTTAACCATGGTAACAGAGACCATATTTGGTTAACTTATTAATCGTATTAATTTAGGATTTCAATTAAAATTTATCCTAAACATTAACAATAACAATATATATTAGCACATAAGGCTTGGTCACATGGACAATTTAAATTATAAGCTATGATTTCAGAGAATCAAGGCTTTTAAGGTTTGAACCTAGTTCATTACCCTTATCAGACAGGGAGTCATAGCTACCACTGTCTTTTGCCTCATATAGAAATGAGCATGGCCCGTAGGCGCTATATTACCACGTATGGTTAAATATGATCATCTTAATTGATGATGTAAATCCAGGATTCAGAGATCATTAAACTGGATTAGGAATCTTCTAAAGAATCCTTATTCATATAAGAATGACATGTGATTTTTTTAACGAATCACTTCTGCCAGGAGTGTTAACATGTTTTAAGATGTTAACAGGGATTTAAATCTTTTAAACAGGTCTTACCATTTTGGCCCGGTCTTATATTTGACACGAGGCTAGGTTTCACACTTTAAGATCCTTAATCAAATAATTACATAGGCAGATAATTTAAAAGGAATGATTTTAATTTATTTATTTCATTTATAAAGTATATGTGCACAAATGGCAATCATGAAATTTATAAAAAAAAAAACAACCATTCCATTTATTTATTTAAAGCATTACACACTTGCCCTAAACGGGTCTTTCAAATTACAAACTTACCCACACAGGGGTTAAATAACACACATGCCCACGCAGGGGCTAAATATCACACATGTCCACGCAGGGACTCACACTAACAATACACCCACGTAGGGGTTCAAACAAACAAGCATGCCCACGCAGGGGCTCAAAGCAACATAACAAATATACCCACGCAGGGGCTCAATACACACAAACAACATACATACCCACATAGGGGCTTAACAACCAGATATGCCCACGCAGGGGCTCCACAACAGTTGGAAGGCTTCAATAATCCTTCTTGTTCTTCCCCTTGATCAAGCCTACTAATCCTTGGAAGAAACCCTGCCTCTCCTGGCGGTCGCGGCGAGATTCCCGCTCAACCTGATCCAATCTATGTAGAATTTCCTCCCGTTCTGGGGGAGAAAATCGTGGCGGCTGCGACTGCGCTCGAATGATAGGCCTGGGAGGTATTGGGTACCCATGATTCGGGTAGCTTACCCCCCATGGATCTCCGTAGGGTCCTTGGGCGTTGAGGGCGTTGTAATTTGCCGCTACTATATAAGGATCTGCCTCAGCGTATCCGTAGTTGTTGTGAGCTGGTAATTCAAACGGGTTGTAGGTACTTGGACCTGTGTACGCTGGAATTGGGTTATCAAAACCCATAGGCGGTGGTTGTGGAATAGCTGGCTGCGAAGGCCCACCCATTTGTGGGTCCTCCTGGTGGGGCGGATAGTGGCTGGCACTTGACTGACGTGGGGAGCTGAAATGAAAGTCTCCCGCACGTGTTGACATACGTGCACCTGTCCTCCTACGCCTCGGTGGTGGCGGAGGCACCTGATTAACTGGTGGTGGTGGAGGCGGTGGCGTAACTGCCACAAACCGGTGATCCTCTGATGAATCTTGATGATGCGGCTGCGGCTGGGGCTCCTGCTGCTGCTGTTGCTGCCCATGAGACGACGAGTGGTGAGAAGGCGTATAGTACCACTCGTGCTGATTAAATAGGGCTTGGAAACTGTCTGGACCACCATAGGGTGATCCGTGAAAGGACGATCCGTCGGAGATCTCGATCGGATGATTTGGAGTACCACTCGCCGGCATGACGGGGTCCGTATCCTCGTCCATGTCATCAGCGTTATCTCCCGAGAAGTGGTCATCTGGACCTAGTGGGTTAAAACCCACGGGTTCTTGCAAGTAGCCTACCGGATTGAACTGGCCTCGGAAGATGGGCGTGGGGTCACCATATGAATGATGAGATAGGGATCGTTGAAGTGGTATATATGAGGGCTGAGGGTTGTTCGGTTCATATGGGTTAAGAACCGGAGGTGTTGAAGTATGCGAAACCGACCGCCTGGCCGGCTCGAACAGATTTCTTCGGTTATCCCGAGGGTCGTCACTCTCGGTGTTTGATGGAGCTCGCCGTTGCGAAGGTCCAGCTTCATTATCGTTAGGGGCGGTGATCGGCCCCTTGCCTCTTCCTCCACGTCTCCTGAAGAATCTCGGAGGCATGTTCAATTCCTGTCAATAAAGCATAAGATAACAATAACAAAATATATAAAAATTTTAAAGGACAAACAAAAACCGAATAAGTTGGAATTTGTCCTATGTTATATGTCTAGACTCGAAAGTTTAGAATGTGCAATTGTGTACTGAGATTAAACACAAAAGGCTAGTGTTTAATTCACTCAGAGTTGGCTCTGATACCAACCTGTCACACCCCAATTTCCTCGTGTCACCGGTGGGCCCGGTGGGGGAGTATCGTGACGTGGTTGGCAACGTAATAGTCAAACAACACAATATAATAATGCACAGCGGAAGCAAATTTAAAAATAAGATACAACCGAATTTATTTATTGTAATCAAAGTCACAATATCCGGTGTTTATCCACAGTAGGATCGAAACAAAATAACATTTAATAGTTCAACAGACTTCTGGCATCCTAAGCTTGCGAGACTTTTATTGATGCTTAGGAGACAATCCAGCCAAGTTCGTTTAGTACCTGCATTCAGTCTTTTTGGGAAAATACGTCAGTTTACACTGGTAAATACATTCAACTGACTCATTTTGGAAAATGATTGAAAATTGGTTTGGATGCACTAGGCAGAAACATTTTTATTTAACTTGGGAGAATTATTTAATAATTATAATCTTGTGAACGAATTACATGTTACTTATGCGTTCAGTAGCCCGGATCTAGTCCGGGTTAAAGATCAATGGACACACCACTTCAAGTGAGTTATACACGGGAGTACGCCTACACCCCGTGCTCAGGTCGTGGCCATCTCGTAAGATGATGTCAGGGATATCCAGGACATGGTCATTAACCCCCCAAAGGCTGTAAAGTAAACAAGACTGTTTAAACGAGCCGATCAAATTATTCAACTACCCACTAAGCGTGGAGATTTGATGCCCGATCAAGCGGTACGCTATGTACCGTAACCCAAGCCCGTATAGGGAAAATAAGTTAAAAGTATTTACCTGATGTAAGTATAAATCACAATAAGTAGAATGCACGTAGCTTTTACTGTCTCTCCTAATCTGGAACGAAGGTTTATAATAACCTATTAGAATTCTAACGGGTCTTTTATTAAGCTTAAGCTTAGACTGGCTAGTTTCAAGATACGGTTTGTACGCACGATTAAGCGAAGACCGGATAGAATGTGATTCAAACCCGACAAGTTTGGAGACTTGTTTAATATGGGTTTATTATTCACCTTCTGGATTTTGAGATAAAACCGTTAAGGTTTGACCCGTTTCGGCTAGTTTATGTAAACTTGTTACATAAACCGAACCGTACGCGTAATAAGCGTGACGGGTAGTCATGAGAGCCATATACAGGTTTCCTAAGTTAATTATGTCTCAAATATGTTGTGACATCAGTAAGTTGTCTTTCGTTATGCCCGAAACTAATTTAAACACAAACTATGCCCCGTAGGGGTAGTTTGGTCATTTTAAAGTTTGTAAAAGAGTTTAAATGTCTAACTGAGTTAAAGGTATGATGTATACAGAAAACATACTAAATTTGATGAGTTTTAACAGTAGGCTAAAGCATGTATGTGAACCTATCATTTTTAACCAAACTAGGCCCCGTAGGGGTATTTTGGTAATTTCACATAAGCCGAAAAGCTCGAAACTGAAGTCTGAGTTTATCAACCTTTGCTTACTGTTAAAATATTATAATTTTCCTCTTATATCAGTAGGTATCAACCCGGGTATGTCCAATATGATTTTAAAACATACTATGCGTTAAAAACGCTAAATAAGGCGATTAAAGGCCATTACCGGGTTCGATACTTAAATCTGATATTTTTATATTTCCAGAAGGCTTAAAATAATTTATTTATCATAACTAATCAGTAGCAAAAGGTTTGGAATCGTTTAGATGTGTAAAACTCATTTTATGGTCCGTAAGGGCAAAACCGACAATTACCGAATTAAGCCTACGACTATGAGTTATGCTCAGCCTAAAATTAATTAAAAATCTTTAAAAATCCAAAAATAATATATTACATCAGTGGGTAATTCGTTTGATACCAAAAAGTATGTTTAACTAGGCTATACGCTAATTACGCCATTTTATTAACATAAAGCATCGTAATTACGCTAATGAGCATAACTCTTATTCTACACCTCAAACTGATGTCAAACTTTGCATACAAGTTTATATATCAATATTTAAGGTTCCTACACTTTTACATTTTCATAATTCACGTTTTAAGGTAATAAGGGCATAACGGTCAACATATGAGCGATTAACGGAAACTTGCATATTAATTGGATAATCAACGAAACAAGTACAGAGGCTTATACTATCCTGTAACCTAACCCTAATGAAGCATTAATTCATTTCTAATTCCATCTAACTCGGGCCAGAACTGAAGTCAACGTGAAAGTCAAAGTTTCGGGACTTTCGGTTCCGAACCGGTTCAAAACTGAGAGTTGTCGAGTCGAACGAGTTTAGACATGTCCGTACACTTATTACCAGGTTATATTAAGTTTAAAACAGTTTACACACATTACGTATTGTTAATCATGCATTAAATCATATTTTATATTTCTGTTGACTTTTTCGGTCAACGTTTGACCCGACAAACGACCTAGTTAGGTCTGGAATCAGTACGTGCCCTTATAAGGGTTTAATACCCATATAATTACCTACTTAACGGTACTCTTAATTCGATATACGACTGAGCTATCATTAATTAATTACGAAGTCAAACCGTAGTTACGTCGGTTTGACTTTTAGCTAAAATACTAAGCTATAATTAATTTAAAAAGGTTAGGCAACTTACAAAGTGTTTAATGATAATTAGGGATGTCTTGTAATCAGCTTGAAAGCTCCTCAATTTGATCAGACTTGAATTGTGAAAGGAATGATCATGGAGTTGCAACTTATGTGGGTTTTATAGTGTTCATGGCACCATGAATTGATGACAACAAAGTCTACAACTCTCCACAATTGTTCAACACATGTGTCTAGTATATAGGAGGTGCCTAGGGGTCGTTTATAGTTGATAAAAACCGGCCAAACAGGTGAAAGTTGCGCATAACAGGCTGTTGCCTGTTTCTGGTTCGCTGGCAGGTGCTTGCGCACCGTAAGCACACTTGCTTACGGTCCGTAAGCATGCATCAGGGACCGAACTGTTTCTATTTGTTGAAATTTTGAAAGGGCAGCCTTTAATTCTGACTTTGGGGCATTATATTATCACTTTGGGACCTCCAATAAGTGTCTAAATGCTGAACATACCCTACCACTTTGGTTTGTTGTCTTAGAATTCAATAAACAAGATCCGAACACAAAGGGTTTCCATTCTTTTTCTCCGTGGGATCCAATCATGCTTTTGGGAATTCCATTAATGATAATAATTCACTGAATTGAGGGTATAATAGATGTGTAAAATATTAAATCGGGTCTTGGGATTTATAATGGAGGTGTTCAGAGGTAAAAATTAACATGACGCCTCTTTCAAATCTTCCCGACACATCTTTATTTAATTCGGTTTTACAACGACACGTGTCATTCATGACACGTGTCGTTTATTTTATTACACGCGAATTTTCGAGGTGTTACAGGGGTGATCAGATTCGGCAAGAAAGGAAAGCTCGTGCCTCGATATGTTGGACCCTTTAAGATCCTGGAAAGGATTGGCAAAGTGGCATACAGACTCGAACTACCGAGGAACTGAGTAACGTCCACCCAACTTTCTACGTTTCGAACCTTAGAAAGTGCTTAGCTAAGCAGGAATTACATTTCCCTCTCGAGGATTTACAAGTGGACAAAACATTACAGTTCGTGGAAAAGCCTGTCGAGATCATGGGACAAGAGACCAAGGTACTCAGACGCTAACGCATTCCCATTGTGAAGGTTCGCTGGGAAGGCAAACGCGGTGCCGAGTTTACTTGGGAACTCGAAAGTGACATGAAGGCGAAGTACCAGCAACTGTTTGTTACGACTACTTCTTAAATTTCGGGACGAAATTTCCTTAAGTAGGGGAGACTGTAACAACCCGTGTTTTGGAAGTCAAAGGAAGAAAAGATTGCTAATTGTGATCTGTCACTTCTTGCTTAACTACGGATTTGACCACCTTGACTTATAACTAGTTGTGTAGTTAAATCGCTTTAGTTGTATTATGTGGAGTACATGTTAATAAATCGTTACTTATTCGCATATTAATCGCTAATCGCATCGCTACCGCATCCGCAACCCGAATTATGCGTTCTGGATATTGTTTTACATGTGTGTGTTTATTGTGTGTTACCTGTGCATGTTATGTTTATGTTGAGGTGTTAATCGCAAACGCATTCGCAATTCTATCGCATCGCAATCTAATCGCGAACGCTAAACGCAAGTTATTTATAGTGATTGTATGTTAGATATAGTAGTTAGGTTATTTGTGTAACTATTGAGTAATACCATCACATCGATCGCTCAAAACGCATCGCAACGCTCAACTGGCGAATCAAAACGACAAAACTCAACTCGCCGGACACTTGGATCGAGTGGCCAACCGACCGAGCGGCCATCCGATCGGATTGCCACCCGATCGAGTTGCCACCCGATCGGTGACATATTCGACACCTTGTTACCCTTTCCTCTTTTGGAAACCCTATAAATACCCCTCCTCCCTCACTTGACCAGCAGCGTTCAAGCCTCCTTTCTCTCGATTTCTCACGATACTTGTAAGTTTTCAACCTAATTCTTGTACTTCTATGATCTACACACACTTCTTCATGTTTTTCACCTTTGAAGCTGAACTTTTAACCGTAAAATCAAAGGATTTGAGGTGTTCTAGGGTGATGTCATCATGGAGTTCTTATGAACTTCAAGTTTTGGCCTCATTCCACTTAGAACAACGTACATCTGAGAGATTTCCACATGAATAAACAAAGATCTTGCATAGATCTGAACATTTTCAAGGATAAAAGGATTGAAAGATACTTATCCAACTTTCTTTCAACTCTTTTGCACTCAATGCACTCAAAACCGATAGAACCGGAGCTCGTTCTGATCTTCTACTCATTCTTAGTGAAGTATTGGTTCAAGATCTGATTTCTATCAAAGGGATAACCGATCCCGGGTTAAACATAAACAACCGTCACGAACCAGTAAAAAGATCGGAATAGGGTGATTCCTATTCGATCGAACGACTTGGGTCATGATGGGGTTTCTGTTGTTTAGCACGAGGTCATACTGTCTCGATCAAACCGTAAACTTAACAAACCTCTAGGTTGCAAAAGATCAGATCGCGGGACGGATCGCCGTCCAATCGGATCGCCATCCTATCGAACCGCAATCCGATCGGATTGCACTTGAGGATTTCACACTTAGACAATTTTCAACATGTTCAATGCATAGTCAATTCCAACGGACTGTCACCCGATTGGTAGACCATCCGACGGGATGTTGATCCTGCTGTGAACTTGTTCTCTGAGAAATACCTCGCCGAATGGATTGCCGTCCGATCGAACTGCCGTTCGATCGAACGACCTGAAAGGTAGAGATACTTCTCTGTTTTCAAAATGCTACAACAAAAACTTCAAAAGTCAAGCCATCATACACAAACACATCCATCCCAAACAAGTGTCAATCTGACCGAATGGCCATCCGAACGGAACGGATTGACATCCGATCGAATGGCCATCCGTTCGGATGACCACTCGTCACTTGTTCACTTTGCATCGTTTTACACGCCGCTTATTGCTTATGCTATCGTTCTGACCAGGCTAATCTCACTCTAGCGCTCCCTTCAATCCATTAACTTTCATCGCTGTGAGTATACTCGATCCCTTTTTGCTTTACGCACTTTTGGGAGTTACATACGTTACTTATTCTAAATCACATCGAACACACAACGCAAACACTATTTATACGCTGACCGCTATTGCATGTTAACGTGACTCCATGAATACCTGTTTGTTATGTTTACACATTGATTGCTGTCTATAGTTTGGACTCAGCACATGTTCACTCAGGGGTTGTTAAGGACGTTACTTCACGTGTTCGCAGTGGTGAACATGTGTTGCGCACTTGCTACTCGCAGTCATTGGCATTGATAGGATCTTTGTCGATAACTTACATGCTTCACATTATACGTTGTACATGTTGGTTATGCGTAAACGAATTCGAACTCTATTATACTATTATATTTGTATGCTCACCTTTACACTATGTGTATTAACCTCTATTTTAACATATGTGGCAGGTGTTTGAATGCTTAGGATGCTTGCTTGCTACTTGATGGAATCGAGCCTAGGAGAGTCTAGAAACCAACAAAGACAATTTATTTTTATTTAAATCTGAGTTGTCGGAACATGTTATTTGTCTTGAGATGTAAGGACCTGCACGAAAATGCCCTAAAACACTCCTAAATACACCCCGAATGCAAGAAATGGACCCGAAATACCTTCGTGCTTGGAAAAATCAAGAAAAACAAAGTTTTTGTGGCGCTCGTGGGCCGCGAATACTCTGTCTTCGGCTTACGTGGGGCGCGACACCGGGAGCCGCCACGTGTCGATGACTCAGCAACCCTCAAACCGCCTATATGGCCTCGCGGGCCATGAAGGTTCTCCATTCAAGCTTACGCGGGCCGCGAGAAACCTAAAATTCAGCTATAAATTGGACGAAGCTTGGGCATTTCAAACTGCTCAATTCTTTTCTTTCCCTTAGCTTCTAATATAGCAAAATAGTAGCTCGATATTATACCCTAAATCCCGAAACTCTGCCCGTTATTAGGGTAATAACTCTAATCACTGGTACGATACTTTATCCGATCGATTGAAACCAATCCAATGGATGTTTAAGTGCTGCTGGTACCCAGCTATACTTTGTCATTCGTTGTGGGTTTTGATCTCGTGATTATCGTTAAAGTTGAATTGAGTTAATACACTAATACGAGTTCCATTTTATCTATAAATTAGAACACGTAACCAGGGAACTGCTAAGCTAGAATACTTAGCGTTTAAGTAAGCTTAATAGTTAAGGAAATTTAATAATTAAGTAAACTCAATAGGAAACTTAGCAGTTAAGCAAGCTAAGTAAGTTTATAATCAGCTAAGTAAATTACTTAATTAAACTGTTAAGTAAGTTACGTTAGTTAATTAATCAGCTAACTAAGATTTAGTAAGTTAATTAATTAATCAGTTAAGTAAGATTAATTAAGTTAAGTATGATTAATTAATCAGCTAAGCAAGATTAATTAAGCTAAGCAAGATTAATTAATTAAGTAAATAGATATACATGAAAATAGGTATATATGGGGTAGGTGTTATCTAAGTAAAAATATTATCTAAGGAAAGTAATATATAAGGAAGGTTTTATCTAGGGAAGGTTCAACTGAGTAAGATAACACTTAGGGAAATTCTATATAGGGGTAAGACTTATCCCTTAGCTATAAATAGGAAGCTTAGGATTCATTTTCCTTTGTTCATTCCTTCTATTCTTCTCTCTATACGTTGGTGTTCTAACCAATAATCACCAATACGATATTCTGTCCGATCGATTCGGGAACCAACTAACGAATGCCAAAGTGCTGTCTAAACCAGACTATACTTTGTGAATTTCGTTAAAGTTCTGAGACGAATACCAAAGTGCTGTCTAAACAAGACTATACTTTGTGAATTTCATTAAGGTTCTGAGACGAATGCCAAAGTACTGTCTAAATAAGACTATAATTTGTGAATTCCGTTAAAGTTCTGATCTCGTGACCATCGTTAGGTTTGATTTGGGTTTAACACTAATACGTATTCCATTTTATGTTTAACTACCAGAAAATATACACTAAACACTTACAATCAAAATAGACACTTAAATCATCAGAAGATTCAGAACTCTAAAGAAAGTAGATGCTTAGTTATCAAGAGGCCTAGAATCAGAAGGCTTGTTAATCAAGGCTATATGCTAACAAGGTGAGTCATTCTCTTTTTACCAAATTGTTTCCTAAAACCCTATTTGTTTCAAAGTTATAATTACAGGGATTAAGTCTTTGTAATCTTCAATTACTGCCGGTATGTGGGGTTTTGTATACATTACTTGATACCCGTCACCATTGGACAACGGGTTAGCCAATGGGTGATCTGACCATAGTTACCGATACGGTCAAGTGACAAATACCGATTTGGGGTAATTGGTTGATAGAAACAATATAATCACCCTTAATACTGTAGATTATAACAATGTTTCGTTTTGTACAAAAATGAATGAACTCACCAGTATTTCCTGATGACCAAATCTTTTTAAAACACGTTTCAGGTGATTACAGTAGATCGGAATAAGAGTTGGATACGACACCAACAAGGCTTATAAAAGTGGCTTATTTTACCAATTAAATTAAATTAAAGAAAAATTTCTTTATGTATTCAGGATTATTTCATATTAAAGCTACCTTTGCAAAAACATGGGTTTTTCCCCATCTATTTAATAAATAAAATCCGGTGTTTTCTAAATTCTGATATTTTTCCTAACTCACAGTCCTGATGAACATTTCCGCTGCAATGTTTTTAACATAACCACCGGTACCACTTGACTGCTCGTGGCACCCGTCCAGGGTGTGGTCGGGGGTCGTGACAGAAGGTGGTATCAGAGCCACTTGTTTAAGCAATTAGGTGTTGTAATAATAATACCTAAGTTTAAACAAAGAGTTAGGAAATTGATATTATCTGGTAGCACCTAGGATAGTATTTAGACTTGAACTTAAGAAAGATATTTCGTTTGACCATCTGTCTCGTAACTCGTGCGACAATATAAACGACGGGAACCCTTTATGATGGGACGACATTGAAAGTATAAGAATTCCCTTTGCGCTACCTTAGATTATTAACACATTAGGAAACCTGCAGCTAAAGTTGTGCTAGGCACAAAACGTCTAAAAACCTACGTTAATGAGGGTACTTCTACTTTCTTTAAGAACTCTTGCGAAGATAAAAGCAACCACAAAAAGATGCACTTACAAAGAATTTCTTCACCTATAATCCTACTAAGATTACCAGTACTAAAGAAGCTGTTACAAAATACATGGGCTGCAAAGGACTAAAGTTGTCCGAACCATTAGTATATAGGTTAAGAAGAATGAAGTAATGTATGCTTCAAAATTTAGACATTAAGATAGTGAGACCCGATCTTCAAAACACATGGTCACGACGTATGCCATGAAATGAAAAGAACTGACAGAAAGGAAATTTTGTCTGCTTCATAAAAAGGAACCAATGGAAACGATGATTCCTGAGGTAATTGCTTAATTAGGTTGAGATTTGCAAGCCAACCAGAGAAGTGACCACAAGGAGACAAGACATACCTGCCGACAAACTTCGTCTCTCTGATGAAAGCTGTGAGTTATGCACGGAAATAAGACATAGCATATATGGTCTCGGAGTTCACTAACCCTAGAGGCATGGAAATGAAAGAAAATCCGACCGACGTCTTCCTAGAGGATCTACTTGGACCATCACACCGTCATGAGGAGAAACTCAGAATTCATCTAAGACTAGGAACAACATCGATTGTTATATCACAAAGTTAAGACTAATGTAGTAATTAATGCTTTAAGTCACAAGTTTCATAAGAAGCCGAAACAAGTACGTGCTCTTAGATTTAGTTGCGGATTAGATTTAATGAAATAAATAAAAAGTACCCAAGAAACAACAATCAAGGATGATGCTGAAGGATTTAAAAAGGGATAATGAAGGAATTAGAAAAAGGAACTAATGGAACTTGGAGGTTCCATAAAAATATTCGGGTACCTATTCAAGGAAACCTACAAGAAAGGATTCTCGAAGAAGCTGATAGAACTAAGTATTTGATGCATCGTGTAAGTAATATGATGTATCGAGGTTTGAATAAGAATTACTGATAGATAGGAATGAAAAAGGATGTAGCAAGTTATGTCTCTAAGTATTTAATCGATTAGCAAGTTAAAACTAAACAATAAAGCCCTTTAGGGTACCTCAGGAATTAGAAATGAAAGTGTGGAAATGAGATTGATAACAATGGACATTGTTACTAAATTACTCAAAACAAGAAACGACACAATCTGAGTGATTGTAAATCGACTAACCAAGTCTGCTCAATCCCTACCAATGAAGGAAACCCTTTAGTATAAAACGCTTAGTTAAGTCATGTGGGGACAAAATAGTCTCATTACAAAGAATCCCGTTATCTATTGTATTAAATCAAGACAGTAATTTCACTTCTCATTTCCGTGAAAAATTTTAACTCGACTTATTTTGAGTAGTGTAAAGGAACACTAAAAACATAGAAAGACATGCTAAGTACATGTGCGATGAACATTGGTAAAAGTAGGACTATCAATCATCACTCATAAGATTTTTTCAATAATTGGCCTCCAAGTATTAGTGTTACCCGTTTGAAACACTTTATGGATGAAGGTACCATTCAGTGTGTTAGGCAGGAATATGAGAAAAGCAACTATCAGGCCATGAGAATGGCAAACCATTAGAAATTCAAATCAGAAAAAGAATACTCCTAAAATTCTCTCCGCAAAAAGAAATAATCAGATTCGGTAAGAAAGAAAAGTTAAGTCTAACCATACGGAATCATTAAATAAATTGGATCAATAGCTTATCAGCTAGAGTTACCAGAAGAAATGACAGAAATACATGATTGTACTCCATATATGCAACTTAAGGAACGCCTAGCTGATAAATTTTTACTTGTACCTCTACAAGATATAGAGGTAAATTAAAACTTCAAATCCATTGAAAGTTCTTACAAGTCAAGGATAAGAATCTCAAACCATGGAAAATGATCCTGATCAAGTAGAGTGAAATTCGAAGCAAGGACCAGAGTATACTTGGAAACTAAGATTAACGACGAAGTAAGAATATTCCTCCAAATTTCCAGTAAATCTCGAGGACGAGATTTTAAATAAGGTGGGGAGGATGTAAGGACCTGCACGAAAATGCCCTAAAACACTCCTAAATACACCCCGAATGCAAGAAACGGACCCGAAATACCTTCGTGCTTGGAAAAATCAAGAAAAACAAAGTTTTTGTGACGCTCGTGGGCCGCGAAGACTCTGTCTTCGGCTTACGCGGGGCGCGACACCTGGAGCCGCCACGTGTCGATGACTCAGCAACCCTCAAACCGCCTTTATGGCCTCGCGGGCCGTGAAGGTTCTCCCTTCAAGCTTACGCGGGCCACGAGAAACCTAAAATTCAGCTATAAATTGGACGAAGCTTGGGCATTTCAAACTGCTCAGTTCTTTTCTTTCCCTTAGCTTCTATTATAGCAAAATAGTAGCTCGATATTATACCCTAAATCCCGAAACTCTACCCGTTATTAGGGTAATAACTCTAATCACTGGTACGATACTTTATCCGATCGATTGAAACCAATCCAATGGATGTTTAAGTGCTGCTGGTACCCGGCTATACTTTGCCATTCGTTGTGGGTTTTGATCTCGTGATTATCGGTAGAGTTGAATTGAGTTAATACACTAATACGAGTTCCATTTTATCTAGAAATTAGAACTCGTAACCAGGGAACTGCTAAGCTAGAATACTTAGCGATTAAGTAAACTTAATAGTTAAGGAAACTTAATAATAAAGTAAACTTAATAGGAAACTTAGCAGTTAAGCAAACTAAGTAAGTTTATAATAAGCTAAGTAAATTACTTAATTAAACTGTTAAGTAAGTTACGTCAGTTAATTAATCAGCTAACTAAGATTTAGTAAGTTAATTTATTAATCAGTTAAGTAAGATTAATTAAGTTAAGTATGATTAATTAATCAGCTAAGAAAGATTAATTAAGCTAAGCAAGATTAATTAACTAAGTAAATAGATATACATGAAAATAGGTATATATGTGGTAGGTGTTATCTAAGGAAAATATTATCTAAGGAAGGTTTTATCTAGGGAAGGTTTTATCTAGAGAAGGTTTTATCTAGGAAATGTTCAACTGAGGAAGATAACACATAGGGAAATTCTATATAGGGGTAAGACTTATCCCTTAGCTATAAATAGGAAGCTTAGGATTCATTTTCCTTTGCTCAATCCTTCTATACTTCTCTCTATACGTTGGTGTTCTAACCAATAATCACCAATACGATATTATGTCCGATCGATTCAGGAACCAACTAACGAATGCCAAAGTGCTGTTTATACAAGACTATACTTTGTGAATTTCGTTAAAGTTCTGATACGAATGCCAAAGTGTTGTCTAAACAAGACTATACTTTGTGAATTTCGTTAAGGTTCTGAGACGAATGCCAAAGTACTGTCTAAATAAGACTATACTTTGTGAATTCCGTTAAAGTTCTGATCTCGTGACCATTGTTAGGTTTGATTTGGGTTTAACACTAATACGTATTTCATTTTATGTTTAACTACCAGAAAATATACACTAAACACTTACGATCAAAATAGACACTTAAATAATCAGAAGATTCGGAATTCTAAAGAAAGTAGATTCTTAGTTATCAAGAGGCCTAGAATCAGAAGGCTTGTTAATCAAGGCTATATGCTAACAAGGTGAGTCATTCTATTTTTACCAAATTGTTTCCCAAAACCCTATTTGTTTCAAAGTTATAATTACAGGGATTAAGTCTTTGTAATCTTCAATTACTGCCGGTATGTGGGGTTTTGTATACATTACTTAATACCCGTCACCATTGGACAACGGGTTAGCCAATGGGTGATCTGACCATAGTCACAGATACGGTCAAGTGACAAATACCGATTTGGGGTAATTGGTTGATAGAAACAATATAATCACCCTTAATACTGTAGATTATAACAATGTGTCGTTTTGTACAAAAATGAATGAACTCACCAGTATTTCCTGCTGACCAAATCTTTTTAAAACACGTTTCAGGTGATTACAGTAGATCGGAATAAGAGTTGGATACGGCCCCAACAAGGCTTATAAAGGTGGTTTATTTTATCAATTAAATTAAATTAAAGAAAATTTTCTTTATGTATTCAGGATTATTTCATATTAAAGCTACCTTTGCAAAAACATAGGTTTATCCCCATTTATTTAATAAATAAAATCCGGTGTTTTCTAAACTCTGATATTTTTCCTAACTCACGGTCCTGATGAACATTTCCGCTGCAATGTTTTTAACATAACCACCGGTACCACTTGACTGCTCGCGGCTCCCGTCCAGGGTGTGGTCGGGGGTCGTGACAGAAGGTGGTATCAGAGCCACTTGTTTAAGCAATTAGGTGTTGTAATAATAATACCTAAGTTTAAACAAAGAGTTAGGAAATTGATATTATCTGGTAGCACCTAGGATAGTATTTAGACTTGAACTTAAGAAAGATACTTTAGTATTAGCTTCGAGATTAGCTAATTACTTGCATACATAAAGTTTGATGGGTATTGGTATGCCGTGAGGATGATGACTAGAACGTTGCAAATACGATAAATAAGCAATAACACTTGGCCACTGTTATTTCTTATTTATTGGTACTACTGGGTTCTAGAATGTGATCCATCATGTGAATACTAATTACCTTGTTCTTGGATAAAAGCCCTAATAAAAGATTTATTTTTAAATCAGGAATTTAAAAGATTCTATTTATGGGAAATACAAATTACCTCTCCAGCGAGAACCAGGTAAGATGGGGTTACCTCTCCGGCGAGAACCGGGTAAGATGGGGTATATACAAGTGACAGAATTCCCTAAATAGTACCATGAGCTGATGTCTGACTTGTTTTTGGAAAAATGAATCTGTTAAATACATTAATCTTATGCAACGTTTGTATATTACAGTATGGGAAATATATAATTATATAGATAAGTATATCTATAAGGAAATCCTAAAGCCAAAAGCATTAACAATTTAGAATAAAGCACGAGCATGTGTGTCAATGATAATTCTAGATTTCTTTATTAGGAATCTCTTGTATACATCAATAAGTCCGATATCGAACATTATTTCGTTTGATCATCTGTCTCGTAACTCGTGCAACAATATAAACGACGGTAACCCTTTATGATGGGACGCCATCGAAAGTATAAGAATTCCCTTTGCGCTACCTTAGATTATTAACACATTAGGAAACCTGCAGCTAAAGTTGTGCTAGGCACAAAACGTCTAAAAACCTACGTTAATGAGGGTACTTCTACTTTCTTTAAGAACTCTTGTGAAGATAAAAGCAACCACAAAAAGATGCACTTATAAAGACTTTCTTCACCTATAATCCTACTAAGATTACCAGTACTAAAGAAGCTGTTACGAAATACATGGGCTGCAAAGGACTAAAGTTGTCCGAACCATTAGTATATAGGTTAAGAAGAATGAAGTAATGTATGCTTCAAAATTTAGACATTAAGATAGTGAGACCCGATCTTCAAAACACATGGTCACGACATAGGCCATGAAATGAAAAGAACTGACAGAAAGGAAATTTTGTCTGCTTCATAAAAAGGAACAAATGGAAACGATGATTCCTGAGGTGATTGCTTAATTAGGTTGAGATTTGCAAGCCAACCAGAGAAGTGACCACAAGGAGACAAGACAGACCTGCCGACAAAATTCGTCTCTGTGATGAAAGCTGCGAGTTTTGCACGAAAATAAGACATAGCGTATATGGTCTCGGAGTTCATTAACCCTAGAGGCATGGAAATGAAAGAAATTCCGACCGACGTCTTCCCAGAGGATCTACTTGGACCATCACACCGTCGTGAGGAGAAACTCAGAATTCATCTAAGACTAGGAACAACATCGATTGTTATATCACAAAGTTAAGACTAATGTAGTAATTAATGCTTTAAGTCATAAGAAGCCGAAACAAGTACGTGCTCTTAGATTTAGTTGCGGATAGATTTAATGAAATAATTAAAAAGTACCCAAGAAACAGCAATCAAGGATGATGCTGAAGGATTTAAAAAGGGATAATGAAGGAATCAGAAAAAGAAACTAATGGAACTTGGAGGTTCCATAAAAGAATTCGGGTACCTATTCAAGGAAACCTACAAGAAAGGATTCTCGAAGAAGCTGATAGAACTAAGTATTTGATGCATCGTGTAAGTAATATGAGTATCGAGGTTTGAATAAGAATTACTGAAAGATAGGAATGAAAAAGGATGTAGCAAGTTATGTCTCTAAGTATTTAATCGATTAGCAAGTTAAAACTAAACAATAAAGCCCTTTAGGGTACCTCAGCAATTAGAAAAGAAAGTGTGGAAATGAGACTGATAACAATGGACATTGTTACTAAATTACTCAAAACAAGAAATGACGCAATCTGAGTGATTGTAAATCGACTAACCAAGTCTGCTCAATCCCTACCAATAAAGGAAACCCTTTAGTATAAAACGCTTAGTTAAGTCATGTGGGGACAAAATGGTCTCATTACATAGATCCCGTTATCTATTGTATTAAATCAAGACAGTCATTTCACTTCTCATTTCCGTGAAAAATTTTAACTCGACTTATTTTGAGCAGTGTAAAGGAACACTACAAACATAGAAAGACATGCTAAGTACATGTGCGATGAACATTGGTAAAAGTAGGACTATCAATCATCACTCATAAGATTTTTTCAATAATTGGCCTCCAAGTATTAGTGTTACCCGTTTGAAACACTTTATGGATGAAGGTACCATCCAGTGTGTTGGGCAGGAATATGAGAAAAGCAACTATCGGGCCATGAGAATGGCAAACCATTAGAAATTCAAATCAGAAAAGGAATACTCCTAAAATTCCCTCCGTAAAAAGAAATAATCAGATTCCGTAAGAAAGAAAAGTTAAGTCTAACCATTCGGAATCATTAAATAAATTGGATCAATTGCTTATCAGCTAGAGTTACCAGAAGAAATGACAGAAATACATGATTGTACTCCATATATGCAACTTAAGGAACGCCTAGCTGATAAATTTTTTACTTGTACCTCTACAAGATATAGAGGTAAATGAAAACTTCAAGTCCATTGAAAGATCTTAAAAGTCAAGGATAAGAATCTCAAACCATGGAAAATGATCCTGATCAAGTAGAGTGAAATCAAAGCAAGGACCAGAGTATACTTGGAAACTAAGATTAGCGACGAAGTAAGAATATTCCTCCAAATTTCCAGTAAATCTCGAGGACGAGATTTTAAATAAGGTGGGGAGGATGTAAGGACCTGCACGAAAATGCCCTAAAACACTCCTAAATACACCCCGAATGCAAGAAACGGACCTGAAATACCTTCGTGCTTGGAAAAATCAAGAAAAACGAAGTTTTTGTGGCGCTCGCGGTGTCACACCCCCAAAATTCCACATGCGGTGTATCACCGCTTGGAGGCGTGACTGACCAGGATCAAGCCACCAATCTTATTGAACATAGCGTATCAATAAATGAAAAACCCAAACACAGTATAATTGGTGTCCAACAAAACATAGTCCAAGTAATAAGCGGAAGCATAATGTTTAAAACCAAAACAAAAGTTCAATTGTATCAAATGTTTGACATGGTATATGACAATCCATGTCCCACAACGACCACGCCTCCCCGTGCAAGCTCCAAGAGTACATAACGACCTGCAAGGCATGTAACAACGAGTCAACAACAAAGTTGAGCGAGTTCACAGTTGGTTGATTAGGTTTTGGTTTCGTTTCAATAATCGTAAGTTCGTTTTGTACACCACGTTTTAATCAGTAACCCTATTTCCCAAACCTTCTCAGTGATTGGTGGGGGCTTCCCATGTGAATTACTAGACCATACCTTATCGACTACTAACGAAAGTAAGATGTGCCCTAAGTCAATGTCTATCATCATTGACCCTTTGCCTTAGTCCATTAGTACACGCCCGTTCGAACGACACGGTGTAAGGTTTGTTAAACCTAATAGCGCTATTAACTAATGACCCGCTCGCCATCGGCCTCGGCGATTAAGTCGATATAAAATGAGGGACTTATGATAGAGTTTTGGTCCAGTATGTTTAATCTTGTTGTCCTACCCAAGGAGGAAGAACGTACGTATCTTACCCAAGGAGAATACGCGAGGTTTAATCTTGGCATCCTACCCATGGAGGATGGCTTTACATATCCTACCCAAGGAGAATATGTAGTTTCCGTTTTAGTTCTTTAACCCATTCCCAACCCTTGGGAATCCCATGCCTTGGAAAGAGTGTGAACTCACCTCGATTTGCTCAGTAAGATTATTACTCGCTCACAAATATTCAGTCAAAGCCTATAGCAATCATACATACATAATCAGTTGGCATCCACATTGTTTTCATATAGGTCATGATCATGGATGTATACCCAGGCAATACTATCACATAGCACTTAACAGTTGTTCTAGTTCATATCAGTCCATAGTTCACATGTATGATACGTAACAATATCTAGCAGTTGAGTGTATTGATTGCAAGAACCATCTTATATCATTTGACTACAATCATAACAATCTTAATCACATAGATAACCACTAATATTCACACAGTAGTCATGACATACTAACCCACTGAACATGCAAAGTGTCACACCCCTTTCTGCGGCGGAAGCACGAGGTGTGATCATGAAAGGTTCTCATTGCATACGAAAGGTAAACATACTATATGCTCAAAATAACTTCAAACATTACATTACCAAAACATAAGTCAAGTGTTTACAACACGTGATAGCATATTGTCTTAAGAGTTACAACTTTATTTAGCGAAAATAAAACATAGCGACATCCACAAGCATAAGTAAGACCGCGCGCACATCCACCTTTAATTACCTGAAATACATGTGAGTTTTGGAAAACATCAACATAATGTTGGTGTGAATTCATGCAGTTTTTGTATTGAACGTTTGTATACTTGTATGAAAAACATGGTATGTATTTTGTTTCAAAACGCGTATTCATGAATGAGTCAAGTATCTCTATATGTATCAAGTGTTAATGGGTTGCAAAGCCATTAACATGTGACACGACATAGGAAGTCACCAAACCATAGGCATTTTTCTATAGTCGATTCACGATTGAGACACAAAAACACTACTTGGTTCTAGTTGTCACCAAGAGTGGGGCTGCCCTGAAACCCATTAGATCTAACCTTTTGTTCTGCGGTCTTAGTATGTACACGATTAATGATGCTTATGGTACCCTATTCGTGACACGATTTCTCGTATCAATTCTTGGTACTAGTTTTCGCCAAGAGTACTTCTCGTTTCAGTACACAACATACCAATTTGTAAATATTAAAGTATTTGTAACATGTATTTCACCCCCGAGTTATAAAACTAAACACAGTTAAAAGAAAAGGGGGAGCATGAACTCACAACTTTGCGTTCCTGTGCGTCGTAAACTTCACCGGATTTGCTTAATTAACGTCGTAACCTATACGCGTTTTCTTAACGTTAGTCACTAGACTTGTGTCGCACAAGTACAGTCACTCTCTTTTGTGTATATATTCTTGTGTTAAAAATATTTTACATTTTTAACTAAGTGCCTTACTTATATTATTTTCTCAAAAATTAATATAAGTATCTCGTGTTTTGCACTTTGCTCCCGAATTATGTATCTTGTCTAAATAGGTTGCATGTGTATTTTGTATATTTTCTTTATTCGTTACGAGTACCTCCAAGTCATATTATTTTTACTCTAAAAATAATATATACCTAGTTCACAAAATAACCACGTAATCACACAAGCGATAAATATATATTCTAAATATATAGTTAACAAGTTCCATTTATGAAAATCCACCTCCGGTATTTGGTAATTTCGTAATAAAATCATGGCGAAGTTTGGTTGGAAAACAAGCCAAAAATATATTCATAACACTTGTCACCAAAAATATTGTAAGTGTTATTTTCTGGAAAAATTTCGCCAGAGTTTCCTCTGTAACTGGAGGTGGCAACGCTTACTAGCGTATCATTTTCTTTTAAAATTCAACCAATCAATTTTTCCATCATCAAAATACCATCTTCAAATATCAAACTAGTCAAAATAAACACAAATCGCATACACATGAACTTGCAAGTTGTGTAAAATTATGTAGTAACCCTTCAACACATTTAGTAGGTTTTTCCATCTCTAAAAATAAAGTCGGTTTCTTGGAAATCTTATTTTTAAAGAATATGAAGTTTTACAACTTCTAGTCGGTTTTTGCGAAAATTATTTCTTTGTTAAAACTTTTGTTACACTAGTGTCCACACACTTGTTTGTTCACAAAAACACCTCTATTTCATGAAAGATCCGGTTTTAAAACATGGTTTCGTCTTACAGTTGGTTTTTCGAAAATACCACTTGTAGATCTTTAGATCTACTAGTTTAGAACTTCATTTTACAAGAAAAATTCCTTTTACGCAAGTTCATGTTATTATGTAGTAGTGTTCATCATCTTGCCCTTTTTATACTTTAACATACACTAGTCCATGCTCTATGAACATAACCTAGCCGGGTTAGATGACGATCCGAACTACTACTAGCATTAAACAACACAAAATAATCATCACAAAACAAGTTTAACAAGTTTTACACTATTACTTTCCTTTTATCCATTAAGTTCATCATTTTACGAGACTTTTAGTTGTTGATCTTTAGTGTTTATGATTTTTAGCCATTAAATCATCTATTAACCATCATAAACGAGAACAAGAAGATGTTTAGAAGCACTTACTACTAGCACAAGGCTAGGGGAGTTCAAGAGGACAAAAGAGGTGGATAAAAGCAAATGAAGAAGGTCCTTCAAGATCCGCTTGCACCGAGCTTCGTTAGTGGCCTTCTTACTCCTCAATATCACCTTGGAATGGATGGATGAGTTGGAAAATGAGGGTGGCGGTGGTGCTTGGTTGGGCCGAGAACAAGGGAGGGAGAGAGGGAAGTGAAGATGGAGTGATGAAATGGTGGTATTTATAGACCTTCCATATAGCATATTCCTAGCATATTTCTAGCATATTCCTGGCATATTCCTGGCATATTCCTGGTATATTCCTGGTATATTCCTGGCATATTCCTGGCATATTCCTGGTATATTCCTGGTATATTCCTGGCATATTCCTGGGTTTGCTGCGTTGTCTGCGTTTTGCAGTGTAAGCATTGTGACGGGTGTTAGGGTATCCGGGGACCCTAACTGGCTCAGTAAAATATACCAAATGTTATTGACAATATATATTTTTTTTTGCGCTCCGGGCCAAGTCCGGTTGTTCGGTTAGACACTGGTTCGTTAAAGTGCTAAATTACACTTTTTAGTGTCTTTTAAGTATCTTTATGTATCCCGCTCAATTCCCAACACTTAGGGAAATATTCTGTCTGAAAATTTATATTTTCTGCATAATATTCGTGTGCTAAAATCTGAATTATTGCTGAATTATACAAAATTCTGCACTTAAAGTGCGTTTCGGGTGCTTTTTTTTGCTTTCGTATTGCATATATGTTAAACCCTTGTATGTACTCTTGGGTTTTAATGCATTCTTGTTGTCGGACCTACACCTAGGCTCCAATTTTATTGTCTGACTGCTTTCTGCAGTTCTGTTGACACAGTGTGTCTTACCGGTGAGTTTACTAGTATTTTTGACGCAACGCTCTCGTTTATGCATAAAGCAATAATTTGTAGTATACAACGTGCATGAATTCACTTGTTTAGTTTGTGTTCAGACATTGCTGACAATTAAGCACATAATTGCAGTCATTAAATAATGATCAAAGTGTACGGAAATTACCGGTTTGGTGCCAGTTGTCACAGTCTCCCCCCGTTAAAAGAATTTCGTCCCGAAATTCAGGCTGAACTCACTCTCGCTGGAGTCTTCTTGAATAGGTGGGGATACTTTTTCTTGAACTGGTCTTCACGTTCCCATGTGTACTCGGGTCCGTGCTTAGAGCTCCAACGTACTTTGACAAGCTTCACACTGCTCCTCCTGGTCTTGTTGACTTTCCAGTCGGTAACCTCAACGGGTTGCTCTGTAAATCGGAGGGCTTCATCAATATGCACTTCATCCATCGGGATGATCACGTTTTCTTGTGTTGGACTCTTCTTCAGGTTGGATACATGAAACGTATCATGTACTCCATTAAGTTCTTCCGGTAACTCCAACTTGTATGCCACGGTACCAATTCTTTTCAATATTCTGAATGGTCCGATGTATCGTGGATTCAGCTTTCCAAATCTGACTACGCCCTTCCAAGGTGAGACTTTTAACAACACTTTGTCTCCCACTTTGAATTCTACTGATTTTCTTTTCGGGTCAGCGTAGGTCTTTTGTCGATCTCGAGCCGCCTTAATGCGCTCTCGGGTCTGCGCAATCTTGTCGGTTGTCTCTTGTACAAGTTCAGGACCAACCATACGTTTATCTCCGGCATCTGCCCAACATAAGGGCGATCGGCATTTGCGGCCATACAGAGCTTCGAACGGCGCGGCTTTTATGCTTGTATGATAACTGTTATTGTAGGAAAACTCAACTAAAGGTAAATGAGTATCCCAGCTGCCGCCTAGATCCATGACACATGCGCGAAGCATATCTTCTAACGTTTGTATAGTCCGTTCGCTCTGGCCGTCTGTTTGCGGATGGAATGCCGTGCTCAGATCTAACTGAGATCCAAAGGCTTCCTGAAATGATTGCCAGATTCTTGAGACAAAGCGTCCATCTCTGTCTGAAATGATTGAGATTGGCACTCCATGACGTGCCACAATTTCCCTTAAGTATATTTCAGCAAGCTTTCCAGTGTTATCCTTCTCTCGGATTGGTAGGAAATGCGCAGACTTCGTCAATCGATCAACTATTACCCATATCATATCGTGCCCTCTCGGGGTCCTGGGTAATTTTGTTATGAAGTCCATCGAGATTTGTTCCCACTTCCACACGGGAATCTCTGGTTGTTGTAATAGGCCGGACGGCTTCTGATATTCTGCCTTAACCTTGGCACAGGTTAGGCATTTTCCAACATAAACAGCAACGTCGCCTTTGAGTCTCGGCCACCAATAGTATTCTTTCAAATGTTGATACATTTTATCTGATCCTGGATGGATCGAGTATCTCGATTTATGCGCTTCATTAAGGATGACTTCTCGTATGCCTCCATAAAGCGGAACCCAAATACGCTTCTTAAAGTATAAGGCTCCCTCTTCATTTGGCACCATATATTTCAATGCACCCCGGAGGTATTCAGCTTTACGGTTCTCTTCTTTAAGAGCTTCTTGTTGTGCATCTCGAATGCGTGCAGTGAGGTTCGTTCGAATGGTCATTTCTAATGCTCGAACCCTTAGGGTCTTAACCCTTTCTTTTCGGCTTAACGCGTCCGCTACAACGTTTGCCTTTCCAGGATGGTACTTGATCTCACAGTCGTAATCATTTAGCAGCTCGACCCATCGCCGCTGGCGCATATTTAATTCCTTCTGATCAAATATGTGTTGTAAGCTTTTGTGATCTGTAAAAATTGTACATCGAGTACCATATAAATAATGTCGCCAGATCTTCAGGGCGAATACCACTGCGCCCAGCTCCAGGTCGTGAGTGGTATAGTTTCTTTCATGTTCCTTCAATTGTCTTGAAGCGTAAGCGATGACTTTTTGGCGTTGCATGAGCACGCAACCCAAGCCTTGTCGTGAGGCGTCGCAGTATACCACGAAGTCTTCAGTGCCTTCGGGTAATGATAGTATCGGTGCATCGCAGAGCTTGTTCTTAAGTAGCTGAAAGGCTTCTTCCTGCTTGTGACCCCAGTCGTATTTCTTGTCTTTCTGTGTAAGGGTCGTTAGCGGTTGAGCTATCTTTGAGAAATTCTCGATGAATCGCCGATAATAGCCCGCTAAGCCCAAAAATTTTCGAACTTCAGTTGGGGTCTTGGGAGCTTCCCAATTCTTTATTGCTTCTATCTTGGATGGGTCTACATGAATGCCCTGCTCATTCACAACGTGACCAAGAAATTGTACTTCGCGAATCCAGAATTCGCATTTCAAGAACTTTGCATAGAGCTTTTCTTTCTTTAGTAGTTCCAAGATGGTTCTGAGATGTTGCTCATGTTCTTCTTTCGTTCGCGAGTAAATCAGGATATCATCGATAAATACAATCACGAATTTATCGAGATATGGTTTACATACGCGGTTCATCAGATCCATAAAGACCGCTGGCGCGTTCGTCAATCCAAATGGCATCACAAGAAATTCGTAGTGCCCATAGCGTGTTCTGAATGCAGTCTTTGGCACGCTTTCATCTTGGATTCTCAGCTGATGGTATCCAGATCGAAGGTCGATCTTGGAATAGTAGCTTGATCCTTGCAGTTGATCAAATAAGTCATCAATCCTCGGTAGCGGATACCGATTCTTGATCGTGAGCTTGTTCAGTTCCCTGTAATCGATACACATCCGCAGTGATCCATCCTTCTTCTTCACGAACAATACTAGAGCTCCCTAGGGTGAGAAGCTTGGCCTTATGAATCCTTTATCCAACAACTCCTGAAGTTGTGTAGATAATTCTTGCATTTCGGATGGTGCAAGTCGATAGGGAGCCTTGGCTACAGGAGCGGCTCCTGGAACCAAGTCTATGTGGAATTCGACTTGTCGTTGCGGAGGTAGTCCTGGCAGATCTTCAGGGAACACATCAGGAAATTCCTTCACCACAGGAATGTCTTCGAGTTTTGGCTCCACAGCCTTCTTATCTACAACGTGTGCTAGGAAAGCAACACATCCTTTCCTTAAGCACTTCTGTGCCTTCATACAACTGATGATTCGTAGAGGCGCGTCTCGTCTTTCTCCATGTACTATGAGAGTTTCATCATTCGCCAGAGGGATGCGAATGATTTTCTCATGACAAATGACTTCAGCTTTGTTCTTGGATAACCAGTCCATTCCGACCACTACATCGAAGCTACCTAATTGAATAGGTAAGAGGTCGATGCTAAATCTTCGTTCACCAAGTTCTAGCGTGCAGCCTCTAACAACTTCGCCCGATTCAACAAGTTTACCATTGGCTAGTTCTATAGAATAAGGAATTTCTAATCTACTAGATTCTATTCCAAGTATGCGTTTAAATTCCATAGACATGAAACTATAATCGGCGCCAGTGTCGAATAATATGGATGCAAAGTGATTGTTAATGAGGAACGTACCGTTGACCACATTAGGGTCCTCGCGTGCGTCCCTTGCTCCAATTACAAATGCTCGGGCCTGAGCCTTGTTTCCTTCTGGGCAATCCTTCATGAAATGATCTTTGCTTCCACATCTGAAGCATCCTTGGTTTCGCCCATTCCCGTTACCAGCACCATTTCCATTTCCACCATTGTTCCTATCATCAGCCCCATTACGATTTCCATTCCCGTTCCTCTTACTCCAACAGTCTTCAGTGCGGTGACCCAACTTTCCACACTTATCACACTTTGAGATGCGACAAGCTCCCTCGTGATGGCATTTACACCGATGGCATTTGGGCAAGGTGCCCAGGTATCCCTTTGCTGGAGCGTCGTTCATAGCTGCAAGAGATTTCGCCTCCTGAGGCGGGTTGGGGTCACGCTTCTTGTTGGAACTCTTGTTGTTACGAATTGCCTGATTCAGGTTTGCATGCTTCCTTTTCTTGTCCCCAGATGACTCAGCATGTGTTTCAGACATTTCTGTTGGGTTCAGGGATAGCTTCTTCATGCGAACACAATCTTCAGTAAGGCTGACAGCCAGAGTTACAGCCTCGGTGATTGTTTGTGGTTTGGCCGACGTCACCATGCCACGAAACTCTGAGGCCAGTCCCCAAATGTAGCGTTCAACGCGCTTGAATTCGGGAGTCACCATGTAGGGAAGTACTCTAGACAGATCGTGGAACCTTCGAGTGTAACCATTAATGTCGGCACCTTCCATGGTCAAGTGCCAGAACTCCGTCTCCAGCCTTTGGAGTTCAGCACGAGAGCAGTACTTCTCTCTCATTCTTTCCTTCAGTTCCTCCCAAGTTAAGCCATAAGCAGCATCATCACCCAAAGTTTGGACTTGCAGGTTCCACCAAGTCAGAGCTTCATTGACAAATAACCCGGTAGCAAAGGTGACTTGTTGATCCGCGGTACACTTGCTCATGCGGAAAGTAGCTTCAGTCTTCTCCGTCCAGCGCACAAATGCTACTGCACCTCCTGTGCCATCATAGTTCATCGGCTTGCAGTCGAGGAACTGCTTGAAAGTGCAGCCTGGAATTAACCCAACCAATTCACTTATGAGCAATCGAAGAAATAATGAAACAAGGACCGTTCATAAATTCCTTCATGCTTAGTAAATTGTTTTAAGGTTACCTTGAGCTGCGTTTCCTCCAGACGAATCTCCATTCCCATTACGCCTAGCGTTGCTTGGTCCTCCACTGTCTTGAGTACGGTTCGCCTCGTATTGGGCGATAGCAGCGGAGATCCTTTCCTCCAGTAGAGCGTTCAGCTCTTCAGCAGTTCTTGGCAGTGGGGGAGGAGGAGGTTGATCGTCATTGCGAGCATTCACAGCTTTCCGGGGTGCCATGTTCTGACAGAACATAACACAACAGGGTTAGACATTTGTTTGATATCGTCCTACTAGACAGTAGTAGTATATATTTTCACAGGTATATACCACATAAGTGACATCAAACAATTATTACTCTAGCAGAGTACTTAGTAGGCTTGCACTGAGGGAATCTATACGTGACAAGACTTGCTGTGATTTTTGTGCACTGAATTCCATAATTATGTATGCATCCATAATTACGTAACTCCTTGCACAGTCCGCACAGTTCGTTTCATCCTCGTATTTCTTCCTTCAGATGGGCCATTGCTTTTAGGTAAAGTCACGTATACTTGTGACATTCTACTTCTAGTACATGCTAATTATCACACATAATTGCAAGTAATTTCTAGTCACTACAGGTGCTACTCAAGTGCACTCTAAGTCTCGTAGTGTCTTTTCTAGACTCATGTAGACAGTTTCAGGCAGTGGATGTCGCGGGACGTTTTATGCAATGAAAACTCTTTGAAAATTGTTTTCGTGAAAGGATCCTAGAGATTGTAGACTAGACTCGAGAAGGAATCCTGGTTCACTACAATCGCAGCTCTGATACCAATCTGTCACACCCCTTTCTGCGGCGGAAGCACGAGGTGTGATCATGAAAGGTTCTCATTGCATACGAAAGGTAAACATACTATATGCTCAAAATAACTTCAAACATTACATTACCAAAACATAAGTCAAGTGTTTACAACACGTGATAGCATATTGTCTTAAGAGTTACAACTTTATTTAGCGAAAATAAAACATAGCGACATCCACGAGCATAAGTAAGACCGCGCGCACATCCACCTTTAATTACCTGAAATACATGTGAGTTTTGGAAAAACATCAACATAATGTTGGTGTGAATTCATGCAGTTTTTGTATTGAACGTTTGTATACTTGTATGAAAAACATGGTATGTATTTTGTTTCAAAACGCGTATTCATGAATGAGTCAAGTATCTCTATATGTATCAAGTGTTAATGGGTTGCAAAGCCATTAACATGTGACACGACATAGGAAGTCACCAAACCATAGGCATTTTTCTATAGTCGATTCACGACTGAGACACAAAAACACTACTTGGTTCTAGTTGTCACCAAGAGTGGGGCTGCCCTGAAACCCATTAGATCTAACCTTTTGTTCTGCGGTCTTAGTATGTACACGATTAATGGTGCTTATGGTACCCTATTCGTGACACGATTTCTCGTATCAATTCTTGGCACTAGTTTTCGCCAAGAGTACTTCTCGTTTCAGTACACAACATACCAATTTGTAAATATTAAAGTATTTGTAACATGTATTTCACCCCCGAGTTATAAAACTAAAAACAGTTAAAAGAAAAGGGGGAGCATGAACTCACAACTTTGCGTTCCTGTGCGTCGTAAACTTCACCGGATTTGCTTAATTAACGTCGTAACCTATACGCGTTTTCTTAACGTTAGTCACTAGACTTGTGTCGCACAAGTACAGTCACTCTCTTTTGTGTATATATTCTTGTGTTAAAAATATTTTACATTTTTAACTAAGTGCCTTACTTATATTATTTTCTCAAAAATTAATATAAGTATCTCGTGTTTTGCACTTTGCTCCCGAATTATGTATCTTGTCTAAATAGGTTGCATGTGTATTTTGTATATTTTCTTTATTCGTTACGAGTACCTCCAAGTCATATTATTTTTACTCTAAAAATAATATATACCTAGTTCACAAAATAACCACGTAATCACACAAGCGATAAATATATATTCTAAATATATAGTTAACAAGTTCCATTTATGAAAATCCACCTCCGGTATTTGGTAATTTCGTAATAAAATCATGGCGAAGTTTGGTTGGAAAACAAGTCAAAAATATATTCATAACACTTGTCACAAAAAATATTGTAAGTGTTATTTTCTGGAAAAATTTCGCCAGAGTTTCCTCTGTAACTGGAGGTGGCAACGCTTACTAGCGTATCATTTTCTTTTAAAATTCAACCAATCAATTTTTCCATCATCAAAATACCATCTTCAAATATCAAACTAGTCAAAATAAACACAAATCGCATACACATGAACTTGCAAGTTGTGTAAAATTATGTAGTAACCCTTCAACACATTTAGTAGGTTTTTCCATCTCTAAAAATAAAGTCGGTTTCTTGGAAATCTTATTTTTAAAGAATATGAAGTTTTACAACTTCTAGTCGGTTTTTGCGAAAATTATTTCTTTGTTAAAACTTTTGTTACACTAGTGTCCACACACTTGTTTGTTCACAAAAACACCTCTATTTCATGAAAGATCCGGTTTTAAAACATGGTTTCGTCTTACAGTTGGTTTTTCGAAAATACCACTTGTAGATCTTTAGATCTACTAGTTTAGAACTTCATTTTACAAAAAAAATTCCTTTTACGCAAGTTCATGTTATTATGTAGTAGTGTTCATCATCTTGCCCTTTTTATACTTTAACATACACTAGTCCATGCTCTATGAACATAACCTAGCCGGGTTAGATGACGATCCGAACTACTACTAGCATTAAACAACACAAAATAATCATCATAAAACAAGTTTAACAAGTTTTACACCATTACTTTCCTTTTATCCATTAAGTTCATCATTTTACGAGACTTTTAGTTGTTGATCTTTAGTGTTTATGATTTTTAGCCATTAAATCATCTATTAACCATCATAAACGAGAACAAGAAGATGTTTAGAAGCACTTACTACTAGCACAAGGCTAGGGGAGTTCAAGAGGACAAAAGAGGTGGATAAAAGCAAATGAAGAAGGTCCTTCAAGATCCGCTTGCACCGAGCTTCGTTAGTGGCCTTCTTACTCCTCAATATCACCTTGGAATGGATGGATGAGTTGGAAAATGAGGGTGGCGGTGGTGCTTGGTTGGGCCGAGAACAAGGGAGGGAGAGAGGGAAGTGAAGATGGAGTGATGAAATGGTGGTATTTATAGACCTTCCATATAGCATATTCCTAGCATATTCCTGGCATATTCCTGGCATATTCCTGGCATATTCCTGGCATATTCCTAGTATATTCCTGGTATATTCCTGGCATATTCATGGGTTTGCTGCGTTGTCTGCGTTTTGCAGTGTAAGCATTGTGACGGGTGTTAGGGTATCCGGGGACCCTAACTGGCTCAGTAAAATATACCAAATGTTATTGACAATATATATATTTTTTTTTGCGCTCCGGGCCAAGTCCGGTTGTTCGGTTAGACACTGGTTCGTTAAAGTGCTAAATTACACTTTTTAGTGTCTTTTAAGTATCTTTATGTATCCCGCTCAATTCCCAACACTTAGGGAAATATTCTGTCTGAAAATTTATATTTTCTGCATAATATTCGTGTGCTAAAATCTGAATTATTGCTGAATTATACAAAATTCTGCACTTAAAGTGCGTTTCGGGTGCTTTTTAGTGCTTATTTTTGCTTTCGTATTGCATATATGTTAAACCCTTGTATGTACTCTTGGGTTTTAATGCATTCTTGTTGTCGGACCTACACCTAGGCTCCAATTTTATTGTCTGACTGCTTTCTGCAGTTCTGTTGACACAGTGTGTCTTACCGGTGAGTTTACTAGTATTTTTGACGCAACGCTCTCGTTTATGCATAAAGCAATAATTTGTAGTATACAACGTGCATGAATTCACTTGTTTAGTTTGTGTTCAGACATTGCTGACAATTAAGCACATCATTGCAGTCATTAAATAATGATCAAAGTGTACGGAAATTACCGGTTTGGTGCCAGTTGTCACACAAAGACCCTTACGGCGAAACCCTAGAGTGACGAAGCCCCCACCTGTTTCGTCGACAAGGCAATGGCGAAACCCCCTGGTGTTTCGTCGACTATGCTAACAGTTTCAGCATACATACACACAGAAAACCCTAATCCGTATCACCGCTATCGTCAATCATGCAATTGTCGTCCAAACACAGTAAACGTTAAGGCTACCTAACATCATTCCAATTACATCATAGCACTTAACATCTAGCATAAACCCTAATCATGCCATAAACAATCAGTTACATGTCATCTGAATCTCATAAACATCAACATCGATCATGAACAGTGGGCTCAAACCATTTCATTCATAACACTAGATCCAAATCTGAATGATTTAAGATAGAACATCAAATCGAATCATGGACAGTGAACATAATCAATCACAATCATATACAACAGAATTGTCAAACTCTCAAGAACAACATCACATATTATCGACACAATGATTCTGAGTTTATGTTGTTTACAAAAACCCTAGCCTAAACAGACATAAGCATCATATAGCAATTATATCTACCGTAGGATTTTTACACTAACCGTAACGTCGAACAGTTTAGATAGATCGAGATGGATGATGCTCGAAGTTTTCTACAATCGCCGTCGTATAGCAGTTAGAGAGGTTCTAGGGCTACACAATGGCAACTTGCGTAACCTATGGCCTTATATACGTAAGTTATACCGCGTTGGGCCCTTACTGGGCTTCGGGGTAAGGTGGGCCGACGAAACCCCCTTGTTTCGTCGATGAGGTGATGACGAAACTCCAAGGGTTTCCGTCGAGTGGGTTTTCGTCGAGTGTGGGGTATGGAAAACTCTCATGTTTCATCATATTCATATAATAATAATAATCACAATCATCATATGTCAAACAGTTCACAATTAATCATATAGTCCAATCAACAATGTGTCAAACATATAATTAACAAGAACAATTACAACTCAACAAATCATACAAACATAGTTGTGAACAAATAACGTAAACAATTATCGTGCAATTAATGCGAAGATGAAATCCTGGAAACTCGAGTTGTCACACGCGGGCCGCGAAGACTCTGTCTTCGGCTTACGCGAGGCGCGACACCTGGAGCCGCCACGTGTCGATGACTCAGCAACCCTCAAACCGCCTTTATGGCCTCGCGGGCCGCGAAGGTTCTCCCTTCAAGCTTACGCGGGCCGCGAGAAACCTAAAATTCAGCTATAATTGGACGAAGCTTGGGCATTTCAAACTGCTCAATTCTTTTCTTTCCCTTAGCTTCTATTATAGCAAAATAGTAGCTCGATATTATACCCTAAATCCCGAAACTCTGCCCGTTATTAGGGTAATAACTCTAATCACTGGTACGATACTTTATCCGATCGATTGAAACCAATCCAATGGATGTTTAAGTGTTGCTGGTACCCGGCTATACTTTGTCATTCGTTGTGGGTTTTGATCTCGTGATTATCGTTAGAGTTGAATTGAGTTAATACACTAATACGAGTTCCATTTTATCTAGAAATTAGAACTCGTAACCAGGGAACTGCTAAGCTAGAATACTTAGCGATTAAGTAAACTTAATAGTTAAGGAAACTTAATAATTAAGTAAACTTAATAGGAAACTTAGCAGTTAAGCAAGCTAAGTAAGTTTATAATCAGCTAAGTAAATTACTTAATTAAACTGTTAAGTAAGTTACGTCAGTTAATGAATCAGCTAACTAAGATTTAGTAAGTTAATTAATTAATCAGTTAAGTATGATTAATTAATCAGCTAAGCAAGATTAATTAAGCTAAGCAAGATTAATTAAGCTAAGTAAGATTAATTAATTAAGTAAATTGATATACATGAAAATAGGTATATATGGGGTAGGTGTTATCTAAGGAAAATATTATCTAAGGAAAGTAATATATAAGGAATGTTTTATATAGGGAAGGTTCAACTGAGGAAGATAACACCTAGGGAAATTCTATATAGGGGTAAGACTTATCCCTTAGCTATAAATAGGAAGCTTAGGATTCATTTTCCTTTGCCCATTCCTTCTATACTTCTCTCTATACGTTGGTGTTCTAACCAATAATCACCAATACGACATTCTGTCCGATCGATTCGGGAACCAACTAACGAATGCCAAAGTGCTGTCTAAACAAGACTATACTTTGTAAATTTCGTTAAAGTTCTGAGACGAATGCCAAAGTGCTGTCTAAACAAGACTATACTTTGTGAATTTCGTTAAGGTTCTGAGATGAATGCTAAAGTACTGTCTAAATAAGACTATAATTTGTGAATTCCGTTAAAGTTCTGATCTCATAACCATCGTTAGGTTTGATTTGGGTTTAACACTAATAAGTATTCCATTTTATGTTTAACTACCAGAAAATCTACACTAAACACTTACAATCAAAATAGACACTTAAATCATCAGAAGATTCAGAACTCTAAAGAAAGTAGATGCTTAGTTATCAAGAGGCCTAGAATCAGAAGGCTTGTTAATCAAGGCTATATGCTAACAAGGTGAGTCATTCTCTTTTTACCAAATTGTTTCCCAAAACCCTATTTGTTTCAAAGTTATAATTACAGGGATTAAGTCTTTGTAATCTTCAATTACTGCCAATATGTGGGGTTTTGTATACATTACTTGATACCCGTCACCATTGGACAACGGGTTAGCCAATGGGTGATCTGACCATAGTCACATATATGGTCAAGTGACAAATACCGATTTGGGGTAATTGGTTGATAGAAAAAATATAATCACCCTTAATACTGTAGATTATAACAATGTGTCATTTTGTACAAAAATGAATTAACTCACCAGTATTTCCTGCTGACCAGATCTTTTTAAAACACGTTTCAGGTGATTACAGTAGATCGGAATAAGAGTTGGATACGGCACCAACAAGGCTTATAAAAGTGGCTTATTTTATCAATTAAATTAAATTAAAGAAAAATTTCTTTATGTATTCAGGATTATTTCATATTAAAGCTACCTTTGCAAAAATATGGGTTTATCCCCATCTATTTAATAAATAAGATGGGGTATATACACTCTGGCGAGAACCGGGTAAGATGGGGTATATACAAGTGACAGAATTCCCTAAATAGTATCATGAGCTGATGTCTGACTTGTTTTTGGAAAAATGAACCTGTTAAAAACATTAATCTTATGCAACGTTTGTATATTACAGTATGGGAAATATATAATTATATAGATAAGTATATCTATAAGGAAATCCTAAAGCCATAAGGATTAACAATTTAGAATAAAGCACGAGCATGTGTGTCAATGATAATTCTAGATTTCTTTATTAGGAATCTCTTGTATACATCAATAAGTCCGATATCGAACATTATTTCGTTTGATCATCTGTCTCGTAACTCGTGCGACAATATAAACGACGGGAACCCTTTATGATGGGACGCCATCGAAAGTATAAGAATTCCCTTTGCGCTACCTTAGATTATTAACACATTAGGAAACCTGCAGCTAAAGTTGTGCTAGGCACAAAACGTCTAAAAACCTACGTTAATGAGGGTACTTCTACTTTCTTTAAGAACTCTTGCGAAGATAAAAGCAACCACAAAAAGATGCACTTATAAAGAGTTTCTTCACCTATAATCTACTAAGATTACCAGTACTAAAGAAGCTGTTACGAAATACATGGGCTGCAAAGGACTAAAGTTGTCCGAACCATTAGTATATAGGTTAAGAAGAATGAAGTAATGTATGCTTCAAAATTTAGACATTAAGATAGTGAGACCCGATCTTCAAAACACATGGTCACGACGTATGCCATGAAATGAAAAGAACTGACAGAAAGGAAATTTTGTCTGCTTCATAAAAAGGAACAAATGGAAACGATGATTCCTGAGGTAATTGCTTAATTAGGTTGAGATTTGCAAGCCAACCAGAGAAGTGACCACAAGGAGACAAGACAGACCTGCCGACAAAATTCATCTCTGTGATGAAAGCTGCGAGTTATGCACGGAAATAAGACATAGCATATATGGTCTCGGAGTTCATTAACCCTAGAGGCATGGAAATGAAAGAAATTTCGACCGACGTCTTCCCAGAGGATCTACTTGGGCCATCACACCGTCGTGAGGAGAAACTCAGAATTCATCTAAGACTAGGAACAACATCGATTGTTATATCATAAAGTTAAGACTAATGTAGTAATTAATGCTTTAAGTCATAAGTTTCATAAGAAGCAGAAACAAGTACGTGCTCTTAGATTTAGTTGCGGATAGATTTAATGAAATAATTAAAAAGTACCCATGAAACAGCAATCAAGGATGATGCTGAAGGATTTAAAAAAGGATAATGAAGAAATCAGAAAAAGGAACTAATGGAACTTGTAGGTTCCATAAAAGAATTCGGGTACCTATTCAAGGAAACCTACAAGAAAGGATTCTCGAAGAAGCTGATAGAACTAAGTATTTGATGCATCGTGTAAGTAATATGAGGAATCGAGGTTTGAATAAGAATTACTGATAGATAGGAATGAAAAAGGATGTAGCAAGTTATGTCTCTAAGTATTTAATCGATTAGCAAGTTAAAACTAAACAATAAAGCCCTTTAGGGTACCTCAGCAATTAGAAATGAAAATGTGGAAATGAGATTGATAACAATGGACATTGTTACTAAATTACTCAAAACAAGAAACGACATAATCTGAGTGATTGTAAATCGACTAACCAAGTCTGCTCAATCCCTACCAATGAAGGAAACCCTTTAGTATAAAACGCTTAGTTAAGTCATGTGGGGACAAAATAGTCTCATTACATAGAATCCCGTTATCTATTGTATTAAATCAAGACAGTCATTTCACTTCTCATTTCCGTGAAAAATTTTAACTCGACTTATTTTGAGCAGTGTAAAGGAACTCTACAAACATAGAAAGACATGCTAAGTACATGTGCGATGAACATTGGTAAAAGTAGGACTATCAATCATCACTCATAAGATTTTTTCAATAATTGGCCTCCAAGTATTAGTGTTACCCGTTTGAAACACTTTATGGATGAAGGTACCATCCAGTGTGTTGGGCAGGAATATGAGAAAAGCAACTATCAGGCCATGAGAATGGCAAACCATTAGAAATTCAAATCAGAAAAAGAATACTCCTAAAATTCTCTCCGTAAAAAGAAATAATCAGATTCGGTAAGAAAGAAAAGTTAAGTCTAACCATTCAGAATCATTAAATAAATTGGATCAATTGCTTATCAGCTAGAGTTACCAGAAGAAATGATAGAAATACATGATTGTACTCCATATATGCAACTTAAGGAACGCCTAGCTGATAAATTTTTACTTGTACCTCTACAAGATATAGAGGTAAATGAAAACTTCAAGTCAATTGAAAGATCTTACAAGTCAAGGATAAGAATCTCAAACCATGGAAAATGATCCTGATCAAGTAGAGTGAAATTCAAAGCAAGGACCAGGGTATACTTGGAAACTAAGATTAGCGACGAAGTAAGAATGTTCCTCCAAATTTCCAGCAAATCTCGAGGACGAGATTTTAAATAAGGTGGGGAGGATGTAAGGACCTGCACGAAAATGCCCCAAAACACTCCTAAATACACCCCGAATGCAAGAAACGGACCCTAAATACCTTCGTGCTTGGAAAAATCAAGAAAAACAAAGTTTTTGTGGCGCTCGCGGGCTGCGAAGACTCGGTCTTCGGCTTACTAGAACCGCATCTCTTGGTGTTTATGCTAAAATTATACGTTTCTTTTTTAGTTTTATTTCCAGAAATTTAAAAAAAAAATCCTAATTAATTCCCATTATAAACAAATAATCTAAAAATGAAAATAAAATATATAAAAAACAGATTTAAATTAAATTAGAACCAATATAAAATAACGGAAGATTATAAATTACAAAAGTTTCAAAGTAATACAAATACATATATCTCTATAGATGAGAGTGATACAAAAACTTTCAGAACCGGTGTCTTTATACTTGCAACCCAAACCGACATCTTCAATGTCTTCAATTCGTATTTGCGACCGGAATCGTAGAAATTGCCTAACAAAACATAGCATTACATTAATAAAATAAAGCTTAAAATGTATACCCATATATATATATATATATATATATATATATATATATGTATATAATGCAATCTTTAATTTCAAATACTAAAGTATTATCCTTTAAAATGTATACCTAAGCATTTGTATCAGTTACTACAAAACTTTTTATGCCTTTTGCAACTCTTGTAAAAGAGCCATTTCATAATTTGGAATTAAAAGCACCTCAATGCTTTTAGTTCTAAGTTCTTGTAATTAATTTTAAAAAAATGCATGCTAAAGAATAAAACTCCTACCCGAAAACCCTTGGCAACTCTTTTTTGCCTAACAAAATCTCCATTGATGATATGACTATGGCAGCATCTTTAGCAGCAAATTTAAGGTATATTAATCAATTATATGTCAAGTTATATTAATAATGTGTATAGTAGAAAATTCAAGGTATATTAATCCATTATATGCCAAGTTACAGCCAATAAATTATTCTCAGTTCTATAAAATCATGTTCTAGTTCAAGATTAGAAGAGTTAAAGGAACATGGGCAGACCAGCTTGCTCGTCTTCCTTTATTTCCAATTCTATCTCTGCACTGGGAAGATTCTCCACAAGCTTTGAAATAAACTCAAGAAATTCACGATACTCGGGATCTATATTTTCACCAAAATTTTAGCTATAAGTAATAAGACAGGTAATGAGTTAATTGGAAACCATGACCACCATGAAAAATAAGCCTCTTGTTACCTTTTCCATATTGTCCCTTCACGACCGTCTTTTTTAGGCCATTGCTTTGGAACGTGCTGTGAAGGTGCATTGAATCTGCAAACTCAATGAGATCATCCGACCACTTAAAGTCGATAGAGGCTCTAGAATATTATTGACGCTTTGTGCTGCATAGAAAGTTTGCAAATCAAAATTTATGATTTAATCCTGCAACATAAAAAATGCTTCTCAGGATCTCCACCAGTTTGGTTCTCATTGTCTCAGTCCTTATACTACCAATCATTTATCAAGTAAATAACCATATTAACATATATCAATTTACCTTGGCTTTTAGGATGACCCATCGTCTAGATTATCTTTTTATGTCATAATCTCTACAACTATTTTTTGAATAACAGTAATAAAAAATACATACATTTCACACATCCCACACTTATATAATAACAATTAGTAGTCAAAATATTCTTACTCTTATTGATGGCAAATCCACTGTCCTTGAGAATCAGTATAATCATGACAATAGTAGCAATAGCTACAGAAATAACCAAGAATACTGATCAACATCAAAATAATGCACAAACAAGACAGTTACTACTAACTATTGTTTTCCCTCTAATTGAAATAGAAACAACATTAAAAGACGGATATAGTTCTTTTATCATCACTTGCGAGAGAGGTGTTCGTCATAGGGCAAAGTGCGAATGGATCTCAACGTATATCGAACATGCAAAATCCCCAATCCAATCATAGCTAATACTGACTCAAAAGCTCTATGGGTTCAAATTCGCATCACATACCACAAATTAAACCCTAGATATTGACTTAAAACAAACTAACTAAAAGCATTAATTACAAATCAAACCAGTTCTATGGCATTTTGCTTGGCGACGGGAGGAGCAGAAGAGGAAGACGGACATGACGCCGGTGAGAAGAACGCTAGTGGCGACTTGGAGAGTGGATCGGTCGTCATCAGTGGAGATGAAAGAGAGCGGAGAGAAAGGGAGCTCGACTGCACGTCTTCAAGGAATCGATGCAGAGGGCAGGATTTTTTGATAAAATGGAGATTTGGGGAAGTTAATGGCATTTGGAGGGAATAGATGAACATTGGGGGAAGTGGGCGGGATTTCAAATTTTTCAAGGAAAAGAGAAAGTTATGATATAAGAGTTATATATTAATTGTTAATATTAATTATTATTATTATTATTATTATTATTATTATTATTATTATTATTAGGGGTGTGGTAAACCTGTGCTTTGCATAATGCATAAGGACATATCACACATCATGACAATCGATAAATAAATTCGTAATATAAACAAATCACAGCTACGTGTGGTATGTTATTTGTGCCGTGTCTCGGCTCTGAACATCAAAACGTAACAACGAAAACGTACGTGACTGAGTGTCACTAATATTAAAACCATATGAAAAGGAATAATAACCCAAAAACTTGAAACAATTGTAAATTTTAAAAGAGTATTTACTAATTATATATAATTTCATTTACTTTTAATTAACTAAAAGAGTATCACTGATTATAAATAAGTTCATTTACTTTGAATTAGGATACACACACACACATATATATATATTAACAAAAATGAAAACAAATAAAAATTGAATTATTCTCATACGCATTAATTATTGAATCGGTTAAAATTCCCCGTTCATATGCGACATCACATATCACAGACAAAACCCTGGATATTGAATACAAGAAACTCATCAGAAGCGTTGGTGAAAATCGAGACAGTTCTTTGGCTTGCTTTGCTTAGGATGGGAGGAGCGGAAGAAGAAGATAAAAATGGTTATCGTATCAAAGGTGTGTGGCGGTGACGATTCTGTTACATCTGGTTATCTGGTGACTGGCAATGGCAGTCTCAAATGGTGGCGTCACAACAAGTATCTATGAATCACCAAAGTTTATCAATAAGATGTTGGTGAATATCGATTAGGTTTTGTGAAGGTGGATATGATTTAGAGGGAAATTTTGAGAATTTGGGAATTTTGTGGCGGTATTTTGCCACAAATTTCCGATAGGCAGTGCGTTGCCACAACATTTGAGGGTTATTAATTCGATTTGGAATGGCATCGATCGGTTCAAATCGATACGGGTCTATGGTGTAAAAACTCCATGGATACAAAATCCATGGAGGTGTTAATGAATATGTGATGATTAGATTGCTTTTCATTCGTATCTTCTTGTTTGTCTTCTTAGATCTATGATTATTCTTCATTCATTATTACCATACACCCAATTTCTATACTTAGTGGCCCTAATTGGCCTATCAATCATCCTAATAGATCATTGATAATCTCTAATGCCCTTCATTGACAGAAATGGAGCATGAACAACCCTACTTGACCATCACTAGCCCTAATTTTCCCATTAACCATCCTAATGGACCATGGATCATCCTAAATGCCCTTTTGCTCATAATAATGGAACATGAACAACCTTAGTTAACCATCGTTGGCCCTAATTGGCCCATTAAGCATCCTAATAGACCATTGATCATCCTAAACGCCCCCCGTCGACAATAATGGAACATAAACGACACTAGTTGACCACCATTGGCCCTAATTGACCTATTAATTATCCTAATGGACCACTAATCATCCTAAACGACCTTCATTAGCAAAAATGTAGCATGAATAACCTTAGCTGACCACCATTGTCCCTAACTTATGTCACACCCCAACCGATGGCGGAAACATCGGGGCGCGGCACTGAGCGAAACAGATTGTTAAGAGAAATTCCATAACAACCACTTTACCGAATAGTTAATATTATGTCTCATACCATAACCTATTAAGCAAGTAAATTATTACAGATAGCGATATCTCGAGACAAATGACATGTTCCGACAACTCAAATTTTAATAAATAAATTGTTCTTGTTTCTAGACTCTCTATCCTACTTGATTCCATGAAAAACAAGCAAAGCACAGTGTCCTAATCATTCAAACACCTGCCACATACGTTAAAATAGAGGTCAATACACATAGTGTAAATGTGAGCATACAATTTTAATAGTATAATAGAGTTCGAAATCGTTTACGCATAACCAGCATGTACAACGTATAATGTGAAGCATGTAAGTTATCAACAAAGATTCTATCAATACCAATGACTTCGAGTTGACTACGAGTAGCGAGTGCGCATCACATGTTCACCACTGCGAACACGTGAAGTAATGTCCTTAACAACCCCTGAGTGAACAGGTGCTGAGTCCAAACTATAGTACTATCGTTGCTAAAACAGGTAGACAATAATCAATGTGTAAACATAACAAACAGGCATTCATCGAGTCACGTATAACATGCAATAGCGGTTAGCGTTAAATAGTGTTTGCGTTGTGTGTTCGATGTGATTGAGAATAAGTAACGTATGTAACAACCAAAAGTGCGTAAAGCAAAAAGGGGATCGAGTATACTCACAGTGATGGCAGATAATGGATTGAAGGGAGCGCTAGAGTGAGATTAGCCTGATCAGAACGATAGCATAAGCGATAAGCGGCGCGTAAAACGATGCAAGTGAACAAGTGACGAGTGGTCATTCGGCCGGATGGCAATCCGAACGGATGGCCATTCGATCGGATGTCAATCCGTTCGGATGGTCATCCGTTCGGATGGCCATCCGGTCGGATGGCCATTCGGTCGGATTGACACTCGTTTGGGATGGATGTGTTTGTGTATGATGGCTTTGAAGTTTTCGTTGTAGCATTTTGAAATCAGAGAAGTATCTCTACCTTTCAGGTCGTTCGATCGAACGACGGTTCGATCGGACGACAATCCGTTCGGCGAGGTATTTCTCAGAGAACAAGTTCACAGCAGGATCAACATCCAATCGGATGGTCTACCGATCGGGTGACAGTCCGTTGGAATTGACTATGCATTGAACATGTTGAAAATTGTTTAAGTGTGAAATCCTCAAGTGCAGTCCAATCGGATTGCAGTTCGATTGGATGGCAATCTGATCGGAAAGCGATCCGTCCTGCGATCTGATCTCTTGCAGCTTGAAGGTTTGTTAAGTTTGGAAAGTTTTGTGGTTTGATCGAGACGGTATGACAACGTGCTAAACAACAGAAACCCCATCCTGACCCAAGTCATTCGATCGAACAGGAATCACCCTAGTCCGATCAGTTTACTGGTTCGTGACGGTTGTTCATGTTTAACCCGGAATCAGTTGTCCTTTAGATAGAAATAAGATCTTGAACCAACACTTCACCAAGAATGAGTAGAAGATCAGAACAAGCTCCGATTCTATCGATTTTGAGTGCATTGAGTGTAAAAGAGTTGAAAGAAAGTTGAATAAGTATCTTTCAATCCTTTTACCTTTGAAAATGTTCAGATCTTATGCAAGATCTTTGTTTATTCATGTGGAAATCTCTCAGATCTAAGTTATTCTTGGTGGAATGAGGCCAAAACTTGAAGTTCATAAGAACTCCGTGATGACATCACCCTAGAACACCTCAAATCCATTGATTTCATGGTTAAAAATTAAGATTTAAAGGTGAAAAAGATGAAGAAGTGCGTGTAGATCATAGAAGTACAAGATTTAGGTTGGAAACTTACAAGAATCGCGAGAAATCGAGAGAAAAAAGGCTTGAGTGCGGCTGGTCGAGTAGAGGAGGAGCTGTCACATCAAGAGGGTATTTATAGGGTTTCCAAAAAAGGTAAGTGCACATGGATCGGATTGGTCACCAATCGGATAGCAACTCGATCGGGTGGCAATCCGATCGGATGGCCACTCGGTCGGTTGGCCACTCGATCCAGGTGTCCGGCGTGTTGAGCTTTGTCGTTTCGATTTGCGTGTTGAGTGTTGCGATGTGTTTTGAGCGATCGATGCGATAGTATTACTCAATGGTTACACGAATAACTTAACTACTATATTTAACATACAATCACTATAAATAACTTGCGTTTAGCGTTTGCGATTAGATTTGCGATGTGATAGAATTGCGATTAACACCTCAACATAAACATAACATGCACAGGTAACACATAATAAGCACACACACGTAAAACAATATCTAGAACGCATAATTCCGGTTGCAAATGCGGTAGCGATGCGATTAGAGATAAGTCGATTAGTGATTAATTTGCGATTAAGTAGCGATTTATTAATATGAACTCTACATAATACAACTAAAGTGTTTTAACTACACAACTAGTTATAAGTCAAGGTGGTCAAATCCGTAGTTAAGCAAGGAGTGACAAATCGCAATTAGCAATTTTTCTTCCTTTGACTTTGACCTTGACTTTGACTTTTACTTCCGGAACACGGGTTGTTACAACTGATTTATCAATTATTGTAATGGAGTGTTAATCATCCTAAACTGCCTTCATTGACACTAATGTAACATGAACAACCCATCGTGATACGTAACCAATTTAAGATAATAAAATAATATAAATAACCAAAAACTCCATCTTTAATTATTTTTCAACAAATCCGGTTATTTTTGCGATTCGGTTCGGGTTTCAAAGGTCCGTTTTTTACGGATGTTACAAAAACTATTACAGCCACCATATAGCACCTCTGATGCCATCGAAACAAAACCACAAAGCCGCCACTACACATGGGGAAGACGCCAATTCTATTGACGTTGTCCGTCAGCTTTTGTTGCCATTCTGTTGCCGGTGGGGGTTTTGGTCTTCCGAAGCAAGCTAGGTCATCGGCCGCTTTTTGTTAGTATATACTTTTCTTTATTAGTGTTTATTTATTAATCATAGTATTTACTTAATACTATTTTTATTAGTTTTTATTTATTATTGTTATATCAAGAGATGCGGTTCTAGAACCGCATCTTTTAGCTCTTGATCTTTTTTGAAACACCCATAAGATGCGGTTACATAAAAACCACATCTTTTGGCCAATTCTTTTTTTTTTTCAAAACAAACAAATATTTCTTAAAACACCCTGCGGTTAGAGAGGGAAACCGCATCTTTTGAAAACACCCATAGCATTTTTTGATCAATCATGTACTAGTGACAATGTAAAATTACCATAGGGTAGAAAACCTATTTATAGTCCATATAAATCTATTTATTATATTTATACATGCTATTAAATCATGAAAATCCCAAAGGTTGCATGTCTAACCTTTAATTTAATCAATTAATTATTTTAATTATTATAAAACTTTTATTTAATTCCTTAATTTAATTCAATTAATGGAAGACATAAGTGAGTATGGATTCCATGGATGAAATGTCTAGATTGCCCTTAAAGTGTCTTAAAACTTTGGAGAATGTCCAAGTTTTCCACCTCTAAAATGGTTGCTTCATTTGTACATGGTGCTTCAAGATTTGTACCTATGACAAAACTACGAAAATGGTAGAAAACCTAGTTCTCTTAATAAGGTATTATAGATAATGTATGGATATATTTAGTTTGTTTGGGTTGCTTAATTTCACTACGTCTTTTATAAAATTTATAACAAAAAATCAACATCATTTTATAAAAAGAAAACCAACTTAATTAATTAAAAAAAATAAAGTTCAAAAAGATACCAAAGGGCTGTTTTTTTACCTCTTAATGAGGCTCTTAATAGTTCAGACCTCTTACTGGTTCAACACATAATGGTTCAGACTGTTTGTTTCACGAGCAGATGTCTGAACGATTCAGACATTTGTCTCTGAATTGTTAAGCATTATACAGAGTCTGAATGGTTAAGACCTCTAATCTGAATTGGTAAGACATTTGCCTCTGAACGATTAAGCATTATAAAGGCTCTTAATGATTCAGACCTCTTAATGGTTCAGACCTCTTACTGGTTCATCACTTAACCATTCAGATGTTGCCAAACAGCCCTTAAGAACAATATGTTGCTCTACCAATGGGGGTGGTGGTCCATTGACAAATGCAAAGCCTTTAAACACCTTGGAAGGAGGAAGTCTTGGGTTCAAGTCCCACAGACGACGAGAGTAAAGAAATTTTCCGTTCAAAAGAAAAAAAAACAATATTCTGCTCTTGAAAAAAAATTCTCAATGGAACGTATGACCCTATATGATTCCCCTGGTCTCTTGAAAAAAAAAATCTTTAGGAAGCGTATCGCCCTATATGATTCCCCTAGTCCCCTAATCATTGGTTGACCACCGTTTGAAAAGTTTGTAGTTCAAGTACACATATAAAAAGTGTATAGCTCAATACCATTGAATCTAGAGAAACCGTATTGCCCTGTACCATTGTGGAAATAAAATGAGGGTACGTGTGAATAATTAAAGCCTTAGATAAGGACGTATGATCCCGTTCTAAGGGGCTGTTTGGTAGCCTCTTAATAACTATTCAGATGCTACCTTTTAACGGTTTAAAACCTCTGAATGAATAAGATGTAACCTCAAGTCTGAATAGTTAAGAGGTAACCTCTGAATGGTAAATCATCACATGTCACACTCTTCTACCTTTTCATTGGTAAAATTTTTAATGGTTCCATTAAGAGGTAGCCTCTTAATAACTATTTAGTGGGTACCAAACAGTCCCTAAATTGTTGCAGAACTAGAGACGCTCCACACGTGCAACCAATAATTCAAGTTCTATTATTATATTGTTATTATATTATTTTATTATTTTAAGGAAAAATTACAAGTTTTGTCCTTTATCTTTATAGTACTTTACAGGCGGTGTCCTTTTTTTCAAATGTTGACAGGTTTTGCCCTTTAAAAGGAATTTTGTTGCACGTTACGTCCTTTGGCCCTAACCCTGTTAGATTTTCTGGTTAAATTTTGTCACATGCAAGTCATGTGAGGGTAGTTTAGTCTTTATACATATAAAGGACAATTTTTGTAAATACTCATATATATATCTATAAATATATACATATATTTATGTATGTATAAAGACCCCACCCTCATGCCTCATCATCTTCTTCATCCAATACCACCAGCAACCCTAATGTCTATCACCCAACTTCAACCAAACAACCACCGAAACCCTCAATTCTCCCTCCATCTTCACCATCAAAATCCTAGTTAACAAACCCCCATTTTCATAGAATCAGTAAACCCAAATCACCTAAAATCGGTTTGTCAGAAAAGATGTCGATTCAGCAAACCACCTGCAAATCACCAAATTACCTAAAATCAGTAAACCCCAATCACCTAAAATCAGTAAACCCAAGTCGCCAAATCACCTGCAAATCACCAAATCACCTAAAATCAGTTAACCCAAATCACCTAAAATCAGTAAATCCAAATCACCAAAATCACCTGCAACCCCATCGGCTCCGTCAATGTGTTCTGCGCTGGAATCGGTTTCAGAAAAGATGTCGGAATCAGTAAACCCTTGACGGAATTCTTAGTTCAGAATCAGTAAACCCTTGACTGAATCGACGGTGGCGGTGGTTTAGGTGGTGGTGGCTTGATGATGGTTGTAGAAGGAGGGAGAGGGTGGATCAATGGTGGTGAGGGTGTTGAGAGGTGGGTGACGGTGTTGCTGGTGGTGGTAGGTGTGTTGATGACAGGTGGGGTGTTGGAGGTAGCGGGTTGATGGTGGTGGCGGTGACAGGTTGATGGTGGTGGCGGTAGCGGGTTGATGGTGGTGGCGGTGACAGGTTGATGGTGGTGGTGGCGGGTTGATCAATGGTGGTGAAGGTGTTGAGAGGTGGGAGGTGGGAGAGAGAGATCTCTGTGTGTGAGAATGGTAGAGAGAGAGAGATGAATAGAGATAGAAGATAGTTGTGTATATATATATAAAATAATAATGTTTTGTTTTATTTTATAAATAATATTAAATAGAGGGGTAAAAGACTAAATACACTTGAGTAACCAGACTTAACAAAAAAACCTAACTGGGTTAGGGTCAAAGGACGTAACGTGCAACAAAATTCCTTGTAAAGGACAAAACCTGTCAACATTTGAAAAAAAGGACACCGCCTGTAAAGTACTATAAAGATAAAGGACAAAACTTGTAATTTTTCCTTATTTTAATAAACGCTCTATATTTTTAAAACTTTTTACACACTACGACATGCAAGTTGCAACAAAACTAATCTTTGTGAACTGATATAGTTTATTCCGTTAATATGCTACATATTTGCTAGAATGTATATAAAAATGTTGCATATATGTTTTGAGTTTATAGTCTTATTTTAAAATATACTTACGTCATAAACTTTAACTTCGTCAAATTTGGGCTTTTACTTTCGTTCTTTAACATATAATAAAAGACATATTCTATATTGTGTCAACTTGTAATGATTTTATGTATTTGAATAGGTACGTTATATTATAAACTCATGTTCAAACAGGAATTAAGTAATATGCTTGCAAACAACAAATGAAACACAAAATAAGTTGTTCATACGCTATAAATTAAAGTGTGTGAAGTTCACCCTTCAACCAAATGATTCAAAGGCCTTGGTAATGAGGTATTTCATCATCGGGCTCAGTGGCGAATCCATAAAATTTTCTAATGGGTGGTTCCTTTTGATAGATTATCACTATTTTTTTTTCCAAATAATACAAGGTTTTCACTAATTCTCACTATTTTTTTCCAAACTGACTGGGTTTCTAGGAACCCATAAAATGTGGCTAAATCCGCCACTGATCGGGCTGGCATGCCTTTCAGGCTCTTGCCGATCACGAACTTGGAACGAGGCATGGGCTAGCTAACGACAAGTTAGAGCATTCACATTCAATACTTTACCGATCACCCCCACATTCAATCCTTCAATAGTTGCACTAAGGGGCTGTTTGGCAACATCTGAATGATTAATTGCTGAACCAGTAAGAGGTCTGAACCATTAACTGCTGAACTAGCAAGATGTCTGAACTATTAATAGTCTGTATAATGTTTAACCGTTTAGAGACAAATGTTCGACCAATTCAGATTAGAGGTCTTAACCATTCAGACTCTGTATAATGCTTAACCATTCAAAGGCAAATGTCTGAACCATTCAGACATCAACTCGTGAAACAAACAGTCCGAACCATTAAGTGCTGAACTAGTAAGAGGTCTGAACCATTAAGAGTCTCATTAAGAGATAAACAAACAACCCCTAACAAAAGTAAGGGGCTGTTTGGTAGCCTCTTAATAACTATTCAGATGCTATCTCTTAATGGTTTAAAACATCTGAATAAATAAGATGTAACCTCAAGTCTGAATGGTAAAGAGGTAACCTCTGAATGGTAAATCATCACATGTCACATTTTTCTACCTTCTCATTGGTAAAATTCTTAATGGTTCCATTAAGAGGTAGCCTCTTAATAACCATTCAGTGGCTAACAAATAGCCCCTGACTAACGTAGGAAAAGATCTATAATTTAAAAAAAAATATTTTTTTAATTATGCTTAATGTAAAAATTGGACCATAGTAAAAATGAAGATTGACCAAGTCAAGGTAGTACAAACACAAAAGCAAAACGTACAACACAAAATTTGTCACAATCCCGACAATGGTGTCGGTGGGTTTGACTGTGGGGACGCTGCTGACTAGTCGTTATTGACCGACTTGTACATTTGCTTTTCGTGCATTGGGGCTTGTACATACCCAGAATATTATTCAACCTACATACGTGTGTGTCAGTGTGTGTGTCACATGCTATATGTTAGTTGGTGCCTAACTGTGTATATATATTACACACACATATTGGTTTCGGGTGGTGGTTGTTGGTGGCAGATGGCGGAGTTCGTACACTTGGTGGTGGTGAAGTTCAAAGAAGAGGTGGTGGTGGAGGATATTATCAAAGGGTTGGAAAAGCTAGTTTCTCAAGTTGATACTGTCAAATCCTTTGTTTGGTAAGTTTAATCTTCAAGTACTAATGCATCAGGAACTCACTTTTATCAAAATGGCCAAATCCTATGAGTATTACATGTTGTGTAAGGTGTTAAAAGAGATTGTTTTCATCAAATTGCCAAATCCTAGGTAGAGAGTTATTTTTTTTAAATGCGAAAAACTGCAGACGAGTGTCTAATCGGCATTTGTCTTAATTGTTGAATGTTATGTGTCTTATGCTCAAAGCTTGATGCGAAACTACTATCTAGTCAGGGCTCTCAGTGGAAGCAGTCTCTTTATTCCTATTGGTAGGGATAAGGCTGTCTACATCTTACCATCCTTAGATACTATCTTAACTTTGCTATTAATGAGATGTAGTGAGTATAGCTAACTATCCATTAAACCGTTTAAATTGTTAGATGATTTGATAGTTGTGAGTAGGAATGAAACGTAATACAGTGGGTGTTTGGAATTGTTTATTAAATAATAATATTTTTTTTCTTTGAGACTTTCTTTATTTATCTTTTTTAATTTAATTCTTTTTATGGCTTATTACGTTTAATAGGGCAATAATTATTTTAAGGGTGTTTGAGATTGTAAATTTAAAAATAGTGAAATAAATTAAACAAATAAATAGTTTAAAATTCTTAATTTAAATAAATAAGCATATAAATATTAAGAAATTCTAAATGTTTGTGGTTGGATTGGTCATTAAATATTATTGCACAAAAGAATAACTTTGATTTAGCGACAGTACGGTTTTTGGGGGAACGCCATAACCAAGTCTAACCAACCTAGCGCGTGCCCGGTTAAGACAACGTAGTCTGGGTAGATCTTGGCTAGGGTCGCCGTTTAGGCGGTGTGACATTGGGTTACTAAAAAAGAAAGTCACCATTCAAAAAAAAATAAATAAATAACACAAGTAACCAATCCTTGCACTTGATGTCACAGGGGAAAGGATATTGAAAGCATGGAGATGCTAAGGCAAGGGTTCACTCATGCTTTGATGATGACATTTGGGTCCAAAGGTGATTTTGATGCTTTTCAAACCCATCCTAACCATCTCGAATACACGGCAACATTCTCAGCCGCAATCGAAAAGATTGTGCTTCTTGATTTTCCGGCTGTTGTGGTCAAGCCTCCAACCGCTTGATGTGTGGGTGCGCAAGTATTTTCGGTTGTACGCGAGTTCAAAAACATGAAGAAATTAAGAATGGTCATAATCATTCTAGTTGTGTTTTCAAGAGATTTGATGATTGTATGAGGAACTTGTGGATTTTTTTTTTTAAATAAACATGTTAGCTTGATTTATAATAATGTACTATTTATAATAAGAGGGTATTTGAATTTGTGGTTTGAAGTTGATCAAGTGACATTGATATTCGTAGCTAACTCATAAAATATGATACAATATACCAATGCACGAGAAAAAAATAATATATAAAAATGTTTTTCTTTTGAACTTTATTAAAAAAAAAAAGATTGGTATTTGAATAACAAAATCTGTTGTTTGAGTGATTAATAACTTTTATTAATTAAAACTGATAGATACGGTAGACAAAACAAACACGTGATATTCCTTAAATAAACATTATCAAAATAGCATTGATATTAGAACTTTGAAGTAAGGACCTAAATATATTTATAATATAATAAAGATTCTTGAAATCAAGATTTAAAATATGAGAATTTTACTTTTTTTTAACAAATTTCTTTTTAATCCTGTTCTAGATGAGATTTGAACTCAAAACCTTCTCCTCCCATAGTGTTTAAAGGATTTTCCTTTGCTAATAGATCACCACTCCATTCGTATATAAGAATTTTACTTATACCTACAAAACAAATTTAATAAAAATCTAATGTCTAACAATTCTTCTGTGTTTTAATAATACTAGATTGTTGTCACAGGCCGCGCATTGCGGCGGCGACGCCTTTAATTGTTTATAGCTTGCAGCACGTTATATGATGCGTCAACCATACGAAAACGCGTGTTTCGACATATTTGATCTAAAGTATTGCGGTTACAAAAGAAGCGAAATTGAACCCAAGTTGGTTCATTTAGTGAGGCTTCTACCTAACCACTACGCAACCCTTACATTTGCATAAAGACTTAGTGCCATAAAAAAGAATGATAACTCGAATTTATACCGTCGAATTAAAACATATTACATTTCACCTGACTCGTTTCTGAATCTATGCTAAATAAGCAAGAAAACGTATTATAATTGACCATACTCCTTTTCGAAAAAAATTATGTCAATACATGAATTTATATCCTTAACGTTGAAACGTGAATTTATACTGACACATACATGAATTTAAACTGATACATATATAGAAAAATCACGTGATAAAATAGTTCCTTTTTTTAATTTCAATTTAAAGAATAGAATACTGAGGGTAAATTTAAAAAATTAGAAGTTAAGAAACGAAAAAAATAATTTATAATGTTTTTAGGAAGTTTTATAAAGTTTAAGGTTTATTTTTGACAATTAAGAAAGCTTAGGATGCTTTTGTGTTATTTGTCAAGTTTTTTCCTAAAATGAAGATGAAAGTTTTTACCATTTTTTGTATGTTTCTAAAATGATTGTGTCAATATTTTGTCATGTTGCTAAAAGGCAAATGAAACTATGAAAGGTTGGCTATACACCACCGATCTTTCATTTTAAGATTATATAAATTATATTAACCATGAAAACACTGGGTAAAGAGAATAATCATAATGATAATCACTTCAACTATGCTGGATTTTTTTTCTTATCATAGATTCATTATCAAACGGTATGCGCATGCGTGATTACAACATGAAAATGCTTGCACACACACTCAATCAGCGGACCCAGGATCAGTCGCTCCTCAAAAACGTTCGGGTGTCACTAGATACATATATAACACATAAAAAAGAATACCAGATACTATATAATGCACAACTTTTTACTAATGTCACGCGATGTTATAATGTACGGCCCTTGCACTCACGAACTAGAATTCTTCATCACTTTGTGTCGGCCTAGTAATAGGAATCGACCACCTCCCAAGATGTGCCGAATAGTTTATGCATCGAACAACACCTCTCCCGAAAGGACCATCAGGAAAATCAATGACAGTAATGCTACCAGCATCAAGATGAAACGATCCAATCCAATCCTTTGTTAGATTTATGCAATGTGTTAATAATCCAATGTTAATGATTGGATGACCAACTGTTACGACAATTTTGTCTGGTTCAGATTCGTTTGACAGTTCGTCTAATAGTGATTTCCACGCTGCTCCTGATCGGTCCCATATTTCTGTTAATAATTCATCTTCGAATCCGTTCACCCACCCAGATTGTAGACGTGATGCATTAACTGATTCCTGTTCAAGAGAAGGAAAGATCAGATGAAACGGAAAAAAAAAATACTTAAATCTTTACAAAACATCATAAAACAAATACTTGTGTTGGGATGCCGGGTTAAATAGGTGAACCGGACACGGCCCGTATATATATTCGTGTCAAAGACATTAACCCTCTAATCCTAACCCGGGCACGGCCTGTATATATTTTCGGTTTGGCCTATTTGACCCGTTAAGCATAAACTATTACCCAATTATCTATATTACAATTATCAACTTGTTTTAACATTACTTTGAATTCTTTTTGGTCTTTTTAGTCTTTTTGTAATTTTGTATACTTTTTGTCTTTTTGTAATTCTGTATACTTTTACCCCTCAACTTTCAGCATTAACACTTACAACCCCTCAACTATCTAAAGGCTTTGTAATCGAGTTTTACGTGTTTTTTATGTACGCGTCGGTATAAATTCAAGTTGATTTACGTTTCCACGTAATTTTCTTCCGGAAATGAGTTGGGTCAAATATAAATTAATATGTTCTTATGCTTATTACGTATGTTTCGGTTGGTCTAAGTTTTGATGTAAATTTATTTTTTTCCTAGAAATGAGTTGGGTCAGATATAATACATTTTCGTGATTAATTTTATGTACATTTTCAGTTGGTCTACGTTTTGACGTAAAAATTTTTCGGAAACCAGTCTGGTCAAATATAATACGTTTTCATTAGACGGTATAAATTCGAGGTACTTTACGTTTCAACGCCACGGCGCGAGGCAACTTGCTAGTTCGACACAATTACAATAGTAAACGATTCGAAAATGCCTGCTATAATGCACACTCATTGACACCAAACAATGGACTAAAAAAAACACTAGTAAATACGAAATGTATGTCACTTGCCTTTTTTGAACGATTAAGAATGTCATGAACATCGAGGTCTTTCAGCTGCTTTGTTTCTACATATCGTGGCACACAATCAGCACCAAGACAATCAGCAGCTTCTTGAACCTATAATATTACAAAAGTAGCCATTTAATGATATAAACATCAAATGATTTGGTTAGCAAGAGAAGAAATTTGAGGATGAGACTTACACGAGCAATAGCATTAGCGGTTTCAGTTGGCGCGATTCTAGGGCTGCTAATTATTGATCTCACATTCAAATCAAGAAGCAGTTCTGCTGTTTTTTGTGACTGTTATGTGTAAAACAATGGCTTAGAGTATACCCTCTTGCATATAGTGGACTTATATATAAGAAAAACTGTTTACTTGAATGGTACCAAGCATGTTCATTGATGTGTCACCAGCATCAGCATTGCTGGCCTGTTGATAAGAATTATCAGAATATATTAGTCATATTCTACTTTGTATCAAACCTAGGGTTATCATGCAGGAAAGAGTAAAATGCCATTTTCGTCCCTGAGGTTTGGCCAGTTTTGCGACTTCCGTCCAAAAGTTTGTTTTCCTGCATCTAGATCCAAAAGGTTTGAAATCTTGCCATTTTCATCCGGCTCGTTAACTTCATCCATTTTTCTCCATTAAGTCAGGGGTATTTCCGTCTTTTTTGTTAACTGAAAGGGCAATGCAGTCTTTTTACATAAAGTGAAAAAGACCGAATTGCCATTTAAGTTAACAAAAGAGACGAAAATACTTCTGACTTAACACAGAAAAAAGGATGGAGTTAACGAGCTGGATGAAAATGGCAAGATTTCAAACCTTTTGGAACCATATGCGCAAAAACAAATCTTTGGACGAAAGTCGCAAAACTGGCCAAACCACAGGGATGAAAATCGCATTTTACTATGCAGTAAATATAATGGTATCTTGGTGTAAATTGTTAGGTGTCAAGTGGCGCTAGATCAAAGTATGTTGATTTTGTTTGCCGCTCTATAAATGAACTTCAATGTGTACGAAGGGTATAAACAAATTTTCATTAGAAAAATAATGGTAAGATATCAGTGTTCAGTCAGAGCTTTTATGAAATCACCATACTTAAGGATTTACCTCAGTTAACCCATGACAGACTAGTACTATCCGTTTACTGGCTTTCCTGCCTGCAGAACTTCCACCACCAATAGGAGAGCTTGGAGTCTGTGCATAATATACTTTTTCTCTTTAAATATAATACCATAATAATGGCTGTAAATTTGCAAAATAATGCCCTATTAAGTGATTATATATGAACATGCAGCAAAGCATAGAACTTTAATAATAAAAGGAAATGGAAAAGTAAACTGTATATGAAAGTTTTGTCTATGAAACTAGGGCTGTAAACGAACCAAACGAATTGTTCATGTTCGTTCATTAATGAATGAGCCTGTTCATGAATTGTTCACGAACGCTTACTGAACGTGATTTCTTGTTCGTGTTCGTTCATTAAGGAAATGTACGTGTTCATGAACTATTCACGAACACTTACCAAATGCAAATGAACTCAAACAAATGTTCATGAACATAAATGAGCACAAACAATGTTTATAAACACAAATAAATACAACGAATATATTCATTTTAGAATAAAATCTAAATTTTTCATCACAAAGATTGCAAAGTATCCACAAACAAATAAATAAGCATTTAACATAATTATCTGAACACAATTGACATAAACATGATTAACACAAAATAATAAGTTTGTTAAGCTTTAACACAAACTAATATTGAAATGGTCAAATAGGGATGTTAGGGGAGGCATATAGTATAATTAGGGTTTCAAATATTTTAAAACTCTAAACAATAAAACAAAAATACAACATATAAAAACCTGTAAATGAACGAACACAAATGAACAAAAACAAGCGAACATAAATGAACACATTATCGAACGATCACGAACATAAACGAACGAACGCAACCTCTGTTCATGTTCGTTCGTTTAACTTAACGAACGAAATTTCTTGTTCATGTTCGTTCCTTTATTAAACAAACGAACATAAACGAACTTCCCGCCGAACGGTTCACAACTGTTCGCTGAATGTTCGGTTCATTTATAGCCCTATATGAAACCACGGGTTTTTTTTTTCAACTTTAAACCAACAACTCGAAATAATATCTACCAATGAGATATAGTTTACCTGATTTAATCGGTTAAGACATATATACGGAGATCCACCATCAGACCGCGGGACAAAATCTAGCACACTAACACCACAGTTACTTTGAAGTAAAACCCTGAAGTACTCAGTTCCGAAGCCTGAAGATGAAATGAGCAAAATTTTCAGAAATAAACCCAAAAACGAGTCAATTTGGATTGTGTTTTAACTCCAACGGGTCAAATGGGCCAAGCTTAAATAAAAAATGAAACAGCTCAAGTAGGTTAGAAAGTCTCCCAAAATGTTATTTGAATGCTTTCAGCCTCGTATATTCAAACTAGAGTAAAATGCCATTTTTGTCCATGAGGCTTGGCCACTTTTGTGACTTTCGTCCAAAGGTTTGGTTTTTCGCATCTGGATTCAAAAGGTTTGAAATTTTGCCATTTTCATCCAACTCGTTAACTCCATCCATTTCTCTCCGTTAAATGAGGGGCATTTCCGTCTTTTCAGACATTTTTATCAAAATAAAAAACACTATAAGAAATAAAGATCCACCTATGTTGACTTTCTCCACACCTAAACCCTTTAATCATCACAAAAATGTCTAAAAAGACGAAAACAACCCTGAGTTAAAGTTAAAAAATGGATGGAGTTAACGAGTCGGATGAAAATGGCAAGTATTCAAACCTTTTGGATCCAGATGCGGAAAAACAAGTCCAAAGTCGCAAAAGTAGCCAAACCTCAGGGATGACATGGCATTTTTCTCTTCAAACTATTTAGATATTATTTGAATAATACAGTTTTTGTAAATTGTAATTGACCAGACCCGTATTCACATTAGTTATATGTAGATTTCTATAAAAAGAACTAACGGGTCAAACTGACCAGACTCGTATTCACATGTTACTCAACCTGTCAAGATTTCAATCTCTGAAAATAAATTTACCATCTCATACACAAATTCATGCCGTTACACTTCACATCATACACACAAAGGAAAGGAAATTTACCCATTGCTGTAGCAACAAGAGCCTGATTAACAGCATTATGAGCAACCACAAGAACCGAACCGCTATCATGAACTAATATTTTCTTCCAGCAGCTACTAGCACGATCCCACAATTCCCTCACCGGATAATGACCATCTATGTTAAAATTCGGAGCATCCTTTTGCCACTGACGAAACGCCGGACCGTACTTTTCTATACCTTCATGCTTCAGGAGACCCTAAAGAAACCCTATAGTTTAAGTATTACAATAACTATGACAGTTATTTGCATATAAAGAAACTCAAACTAACTTGAAATGAATACAGGTCAATCTCCCTTAAGTCATAATCTGTAAGGATCTCCGCTTTCCGAGAATCCCATATAACATCTGCGGTTCTTTTCGATCTTTTCAACGGACTGCAAGTATGTAGCATTCATTTTAAAACTCTACATCTGAACTTACGACAGTTCTTTTCGATCTTTACCTAACTGTGAATCCGGTTTTCGGTTCGGTTACCAGTTCCACAAATCTTGCATATTTGGATAACCAAACCGAATTCAATCAAATAAACGAGTAACTGGTTTAATCAGAAAACCGAACCAAGAACTAAATAAACCAAATAAATCAAAATTTAATCGGTTGAATTTGGTTCGGTTAGACACAATTCTAACTCGGAGCGCTTCGTTTATCAGTTTACCCCAAAAAAACTTCCAAACCGAACCGAATAAACCAAATAAACATATCGGAACGGATAAACACACCTACCTAGATCCAAACTAAAAATTTCCCCTAATTACTTACTATACCAAACCCTAATTTCACAAACCTATCAATATCCAATTCAAAGAAACCAAAACAACATAAACCTTGAAAAACATATATCAAAGGAATCATCAATAAGCATTTGGCGGGAAGTCTCAGCTTGAGCCTCTCCTTTCTGAGTAAGAACCGAGAAATCAGAGCTCCCTTGGATTCTACCTTCCGCATTCCACGTGCTCTGCCCGTGCCTCACCAGAACCACTCGTTTTGCAACCTTCAGCGGCGGAAACGACGCCGTACCGGTGACTGTTGGACTCAGTTTCCGATCATCATCTGTCGCCGGTGAGGATGAAGTGTCGAGTTCTTTTACTTTTAGGGTTGATGAGATCGATCGGAATGTGAAGGAAGTGGTGGTGGCAATTGGTTTGAATGATTGGAAGTTGTTACGGTGGAGGAAGAGGTTGTTGCCGCCGGCGAGAGGAGCTCCGGCGGAGAGCATGGTTTTTGGCGGTTAAAAAATGGTAATGAGAAATGTATGGTTACCGTTGGTTCTATCGGTGTGATGTAGATATTAAATTATTATCATTTGCTACACTATTTTTTTTTTGTTTTTTAGAAGAAGCTGGAGTTAATTACTGTTTTCGTCCCTAAGGTTTGTCAAAAATAACGGTTTCAGTCCATTAGTTTAAAAATTGTCATTTCAGTCCATTAGTTTCATTTTCGTAACCATTTCAGTCCACTAACTTAACTCCATCCAATTATTTTGTTAACTTTGAGTTAACTAACTAATTTAGGGACGGTTTGCGTCAGTTTTAGAAACACAGGGACTTAAGTGTAAACTCTAAAACATTAAAACAAAAAAAATAGTAAATTCCAAAAAATCAAAAAAATTCCAAAAAACCAAACAAATTCCAAAAAATTCTAAAAAATAATAAAAATTCTAAAAAATCATAAAAATTCTAAAAAATCCAAAAAATCCGTTTCGGCGCGAACTGTTTCGAACCCGAACCGTTTCGACCCGTACCGTTTCGAGCCGAACCGTTTCGACGCGAACCGTCCGTACTGTTTCGAGCTGAACCGTTTCGACGCGAACCGTTTCGACCCGTACCGTTTCGAAGCCGAACCGTTTCGAGCTGAACCGTTTCGAACCGAACCGTTTAGACCCATACCGTTTCGAAGCCGAACCGTTTCAAGCCGTACCGTTTCGAACCGAACCGTGTCGTTTCGAACCGAACCCTTTCGAGCTGAACCGTTTCGAACCGAACCGTGCCGTATCGAACCGAACCGTTTCGAGCTGAACCGTTTCGAACCGTACCGTTTCGATGCGAACCGTTTCGAACCGAACCCTTTGGACCCGAACCGTTTCGACGCGAACCGTTTCGACGCGAACCGTTTCGAAGCCGAACCGGTACGGTTCGATACGGCACGGTTCGGTTCGAAACGGTTCAGCTCGAAAGGGTTCGGTTCGAAACGGCACGGTTCGGTTCGAAAAGGTACGGCTTGAAACGGTACGGCTTCGAAACGGTACGGGTCGAAACGGTTCGGTTCGAAACGGTTCAGCTCGAAACGGTTCGGCTTCGAAACGGTACGGGTCGAAACGGTTCGGCTCGAAACGGTACGGGTCGAAACGGTTCGCGTCGAAACGGTTCAGCTCGAAACGGTTCGGGTCGAAACAGTTCGCGCCGAAACGGATTTTTTAGAATTTTTTAGAATTTTTATGATTTTTTAGAATTTTTATTATTTTTTAGAATTTTTTGGAATTTGTTTGGTTTTTTGGAATTTTTTTGATTTTTTGGAATTTACTATTTTTTTTGTTTTAATGTTTTAGAGTTTACACTTAAGTCCTTGTGTTTCTAAAACAGACGCAAACCGTCCCTGAATTAGTTAGTTAACTCAAAGTTAACAAAATAAATGGATGGAGTTAAGTTAGTGGACTGAAATAGTTACGAAAATGAAACTAATGGACTGAAATGGCAATTTTTAAACTAATTGACTGAAACCGTTATTTTTGACAAACCTCAGGGACGAAAACAGTAATTAACTCGAAGAAGCTGGTATAAGTACTAGTCACTGGGTGAAAAACGATGTTAAGTAACACCAATGATGTTAAGGTCATTAAATGAGAAAAAAATAGGGGTAAAAATGTTGAATTACATACGTACGTTATGTTATGACGTGTTAACTCGTAAAATTTAAACCAATATGTAAAATAAAAGATGTAAAAAATAAAATTATAAGGAACTAAAATTGAAAATAAAAAAGTTTAGTGCTTAAATTGTAAAAATGTAAAAATATTGAGTTAAAATTATAAAAAAAAGTTGGGTATAACCCGCTAAAGTTTATGGATTTTATTTAACAAAATGAGCCATTATTTTTATTTTTTTTGGTTTTTTATTTTTGATAAAATACTAAGTGTAATTGGCAAACATCTAGGTAGCAGTGAGGGACTTACCCTTTTAGGGATTGAAGGGTTTGGACCTGCGGACAAAAGGGTGTGCTCTCCCACATGTTCTGGTTGCGGCTGGGCAGGAGGTTTCACATGCAAAGGGTGATTTGACAAGGCTCTGACTTGTCCTTTTTACTGTTCACGCCAGATGACGATTTCTGAACCTTTTAACCTTTTAAGCTGTTGTGTCTCTAATCAGTTTATTAAGGTTTGAGCTACCCCTGTCATCAGCCCCCAAAGTCAGAGGTATTTGGGGTGTAAGCTCAAGTGCTTCTAACTTTTGTACACGTTTCTATTGCTTAAAAGCTTCAAGGCTTGAAAGGTTCTCAGGCGTCTAAGTTTTTTGGATTTGAATTTTGAAATGACAGTTAATGTGATGGATGGCAGTTTTTTGCCTTTTAAGTAATAATAATTGCTTAGACTTCACTTTCTTTTTTTCTTTCGATCGTCTCTCCTGGGTGCTAGCAAAGATCTGTATGTGAGTTATTGTTTTCTCACTTAAGAGGAAGTTGAGGCTTTTTTTAAAGAATGGGGGATCGATCTAAAGTTTAATCCGGTGGCTTCGGGTTTTAGATAAATCGATCGATCAGTGTCCCACTGGTTTGATTGCTCTTTTTTGCTGTCATTTCGAGATTTCCAACTTGTCATCCGTTTTCGGTCTTTGTTCTGGATATTTTAGAGTATTATCGTGTGTTGTTTGGTCAGTTGCGTCCTCAAGGTCTTGCTGGGATTTTACACTTTGAGGTTTTGTGATAGGGTATGACCCATCGTTGTTGTTCCGATGTTTCTTTCGGTTGACCAAGAACGACAATTGAGTCACGTTTGAGACATCCCAAGTTGATGTTTGTTTGACTTCCTCAATGGTTACTACCTTTGGTTCTTGGAAGGAACGATTTTTCTGGATTTCTGAGTCCACTGTTCCCTTCAAGCTTGTTTGGAGGCACCCTGATGCTGTGTTAAACAAGCTTAAGCCATTTGAGTCTGAACTAGATAGTTGGTTGTTAAAAGCCATTAGGAAGTGTCCTTCAAGGCTTCGTCCCTCTCCTGAACACCTTTTAGTGTTGATGGGTGTGAGCACCTTGTGGGACAAGCCGGATCGTGACCCTGTGCTCATGAGGTATGATCAGGGTATGATGTTTTGCCTTATGCTTTATCAAGAGTGAAGATACCTCTGATGTTGTGTTTGGGGATGCTAAGGCCACCCCCGGTGAAGATGCTGTTGCCAGAGGTGCTGAACACAGGTTCGAGGGTTCAGGTTATGTGAACGTTCCAAATGTCAAAGGCTTTACTAGGGTCGGTGCTTCCAAAGCTTCTACCCATGTTTAACCCGACGTATGTTAAAGGGAGCTGACCAACTATCGGCCTCTAAGCTAGTGCAACCGAGTGATGATATAGAGGCTTCGGACGACTTGGAAGTTGGGGTTGAGAGAAAATAATAAAAAAAGACAAGGAGTTGCCCTTGGTGATTGGTAAGGAGAGTAAAGCAGCGGGTAAGAAGGTTGTAAGCTTGAAGGGTTTCGGGAAAGGTGGTGAAGGTTCCACCAATGTTAATCCCGGAGAGGTTTATGTGCCGGATTGGAAGGTCACTGTTGGTGACAGCTTCAAGTCTTCATCCGTTTGTGAGGATGTTCTTACCCATTTTACTCCTCCTATTGTACGAGGTTCTTGCTCATCTATGGATGATGACCTGATGATCTCGAAGATGATGATGGGTGCTTGCAACCTTGCTGCCTTGCTTCTAGAGGGTGTATCCCGATTTCGCAAAAGGATGCAAGAATATGAAGTCTTTTCGAAGAAGAGGGATGAGATGAAAGCTTCAATGGTTGCTTTGAAAGAAGCTGAGGGCTACGAAGGAGAAAGCATTGCTGTTTTAAGATTTGAAGAGTTTTCTTCCTGCACAAGACTGATATGGTTGAGTTGGAAAAAAGCTTGGAGGCTGACAAGGTTTAAGTCAGGATCGATAAGGCTGCCTTGGAGGTTCAGAAAAAGCCTTATTAGAGGAGAAAGAAGGGTTAAAGGCTTCACTTGCCCAGGCAACTAGTGATAATAAATGGCTCATTGAGCATGGATTCTAGCAAGTGGTTACCTATCTTCTCCATTCATCGGAGTTCAAAAAGGTCTTGGGTGATGTGTAGACCGAGCTTTTTACTCATGGGAGACACCAAGGTTTGTTTGCTAGTTACAAAGCTTTGTGAACCTGGGGAGCCTTAGGAAAAGTCTTCCCTTTTCAACCCAAAGCCTTCAAAGTCTTCAAGGGAACAGTTTTTAAGATTGAGCATATGATTTACCCTTATGTGGGTGAAGTCTCCAAGTGTTTTGGTAAACCTTTGCCTGTATTGCAGGAGCTAAAACCCCAGGGCCTTAATGAGGCTGTTTGTAACGAAGTGTTGAAGTCCCTCTCGAAGAAACGTCCTTGCTCTGGAGATAGCGAGTAAACATGTTTTGAAGGTGGTGAGGGCTCAAAGGGTTAAAGCCTTGAAGCCTCCGAGACAACGGGTGTCGTTGGGAGGAAAAAGAGGATGGCTAAAAACACCCAAGATGATGGGGTTTCGAATAAAGATGATGCAACAAAGTCTATCATTTCTGATGCTGCCATATGAAGAAGAAACTTTAATTCATAGCTTTCTTAGCATGTCGAACAATGTTATGGGTTATTTGCTTAAGCATCTTTTTGTTTTAAGGGAACCGTTTAGGTCATTTGGTGGTTAAAGCCTGGAAGGCTTGTGGACAATGATTTATGTTTGATGGCCACTATGGCCCTTGCTATCTTTAACTTATCTTGCTATGTTTATTGTGTTGTTCTGTTTATCCCTTGTTTTCATTGGTTTTGTATGTTGTCTTTGTTTTGGGCGGTGCATCTTATGTTACTTATACCTTAAAGGGTTTAGTGCTGCAGTCACTTAGCCTTAGGATATTTTTAACAAGAAGATACAACCTCTATCCTATGTATGACATTCACTTAGAGTCTTTTTGGTTCGTAAGCCAATGTTGGGGATTAAGGAACATTTGGTGTAGGCTGTTCAAACCCGTCTATGAGACATGATTTTTAAGATTTCTATGAGTCTCATGGAGTTGTATTGATTTAGGAACTCACCCCTTATATAGGTCCATTCAACCCTTGAACCTATTGAGCGATGTGGCATGGGAGCTCATCCCCTTACATGGCCCTTGCTATGGAGTTTCTTGCTAGGTTCCCAACCTGATTATAGGATAGAAAGACAAATTTTGATTCATTGTTCATTCATTTCAAAGTACTTTGATTACTAGGGGAATAGAACAACTTTTTGGAACTATTTGTAACACGTTTTGGTTAAACATGGAACCTTTTAAGGTTTTTGACATCCCAATGGTGGGGAAGCTTTTTGCCTTGCGGACCTGCCAGCTTGTATGATCCCCCTTTGTGGGCTTTAAGGATAGTGTATGGCCCTTCCTATTTAGGGCCAAGCTTTCCTTGGCTTTCTTTCTTGCAGGCCACATTATTTCAAAGCACAAGGTCCCCAGGCTTGAAGCGTTCATGCTTCACCCGTGTATTGTAATACAATTCCATGTTTTGCTTGTACCTTGCTTTTTGTATGGCTGCTTGATCACGAGCCTATTCGAGGAGTTCCAAATTCAAAATCGTCTCTTTCTTATTTGTCTCGAGGTTGATGTTGAATGTTCTTTGTGTTGTTACTCCGATTTCAGCTTGGATTACAGCCTCTGATCCAAACACTAGGCTGTAGGGTGTTTTCTTATGGCTCGATTTCTCGGTTGTCCGAATTTCCCATAGCACATTGGCAAGTTATTCGAGCCAGTTGTTGTCGTATCCTCCCAATCGAGATTTAATCCCTTCAACAATGGTGCGGTTGGTCCTATCAACCTGGCAATTGGATTGTGGGTAAGCTACCAAGCTGAATACTTGAGTTATTCTAAACTCCTTACACCAGGAGCTAGAAGGCTTCTCGGCAAACTACTTCCCGCTATCCGTGAACTGGGAGCCCAAAACGATAGATTATGTTTTCCTAAACGAAATCAATGACCTGTTTCCCTGATATTTTTGCCAGTGGTTTTACTTCTGGCCACTTGGTGAAGAAGCCCACGGCTACCAATAAGAACTTGACTCCTCTTTTGGCTGGTGGGAATGGTTCAACAATGTCCATTCCCCGCTTGCGAAATGGCTAAGTCGAGGAGGTGGGAACGGGGTCATGTTTGGGGCTTTTGGGTACCGGAGCATGTAACTGACAAGCTTCACATTTTCGCAGTTGTTCGAAGGTATCTCGATGCATGGAAGGCCAAAAGTATCCGTGGTTCATCAGCTTTGACACTACCGATCTTGGGCCACAATGAGCCCCACATATCCCTTCGTGAACCTCTTTAATCAGATATTGGCTTTGTTTTGGGCCAACACATCGAAGTAGTGGTGCAAGGTGCCCTTTTTTGTAAAGGATATCTCCTTGTAACACGTACTTCCTTGACTTGGTACAAACCCTTTCAGCCTTAGTCTGGTCATCAGGTAATTCACCATTTTTTAGAAACTTTTCAATGGGAGTCATCCAATTTGGCCCTTCTTTAGTGATCACATCTTGAACCTCAAGGTTTTGGATGGATGGGGGTTTTTAATACCTCAATTAGTACCTTCTTGGTGAGGTGGGCAAATGTAGGAGATACAAGTTTGCTTAGTGCATTAGTTCTCTTGTTTTGAGATCTTGGAACTTTTTTGATGGAACATGTTTGAAATGTGTTCATCAATTCCTTTGATTTCTCTCGATACTAATACATGTTGGGTTCTTTTCTTATGTAGCTATTATTGTCTTAGCTTGAGAGAGTCTGTGAGGACTTGAAACTTTTGAACCCCCATTTCTTTGGCTATGTAGTTGTCACTTACTTGGTTTGAAACAAGCAACGAGTCTGTGAAGACTTAAAGCCTTTTGACATCCATATTTTTTGCAAGCTTGAGCCCAGCAATCAATGCTTCATACTCAACTTCGTTGTTTGTAGTCTGAAATTCAAGATGAAGGGCATACGTGAATTCCAATTCGTTAGGATCAATTAGAACTATCCCTGCTCCTGACCCTTCAATGCTAGAGGCTCCGTCGGTAAAGAGCTTCCAGGTATGGGGGTCAGAGGGTTCAATGGATGCTGTATTGACTTCCGTTGTGACTTCTTTAGGGACTTCTATGATGAAGTCAGTTGGGACTTGGGGTTTGACAGCTTTTCTCGGGACATATGTGATTTTGTGTTCACCTAGTTTTCACAGCCCATTTGGCTAATCGTCCGGAATTTTCTTGTTTTTCAAGCACATTCTTAATAGATTAGTCAATGACCACTTGTATCGAGTATGATTGAAAGTACCTTCGAAGCCTTCTAGTCGTTTGGAATAGGGCTAGAGCAAGTTTTTCTAAAGAAGAATATTTGACTTCTGCTAATTTTGAAGTTTTGAAAAAGTAAACGGGTATCTGCACTTTGTTTCGTTCAATGATCAGAGCCGTACTTATGGTGTTTTCAGCAATCGAAAGGTAGATAGAGGTCGTTCCTCCTGTTTCCGGAGCCAAAATGGCTGGGAGTGAAGCCAAGTGTTGCTTCATTTGGCTGAAGGCTTCCTTTTGAGGTAAAACGCTTCAAAGATGTAAGCTTTCCATCGAAAGTCTTTCTTGTTAGCACATCCCTTAAGGGTTGTCTTTTATGCTTTTTTCCCCGCAATGTGCCCTACAAACTTGCCTTCTTAAAAACCAAACGAGCACTTGACTGGATTAAGCTTTATGTTGATCTTTCTCGGGTTTTGGAAAGTTTATTGTATGTCATCGAGCATTTGGTATTCCGTTTTGCTCTTGATCACCAAATCTTCAACATAAGCTTTAATGTTCTTGCCGATTTGTCCGGCAAACGCTTTGTCAACCAGACGTTGATAAGTGGCACCTGCATTTCTTAAACCAAAAGTCATTTTTTGATAGCAAGATATACCTTTATCAGTGTGAAATGTGGTTTTTTCTTCATCTTTTTTTATTATTAGGATCTGATGGTAACCCTTTTAGGCGTCAAGACAACACTTGAATGGGAAGCCTGTGAGCGAGTTATCCTTGAGGTCTATCTTGGGCAGCGGGTAGCAATCCTTTGCGCGTGCTTTGTTCAAGTCTTTAAAATCGATACACATTCTCCAAGACTTTTCGGGTTTTCGAACCATTACCGGATTGGCTACCCATGATTGATACTTGACCTCTCGAAGGATTTCGGCTAGAACAAGCTTTTCCATCTCTTGGCGTTATACAAGGCTTCTTTTAGGGGCTTGACTCCGTTTTTTTTTGTATAATAGGTTTAACATCAGGTGGGATCCATAACTCATGTATGAACAATGCTACGAGGGATGCCGGTCATATCTTATGGGCACCAAGCAAAGACATAGTGCAATAGCAGCTTTTTAAGGTATGAGATGGTTTCTTTGGAAAGGTTAGTGTTTACCCTTATCCCCTGTTGAGGATATTTTGGGTTTATGTCCAACCCTTGTTCATCGTCTTCGTCCTTTCTTGAGCTTTCCCCTTCAACCACAAAAGCTTCTTGGGTAGGTTGAAGGGTTGTTATCCCTTTTTCAGTGGGAAACTTCACAGTGCCTTGACCAACGGAAACTGTCATTCCGAACACACTTTGCCCTGGCCTTCCTATGATGATATCATAGTTGGAAGGGATATTGATTACCGCAAAGGTGAGTTGTTCGGTTCGTCCCTTTGTTCTCTCGCTGGACAACATTAAAGGTTATTTGGCCTAAAAGCTTGATAGGTATGTCTGCGATACCTTCGATGGAGGATTCAGACTGTTGAAGCTTTGAACGTTCATCGTCGCTGAGAGGGTTAAAGCATTTCTCAAACATGATTTTGGTGGTTGCACCGGTGTCAATGTTGTTGGTGCATTCATCTGTCGTCTTCGTCTTATGTCGAGTCTCAGTCTCGTTGCGGATATGGAAGAGGATGATGACATCATAATAGTGATGTCATCATTACATCACTACATATGAGACAAATAGGTTGCATGTGCATGTGATATTAGTGTAAGTTAGTGATTTCGCTTTTGTGTCAAATTCAGATTTCGCTCATATGGTTTCTGTGAGGTTTCGCTTATATGTCATGTACATATAAGCGAAATCAGGTAGCCTATATAAAGGTTGAATGAGCGAAATCATAGTAGAGTTCTAGGTGTTGTCTTCCGGTGAGCCACGAAGTGCTGCCGAAGTGTTGTTAGAGCTTGTAATCGCTTCAGTTATCAATACAACAACAATTAATAGTGAATTCGGCTGAAATCGCACCAAAGCATTAGTTTCCGCCTCTTGTTTTGGATAGGAATTCTTCTGATCGACTCAAACAGGTCCGAATACGATCCTACAATTGGTATCAGAGCCAGTGAAGAAGAGTTATATACAATTCAGCCGATAATTCTGTTTCTACACCATTCTTTTTCGAAAATCAAAACTTTTTACGGTCAGAATCGGTTTATATTCACAAAGTATGCTCGGAATCATGTATTAATAAATCCTTGAAAGTTTCAAAACTAAAATCGACTTAGATCTTAGGATTTTTGAGTTTTCGCTCATATGGACTCGTGCAAAAGGTGACGTCATCATCTGGTTTCGCTCATCTGATTACCTGGTTTCGCTCATCTGATCACCTGGTTTCGCTTTTGGTAACAACTGAGGTTTCGCTCCAAGGTCACTTAAGGTTTCGCTTATTTGAACACTTAAGGTTTCGCTTATTTGGTCATTCAAGGTTTCGCTCTTGTGACACTCGAGGTTTCGCTCCAGTGATCATCAAACCTTGGGATTTCGCTCTTGTTACCATCAAAGTCTAAGTCTGCTTGAAAAGTGTGAACCGTTTGAAAAATATATCGAGTTGTGTAAATCATTTTACAAGAGCATGTGATAGTTTATTGAATTCGAAGTTGTCAGTTGGTTGGGATAAGATACCACATGCTTGTGTTGGTTTGCATTTGAAAGATGATAAAGATGTGTAAGTCGGTTATAAAATCAAGTATCACAGGTCTCGAGATATAGAGATTCAGTTTACATGTGATAACCTTTTAGAGGTCAAATAGAATTGTTTCGATATTAAGGGTTGTTAGGTTGCATGTGAATTCATTTGAGTTGTGTCAGGCACATGTGATTTGTTCTTGGCTCATTATACAATTTATTAAGACAATAATCTTTGCAAGTATCATTGAACGGCCCAATCATAGTGTCTTGTGATTCATAGTCGCAGCCCAATCAAAGAGTGTTAGCCCACTACAGTGTTCACGGCCCAAGTGTATTGTTTGAATTTTAATTGTTGAAGTCTTATTGTGTGGCTCAGTTGAATCAATTATTTTTTCAGCCCATTCAATCAGATCACACGGTTTGATTTCAGTTGGCGAAGTCATTCGAAAGGGTCAAGGTCGTGTCTTTGTGAACCAGGTCATTGGAAAAGGTCGTTTGTTTTTTATTCAGGTCATAGCAGTCCGCACAGTGTGTCAACTTTCAGTCCGAACAGAATATTCATCAGTTCAAGTATCAGTCTTATTCGGTTAATTGATAAGTCTTTAAACTGATTGTATTTTGTTTGTGTGTTGTCAGGTATTTTTACAAGGTGGTACAGTTCATTTGAAAATTCGAAACATGGAGAACGAGTTCTACAATGCTTTTGCTAGTCCTATTACAATTACTCAGAGTACATTGCTTGAAAATGAAACGGGAACATCACAGAAACCACCCAAACTCATGGATATTGATGATTACAATGCTTGGTCCGAACAGTTTGGGAATTGGGTTGAAGCTTATCATTTGGATGCGTGGGAACACACTGAGGAACCTTATGTTAAACCCACAACAAATGGTGTGCAGCAAACAATTCGAGAAATGAGTACGGAAGATAAAAAGAAATATCGAGATGAGAAATTGATGGTGAGTCTGCTTCAGCAAGCGATAAAAGAAGACATTTTGATATTGCTTCAACATGATGGAACTGCTTATTCAATCTGGACAGAATTGGAAGCAAAATTTGTTGGAAGTGATGATATGCTCAAAGACAAAATGTCTCTCATGAAGAAAGAATTCGATTTATTCCGTGGTTTGAAATCTGAAAACACCAAGCAAATAATTGATAGATATTGTAACTTGGTGAGAAATATGACAAAACTTGGTATTAAAAAAGATACTGATGAATTGATTGAAAAACTTGCAGATGCACTACCACATGAAACTTGGGGAACGTTTCTGATGATGCTGAGATCCAACAGAAAAGATTACAAAAATATGACACTGGGAGATTTCATCAAACACCTGGAAGCTCAAGAGATGGAGCAAAGGAAGATCGCCAGGATGAAGAACTACGATGGAGAACAGGATATCAGCTTGTATTACAAAGGTGGTGTCAACGAAAAGTCAAATTTTTCTCCAAAAGTCGAAACTGCTTACAGTGTGAAAGATTCTTCTGAAAAGAAATCATCCCAAGGATCAAGCAGCACAAGATTTTCATCATTTGATCCAAACATTTCAGCAACAAAGAACGGAAGAAAACTTCAGTGCAATATTGTTCTAAGTCTTGAAAATGATCAAGATTATACTGAAGAAGTAGCTAAAAATCAAATGTCTTTGTTGGGAATGGTGTTGGAATCCTATAGTAGTTTTGTGGCCGGAAAGATCGGTAATCCAATGCTCACGAAAGAGGATTACGATCAAATCGATGCTGAGGAAATGGAATTGATGGATATTAAATGGTGCATGGCCAGTGTAATGAGAAGAGCTGAGAAGTTTAAACAAATTACGGGAAGAGATGATTTCCGTGATGCAAGTGTTTCAAATTTAGGCTTTGATAAATCTAAAGTTACATGTTTTCGTTGCAGGGAAAAGGGGCGTTTCAAGAGAGAGTGCAAAAATCGTGAAGCTACTGGAGCCTAGAATCCTTTTGGAAACAACGATTATCACAAAAAGGCGATTTATCATCAAATCACACCATCAGCATCGCATCAGGCACAAACTGCCCACGGAAGAGATATAATTGAAGGTTCAAAAAGAGCATGTCTAATTAATCAGGGCAAATATGATAATTTTAGCTGGGATAAATATGTTCCAACAAACAGTAAAGTGTGTTTGGCAGAACAAGATGATGAAAAGTTGGCTGAAGGTTTCAGTTGGGACGATTTTTGCCCAGATCAAGACACTTCAAAAGTTAAAGCTTTAATTGCAAATGCTTATGATTTGAAATGTGCTGAAAAGTGCAGGAAAGTCATGGAAGCTGCTGAAGCAAGACGGAGAAAGCTTGAAGAAGAAGAAGAAGAGGAAGAGAGATTAAAAGCTGAAGCTAAAGCTGAGAAAAAGAGAAGAGCTGAATTTTTACAATCAAACCGAACAGTCAAAGAGGTTCCTGAATTTGAAGTAAAAATTGAAGCTGAACCTGTCAAAGTTTCTGAAAAGTGCATGAACTGTGATTCTTTAATCAAGCAGAACAATGAGTTGCTACACAATATAAACATATTAAAAGAATCCTATGATACAATGAACAGAGAAATCAACAAGTATACTGATTCAAACGGTGAACAAGTTGTGGCAATGAATACGCTAAAGATAGTATATCTGAGACAACTGGATGATGTTAACTTTCACATAAAGAAATGTGCTGATCTAGAGTTGAAGTTAGCAACACAAAAGATAAAAACTGAGAAAGTTAACAAGTTATTAGAAAGTTACTCATGTTCTACTTTTGTTGTTGACAGGATTTATCCAGTTGTGGAGAATTTGAAGACGTTTGAAGATGTGAAGACGTCCGAAGAAAAGAAATTTGTGACAAAAGATGAAGATAAAATGAAGATTTCTGGTAAGAAACCAAGTGTGGTATACAACAAATGTCCGCCTCCGGTCGAAAATGGATTTTTACCTCGAAATCCAAATTCTGAAAGAGTTGAAAAGGCAATAAACTTACAATGGGAGTCTGGGTCGTTGGATAACTTGCCAGAAAATATTGATGTTACGTACACGTCGTCCGACACTGATCATGAGTCAAAGTTGATAAAAAGTGTGGTCGATCAAGTGTTAGAAAAAGATGAAAGTGAGGAGTCAAACATGGAGTTCAAACCCGAGTCAAAGTCTGTGTCTGATGCGTCAAAGTCTACAATAAAAAAGGACAAACAGGTTTATGACAAACAATTTTTGTTATTGAAATCTAATTTGAATGATGAATCGGTCAAAGTAGCATATACTTTGAAAGGTTCTGACAAATTATATTCTGATGAGATTTTTCCAATAAGAAGTGTTAGATTTGAAATGATTCAAAAGGTTTTCAAAATCACAGAAATTAATATTTCTAAAATAAAAGATTTAAATCTTAATGGAAAACCTAAACAATACACTTCAAGAGTGCAACAAAGATTTAACAAGAAAATGGGTTACAATTGTGGTTATAGTTTCCAAAAGAAACCAAACCATAATCGTAATTTCAAAAAGAAAGGATTAGGTTTTATTCAACCGAAAAATTATAAAAATGAAAAAGTTTATAAAACAAAAACTGTGTTTGTTTCAGGGAAAACGACAGAGGCTGAGAAAGAACAAGCATTTAGAAAACAGACGAATCAGGAATTCCTTGCCAAGAAGCAAGAAGAACTGAAGAAGAATGCTGTTCCAAAGAAGATTGAAAAGAGAACTTGTTTTCAGTGTAAAATTGTTGGTCATGTTGCTAGGGACTGTCCGAAAACATTCAAGCCAAAACATGAAGTTTCTGGTAAACTGAAAGGAAAAGTTGTTGAGAAAACTGAACTTTCAACCCGAAAGTTTACAGGCTTTGAAAATTCAACCTATGAGATTGGTGAATGTTCAAAGAATGTGGTTAAAAGAAAAGAAAATATGATAAATCAAAAATGGGTTGTTAAGGGTTCAGGGAACAGTTCTGGTGATGAATCTGATTCCATAAAATCAGAGGAGCCAAAAGTTGTAAAAGAAAAGGTTGAGAAATCAGTTCCAAAAGTGGATGATGTGAATTTTCCACCTCTGCGGGCTGAAAATTTTAAAAAGAAGGTTGGGAAAGTAGAAATTTCAAATCAATTTTATTCTGACAAGAAAAAATTTGATGTTGATAAGGCTTTCAACGGAACTGTGAAACATATTTTTGGCAAAATGGTAAATGGTAAGGCCAAAAGTGTCAAAGAATTTTATGCTTCTAAAAGACGTGTTCACAAGTCTGTTGAAAGAAAAGACGAAGAAGAAGAGGTTGTTTCACCCAAGGAAGGTCAGGCTTGGGTGGACATATTTTTCAAAAAGTAAAAACCTGACTTGCCGGAGATCCCAAGTTGGTAATCGTGGATCATGAATCGGCATCATTCTTTATCATGTTAAATGTGTTTTTGAAAAGCAGGACTTGCCGGAACTCCCAGGTTTATAAGCGTGGAGTAGGAATCGGCACCTTGAGAATTCAACCAACAGATGGTAAATTGGTTGAAAAACAGGTTTGAGTTGTATGTTTGTGATTTTTACAAGTGGTTCAGAATTTGGATAAGATTGATCTTACAAATGGTAAATCAGGGACATTAAGTTGTATATGATTTTCTACAAGTGATTGAGAAACAAAATGATGAGTTTATCCCCTAACCTATAAATGGTTAAAATCATTTAACACAACTTATTTTCTGGAAAACCCATTTTGATTAAAACAAACTTGAGTGTTTTGAGATCATTATGGGAAAATAGTTTGTTGTGAGGGGGAGTTCTGATTGTTTATGCCAAGTGGATGGCGAATTGAAGTGATTCGATATCAGTTGTCACGTTGTTGTACAGTTTGTTTTCAAATTTCCTAAAATGTGTTTTCATTTTAGGGGGAGTAAGAAATTTTAGAAAATCCAAAAACATTTGAAAATTTGAAAAAGCCAAAAACATGATAAAATGAAAATGAGTTTTTGTTGCATAAAAGAGGAAATGATAGTACATCAGTGGACTATCACAACATGCTAAAGAATTGGAAAGTCAAATGTGATAAACGATCTCACGGTGGATGTGTGAGTAGGTTTTTATCAGTGTTGTAGAGATCGCTAGGCGCCAGTCGGGCGGTGGAGTACCGACTAGGGATTAATCGGGATTAATCAGGATTAATCGGGATTAATCGGATCGGAATTTATATATATAATTTTTAAATTTATATATATACACATACATTAATATCAATATAATACTTAAAAATAGTTCAAAATTCAAACAACTAAGTTTAAAACATAGCTAATCAAGTATTTAAACATTCAATACACACGTTAATATCAATATAATACTTAAAAATAGTTTAAAATTTAAACAATGAAGTTTAAAACATAGCAATTTAAGTATTTAAACATTAACATATCAGTCATGGTCTCATGGAATATGTTTTAATGGGTTAAAAACATGTTTTTTTGGGCCAGGTTGGAACTAAACAAGTTGGGCCATGTATTTAATGGTTAAAAACATTTGTTTGGGCCAGATTTAAACTAAAAAAGAGTGGGCCGACTTGGGCCGATTTGGTCCGCCTTGGACCGACTAGGTCCGCCTTGGACCGACTAGGACCGACTACCGATTAATGGTCCGACTAGCTCCAAATTAATCGGTTAACCGCCGACTAGCGCCTAGGCGCCGATTAATTCCGATTTTTACAACACTGGTTTTTATACATTTAGTAGATTGTGACGAGATATAAACCTAAATTTCAAACTTGCTAATATCGTGGGGATACATCTCTCGGATATATGGGTAACCCCCGAAATCTCGTTTGAAAGATCTCATAATCTGATATACTAGGTCTTTATACTCAGTGATATCTGGGGTATTATTCCGGGACTTCTGCTGAACGATGGTTCTGACCTAGTCCTTGGATAATACTTTCCACAAATGCTTGAAACATAGCATCACCCTCAGCATATATGATAAGACAATAAAATTGCTTAGCAATGCTGTTGTAAAAAAGATCCTCTAAAGGGGTCACACCCAAAAGTTGAGTCATGATCTCTCTGCTGAACGGTAGTTCTGACTTGAGCTCTCATGATTCTTCATAATTTATTAACCCCTACAGATATCATTTGTGTCATAATTACCTGTAAGACTGAATATTGGGATCTGGATACGGGAGTATATTCTGAGGTGGGACACGCGATTGAGTTTAAGTTCTTAAGACATTAATCTCATATCTCGAAGCAGTTGAACTTTGTGTGAAAATTTAAGTGGACAAACATACTGACAATCTAAGTGAATCGTTTAAAACTGAAAATGTTTAAAGCTTAACGGTGTTGGTAATATGTCTCAAAAACTGATATGATCCTCTTGCACGAACTCACAAAAAATATTGTTTGTAAATATTTCATTTCTGTATTTTCTTGATTCTTCAAGTGGTGTTAGTTATTTTTTTCTTTCAGAAAATCCAAAAAGATTTTAGTGTGTTTTAGCGTAAATTTTGAAAAATCCAAAAAGATTTTCGACAACTGATGTTGGAAAGCTGATTTTCAAAATTCCGAGTGCTAAACATGATGAACAAATGGTTTGGGTGAAAGTGTTTGAAGATTGTTGAAATGAAATGAGAAAATGTTTTGCAATAAAAACGTTATTCCTGCATGTGGTAAATTAGATTTGAAAATCTTATCCACAAATGGCTATCAGAAAATTTATTTTTGGGTAGAGTTTATGCAGGTTGGCCAGGTTTCGATCCAGAGCAGGATGAAAGCTAGGTTATGATCTTGTGAATTCCAGACTACGATCCCAGCAGATTGAGAGGGGGAGTCTGAAGACACCATGATATTCAACATTTGAGAGAGGGGAGTTTGTTGAAGATAAAGATAGAGAATGAGGATTCTTGCAATGACAAATACTTCAGAGGAAGATCGAAGACTGATAAAGACTGAAGATGCAAAGACTCAACACTTAAGACTCGTCAACATCTGAGGGGGAGTCTGTTGGTGCATTCATCTGTCGTCTTCGTCTTATGTCGAGTCTCAGTCTCGTTGCGGATATGGAAGAGGGTGATGTCACCATCTTTGATGATGACATCATAATAGTGATGTCATCTTTACATCACTACATATGAGACAAATAGGTTGCATGTGCATGTGATATTAGTGTAAGTTAGTGATTTCGCTTTTGTGTCAAATTCAGATTTCGCTCATATGGTTTCTGTGAGGTTTCGCTTATATGTCATGTACATATAAGCGAAATCAGGTAGCCTATATAAAGGTTGAATGAGCGAAATCATAGTAGAGTTCTAGGTGTTGTCTTCCGGTGAGCCACGAAGTGCTGCCGGAGTGTTGTTAGAGCTTGTAATCGCTTCAGTTATCAATACAACAACAATTAATAGTGAATTCGGCTGAAATCGCACCAAAGCATTAGTTTCCGCCTCTTGTTTTGGATAGGAATTCTTCTGATCGACTCAAACAGGTCCGAATACGATCCTACAAATGTAAGCCTTTTGTGTCTTGATGGTTCCTATGTTGGATTCCATCACCAGAGGGTTTGAAAGAAACTCTCCTTTCGGTGGTGGGAAGCAAACATATTGACGTTCCCATGCCTTGGAATGATGGCGTCTGTGGGAAGCTTTGTTTTCAAGGTCGACCATGTTCACTTCCTACTTTTTTTCAACCATCTTGTCCTTGACCCCTTTAACCAAGTGAGCCAGTTCGGACTTGACGGCTTCTTCGATCCTCTTTTTGGGTTGGAAGCAGTCATTGGTATGGTGACCTTTCTATTCGTGAAACTCACAATACTAGCTTGATTTTTCCAATCTTTTGTTTTTTGGCAAAGGTTGAGGAGGGCGGAGGCTGTGTTTTACATCTTCGGTTGCCAAGATCTCTTGTGGAGTCTTGGTTAAGGCTGTAAAGTTTATGGTTTTTTCTCGGCTTGGAGGGTTCCGTCCTTCAGGCCTTCTGGGATCCGAACCTTTGAACCGTTTGTCATAAGAGCCATACTGGAAGCTCCAGTTAAGAGTTCTCTCTTTTTTTTGTTCTTTGATGTCTACAACTTATTCTCCTCGAATGTGGGCTTCAGCCCTTTTGAGTGCTTCTTCAAGGGTTTTGGGCAGGCATTTATTGAAGTCTCTTGTGAGATATTTGGAATTTAGCATTCATGAACCCTGCAACTCTAATCTTTTCATTGGCGTAAGTTAAACCTTCCTTCTTGTACCTTTTGGTGAAGTCTCTGAGACTTTCATCATCACGTTGTTATGGGAAACCTTTGCTAAGATCGTCAAAGGTTTGAATGCTTCATTCAGGAAGGTCACTGAACCATATGCGTGAAGACCCTTAAAGGGTTCGCATGAACATGAGACAACATCCAGGGTTGGGACATTTTTCAATTTTTGCAGCCCTGGCGACGATTTGGAGGTGGTTTTCAGCACCGTGATAGCATCTTTATCTGGGTTTGAAACTCGTAATCAATGATTTGTTGGGAGAAGCGAGACAAGTTGTTGGGCTTGTAGGGTTTTGAGAGGTCTTCTACTACCCTTGAAGCTGGGTTACCGCTTGAGGTTCCCTGGTGAGTGGTTGGCACTTGGTTGATGAAGTTAAGGTTAAAGCCTTGAAGGCTTTCTGTGTCATCATCCAGCTTTCACGTGCTGCAAAGGAAATTGTGCCATCATCTGTGTTATCAGCTAGGGCATAAGGTTAAAGCCTTAAAGGCTTTCCTGATGGTACTCATAAAAGATGACATCATCTGTGTCATCAGCTGGGGCATAAGGTTAAAGCCTTGAAGGCTTTCTGATGGTACTGTATAAGGCATTCCCATGGATGTGCTCATGACCATATCTCGAGCCAAAGGCAGGGTGGCCATGGCTTGTTTTCACGAAGTAGCAATGGGAGGGGGAACACTTGAAGCTGGTGAATGCCATAATTGATTGAGAGTGGTTTCATGCCCAATAGGTGTACCGGTTGTAACGGGTAGGGGGTAAATAAGGGAAAAGCGGTTGGACTTGTCCTCCCTAAAAGCTCAAGGGCTTGAGTGGTTGGTCTGTTACACTAGGACAAGCTTTCAATGTAAGATGTAGCTGAACGTGAGCTGCTAAAAGGAAGAGATGGAGGGCCATGTGATAATGAGGGTTCAGACTCCTCATAATTTAGTCTCATTCTTACCCTTTTCTTCCTTTCTAGGCTCACATGCTAGTTGAGAAAAGATCTCGGTTGTAAGAAATTTCTAGTTACTCCCTCGGGTGTTAGATCTATGTGTTTCGATGTACGTATTACACCGATTTGAGGAGATGCAACCCCTGATCGAGATGGGGTTGGTGTTTGAAAAGAAGTGAACTCCGGTTACATAGTTCCGTTGGAGTAGAAAGAGGTGTAGATCTGACCGGTGAGATCCGACTAGAATTTGGTGTTAAATCGGTGTTGTTAGGAACCTGATTTACCTTGTCGGGAGATTCGCTCTCAGACATGATGTAAAGAGAAAATGGAGCTACACAACTGGTCTTTAAGATAAAGTAAGCGGCGTAGCCCCACGATGGGCGCCAACTTGTTTCTACAACAAATACAAGACCAAGGTGTAACATCCCTAAAATATAAATTCTTTATTTTAATCTGACGTTGCAGTTAAACGGGATAAACTAACTAGTTATAAGATCTAACCCAGTTAGATAAGAGCCAAGAAATACCAAGTTAGAGTGTTAAAACAATTAAACTATAAACCTCATGAAAGTAGGAGGGTTAATTGTGCACATTGTGAAACAAGATTCATTAAAAAAAAAAATCTAACACATGTGTGGATCGACTGGAACACAGGGAGCGCGACCAGGGTTCTCCCACAAACCCTAACTTGCACAAAATTCACAAATTGAAGGCTCAAATTCATTCCAAAACGAAACCTGAGCTTAGATTGGTGATCCCCATTGCAAGGAGATCATAAGGTATGTAAATTTTGTAGAAAATTTCCATCTAAATTTCTGGATGAACTTAGAGAATTCGAATTAGATGGTTGCATGTTCGTTATATGATGAAATAGGAACATTGTAGTGTCTAGGAGTAAACCCTAGACAAGCATATGATGAAATTAGGTCTAAATCTTGTGAATTCATGATCACCATTGAAGGTGATAAGTGTGATGATGCTAAATTCGAGTAATGTGATGTTTTTAGGGTTTTTTATGGCTAAAAATAGTGCTATAATGTCATAAATCCTGTTATTTTAAGTATTTTCTATGTCAAAACTACTATTCGACTCCGTCCAAGGTTAGTTTAACTTTTCAAAAGTTAACTACCCTTAATTATATGATATGTGCATATAAGCTAAATCGACTTCATAATTAAAATTTGTATTACCCCACATCACACGTAATTAGTCGAACTAGGAAATTACGCGTTTGATTCATAATTTCAACATATGAACATTGTGGGCATAATTTATAACATCAACAATCAAGTTTCGTATCACTGAAAATAGGCTGTTTTTGGTGACCTGTTTAACACTTGAAATTATGTTTTGAAAGTTTATCTAGCATGATGTAGGCTTGAATGTTATGATCAAGTATGATCTGAAAACCGTGAAGTTTTTGTAAACTCAAAAAATTTTGTACTAAATGCAAGATAAATGTCATAAATCCTGTTATTTTAAGTTGGGTCTTACACAAGGCCTGTAGCGATATCCCCGGGGTAAAAGGGTTCAAGGTTTCAGTTAGCATAACGCAGGTCGTGGGGTCCCCCCATGTTTGCAAGACGTGGAGAGAGGTTCACTAGTATTATTGTTATTCTCCTTAGATCCTGAACTGATTAGAAATCAGCCCAGAAGGCAATCGTTGGAGAAGATGAGTTGTTTAGTGTGAAGAAGAGAAGCAAGCATGAAGCTCGTTCTCATGGGAGAAGAAGAGGAACAAGCATGAAGGTGGTTCTCAAGAGGGAGAAGAAGAATCAAAGAGTTAGGATGATTCCTACTGATTCCGGAGTGTGTTTGCATGTTTGTCATGGGCTGCAATTTATAGGGGAAGAGGTTTCTCAAAGGAGAAACCTTTGACTAGTGAACCTGGCTTGTAGTGAGGGACTTACCCTTTTAGGGGTTGAAGGGTTTGGACATGCGGACAAAAGGGTGTGCTCTCCCACATATTCTGGTTGCGGCTGGGCAGGAGGTTTCACATGCAAAGGGTGATGTGACAAGGCTCTGACTTGTCCTTTTTACTGTTCACGCCAGCTGACGATTTCTGAACCTTTTAACCTTTTAAGATGTTGTGTCTCTAATCAGTTTATTAAGGTTTGAGCTACCCCCGTCATCACCCATCATGTATATTGTAATCTTTGACTGTGCGGTTTTTCATTGAAGCGATTCGTGCTATAAGTTGGTTGGTTGTTGATTTTTTGTGAACACAGAAAGAATGCAATTTTTTTGCATTGTTTTCTTTTGAGCCACCAAAGACAAAATTATGTATTGTTGTTTTGCAAACGTGAAGGAGACAAAAAAAGTCAATATCTTTCTTCGTTGACGTAAATATTTTTCTTTGAGGTGATTTGGTGTTCGATCGAGTTCGTGTAGGTCGAGGTTGTCATGGGCTATTTTGGTGATCTAGGTAGTACTAGGTTGTTTCGGGTTTGTTTGTTTTATGTGGTCGGGTGTTTGCGATGATGGGAAAAAACGCAAAACCCGGTCACAAACGGTAAACACAAACGCGGAAGCAAACTTCGTTTGACCAAGAATTTTCCCAAACTTGAATGAACCTATGAGGATGCAAACAAATAGGGTATATCGACTACAATCTAAACAACCCGAAAACAATAATAACAAGAACACCAAATTTTAGCGTGGAAAACCTTTCAATAAAGGAGAGTAAAAACCACGGGACTACTAGAGCCGCTTCAAATCCACTATCACAAATTAGAGCAATACAAAGTATTTCCTAGGTATACTAGAGGCATACAATAAACATCATACACTTGGAATCAACAACTTCAAGCATATGAAATCAAATACAAAGACAAAAGAAGGAAATATAACCAAAATCTGCAGCAGTGAACAGAGGCTGTGCAGACAGACTTCCGGACGTGATTAAGACAAACTGACCGTTGGATAAGGTCGTCCTGATGTTTTAATGACTGTGTCAAAAAATCAGAGCGATCCAACGGTTCAATCTCTGGGAAAGCGACGACCTCTGCAGCTAGGTTTGAAAGTGACGGAAATTGCTTCTTCTTTTGTGTGACTTTTGTGTGTGTTGGGAGGGTGTTGGCTGATGAAACCCCTGCTTCTCCTTTCATATTATAACCTAATGGGCCATAAAGAATTGATGGGCTTCCTCATTGGCCCAAAAACCCAACAATTCTCCCCCTTTTTGGCCTATGAGGAAGAGTTCGCCATCCCGGCGATTGAGCAACATATCTTCAACTTCTCCCTTGCCGAGTGAGTGTGTGAGTGTATTTTGTGTGTGTATAAAGCTTTGAGTTATAGGAATGAGTTTAGAGGGGAACAAGAGGCTACGGCTGCTTAGTGTGAATTAGGGTTTCAAAAAAATGAATTGATTTCTGGTCTAACACTACAAATAAATAGTTAGGGTTATTCTCTTAATGGGCTTGGGCCCATGGCCCACAAGCCCGTTCTCTCATTTAAGTGGCCCGCAATTCCTACATATAAATAAAATAAAATAAAATAAATGCGGAAATACGAGGCGTTACAGTCTCCCCTCCTTTAGGAAATTTCGTCCCGAAATTTATTCAGAAGGAAGACTCAAAAGGGTTTTTGCAAACCGAAGAAGATTGTTTAAAATTGAGGCCTTGGAGTTTGAGACAACGGAGAATAATCGAGGTAAAAGGGTGAACGATTGATCTAATAAACGATTATGAGTATAAGAGTAGCATAAGTAATGGATAGACGAAAGTAGTGTGTTAAGAATGAGGTCTCGTTATGGATAATCAGATATAATGCGGTTGTGAGTTGTTTAAAGTTTGCATTAGGTCTAAAAGGTCTGTAAAACACCGAATTTCTCATGGCATGTTTTACAAAAGTTTGGTAACATGGTAAAAACACTTATATATAGGAAGTACCAGCGGCGTATCCACCATGTTTTGACCATGTGACGCCCGTTTCGTATTCGGTGTCATGTTACGTTCCGTGTCTTACCATACACAGTAGTACGCTCTATGGTTTCTCATACGCCCATCACTATAATCCCGTGTGCACCCGTGATTATATTGATCGTCGCATGACCCGCATAGCTTCTACTAGTTGCGTATGAATCAAGGCATGCATAAATTCTGAAAATTAGACTACGTGTGTATAGAAATGTAGCATGTAAGCATGTTTGCGTTCCAATTAGTATAAGACCAACATAAGAGAATCCCTCGGGTTTCGCTCGCGTACAGGTGCGAGTGTATAAATTTTGAGTAAAACGAAAAGCATGATTATGGTATAAGTTTAAACATGAATACGCATGTGAGCATAAACACATGTCGCATGACAAGGGTATGATTACAGGTATAAGCATAACGTGTATGAAAAATGAGTATAAATGTGAGTACAAACACGAGTATAAGTATAAACACAAGGCGTATGAGTATGAATACGAGTATAAGTGTGAACATAAGATGTATGAGCATAGATATGAACGTAAATATAGGTGTAAAACATGAAGGTTTACGTATGAATAAAATATATGTTTATGAATATAAGTGTAAACAAAGTTGTATAAGTGTATTTGAAAACATAAAATGTACGAACATGAATATGAATGTAGTATAAATGTGAATGTAAGTACAACGTAAATGTATAATTGTGAGTGTATGCTTAAACGTAAAACGTATGAATTTTTGAATCATGAGTATAACATAAATGTGTAAGTGTGAACATAAGTGAAGGCACAAAATGTATAAGTATGGATGTAGGAAATAGTGATCTTGTTTATAGTATAAATCGAAATGCACGAGTTTACGCGCATAAAAGATTAAAAATTTTGAGTATGAAAGAAAAGTAAACGAGTGATATACGTGACATTGACGCGTTATATTGACTAAAACGTGTAAGATGGTATGCATGTGTAGTTGTTTGAGTAAAACATGGAGTTTATTGAATCAAAATAGGTTGAGTTGACATAGAATATAGAATCTAGTTTGTGGATGTAAGGAGAGTATAAAACATCTATTTTTTTTATTGGTGTTGTACTTTGTGAAAGAATGGAAATGCTACTATGGTTTTAAAAGAATATACATAGTTGAAAATTTGTCAGTTCTTATGAAGTTTCCTTGCCCACGTGTTTTGAATTTAATTGACGTACCGAGCGAGGTTTTGGAAGTTCTTGGGATTAACATGTTTGCATCATTTTAAGTATCTTTGTATTAGAAAGTTGGAAGTTTATAGATTCTTGTGAAAAGGTTGATCCTTAGAAAAAGATCTCGGTATATGAACTTAGTGTTTTGCTGAAAAAGTGTCTTCTGATAAAATGTTTTATTGCTTTTGAAAGAAGGTTTAGTTAATGTTGAATGGTATTTATAATATTTTATAGGTGTGTGTGAAAAGTTCGTTTGATTCCCAATTACAATAGAAAATCTCTAGTTTAATGATATGTGATGAGCTTGTTTCATTAGTTACGTTGAATACAAAATTTCGTGGGCAATGGATTTGTTAGACCGACTAAGTCTGTGGGTAGCATTTCGCGAAGTTTTGAATGTCACACCCCCAAAATCCACCATGCTGGATATCACCGCTTGGAGGCGTGACATGACCAGGATCGAGCCACCAATCATACTGAACAACGTACTTAAGTAAATAAAGACAACCCCAATACGATTGGTGACCAAAAGCTAGTTAACCAAGTTTTTAATTTGGACAGTGGAAGCATAAACGTAAAGTTCCAAACATAAGTTCGCAGTTCATAAGTTTAAAGTCCAACACATAGGTTTAATAAGTTCATAATGTTTTAAACATTAAACACTGGACATAACCGTCCGCACACCACAACGACTCCTTCCTCGTGCAAGCTCCAAATGTTTAGCGACCTGTAAGGCATGTAGCAACGAGTCAACAACAAAGTTGAGTGAATTCACAGTTGGTTGTTTAGTTATAGCATTCGTTTCGTAAATCATCTGTTCGTTTTGAAAACCATGTATCGTATAAGTTTGCATCGCGGTCTTTCTGACATGTTTGCGAAGATTAGTGGGGGTTTCCCATGTGTTACTAGACCACGCGTATCGACTGCTACTAAAATGTAAGAGGTGCCCTAAGTCAATGTCTATCAGCATTGACCCTTTGCCCATAGTCCATTAGTACACGCCCGTCCGACTGGCACGGTGTGAGGTTTGTTAAACCTAATAGCGCTATTAACTAATGACCCGCTCGCCATAGGCCTCGGCGATTAAGTCGATAATTGAGGGACTTAAAGTAATAGAGTTGATGGTCTTATGATCGTGTACGTAGGTTTTACGTACGTGCCCTTCAATCCGAGGACAGTAGTAAGTATGAGTGTACGTAGGTTTTACGTACGTGCCCTTCAAATCCGAGGACAGTAAAAAGTAGTTTAATAGTAATGATAGTACAAGTAGTTATTCAATCTCATTCCCAACCCCTGGGAACCCCATGCCTTAGAAAGAGTGTGAACTCACCTCGGTTTGCTCGGTTAGGTTCTCAAATATAGTTAACAGTCAAGGTCGGTCAATCACGTCCTAATAAGGTACGGATAACAATCAGTTTGTCATGCATAACACGTATCCTACGTATGGTTTATTTGCACATTACTTCGTCCACATAACAGGTACACACTTTAACGATTTATGCCCATATAAACTTCCCATCCATTCCCCACTCATAAACAAACATACGATATTGCATGTAACACATATAACATGTTAGATCATTCACCGATAGGATACTCGACATTTAGACACGCAAGTCACAACCTATGTCAATTCAGCATTAATATTCAAAACCGGCTGTTTTCGGACATTTAAATAAAATAGTTAAATTATTCCAAAAATTCCCAAATTTTTACAGGATGCCTTAAACGTTCCGTATTTTATTGTGTAAAAATATCGGGGTCTAGTTCATTATCAATAATTTATAGAAAATCGTTTACCTAACTGTGATCAGATTTGTTACATTCTGATCACAGTCTACCGAATAATTCGCTTAAAATTCCTCGTAAGTCCGTTTGTCGAAATTCCAGTTGGGAGGTCACAAATACATCAGTGACCATCTTTGATAAAAGTTTCAGGGGCTGGTTCGGTTCAGGTTTTAAGTTGTGATCGAAAACGCACAGCCCAATTTACTGCAGTAAAAATCAGCCTTAGCTGCTGTCACGAAAACATATTTTTAAAATAGTAACCGACCTCATAAAAATACGATTCCGGCGCCATTTTCTTCGTTTTTCGAAAAGACACGATTTAGGCTTTTGAAATTCCGTTTTTCGAGTTTTTAAAGTCCGTTTACAGCTTGATGAAGGCGGCTGAAAAAGCACATCAGAATGCTGTTTCGTGGTTTAAGCATTACTAATCGCATCAACGAGTGTCCGAACAATGGATTTAACAAGAAACCAACAATCAAACATCAAGTATGATTTACCCAACCCTCAAACCAACAAGATTCCGCTTCAAAAATCAGCCACAAGTAAACTTTTATGTAGCTTTTATGTTCATAACTTATGTTACACATTTTCTAGCATTCTCGTTATTTAGTGATTTAAACAACAACACACATACTACAAATCATAAATTTCGAACAAGTTAAGATGAGACTTACTACTAGCTTATAGCTAGGGATGAATCTAATGCAAAGTGATGAGGAAATGATGGTGAACAAGACTAGAACAAGCTCCTTAGAAAGTCATTCAAGATGCAACCTCCATAGATCTTCTTGTAAGCTTTGTATGGCACTAGTAAATGAAGGAGATGAAGATGTTTAAAGGTGATGGTGGGTTCGGTTTGGGGGATGACCGAATGAGAGAGAGAGAGATGAGTGATGTGAGGGTTGAGTGTTGTGTTGAAATGAAGTTGAGTCAAGTGTGGTAGTAGGCCATGCTTTATAAAGATTACTTCAATACTTTAGCAAGATTTACAAGCCAAGATCCTAATAAAATATACAACAATCAACAAGGCATGGTGAAAATCATTTGGTGGGTCCACAAGGAGGCTAAAATCGTTGGGGGGGGGGGGGGTGTAAGTGAAAAATTGTGACTAAATTAGTAGAGGTAAGTTAGGATGTAAGTAATGTGGTGGATTGATTTCTAGCGGGTGTTATGGCATACGGGGATCATGACTAGCCATAAATAATAAAATAACGTGTTTGACAAATATTTGGTGTCCCGGGTAATGTCCGGTTGTTCGGTCGGATACTGTTCCGTTAAAGTGTTTAATTGTACCGTAAAGTGTCTTATTTATATATTTTTGTAACGCAATTTATTCCTAACACATAGGAAAACATACCGGACTTTTTAGTAACTTTTCTGTATACTACTAGTATACTAACACGCACATGTAAGTATAGTTCAGTAATCAGAGAGCAGTTAAATATTTCAACACAGTCACCAAGCACTTAAATTATTATTAAATAAATTGTACGGAATACATGTAAATTGAGGGTTGTCACATTCTCCCCCTGTTAAGAGAATTTCGTCCTGAAATTTAGCGCTTGGTTACTGAGGAAGCTAGTTAAGTTGCGTTGTTTTCCTGATTTTCCTGGGGTGTCACATCATCCCCCCGTTGATTTGGAATTTCGTCCCGAAATTCTGCAGTAGCTTCAGCCTCAGTAGTGGTTGCGTTTTTCTTAAACAGTTGGGGATACTTGAGTTTCATTTGGTCTTCTCGTTCCCAGGTATACTCTGGGCCACGACGAGCATTCCAACGAACTCGGACCAGAGGTATCCTGGTATGCTTGAGGATCTTAACATCTTGATCCGTAATCTCTACTGGTTCCTCGACGAATCGCAGCTGTTCGTCGATAGTGAGTTCCTTCAGAGGAACTATGAGGGTCTCATCTGACAGACACTTCTTCAGATTCGACACATGGAAAACATTGTGAACTCCGCTGAGTTCTTCAGGTAGATCCAACCTGTAGGCGACTTTGCCAATTTTCTCAATGACTTCGAACGGTCCGACATAACGCGGATTGAGTTTGCCTCATTTGCCAAAGCGAACTACACCTTTCCAAGGTGAGACTTTGAGTAGCACTCGTTCCCCAACATGTAGCTCGAGTGGTTTTCTTCCCTTATCAGCATAGCTTTTCTGACGGTCACGAGCTGCCGCCATTCGCTGTCGTATCTGAGCAATTTTCTCGGTGGTATCTACCACAAGTTCTGGGCCGGTGATTTGGCTGTCACCAACTTCCGCCCAACAGAGAGGTGATCGGCATTTGCGTCCGTACAATGCCTCAAACGGAGCGGCTTGGATGCTGGTGTGGTAGCTGTTGTTGTACGAAAACTCCACTAGCGGGAGGTGCCTTTCCCAGCCATTACCAAAATCGATTACACATGCCCTAAGCATGTCTTCAAGGGTTTGGATGGTGCGTTCAGATTGCCCATCTGTCTGCGGGTGATAAGCGGTGCTCATATCTAAACGTGAGCCAAAGGACTTGTGCATTGCTTGCCACAGTTCAGAAGTAAAACGTGCGTCACGATCAGATATAATAGAGGTTGGCACTCCGTGCTTCGATACCACTTCCTTTAGGTAAATGTCTGCAAGAGTAGAAAACTTATCCGTTTCTTTGATAGCCAGAAAATGTGCAGACTTGGTTAGTCGATCTACGATCACCCAAATGGTATCGTTTCCGCGTTGAGATCTGGGCAGGCCGGTAACGAAATCCATGGAAATTTGCTCCCATTTCCATTTCGGGATCTCCGGTTGTTGAAGTAGGCCTGATGGTTTCTGATATTCAGACTTGACTCTCGCACAAGTCAAGCACTTGCTGACGTAGGTTGCTATGTGGGCTCTCATGCCAGGCCACCAGTATGTGGTCTTGAGGTCGTGGTACATCTTGTCCGAACCAGGGTGTACCGAATAACGAGACTTATGTGCTTCATCCATCACAAGCTCGCGTAAGTTGCCATAGAGTGGAACCCAAATACGCCCTGTTACATAGTAGGCGCCGTCTTCCTTTTGTTCTAGCCGTTGTCTCGATCCTCGTAAGGATTCAGCCCTGATGTTCTCTGCTTTCAATGCTTCGACCTGGGCATCTCGAATTTGAGCGGGAAGGTTGGATTGGATGGTAAGCTGTAAAGCACGTACACGCCTAGGTATGGTATCCTTTCGACTGAGGGCGTCTGCCACCACATTGGCTTTGCCCGGATGGTACCTGATCGCGCATTCGTAATCGTTCAAGAGCTCAACCCATCGGCGTTGACGCATGTTTAACTCTTTTTGCTTGAAGATATGCTCGAGACTCCTGTGATCGGTGTAAATGGTGCACTTGGTACCGTACAGGTAATGTCTCCATATCTTAAGCGCGAATACCACTGCTCCCAGCTCCAGATCGTGAGTAGTGTAGTTTCTTTCGTGAACTTTAAGTTGGCGTGATGCGTAGGCAATGACCTTGTCACGTTGCATCAATACACAACCAAGTCCTTGGATGGAAGCGTCGCAATAAACCACGAAATCATCGGTGCCTTCGGGCAATGAGAGGATAGGCGCGCTACAAAGTCTATCCTTTAGATGTTGAAATGCGGACTCTTGTGCATCGCCCCAACGATAGATGACACCCTTCTGAGTCAGTGAAGTGAGAGGTTGCGCAATCTTGGAGAAGTCTTTGATAAACCTTCTGTAATATCCTGCCAAACCCAAGAATTGGCGGATTTCTGTTGGTGTGTGGGGTGCAGGCCAGTTCTTGATTGAGTCAACCTTGGATGGATCCACATGAATCCCATCCTTGTTTACCACATGGCCTAGAAAGTGGACTTCGCGAAACCAGAAGTCACATTTCGAAAACTTGGCATACAACTGCTCCTTTCGAAGAAGTTCAAGCATAAGTCGCAGATGCTGCTCGTGTTCCTCCTGACTCTTAGAATAGATCAGGATATCATCGATGAACACAATAACGAACTTATCCAGGTAAGGCTTGCACACTCGGTTCATGAGATCCATGAAGACTGCTGGTGCATTCGTCAGCCCGAATGGCATAACCAGAAACTCGTAATGGCCGTAACGAGTTCTGAATGCTGTTTTGGAGACGTCCTCATCTCGGACCCTCAGCTGATGGTATCCCGATCTCAAGTCAATCTTGGAGTAATAGCTCGACCCTTGCAGCTGGTCGAATAAGTCGTCAATACGTGGAAGAGGATAACGATTCTTCACAGTCACCTTGTTAAGCTCGCGATAGTCAATACACATTCTGAAAGTACCATCTTTCTTCTTCACGAATAGTACTGGAGCTCCCCAGGGCGAAGAAGTAGGACGTATAAAACCCTTTTCCAAGAGTTCTTGTAGTTGTGTGGACAGTTCTTCGAGTTCTGATGGAGCTAGACGATATGGTGCTCGAGCTACTGGTGCTGCTCCAGGAGCTAGCTCGATTTGAAATTCAACTTGGCGGTGAGGCGGAAGACCAGGCAATTCCTCAGGAAATACCTCAGGAAAATTGCGCACAATAGGAATGTCTTCAATTCTCTTCTCTTCCGCGGATGTGTCAGTGACGAGCGCTAGAATGGCAGTGTGGCCCTTTCGTAGACATTTCTGGGCCTTAAGGAAATAGATGATGCCTTCGACAGCACCACTCTTGTCGCCACGAATCACAAGAGGGTCGTCACCAGAACGAGGAATGCGGATGATTTTCTCCTTGCAAACAATCTCCGCTTGATACCGAGATAGCCAATCCATTCCAATAACGACGTCAAAACTACCCAGTGTGATAGGAATAAGATCGATAGGGAAAATCTGACCAGCTAAGACCAGGTTACAACCTTTAACTACGTGTGTGGCTTCAAGACTTTTACCATTTGCTAGCTCTACCGCGTGTTTGGTGTTCAAAAGTGTTGGGGTACGTTTAAGCATTTGACTAACTTTTAGAGACACATAACTGGTATCGGCACCCGAATCAAATAAGACAGTAACAAAGAAGTCATCCAGAAGAAACTTACCCATCACAACGTTGGGATCGTTCCTTGCGTCACCTTGACCAATCACGAAAACACGACCCCTTGCTCCATTACCATTGTTGTTACCCCCGTTGTTGCCTCCATTGTTATTCCCGTTTCCCTGGTTGTTGTTGTTGTTGTTTTAATTCTGGTTAAGCTGGGGACAGTTCTTCTTAAAGTGGTCTTCAGCGCCACACTGAAAGGATCCTTTATTTCCCTGCTGATGTTGCTGCTGGTGGTTCTGTGGGGCTTGTTGTTGTTGGCGATTCTGATTCGCAGGACGCGGGCTCCTGCAATCCCTAGCTTCATGACCCAACTTATGACATCTCTGACAACGACCTTTGTTGCACTGACCACTATGGTGTCTGTTACATTTGTTGCACTTTGGGTGGTTTCCTCGATACCCACCCTGTCCTTGATTACCGGAGGATTGCTGACCAGGACTCTGGTAGTCGTCAGTCCTTCGCTGCTGAGACTGACCCGAAGCAGAACCCTTACTGGAGTTTCCATCCCATTTTCGCTTGTTGTCGGTAAGTACATCAGAAGTAGCTGTGGCACTGATACGTTTGGGTAGCCTGTTTTGCTCCACCGCCTGGTCGGTGAGACGATGAGCCAACTTGATAATTTGCTGAATGGTACCCAGATTGGCTGAAGTCACGTGACTTTGAATCTCTGGTACAAGGCCATTGAGGTACAGCTCGATTCATTTGATGGGAGGGTCCACCATAGTTGGACACAGGATGGCCAGTTCGTTTGACCTCTTAGTATACGCTTCAATCTCAGACCCCGTCATTTTCAGATTGTAAAATTCCACTTCTAGCTTGTGGATGTCATCCCGACTACAGTACTCCTCCTTGATTAGCTCTTTAAAACCATTCCAGGGTGTGGCATTAGCAACTGCCAGTCCTAGTAGTTGAACTTGCGCCTTCCACCAGGTTAACGCAGCTCCTTCAAGTGTTCCGGTAGCATATTTCACCCTACGGTCTTCGGGGCATTCGCACATCTCAAAAACTGACTCAAGCTTTTCAAACCAGTGAAGAAGGCCCACTGCTCCTTCGGTGCCACTGAAAGTGGTAGGTCGGCAGTCCATGAACCTCTTGAACGTGCACACAGGAGGCTGAGCATGTTGACCTGTTGCGCGAGAATAAAAGACAAAGTTAAGCATGAGCGTTGGTTTGCGGAGGTAGGATCTAAACATCCTAAGGTGAGTTGATATGGCAGGTTATACCTCCTGCAGGAACAGCTGTGAGTGCCTCAGCAACTCGTTCGTTGATCAAAGCCGTCAGCTGGGCTTGAGTTAGGTTCAAGCGTCCACTCATGATCTTCACAACGAAATAACGTAGGTGAGAAAAGTGTCGCGAAAGTGCGTAAGAGTGGGACGATAGTAGAGAGTAATCACACATGGTTCAAATAGCAATTATCACATTATCTAATGCACAGTGAGAACTATCTAACCGACAATATAACATAAATCATACCACTTATGGTGTCGAGTCTTGCACGTGGAGCGAAGCGTCGTTGTGGATCGTTGAGCACTGTACAGGTTATAGTCTGGTTTTATCAAAAAGCTTTTCCCTTTTTAAAACCAAGTTCACTATAACCAATGGCTCTGATACCAATCTGTCACACCCCCAAAATCCACCATGCGGGGTATCACCGCTTGGAGGCGTGACATGACCAGGATCGAGCCACCAATCATACTGAACAACGTACTTAAGTAAATAAAGACAACCCCAATACGATTGGTGACCAAAAGCTAGTTAACCAAGTTTTTAATTTGGACAGTGGAAGCATAAACGTAAAGTTCCAAACATAAGTTCGCAGTTCATAAGTTTAAAGTCCAACACATAGGTTTAATAAGTTCATAATGTTTTAAACATTAAACACTGGACATAACCGTCCGCACACCACAACGACTCCTTCCTCGTGCAAGCTCCAAATGTTTAGCGACCTGTAAGGCATGTAGCAACGAGTCAACAACAAAGTTGAGTGAATTCACAGTTGGTTGTTTAGTTATAGCATTCGTTTCGTAAATCATCTGTTCGTTTTGAAAACCATGTATCGTATAAGTTTGCATCGCGGTCTTTCTGACATGTTTGCGAAGATTAGTGGGGGTTTCCCATGTGTTACTAGACCACGCGTATCGACTGCTACTAAAATGTAAGAGGTGCCCTAAGTCAATGTCTATCAGCATTGACCCTTTGCCCATAGTCCATTAGTACACGCCCGTCCGACTGGCACGGTGTGAGGTTTGTTAAACCTAATAGCGCTATTAACTAATGACCCGCTCGCCATAGGCCTCGGCGATTAAGTCGATAATTGAGGGACTTAAAGTAATAGAGTTGATGGTCTTATGATCGTGTACGTAGGTTTTACGTACGTGCCCTTCAATCCGAGGACAGTAGTAAGTATGAGTGTACGTAGGTTTTACGTACGTGCCCTTCAAATCCGAGGACAGTAAAAAGTAGTTTAATAGTAATGATAGTACAAGTAGTTATTCAATCTCATTCCCAACCCCTGGGAACCCCATGCCTTAGAAAGAGTGTGAACTCACCTCGGTTTGCTCGGTTAGGTTCTCAAATATAGTTAACAGTCAAGGTCGGTCAATCACGTCCTAATAAGGTACGGATAACAATCAGTTTGTCATGCATAACACGTATCCTACGTATGGTTTATTTGCACATTACTTCGTCCACATAACAGGTACACACTTTAACGATTTATGCCCATATAAACTTCCCATCCATTCCCCACTCATAAACAAACATACGATATTGCATGTAACACATATAACATGTTAGATCATTCACCGATAGGATACTCGACATTTAGACACGCAAGTCACAACCTATGTCAATTCAGCATTAATATTCAAAACCGGCTGTTTTCGGACATTTAAATAAAATAGTTAAATTATTCCAAAAATTCCCAAATTTTTACAGGATGCCTTAAACGTTCCGTATTTTATTGTGTAAAAATATCGGGGTCTAGTTCATTATCAATAATTTATAGAAAATCGTTTACCTAACTGTGATCAGATTTGTTACATTCTGATCACAGTCTACCGAATAATTCGCTTAAAATTCCTCGTAAGTCCGTTTGTCGAAATTCCAGTTGGGAGGTCACAAATACATCAGTGACCATCTTTGATAAAAGTTTCAGGGGCTGGTTCGGTTCAGGTTTTAAGTTGTGATCGAAAACGCACAGCCCAATTTACTGCAGTAAAAATCAGCCTTAGCTGCTGTCACGAAAACATATTTTTAAAATAGTAACCGACCTCATAAAAATACGATTCCGGCGCCATTTTCTTCGTTTTTCGAAAAGACACGATTTAGGCTTTTGAAATTCCGTTTTTCGAGTTTTTAAAGTCCGTTTACAGCTTGATGAAGGCGGCTGAAAAAGCACATCAGAATGCTGTTTCGTGGTTTAAGCATTACTAATCGCATCAACGAGTGTCCGAACAATGGATTTAACAAGAAACCAACAATCAAACATCAAGTATGATTTACCCAACCCTCAAACCAACAAGATTCCGCTTCAAAAATCAGCCACAAGTAAACTTTTATGTAGCTTTTATGTTCATAACTTATGTTACACATTTTCTAGCATTCTCGTTATTTAGTGATTTAAACAACAACACACATACTACAAATCATAAATTTCGAACAAGTTAAGATGAGACTTACTACTAGCTTATAGCTAGGGATGAATCTAATGCAAAGTGATGAGGAAATGATGGTGAACAAGACTAGAACAAGCTCCTTAGAAAGTCATTCAAGATGCAACCTCCATAGATCTTCTTGTAAGCTTTGTATGGCACTAGTAAATGAAGGAGATGAAGATGTTTAAAGGTGATGGTGGGTTCGGTTTGGGGGATGACCGAATGAGAGAGAGAGAGATGAGTGATGTGAGGGTTGAGTGTTGTGTTGAAATGAAGTTGAGTCAAGTGTGGTAGTAGGCCATGCTTTATAAAGATTACTTCAATACTTTAGCAAGATTTACAAGCCAAGATCCTAATAAAATATACAACAATCAACAAGGCATGGTGAAAATCATTTGGTGGGTCCACAAGGAGGCTAAAATCGTTGGGGGGGGGGGGGGGGTGTAAGTGAAAAATTGTGACTAAATTAGTAGAGGTAAGTTAGGATGTAAGTAATGTGGTGGATTGATTTCTAGCGGGTGTTATGGCATACGGGGATCATGACTAGCCATAAATAATAAAATAACGTGTTTGACAAATATTTGGTGTCCCGGGTAATGTCCGGTTGTTCGGTCGGATACTGTTCCGTTAAAGTGTTTAATTGTACCGTAAAGTGTCTTATTTATATATTTTTGTAACGCAATTTATTCCTAACACATAGGAAAACATACCGGACTTTTTAGTAACTTTTCTGTATACTACTAGTATACTAACACGCACATGTAAGTATAGTTCAGTAATCAGAGAGCAGTTAAATATTTCAACACAGTCACCAAGCACTTAAATTATTATTAAATAAATTGTACGGAATACATGTAAATTGAGGGTTGTCACATTCTCCCCCTGTTAAGAGAATTTCGTCCTGAAATTTAGCGCTTGGTTACTGAGGAAGCTAGTTAAGTTGCGTTGTTTTCCTGATTTTCCTGGGGTGTCACATCATCCCCCCGTTGATTTGGAATTTCGTCCCGAAATTCTGCAGTAGCTTCAGCCTCAGTAGTGGTTGCGTTTTTCTTAAACAGTTGGGGATACTTGAGTTTCATTTGGTCTTCTCGTTCCCAGGTATACTCTGGGCCACGACGAGCATTCCAACGAACTCGGACCAGAGGTATCCTGGTATGCTTGAGGATCTTAACATCTTGATCCGTAATCTCTACTGGTTCCTCGACGAATCGCAGCTGTTCGTCGATAGTGAGTTCCTTCAGAGGAACTATGAGGGTCTCATCTGACAGACACTTCTTCAGATTCGACACATGGAAAACATTGTGAACTCCGCTGAGTTCTTCAGGTAGATCCAACCTGTAGGCGACTTTGCCAATTTTCTCAATGACTTCGAACGGTCCGACATAACGCGGATTGAGTTTGCCTCATTTGCCAAAGCGAACTACACCTTTCCAAGGTGAGACTTTGAGTAGCACTCGTTCCCCAACATGTAGCTCGAGTGGTTTTCTTCCCTTATCAGCATAGCTTTTCTGACGGTCACGAGCTGCCGCCATTCGCTGTCGTATCTGAGCAATTTTCTCGGTGGTATCTACCACAAGTTCTGGGCCGGTGATTTGGCTGTCACCAACTTCCGCCCAACAGAGAGGTGATCGGCATTTGCGTCCGTACAATGCCTCAAACGGAGCGGCTTGGATGCTGGTGTGGTAGCTGTTGTTGTACGAAAACTCCACTAGCGGGAGGTGCCTTTCCCAGCCATTACCAAAATCGATTACACATGCCCTAAGCATGTCTTCAAGGGTTTGGATGGTGCGTTCAGATTGCCCATCTGTCTGCGGGTGATAAGCGGTGCTCATATCTAAACGTGAGCCAAAGGACTTGTGCATTGCTTGCCACAGTTCAGAAGTAAAACGTGCGTCACGATCAGATATAATAGAGGTTGGCACTCCGTGCTTCGATACCACTTCCTTTAGGTAAATGTCTGCAAGAGTAGAAAACTTATCCGTTTCTTTGATAGCCAGAAAATGTGCAGACTTGGTTAGTCGATCTACGATCACCCAAATGGTATCGTTTCCGCGTTGAGATCTGGGCAGGCCGGTAACGAAATCCATGGAAATTTGCTCCCATTTCCATTTCGGGATCTCCGGTTGTTGAAGTAGGCCTGATGGTTTCTGATATTCAGACTTGACTCTCGCACAAGTCAAGCACTTGCTGACGTAGGTTGCTATGTGGGCTCTCATGCCAGGCCACCAGTATGTGGTCTTGAGGTCGTGGTACATCTTGTCCGAACCAGGGTGTACCGAATAACGAGACTTATGTGCTTCATCCATCACAAGCTCGCGTAAGTTGCCATAGAGTGGAACCCAAATACGCCCTGTTACATAGTAGGCGCCGTCTTCCTTTTGTTCTAGCCGTTGTCTCGATCCTCGTAAGGATTCAGCCCTGATGTTCTCTGCTTTCAATGCTTCGACCTGGGCATCTCGAATTTGAGCGGGAAGGTTGGATTGGATGGTAAGCTGTAAAGCACGTACACGCCTAGGTATGGTATCCTTTCGACTGAGGGCGTCTGCCACCACATTGGCTTTGCCCGGATGGTACCTGATCGCGCATTCGTAATCGTTCAAGAGCTCAACCCATCGGCGTTGACGCATGTTTAACTCTTTTTGCTTGAAGATATGCTCGAGACTCCTGTGATCGGTGTAAATGGTGCACTTGGTACCGTACAGGTAATGTCTCCATATCTTAAGCGCGAATACCACTGCTCCCAGCTCCAGATCGTGAGTAGTGTAGTTTCTTTCGTGAACTTTAAGTTGGCGTGATGCGTAGGCAATGACCTTGTCACGTTGCATCAATACACAACCAAGTCCTTGGATGGAAGCGTCGCAATAAACCACGAAATCATCGGTGCCTTCGGGCAATGAGAGGATAGGCGCGCTACAAAGTCTATCCTTTAGATGTTGAAATGCGGACTCTTGTGCATCGCCCCAACGATAGATGACACCCTTCTGAGTCAGTGAAGTGAGAGGTTGCGCAATCTTGGAGAAGTCTTTGATAAACCTTCTGTAATATCCTGCCAAACCCAAGAATTGGCGGATTTCTGTTGGTGTGTGGGGTGCAGGCCAGTTCTTGATTGAGTCAACCTTGGATGGATCCACATGAATCCCATCCTTGTTTACCACATGGCCTAGAAAGTGGACTTCGCGAAACCAGAAGTCACATTTCGAAAACTTGGCATACAACTGCTCCTTTCGAAGAAGTTCAAGCATAAGTCGCAGATGCTGCTCGTGTTCCTCCTGACTCTTAGAATAGATCAGGATATCATCGATGAACACAATAACGAACTTATCCAGGTAAGGCTTGCACACTCGGTTCATGAGATCCATGAAGACTGCTGGTGCATTCGTCAGCCCGAATGGCATAACCAGAAACTCGTAATGGCCGTAACGAGTTCTGAATGCTGTTTTGGAGACGTCCTCATCTCGGACCCTCAGCTGATGGTATCCCGATCTCAAGTCAATCTTGGAGTAATAGCTCGACCCTTGCAGCTGGTCGAATAAGTCGTCAATACGTGGAAGAGGATAACGATTCTTCACAGTCACCTTGTTAAGCTCGCGATAGTCAATACACATTCTGAAAGTACCATCTTTCTTCTTCACGAATAGTACTGGAGCTCCCCAGGGCGAAGAAGTAGGACGTATAAAACCCTTTTCCAAGAGTTCTTGTAGTTGTGTGGACAGTTCTTCGAGTTCTGATGGAGCTAGACGATATGGTGCTCGAGCTACTGGTGCTGCTCCAGGAGCTAGCTCGATTTGAAATTCAACTTGGCGGTGAGGCGGAAGACCAGGCAATTCCTCAGGAAATACCTCAGGAAAATTGCGCACAATAGGAATGTCTTCAATTCTCTTCTCTTCCGCGGATGTGTCAGTGACGAGCGCTAGAATGGCAGTGTGGCCCTTTCGTAGACATTTCTGGGCCTTAAGGAAATAGATGATGCCTTCGACAGCACCACTCTTGTCGCCACGAATCACAAGAGGGTCGTCACCAGAACGAGGAATGCGGATGATTTTCTCCTTGCAAACAATCTCCGCTTGATACCGAGATAGCCAATCCATTCCAATAACGACGTCAAAACTACCCAGTGTGATAGGAATAAGATCGATAGGGAAAATCTGACCAGCTAAGACCAGGTTACAACCTTTAACTACGTGTGTGGCTTCAAGACTTTTACCATTTGCTAGCTCTACCGCGTGTTTGGTGTTCAAAAGTGTTGGGGTACGTTTAAGCATTTGACTAACTTTTAGAGACACATAACTGGTATCGGCACCCGAATCAAATAAGACAGTAACAAAGAAGTCATCCAGAAGAAACTTACCCATCACAACGTTGGGATCGTTCCTTGCGTCACCTTGACCAATCACGAAAGCACGACCCCTTGCTCCATTACCATTGTTGTTACCCCCGTTGTTGCCTCCATTGTTATTCCCGTTTCCCTGGTTGTTGTTGTTGTTGTTTTGATTCTGGTTAAGCTGGGGACAGTTCTTCTTAAAGTGGCCTTCAGCGCCACACTGAAAGGATCCTTTATTTCCCTGCTGATGTTGCTGCTGGTGGTTCTGTGGGGCTTGTTGTTGTTGGCGATTCTGATTCGCAGGACGCGGGCTCCTGCAATCCCTAGCTTCATGACCAAACTTATGACATCTCTGACAACGACCTTTGTTGCACTGACCACTATGGTGTCTGTTACATTTGTTGCACTTTGGGTGGTTTCCTCGATACCCACCCTGTCCTTGATTACCGGAGGATTGCTGACCAGGACTCTGGTAGTCGTCAGTCCTTCGCTGCTGAGACTGACCCGAAGCAGAACCCTTACTGGAGTTTCCATCCCATTTTCGCTTGTTGTCGGTAAGTACATCAGAAGTAGCTGTGGCACTGATACGTTTGGGTAGCCTGTTTTGCTCCACCGCCTGGTCGGTGAGACGATGAGCCAACTTGATAATTTGCTGAATGGTACCCAGATTGGCTGAAGTCACGTGACTTTGAATCTCTGGTACAAGGCCATTGAGGTACAGCTCGATTCGTTTGATGGGAGGGTCCACCATAGTTGGACACAGGATGGCCAGTTCGTTTGACCTCTTAGTATACGCTTCAATCTCAGACCCCGTCATTTTCAGATTGTAAAATTCCACTTCTAGCTTGTGGATGTCATCCCGACTACAGTACTCCTCCTTGATTAGCTCTTTAAAACCATTCCAGGGTGTGGCATTAGCAACTGCCAGTCCTAGTAGTTGAACTTGCGCCTTCCACCAGGTTAACGCAGCTCCTTCAAGTGTTCCGGTAGCATATTTCACCCTACGGTCTTCGGGGCATTCGCACATCTCAAAAACTGACTCAAGCTTTTCAAACCAGTGAAGAAGGCCCACTGCTCCTTCGGTGCCACTGAAAGTGGTAGGTCGGCAGTCCATGAACCTCTTGAACGTGCACACAGGAGGCTGAGCATGTTGACCTGTTGCGCGAGAATAAAAGACAAAGTTAAGCATGAGCGTTGGTTTGCGGAGGTAGGATCTAAACATCCTAAGGTGAGTTGATATGGCAGGTTATACCTCCTGCAGGAACAGCTGCGAGTGCCTCAGCAACTCGTTCGTTGATCAAAGCCGTCAGCTGGGCTTGAGTTAGGTTCAAGCGTCCACTCATGATCTTCACAACGAAATAACGTAGGTGAGAAAAGTGTCGCGAAAGTGCGTAAGAGTGGGACGATAGTAGAGAGTAATCACACATGGTTCAAATAGCAATTATCACATTATCTAATGCACAGTGAGAACTATCTAACCGACAATATAACATAAATCATACCACTTATGGTGTCGAGTCTTGCACGTGGAGCGAAGCGTCGTTGTGGATCGTTGAGCACTGTACAGGTTATAGTCTGGTTTTATCAAAAAGCTTTTCCCTTTTTAAAACCAAGTTCACTATAACCAATGGCTCTGATACCAATCTGTCACACCCCCAAAATCCACCATGCGGGGTATCACCGCTTGGAGGCGTGACATGACCAGGATCGAGCCACCAATCATACTGAACAACGTACTTAAGTAAATAAAGACAACCCCAATACGATTGGTGACCAAAAGCTAGTTAACCAAGTTTTTAATTTGGACAGTGGAAGCATAAACGTAAAGTTCTAAACATAAGTTCGCAGTTCATAAGTTTAAAGTCCAACACATAGGTTTAATAAGTTCATAATGTTTTAAACATTAAACACTGGACATAACCGTCCGCACACCACAACGACTCCTTCCTCGTGCAAGCTCCAAATGTTTAGCGACCTGTAAGGCATGTAGCAACGAGTCAACAACAAAGTTGAGTGAATTCACAGTTGGTTGTTTAGTTATAGCATTCGTTTCGTAAATCATCTGTTCGTTTTGAAAACCATGTATCGTATAAGTTTGCATCGCGGTCTTTCTGACATGTTTGCGAAGATTAGTGGGGGTTTCCCATGTGTTACTAGACCACGCGTATCGACTGCTACTAAAATGTAAGAGGTGCCCTAAGTCAATGTCTATCAGCATTGACCCTTTGCCCATAGTCCATTAGTACACGCCCGTCCGACTGGCACGGTGTGAGGTTTGTTAAACCTAATAGCGCTATTAACTAATGACCCGCTCGCCATAGGCCTCGGCGATTAAGTCGATAATTGAGGGACTTAAAGTAATAGAGTTGATGGTCTTATGATCGTGTATGTAGGTTTTACGTACGTGCCCTTCAATCCGAGGACAGTAGTAAGTATGAGTGTACGTAGGTTTTACGTACGTGCCCTTCAAATCCGAGGACAGTAAAAAGTAGTTTAATAGTAATGATAGTACAAGTAGTTATTCAATCTCATTCCCAACCCCTGGGAACCCCATGCCTTAGAAAGAGTGTGAACTCACCTCGGTTTGCTCGGTTAGGTTCTCAAATATAGTTAACAGTCAAGGTCGGTCAATCACGTCCTAATAAGGTACGGATAACAATCAGTTTGTCATGCATAACACGTATCCTACGTATGGTTTATTTGCACATTACTTCGTCCACATAACAGGTACACACTTTAACGATTTATGCCCATATAAACTTCCCATCCATTCCCCACTCATAAACAAACATACGATATTGCATGTAACACATATAACATGTTAGATCATTCACCGATAGCATACTCGACATTTAGACACGCAAGTCACAACCTATGTCAATTCAGCATTAATATTCAAAACCGGCTGTTTTCGGACATTTAAATAAAATAGTTAAATTATTCCAAAAATTCCCAAATTTTTACAGGATGTCTTAAACGTTCCCTATTTTATTGTGTAAAAATATCGGGGTCTAGTTCATTATCAATAATTTATAGAAAATCGTTTAGCTAACTGTGATCAGATTTGTTACATTCTGATCACAGTCTACCGAATAATTCGCTTAAAATTCCTCGTAAGTCCGTTTGTCGAAATTCCAGTTGGGGGGTCACAAATACATCAGTGACCATCTTTGATAAAAGTTTCAGGGGCTGGTTCGGTTCAGGTTTTAAGTTGTGATCGAAAACGCACAGCCCAATTTACTGCAGTAAAAATCAGCCTTAGCTGCTGTCACGAAAACAGATTTTTAAAATAGTAACCGACCTCAGAAAAATACAATTCCAGCGCCATTTTCTTCGTTTTTCGAAAAGACACGATTTAGGCTTTTGAAATTCCGTTTTTCGAGTTTTTAAAGTCCGTTTACAGCTTGATGAAGGCGGCTGAAAAAGCACATCAGAATGCTGTTTCGTGGTTTAAGCATTACTAATCGCATCAACGAGTGTCCGAACAATGGATTTAACAAGAAACCAACAATCAAACATCAAGTATGATTTACCCAACCCTCAAACCAACAAGATTCCGCTTCAAAAATCAGCCACAAGTAAACTTTTATGTAGCTTTTATGTTCATAACTTATGTTACACATTTTCTAGCATTCTCGTTATTTAGTGATTTAAACAACAATACACATACTACAAATCATAAATTTCGAACAAGTTAAGATGAGACTTACTACTAGCTTATAGCTAGGGATGAATCTAATGCAAAGTGATGAGGAAATGATGGTGAACAAGACTAGAACAAGCTCCTTAGAAAGTCATTCAAGATGCAACCTCCATAGATCTTCTTGTAAGCTTTGTATGGCACTAGTAAATGAAGGAGATGAAGATGTTTAAAGGTGATGGTGGGTTCGGTTTGGGGGATGACCGAATGAGAGAGAGAGATGAGTGATGTGAGGGTTGAGTGTTGTGTTGAAATGAAGTTGAGTCAAGTGTGGTAGTAGGCCATGCTTTATAAAGATTACTTCAATACTTTAGCAAGATTTACAAGCCAAGATCCTAATAAAATATACAACAATCAACAAGGCATGGTGAAAATCATTTGGTGGGTCCACAAGGAGGCTAAAATCGTTGGGGGGGGGGGGGGGTGTAAGTGAAAAATTGTGACTAAATTAGTAGAGGTAAGTTAGGATGTAAGTAATGTGGTGGATTGATTTCTAGCGGGTGTTATGGCATACGGGGATCATGACTAGCCATAAATAATAAAATAACGTGTTTGACAAATATTTGGTGTCCCGGGTAATGTCCGGTTGTTCGGTCGGATACTGTTCCGTTAAAGTGTTTAATTGTACCGTAAAGTGTCTTATTTATATATTTTTGTAACGCAATTTATTCCTAACACATAGGAAAACATACCGGACTTTTTAGTAACTTTTCTGTATACTACTAGTATGCTAACACGCACATGTAAGTATAGTTCAGTAATCAGAGAGCAGTTAAATATTTCAACACAGTCACCAAGCACTTAAATTATTATTAAATAAATTGTACGGAATACATGTAAATTGAGGGTTGTCACATTCTCCCCCTGTTAAGAGAATTTCGTCCTGAAATTTAGCGCTTGGTTACTGAGGAAGCTAGTTAAGTTGCGTTGTTTTCCTGATTTTCCTGGGGTGTCACATCATCCCCCCGTTGATTTGGAATTTCGTCCCGAAATTCTGCAGTAGCTTCAGCCTCAGTAGTGGTTGCGTTTTTCTTAAACAGTTGGGGATACTTGAGTTTCATTTGGTCTTCTCGTTCCCAGGTATACTCTGGGCCACGACGAGCATTCCAACGAACTCGGACCAGAGGTATCCTGGTATGCTTGAGGATCTTAACATCTTGATCCGTAATCTCTACTGGTTCCTCGACGAATCGCAGCTGTTCGTCGATAGTGAGTTCCTTCAGAGGAACTATGAGGGTCTCATCTGACAGACACTTCTTCAGATTCGACACATGGAAAACATTGTGAACTCCGCTGAGTTCTTCAGGTAGATCCAACCTGTAGGCGACTTTGCCAATTTTCTCAATGACTTCGAACGGTCCGACATAACGCGGATTGAGTTTGCCTCATTTGCCAAAGCGAACTACACCTTTCCAAGGTGAGACTTTGAGTAGCACTCGTTCCCCAACATGTAGCTCGAGTGGTTTTCTTCCCTTATCAGCATAGCTTTTCTGACGGTCACGAGCTGCCGCCATTCGCTGTCGTATCTGAGCAATTTTCTCGGTGGTATCTACCACAAGTTCTGGGCCGGTGATTTGGCTGTCACCAACTTCCGCCCAACAGAGAGGTGATCGGCATTTGCGTCCGTACAATGCCTCAAACGGAGCGGCTTGGATGCTGGTGTGGTAGCTGTTGTTGTACGAAAACTCCACTAGCGGGAGGTGCCTTTCCCAGCCATTACCAAAATCGATTACACATGCCCTAAGCATGTCTTCAAGGGTTTGGATGGTGCGTTCAGATTGCCCATCTGTCTGCGGGTGATAAGCGGTGCTCATATCTAAACGTGAGCCAAAGGACTTGTGCATTGCTTGCCACAGTTCAGAAGTAAAACGTGCGTCACGATCAGATATAATAGAGGTTGGCACTCCGTGCTTCGATACCACTTCCTTTAGGTAAATGTCTGCAAGAGTAGAAAACTTATCCGTTTCTTTGATAGCCAGAAAATGTGCAGACTTGGTTAGTCGATCTACGATCACCCAAATGGTATCGTTTCCGCGTTGAGATCTGGGCAGGCCGGTAACGAAATCCATGGAAATTTGCTCCCATTTCCATTTCGGGATCTCCGGTTGTTGAAGTAGGCCTGATGGTTTCTGATATTCAGACTTGACTCTCGCACAAGTCAAGCACTTGCTGACGTAGGTTGCTATGTGGGCTCTCATGCCAGGCCACCAGTATGTGGTCTTGAGGTCGTGGTACATCTTGTCCGAACCAGGGTGGCCAGTTCGTTTGACCATAGTTGGACACAGGATGGCCAGTTCGTTTGACCTCTTAGTATACGCTTCAATCTCAGACCCCGTCATTTTCAGATTGTAAAATTCCACTTCTAGCTTGTGGATGTCATCCCGACTACAGTACTCCTCCTTGATTAGCTCTTTAAAACCATTCCAGGGTGTGGCATTAGCAACTGCCAGTCCTAGTAGTTGAACTTGCGCCTTCCACTAGGTTAACGCAGCTCCTTCAAGTGTTCCGGTAGCATATTTCACCCTACGGTCTTCGGGGCATTCGCACATCTCAAAAACTGACTCAAGCTTTTCAAACCAGTGAAGAAGGCCCACTGCTCCTTCGGTGCCACTGAAAGTGGTAGGTCGGCAGTCCACCAAAGTGGCACCAAAGTGGTCGAAAGGTCTTTTGAAATTAACAACATGCTTTGGCCTGATAGGTGAAATAATCTCGCCGACGTGTCGGTTAACGGTATTTACCCTTCCGGTTACTACACGTTCCAATTCAATCGAAAATTCGAGACCTGGCGGGATTTGTAAAATCAAGGAGTGGGACTAGTCGACGAGGTGCGGGTTTCACCCCTAACTTGACGACTTCGTACCCTAACTTGACGAATTTAAATTTGAAATTTCCATTAAGATGTGGATTTCACTCCTAACTTAATGGTGAATTTCATGCAAAAATAGAATCAAACGGAATGAAAGTCATTTACCAAATTGTGGGTTTCACGCCTATTTTGGTAAACTCGTCTCGTTTGTATAATATGAGCGTTGTCGAATTTAGAATAGTCGAGTAAAATGTATGAGAAAAGTGTATGTTAAGGATTAGACGAATAAGTATAAACATGTTAAGAATAGCACATAAGGGATAGAACAATGAAACAAATATTAACACATAATAAGACAAGTATAGCATGTCAAGTGTTAACACATAAGTGACAAATCATGCTCAAAATGTCAAAAGAGAATAAATAAAGCAAATAAAGTAGCATGCAAGTAGTTTCAAGCAAATCATAAGAATAAAGCTCTGAAACTATAGACTAGGTTAAAGCATTCTTACTTTTCCTAATTCCCTATAGTTATGGCTCTGATACCAATCTGTCACACCCCAACCGGTGGCGGAAACATCGGAGTGAAACGTAATAGATTGCAAGAGACTTCATAACACTATTTGTGACAAGTATTTAAATAATAAGTTTTCATTTCATCTCTAAAGATTCAATTACAAGAGTTTGAAACAAGTACAACATGAACAATGAAATACAATACAATAAGAATACAATATTTAAAGCGTGTATCTAGGCATCCTACTAGATTCCATGCATCACCAACATCATCGCTATACCTGCAACATGTTTTAAAAGTGTAGTTCAATACAAAAAGTATTGGCGAGCATACAAGTTTGGTGCGTAGTATAAGTATAAAAATAATAAGGAACAATCCACATGGCAAACCTAGTTATCAAGATTAACGTATAAACTGGCATGCGATTTACAAGTCAACCCTCTGTTTACGCAAGTATAAATGAAAATTTAACATGACCACTAGTCTACGGGCGGTGCGTTACTCCTATAGCGCTATACATGTTAAATGGAGGCTCGTACGAAGCTAATGACAAGTTCATCACATAAGTATGGTCCAGAAAACATGAATCAAGCATAACAAATAGTAAGCATGTATTATATTGTTGGTTTATGTATTTGCATAAGAATATGTATAATAAGTGTGTTTTGTATATAAACATGTTACACCCAAAAGTGTGAAAACGGTAAAATGGGTGAAGTATACTCACATAATTGCTAAGTCTTCCGATTATCCAAGTGTTGACGAGCGTAAGAGATTAGGAGGATGAAACACCGAGGTCTCCCTATATGGGCAAACGATGGCGCATGAGTAAACGGAATTACGACGGAGGATTTGAATTGGAATTTCGAGTATAACCAGTTGACATAAATATGTATATATTCATATATATATTTTATATAGTTTTTGTAAAAATTATAAATCAAGTCTATCAAGAGTATTGTCGAAAAGTTGTCAAAATATAAACAATCATCCATTTATAACTATTTTATAAAAATTAATCGAATTTGATAGGTTTTGATTTATAAAAGTATCGCGTTTCATTTTACAAAATTTTTACGTAAAACTGGCAGAGTTTCCTCTGTTTTTGGACGATCCCGACAACACAAATTGTAGATATATTTGTCAAAATTCAACAATAAACAACAACATGTACGATATCATTCAATTGTAATAAACGCCACTTTTCGTCTCATAAGTTCAATATTTATACGTTTATGAATAATATTATATCGCTTGTCGGCGCAGTTTTGACTGACGCATAAACATGTTTTATATATGAAATCCGTTGCACAAAATACAATTATTTTTTTTATTACGACCAGGGGCGCAGCTTACAAGGGGCGGGGGGGGGGGGGGGCGTCCGCCCCCCCGGGATTTTTCGCTCAGTAGTGTTATATATGTAGTTTTCGTATAGAAATTTGTGGGTATATAGGTTTTCACCCCCCGGTTCTATAGAAATTTTTGGGTATTCTATAGATATTTTTTGGTATATATGTTTTCACCCCCCCGGCCGAAAAATCCAAGCTTCGCCACTGATTACGACGCTTATTAATCGGTTAAGATTTTAAAGCTCGTTTTCATATTCGAAACAATATATACATATATAAAACAATATAAATGAAAACGCGCCATTATTTTACCAAGCTTGCGTCGACCGTTGCTAACCACGTTGACCAGGCTTGACCCGAGTTGGCTGAGCCGAGACCCGAACCCATCTAGTTCTTCCGTTGACCAAGTTTGACTGACCTTGACTGCGTTTGACTTATGTTGACCATATTTGACTGAACCGAAACGAGGTCCGAACCTGCTGAACCGAGTTAACCCGAACGATTAAAACAATCGGACTTGAAACGAAACTTAACCAAAACAAACTGAAACGAAACTCGAATCGAAACTGACCTGAGCTGACCCGGTTTGTTGACCCGAAAACATCGAACATAACCTTAGATTTGAACCGTATCGAACCGTATTTGACCCGAATCCGAACCGTAACAAAACAGAGTTGAAGGATCCGAGCTGAATCACCACCACGTCGCCTGAGATGTCGGCGCCGATAACTTGAACCGAAGCTGTCGTCGAGCCCTTTCTCCGTCGTCGCTGTTGCTGTGGTTCACCGTGAAGACCACCGCCGCACTGCCTATCTCTCTATCCCTGTCGTCTCTCTCTCTCTCTCCATCTCCTCCGTCTTTCTCTCTCTCTCTAACTGATCTCGCCGCAGTGCGCCGCCACCACAATGGTGGCCGGCCGTTCAGCGAGCGGAGGTGAGGGGATGGGGTTTGGAGTAATGGGTTTGAAGGGAAGGAAAGTTGAGGGGGGGTATTGAGGGTGTCTCGTCAGAAGGGTGGAGGTCACCGGAATTCGCTCCGGTCACCGGAGTTCTTGAGGAGGGATAGAGAACCGAGTGAGTGTGTGAGTGTATTTTGTGTGTGTATAAAGCTTTGAGTTGCAGGCATGAGTTTAGAGGGGAACAAGAAGCTACGGCTTCTTAGTGTGAATTTGGGTTTCAAAAAAATGAATTGATTTCTGGTCTAACACTACAAATAAATAGTTAGGGTTATTCTCTTAATGGGCTTGGGCCCATGGCCCACAAGCCCGTTCTCATGTATAAGTGGCCCGTAATTCCTACGTATAAATAAAATAAAATAAAATAAAAAAAATGCGGAAATACGAGGCGTTACACATCATACACTTGGAATCAACAGCTTCAAGCATATGGAATCAAATACAAAGACAAAAGAAGGAAATATAACCAAAATCTGCAGCAGTGAACAGAGGTTGCGCAGACAGACTTCCGGACGTGATTAAGACAAATGGACCGTTGGATAAGGTCGTCCTGATGTTGTAATAACTGTATCAAAAAATTAGAGCGATCCAACGGTTCAATCTCCGGGAAAACGACGACCTCTGCAGCTAGGTTTGAAAGAGACGAAAATTGCTTCTTCTTTTGTGTGTGTTGTGAGGGTGTTGGCTGATGAAACCCCTGCTTCTTCTTTCATATTATAACCTAATGGGCCATAAAGAATTGATGGGCTTCCTCATTGGCCCAAAAACCCAACATGCGACTGAAGCACCGTGATTGAGAACCAGGTTTCGGTTTCCTATGCGTTCAGAATTTGGGTTTTGACCGGAGACTATCAACCAAAAAATTGTTTCATTGCATTTTGTGAACTTCAACATTTGGGTGGAGAGTTGTCTGCAAGAGATAATCTGAGGTAACTATTTAAAGGTTATTTAAAGTTACTTAGTTTATTAGTTATTAAGGGAGCGTATCGGTTTGATTGATAGTGTTTAGTTAGACAACATTATGGTGCTTGTCATTGTCTTCGATCTGTGTTTCATGTTTGTCATTGTTATGGCTAAAGATGTGATGGTTATAATTGGAATGTTCCACGGTGTGGAATTTGGTTGATTGGTTTTTCATGGAACTTGGATGTGGTACGAAGGACGGGTAAAACCCAGACAAAATGGAACGCTGTTGACAACATTAGTGAAAAAAAGGTTAGTGACAAGTCATGTGAATTATGGTTTATTCAAAAGATCTTCGGTTAGGGTTTGCGTTAATAGATCGTGTGTACGATCACAGAACCCTTAGTACTTCCTGCTTTCTATGAAAGCTCCATTGCTATTAAAATTATTTGCATGTTAGCTAGTCTGGAACTGTGATTGTTGATTCTTGTTCGTTTATAACTGTGAAACTATTTCTTGTTCACCGGTGATGAGTGATACACCATTTGTGGTGATCCGGGATCTTATGCTTGGTGAAGATGTTTACCGGAAAAGTACGATTGGGGATTCAACTCATGGAGTGTTGTTTTGGCATTAGTTGGGATAACATGGATAGTGGGAGGTAAGCATAGTTGACTTGGTGGGGCTGCATGGAGTGTGGATACTCTTTAGAGTCGATGTCGAAAGATAGTAAATTTTGCTTCTGAGAATGTGTCTCTAGTAGGGATGAGCATTTGGTACTGGAGCCTGATTTTCGGTACCCATTTGGAACCCACTTTTTGGTGTTTTCGGTACGGTACCAGTAAAATATCTATTTTTACCTTTAAATACCAAAACCGGTACCCAATTTTAGCGATCTTCGGTAACGGTACTTTCGATACCAGTACCAATATCATGCTCATCCCTAGTTTATGGTGAAGCATTGAGACTTAGTGGAAGGAAATTAAGACTCTTAGTTTTGAGATTCTGTTTTGCTTCATTTCCTTGTTACCTACGTCAATGAAGCAATGGTGAATTTGTTTGTTTGAAGACTTTTGAATGGTATGGGTTTATGTATCGCGGGGAGAAGTGGACCAACTTTCAAGTAGTAAAGTCTTGGCTTGTTGCATTGGGTAGTGCTAAGTGAATTGGTATTGCATGCATGAATCCTAGAGCCACAATTAGGTCAGTTCAAGTGTATTAAGAGGTTTAAACCAGGACAAAGATTTGGTAACAGTGGGAGAACAAGGGGAGTTCCGACACAGTTACATTGTGACGTTGGGTTTTGATACCAGGAATGGAAATTCTCTCCATGGGTACTTGTTGTAATTTGGAGAGTATTCTTTACTCTGGAGTCTCTATAGTCGGTGATTTGAGTAAGTAGGTGCCGATCGAGATTGAGGATGAGTCATTGGCTGGTTTTGCTAAGACAGGTCTTTGATGACTGTATGGGAGTTGTCGGGAGTTTCATTGGGCCTCTTAATTATGAGAAGGGTCGCTATAACTAGGTGGATGGATTGAAGTCTTGCTTTGTTCTTAGTAGTTGGAGACACGGAAGAAATCTGTTAAAGATTACAGAGTGCTTGAAGAATGGGTTATTGTGTGCTTGATGGTGGGCTGGATATTGTTGTAAATCCTTCAAGTGGGAGATTGTTAGGCTTAGTGAAGGCTTAGAAGAACTGGACTGTGTTTTGGTCCATGTTATTTTCTTGTGGCCTAAGTCACAAACCCTAGTTGTTATCTTAGATATAACCCATCATATGTATTGTAATCTTTGCCTGAGCTTAATGAAAAATATCAAGTTGCAGCCCGTGGACGCAGGTGCTGTAGGTCAACTTGGAGGATCAAGATTAAACCTACTTCCTTGTTTGTTAACACACTAACGAGTGCGGAATCCATGAGAGTATGCAAACCAAAGCAAAATGGAACAAACACAAAGTAACCAAAGATTCACAACTTTGATTAAGTGAAGAGAATCAGTAACACATACACACAGTGTTTACAAAGTTCACAAAGAACTCTCAAACTCTCTTGACTCTCCTGACTAAACTGTGTAACATGTCTCTTTTTATATAGGCCTAATACCCAGAGATCCTACGAACAGTCAAACTATGTCACGAAGCCTTATCATGCCACGGACCCTTAGCATGTCACGAACCCTTAGTATTCTTGGCGAACCTTTTAAAGGTGACGAACCCTTGAGGGTTCGTGGTAATCGACAATGTTCACAATATTAAACTCTTCGTAGACATTCATGCAAATGTATTTCAATTATATACTAATGACATGTGACATCATCATGATGATGTCATGGTGATGTTAGCTCGCGGCGCTTCTTGCTTCGTGTGTCAAACTCTGGGGTGCACGACGGAGGAATGTCGTGACATCGGGCTAGAACCGAACTGAACCGAGTCAAACCGAACCGAGTTGCATCCACAAAGTGCATCAACAAACTCCCCCTTGGATGCTGTTCGTGATGGTTCGATCTTCACATGTTGTCGGATCTTCAGATGTCTTCACGTGTCATAAACTGGGAGTGTATCAACAAGCTCCCCCTTGAATGATGCTCGTGAATCTTTTGATCTTCAATACTTCAGATCCTTTCGGTGTTGATAAGTGGTCAACAGCAACTCGATCATCTTGATCCTTTGATTGCATTCATGTCGTGTCTTCATTCCAAAGCTTGTCATAGAACATGTTCCCTTTGCCTTTAGCTGGTTTGAGTGCCACATCTGCACATACAACAGAGCTAAACGCGTAATGAGAACAACCGCTTAAACTATAGTCAAACAACACATGACACACATGAGACCATCTCTCAATCAAACACCGACTGAAAACAATTTGAAAGTTTAAAAATTAATCAATTTTGGATTTTAACTTTCAAAACTTGTTATCATTGACCGTTTATGAAGGTGCAATTGTTTTGCGGCTTACAATCAGGTTTCATGTGGTAAAGACTCGAGATCCAACATCGTACAATAAAAAATAAGATAGACATAAAATCTTTTTGGCTTTTATAAAGCTTATATAAAAACACACCTAAAATCTTTTTGGAATTTTTGAAAATTTTAAAAGTAAAGACGGAAAGCAGTAAATATATATACAAAGATGCAGAAATTGAAAGTATTAAATAAATATTTACAGACATTCTTTTTGCGAGTTTCGACGGTAAGAGAATCATATCAGTGTACGGTCACGCCATAACGCTCTTGTTGTTCAGTTAGTTAATATTAAGATAAACATCCTATAACGATTATCGGTATTGTTGTCCACTTAAACTCAACTTATCAGATGTACTCGCGATTAGGGGATACTGATGTGCGTGAAGTGTGTTATGGTTTTAATGTTTATTTTAAGCCCTTTTACACTTTCTTTAGCCAAGTTTTAAATTTATAAAACACGATATTTACTAACACTAAACACACATATGGGCAAGTGCACCCATCGTGAGCGTAGTATAGTGTTGGTAAGATACCGAGGTCGTCCAAGGACACAAGAGCTTTTAGTACCGGTTTATCCTCAACGTCTAATCAAATCAAAAAGTTAGAAAAAAGGTTTTTAAACTAGAAAACTAAAAGCCAACTAAAATGCTGAAAATAAAAATAAAAATAAAAACAGATAGACAAGATGAATCACTTGGTTCCGACTCGTGTATAGTGTAACCTTTGATTATTTCCGCACTTTTGCACTTTTTAAGAGATTATCTTAGTTATTGTAGTAGGCCCCTCTTTTGAAGGTGACGTTACCCTCAACCCAGTAGTTTGAGTCAGCAAGGATACAATCCTAAAGGGTCGGATTATTGAAAGATAATTAATTAAGTTATTAATGCAAATTATGGTAGGCCTCTCTTTTGAAGGTGACGTTACCCTCGGCTAAGTAGTCTGAGTCAGCAGGGATACAGTCCTAAATAACCGGGTTATAGTATTAATAGTAGCTTACATATGAGGGGATCAAAGAGTTTGGACCCCCGCCATCCAATACCGTTAAGTATTGAAGGAGGTCATACTAAATTTGACCCAGGTCCTTGCAGGATCTATACACTGAACAAGGCAAGACTTTTACCAAACCGTTCCCTTAACCCCCGACCAGGTAGCCAACATACCTCCATATAGACCGTGGAGATATGAATGGTGAAAATATTTTATTTTATATAGACAGTAAAATAATGCCAAGACACCACGGACAAACGATAAGGAAAAATCACCTTCAACATAAGAAACTAGTTATTAAAGTCATTAATACATAACCAAGTAAAAAGTGCGAAAAATTAAAAATAAAAAGTATTACACTAGACACTTTGTCTTCACCAAGTGATGTAAGAGACTTAGGCAAACATGGCCTTGATTGTCAAGAACTCTTACGATCAATCTTGGATCCCGAGACGACTCACACACTCTATGATGGACAATGGATGATGGTGGTGGATGATGGTGTTATGGTGGTGGTGGGTGGTGGGTGAAGTGTGAGAGAGGTGGTGTGCCAAGTGATGGTTTGAGCTTGAGCCAAGCACTCCTATTTATAGGCTGAACAGAAGCTCGGGCACGGCCCCGTGTCCACATCGTTCTCTTTCTTCATTTATTGCAGCTTGTCTGTATTAGTTGACCACGCTCCCGTGTCCGCTAAGCACGACCCCATGTGCAGAAGCATATCTATACTATCAAGATTTGCCTGGATTTCGCGAATCCTATAGTTGACCACGGCCCCGTGCCCGCTGAGCACGGCCCCGTGGTGGGCAATGGAAGCTTTTACCACTTCTGTCTTCTTGTTTTGCTTGGGAAGATGCTGTTGTGGGGTCGGGCATGTCACGTTTGTTCCTTTTCTTGTATTTATGCTAGATTTAGCTGCATTTTTGCTTCTTTTGTTAATTTGAGCTCATTTCATCCTGAAAATACAAAAGGAAGACAAAAGCACACTTTTTCCAACATTAGTACTAAAAAAGGGTTAGTTTTATGCCACAATTGATGTAATTTATATGTTGCATTTTGCACACATCAAATACCCCCACAGTTGAATCTTTGCTTGTCCTCAAGCAAAACTCTTTATAATGTGGCTTTACACTCCCAAATGGAATGGGTGGAAGAGAAAGTTTTTGGGCTTGTCATAGAGTGTCGGGATTTCCAAGATTCTTTATTAAGTTTTATTTTTATTTATTTACAATCCTATTCGTCATGATTTATTTAAAACTTTCCATAAGATAAATTACTTATTTGGGCATAACATGCCTCTTTAAAATTCCATTTATATACAAGTTCACATACCTCACGGGGATCACTCAACACTCGGCCGAAAATGTATTTTAGTGGATCACTCGAGAGCGGCATGGAACTTACTCCTACCATAGGCTTGCCAAGCAATCAATCCTCCTCCTTTTTAACTATATACCTTTGTAAATATCAAGAGGACTTTTGGGTGAAGGGTTAGGCTTGGGTTAAAGGTAGGTGGTTGGGTTAGTGGTTAGTGAAAGGGCGAAAAGCGTAACAAGCGTCGGTTTTCGTAAGACTTTTTATTTTTGTAACTTTTATTTTGATGAAGCTTTTATTCAAACAAAGTTATTTTTGATGAACTTGTTTGTTTATTTTTTTTCTTTTGCTTCATCATCAACAAATTTTTTTTTTGAAAAGTCATACGTAAAACCGAGCTAGATACTAAAACAAAGGGTTAAAAATAAAAAGGGTTTTGGTGGGTAAAAGGGTGTTTGGTTTGGGTTATGAAATGAAAAGGTTTAGGATCAAAGGGGCTAACTAGGGGAATTTTTGGGTAGGTGATAAAAAAGAAAGAAAAATAATGGTGTAGAAAAAAAAGGGTTAGTCCTAATGCCTCCATCATTTAGTTACTCGGGTTTAAGTTGGTAAGGACCGGGAATGTATCGTCATGGCAAGTTCTAGAGTCGTAAGAACCAAGCGGCTATTCACACAAGAAACGAAAAATGAGCATTTAGTTTAATGATATGTATTTGTATGCTCAATAAAGGCTCAAAACTCACTTTTGTGGGAATGGGTTTTTATGTGATCAAGTATATATAATCAAATTTTAACTAAGCTTGCCATGCCTTTTCATAATTTTCTTATGTTGGTTCTTTTTATCACGACGCTATCGGTTGTAAATTTGTAAAAATATAACCTTTTTAGAATTTGAAATTCCCAAGTTAAACCTAGACAAGTAAAAAAAATGAAAATTTTTGAAAAAAAAAAAATTGGGGTGATTAGCGGTTCCAATAGAGTTTTGTGTAAGGCTTGTAATTAGGCCTTGCAAGATTCATGGTTTTAGCACCCCCCCCACACTTAAATTACACATTGTCCTCAATGTGTCCCAAAAATAAGTTTTTAGGTTGACTGAATGTGTAAAAGGGTGTGAAAAAGCAAAAAAATTGTGTTACTGGGCGCTGAACACGGCCCCGTGGTGTCCGGGCACGGCCCCGTGTTCAAGTGCCAGTAACAAAATTTGAACAAGAGAAACAGAAGCCTGGACACGGGGGCGTGTTGGGTGAACATGGCCCGTGTCCAGTGTACCTGAACTGGGTATTTTCTGCAGACTGTGCAGCACGGGGCCGTGTTGGGCGGACACGGCGCGTGCCGAACTTACTGTAACGAAGAAATTTTGTCGGATGGTCCTGTTTTCCTGTATGGGGTGCTGGTTCAAGTTTCCTTTTTCTCCTTTGTCATCTCAAGTGCGTTTTATTCAATTCAACACCATTCAAACACCAAATTAACTTAGAACCATCATTCATTAAGTCATAGAGAGAATTACATAGTAGTCCTAAAAAATGAAAAACAAAGCAGAAAATAAAAAGTTAAAAGTCCTAAATTAGATAGGTCAAGTGGTATGTAAAATCATCCTAAGGAGCTCTACTTCTATAGTAAGAACCAAAATTCCGAAAATAGTATTCCGGTCCCTAAAAGTCTTGTAGAACTCCAAGCCGGTCGGTGTCCTTTAGATGTTGCTAGAGCCATTCTTCTATCTCCCTCGGGAGAAGGGAGGCGGCTTCATGTTCCTCAACATCTTGTGGAGGGGGAGCGACACCAATCGGAACCCCTTGTAGTATGTCTCGAGGGGGCTTCGGATGTAAGGCGTACCATTCGGCCGGAATGATGACTTCTGGTACCACATTCCATGCCCTTTGTGTGATAATCGGCACCAAAGGAGGAGAGGCGAGAATGTTCAACCTTTGGTGCAAAAGGTTGACTTCCCGGAGACATCCTTCTAGTCCCACCGTTAGATGATTAATACGGTCGACCAATGCTTCTTCCACCCCCGTTATCTCATCAATGGCCTCTCTTAGAGCGTAAACATAGTCTACAAGAGAATCCTCAACCGTTGATGATCTTCTCCCCTGCCGGTTGTTTCTGGAATGCGATGAAGAGTTTCCGCTTGTTCTGCTTGCCATTCTGAGAAAACATACCGAAAAGAGTTCAATTTAGTTGAACCAGTACCTCAGACACGGCCCCGTGTTCAACGAACACGGCCCCATGTTCAGATATCTGCAGGATTTAAGAACAAGGAATCTTGGAGTTTTAATTTGTTTTTGTGCTTTTTAAAGCATTTTTGAACAGAAACAACTTAAAACATTGTTGTAGAATTTATTCTTAACAAGATTCCATTAACAAAAATCTAACAAACATCTCAATAAAGCTTGAAATTATGAAAGTCTCAAGCTTTAATGGAGGTGTAAGGGAAAAAAATTTGAAGAAGATGATAGTGGACAAAAGAGGAAAGAACAAGAAGATAGTTGAGAAACTTCTTTTAGAAAATACCTAGGATGGTATGTGAGAATATTCCCCAAATCTATGTCCCTGGAATGGTTCAAATGTGCAGGATTCTTGGCTGCATTTATAGAAAACGACAGTACGTTGCGCACGGCCCCGTGTCGGCTGGACACGGCACCGTGTGCAGATGGAATCCTGACACAATTTTGTTCGTATTCTGATAAAATCAGAAAGGAATCTTTGGGTAGACACGGGGGCGTGCTGACCTGGACACGGCCCCGTGTCTAGAAGCTGTCTTAAGGAATTCGTCTATTTTCAAGGAACTTCTTCAGATCGGGTGGTTCCTTACTGGATGGAACAACCCCAAAGTGCCTAATATACCTTAATTGATCTAGATTAAGACGAGAACGCAAGAGGTTGTCGGTGAGGGTGATTCCTATGCTATAAGTAGGTGGACAAGTCCAACCCTTTTCCGGCCTCTCGTTAAAGAAGGTGTATGTCGAATCGCTCAGGTCTATGTATGCATCAAACGAAGTCGATGGGGAGTCCTTCATGGCACAATCGACATAGGGACGACTATCACTCAAGTCCTCACTAGAGTTAGAAGTATCGTCGGAAACAACGAAGTTGCTTGAATGCGAGCCCAACCCTTCCTCTTGGTTATCATCTTGAGATAAATTATTGAAATCTATCCTAAGTTCTTTTAACCAATTAAGAATTAGATCTTCTAATTGAAATAATTCGTCAAGAAGCATTTCTCCTAGAAAATCCGGTTGAGAGCATTCGAGGGAGAGATAGGGATTATTTTTACTTTCGCCCCTCTTAAGGGTACAGGAAAACGATGGGTCTATATAGTGGGGCTTATAATTTAGAAAATAACATTCTAATTCCTTGTGGGAGCCACCACATATTTGACACCACGTACCATAAGAGTGCCGAAAGTAAAAAGTATCACTATCACTCATGTTTGTGTCAGAAATTATCAACCGTCGGGATCTTAAGGTTCTGTTTTCAGTAACTGGATCTTGGGCACGGGGCGTGTTGAGTGGGCACGGCCCCGTGTTCAGCTTACTGTCTGACTTAAAACAGGATTGCCAGTTCCAATGATTGGGCACGAGGCATGTTCAGCGGGCACGACCCGTGCTGAGTTCTGCAGAAGCTGAAAAACTAAGAAAAATCCTAAAAAAATAGAAAAATAAGAAAAAGTGATTAGGTCGTTGATTCCTAACTTTCTTAAAATCCTTGTGTCCCCGGCAACGGCACCAAAAACTTGATGTGCGTGAAGTGTGTTATGGTTTTAATGTATATTTTAAGCCCTTTTACACTTTCTTTAACCAAGTTTTAAATTTATAAAACACGATATTTACTAACACTAAACACACATATGGGAAAGTGCACCCATCGTGAGCGTAGTATAGTGTTGGTAAGATACCGAGGTCGTCCAAGGACACAAGAGCTTTTAGTACCGGTTTATCCTCAACGTCTAATCAAATCAAAAAGTTAGAAAAAAGGTTTTAAACTAGAAAAATAAAAGCTAACTAAAATACTGAAAATAAAAATAAAAATAAAAACAGATAGACAAGATGAATCACTTGGTTCCGACTCGTGTATAGTGTAACCTTTGATTATTTCCGCACTTTTGCACTTTTTAAGAGATTATCTTAGTTATTGTAGTAGGCCCCTCTTTTGAAGGTGACGTTACCCTCAACCCAATAGTTTGAGTCAGCAAGGATACAATCCTAAAGGGTCGGATTATTGAAAGATAATTAATTAAGTTATTAATGCAAATTATGGTAGGCCTCTCTTTTGAAGGTGACGTTACCCTCGGCTAAGTAGTCTGAGTCAGCAGGGATACAGTCCTAAATAACCGGGTTATAGTATTAATAGTAGCTTACATATGAGGGGATCAAAGAGTTTGGACCCCCGCCATCCAATACCGTTAAGTATTGAAGGAGGTCATACTAAATTTGACCCAGGTCCTTGCAGGATCTATACACTGAACAAGGCAAGACTTTTACCAAACCGTTCCCTTAACCCCCGACCAGGTAGCCAACATACCTCCATATAGACCGTGGAGATATGAATGGTGAAAATATTTTATTTTATATAGACAGTAAAATAATGCCAAGACACCACGGACAAACGATAAGGAAAAATCACCTTCAACATAAGAAACTAGTTATTAAAGTCATTAATACATAACCAAGTAAAAAGTGCGAAAAATTAAAAATAAAAAGTATTACACTAGACACTTTGTCTTCACCAAGTGATGTAAGAGACTTAGGCAAACATGGCCTTGATTGTCAAGAACTCTTACGATCAATCTTGGATCCCGAGACGACTCACACACTCTATGATGGACAATGGATGATGGTGGTGGATGATGGTGTTATGGTGGTGGTGGGTGGTGGGTGAAGTGTGAGAGAGGTGGTGTGCCAAGGGATGGTTTGAGCTTGAGCCAAGCACTCCTATTTATAGGCTGAACAGAAGCTCGGGCACGGCCCCGTGTCCAGTGGGCACGGCCCCGTGTCCACATCCTTCTCTTTCTTCATTTATTGCAGCTTGTCTGTATTAGTTGACCACGCCCCCCTGTCCGCTGAGCACGACCCCGTGTGCAGAAGCATATCTGTACTATCAAGATTTGCCTGGATTTCGCGAATCTTATAGTTGACCACAGCCCCGTGCCCGCTGAGCACGACCCCGTGGTGGGCAATGGAAGCTTCTACCACTTTGTCTTTTCTGCTGACACTTGGGCACGCCCCCGTGCTCGCTGAGCACGGGGCGTGTTCAGTTTTCTGTCTTCTTGTTTTGCTTGGGAATATGCTGTTGTGGGGTCGGGCATGTCACGTTTGTTCCTTTTCATGTATTTATGCTAGATTTAGCTGCCTTTTTGCTTCTTTTGTTAATTTGAGCTCATTTAATCCTGAAAATACAAAAGGAAGACAAAAACACACTTTTTCCAACATTAGTACTAAAAAAGGGTTAGTTTTATGCCACAATTGATGTAATTTATATGTTGCATTTTGCACACATCAGATACGTTAAGGTATGATTTATACTTACCGACCGGTGTTTATCCACACATGACACATTCCCGTATCAAGGTATGCACGAGAGTTCATCTTACTGGTGAGTATATCATTTATCATCTGTTTTCAACGTATATGATGTGAGATACTCACTTATTTTGGATGAATACAAGCCCTATGTGATAAAATCACTTATTGATGAGGAACTTGATATTCGATGTATGAGGGCACAGGAGCAAGTCCGTGAATAGGTTAGTACCATCGTACAGACAAAGAGACGAACTTGACTCCCGGATAACTGTGATATTTTATCACTTATTGATTGGGACATGTGATTGTTTATCACTTATTGAGGTCGAATGCATCATGTATTATATTTACACGTATGTATGGTATCATGGAAGATCTAGACTTGCGTCCCTGTTGTTTTTCGGTAAAAGAAACAACCATGATACCTAGATGATAAACATCATAAAGACCACGTATCTCAGAACCTTGGCAATCTATCAAACGAAATTTCGGTACCAAGACCATATGCCAATGAGCGGTTCCCACACAGTCTTCAGTCAATTTAGGTTTATATCACCCTGCACACTTTAAAATGATTGTGAGCCTACCGATACATCTTATATAGAGCTGCTTATCGTTTTTCATTTTAAGTTTAAAGAGGTTTCGACAGACCACTGATGTACTATCATATTCTCTTTTTCTCGCCAGGAAACTCATTTTTGTTTTTCTATTGTTTTTGTGTTTTTGAATTTTTTTGATGTTTTTGTATCTTAAATTTTTTTCAATGTTTTTGTATTTTTCTTTTTTACTCCCCCTAAAATGCAAAAAGTACGAGAAATTAAGAAGACACAAATAAATATTTACAAAAATGATTTTCCGATGTTGGTTTTACTCTTGCTTGACCTTAATGCCGTTTACCATTAGTAAATAGTCAAATCGTAATTTGTCAAAAGCTTTGGTAAAAAGGTCGGCACGTTGGTCATCAGTGTGGATTTTCACAAAATCGATAAGTTTCTTTTTATAACAGTCTCGTATGAAATGATACTTTATCTCGATGTGTTTTGTCTTTGAGTGCTGTACAGGATTACAAGTGATCTGTAAAGCAGCTGAATTATCAACATAAATAGGAGTAGTTAGGAATTCAAAACCGTAGTCGCACATTTACTGTTGGATCCATAGAACTTGGGAGCAACAACTTGAGGCAACAATGTACTCAGCTTTACATGTGGAAGTAGCTACAAAGGTCTGCTTTTTACATTGCCACGTGACTAGACGATTCCCCAAAAACTGACACCCCGCTGATGTTGACTTTGCATCAATCTTGCAGCCGCCATGATCAGAATCATTGAATGCAATCAAATCGAAGTTATCATCCATAGGATACCATAGACCGGTGTCTGGACAACCCTTAAGATAACAAAAATCCTCTTAACAACCATCATATGAGAAACCTTTGGATTGGACTGGTAATGAGCAAGAAGACATGTTGGATACATAATATCGGACCTTGAAGCGGTAAGATACATGAGAGATCCGATCATAGCACGGTAGAGAGAAGGTTCCACATGTTCACCAGTTCCGTCATGAGTAATTCCATGATTCTGAGCCAGAGGAGTTCCCGCAGGCTTCGAGTCTTCCATCTGAAAGCGCTTCAATATATCCCCAACTTACTTTGTTTGATGAATGAAGATCCCTTTCTCAGACTGATGAACCTGCAAACCCAAAAAGAAATTCATTTCTCCCATAGCACTCATCTCGAACTTCTCTTGCATCACCCGGTCGAATTCCTTGCACATTTCATCATTTGTAGACCCGAAAATGATGTCATCCACATACACTTGAACCAGCAACAAATCCTCGTTTCTTTCCTTAATGAAGAGAGTACAGTTAATCAACCCACACCAAAAACCGTTCTGCAACAGATAGGTAGACAACGTTTCATACCAAGCCCTAGGAGCTTGATGAAGACCATAAAGTGCCTTGTTTAGAAGCCAAACTCTGTCAGGATGAATTGGATCTTCAAAACCAGGCGGTTGCTCAACATATACTTCTTCCTCGACCACACCATGAAGAAATGCACTTTTCACATCCATCTGATAAACAATGAACTTCTTGTAGGACGCATAAGCCAAGAAAATCCTTATTGCCTCAAGACGTGCCACTTGTGCATAAACTTCATTATAATCAATGCCTTCTACCTGATTAAAGCCCTGGACAACCAATCTCGCTTTATTTCTCACAACGACACCTCGGTCATCCCTTTTGCACTTGTAAACCCATCGAGTACCAATCTTCTTATAGTTCGGGGGCCTGTTAACCAATTTCCACACACCCAATTTTTGAAACTGCTGAAGTTCTTCCTTCTTTGCTTCAACCCATGAATCGTCTTTCATCGCCTCTTTCCACTCAACCTGACAAACATAGCAGGCGAAAGACCAATCATTCTGTTCCCCGGATTCTCTAATTGCCGAATACGACCCATCATTCTGGTTGCTTCGAAGCTGATTACGTGTCTGCACACCACTTTGGACATCTCCTATAATATTCTGCCGAGGATGAGTATCATGAATTCGAGTTTCTGGAACATCAGGAACTCGAGCATTAATACCCAAGTTATTGATATTCAAATCAACAACTAAATCGATGCCTGGAGATGCGTTAGATGAGGATGCATTCCCTTCAGCATTATCTTGAACTTGCACCTGAGAAGTTGCTTCAGAAACACCTTGAACAAGAGCTTGGACATGAGCTGGAGTTGCTTCATTAGCATCATGAAACTCCTCATCTTCCGACGAAACATTATAATCCGTTGCATCTTCAAATTCCTCATTTTTAACAATATTATTAACCGAACCAGACTCTTGTCGATTAATAATAATTGGTCGTACTAATAATGAATCAACTACTGCATCACCTTCAAGCAACATTTGTGCTGCCGCAGACGCCTCATCAAAAGTTGGCAAATTAAAGGAATCAAACAGTCCATCATAATCAAACATCCAAGGAGCACCCGGAGCTCTCACACATTCAGTGTACCTTTGAACACTAACGTCACCCCATTCCTCAGTCTTTTTAGTTGTAAAATTCCACACCCTGAAATTTGGAGTAGCATACCCAAGAAAGAAGCCTTTGACAGCCTTTGGACCAAACTTGCCATGTGGATCAATCATAGTGCATGGAACGCCAAACGGTTCTACGTAAGACACATCCGATTTCCTTCTGGGCAATAATTTGAAACATGTTTTCCCATGCCTTTTAACAGTAAGAACCCTGTTTAAAGTATAACAAGCAGTAGCCACAGCCTCCTCCCAAAACTGAACTGGAAGCTCCGACTCCACTAACATAGTTCTTGCCGTCTTGATAAGCGTTCTATTCTTCCTCTCAGCGACACCATTTTGTTGAGGAGTGTAACGAGAACTGTACTCATGCAGAATTCCTTTAGAAGCACAAAACTCGTCCATAACCTGATTCTTGAATTCAGTGCCGTTGTCACTTCTGATTCGCTTTACCCTCAAAGTGTACAAATTTTCGAGTAAAGTAAGCAGATTTTTGAGGATTCCCGGAGTCTCACTTTTGTGTGCCATCATCGATACCCATGAGAATCTTGAATAGTCATCAGTAACTACCAAACAATAAGCATCTCCAAACGTAGTCTTGTGCTTCATAGGTCCAAAGAGGTCCATATGAAGACGTTCAAGAGGCATATTGACAGTGTTGACTTTCTTGATTGGATGAGACTTCTTTGTTTGCTTTCCTTTTCGGCATGATACACAGACGTCTTGCAAATGAAAACTCTTGACAGGAACACCATTCACAAGATTGTTTCTCACCAGATGGTTCATCTTCCTCAAGTGAATGTGACCCATACGTCTGTGCCAAGATATAGACTCCTTTTCAGTGGCCTTTGAGACAAAACATGTAACTTGTTCAGACGTGGTAATAGCTTGGCTCATATCAAGAATATACAAGTCGTTAATTCTTGGAGCCGTCAACAGAACATTCTTTGGGAATCTTGAAACCAGGTTTCAGCACATAACAACCGGTAGCATCAAAATGTACCGTGAACTTCTTGTCACAGATTTGCGAAACACTAAGAAGATTGTGATCAATTTGACGCACATAATTGATCTTGTCGAAACTAACAACACCATTAGAAATCATTCATTTTCTAGTGACGTATCCGCCATTATCGCCAGCAAAGGCAACATAACCTCCCCTAATGCTTTTCTCATCGTACAGGAGCCTTAAGTCGCCTGTCATGTGCTGGGATACTCCACTGTCAACAATCCAAAGACTATTCACAGTTCCTCCTGGAACACCCTGCACAACACACTAAACAATCAGTTTGAGATGGGGACCCAAGCCTTAGTGTTCTTGGGTCGACCATTATCATCAAGAAATGTTATTTATATTTCTTGATGATTCAGAAATGGTGTGCCTCCCCATGAAACTGTACGGGTTTTAGGTTTCCAAGATTGTTGTCGTTTACCCGATTGATTATTATTTACAGTTTTAGACACTTCTGGTTTCGACAAATTTGATGAACTTGGTCCCTTTTCAACAACATCCGGTTTTAAGGCCTTTTCGATTACCTTAACATTTTTACGTCGTTTTTTTGCTTCTCGTTCCTTAACAATTCGTTTGTCTTGTTTAGGTGACACAGGACGACGTTGGTAATCCTTTTCAGGAGGGGCTTTTTCAACAAACTTTGGTTTTGGTGGGTTTGTACAATTTTTGATTATATGCCCAAATTCCCTACATTTAAAACATGTTCTCCTTTCAACAAATTTAGGAGATTCTGATGGATGTCCTGATGTTGAACTTGCGGGCCTTGAGGTACTAGCTTCATTATCACACCTATTTGTATGTTGAGTGTAATTGTTATCACTGTTATGTTTCAAAATTTTGACTTGTTGAACAAAAGCAGTATTAGATTTGTTTTCAAAAGTCTCAATTTTGTCAGTACCGCTTGAGGCCACAAATTTAACATCCCTTCCCTTTTTCTTGTTTCGAGCTCCTTTTAGTTCAAACTTAGGTTGTTGAGCTCGTTTTTCCTGTTGTTTACCTTTAGGGGCGATTGGTTGTTTCTCAGTTGGTAATTTTTTATTTCCGTATTGTTTTCTAACTTCACATTTTGGAATAGGATCACACTGAATTACTGTAACTCTCGGGATCGCCTTACCCAGAAACTTACCGGTAGAATCTTCCAAAACTCTTTCAATCATTGATGGATTAACATTTTTAATTGGGAAATCCTTGTTTGAGTAAATTTTATCATCACCAACCAAAGTATACAACACAATATCGCCCTCAAACGTAGACACAGATTCATCCACAGATTTGATCGAATCAATATCTTGTTTTGCAATTGATTGCACAACGGGGGCAACGGGAGTAGGAGGATCACACAAGATGTGATTCTCAACTGGAATTTCTACTCCTTTCTTCTTATCAAGAGATTGATCCTCAGAACTCGAATCTGATTCATCCGATTCATCATCAGATTCATCATCTGATGAAACACAGTCCTCAATTATTGGAGGACTTTGTTCCCCAGCACAAGACACATTTTCTTTCTTTTCTGATTCCTTTGATGAATCATCCAGTTTGAACCCTAAACCTGCTGCAAACTCTTCGGGATTAAGAGGTACAGATGGTTCAAACCATGGCATTTCCTCCTCTTCAGGCATCTTGGTATAATTGTGTCTCAACGGAGGTGGACACGACTTATACCCAATACACTTAACATCCCCTTTCAGCTTCTGAACCTCGATGATATGATCAAGCACATATCGGGAGTTAGAATAACTCTCCAACTTGAGCTTGATCGCATCATGCTCGCATTTGGCAATGGCTAACTCTTTCTTTAATTCTTCAATGATGTTAATATAGTTATTAATGCCCGTTTGCTTGTTCAAAACTATTTTTGTTAATTCAGATACACTTTTCTTAAGCGTTTCAATAACATATTTGAAATCTTTTTCATTGTGAGTTAAAGCCATGTTTGCCTCCTTGCATTTGGAAAGGTCAACTACTAAACCCTGTTTGTGACTAGTTACTACTTCTAGCTTGCGTTTTAATTCTACACAATCATTGCACACACTAGGAGTTTCGGTGCATACCTGACTAGTCGAACCAGCAACATTTTCCATAAAGGCAGTTTGATAAGAAAAAGATCTATCCTCGGTGAAGAACTTCTCCATTTCCTTTGAAGCAACTTTAGCTTTCTTTATCAACACTGATTTCTGACTTTTAAGCTCCTCAGCTTCTTTCAGATCCTCAGCTTCCTTCAGCAAACTATCAACCTCAGCATCAAGATTTTCCTTTACTTCCGAATCTGAACTATAACCATCCGCATTGGAGCTTTCCTCATCCGAGCTACCACTGTAACTAGAACTGTTATCATCCTCAGAGAACTCCTCACTGTGAACATGCTTGATATACTTGATAATCTTAGCATAACAAGCAGTTCCTTCATTTCCTTCTGTTCCCTGATTTCCTAGTTGAACTGACCAGTCACATCCTTCATCTGCATGAACTACTAAGGCTCTATTTGAGTTGGAAGGCCCTGACTGATTTGTGTTACCCGGGTTGTTAGCTGCTACAATGCCCCTTTCATTGTTCACTTGATTGGCATTGGATGAGCTTGACTGGTTTCGAAAAGGATTTTGATTTCCCTGTCTGCTCGGTCGAGTACCTTCTCGCTTGAAATGGCTTTTCTCACCACAATTGAAGCACGTAACTGCAACCTTATCAAAACCATACTTAGTATCCCTTTTGCTCTCCAAGCTTGTTCTACCCGTTCTTCTCATGTAATCTTTAGCTCTCCTCACTGCACTCGCAAACGCCCACTTAATATCCATCAGTTCCATTTCCTCCCTGTCTATTTGTTGATAGTCATCATCTGTCAAATTAATGTTCCCAATTTGACCTGCGACTAATCCACAATAGGCACTTACCATTGTGTTTAGAAGCTCTATATGTTCCCGAGCAGCTTCCACACTAACTTTGGTGAAGTTTGAGGTATCAAATCGGACAGTGTTGGGGTTTGAAGATTGAGTGTTGTTATTCCCATAAAAGGCTTGTTGAGGAGGTGGTTGACAAGGTAGTTGTAGGGTAGATTGTGTGAATGGAGAGGGTTGTTGTTGAGGAGATGGTTGACAAGGTAGTTGTAGGGTAGATTGTGTGAATGAAGAGGGTTGTTGTTGAGGAGATGGTTGACAAGGTAGTTGTAGACCATAAGGATTTGTATTTGATACAAATGCGGTTCGAAGATTCGATTGTTGTTGACTGGTACTAACCCCCATATTAAAACCTCCATAGTATATCTCGGGATTTTGTGGAACTGGAAGTCGTTTAGCCTTTCGAATTTCTTCTTCATCCTTGTTCTCGAGCTTCTGGACGAATTCATAAATGCTAACCGTATCCAAAACACCAGTATGTTTCAACAAGTCGATGAACTGACTCCACTTAGGTGGCAAAGCCGCAGCAAAACACATAACCATTTCTTGCTGTGTAGCCTGAACCTTGTATGAGTGCATCTCACTAATCAAGTGATAATACCGAGTAGCCATCTCGTAGAGTGTTTCATTTTCCATGAACCGAAATGCTTCGAACTCCTTCTTCAACAAATCATGGCGAATCTTTCTCGTTGCAGCATTTCCTTCTCCTCTCGCTTCCAAGACGTCCCACAAGTTCTTTGTACTTGTACAATACGCAAATTGATGATAGATATCCTTATGAAGTGCTTGCGTAAGGATAGCAAATGCTTTCTTCTCGAGATCGTAAGCCTTTTTATCATTTTCGCTCAATCCCGCCAAAGCTTGTGCATTGGAACCTGCTTCCTCGAGAGCTTCATTGTACGGTGTATTAAAGCATGTCCACAATTCGGTGTTTTGCCCTAGAACATACGTATGAAAACAATTTTTCCATGATGGATAATCGTTCATGTGATTCAATTTTGGTGGACGATTGCTGCTTCCCGTTTCACTCTCGCTTAAGAGAAGATTTTGAATGCTACTGTTTTGATTCGCGACACATGCCCATTGATGTTCGGTAATTTCCTTTTTTGGGATCAATCCTTTCACCCATTGTGAAGGATCTTGTGGTGTACTTGGGTTTTCAATCCAACTCCAAGGATTTGAACTCATTTTGAAGTTTTACAAAATACTATTTAACTTAAAACACAACCTTGTAAGATTTGACAAAATTAAAAACCTTTATGTGAACAACAAAAAAAATGATTGTTTACTAAAACTAAAGTCTGCAAACAATAATTTTGAAACAATAAGATTTCCAACAAAAAGGTTTTGATGCGGTCCAGCATTTAATCAATAGTCTTCGTGGCCAACGGAAATGTATTTAATCAATACTCTTCGTAGACTATGTGATGGACCAACTCTATGATCCTTCGTCGAAGACTATGGACTGGACAGTATTTAAAGCCCAACGAAAAATGTGTGAAGATGGTTTAAAAGAAAATGGCCCACAACTACTACAGTCCACGAAGACTTAAATGAAGTCCACTAACTGTTGGTGTTTCATGAAGCCTTTAATGTCCACGAAGTCTTGAAGTCCACTAAGAATAAAAATAAAAAAATCCACTAACACTATTAATATATGGTCTACGAACAGTAACTACGAACCCTCAACTGTTCATTGACCAATGAGAAGTCACGAACCCTTAAGAGTTCGTCCACAACCCTTCGTCAACCTTCAACAGGAAAGTTGGTGAGATTCCACTTTTTATAGCAATTCACTTTTCTGATTTAAAGAAAGTGTGACAACCCGAGTTTTCAAGGTCTCTATTAGATTTAACTTTATACTTAATTGCAAAGCGTGTTCTATATTCATTTGAGGTGCAATATATGTGATGGTTGTGGATTCGTGGTGTGTATATTATGTATAGTGATGTGCATTATAAGTGGGTATTGATATGTATGTATTTTGTATTAGTGGCAGGTGTGTATAATTAATAATAACACGATGAAATACCCCAATCCCCACCTACGAAAACACCACTGGACGAAAACACCGTCAAGTAGTGGGCTGACGAAAACATCAAATGGGCTTTTGGCCCGGCAGCGATCCGTTTTAGCATTTTGACTCCCAACCTTTACGTGAATTATTTTGGCAAACCCTAACCACCTCTCACTTTCTCTTCCTCTACCCTCGTGTGTGACGGCAACCGTGAGATCGTGGAAACCTTCTTTTGCATTGACAGATTCATCGTTATTTCAGCTTGGGTTAGTGATTTACACGTTTTGTTTCCGATTTCGGTATACTTGATTAATTGGTTATGTAACTGTATGCGACACATGATATCAACTTAGGGTCTAGGATTTTATAGGATCGAATGTATATTCTTGAATGATCTGTATGGCAGTAATGTGATCAGGATTCGATTGTGTGATATATCATGGTAATCGACTGGATGATGAATGTATAATATATGTGTAATGGTTGAACTAAATAATGATTCTGTCTACGTGACATTTGAATGTTGATTCAGATTATGTCGATGATTAAATTAGATGATTATAATGCATGTGTGATGTCTTGAAAATATAATCAATCGGATAAGGATCCTTCATGATGGTCGGCTATTGTTCTCATATTGCATGTGAGTTTGTCAGTAACATGTGATGTGCCATATATGTTTACAACTTTAATATATGATACTTAGGTTGTGATTCATAATGGGGTGTGATGTAACAGTAGCTATCGGTCCAATGGGATGGAAGTTTAATGGCTGAAAGAGTTTTATAACTTTGAATATCAAAATGGCGGTCCATGTGGAGCTAATCAATGTTGTCAGTGATATTTATTAGTAACATGTGCTGAACTTATGATGATGATAATGATTAGCTGATAGAATAGTCTTGTTGGACGGTTTGCTGTGAACAGGGATCACGTGTTTCCTATTTGATCAGATTATGTAGTGGTTAAATTAGGGTTGCATGTATATTAGATTTGTATAGTGAGAATATGTTATGCATAGGGTATCGATTACAGAAGTGATATGATTAGTGATCATGGTGTTATATGTTAATTGTTGGTTCGATGATAGCATGTAAAACGGCTGTTAGCATGTTTAGGGTTTCCTGTTGTTGTGTAACTGATGATGTTGATGATTATGCCACGAAAACCCCTTGGCCGACGAAAACACAATCACGACGAAAACCCAAAAGGGTTTTCGCCACAAAAGGGATTTCGTCTAATGGTCTGTTACTTTATTAACTCAGTTAGATTATCACTCTATTAAGTTGCTAACGCTGTTAAACATGTCAAATATGTAAAGTATATTAACTGCCTGTTAATTCTGTGAAGCTTGATTTGCATGAGCTTGTTTTAACTGCATATGTGTTACATAACGTTAACTGTCAAACACACGTTGTGACTTAGATTGCATGTGAAACTTTACCAACATGTACTGATTGTGTACGTGCATAACTATAGGACTTGACTGATTACTTGTGAGCACATAGTTTAGCATACCGAGTAAACCAAGGTGAGTTCACACTCTTTCCAAGGCATGGGATTCCCAGGGGTTGGGAATGGGATTGAATAACTACTCGTACTATCATTACTATTAAACTACTTTTTACTGTCCTCGGATTGAAGGGCACGTACGTAAAACCTACGTACACTCATACTTACTACTGTCCTCGGATTGAAGGGCACGTACGTAAAACCTACGTACACGATTATAAGACCATCAACTCTATCACTTTAAGTCCCTCATTTATCGACTTAATCGTCGAGGCCTATGGCGAGCTAGTCATTAGTTAACAGCGCTATTAGGTTTAACAAAACTCACACCGTGCCAGTCGGACGGGCGTGTACTAATGGACTATGGGCAAAGGGTTAATGCTGATAGACATTGACTTAGGGCACCTCTTACATTTTCGTAGCAGTCGATACGCGTGGTCTGGTAACACATGGGAAGCCCCCACTAATCTTCGCAAACATTTCTGGGAGACCGCGATACTAACTAAAACGATACATGGGTTACAAACGAACATACGATTTACGAAACGAATACTATTACTAAATAACCCACTGTGAACTCGCTCAACTTTGTTGTTGATTCGTTGCTACATGCCTTGCAGGTCGTTAGGTACTCATGGAGCTTGCACAGGGAGGCGCGGTCGTTGTGGGACATGGCAGTGTGTGCCATGCTAATAACATTACTTTATTTCGTACTTAATACTTGCATTTGGGTTTTACAATTATGCTTCCGCTAAACACTTAACTATGTGTTGGTTTTGAACACCTTTCATATTGTGTGGTTTAATTTTACTTATTACTTGTTATGTTCAATATGATTGGTGGCTTGATCCTGGTCAGTCACGCCTCCAAGCGGTGATACTCCGCGTGTGGATTTTGGGGGTGTGACAGTTTGGTATCAGAGCCATTGGTTATAGTGAACTTGGTTTTAATAAGGGAAAAAGTATTTGTTAAAACCAGACTATAACCTGAACAGTGCTCAATGATCCACAACGACGATTCGCTCCACGTGCAAGAGTCGACATTCTAGGTGATATGATTTATGTTTACATTGCCTACTTGCTAGATTACATAGAACTTTGCTCATGGTATGCTTAGATAAACGTAACAACTATTGCTTGAAACCCATGTGTGCTTACTCTCTTCTGTCATCGCACTTTTGCGAACCTTTCTCACTCATGTTTCCTTTGGTATGAAGATCATGAGTGGACGCGTTAACCTAACTCAAGCCCAGTTGGCGGCTTTGATCACTGAACAAGTTACTGCAGCACTTGCAGCTGCCCAGGCAGGAGGTATAGCCTGCCATCACAACTTACTCTAGGATCTTTAGATCCTACTCTCGTAACCCAACACTTGTGCTTAATTTTGTTTACTCTTACGCACACGATAGGTCAACACGCTCAGCCACCTGTGTGCACCTTCAAGACTTTTATGGACTGTCGTCCTACTACTTTCAGTGGCACTGAAGGGGCCGTTGGACTCCTCCACTGGTTCGAGAAGCTCGAGTCAGTGTTCGAAATGTGTGAATGCCCCGAGGCACGTAAGGTGAAATATGCCACTGGTACTCTCGAAGGCACTGCGCTAACTTGGTGGAACGCGCAAGTTCAGATGTTGGGGCTGGCGGCTGCTAATGCCACCCCATGGAATGATTTTAAGGAATTGATCAAGCGAGAATACTGTAACCGTGATGACATCCACAAACTGGAAGTAGAGTTCTTTAACTTGAAGATGACGGGGTCAGAGATAGAGGCGTATACGAAGCGATCTAACGAACTGGCAATTTTGTGTCCAACTATTGTGGATCCTCCCATCAAGCGCATTGAGCTGTACCTCAAAGGCTTGGTACCAGAGATTCAAAGACATGTGACTGCTGCTAACCTTGCTACTATCCAGGATGTTACTCGTCTTGCTCATCATCTCACAGACCAAGCAGTGGAACAGAACAAGCTGCCTAAACGTATTGGTGCTATTACTACTACTACTTCTGCTATTCCCAGTGATAACAAGCAAAAATGGGATGGAACCTCCAGCAAGGGTTCGACTTCGGTTCAGTCCCAGGCACAGCAGCAAAAGATCGATGACTACCAGAGTCCTGGTCAGCAGTCTTCTGGTAGTCAAGGGCAGGGTGGATATCGGGGAAACCACCCAAAGTGCAACAGATGCAACAGGCACCACAGTGGTCAGTGCAACAGGGGTCGTTGCCAGAGGTGTCTCAAGACGGGTCATGAAGCTAAGGATTGCAGGAGCTCACGACCTGCGAATCAGAACCAACAACAACAACCAACAGCTCCACAGAACCAGCAGCGACAGCGAGGTAACAGGGGACGCTTTCAGTGTGGTGCTGAAGGCCACTTCAAGCGGGACTGCCCCCAGTTAAATCAAAATCCGAACAACAACAACAACAATAATTAGGGCTATGGGAACAACAACAGAGGAAACAATGGAAACAATGGCGCCCGAGGTCAAGCGTTCGTGATTGGTCAGGGTGACGCAAGGAATGATCCTAACGTGGTGATGGGTAAGTTTCTTCTCGACGACTTTTATGTTACTGTCTTATTTGATTCGGGTGCCGATACCAGTTACGTGTCTCTAAAAGTTAGTAAAATGTTAAAGCGCACACCAACACTTTTGAACACCAAACATGTTGTAGAGTTAGCAAATGGTAAAAGTCTAGAGGCCACACATATAGTTAAGGGTTGTAAGCTCGTCTTAGCTGGTCAGACCTTCTCCATCAATCTCATTCCCATAGTTCTGGGTAGTTTCGACATCGTCATTGGGATGGATTGGTTATCCCAACAGCAAGCAGAGATCCTATACAAAGAGAAGATTGTTCGTATTCCCCGTTCGGGCAAAGAACCTCTCGAAATTCAAGGCGACAAGAGTGGTGCTGTAGTGGGCATCATCTCCTTTCTTAAGGCCCAGAAGTGTTTGCGAAAGGGCCACACTGCTATTTTAGCACTCGTTACTGATGCATCGATGAAAGAGAAGAAGATAGAGGATATTCCAGTAGTACGCGACTTTCCTCAGGTGTTTCCTGAAGATTTACCTGGGCTACCGCCTCATCGCCAGGTCGAATTCCAAATCGAGCTAGCTCCTGGAGCAGCACCCATAGCCCGAGCACCTTATCGCTTAGCCCCAACCGAGCTGGAAGAACTGTCTAAGCAATTGCAAGAACTTTTGGAAAAGGGTTTCATTCGTTCTATCTCTTTGCCCTGGGGAGCTCCAGTGTTATTTGTGAAGAAGAAAGACGGTACCTTCCGTATGTGCATAGATTACCACGAACTAAACAAGGTGACCGTAAAGAATCGCTATCCTCTTCCACGCATTGACGACTTGTTCGACCAGCTGCAAGGGTCGAGCTACTATTCAAAGATTGATCTGAGGTCAGGCTACCATCAACTGAGTGTCCGGGACGAGGACGTCTCCAAAACAGCATTCAGAACACGCTACGGGCATTACGAGTTTCTGGTCATGCCATTCGGGCTAACAAACGCACCTGCGGTCTTCATGGACCTTATGAACAGAGTGTGCAAACCTTACTTGGATAAGTTTGTGATTGTATTCATCGACGACATTCTGATCTACTCAAAGAGTCGGGAGGAACACGAGCAGCATTTACGACTCATTTTGGAACTCCTTCGAACTGAACAGCTGTACGCCAAGTTTTCAAAATGCGACTTCTAGCTTCGTGAAGTCCACTTTCAAGGCCACGTGGTAAACAAGGATGGGATTCATGTTGATCCATCTAAGGTAGACTCGATTAAGAACTGGCCTGTACCCCGTACACCAACAGAAATCCACCAATTCTTGGGTTTGGCGGGCTACTACAGAAGGTTCATCAAAGACTTCTCCAAGATTGCACAACCCCTCACCTCACTAACTCAGAAAGGCGTTATTTATCGTTGGGGAAATGCACAGGAATCAACATTTCAGCACTTAAAGGATAGGCTCTGTAGCGCACCTATTCTCTCATTGCCAGAGGGCGCAGACGATTTTGTGGTCTATTGCGATGCATCCATTCAGGGTCTTGGTTGTGTATTGATGCAACGGGATAAAGTTATTTCTTACGCCTCGCGCCAACTTAAGATTCACGAAAGGAATTACACTACACACGATTTGGAGCTGGGAGCTGTTGTCTTCGCACTCAAGATATGGAGACATTACCTGTACGGTACCAAGTGCACCATCTACACCGATCACAGGAGTCTCGAGCATATCTTCAAGCAGAAAGAGTTGAACATGCGACAACGTCGATGGGTCGAGCTACTGAACGATTACGAATGTGCGATCAAGTACCATCCGGGCAAAGCCAATGTGGTGGCCGATACCCTCAGTCGAAAAGATACCACACCTAGGCGTGTGCGAGCACTACAACTTACCATCCAGTCTAGCCTTCCTGCACAGATATGAGATGCTCAGGTAGAAGCATTGAAACCAGAAAACGTCAGGGCTGAAGCCCTACGCGGCTCAAGGCAACAGTTAGAACAAAAGGCAGATGGCGCCTATTACGTAACAGGACGCTTCTGAGTCCCACTCTATGGAAACTTACGCGAGCTTGTGATGGATGAAGCGCATAAGTCTCGCTACTCAATACATCCTGGTTCAGATAAGATGTACTACGATCTCAGAACTACGTATTGGTGGCCCAACATGAAAGGTCACATAGTAACTTACGTTAGCAAATGTTTGACTTGTGCGAGAGTTAAGACCGAATACCAGAAACCATCGGGCCTACTTCAACAACCAGAAATACCACAATGGAAATGGGAGCAAATTTCCATGGATTTTGTTACTGCCCTACCTAAATCTCAACGTGGAAACGATACTATTTGGGTGATCGTGGATCGACTCACAAAGTCTGCGCACTTTTTGGCTATTAAGGAAACGGATAAGTTCTCCACTCTAGTAGACGTCTACCTTAGGGAAGTTGTCTCAAGGCACGTGGTGCCAACCACTATTATTTCCGATCGTGATGAACGTTTTACTTCAGAACTTTGGCAAGCGATGCACAAATCTTTTGGCTCTCGGTTGAACATGAGCACCGCTTACCATCCACAAACTGATGGGCAGTCTGAACGCACCATCCAAACCCTAGAAGACATGCTTCGCGCATGTGTTATCGATTCCGTAGTGGAGTTTTCGTATAACAACAGTTACCACACCAGCATTCAAGCTGCTCCATTCGAGGCATTGTACGGGCGTAAATGCCGATCATGGGTCCAGAACTTGTAGTAGACACAACAGAATGGATTGCTCAGATACGACAACGCATGGCGGCATCTCGCGACCGTCAGAAAGCCTATGCTGATGAGCGTAGAAAACCTCTAGAATTCCAGGTCGGGGACCGGGTTCTACTCAAAGTCTCACCCTGGAAGGGTGTGGTTCGTTTTGGCAAAAGGGGCAAACTCAATCCGCGTTACGTCGGACCATTTGAAATCATAGAGAAAATAGGCAAACTTGCCTACAAACTGAACCTGCCCACGGAACTCAGTGCAGTTCACAACGTTTTTCACGTGTTAAATCTAAAGAAGTGTCTGTCAGATGAGACCCTTATAGTTCCTCTGAAGGAGCTCACTATCGATGATCAGTTGCGATTCGTCGAGGAACCAGTTAAAATCACGGACCGAGACATTAAGGTCCTCAAGCACACTAGAATACCTCTTGTTCGAGTTCGTTGGAACTCCCGTCGTGGCCCAGAGTTTACCTGGGAACGAGAAGATCAAATGAAACTCAAGTATCTCCAGTTATTCGGAAACAGTGCAACTACTACTGAGGCTGAAGCTACTATAGAATTTCGGGACGAAATTCCAAATCAACGGGGGGATGATGTGACACCCCAGGAAAACCAGTAAACTACACAACACAACTAGCTTCCTCAGTAACCACGTGCTAAATTTCGGGGCGAAATTTCTTTCAAGTTGGGGATAATGTGACAACCCGAGTTTTCAATGTCTCTATTCGATTTAAATTTATACTTAATTGCAAAGCGTGTTCTATATTCATTTGAGGTGCAATATATGTGATGGTTGTGGATTCGTGGTGTGTATATTATGTATAGTGATGTGCATAATAAGTGGGTATTGATATGTATGTATTTTGTATTAGTGGCAGGTGTGTATAATTAATAATAACACGATGAAATACCCCAATCCCCACCCACGAAAATACCACTGGATGAAAACACCGTCAAGTAGTGGGCTGACGAAAACATCAAATGGGCTTTTGGCCCGGCAGCGATCCGTTTTAGCATTTTGACTCCCAACCTTTACGTGAATTATTTTGGCAAACCCTAACCACCTCTCACTTTCTCTTCCTCTACCCTCGTGTGTGACGGCAACCGTGAGATCGTGGAAACCTTCTTTTGCATTGATAGATTCATCGTTATTTCAGCTTGGGTTAGTGATTTACACGTTTTGTTTCTGATTTCGGTATACTTGATTAATTGGTTATGTAACTGTATGCGACACATGATATCAACTTAGGGTCTAGGATTTTATAGGATCGAATGTATATTCTTGAATGATCTGTGTGGCAGTAATGTGATCAGGATCCGATTGTGTGATATATCATGGTAATCGACTGGATGATGAATGTATAATATATGTGTAAGGGTTGAACTAAATAATGATTCTGTCTACGTGACATTTGAATGTTGATTCAGATTATGTCGATGATTAAATTAGATGATTATAATGCATGTGTGATGTCTTGAAAATATAATCAATCGGATAAGGATCCTTCATGATGGTCGGCTATTGTTCTCATATTGCATGTGAGTTTGTCAGTAACATGTGATGAGCCATATGTGTTTACAACTTTAATATATGATACTTAGGTTGTTATTCATAATGGGTTGTGATGTAACAGTAGCTATCGGTCCAATGGGATGGAAGTTTAATGGCTGAAAGAGTTTTATAACTTTGAATATCAAAATGGCGGTCCATGTGGAGCTAATCAATGTTGTCAGTGATATTTATTAGTAACATGTGCTGAACTTATGATGATGATAATGATTAGCTGATAGAATAGTCTTGTTGGACGGTTTGCTGTGAACAAGGATCACGTGTTTCCTATTTGATCAGATTATGTAGTGGTTAAATTAGGGTTGCATGTATATTAGATTTGTATAGTGAGAATATGTTATGCATAGGGTATCGATTACAGAAGTGATATGATTAGTGATCATGGTGTTATATGTTAATTGTTGGTTCGATGATAGCATGTAAAACGGCTGTTAGCATGTTTAGGGTTTCCTGTTGTGGTGTAACTGATGATGTTGATGATTATGCCACGAAAACCCCTTGGCCGACGAAAACACAATCACGACGAAAACCCAAAAGGGTTTTCACCACAAAAGGGATTTCGTCTTATGGTCTGTTACTTTATTAACTCAGTTAGATTATCACTCTGTTAAGTTGCTAACGCTGTTAAACATGTCAAATATGTAAAGTATATTAACTGCCTGTTAATTCTGTGAAGCTTGATTTGCATGAGCTTCTTTTAACTGCATATGTGTTACATAGCGTTAACTGTCAAACACACGTTGTGACTTAGATTGCATGTGAAACTTTACCAACATGTACTGATTGTGTATGTGCATAACTATAGGACTTGACTGATTACTTGTGAGCACATAGTTTAGCATACCGAGCAAACCAAGGTGAGTTCACACTCTTTCCAAGGCATGGGATTCCCAGGGGATGGGAATGGGATTGAATAACTACTCGTACTATCATTACTATTAAACTACTTTTTACTGTCCTCGGACTGAAGGGCACGTACGTAAAACCTACGTACACTCATACTTACTACTGTCCTCGGATTGAAGGGCACGTACGTAAAACCTACGTACACGATTATAAGACCATCAACTCTATCACTTTAAGTCCCTCATTTATCGACTTAATTGCCGAGGCCTATGGCGAGTGGGTCATTAGTTAATAGCGCTATTAGGTTTAACAAACCTCACACCGTGCCAGTCGGACGGGCGTGTACTAATGGACTATGGGCAAAGGGTCAATGCTGATAGACATTGACTTAGGGCACCTCTTACGTTTTCGTAGTAGTCGATACGCGTGGTCTGGTAACACATGGGAAGCCCCCACTAATCTTCGCAAACATGTCTGGGAGACCGCGATACTAACTAAAACGATACATGGGTTACAAACGAACATACGATTTACGAAACGAATACTGTTACTAAATAACCCACTGTGAACTCGCTCAACTTTGTTGTTGATTCGTTGCTACATGCCTTGCAGGTCGTTAGGTACTCATGGAGCTTGCACAGGGAGGCGCGGTCGTTGCGGGACATGGCAGTGTGTGCCATGCTAATAACATTACTTTATTTCGTACTTAATACTTGCATTTGGGTTTTACAATTATGCTTCCTCTAAACACTTAACTATGTGTTGGTTTTGAACACCTTTCATATTGTGTGGTTTAATTTTACTTATTACTTGTTATGTTCAATATGATTGGTGACTTGATCCTGGTCAGTCACGCCTCCAAGCGGTGATACTCCGCGTGTGGATTTTGGGGGTGTTACAGAAAGGAGGTAGCTGGGTATCCTAACTTGGTTAACAAACAAACAGTCGGAATCTTTGCTTTTTCCAGAAAATCTTTTGAACCTTATCTTTACCAACCTAATTCCGGTGACTTTTCCGGCCAAACACCTCACCGGAAAAAATTGCGAAACAAGATTTTGCAAGAAATTTTAAGAAAAACCCGATTTTAACATGTCTCCATGTATTTTAATAAGGTTTTTATAAAAATTTTAAGCAAACAACAAGTTTTCCAAAGATTTAACCCATTTTTCTTTTAAAAACTTGAAAATGTTGTTTTAAAACTCAAAGTTTCAGAAACCTTCAACAATTCGTTCAAAAACGCAACAAAGAGCTTGGTTTTAACAAGGAAGAGAGCCAAAGCTCTGATACCACTTGCATGGGCGGACCCAAGCCCAGCCCAAGGTGGGCGGGCGCACCCCCCGGGGAAAAAAAATTTATTGCTAAGTTCCGTCAAAAATCTCGTCCGCACCCCTTGGAATTTTTCGACCGCACCCTTGAAAATTTTCGTCCACACCCCTTAGGTAAAAAGTGTTATCAATTTATATTTTAATTTTTTTAGTAAACTCTTATTTAAAAAAAATACTACCTAAATTATATAACTTTTAATACCTAACTAACTAAACCCAAATACCCATACCTTTACCCACTTATAATTCCTAACTAGTTAGCCCACTAAGTCTTAGCCCATTAACCAAACCCAACAATATTTCAAGCTATAATAAAATAATTAAAGCCCAAAACCTTTAGAAATTCTCTCCCGCTCTCTCTCTCTCTCTCTCTCTCTCTTGCGTCCCTGCATTGCCAACGAACAACATCACCCAGCGACAACAATCCAGCAAAATTTAGGGTGATTATGTTGTTTATATATTTTTAGGGTGATTATGTTGTTTATATATTTTTAGGGTGATTATGTTGTTTATATATTTTTAGGGTGATTACAACTTACGTTATGATTTCTAGGGTTTGAATAGTTGAAAATTAAAATTAAAATTGAAACAATATGTTATGGAGCGATGAACTTATGTTATATAGAGAAAGAATTGCTTAAGAAATTAGTTTTAGATGATGTTTTGGATCAATTTCAAAAAATGAAAACCCGTAGGGCGTCGACGTTTTAATTATGCTTGTAACAAGGTTTGACATGTTTTTGATGATTATATAAATTTAGTGTGATGTTCGTTTGTTTTACATGACCCGACCCGACCCGATACGAAGCGATATTTTTACTTATATACCTAGGGGCCTAAAATTTTAAAAAATGTTCCGCGCCCCCGTGGAAAAATTCCTGGGTCCGCCACTGACCACTTCTAGGTCCACTTGGAGGATCAAGATTAAACCTACTTCCTTGTTTGTTAACACACTAATGAGTGCGGAATCCAAGAGAGTATGCAAACCAAAGAAAAATGGAACAAACACAAAGTAGCCAAAGATTCACAACTTTGATTAAATGAATAGAATCAGTAACACATACACACAGTGTTTACAAAGTTTCACAAAAAACTCTCAAACTCTCTTGACTCTCCTGACTAAACTGTGTAACATGTCTCTTTTTATATAGGCCTAATTGTAACACCTCGTAAAATCACGTCCAATGATGTATTGACACGTGTAATAAACACTAATAAAGTCAAACGTTGAATTTAAGGGACTAATTTTTCGAAAAGTCGAAAAATTTGATTATGAAAGGACTGGAAGTGTTATCATGCTTAAAATAAGTCTCTGAATAACCTTTTACGGTATTTATATTCACAAATGAGCCACTTGTTGAACGAGTGTAGCCGTTTGCGTAATTAATTGAAAGTTTGCGCGACGAGGGGTTAAAAGCGTCAACATGTTAATTCTTACCTCTGAGTGACCTTTTAACAAATCGGGAGCTTCATGATATTTGATTATAATATCTGGAATGGCAATTATTGGCCGTCTAAGGCTTTTATGCCTTTAAGTGATGGTACGCGCAACTTTGCAAGTTTAAGGGGTTAAAAACGTCAACATGTTTGATTATACCTCTGAATGACCTTTCTACGAACCCGAAGCATTATGATGTTTAATAATACTCTCAAGAATGCCTAATATGGATTAGATAAGGCATCGACGCTATTAAACGATGATATACTCAAGTTTGCGCATTAGAGGGACTAATTGCGTCAAACTGCAAAAGTATACCAATTTGTATGGTATCGAACCTTCCGGAATATGATCATAAGTTAAACATGCCGTAAATATCCTTTACCTAGCTTAGAAATAGGCTTAGAGGTGTTTGGTGCGCAAAAATAAACTTATTTGATCAACAGGGACTAAAAGCGTCTAAAAGTGCATAAGTTTGCATTTTCGCGCATATCTTATGTTCTGAATATATCCGGACATCCAAAAATTTATGTAATCATTAAAATATTTTATTTTAATGATTGGCATGATAAAATTCCATTCGTCGTGTAATTTGGATCGTTTTTCGCGTCCGTTCGTGTTTCGTCATAATTAGCCAAACAACGCAACAGTACGACCAAAGGAACCGACATCTGAGATGTTTTTGAGCATATTTCATGTTCCCTATACTTTAACTTCATTTTAGAGCATTGAAATGGGGTTAACGGGGTTTAAACGCTTCGAAAATGGCACAAAAGTGTTGCAGGGACCAAACCTGTCAATTATTGAAACTTTCTGGGAGCTGGCACATGGTGGCGCTGCACCACCACCATAGGGTTTTTCCGTGGCATGACGCCATGGCCTCATCTGGGCAGAAATTTCATTTTTGCACCCAGGTTGAATTTCAGGGGCCTAAGTGTAATTTTTCTCAATACCGTGTGATGGTTTTGGACACCCCTAGTATTCCAAAACCATATGCCTTATGTGTAAGGTCCAGATCGAAGCTCAATTATCGATGAACGATCCTAACGGTTCTTGAAATCCTATAAATACCCACTAGTTTTGCTCTCATTTCTCACACTTGATCTAAATTGCTCTAAGTTGAAGCTTTCTGCTTCATACCTGAGTATTCTAGATCAATATCATCCTTGCTTGGACCCCTTTTAAGTGCCCTCTTATGGCTAGTTATTTTTGTTTGGCTCTTAAAGCCGAAAAGTCAAGCGTTCGCGATAAACGATTTGACTTTTAAACGATCGAGCCAATGTTCGCAACGAACATGGCTACGTGATCGTAATTAGGTAGGTATTAAACCCTCAAAAGGGCACCTCCTAATTACCATGTTTGCTTAGTAAATTGTCGGGTCAAAGTAATTAAAATAAAAGTCAAATGAGTCGGTTTTTAAATAAAATTCATAACTAATGATGTAAAGGCAATAAAATCAGTTTTGTCACTTTAATGACTTGGTAAATATTAATTGAACATGTCTAGGCATATTCAACCCGACAATTCTAAGTTTAGGCTCGGTTCGGAACCAAAAGTCGTAAAAGTAGACTTTTGCTTTGACTTTCAGTTCTGACCCAATTTATCTTAGTTTAGTTATGCCTTAGGATTCCTTTAGGGCCATATTATATGTTAGTATAACCCTCCAAGGTTATATAACATGGTTCCATAGAAATCCTAGTTCATTGCATGTTTCCGTTAAATGCTTAAAAGTTAACCATTATGCCCTTATGATATTAAAACGAGATTTTGAAAATGTGAGAGGACAAAAACATTTATTACTGATATTTAAATATGTCCTAGAAGTTTGACATCAGTTTGTGGTCTAAAATAGAAGTTATACGCGATATCGTAAAATGAAAGCTTTTTATTAATTAAACGGCATCTTTGGCATAAAACCTATTCAAACCCAATTTTTGTCACCAAACTTTATACCTACTGATGTAATATAATATTTAGGGATTTTTGAATATTTTTGTAGAATTTTAAACTGATCATAACATAGGGTTCTTGCATTGACTCGGTAATTGACGGTTATGCACTTTTTGCTAATAAAATGAGTTTAACACATCCTTTACATATCAAAAATTTTTCTACTGATTTTATATATTAAATAAATTATTTTAAATAGTAAAGGCTGTTCAAAATCACAGATTTACTTATTTAACCCGAATATCGTCAAATACCGACTTTTATGCGATTTAGGCGCATAGTATGGTTTACAACCATATTTGGCACCTAAAGCTTGTTACCTACTGATGTTATGAATAAATTTTTATACTTTAATAGTAAGTAAAATTTTTGAACTCAGATTTCCAAAATTAACCCTTAAAGCATATGTGAAATGACCAAAATGCCCCTACGGTGCATAGTTTGGCCATAAATGATAAATTTCACATATGTGAGATATCTTACTGATATAACTTGATAAAATAAATATTTTTACTGATTATTTAGACCAGAAACTCAGATTATTATTTAACCTCTTTTATAAACATTAAAATGACCAAAATACCCCTACGGGGCATAAATTGGTTTTAAATTCGTTTTGGGCATAATGGAAGGTATCTGTGACACCTGTGTCACTTCAACCGTTATACAAATACCAAACCAATGAAATATTGTATTTCATACTTGGGATTTGTATAAATATGTGTTTCATTTGTACATATCAATTCTTGTTCGATTTCGAGCATCAAATCACTTTCTGGAAGGTTATACGCAATCTAATGCGTAAATATAATCAGTTTAATGCAACAAACACTCCATAATAGTGAAATAGGCTTAACATACCTTAAATAACCTTTACATAACTTAGAAATAAGTTTTGGAAGGTTTGGTGTGGCGAAATCAAGTTTATTCGCTCTCAGGGACTATTTGCATCAAACTGCAAAAGTCTGCCGTTTCGTAAGGCAACGTACAGTCCGGAACATGATCATAAGCTAAACATACCATAAATAACCTAAACATAGCTTAGAAATAAGCTTTGAGTGGTTCGGTGTGCGAAAATATGCTTATTTGATCTTTCAGGGACTAAAAGTGTCAAAAACGACGTAAGTTTGCATTTACGCGCATATCTTACGTTCTGACCACATCTGGACATCCAAAATTTTTGTACACACTAAAATATTTTTATTTTAGTGATCGGCATGCAAAAATACCATTCGTCGCTTAATTTGGTTCGTTTTCGCGTCCGTTTGAGTTTCGTCGTAATTTAACGAATAACGCCACCGTACGACCAAACGAGCCGACATCTGAGAGTTTTACGAGCACATTTTGAGTCCTCTAAACTTTATTGACCTTGTAGAGCCTTGAAAATGGCTTAACGGGTGTCAAAAGGGGATGAAATGAGCTTAAACCAAGTGCAGGGGCCGGTTCTGTAAATTATCAAACTTTTGCTGAACTGGGGAGCCCATACGGGTCGCGTAAGCCCACCCCATATGCTTACACGGGCCGCCTAAATAGCCCAGCAACCAGATTATCAATTTTCAGCTGCTGTTTGATTTTTAAGGGCCTTTCTTGCAATTTCCTTGTGTGTTGAGCAAGTTTAAGTGTTCTCCAAGGTCCCTAATCAGTTCCTAACACATGTATGGCTATGATTTAATCCTTGATGGCCACACAAACACTTGGAATGATCTTGTGATTCCATGATCACTATAAATAGCAAGGCCATTCATTTGAATCTTTGCTCATTCCTCTCATATTTCTTCTCTAATATGATTTGGGAGCTTTCTCAAGTATTTGGAACTTCCTCTCTGGTTTTCTTATATTATTTCTTCAAGCTTTGGATGTAACACCTGTGCCTCCACGGCCATCAAACAAATACCGAACCAATGAAATATTATATTTTATACTTGGGATTTGTAAAAATATGTGTATCATTTGCACATATCAATTCTTGTTCAATTTCAAACTCTAAATCGCTTTCTGGAAGGTTATACGCGCACCGATGCGTAAATATAACCAGTTTAATGCAACAAACACTCCGGAATAGTGACATAGGCTTAACATACCTTAAATAACCTTTACATAACTTAGAAATAAGTTTTGAAGGCTTTGGTATGGCAAAATCAAGTTAAATCGCTTACAGGGACTAAAGTTGACAAACTGCGAAAGTATGCCAATTTGAACTGTAACAGACCTTCCGGAACATGACCATAAGTTAAACATACCATAAATATCCTTTACATAGCTTAGAAATAGGCTTTGAGGGGTTCGGTGTGCTAAAATAAACTTTTGGGTCATTCAGGGACTAAAAGTGTCAAAAAGTGCACAAGTTTGCATTTTCGCGCATAACTTACGTTCTGAATACATCCGGACATCCAAAAATTTATGTAAGCACTAAAATATTATATTTTAGTGTTCGCCATAAGAAAACCTGCAGAAACTCAGTTTTTCGCATTCGGGACCAGATTCGATGTATTAGCCGTTGTTTAATTCACAACCACACATTCTAAACATGCTTAGTCAGCGGATAAGGATGGAATCTAAGCACCATGACTTTGCAACACATGTATGGATGGAATTTAAGCACCTAAACACCACAACTTTGCAACACATGTATGGATGGAATTTAAACACCTAAACACCATAACTTTTCAACACATGTACGGATGGGATTAAGGCACGTTTTCCATGAAACGATCTTAACGGTTCGGGTATTCCTATAAATACCCCATACCCCCCATTGCTAAAATCACTAGAAACTTGATTTGAGAAACTCTAAGTTGAAACATTTGTTTCATACCTGAGATTTTTGAATCGAGTTTAGCATTCGGGGACCCTTCGTAAGTATTCTTTCGTTCTTTTCCTTATTTTATTGCTTTTCGAGTCCGAAAGTCAAACTTTGTTTGACTTTCAGCGTTGACCAGTAATGGTCAATGCGAAGTTCGGTTGAACTTCGCAACGTGAGTGTAATCACGTTGGTCATAGTCCCTTGGGACTATGCCCACTGATTACCACGTTGTCTAGAGTCGTAGGGTAGGCGATCTAATAAATCGCCTATACCTTCGAACTCGACCCTTTTGGTCGATCATTAGGATCGGACCAAACACATTAGGTGACCATAGTAGGTAGGGAATAACCTTCCGAGGTTATACCCTATGGTCACATCGTTTAAGTAGTTGTATGATAGGTAGTTTATATGCCTTAGGTAAATTACCAGAATACCCTTTTCATGTATAATTGGTAATTAAGCATATGTAACCTAAACTTTTGCCACATAACTGATTATGTAACATGTTTAGGCATATAACACTTGTCATAGGACTAGTTAGACGGTCCGAACGCGTTTCACGCGCACGACGCGTTAAAGTAGCATAAGTTACCTTAATGGGTCGCGATGGGTCGATAATACTTAGGTTAAGTTTCATTTAGTATGTAGGCTTTGTTAAACCATATCATATGAGTTCCTACACTCATTTGGTTTACAAACCCTCCTGCTACCCAGTCTTCCGATTTAGGTCCGGGTTAATTATGTAGTTACCTATGTTAGGTACCGTTTGATTTCCGGGACTCCTCTAGCTTACTTGGTAGTTGTTCAAGACTCCTAAGCACTCCCAGGCGAGTACTTTGTTCCCCTCTTTTACTGTTTTCAACTGTTTTGGGGTGACTCATATGTGCTAAATGTTTTACAATAATTTCAATAACAATTGCAATGTGGTTTCAAGAACGCTAACAATTATTTCAAGAACGCTAACAATTATTTCAAGAACGCTAACAATGATTTCAAGAACGAATACAATGATTTCAAAAACTAATAACAAATTTCAAAAAGTGAACAAAACTTGTTGGTTGTAGTTTACATGACCGATGACATTCATTAGCAATGATCAAGCCGACCAGTATTAGGTTATGGTACCATAGGATCTGACAAATCCCGTTATTTACTGCACCCATTGTTATGTGTGGGGGTTGTGGGTAGCGACTGAATCTGTAATTATTAACTTATCCTTTGGTAAGGGTTTGTTAAGAACGAGAACGAGAGCGAGATGGAACGAGGAATGCGTCAAGAAGGTTTGAATGTTATTAGAGAATTGACCATAAAGTAGTTTCACAATTAAAACAAGAACGCTTTGAATGATTACAATAACAAGAACGAATAGAACGATTTTACAAAATGGGTTAACGATTGGGTAAACATTTGGACATGATTTACATTTGATCATGCATTTCCACGAAACATAGTATTGATTTAAACCAAGTTTTACTTCAATACTTTGTTTTGTGCGTTTCACCTATGGTTTAGTTGATGCATTTCACTAGCCATACATATCATTTTGGTTATACATATTACATGATTTACATTTGGGCATGAACATTACTTTGGTGGTTTGGTTTGATTAAGTGATTAAGTAACGATGCGTGTGTAATATGATACAAACATGGTGGATACGCCGCTGGTACTTCCTATATATAAGTGTTTGTATGGTATTACATATTGTAGCGTTATTTGAATCATTTCAGTTCGAGACATAGAACATTTTATACAAGTAACATACTTTTCACAAGACATTTATTTACAAACAACTTATATTATACAAACTCATTTTACATGGTTATTCATGTAATCATGCATTATTCTCTTATTATACATATCATCCGAACTCATTATTTTTCAAATGATTTACAAAGACAAAGCAAATTACAAGGTTCATGACTAAACATTTTCTTAAACAGAAGTCATGAATCTTATTTTCACAAAACCTATGTACTCGCCAGCATTTCTTTGCTGACCTCGTTTTCACATATGTTTCAGGTATTGTTGAATGATATCGATTGATAAGATGCATGCTCACATAGGACTGGACAAGGCCTTAGTGACTCAATAACAATGATAGACTATGTTTAAATAGTGTATTTAGATTTTCCAGACGATGTAATTACTCAATGTTTAATAAAACGAAACACTTTTGATATCCATGGTTATGAAACATTAATTCTGTTGCAACACGCCCCGATGTTTCCGCCGCGATTTGTTGTTTTACGCGGTCGGGGTGTGACATTGGACTCTTGTATGTTTTCTTTCATGCTTTTTCTTTATGTTAGTGCAGAAAGTCAAACAGTTTGGCCAACAGTTTGACTTTCGGTTTTGACCATCAATTGGTCAAGTCAAAGTTCAATTGAACTTTGTAACGTGATTGTAATCACGATGGTTATAATCCTTAGTGATTATGCCTACTGATTACCACTTTAACTAGGTGTAGTGACAAGTCAAAGTTTCGGTCAAAATGCGTTTTAGCACGCATTTTGCAACGGAACTACTTTTAGGTATCAAAACACTTTGTTTTGATACCAAATCAGTTTTCTAAGTAGGTTAAACATGTTTTGACATGTTTAACTCGTCACTACTAGTTTAATGCTTGTTTAGGGTCATAAGTTAAGCGGTCTAGACAACCGCTTAGACTTTCGAACCCGACCCGTTGGTCGATCATTAGGATCTGACCAAGCTTGCTTAGTGATTATAGTTGCATAGGGAATAACCCCTGAGGTTATACCTTATGATCACATAGGATTGGTTAGCTATTCGTTAATTGGTTTACATGCCCATAGGAAATGACCAAAATGCCCTTTTGTAGCACAAATCCGTAATATGCATATGTGAACATATTTTTGACATCTAATCTGAATTAGTAACATGTTAGGGTATAATTGGGCATGTAAGACTTGACATAGCTCATAGATAACCATCCGAACATAGTTTTGCGCAACCGACGCATTATAGTAGCTTATGTTACCATAATGGGTCGAAACGGGTCAAGAGCACTTAGGTAGACTTCCAAATCAGAATGTTAGCTCTATTAAATCATACCATATGAGTTCAATTACTCATTTAATTTATAGAACATCATTCTATCCTATCTCCCGGTTTAGGAGCCGTTTAATAACATAGTTACCTATATTAGGTGCCGTTTGATTCCGTACTCCCTCTAGCTTTGCTTGGTTGTTGTTCAAGACTTCTAAGCACCCTCAAGTGAGTACATAGCCCCCTCTTTTACTGTTTTCAATGTTTTAGGGTGAAGTATGTGTACCTATTTTCACGATTTCAAAGTATAATTGATTATACATATTAGTACTTATATTTTGACAAACTGAATGATTATTTATGGTTTAAACACTAATTTTTCCAAAGATTATAAAATAAATTGTTGGATAGTACATATTTTGTTCACCAAACCGGTTGGTAGTATGATATAACGCTATAGGATTTGACACCCCATTCCTGTTGTCATGGAATGTCTGAAACCAATTTGTTTCTCCATCCAAATAGGGATTGCCTTTGTGGTATCCCTATAGTCTCAAAGGTGTATTTTGATGCACTAGGTCTGATTGAATTCTTAAATCACACTTTTATTGTATATTTTATTATACTCCCAAAAGTATAGTTTGATATACTCTCATGTGTGATATTGTACAAAATAACATATATTTTGTTAACTACCAAAACATATTTAAAATATGTTATTTAGTCAACCAAAACATAGTTTAATATGTTATACATAAATCCAAAGTATACTTTTGATATACTATCGAAAACTATTATTTTGACAACCAAAGTATATTTAATATACTATCTGTTTAACAATTTTGGAACCAAAATATATTTTGATATATTACCTAATTGACTTTCTTAAAACCAAAGTATATTTTTATATATACTACAAACATTTTATTTAAAACATTATTTTATAAACTCATTTTACTTGATTATGTATTTATGCATCATTCTTTTATATCATCAAATTTCTCATAAATTTTCACATGATTTTATAAAAGAAACATTTTTTGGTTCATGACTACATTTTGTTAAAACATTCTTTTAAACTTATAAGTCATGAATCATGCATAAACAAAACCTATGTATCTCACAGACATTTTTATGCTGACGTACCTATTTTTACACATGTTTCAGGTACTGCTTTGTGATGATTGTTGATACATGCTATATATAGGATGGACTCGTGCCTTAGCGACTTTAAAACTTGAAAGATAATAATTGTATTTATTTGATTTTTTATAAACGATGAGTTTAATAGCTTAATAAAACGAAATTATTTAATCCATGGTTGTGAAACAATGATTCTGTTACAACACTCCCCGACGTTTCCGCCACGTTTTGTTGTTTTACGTGGTCGGGGTGTGACAGTATCCTATTGATATCACAACATATTTAAGGCATATCAACTTGTGAAACATGTTCATGACTCTCTTGGTTACCCGTTATGCATTTTTCGCGTTCGGTATGGGTTATGTAACTAGTTTGCATAAATTAACCGAAACGGGTCAAACCTTATCATTTTCATTTCAAAATTCAGAATGTGTTTAGTTTACCCATATTATACAAGTCTCCATACTTGTTGGGTCTAAATCACATTCTAATCCGGTCTTCGCTTAATCTTGCGTTTTGAACCGTAAACCTTTCCTTAAAACTAACCGGTCTAAGTTACAACTTAAATAAGACCCGTTAGGAATCTAATAAGTTAATAAAACCTTCGTTCCAGATTGAGAGCCCCAGTAGAGGTACTTGTGCTTGCTGATTAGAATATACGGCTGAGTATAAATTGCATTTTAAGCTCAGGTAAATACTTTTAACTTATTTTCCGTTATACGGGCTTGGGATACGATATTATAAAAAATACCGCTTGGTCGGGTGTAGAAACCTTTTAATCGGGGATGATTAAATTGCATAATCATGTTTTAATAAGTATTGCTTGATAACAAATAACATTGGGGGTTAATGACCGTGTCCTGGATATCCTTGGCTCATTTAAAAAGTGTAAATGGCCACAACTTAAGCACAAGGTGTAGGCATAACACCTCCTGTTGCGTATGTAAAAGATATACTCACTCGTGAGGTAACTTCTTGTGAGTTATATTTGTGGTGTGTCGATTAATCTTGATCGGTTTGTTTAATCACTGGCCCTAAATGTTGGACAAACATGTAAATCTGATACAAGATTGTTATTAATATAATTGTCCCAAGTTATAAAAGAATATTTGTGCCTTGTGCATTTAAATCAATTTTCTTAAACATTTTTAAAAGAGTCAGTTAATTGTATTTACCAGTGTAAACTGACGTATTTTCCAAAAATGTTAAGTGACAGGTACTGTACGTAAATTGGCTGGGAGCTCAGGGTGTTAATAAGGAATCTTGCAAGTTCTAAACGTCTAAAGTTTGTTGAACAGTGTTTATATTTCTGTTTTAAGATCCGCCTGTGGATCCATCTTACAATCCTTTTGTAATATTTGATGTTACTTTCGAATCGGTTTGTAATATATTTACTTTAGACTTCCGCTGTGCATTGAACTGTGATTATTTGACTATGATGATATCAACAACGTCACGATACTCCCCACCGGGCCCACCGGTAATACGTGGAAATATCTGGGTGTGACACTAATACCCAGAGATCCTACGAACAGTCAAACTATGTCACGAAGCCTTATCATGCCACGAACCCTTAGCATGTCACGAACCCTTAGTATTCTTGGTGAACCTTTTAATGGTGACGAACCCTTGAGGGTTCGTGGTAATCAACAATGTTCACAATATTAAACTCTTCGCAGACATTCATGCAAAGGTATTTCAATTATATACTAGTGACATGTGACATCATCATGATGATGTCATGGTGATGTTAGCTCGCTGCGCTTCGTGCTTCGTGTGTCGAACTCTGGGGCGCACGACGGAGGAATGTCGTGACATCGGGCTTGAACCGAACTGAACCGAGTCAAATTGAACCGAGTCGAACCGAACCGAGTTGCATCCACAAAGTGCATCAACAGGTGCCCCCATTAGGATTGAACTACCTAAAATTATTATGTCTTAATTCATCATTATTATTTTCTGTCTGCGTGTTTATATCGTTTGTGCGTGTGAGTTGGTTCCGCTGTGCTGCTTGATACATAATGTAGGTCCCGAAATCCGAGGATCGATTTACACAACCAAACCCTTGTTTATAACAAACAAAGTTAAGTGTGCGGAATCCACTTAACTAAGCCAAACCAAACATAGAACAGTGGTTTAACCAAAGAAACACAATCGTTTGATTAAACAGGATGAGAAGCAACTGATACAAACACAGTTTACACAAAGTGACCTTCAGGGTATTCTCTCATCTCTATTTCACACAGAAACAGAGAGGGGTATTTATACTAGACACATACACAAGACATGACGAAACGCATAAAGGCATGACGAAACACTAAAGTCGACGAAACACATTCTGTTTCGTCGACATACATATTAAACGAATTCTGTTTCGTCTAGTGTAGTAGAAGCCCAATCCAAGTCAAAGGCCCAACTCTAGTCAAAGGCCCATTTGTGAAGAAACGGCCCAGACTTTGTTTCTGTTATAAGACTTTCATCATTTCAACATATGAGACAAACTTGTGACATCACCATGACATCACAATGATGATGTCATGGTGAGGTGTAAACGGGAAAGGCTTGCGGCGTTCCGTGCCTCGCGTGTCGAACTCTGGGGCGCACGACGGAGGAATGTCGTGACGTCGGGCTTGAGCCGGACCTAACCGAGTCGACCCGAACCGAATCGAACCGAGTCGAGTCGCGTCCACATAAAGTGTACCAACAAACTCCCCCTTGGACGCTACTCGTGAGGTTCATCTTCTGTGTCTTTCATGTCGGAGGATCTTCAAAGTCTTCACGCGTCGTAAGAAGAAAGTGTATCAACAAACTCCCCATTTAATTTAGAAAGTGTGTTAACAAACTCCCCCTTAGATTGAACTCTCCATTGAGTCATGCTCGTGAATCTTTTGACTTGTCAAATCTTCAGATCCTTGTGGTGTTGATGAAGGGTCAGCGGCAACTCGATCATTTTATCCTTTGAGTGCCTCCACTTCGTGTCTTCATTCCAAAGCTTATCATCGAACATGTTCTCCTTGCCTTTAGCATCTGCACATGCAAGAAAGCTAAACGCATAATGAGAACAACCGCTTGGAATATAGTCAAATTAAACAAACGACACATATGAGATCAAATCTCAATCAAACACCGACCGACAACAGTTTGAAAGTTTAGAAAATAATCAATTTTAATCCTTTAACTTTCAAAACTTGTTAACTTCGACTGTTTATGAAGGTGCAATTGTTTTCCGGCTTACGATCAGGATTTCGGGTAGGATAGACTCGAGTTCCAACATCGGTCAATCTAAAATAAACTAGAAGCAAAATCTTTTTGGATTTTATAAAGTTTATATTAAAACACACCTAAACTCTTTTTGAAATTTTTCAAATTTTCAAATGTAAAGACGGAAAGCAATAAATAAATATATACAAAGATGCAGAAACTGAAAGCAGTAAACACATATTTACAAACATTCTTTTTGCGAGTTTCGAGGGTAAGAGAATCGTATCAGTGTACGGTCATGCCAAAACGCTCTTGTTGTTCAATTAGTTCACATTAAGATAAGCATCCTATAATGATTATCGGTATTGTTGTCCACATAAGCTCAACTTATCAGATGTAATCATGGCGAGGGGATACGTTAAGGTATGATTTATACTTACCGACCGGTGTTCATCCACACACGACACATTCCCGTATCAAGGTATGCACGAGAGTTCATCTTACCGGTGAGTATACTGTTTATCATCTGTTTGACCATATAAAAGATGTGAGAAACTCACTTATTGATGAGGAACTTGATTTTCGATGCATGAGGGCACAAGAGCAAGTTCGTGAACAGGTCAGTACTTTCGTACAGCAAAGAGACGAACTTGACTCCCGGATAAAGAATCTGTGATATATAATCACTTATTTTGTTTGGACATGTGATTGTTGATCACTTATTGAGGTCAAATGCAATATGTACACGTATGTATAGTATCATGGAAGATCTAGACTTGCGTCCCCGTTATTTTTCGGTAAAAGATACAACCATGATACCTAGATGATAAGCAGCATAAAGACCGAATATCTCAGAACCTCGGCAATCTCTCAAACGAAATTTCGGTACTAAGACCATATGCCAATGAGTGGTTCCCACCTGGTCTTCAGTCGATTTAAGTTTATATCACCCTGCACATTTTAAAATGATTGTGAGCCTACCGATACATCTTATATAGAGCTGCTTATCGCTCTTCATTTTAGGTTTAAAGAGGTTTGGACAGACCACTGATGTACTATCATTTTCTCTTTTGCTCGCCGGGAAACTCATTTTTGTTTTTATATTGTTTTTGTGATTTTAAATTTTTCGATGTTTTTGGATTTTCAAATTTTGGATTTACTCCCCCTAAAACCAACAAACTAAGATAAAATTTTAAAAACACAAAGGTATTTACAAAAACGATTTTCCGATGTCGGTTAACTCATGTTTTACCTCAATGCCGTTTACCAAAATTAATTTTTGAATCAGAAATGATGTATCGAATTTTGGAAAAATCAGTTGGCATGTCGGTAAGCAGTGCGGACCATGACAACATTGTCTGGCCAAAGAGTGTTGTACGAGATAATAATTCATAAAGCAGCTTAAATATCGACAAGTATAGGAGAGATTAGAAATTTAAAACCGTATCCTGCAACTGCTTCGTGCATTGCAAGGAATCTGAGTGCTCTCCCAAACTGGATATCCACCCGGTGTGGACTTCAAAGTCGATTCTTTGTAGCTACTTAGAAATCTCTTCACAGCAACAAGATCTGAAACCTTTGGGTCCGGCTGGTCTTCCACATTACACCAGCGAAGGTCTTTGTCTTTCTCTTTGAGAAGTAGTGTGCGGTTGATCAATCCACGCCAAGGCATCCGCACACCCAGTTGGTTTGTTCAACAAACACATTTTCTCCAATCACACCGCGAAGAAATGTACACTGCACGTTCATCTTGTTGATTTTGAACATCAGACGGGCTGCATGTGCGTACATTTTGATTGAATCTATCCTGGGGACCCAATTAAAGCCTTGAACAATCAAACTTTGAAATGATTTGCATTTTGTCGAAGTTATTAATTTCTTTCAACAGACAACTCTGTTTCCCCTTTCTTTTTCTCTCCATCAAAGGCAACAATTTCTTCTGTCGCCTATCTTGTGCAAGGACGCTCCACTATCAACAATCTTACGACTATCGAAAGTTCCTCCTGGAACATCCTACACACTCACTCAGAGATTAGTTGGAGAGGGGGACCCAAGCCTTCATAGACTTAGGTTGCCCCTGAGAATCAAAAAATGTAATTTCAATTTCCTGATGATTTTCAAACACAGCACCTCCCCCTGAACTTTCACCCGTTTTAGGTTTCCAAGTTTGTTTTTGTTTACCAGATTGTGTATTATGTACAGTTTCTGGTTTTAATGGTTGTGACAAACTAGGTTTCCTTTTAACCGTTTTGACTTCAGATTTTAAAGCCTTTTCAACAGCTTTGATGTTATGACGTCGTTGTTTCGTTTCTTGTTCCTTAACAGTTCTTTTATCATGTTTTGGAGAAACAGGACGACGTTGTGAGTGACCTTGTTCAGAAGGGGTTCTTTCAACAAAATTTGGTTTAGGCGAGTTTGTGCAGTCTTTAATGATGTGCCCAAACTTCCCACATTTGAAACACGTTCTCCTTTCAACAAACTTAGGAGAATTTGATCGACTGGCAGATGTCGAACCTGTAGAACCTGAGGTACTTGCTCTTTCATCACACCCGTTTGTGTGTTGGGTGTAATTGTTATCACTATTACGTTTCAAAATCTTGACTTGTTGTACAAAATCGGTGTTTGATTTGTTTTCAAAAGTCTCGATTTTATCCGTACCCTTTGATGCTACAAATTTAACATCCTTGCTTTTCTTCTGATAACGAGCTCCTTTTGTTTCAAATTTTGATTGAGAAATGTTAGGCTTTTGAGCTCGCCTTTTTGGTTGTTTACCCTTAGAGGCAATAGGTTGTTGCTTTGTCGGTGATTTCTGTTTTCCAAATTGTTTTCTGATTTCTGATTTTGGAACAGGATCACATTGTGTTACCACAACTCCGGGAATGCTCTTTCCCAAAAATTTATTCGTGTTGTCTTCAAACACTTTATCAATCAAAGATGGATTGACATTTTTAATTGGAAAATCATTGTCCGAATAAATTTTAGCATCACCGACCAAAGTATACAACACGTTATTGCTCTTAACAGCAGACACACATGCTTTGTCATCCTTGACATTCTTCACAGGATCTATCACTTGCTTGGCAACAGGTTGCACGACAGGAGTAGGAGGATCACAAAGAATATGATTCTCAATTGGAATTTCTACTCCTTTCGTCTCATCAAGTGATTCATCCTGGTCATTCACATCTGATTCATCATCTGAAGAATCATAGTCCTCAATGGTTGGAGGACTTTGATTTGAAGCACATGATGACTTTTCTTTGTTATCAGATGAGCCCTCCGATGAATTGTCCGTTTTGAAACCTAAACCAGTTGTAACATCCTCATAATCGAGAGGTACAGATGGTTCAAAACGAGGCATATCCTCTTCATCGGGCATTTTGGTATAGTTGTGTCTCAAAGGGGGTGGACACTTCTTATATCCTATGCCTTTCTTATTTCCTTTCAGTTGTTGAACGTCAATGATGTGATCAAGCACAAATCGGGAGTTAGCACAAATCGGGAGTTAGAATAACTTTCCAACTTTTGCTTGATAGCATCATGCTCGCATTTGGCTATGGCTAGTTCCTTTTTGGTTTCCTCAACAATGTTAATATATTCGTTAATGCTCACTTGTTTATGATAAACGACTTTGTTTACTTCGGAAACACTTTTCTTTAAAGTTTCAATTACAGATTTAAATTCCTTTTCATTTCGAACTAAAGCCATGTTCGCTTCTTTGCACTTAGATAGTTCAATAACCAAACTTTGATTATGACTATGAAGCTTTTCGGATTCAAGCTTCATATCTGCACAAGATTTACAAACACTAGGAGCAGGAGTTTCAGAATTTACCTGACTTGAAGAGGCTGAGACATTTGCCATAAAGGCAGTATGAAAAGAAAGAGATCCGTCTTCAGAGAAGAACTTCTCCATTTCCTTAGATGCCGCAACAACCTTCTTGATCAGAAATGATCTCTGACATTTTAACTCCTCAGCTTCATTTAACAAGTCTTCAACATCAGAACTTGCTTCTTCCTTCACATCAGAATCAGAATGATCATCTCCCGAAATAGAACTTTCTTCATCAGAACTCCCGGTATAACCCGAACTGTCGTCACTTTCAGAAAATTCCTCCTTATGAACATGCTTGATGTGATTGATGATCTTTGCATAACAAGCTGTTCCTCCTCCTTGATCTCCTTCCCCAAACTGTACAGACCAGTCACATCCTTCATCAGCTTGAACGGTTAATGCCCGATTTGGATTTGATGGTCCAGACTGGTTCTGATTGTTATTCACTGCTACAATCCTCCTTTCACGATTCTCTTACTGGGCATTGACATTTGAAGTACTCGTCTGGTTTCTGAATGGGTTATGATTGCCTTGTTTTGTTGGTCGGGTGCACTCACGCTTGAAGTGCCCTTTCTCGCCACAATTGAAACATGTGACAGCATTTATATCAAACCCGTACTTCGTATCCTTTTTGCCTTCCAACGAAGTTCTTCCAGTTCGAGCCATGAAGTCTTTTGCCCTTCTAACTGCACTAGCAAAAGCCCATTTTATGTCCATTAACTCCATCTCATCCTTGTCGATCTGTTGATAATCTTCATTGGTCATATTAATGTTTCCAATATGGCCTGCGACCAAACCGCAGTAAGCACTGACCATCGTATTGATGAGTTCCATATGCTCCTTTGCTACTTCAATGCTAACTTGTGAAAGGTTTGAAGTGTCGACTCGGACCGTGTTAGGGTTTTGAGGTGGAGGATTGTTGGTATAATGAGCTTGTTGTTGTGGTTGGACTTGTGGTTGGGATGGAACAGGAATGTAAGCCCTCGGATCGAATTGAGGTTGAGCAGGATTAACTTGAGGTGGAGGTTGAGGTGTTGGAATATAAGCCCTTGGATCGAAAGCCGGAGTAGGAGCTGACTGAGGAAACGGAAAGGAACTTATATTGGACACAAATGCCGTTTGCAATTTTGGTTGCTGAGCTGCACTGGATCTGGCCAAAGAGTCGAAACCTGGAAGGTACATTTCTGTATTTTGAGGAGCAGGAACTCGTTTAGCTTTCCGGATTTCTTCATCATTCTTGTGTTCCAGCTTCTGAATGAACTCATAGATGTTGACTGTATCTAGAGTACCCGTATGCTTCAACAGCTCAATAAACGAACTCCACTTTGGAGGTAAAGCATCAGCAAACCTAGCCACCATTTCCTGTTGAGTTGCCAAAACCCCATAAGCAAACATTTCACTAATCAAGTGATAAAAACGTGTAGTCATATCATTTAGGGTTTCATTTTCCAAAAACTGAAATGATTCAAACTCTTTCTTTAACAGATCATGGCGAGACTTTCGAGTAGCTGCATTGCCTTCTCCTCTCGCTACCAAGGCATCCCATAATGTTTTCGTGTCTTTGCAGTAAGAGAACTGATGATAGATTTCTTTGTTGAGTGCTTGTGTAAGGATAGCAAACGCCTTTTTCTCTAAGTCATAGGCTTTCTTGTCATCTTCAAGCATATTAGCATAACCTGCTGAACTGGATGCTGCTACTTCGAGATTAGGGTTGAATGCATTAATGAAACATGTCCAAAGTTCGGTGCTTTGTCCTTGAACATATGTGTGAAAGCGGCTTTTCCATGATGGAAAATCGTTCATGTGATTCAGCTTTGGTGGGCGATTGTTGCTGCCAGTTTCACTTTCACTAAGCAGAATATTTTGAATACTTTGGTTCTGATTGGATACCAACGCCCATTGACTTGCACTGATAGCTGGTTGAGGAAACATACTTCTTGCCCACGCGGCTGCGGAAGTTTGATCTTGACCGGGTTGTGGGTCCGTACTCCAGTCCCACGGACTTGGGCAACTCATCTTTGATGTATACAAGTAGAATACCTGATCAAACACTTGAAAACACAATGTTATGATAGATTTGCAAACCTTCTGTTGAAAAATGACAACACACACGACGAAACACTTTCTACGAAACAGATTTTGTTTTGACGAAACGAAAGATGACGAAATGGATTCTGTTTCGTGGAAGAATTATGGCGAAATAGATTTCTAATTCGTCGGAGGGACCTTTGGCGAAACAACTTTTGATTCGTCGAAGGGATCTATGGCGAAACACTTTTCCGTTTCGTCGAAGAGACCTTTGGCGAAACACTTTTTGTTTCGTTGAAATCTGATTCGTCGATAATTTGATTCGTTGATGTCTGTTACGTCAAAAGGTTGTCAGAAGGTTGGTAAAGTAGGTGAATTGTTTATACCCAGCCTGTCAACTCACACACGACTTTTCTCTTTAACCCATGCTTTCTCACCAACTTAAGGTATGGTGGATAAAAGATTTAACCTTTACAATTTTCAATGCAACAAACAACCTTATCTGTTTGTAAAATAGAGATCAAAAAGTGCAATTTGTCAAGAACAGTTTGAATATTGTTTGAAGTTATGAAGAACACAAGAACAAACCGGCAAACTTACAACTTTCTGAACACAACTTTTTGGCTAAAATTTTCAACAAAAAACAACTGTTAATGTGTAAACACTTAAACAAGCAAGGTTTATCGGTAAAATTTTTAGCAAACCAACAACATCCACTGATTTTTAAAGTCCTTTTTCCAGAAAATACTAAGTTTTAAGAACAAATTTTCTGAGGAAAAAAAAACATACAAACACTTGTTATAACAACCGAACTATGTTTGATTTTAAACAAGGATAAGAGCCTAGAGCTCTGATACCACTTGTAGGTCCCGAAATCGGAGGATCGATTTACACAACCAAACCCTTGTTTATAACAAACAAAGTTAAGTGTGCGGAATCCACTTAACTAAGCCAAACCAAACATAGAACGAAGTAAGAACAGTGGTTTAACCAAAGAAACACAATCGTTTGATTAAACAGGATGAGAAGCAACTGATACAAACACAGTTTACACAAAGTGACCTTCAGGGTATTCTCTCATCTCTATTTCACACAGAAACAGAGAGGGGTATTTATACTAGACACAGACACAAGACATGACGAAACGCATAAAGGCATGACGAAACACTAAAGTCGACGAAACACATTCTGTTTCGTCGACATACATATTAAACCAATTCTGTTTCGTCTAGTGTAGTAGAAGCCCAATCCAAGTCAAAGGCCCAACTCTAGTCAAAGGCCCATTTGTGAAGAAACGGCCCAGACTTTGTTTCTGTTATAAGACTTTCATCATTTCAACATATGAGACAAACTTGTGACATCACCATGACATCACAATGATGATGTCATGGTGAGGTGTAAACGGGAAAGGCTTGCGGCGTTCCGTGCCTCGCGTGTCGAACTCTGGGGCGCACGGCGGAGGAATGTCGTGACGTCGGGCTTGAGCCGGACCTAACCGAGTCGACCCGAACCGAATCGAACCGAGTCGAGTCGCGTCCACATAAAGTGTACCAACACATAACAAGCTCTACTCTTGTTATCGCCCATAGTACTGTAAATTTTTTTATCATGTTCAACTTCTCTAATTTAAGAAAGAGCATAATCTCAAAAGAAGAAGATATATATTAAATTGAGTTAATAGCCAAAATGGTCCCTGAGGTTTGCTCAGTTTTGCCATTTTAGTCCAAATCCCAAATTTCTTAAATCTGGGTCCCTGAGGTTTGCATTTTTTTTGCCATTTTAGTCCAAATTTCAAAAAAGTCAATTTTTTTCAATTTTTCTGCTGGAATTTGTCTTTATCCTTATTTCAGCCAAGGGTAAATTTGTCATTTGGCTATTAACTCTTTTATATTATATATAACAATTAAATCATCATCATCTTCTCAAAGCAGATCAACTCTCTCTCTCTCTCAAAGCACCCTCTGTCTCTCTCTCTTCACCACCACCGCCACCTCCTCCCCTTCTCACCACCGCCACCACTACCTCCTCACCACAGCCGCCACCACCACCTCCTTCTCACCGCGACCTATCCTCCGCCATCGCCATCACCGTTCTCCGCCTCGATCGCCTCAAAGTGCACGCCGCTCCGGTATCAGTCGATATCGAGCCAGGTGTTCGAATCAAAGTTCGTAATCCAGATGTTTAGTCGCTCGATTATCGTCGCTCAATGTTTTGGTTGAGTATAGAGGTGAACAGCTAGGGTTTGTTAGTGGTAGTCTTGGAATTCTGTTGTTTAATTTTTCGATTAAGGTATGAATACTGTTTCCTTGGTGCAGTGGGGTGGGGTGGGGTGGTGCAGGTCAGGGGTTCGGTGGTGGTGGCGGTTTGAAGACGAGAGTTGTGTGGACGGAGTTCTGTGAGTAAACTGCCATTTTGGGGGTGGCCGGAGTTCTGGTGGTGGTCATAGTTGCAGGTGTTGATGTTCAGTTGTTTGAGACGATGATGATGATTCAGTTGTTTGATGATCTACTTTGAGAGAGGTGATCTGGGTTCTTGATCTGGGTTTGTAATTAGCTGTTTGTTAATAACTCATAAAGAGGCGATGATGATTTTTTCGTTGTCTGAGTGAATCGAGTGAAGCTTTGAGACTTACCGTATCTTGGCGGGGTAATATCCGGCTGTTGAAGCAGCCGCGATGTTTGCAGCCATGGCGGTTGGTTCCTCTTTGTTTTGATTATTATTAACAGATCTGAGCCTCCTAATTCTTCTTTTTCATATTTTCGTTTTTACTTTTATCAAGGGTTTTGACTTGATATTTTCAGGGTTAATTAGTGTTGTTGATTCGTTATAGTTGCAGGTGTTTATGTTCAGTTGTAATTAGCTGAACTGGGTTTTGTAATTAGCTGTTTGATCTGGGTTTTGTAATTAGCTGTTTGATCTGGGTTCTTGATCTGGGTTTTGTAATTAGCTGTTTGATGATCTGCTTTGAGAAGATGATGATGATTCAGTTGTTATATATAATTTAAAAACACAAAAATAATAGAAAAACAAAAATGAGTTTCCTGGCGAGCAAAAGAGAAAATGATAGTACATCAGTGGTCTGTCCAAACCTCTTTAAACCTAAACTGAAAAACGATAAGCAACTCTATATAAGATGTATCGGTAGGCTCACAATCATTTTAGAGTGTGCAGGGTGATATAAATCTTAAATCGACTGAACACCAGGTGGGAACCATTCATTGGCATATGATCTTAGTACCGAAATTTCGTTTGAGAGATTGCCGAGGTTCTGAGATATTCGGTCTTTATGCTGCTTATCATCTGGGTATCATGGTTGTATCTTTTACCGAAAAATAACGGGGACGCAAGTCTAGATCTTCCATGATACCATACATACGTGTACATATTGCATACGACCTCAATAAGTGATCAACAATCACATGTCCACAAAATAAGTGATAATATATCACATTTATCCGGGAGTCAAGTTCGTCTCTCTGCTGTACGAAAGTACTGACCTGTTCACGGACTTGCTCCTGTGCCCTCATGCATATGAAAATCAAGTTCCTCATCAATAAGTGATTCTATCACATAGGGCTTGTTTTCAATTCAAAATAAGTGAGTTTCTCACATCATATACGGTCAAACAGATGATAATCGGTATACTCACCGGTAAGATGAACCCTCGTGCATACCTTGATACGGGAATGTGTCCTGATGTGGATGAACACCGGTCGGTAAGTATAAATCATATCTTAACGTATCCCCTCGCCATGATTACATCTGATAAGTTGAGCTTATGTGGACAACAATACCGATAATTGTTATAGGATGCTTATCTTAATGTTAACTAAAAGAACAACAAGAGCGTTTTGGCATGACCGTACACTGATATGATTCTCTTACCCTCGAAACTCACAAAAAGAATGTCTGTAAATATTTATTTAATGCTTTCAGTTTCTGCATCTCTGTATATATTTATTTACTGCTTTCTGTCTTTACGTTTCAAATATTCAAAAATTCCAAAAAGATTTTAGGTGTGTTTTAATATAAACTTTATAAAAGCCAAAAAGATTTTACTTCTATCTTATTTTCGATTATACGATGTTGGATCTCAAGTCTTCATTACCTGAAACCTGAACGAAAACCAAATTGACTAAATCTTCATAAACGGTCAAAATTTGCAAGTTTTGAAAGTTAAAATCTAAAATTGACAAATCTGTTAAACTTTCAAACTGTCGGACGGTGTTTGATTGTAACATGGTCACATGTGTATCATTTGTTTAAATGTTAACTATATTCCAAGCAGTTGTTCTCATTACGCGTTTAGCTTTCTTGCATGTGCAGATGCTAAAGGCAAGGAGAACATGTTCGATGATAAGCTTCGGAATGAAGACACGACGTGAAGGCACTCAAAAGATAAAGATGATCGAGTTGCCGCTGACCATCATCAACACCACAAGGATCTCAAGTACTGAAGATCAAGTCATTCACGAGCATAACTCGAGGGGGAGCTTATGTTAAGGGGGAGTTTGTCAACACACTTCCTACATGAAACGGGGAGTTTGTTGATACACTTTCTGCTTTCAACACGTGAAGACTTTGAATATCCTCCGACATAGAAGACAAGAAAGGCGAATCTCGCGAGTAGCGTCCAAGGGGGAGTTTGTTGATACATATTTGTGGACGCGACTCGACGCGACGTGATTCGGTTAATAACACGGCATTCCTCCGTCGTGTATAAGAAGATCTCAAGCGAGCCTGAAGACGTAAAGGACTTGAACTAGTCCATGGGCTGAACACTCTTGAGGAAACAACACTTGGGCTTATAACAAGTTGGCAAAACACAAGTTTGGGCCTCAACATTTGGGCAAAAGGCCAAAGTCTACGAAACAAAAGGGATGTCGACGAAACATATCAGTTTCGTCGACCAAGTCCTGTTTCGTCGCTTGTCTTGTTGTTTCGCCAAGCCAGTTTGTCTCGTAGTGTCTGTGGGTATAAATAGAGTTCATTATGTCTGTTTTATGTGTGGAACATAGATGAGAACACAGGAGACAAGTGAGAGCACACACACACACGAGAGTTTTGAGAGAGTTTGCAAAATACATTTGTAAACATTGCTTTGTAACTGAACCTTTCATACGTATTAATACAGAGGTGTTAATCGGTGAATATTGTGTGTCGTGTATTTGCGTGTTCTATCTCGGTTTGCTTTCCCGGTTGGATTCCGCACAACCGGGTTGGTTTGTACACAAGGATTAGGCGACTAGATCCTCCCCTAGCCGGACCTACAAACCTTAATCAAATTTTAAATACCTCCGCCGAGCACCACCGTCGCCACCTCTGCTGCCGCCAACACTTCCTCGTCGTCACCCTCACCGTTGTCGTCAAATGCACTACCACCACTATGGACACCTACCTGCCGCTAGCTGGCTCCACCTCCACTCTTCGGCAAAGGTGACATTTACCATACTTTTTTTTACTTATACCGACTCATTTAAAACCAAATCAGTTTTTGTTTAAAACCACTTTTGACCCAAACCAAATCAGTACCTTTTTTTTAAATGAACCTTTCGACCCGAACCAAAATTGATACTTTTTAAAGCGACCCGTTTTATCACAAACTCAAAAAACCCATTGCAACCAAATCAGTACTTATTTTTAAATGCATCTTTCGACCCGAACCAAAATTGATACTTTTTTAAAGAGACCCATTTTATCACAAACTCATTTAGTTCAAAACCCATTCCACCCAAACTCATTTTGACCCGACCCGCCCATTTTGCCCAAAAAAAATCTCAACCAACTTTGTAAAAATCCAAACACAAGCCGTTTTGATACTTTTTGTTGGTACATACATCTGTCGACTTCGTCTTATATCGAGTCTCTGGTATGTTGCAGTTCGGATCTAGCATGAGGTCATCATCATTGATGATGACATCACTTATATGACATCACATAGTGACATCAGCACATGAAATATGGAATTTGAAGTCAACCGTTTGAAGATGCTAGTTTGTATTAGGTGACCGTTTGAATGTAAAGTTTGAAAGGGTTCCGTTTGAAAGTGTTGTATCATTTTCAAACGGAAGGGTCTGCCCCTATAAATACCCTTATGTCTAATTCATTTGTAACTTTTCCGGCCAAAGCAACGAAGTGCTGCCGAAGTGTTGTCAGGTTGTAAACGTCTTCTAAATCAATCATACAACAGTTTAAAGCGTGAATCTAGCTGAATTGAACTTAGTTTCTTTGTTTCCGCCTCTGAAACTAAAATAAACTCTTTTGAACGACTCATTCGGGTCCAAAACGATCCTACAAGTGGTATCAGAGCTCAGGAGGAAGAGTTAATACCAATTCAGCCACAAATTTCTGTTTCTACACCTTTCTTTTCGAAAATTACAAGTTTTCACGGTTAAAATCGGCTGAAACTTTCACAATATGTGCGTAATTGTGTTTTGACAAACCCTTGAGAATATCAATTCAAAATTCGAAGTTTAACCGGTAAAAAAGGACTGAAATATGGGTTCTGTTTGAACGAAGCATAGGTGTTCCGTTTGAAAATTGCCATCCCGTTTGAAAATGCATACCCTTCTGTTTGAAATTTGATCCTATCATTTGAAAACAGGACTGTTACGTTTGAAACTGGTGTTCTGTTTGAACATATCGTTTGAAATTGATCACTACTGTTTGAAAGTGTACCGTTTGAAAATGTCCGTTTGAAAGCCACACTTTGTTTGAGAGTTCACGTTTGAACTTATCGTTTGAAATATATCGCACCGTTTGAAAGTGATTGAAGCTTCATGTGATAATTGTTTTTATCTGATCAAATGTGTCAGGTTCATGTGATTATCTCAGCCAAATAGGAATGATCATGTGATTTGTTGTCAGTAATTGGAAAAGAATATCACGTGTTAGAGTGTCAGTTGATAACGTGTGTGAACATCTAATACTTGCATGTGATTCTTATAATCTGGATTTGTGCAACTTTAAAGACAATAGCATGTGATATAGTAATTCATAAATTCATGTGATATGTCAGATTCAATTAATCAGTTGTTGGTTTAGTGGATATATGAAAGTTGTCGGCAAGTTTAAAAAAAAAAAAAAAAATTCAAAGTATGCATGTGAATTTTTGGTCAAGTCAAAAAGGTAGCATGTGATGTTGTCGACATAGTTAAAGTTTGGTCAAATGAGAATTTAGAGGTTTGGTACATGTGAATTGTGATTTAATTGAGATAGTGGTGTGCATGTGATAAACTGATTGTAATCATTTCATTCACGTGATCAGTATTATTGTTTTTGAATCGTAAAAGGCATGTGATGTTATATAAAGTGTTTGTCGATTAAGTGGGATTTTGGTCAAATGGAATTGTTTTGGCATTAAGTGTTGTCAGGTTTGGAGTTCAGTCGGTTCGCACGTTTCGATTAGTTGTTTTGTCAGTCAAGTTGCGTATTAAAGTCATCAATTCGCTTGAGAATTCGTTCGGTTCGGAGTTCAAAGGTGTCATAAAGTCAATTTTGTATCAAAGGTTCATCAGGTTAATTGAATTTGATCCGGGTCATTCAGTCAGTTGGTCATTCGGTCCGCACAGTTGGTTATTCAGTCTGCACAGTTGATCGTTCAGTCTGCACAGAAAATCATCAGTTCGAGTACCAGTTTCTTTCAGATAATTGATAAAAGTTTAAAACTGATTGTGTGTTTGTTTGTTGTTGTCAGGTATTTTCACAAGGTGATACAGTTCAGTTGAAAAACCGAAACATGGACGAAGATTTTTACAACGCATTCGCTACTCCGGTTTCCTCAATCACTGTTGCACAGAACACAATGCTCGAAAACGAAACTGGAACGATGCAAAAACCGCCCAAACTAATGAACATCGAAGAATATAAGGGTTGGGAAGGTCGTTTCGAGAATTGGGTACAAGCTAACTACTTAGATGCTTGGGAATGTGTCGAGACAAAATATGTTCGACCGATGAATGATGATGAAGAAGTGGTTCCGATTAAAGATCTGAGTGCCGATGCTAGAAAGAAGTACAAAGATGAGAAAATGATGCTGAGTTTATTGCAACAAGCTGTGAAAGAAGATATTTTGGTTCTATTGCAACATAATGGAACTTCCTACTCGATTTGGAAAACTTTAAGGTCAAAGTTTCGTGGTAGTGAAGAAATGGTCAAAAGCAAGAAATCACTTCTAAAGAAAGAATTTGATCTGTTTCGCGGATTAAAGAATGAAAGTACAAGAGAGATTATCGAAAGATACTGCAATTTGCTTGCTAACATGAAGAGATTGAGTATTGAGAAAAACAATGAAGAGTTGATCGAAAAACTTGCTGATGCTTTGCCATACGAGACTTGGGGAACATATCTCATGATGCTTAGAAACAAGAAAGGTTTTAGCAATTTGACACTCAGCAAGTTCATTGAGAAGTTGGAAGCTCAAGAAATGGAGCAACGAAAGATTTCAATGGTGAACAAGATATTGGGTTGTATTATAAAGCAGGAGTGAATGAAAAGTCTTCAAATCTATCTCCGAAAATAGAAACTGCTTACAATGTCAAGAATTCTCCTGGAAGTTCATCATCAGGATCAAACAGCAAAACAAGTTTTACATCATTTCCATCATTTGATCCAAATGTATCAACAACAAGAAATGGCAAAAAGATTCAATGCAACATTGTGTTGAACATTGAAAATGATCAGGAATTTTCTGAAGAGTTAGCAAAAAGTCATATGTCTTTATTGGGAACTGTTCTTGAATCTTATGGTAGTTTTGTTGCAGGTCGAATTGGGAATCCAATGTTGACAAAAGAAGATTATGACCAGATCGATGCTGAAGAGATGGAGCTGATGGACATAAAATGGTGTTTGGCCAGCGTGTTGAGGAGAGCTGAGAAATTCAAGCAAATCACTGGAAGAGATGATCTTCGTGAGGCTGGTACTTCTACTTTAGATTTTGACAAATCTAAAGTCACTTGTTTTCATTGCAGGGAGAAAGGTCACTTCAAGAGGGAGTGCAAAAATCGCGAACCAAGTGGAGCTCATAATCCTTTTAACAACAACAATGATTACTACCGAAAAGCCATCTACCATCAAGTTGCTCAACAACCGTCTCAACAACATCAACATCAAGCACAAACTGCACATGGAATGCAAATTATTGAAGACTCTGGAAAGAGAGCTTGTGCAGTGAATCAAGATTCTTTAAGGAGAGTAAATGGTAGTGCCTTGATAATAGATCAAGATGACAAAAAGTTACCTAAGGGTTTTAGCTGGGAGAATTTTACTTGGGATAACTATATTCCTGATCAAGCTAAAGCTCACACAGCTTTTGTAGCTCGAGTTGAAGAGGACAGTGATGATGATACTGAATATTGGAAGAGAAAATTCGAAGCTGATATGAAACTGATTGCTGAAAGTGATAGTGAAGATGAAAAGGTTAAAAAGAAGAAGAAAAAGGTAAAAACACCAGTTAGCAGTGATGATGAAGAAATTCCAGTGATCAAAAGGAAAGTAAAGGTTGAAGTTCCAAAATTCAAAGTTGATGAAGAAGTTGATGCAAAGAAGATTCCAGTGAAGTGTGAAAACTGTGAAGCTGTGAAGAAGCAGAACAGTACATTGATCTATAACTTGAATAGTTTAAAGGAATCTTATGATGTACTGAACAAAGCAATGAACCAGTATAATCAAACAAGTGAAGAACAAGCAACAGCGATGAAAACACTTCAAGGAGCTTTTATGACAAAGCAAAAAGTGGTGAACAACTACATTGAGAAGTGTCCTGTGCTAGAACAAAAGTTGGAGTTGCAAAGAATTGAGACTGAAAGAGTGAACCGATTGTTGAAAAGTTACTCATGTACTTCTTATGTCATTGACAGGATCTATCCAACTGTTGAAGGAATGAAGGCATTTGAAGAGGATGAAGTAACTGAAGAAAAGAAGGATGATGGAAAAGTGATTGAAGAAAAGACTCCAGAAAAGACTCCAGAAAAGAAGAACAAGAAGAAGAGTGACTCAAAGAAAAAGACTGACAAGAAGGATTCTGGTAAGAAACAAGATGTCAGTTACAACAAGTGTCCACCCCCGTTAGAAAATGGATATTTGCCCAGGAATCCAAATCAGGAAAGAGTCGAAAAAGCAACAAATTTACAGTGGGAGTCGGAGTCGTTAGTAAATTTGCCAGAAAATATTGATGTCGTGTTTACATCATCTGACACTGATCACGAGTCCGAGTTAATAAAGAAAGTCGTCGATCAGGTGTTGGATAAAGATGAAACTGAGGAGTCAAAGTTGGAGTCAAACTCAGAGTCAAAGTCAGTGTCAGAGTCAATGGCTGGTTTTGAAAGTTCGAGTTCGACAGTCAACAATCAAAAATCTTCGGTTAAAAGAGTTTACAATAAAGAATTCCTGTTATCAAAATCTAATTTGAATGACGAAACGTTTAAAGTTGCATATACTTTGAATGATTCCGACAAATTATATTCTGATGAGGAATTTCCAATAAGAGGTGTCAAAACTGAATTGATAAAAAAGGTTTTCAAACTTACAGGAATTAATATTTCTGAAATAAAAGATTTAAATCTTAAAGGTAAACCTTACACCTCAAGAGTACAACAAAGATTAAACAAGAAAAAAGGTTACAGTTCTGGTTCTGGTTTTCAAAAGAAACCAAATCCTAACCGTAATTTCAAAAAGAAAGGTCTTGGATTTATTCCAACAGAAAAACAGAAAAATGAAAAATATGTTCGTGATTTTAAATCAAAGATGAAATTTGTTTCAGGTACTTCATCAGAAGAAGAAGAAAAGAAAGAATTCTGGAGACAATCGAACAAAGAATTTCTTGTAAAGAAGCAAGAAGAGATGAAAGAAACGAGAACCTGTTTCAAATGCAACAATGTTGGACATATTGCCAAAGATTGTTCAAAGGCAATACAGTCAAAACAGGGAGTTTCTCGTAACTCGAAAGACAAGAAAATTGTGTTTGAACCACTAATTGACAGAACCAAACTTTTCAAAAATTCTACTTTTGAAATTGGTGAATGTTCAAACAAGTTTTACAAGAAGAGAGCTAAATCTGACAACCAGAGATGGGTTGTTAAGAAAGTTGCTGAAAGCTCTAGCGATGATTCTGATAGGTCAAAATCAGAGGAGCTATCTTCTGGCGATGAATCTGATTCCACAAAATCAGAGGAGCCACAGGTTGAGGTAAAAAGTGATAAATCAGTTCTGAATGTGGATGATGAAAATTTTCCATCACTTCGGGCTGAAAATTATAAAAAGAAAATTGGTAAAGTTGAGATATCAAATCAATTTTATGATGACAAAAAGGATTTCGATGTTGTGAAAGTCTTTAACTCCAAAGTTCATCATATTTTTGGTAAAATGATTGACAGGAAGGTCAAAGGAACAAAGGAGTTTTATGAGAAAAAGATGCAGAAGGAGAAAACTGAACCATCCTTAGTTCGTGACTGGGATGGTTCATACTATGAACAATGAGTCTGTGGACTTGCCGGAGATCCCAAGTTGGTAATCGTGGATCAGGAATCGGCATCTTTCTGTGTATTTGATTGTGTTTTTTGTACAAGTGGTAAATCAGGGACATTAATTTGTACTTGATTTTCTACAAATGGTTGAAGACAAAATGATGAACCATATCCTCAACTTTACAAGTGGTAAAATCAAACTTATTTTCCGGAAAAACCATTTGATTAAAACAAACTTAAGTGTTTTGAAATCTAAATGGGAAAATAGTTTGAGGGGGAGTTCTGATTGTTTATGCCAAGTGAATGGCGAATTGAAGCAATTCGATATCGGTTGTCAATTTTATTGTATAGTTTGTTTTCAAATTTCCTAAAATGTGTTTGCATTTTAGGGGGAGTAAGAAATTTTAGAAAATCCAAAAACATTTGAAAATTTGAAAAATTCAAAAACATGATAAAATCAAAAATGAGTTTTTGTTGCATAAAAGAGGAAATGATACTACATCAGTGGACGATCACAGCATGCTAAAGAATTGGAAATTAAAAATGTGATAAACGGTCTTACTGATGATGTGCCAGTAGATTTTTTCACATTTAGTAGATTGTGACGAGTTATAAACCTAAATTTCAAACTTGCTTATATCGTGGGGATACATCTCTCGGATATATGGGGAACCCCCGAAATCTCGTTTGAAAGGTCTCATATTCTGATATACTAGGTCTTTATACTCAATGATGTCTGGGGTATTATTCCGGGACTTCTGCTGAACGGTGGTTCTGACCTAGTCCTCGAATAATACTTTTCGCAAATGCTTGAAACATAGCATCACCCTCAGCATATATGATAAGACAATAAAATTGCTTAGCAATGCTGTTGTAAAAAATATCCTCTAAAGGGGACACACCCAAAAGTTGAGTCATGATCTCTCTGCTGAACGGTAGTTCTGACCTGAGCTCTCATGATTCTTCATAATTTATTGACCCCTTACAGATATCATTTGTGTCATAATTACCTGTAAGACTGAATATTGGGATCTGGATACGGGAGTATATTCTGAGGTGGGACACGCGATTGAGTTTAAGTGCTTAAAACATTAATATCGTATCTCGAAGCAATTGAACTTTGTGTGAAAATTTAGGTGGACCAGTATACTGACAATCTAAGTGAATCGTTTAGAACTTAAAATGAAATGAAGCTTAACGGTGTTGGTGATTTGTCTCAGAAACTGATATGATCCTCTTGCACAAACTCACAAAAATATTGTATGTAAATATTTCTTTACTGCATTTCTTTTTATTGAAAAATAAAAAAAAAAAATTTTAGTGTGTTTTAGCATAAATTTTGAAAAATTCAAAAAGATTTTCGACAACTGGTGTTGGAGAGCTAATTTTCAAAATTCCGAGTGCTAAACGTGACGAACAGGTTTGTGAGAGTGTGTTGTTTTGAAAATGAAAATGATATTCTTGCATGTGGTTCATCAGAGACTATAAATGTTGAATCATTTTAAAATTTGTTCTACAAGTGGTTATCAGAAAATTTATTTTTGGGTAGAGAATGTGCAGGTTATTTGAATGACGGAGAGTTAGGTTCTGATACCTGAGGATTGTGTGATTTCAACAAGCCAGACTGCGATCCCAGCATATCAAAAGGGGAGTCTGAAGATATCTGAGTAGAGATTGATTGTGAGGAGTCTGTTGATATTGAAGAAGAGAAGAGAGGAGATTTGAGGATACTTACAGCGTCAGATACTTCAAAGAGTTCGAGAAGACTGATAAAGACTGAAGATGTTGAAGACTCGACACTCAAGACTCGTCAACATCTGAGGGGGAGTCTGTTGGTACATACATCTGTCGACTTCGTCTTATATCGAGTCTCTGGTATGTTGCAGTTCGGATCTAGCATGAGGTCATCATCATTGATGATGACATCACTTATATGACATCACATAGTGACATCAGCACATGAAATATGGAATTTGAAGTCAACCGTTTGAAGATGCTAGTTTGTATTAGGTGACCGTTTGAAAGTGTTGTATCATTTTCAAACGGAAGGGTCTGCCCCTATAAATACCCTTATGTCTAATTCATTTGTAACTTTTCCGGCCAAAGCAACGAAGTGCTGCCGAAGTGTTGTCAGGTTGTAAACGTCTTCTAAATCAATCATACAACAGTTTAAACCGTGAATCTAGCTGAATTGAACTTAGTTTCTTTGTTTCCGCCTCTGAAACTAAAATAAACTCTTCTGAACGACTCATTCGGGTCCAAAACGATCCTACACTTTTAAAGAAACCCGTTTTAACACAAACTCATTTTGCTCAAAGCCTATTTTCACCCAAACTCATTTTGACCTGACTCGCCCGTTAACCCAAAAAAAAAAATCTCAACCAACTTTGTAAAAACCTAAACACAAGCCATAAATCTGCAACCAGCTTTAAGAGAAGAAGGTGACTAATTCCAGCTTTTAAAAAGTATTTTTTTTTTTGAGTTAATAGCCAAAATGGGCCCTGAGGTTTGCTCACTTTTGCCACTTTAGTCCAAAACCCAAATTTTTTACATCTGGGTCCCCGAGGTTTGCATTTTATTGCCATTTTAGTCCAAAAATGAAATCTGGTAAGATTTCTCAAAAAAAAACCTCAAGTTTTGTCCTTTTGCACAGGGGTAAAATGGTCATTTTCATTTTATTATATTGTAATCGTTTAAATTAAATTATCTTATCGTATTGCGTCGTAACGTATCGTATTGCATCATATCGTATCGTATAGTGTATAGTATATAAGTCTCGTATAGAGGCCTATACGGGTGTTATTGTATAGTATCGTATCGTATCGTTTCGTATCGTATAGTGTAGTATAAGTCTCGTATAGGTTTCCTATAGGTCTTGTATATGCATATAGGATTAGACGGGACCTAAACCACACCTATACGATACGATATTACACTTATAGGCTTATACGAGGTCAATACATGACCTATACGACGCTATACGACACGATATCACACTTATAGGCTTATACGAGGTCAATACGTGACCTATACGACGCTATACGATACGATATCACACTTATTGGCTTATACGAGGTCAATACGTGACCTATACGACGCTATACGATACAATATCACACTTATAGGCTTATACGAGGTCAATACGTGACCTATACTACGTTATACGATACGATATCACACTTATAGGCTTATACGAGTTCAATACATGACCTATACGACGCTATATGATTCGGTATCATACTTTTAGGCTTAACGAGGTCAATACGTGACCTATACGACGCTATACGACACGATATCACACTTATAGGCTTATACGAGGTCAATACGGGACCTAATATTTGTATTATTTTTAATTCTTATAATTCGTTAAATTTTTATTATTTTTAATAATATTGTTTTTTAAAAAAATAAACATGGAAATACCCCAAAATACACACAATTAATTTACTTTTTTTGTATAAATAAAAAAAGGAATACACAATAAAAAAAATACAAAAATGGAGCTTTATATACGCTCCTTAGAGGTCCCTACGCAGCGTATGATACAAAAATGACACAACTACCCTTGTATTTGGCTTCGTATAGCCTCAACACAAGGGTATAAAAGACATTTTCAGACCTTTATACACGCTCCTTAGAGGTCTATACGCAGCGTATATATACAATAAGGGTTAAAAAGATAATTTAACCACATGTTTGGGGTTAAAAATAAAAACTACCCTTTATATACGCTGCGTATTGACCTATACGCAGCGTATATAAAGGTCTGAAAAATGTCTTTTATACCCTTGTGTTGAGGCTATACGAAGCCAAATACAAGGGTAGTTGTGTCATTTTTGTCTCATACACTGCGTAGGGACCTCTAAGGAGCGTATATAAAGCTCCATTTTTGTATTTTTTTATTGTGTATTCCTTTGCTTATTTATAAAAAAAGGAAATTATTTATAAAAAACAATATTATTGGTAAATAATACAAATATAAATTATAAAAATAAAAAATTATATAAATATTATGAATTATAAAAATTAAAAAAGAAAATTATTTTAGAAAAAAACAATATTATTGGTAAATAATAGAAATATATTGTTTTGTTATCGTTTAAATTAAATTATTGTATTCCTTTGTTTATTTATAAAAAAAAAGAAAATTATTTATAAAAAAACAATATTATTCGTAAATAATACAAATATATTATTTTGTTATCGTTTAAATTAAATTATCTTATCGTATTGTATTGCATCGTATCGTAACGTATTGCATCATATCGTATCGTATCGTATAGTGTATAGTATATAAGTCTCGTATAGAGGCCTATACAGGTGTTATCGTATCGTATCGTATAGTATAGTGTAGTATAAGTCTCGTATAGGTTTCCTATAGGTCTTGTATATGCATATAGGATTAGACGGGACCTAAACCACACCTATACGATACGATATCACACTTATAGGCTTATACGAGGTCAATACGTGACCTATACGACGCTATACGACACGATATCACACTTATAGGCTTATACGAGGTCAATACGTGACCTATACGACGCTATACGATACGATATCACACTTATAGGCTTATACGAGGTCAATACGTGACCTATACGACGCTATACGATACGATATCACACTTATAGGCTTATACGAGGTCAATACGTGACCTATACTACGTTATACGATACGATATCACACTTATAGGCTTGCATTTTTATCAGCTACAATTACTGTTGTAATTAAGAACACAAGGCGTAACATGAGAAATAATAGCCTATCAAGTTAGACAAGGGGTGACTGCCTGATAAGCCACAACAAGGTGTTATAACTTTCTATATAGAGCATTAGAGCAGTTTTTTTAAGATAATCTCAATCAGCATTACCAATGAAAATCTAATCAGTATTACCAAGTATTACCAATGGAGTACTAAGGATATCTATATCAGTGTTAACAATGGAGTACTAAAGGATGCTCCCATTGGTAAGCTTCGATCCCCACCAATACCAAACTAACGATATTTTGAAATACAGAGCAATTCTTTTAGGATATCAATTCCTTTGGTTAGTTCCTTCTGAAATCCCCTGGTTAATAATTGACCGTCGGTCATACCCATTTGTGTGTCTAATACAGGTTGAGACGTTGAGTGACTAGTGGAACAATTAGAAAACTTGGTTACTTACCCCTTCAATTTTCATTAACTTGTCATTTATTTTTATATGTAAATATTTTATAAATACTCAAACAAAAAACAAAATGCAAACAATACATCATTGAACTTTTAGGTAAAATGATACACATACACAAAATAATATGATAAGTTTGTTTGAATTTAATATTGGCATTATAACCTAATTAGTGTATGTATATATATTAAACTATATAAGTATGTTTATGTATAAAGTCTAAGGGTAACTTTGTAAATAATAAGGATGGTGTTGTTTAGGAGGCAACGGTACGGTTTTGGTTGGTGTATAACCACCAAACCAACACCTATAAATACATTTAATGTAATGAATTGTATGTGATTTAGTGTGTATATCAAAACTCTCTGCATATAGAATGCAAGTGTGTTGATGCAGATTTTGTGTCTGATGCTTGTCGAATAGATTAGTTTTATTTTACGCTGAATTTGTAATAGTTAGTGAAACGGTCTATCGAATGTGTATAGACCCGCTCGTTTGAAGTGGTCAAACGAGAGGGTTATTCGGTTGACCGTGTGTGTTTGCAAGACAAGGGGTGTGACTATAAATAGAAAACCCTTGCCATTTGAAACGCTTGGAGATTTTAGGAGGTTTGAGACCTCACTAGGGAGAGATCACCACTTGGTCTCTCCCTGGATGTATACTCCTTTGGTATTAGTTCGGTTATCTTGTAATCGGGCCGATTTGTAATGTTATACTACTGGATTAATACAAAGAAGTTGTTTGTTTATCTCTAATCTTTCCCGTCTTGAACCGATCTCACACGAATCACGGTTTCGGTCACGAAACTCGGTCCTACAATTGGTATCAGAGCCATGGTACCCGATTTAGTAAATCTAACAGTTTGCTAAGTCACATGTGCTCTAGATCTGTGATTTTCGTGATTTTTGTTCAAGATCTAAAAATGGTGAAATGAAGAAAAACCCAGATTCGAGAAGGAAATATACGGATCTGAGCTGAGTCGGACCATACAAAGTGTTGGGTTTTATGTTTCGCACCGAAATCAACAAGTTTTCATCATCAAATATCATGTTTTTAAGGATTTTCGTCAGATCTGCAAAGTTAACAGAGGCTGTGTTCTTGAAGAAATGGTGGCGGCTGTTAAGAAATTTTAGGGTTTCCGACGAAACCCCACTTCCCATGACGAAACGAAACCCTTCGGCGAAACAGTATTCCTGTTTCGTCGACTTCAGACATCATTCTGTTTCGTCGACCAGAGATCTGTTTCGTCGGCCAACATTAAGAAATCAGTTTCCTCGTCTCTGCTTGTTTCGTCGGAGGTCTTTAGCGGCTGAAGTTTGAATGTCTCGCTGATAATGGTCTCCGTTCAGATGTCAACTGTTCAACCATCTCCGATGTTAGCTAGAAGCGTCCAGGATAGTCATCGGAGAGTGCCGACGCTTCATCCCTGTTGTCTCGGTAACCGTGTGGCGGAAATCAGAGAATGAAATTGATGGACCGCACATGTTTAGGGTTGAAGTTTTCCGGCGAGATGAGAACCGTACCAGGTTGACGTATGCTGTTGCTGGATTATCGCAGAAACAGAATGAAGATGTTTGCTGTTAATTTGGATTTTAATGGATTCGGTTTTGATGTTTGGTTATCGCAGAAAAGAGGAGAGAGACACAATATGCCGGCATAATTGAAAGTGAAATGAATTGACTTTTGGGTAATATTGAAGATAGGGTTTGGTGCATGTTTGGTGGGCCAGCTTGTGATTTGATTATACTACTAAATGGGCCAATGACATGCACTATATAATTTGAATTAGTTTGCAACTTTGTTGGGCCAACTTCAACTTATTCAATTTCGTACGAATTTTGGAGCGCGCGGGATGATGTGGAATGATGAAAACAGATGATGATACTTTAAAAAAAAATGTGTGGGGTAGTCACGGTTACCGATGCAAACGTCAAATTTTGGTGACTTGACTACTATGGGCCAAAAACAAGAACGGTATGTTCACTTCCGCACGTCAATATTTATGATTGTTATCGGTTATTCGTAAATGTTCGAAAGCATTTTGTTTATTGTCATATTCTCGCATTTGAAAACGAACGTATGAACCTGGAACGTCAATACCGGTCCTAACGAGTTCACAAAGTCTTTGGAGGGATACAAGTCGGATCCTACGGGGTACTAGGCGAAATTTCTTTATCAACTAGAATATGCAACGAAGAAATCTTTTTGTTTATTGTCATATTCTCGCATTTGGTAACGAATGAATGAACCTAGAATGTCAATACCGGTCCTAACGAGTTCACAAAGTCTTTGGAGGGATACAAGTCGGATCCTACGGGGTACTAGGGGACGTTCTTATTCAACTAGAATATGCAAAGAAGAAAGTCGTTTTCGTGATTTTTCGGAACCGAGAACATTCAGTGAAGATTGACGACATTTCCGCTAAGTGGAGGGAATTGGTGAACATTTGACGACAGTTTCTTTGAAGTGGAGAGAATCTGTTAAGGTTTAGAGATTTTACCAAAGAAATGGGGGAATAAAAATTTTCATATGTTGAATTTTTCGGTAAATTTCTAAACGCAATCACAGGTGGTAGAGTTTGTGATTTTCTGGTGATACTAACGGTTCGGCATGGAATGTTTTGCACAGACACATATTTGAGGATTTTAATTAATTCTCCAGCCAGCGTGAAGGGTTTTGCACGGAAACATACAGGTATCTAAAGTCGACAGTTGTTTCAAAGCGCTGTTTACTGAAGACCTGGGGGAATCTTTATGAAAGCTGATAGTTCAAGGCTGAAGACCTGCAGGATTCGGTTTTGGGTTTGATGTTTCTTTGGGATTTTACAGGGATCTGGGGGTAACTCAATTCGTTGAGTTTGCAAACGATGTACTTGGTCTAGCTGACTTCCTGAGTACTGATGCTGAAGATCCGTAGTGCATTACGTGGTCAACTTCACAAAGGCGAAACAATGAGATCTGGATGTAGTTCAACTAAGCGTGCCGTTTGGTTGAGCTTGCAAGGGATACACTTGGTCTAGCTGACTTTCCTGAGTGTTGATGCTGAAGATTAAAGTGCATTGGTCGATTCCACAAAGATGGTTTTCAGAAGACAGTTCACCAGAAATCTCTATCAATGTAGTATGCTTGTATGAAATAGAGTTCTTATGACAAGATCAAGACTTGATGCAGTTCTTAAAGATTGGAACCCTTATCAAATGCCGGTTGGAGTATTGGAAGATCAGCGGAAGATCGGTCAATTAAGCCTTGTGAGGAAATTGCACAACACCCAACACGGATACGCGTACTTTAAGGGGGAAATATTATACAAGGAGCATCAAGATACTACTTACCTGGATCATCGGTCAATGGGGAATTTTGTTAACACAGAGAAGATGAATACTTGACTGAAGATCGATTGCAGTTGCATTTTCAGCATTCGACAGCAACGGACAAGGGGGAATTTGTTGATGCAGATTTTGTGTCCGATGCTTGTCGAATAGATTAGTTTTATTTTACGCTGAATTTGTAATAGTTAGTGAAACGGTCTATCGAACGTGTATAGACCCGCTCGTTTGAAGTGGTCAAACGAGAGGGTTATTCGGTTGACCGTGTGTGTTTGCAAGACAAGGGGTGTGACTATAAATAGAAAACCCTTGCCATTTGAAACACTTGGAGATTTTAGGAGGTTTGAGACCTCACTAGGGAGAGATCACCGCTTGGTCTCTCCCTGGATGTATACTCCTTTGGTATTAGTTCGGTTATCTTGTAATCGGGCCGATTTGTAATGTTATACTACTGGATTAATACAAAGAAGTTGTTTGTTTATCTCTAATCTCTCCCGTCTTGAACCGATCTCACACGAATCACGGTTTCGGTCACGAAACTCGGTCCTACAAAGTGTGTGTGTGTGTTTGTTTCACGAAGTGTGTGCTTATCGAATCCAACAAAGTTAAGTTGGATAATTTGACACATGCACATGGATTGGAAATAGTTTACCTTGACGCCCTTTCTGGATTTGAGGATATGGTCTGCCCTCTGGTTTGAACTGAAACATATCCATACAAATACAAGTGCACTATCTGGTAATCTAAAATAATTGATCTAATGCTTTGATTAGATTTTTCACTCTCTATGGGGAAACAAATAATTAAATTAAGAGAAATAAAAAGCTACATGCATTGATGCCTAGGCGATTTACAAGGAAAAGAATATTAAAGAAAAAGAAATGAGAAGAACAAGGATTAAAGTAAGCACACCTAAAAATTGTTTCAACCTACAAACACATGTTTCAAGATCCTTTTAGAACACAAAATCGTGAAGAGGTGACCTAACATGAGCAAGAAGATCATGTTAGTAACACAAGGAACAACCTGCCTCGTAAATATAACAAGGCACTACATTCCAACACCGTGAGGCATAATAAGGCAAGTCATCCTTGGCTACCAAACAAGACTCTTCTCTTCATGTAAGAACCTCTCTTCTTATTGTCTCATTGATTTCACCTGCATTAGTTCTCCGAGGAAACCGGCTATTTATAGATTTTCCTTATCATTGGTTCTTGAAATTTGGTATTGTCATCTTCCTTTTCTTATCATTTTTCCAAATTCGCCACCTTTGTAAGAATATGTCGAGTTGGTGATTAAAAGAATCCGATTCTATACGTCTATATGAAGATACCGGAACAAAATATGAAGCACAGGAATAGCATTCTTCAACGAGTGGCCAAAATATTGAACAGGAGTTGACTTCAACTGATTGATGCCTCCTCGAAAGATTAGCTGAGATGTAGCAGGGTTCCTTTTGGCTATTCAATCCAAATAAGTTTTGCTGAATACATTGTTGACTTGTGATCCTATTGAGCAGTTTCTTTTATTATTCATTGGTTGCATCCAGTCAATAGTTCAGCTTATTAAGTTGGAACCTATTGGCTTTTAAAGACAACCTGTTGCCTAAATCTTGGATTCATGTCAATAGTTCAGCTAGTTATTACATTTTGATTGTTTCCTGGACTGTTGGAATATTATTTGTATCAAACTGAGAATAGATGAAAAGCGCAGGAGAATTGAAGCAAAAACAACTCCGACTCTTTTCTTTAGTAACAAAACTCAACAAAAACAAATGAATTACATAACCCTATACTTAACATTAAACCAATCGTATTCCAACGCAAAAACAAATAAACCAAGTAAATATATTAACAAATCAATAAACATAAATTCAAACCTAATTAACAATAACTATTACTTAGAAGACATATCTTCTTGAACTTGGATATTTATTATTTCTACTTCCACTATTTTTGAATTCATTCTTTCTTCTTACAGAATTCGCCAATAGAGATTTTAATAAAACTTAAATTAATTATTTTACAAAATTTATAATTGTTACTGTAGAAATGTGACCTGAGATACGTCCCTAAGGTGGATGCTCCGACGGGAAGTAGCCTGAACTCCGATCTACAAAAGAATACATTGTTAGGACTCGTTACAGAAATGACACTACTAAAAGACAGGCCTATTTCCGATAAAGTTGTTTGTCGGAAATTGGTCGGAAAACGGCGTTACCGACCATTTTTCGACAAACTGGCTTTTCTCATAAAAATCTAGTCGGTAAAGTTTTCCGACAACATTCCGATGATGATTTCCTACATATTTCCTACAAAATTAACAATAATATAAATGTTTGGTCGGAAAATGGTTGGAAGTTTCCGACCTTTTTTTTAATTTTCGTTTTCAAGTTTTAAATGTTATTTTTCCGGTTCCCCCTTTGCGCACCATAACTATACATGAAATATTTTTTATTTTACCAACTTATATGTATTATATATATACGGACGTATGTGTATACTATCGGGATCGGTTATTTAAAACTTGCTTATATCACTATACATGTGTGTGTTTGTGTATACATTGAGACATATACATACATATAAACACATAGACACAGGTGCACACATTCTCACACAATATATACAATAATTAGAAAACAAAACTATAACAAACGTTTTTCTATTTTTTATTTATTTAAATTTTCCAACCATTATCCGGCCACGTATTTTTTCTTTTATTGTTTTTTTGGTCGGAACTTCGTCGGAACTTACCTTCAAATTTCTGACCATATTTTTTTGGTCAGTAAATTGTCCGAACATAGTCGCTAAAATTTGTTTTTTCTTTTTGTTGTTATTCTGTCGGAATTTTCCGACCAAATTTGTTTTGTCGGAAATTTTGGTCAGAATTACCAAATTTCTAGTAGTGTGAGTTATTCTTCTAACCTTCATCCAGCGTGAGATTAAGTATGAGTTGCGGGAATAATTGTGTTGAGAGAGAGGGAGAGAGAGTTATTGTATATACCTTGAGGTCTGTCCTTTATATATACTTTTTGGTAGCTTAGAGTTTCCCTATTCTCGGAGATTTAGTTGTACGGGGATTTGCCCCCTTTTTAGGAGATCTGGCATATCATCTGCATGGAAATATTTCCACAATAACCCTTATATTAGAAAGCATTATCTGTGGTTTGCCCGACCCGGAATGACCAAACCAGGTCACTCCTTTATAGTTATACCATTCCAAGTTGACGGTTATCTGTCTATAAACGTGGCCGTTGGTGATCGCTCGGTACTCGGTTGGCAATATGACGCAAATATATTATTAGTCATTTTGATTTTCACATCTATTATGAAGTTAATTTGACTTACAATTTGAAAGACACAACACACCTTTAAGCATATCTTATTCCAAATTTGATGATATGCATGATTGCATTCCTAATAAAGTCAAAGCATCTGATCGTGCACATGGACCAGAATATATGCACCTCAAATTCCTCAATGTTTGCCTTCTGCCTCAAATCCCACACTGCCCCCTTGGCCCGGCTTGTGAAAACCGGCTACACCAAGACGTTGATGACGAGCCTCAATTTGAAAATGTTAGCCGTTACCAACGGCTATAATATTAAAAAAAAAAACCTTTTCACTTTAAATATAAACCCTCTTTTCATCCATTTTTTATACCATTTCACCAATACTTCTCCCATTCTTCTCTCATTCTCATCCATTTTATAAAAAAACACTCCCCTTTTTTTATACAATCATGAATCCATTCAACCCAACCAACCCCAACCCGAACAATCCCAACCCGAACAATCCCAACCCCAACCAACCTAAATTTTTTTCGAGTCCGGCTTACACTCCGACTATGGATCCTTCGTGGGGGTCTCCACAATTTACGTTTTCGGGTTACCAACAATCACCCAACACCTTCTCACAAATGTTCCAAGTTCAACAAATGCAACAATTCCAAGCACTCCAACAATTCATGCAACGCAACTCGTTTCAATTTGAACAATCCCAACCGCAACCCCCGGTTCAACTTGATGATGATGAAGAAGTCGTCCCCGAATCGCCACCTAAAGAACTCAAGCGAAAAAAAAAACACGGGGAAGGGGAAGGCGGTTGAAACCGAACCCGACATCGCAAAAAAAAAAAAGCGGTACGAGAGGGAAGCAGAGACAACAGTGGACAGAAATAGAGGAGGAGGCGCTAGCAATTGCGTATGTTAAGGCCTCAACTTGCCCGATTGTCGGTATGAACCAAAGTTAATTTTTTTTAATTTAAATTTAAAAAGATTTATTTTTTAGTTTTACTAATGCATTTTTTTTTATTTTAGAGAACAATCAAACGGGTTCTAGTTTTTAGAAGGCGACAACGGATAGATTTAACGAGCTTATGGGGCAAGGCCCGACACGTGATATCGATTCCGTATCGGGCAAGTGGCGGAAAATGAACAAGACCGTGAATGATTTTTCCGGGTATTATAAAGCAATTTACAACAATCGTCCTTGTGGTAGTAACGATGAGGACGTCCTAGTGGGCGGCTCGAAGGCGTCTTCGAAAATGGACGAGTTGATTTTCGAATTCCGTTCGTTCAAAGACTTTGCGGCCGAAAAATATAGTCACAAGAAAAACGTGTCGACCGACTATGCTCGAGCGGAGGATTTTAGGATAATGAGGTTGGATCTCGACTCAGTTCTGGAGGATAAAAGCGAGGTTTATCGGAGGATGAAGGAAGAGGTGAAGAAAACGTGTCGGCCGACTATGCTCGAGCGGAGGATTTTAGGATAGTTAGGTTTTTAATCGTATCGTAATTTTTTTTTTCGTTTGTATGTTTTCCGTTTCTAGGATTAGTAATTTTTATTTTTAGGAAATGTAATTTTTTTTTATATTATGAAATGAATTTATTTATCTTATTTTATGTTGTATTTTTTAATTTTTATGAACTTTTTATTAAGTTAACAAAAAAAAAAAAACTTTAGAAAATTATAAAATAATTACGTGGGGTAGCCCCATCATCCACCCCCTCAAATTGGGAGGAGGCCCATCCTCCACGAGATGGTGATGTGGCACCTACGTGGCGGCCCATCCTCATAGGGATGAGCCTCCCCATACCCACTAGTTTTATTAGTCATGCATCCAAGTTGGCCTTTTGCACTAATTAGCATAGGCTCTTTGTTCAAAGAAAAATAAAAAAAATAAAAATATGCTCTTTCTATCATCTCTATTCACTTAATTTTAGCTCTGATTATGCATGACGTATGCAACTTCTGTGTAGATATATGTACGTGAATATGACTTTTGACAATTTTTTGTGAACACTTTGGTAGTTGACTTATTACCGTAATATGGATTAAGTCAATATACATTCTGTATTCCTAATAGAGATAATAATAAATGATGAGGTGGAAGAAACATAAAACAACACCTTTTCAGTTTGTATGCTTCTTGTCTTCCTCTGAAGTAAGTGGATAAACATATGATGCTTTTGCTACATGCACATTGATACCTCATTAAAATATAAGCCATGCAATACTCAGATTATTTGATTGAATTTTTCTATAGATTTACAGAGCCCCTTGTTGCCAACGTTAGGTGACTCTGAACCTTTTTCAGTTGCTAAATGTCATTGGCCACGTTAAATTAGAAACAACCTGTTGGAGTTAAATCAGAAGTGTGGTAATGATTGTGTGTTATTGTAGACAAGGGCGTAGGATAGTGGGGGCGGGAAGGGCGGCCGACCCCCCGATCTCTGCACCTTTCCAAACTGATTTTCATACTCTAAAATGCTTATAGACTAAGTTTAAGTTTACTACTCCACTGCTTAAACTTGATCATATTCTTCACAGCAATCTCCACAACTTCAAGTTTCTTCTGCTTCACAACTTTATCTTCGCTTGGTTCCACAATCTGGTGGCCAATCACGAACATCTTCTGGCTTGTTTTTCATCTATGTATACATCTTCATTCCTGAAAACATTGCACCGGCACTCGATCTCTGCACCTTCCCAAACTGATTTTCAGACTCTAAAAACACATATTCGGGACTAAAATAACATGGCAGTTGAGATTATTTTTCAGTCCCTAAAAAGAACATATTAAGAACTAAAATGGCGACGTATGATTTACATATAATTGAACTTTGAGGTAAAATGATATAATATGATAAGTTAAATTGGACCATTTGACACATGCACATGGATTGGAAATAGTTTACCTTGAGGTCCTTCTCAATATCCGCCGTCCTCTGGTTTGAACTAAAACACATGCATACAAATACAAGTGCACCATCTAGTAATCTTAACTAATCAATCTAATGCTTTGATTAGATTTTTCGCTCTATATGGAGAAACAAATAATTAATTAAGAAAGATAAAAAGCTACGTGCATGGATGCCTAGGTGGTTAATAGGTAAATGAAGAGTAAATAAAAAGAAATGAGAAGAACAAGGATTAAAGTAGACATATGAGGTAGTATACTCTAATATCGCAGTTCATGTACGCACACCTAAAAATTGTTTCAACCTACAAACACATGTTTTCGAGATCCTTTTAGAACACAAAATCACGAAGAAATGATCTAACATGAGCAAGAAGATCATGTCAGTAAGACAAGGAGCAACCTGCCTCGTAAATAAAACAAGGCACTACATTCCAACACCATGAGGTGTGAGGAGGCAAGTCATCCTTGGCTACCAAACAAGACTCTTCTCTTCATGTAAGAACCTCTCTTCTTATTGTCTTACTGATTTCACCTGCATTAGCTGTCTGAGAAACCAGCTATTTATAGATATCCTTGATCATTGGTTCTTGTAATTTCCTACTGTCATCTTCCTTTTCTTATCATCTTTCCAAGTTACCATGATATACGCCACCTTTGCAAGAATATGCCGAGTTGCTAGATTTAAAGAATCCGATTCTATACGTCATGTAGACACCGGAACAAAATATGGAGTACAGGAATAGCATTCTTCAACGAGTGGCCACAATCTTGAACAGGAGTTGACTTCAACTAATAGATGCCTCCTTGAAAGATTAGCTGAGATATAGCAGGGTTCCATTTGGCAACTCAATCCACAAAAGTTTTGCTGTATATATAATTGACTTGTGATCCAATTGACCAATCTCTTCAATCATTCATTGGTTGCATCCAGTCAACAGTTCAGCTAATTAAGTTGGAACCTATTGTTTTTTCTAGATACTTGTTGCTTGAATCTTAGATTCATGTCAATAGTTCATCTAGTTATTTCATTTTGATTCCTTCCTGCGATTGTTGGAAAAACAACTTTGACTCTTTTCTTTATTAGCAAAATTCATCAAAAACAAATCAATTTCATAACCCTGTATTTATACTAACATTAAACTAATCGTACTCCATTGCAAAAACTAATAAACCAATGAAATAAATTAACAAGCCAATAAACACTAATTCAAACTTAAATAATAACTATTACTTAGACGATAAATCTTCTTGATCTTAGATATTTATTGTTTCTCTTCCACTAATTTTGAATTCTTTTTTTCCAGAATTATCGCCAATAGCGATTTTGTTTTCCAAATTTGATGATGATTCTTGCATTCCTATTAAAGTCAAACATCTAATCGTGCACATGGATGGGAATATATGCACCTCAAATTCCTTAGTCACTACTAGAAAACTGCCTACTTTGTGACAGCCAAATTTGTAGCAAATTTGTGGGAAATTGGTCTTACCTACAGATTTGCTACAAAAAGTTTCGTGCAAAATAAGCTTGTCGAAAATGATGTTAGCTACAAAATTATGACAAAATTTCACACAAATTTTCGACAAAAATCTATCGTCGCAAACATTGCCAGAAAATACCTACAAACCGGTTTTTTATGTTTTTCCTACAATTCTTTCACAGTTATGCCTATTTTTGTATTTTATTTTATGATATTTTACTTTTAAGATTAATAACACTAATGAGAAAGATTATCCACAATTACGAATAATTATGTTTATTTTGCGACAAAATTCCTACAAAATTATAGAACTTTCTCTTCACAGTTTGCTACAAATTTTCTACAAATAAAAAATTTATTTTTTTAAGGTTGTGACAAATTTCCTACAACTTAAAAAATGTTTTTTTTTGTTTTGTGACAAAATTCCTACTAACCAAAAAAACAAAATTTAAAGGTTAAGACAAAATTGCTACAAACCAAAAAAAACAAAATTTAAAGGTTCGACAAAATTCCTACAAACCAAAAAAAAAATTTGACGGTTGCCACAAATTTCCTACAACTCAGAAAAAAATCCTGCACTGTTTGCTACAGATTTGTGATAAACTGTAACAAATTAAAGAAACTAAAAACCATTTTTTATGAAAAAAAATACAGCAAAATTCTAAAATCTTCCAAAAATATTAAAGCAACATTCTGAAACATTCCAAACATTCTAGAAATTCTAAAACATTCCAAAACGCACAAAAAATCCAAATTACAAGCATTCAAAACTAATCCGAACTCTAACATTTCAATACTTAACAAGACCAGAGTTTTTACTTATTTCCGATGTTTTTCAGCTTTTCTTCCATAGTTTTTTGCCATGCTGCTTGATCGGTCCGCTCTTTTTGGCGCTCTTGTTGAAATTGTTCGAAACGGGACTCTATGTTTTCAGCTTTTCTTCCATAGTTATATTTGTATGTGTTTCACCTGCAAATATAAATAAAAAATTATTCGTCAATCTCACTTAAAGGGTGTAACCAACATTTGAGGACCAGAACCGATCTCCTTGTTGGTCCACTAGTTGTAACGGCCAAACCAGATGTAAGATGTAAAAAACGGATGACGTCAAAATATTAAATAAATAATGGGGAATTGGATTTTAATAATCTCAACTTTCAGCAATTGACCGATAATAATCCCAACTTCAAAAATAGCCTACAACACTCCCAACTTGTAACATTTTGGCCAGCAATGATCCTTGTCTAACTGGGTTATAACCCAGTTAGTTTTTTGCTGACTTGGACGCTGACGTGGCACACAACTTGGTTAAATGCTGACGTGGAAGCTTACGTGGCACCATCACCATCACCACCACCCACAACCACCGTCCGCCACCACCATCACCTCCACATACTTCTTCCGGCGACCTTATAACTTGTTCCGGCTGCCTTATTACTTGCTCCGGCGACCTGCAACTTACTCCGGCGACCTGCTATTTGTTCCGGCGACACTCTTTACCTGTGAAACCATGAAACGAGACAACCACCAGTCATCTCCAACCTCCTGTGACCTTCTCCACCGCTCAGAACTTCAAAATATCCACCATCGCCTTGTTTCACGTTTTTCCGGTGAGGTTGCAGGTCGCCGGAGTAAGTTGCAGGTCGCCGGAAAAACGTGAAACAAGGCGATGGTGGATATTTTGAAGTTCTAAGCGGTGGAGAAGGTCACAGGAGGTTGGAGATGACTGGTGGTTGTCTCGTTTCATGGTTTCACAGGTAAAGAGTGTCGCCGGAACAAATAGCAGGTCGCCGGAGTAAGTTGCAGGTCGCCGGAGCAAGTAATAAGGCAGCCGGAAGAAGTTGTCGCAGTGTGTGGTGGTGATGGTGGTGGCGGACGGTGGTTGTGGGTGGTGGTGATGAAGGTGGTGATGGTGATGGTGCCACGTAAGCTTCCACGTCAGCATTTAACCAAGTTGTGTGCCATGTCAGCGTCCAAGTCAGCAAAAAACTAACTGGGTTATAACCCAGTTAGACAAGGATCATTGCTGGCCAAAATGTTACAAGTTGGGAGTGTTGTAGGCTATTTTTGAAGTTGGGATTATTATCGGCCAATTGCTAAAAGTTGGGATTATTAAAATCCAATACCCCATAAATAATTATGGTAAAATGTGAAGAATTTAATCAATTTCTGGTTAAATCCCACAGTTCAACCAGCCAGTGACACTACCATTTCGACGGGCGGGTCCAATCTGGTTTTAAAAACACTGGTGTAAATGAGTTTAAACAGGTTTTTTTTCAAGTAAATGATGATGCACTAGACTTATGGTAAGAATAATAACACTACAGACTCTGAACATTCATCACTTTACCTCAATCTGGTTTTCAAAACACTGGTGTAAATGAGTTTAAACAGGTTTTTTTCCAAGTAAATTATGATGCGCTGTACTTATGGTCAGAATAATAACACTACAGACTCTGAACATTCATCACTTTGCACAATTTTTTCTGGTATGTAAAATGTTGAATGCTACTTGTCTAATACATGATGCATAGAGGTCTCAAGCTGTTATAGTAACAACAACTTGCTTTCATTTTATATACAATTAAATGCTTAAATTGGAACACAACAGTAGCATAATAAAACAATACAAGATGACTTGGAATTAATTTTGAGAGATGGGTTTTATGCTATCTGCAAGTATTCCATTTTAAAAAGCACCACATATTGAGACTCAATGCATACTTGCATTAAAAAGACAATACACACCTGTTCCATATGTCCTTGAAGACAATACACACCTGTAGCAAATAAGGTCAATTTGCTACAAATTTTCGACAGATTTAACACTTTATGTTATTTAATTATTTATTTTACTGAAATTCAGACTCAAAAAATAAAATAAATTACACTTGTCACAAATTTGTAGCTAGTTGCTACAAATTTCCGACAAATTTAGAAAATTTATTTTTTAAATTATTTATTTTGCTATAGTAACAAATTTCTTATTTATTTTGTAGGAATTTTGTCACAAAGATAATATATTTTGCTACAAAATTGCTACAAATGCTTGTTGTGTGACAATTTTGTCAGAAAATTGTGGATAAGTTTTGGGTTTTTTTGTTTTTCCGTTTTGTCAGAAAACGGTAGGAAACTTGTAGCAAAAATTAAGTTGTAGGAAATTTGTGGGAAACTTTTTGTTAGAAAAATGACGTTTTCTAGTAGTGAGTGTTTGCCTTCTGCCTTGAACGTCATGCATTAAGTTGATCTTTTGCACTAATTAACACATGCTCTTTCTATTCATTGAAAAAAATGTTCTAGTTGATGGGTTGAGTTATAATATAAAGGAGTTTATGTAGGTCCCGAAATCTCGGTGGATCCGATACGAAAACCTATCCTTGTTTATCACAAACACGGTAACGGGTGTGGAATCCCCGTGACAGTGCAAACCAAACACAGTGTAAAACACACGCGTAACCAAAGATTCAATATCTATTGATTAGGGATGAGTACAACCCAAACATATACAAACAATGTTTACAGACTCTCACTAAGTCTCACAACTCTCTCATACTCATCAGTTTCACACAGAAACTATGAGGGGTATTTATACAAGACAGACACAGACCATGACGAAACAGGAAGAGGCCCCGGCGAAACCCCACAAGTGACGAAACAGGGGGAGGCCATGACAAAGTCGACCAAACTCACCTTGTTTCGTCGACATGCATGCTGATGATATAAGGTTTTAGCCCAAATGTTAGTTTGGTTGGCGCATTCTGAGATTTTAGGCCCATAGACAAATTTCAGCCCAAACATGCATGCACGCATGTATATGGCAGATTTCTTCATGAACTTGTAATTAGTCAACATGTGACATCATCGTGACATCACAATGATGATGTCATGGTGATGTGTCATCGGGACTTGGTTCGCGGCTCTCCGTGCTTCGCGTGTCGAACTCTGGGGCGCACGACGGAGGAATGTCGTGACGTTGGGCTTGAGCCGGACCTAACCGAGTCGAAACCGAGTCGAACCGAAACTAGTTGAACCGAGCCGAGTCGCGTCCACAAAAAAGTGTATCAACAAACTCCCCCTTGGACGCTACTGGTGATGGTTCGTCTTCCATGTCTTTCATGTTGGAGGATCTTCAAAGGTCTTCACACGTCGTAAGAAGAAAGTGTATCATCAAACTCTCCATTACATTTAGAAAGTGTGTTAACAAACTCCCTTTTAGAATGAACTCTCCATTGAGTTGTGCTCGTGAATCTTTTGATCTTCAATTCTTTTGATCCTTTTAGTGTTGATGGGTGATCAACTGCAACCCGATCATCTTGATCTTCAGATTGCATCACTGTCGTGTCTTCACTTTACGGCTTGTCATCTGACACGTTCTCTTCGCCTTTATCTGATTCTGATGTCATATATGCACATACAAGAAAGCTAAACACGTAATGAGAACAACCGCTTGGAATATAGACAAATTAAACAAACGACACATATGAGATCAAATCTCAATCAAACACCGACCGACAACAGTTTGAAAGTTTAAAAATTGAACAATTTTAATCATTTAACTTTCAAAACTTGTTAACTTCGACAGTTTATGAAGATGCAATTGTTTTCCGGCTTATAATCAGGATTTTGGGTAGGATAGACTCGAGTTCCAACATCGGTCAATCAAAAAATAAACTAAAAACAAAATCTTTTTGGCTTTTATAAAGTTTATATTAAAACACACCTAAAATCTTTTTGATATTTTTCATTTTTCAAATGTAAAGACGGAAAACAATAAATAAGTGTATACAAAGATGCAGAAACTGAAAGCAATAAATAAATATTTACAGACATTCTTTTGCGAGTTTCGAGGGTAAAAGAATCATATCAGTGTACGGTCACGCCAAAACGCTCTTGTTGTTCAGTTAGTTAACAATTAGATAAGCATCCTATAACAATTATCGGTATTGTTGTCCACATAAGCTCAATTTATCAGATGTAATCATGGCGAGGGGATACGTTAAGGTATGATTTATACTTACCGACCGATGTTCATCCACACACGACACATTCCCGTATCAAGATATGCACGAGAGTTCATCTTACCGGTGAGTATACCGATTATCATCAGTTTGACCGTATAAAAAGATGTGAGAAACTCACTTATTTTGATTTGAAAACAAGCCATATGTGATAGAATCACTTATTGATGAGGAACTTGATTTTCAGATGCATGAGGGCACAGGAGCAAGTCCGTGAACAGGTCAGTACTTTCGTACAGCAAAGAGACGAACTTGACTCCCGGAAAATGTGATATATTATCACTTACTTGAGGGACATGTGATTGTTGATCACTTATTGAGGTCGTATGCAATATGTACACATATGAATAGTATCATGGAAGATCTAGACTTCGTCTCTGTTATTTTTACGGTTTGATACAACCATGATACCCAGATGATAAGCAGCATAAAGACCGAATATCTCAGAACCTCGGCAATCAATCAAACGAAATTTCGGTACCAAGACCATATGCCAATGAATGGTTCCCACCTGGTCTTCAGTCGATTTAAGTTTATATCACCCTGCACACTTTAAAATGATTGTGAGCCTACCGATACATCTTATATAGAGCTGCTTAACATTTTTCATTTTGCATTTCAGTTTAAAGAGGTTTAGACAGACCACTGATCTACTATCATTTTCTCTTTTTCTAGCTAGGAAACTCATTTTTGTTTTTCCAATGTTTTTGCGTTTTGAAATTTTTCACAGTTTTTGAATTTTTCAAATTTGGATTTACTCCCCCTAAAATCAACAAACTAAGATAAATTTAAAAGACACAAAGATATTTACAAAAAATGATTTTCCGATGCTGGTTAACTCATGTTTTACCTCAATGCCGTTTACCAAAATTAATTTAATCAGAAATGATTTATCGAATTTTGGAAAAATGAGTTGGCACGTCGGTAAGCGGTGTGGACCATGACAACGTTGACGAGTTTCATAGTTAAACAATCACGTGTGAGATGATATTCGAGATCAACGTGTCAGGTCAAAGAGTGCTGTACGAGATGATAATTATTCATAAATCTGCTTAAATATCGACAAGTATAGGAGAGATTAGAAATTCAGAACCCTATCCTGCAACTGTTTCATGCATTGCAAGGAATTTGAGCGCTCTCCCAAACTGGATATCCATCCGGTGTGGATTTCAAAGTCGATTTTGTAGCTACTGAGAAATCTCTTCACAGCAACAAGATCATAAACCTTTGGGTCCGGCTGGTCTTCCATATTGCACCAGCGAAGGTCTTTGTCTTTCTCTTTCAGAAGTAGTGTGCGGTTGTTCAATCCATGCCAAGGCATCCGCACACCTGGTTGGTTTGTTCAACAAACACATTTTCTTCAATCACACCGCGAAGAAATGTACACTGCACGTTCATCTGGTTGATTTTGAACTTCAAATGTGCTGCAGGTGCGTACATTTTGATTGAATCTATCTGGGGACCCGATCAAAGCCTTTAACGATCAAACTTTGTAATGATTTTCATTTTGTCGAAGCTTTCAATCTCTTTTATCAGACATTTCTTCTTTTCTTTTTCTCTTTCCATCAAAGGCAACAACTCCTAGATGTAACAATGTTTCGGAGCCTTATGTCGCCAATCTTGTGCATGGACACTCCGTTATCAACAATCCTAAGATTGTCAATAGTTCCTCCTGGAACATCCTGCACACTCACTCAGAGATTAGTTGGAGAGGGGGACCCAAGCCTTCATAAACTTGGGTTGCCCCTGAGAATCAAGAAATGTAATTTCAATCTCTTGATGATTTGGAAATTTCACGCCTCCCCCTGAACCTTCACCCGTTTTAGGTTTCCAAGACTGTTTCCGTTTACCAGATTGTGTATTATTAACAATTTTTGGTTTTAACGGTTGTGATAAACTTGGTTCCATTTTAACAGATTTTACATCCGGTTTTAATGCCTTTTCGATCACCTTCACGTTTTGACGTCGTTGTTTTGTTTCCTGTTCTTTAATAGTGCGTTTATCATGTTTTGGAGAAACAGGACCACATTGTTGGTGACCTTGTTCAGAAGGGGCTCTTTCTACAAAATTTGGTTTCGGAGAGTTTGTGCAATTTCTGATAATGTGGCCAAACTCCCCGCATTTAAAGCATAATCTCCTTTCAACAAAATTAGGAGATTCTGTTCGATGACCTGACGTTGAATTTGTAGACCCAGAGGTACTAGCTTCACACCCGTTTGTGTGTTAGGTGTAATTGTTATCACTATTACGTTTCAAAATTTTGACTTTTTGAAAAAAATCGGTATTTGATTTATTTTCAAAAGTCTCCATTTTATCAGTATCATTGGAGGCCACAAATTTAACGTCTTTGCATTTCTTCTTGTAACGAGCTCCTTTTGTTTCAGCCTTTGGTTGTGTAACCTTAGGCTTTTGAGCTCGTTGTTGTTGTTGTTTACCCTTAAAAACGACAGGTTGTTGCTTAGTCGGTAATTTCTGATTTCCATGTTGTTTTCTAATTTCAGCTTTTGGAATAGGATCACATTGAGTTACAGAAACTCTCGGGATCGCTTTACCCAAAAACTTAGTTGTATTATCTTCAAACACTTTATCAATCAAGGATTGATTGACATTTTTGATTGGAAAATCTTTGTCTGAATAAATTTTACTATCACCGACCAAAGTATACAACACGTTACCACTTTTAACGGTAGACACTGTCTCAGTGATAGGATCTATCTCTTGTTTAGCACCAGTTGATTGCACAGCAGGAGTAGGAGGATCACACAAAATGTGATTCTCAAAAGGCACTTCTACTCCTTTTCTATTGTCAAGAAATTTATCCTCATCACTCACATCTGATTCATCATCCGAAGAATCATAGTCCTCAACGGTTGGAGGACTTTGATTTGAAGCACATGATGACTTTTCCTTGCTATCAGATGAGCCCTCCGATGAATTGTCCGTTTTGAACCCTAAGCCAGTTGTAACTTCCTCATAATCAAGAGGCACAGTTGGCTCAAAACGCGGCATTTCCTCCTCATCGGGCATTCTGGTATAGTTGTGTCTCAAAGGAGGCGGACACGACTTATACCCAATGCCTTTCACGTTCCCTTTCAGCTTTTGAACATCTATGATGTGATCAAGCACAAATCGGGAGTTAGAATAACTCTCCAATTTGAGCTTGATTGCATCATTCTCGCATTTGGAAATGGCTAGTTCCTTTTTGGTTTCCTCAACGATGTTAATATAATCGTTAATACTAACTTGTTTATGGTAAACAATTTTGGTCACTTCGGAAACACTTTTCTTTAAGGTTTCAATTACAGATTTAAAATCCTTTTCGTTTCTAACTAGAGCCATATTTGCCTCTTTGCACTTAGACATTTCAATAACCAAACTTTGATTATGACTATGAAGCTTTTCAGATTCAAGCTTCAAATCAACACATTTATGTTACATATCAGCACAATCACTACATATGCTTGGAGTTTCAGATTTTACCTGACTTGTAGAAGCTATGACATTAGCCATGAAGGCAGTCTGAGAAGAGAAAGATCCATCTTCAGTGAGAATCTTCTCCATTTCTTCTGATGTAGCATCAACTTTCTTGATCAAGTCAGATTTTTGACATTTCATCTCCTTTGCATCATTCGACAAACTATCAGCTTCATAATCCATTCCCTCTTTCACATCCAATTTTGAACTGTAATCATTCACACCTGAGCCAACTTCATCAGTACTGCCACTATATCCTGAACTGTCATCATTTCCTGAAGATTTACCATCATTAACATTCTTGACAATTTCAGCATAAAACACAGTTTCTCCTTGATCTCCACCTCCAAATTGTACAGACCAGTCACACCTTTCATCAGTTTGATTTGAGTTGGACGTGGATGTACTTGTTTGATTTCTGAAAGGATTTTGGTTGCCTTGTTGAGGTTGGGCTTGAGGTTGGGGTTGAGATCGTGAAAGATAAGCGCTTTGATTGACTGTGGTTGAGTAGTGGTAACTTTAGGTGTAAAAGGAACATAAGCACTACCAAATTGAGGTCTAGAAAAAGCCTGAGCTTTAGCACTCAAATGCGTTGGTGGAAGATAGGCACTCGGATCGAAAACCGGAGGTGGAGCTGAAGGAGCAAAACCAGGCAGGTACATTTCAGTACAACTCATAATTGATGTATTGAATAAAGTTCTTGATCACACACTTGAAAACACGCTGTTATAACACTTTTGCAAAGCCTCTGTTAAAAACTTTAATAAGTTTCGACGAAACCCAAAGCTTAAACAATTGTGCGACGAAACTCCAAGCCTCGGCGAAACTCTTGTGACGTAACTGATGGCGACGAAACTGAATGATATGTGATGAACGACGGAAGTTCTGTTGTGTGTTGATCGACGAAACTGGATTTTGAATTATGATCGACGAAACTGTTGTGAATTATGATCGACGAAACTGTTCTGAATTATAATCGACGAAACTGTTTAATTATATTCTGATTCGACGAAACTTCTTATAATAATTCTCTTGTGCGACGAAACGATTTGATTAAAATAATGGTGGAAACTTTTGACTAGTGACCACTTTGATGTTGACTGGATGATTTTAATTAATCTTTGCTGTTGACGAAACCTTGATCTTATATTGCTGTTGACGAAACCTTGATCTTATATTACTGTTGACTTTGCTAAATAACGACGAAACCTCATTGATAATTGAGGTGGACGAAACCCTTGGTGAAATTTGGATAAGATCGGTTGGTGAGATATTTCAAAGTGAAGTCTTATCCCTTTCTGACACAGACACATTTTTCAAACCTACACCATGCCTAACATACTTTTGAAAGCACTATTTTCAAACCACTATGAATTTTAAATTCACAAACAATTTTCAGTAACTTTGTAAGAGATCAAAAAGTAAAATATATGAAGAACACACATGAACTTTTTGAAGGTTTCAAGAATATATGAAGTTTCCGATCACTAACAAATTTTCCGAAACCTGAATTTTGCTTAAACTTTCAATGAAAACCAAACTCTAAACATGCACACATGTAATGTAACAAGGTTTTCAATAAAACTTTAGCAAAGAAGCAAACGTTAACAGATTTTTAAGAAAACTTTTCCAGAAATTTATGAATCTTAAGAACAATTTTCAGAAAATCAACAACACTCGATAAAAACCTAACTATGTTTGGTTTAAGCAAGGATAAGAGCCACTGCTCTGATACCAATTGTAGGTCCCGAAATCTCGGTGGATCCGATACGAAAACCTATCCTTGTTTATCACAAACACGGTAACGGGTGCGGAATCCCCGTGACGGTGCAAACCAAACACAGTGTAAAACACACGCGTAACCAAAGATTCAATATCTATTGATTAGGGATGAGTACAACCCAAACATATACAAACAATGTTTACAGACTCTCACTAAGTCTCACAGCTCTCTCATACTCATCAGTTTCAAACATCAAAAGCGACGAAACCAAAAGTGTTTCGTCACATAATCAATATGTAAATTGAAGGGTTTCGTCGATTGAAGATTTTGGCCCAAATTGATGTTACGGCCCAGATGGAAGTTGAGGCCCAGTTCAAGAGCTGATTGGTCCAAACTCAATTCACATGCACACGCACATATAGCAGATTTCTTCATGACCTTGTATTTAGTCAACATGTGACATGATGATGTCATGATGATGTGTAGGCGGTAATCGTTCTCGGCTCTCCGTGCTTCGTGTGTCGAACTCTGGGGCGCACGACGGAGGAATGTCGTGACGTCGGGCTTGAGCCGGACCTAACCGAGTCGAACCGAGCCGAGTCGTGTCCACATAAAGTGTACCAACAGTTTAAAAATAAGAAAGATAAAACACCACTATAGAGTGACAAGTGTCTAATGAGGAATCAAGTGTGAAGACTAATTAATTTTGTCCAAGAGAAAAAAAAAATTAACACGCAAGTCACATGCATAGAAACATGCACATGTATGTCACATGCTACTCCACCCATTTTTATTAAAAGTCTGTAACTTTTTTATATGTCATTTGTTTTTTTAAATTATACCATAAATAAAATCACGGTCTTTTTATCTTTAATATAGGTACCCTATATTATTGTACTTCTCATTTTTTTCAAATCCAGTTGCGTATGACACAATGTAAATAACGTAAAACACAATGAAAATTAGACTAAAAACATAATCCATGACAACAGATAAAAGATACAATTGACAAAGACTAAAACACAATAGACATAATGTAAAACACAACAGATAAAAGACACAATAGACTCCAGACTAAAACATAATGAATAATAGACTAAAAACACCATGAATAACCAACTAAAACACAATGAACAAAGCTTAAAAACACAATGAAAAACAGACTAAAAAGACAATGAACGACATATTAAAACACAATTGATAACATACTTAAAACAATGACCAGAACCTATAACACAATGTATAGAAAACCTATCCAGTTGAAAACATAAACAATAACATAATGTATAGAAAACCTAAATATAACACCATCTTCATTGTGTATACATTGTGTTATAGGTTCTGATAAAAACGCAATAGACATAAACCAAATTAACATTGTGTTATAAGTTTTGATAATAACACAATGTATAGAACCCTAGTAAAATCTTAATAACCAAAACTAGTTGAAAGAAGACACAATGACCAGAATCTTTAACACAATACAAAGAAAACCTAGCAAAAAATTTGTTTATTTTATTATTATATAACAATATTATACTCATTTTAAAGATAAAAAACGCTCATTATCATGGTGAAATTAAAAAAAAATCATATGAAAAGGTTATGGACGTTTTAAATTGATGTATGGATTTGACATGTGACTTGCATGTGGAGACATAAAGTTTAGGATTCCCTTTATGCCCTGCCACTATTTTCTTTTCCTAAAACTAATTTTAACCCTCCAAATCTAACATCTATAGGCTAAAATCTTTCTTATTTAATTTGCACTTTGTATTCATCTTTGACATTTTTTGTGAACTTTTTGGTCTACACCGTTAGTTGATTTATAACTATAATATGAGCCTCCGTTGGACGTCACTCCCCTTTATCGCTTGATAATTCATGTCCATGATTATTTGTTTAGTGTTTGATATTAGATATTTTAATGTATTCGGGATTGACTTGGTGATTAAAGTGAATTTTAATACACATCAAGAAAGTTTGGAGGTGCGCAAGTGCACACTTGTTTGAATTGGTATAGTTCTAAGTATTTAGGCTAAGCCTCTAATCAATGGGATTCCAAAGGGACACCCCCTTGGTGGGGGTCCAGGGGCAACGTCCCTGGGAGCAGGCTCCAAGGAGCTGACTCGGTTTGAGCTAGATAGAATTATTTTTTCTGAAAATGCATTAAAATCTATTTTTTTCTGAAAATTCCTTTTAATTTTCTAGATTGAATTGGCTCCTTTTTTTTTTGAAGCAATTTGAAAATTAAAAGATAATCAGATTTGATCATGATCCTCAATTTTTATGCTTCTTGTCTTCCTCTAAGTGAGTGGATAAACATATTATCCTTTTGCTACATGCACATTTGACCATGATCCTCAATTTTTACCTTCTGGCTTGAACCATAAGCCATGCATCTCAGTGGAGGTTCTGGTTTGCTTAATTTATCTGATGCAATAATCAGATTATTTTATTTGAATTATTTGATTGGATTTTTTCTGTAGCATTTAGAGTACCCCTTTTTGCCAAAGTTACGTGACTCTGAACCTTTTTCAGTTGCTAAATACGTTAAAGAAAGTCCTCAGTCAAAATTCACTTAAACTTATTTCTAAATATACATATTGGGAAAATTACAAAATAGACAATTTGAACTTGAAATTTGAAGGAATAGATATCCATATTTAGCCTTTGGAAAAATGGACAACCAAAAAAGAGACAATCAGGACATGCCTAATAAGTTCCACCAACTAAGTTAGCATGCACAACATTTCATGGTGAAATACAATGAAATATACATTATAGCAAATCCAGTTAAAACACTTGAAAAAGCGTGGGCTAATAGTCGACGGCTAACCCAGCGGATCCTATCTGGCATCTCCAAATTGATTGTATTTCGGTTTGTCTATTATTCCAAGGGCTAAATATGGATGTCCGTTCCTTCAACGTTCAACATCAAACTTATCTATTTTTCTATTTCTTCCTATTTTTTATGTCTTCATGGACTACGTAGATTTAGAAATATGCACTAAATGAGTGGCTATGTGTAGGTCCCTCGGAGGTTGAGGTTAAACCTAATCCTTGTTATGTTTAACACACTAGCAAGTGCGGAATCCAAGCTAGAATGCAAACCGGTAGTTTATATGAGAACACAAGCTACAAAGAGAAAGGTAAACACACGAGATATCAAAGTTTTCTCTTGTATTTCAGTGGACACGGTTACAGCCCTTGACCCAACTGAAAATATGCTCTCTACAAGACTAAGTTCACTCACTTCTCCCACACTTATGAAGTGAACACATTACATGAGTATATATACCCATTACAGCTCGTCTGGTCGAAGGATCAGATAGCCTGATCGAAGGATCATCTATCGATCTGAAACCTACCGAAGGATCACATATACCTCGAAGGATGATATCCTTCGAGGTCCATCTATATCCATCGAAGGTTTATCTTTCGAGCTCATCGAAGGATATAAACAATCCTTCGATGACTCATCCTTCGACACAAACATCTTACAAACAATGTGCTAACTGTTTGGCCAAGTCAAATCAGGAGGATGGTTGACTTGGTCAAACTTACATCGAACACACATATTAACAAACCTAAGACGTAAACCAGACTAACACAAGACATCGTTTTGTATCATGACAAAATACAGACAAAGTACAGACACAAGTGCACCAACAAACTCCCCCTTGGCTGTAGCTTTGTCTCGATCTTCGTGTCTTCAAGTCTTTGACGTCCTTTCAAGTCTTCAATGTCAGAGGATCTTTAAAGTCTTCACGTCTTGAAAGCAGAAAGTGTACCAACAAACTCCCCGTTTCATGTAGGAAGTGTGTTGACAAACTCCCCCTTAACACAAGCTCCCCCTTGAGTTATGCTCGTGAAATACTTGTTCTTTATGAATTGAGATCCTTGTGGTGTTGATGATGGTCAGCGGCAACTCGATCATCTTCATCACTTGAGTGCCTTCAAGTCGTGTCTTCATTCCGAAACTTGTCATCGACCATGTTCTCCTTGCCTTTAGAATCTGCACATGCAAGAAATCTAAACGTGTAATGAGAACAACTGCCTGGAATATCATAAGCAAACGACACACATGTGACCATTGTTCAATCAATCACCGTCCGACAGTTTGAAAGTTTAACAAATTGTTCAGTTTTAGGTTTTTAACTTTCAAAACTTGCAAATTTCGACCGTTTATGAAGAATCAGTCGTTTCGGTTTTCAATCAGGTTTCAGGAGGTAACGAAGACTCGAGCTCCAACATCGTACGATCGAAAATAAAATAGAAATAAAATCTTTTTGGCTTTTAGAAAGTTTATATTAAAACACACCTAAAATCTTTTTGGTATTTTTGAATATTTCAAATGTAAAGACTGAAAGTAGTAAATAAATATATACAAAGATGCAGAAACTGAAAGCATTAAATAAATATTTACAGACATTCTTTTTGCGAGTTTCGAGGGTAAGAGAATCATATCAGTGTACGGTCATGTCAAAACACTCTTGTTGTTCAATTAGTTAACATTTAGATAAGCATCCTATAACAATTATCGGTATTGTTGTCCACATAAGCTCAACTTATCAGATGTAATCATGGCGAGGGGATACGTTAAGGTATGATTTATACTTACCGACCGGTGTTCATCCACATCACGACACATTCCCGTATCAAGGTATGCACGAGGGTTCATCTTACCGGTGAGTATACCGATTATCATCTGTTTGACCGTATATGATGTGAGAAACTCACTTATTTTGATTGAAAACAAGCCCTATGTGATAGAATCACTTATTGATGAGGAACTTGATTTTCATATGCATGAGGGCACAGGAGCAAGTCCGTGAACAGGTCAGTACTTTCGTACAGCAGAGAGACGAACTTGACTCCCGGATAAATGTGATATATTATCACTTATTTGTTTGGACATGTGATTGTTGATCACTTATTGAGGTCGAATGCAGTATGTACACGTATGTATGGTATCATGGAAGATCTAGACTTGCGTCCCCGTTATTTTTCGGTAAAAGATACAACCATGATACCCAGATGATAAGCAGCATAAAGACCGAATATCTCAGAACCTCGGCAATCTCTCAAACGAAATTTCGGTACTAAGACCATATGCCAATGAGTGGTTCCCACCTAGTCTTCAGTCGATTTAAGATTTATATCACCCTGCACACTTTAAAATGATTGTGAGCCTACCGATACATCTTATATAGAGCTGCTTATCGTTTTGCATTTAAGGTTTAAAGAGGTTTGGACAGACCACTGATGTACTATCATTTTCTCTTTTGCTCGCCAGGAAACTCATTTTTGTTTTTCTATTGTTTTTGTGTTTTTGAAATTTTTCGATGTTTTTGAATTTTCAAATTTTGGATTTACTCCCCCTAAAATCAACAAACTAAGACAAATTTAAAACACAAAGGTATTTACAAAAATGATTTTCCGATGTTGGTTTTACTCTTGCTTGACCTTAATGCCGTTTACTAATAATAAATAGTCAAATCTTGATTTGTCAAATGCTTTGGTAAAAAGGTCGGCACGTTGGTCATCGGTGTGGACGTAAGCAACATCGATTAGCCTTTTCTCAAAGCAATCACGTATGAAGTGATACTTAATTTCGATGTGCTTAGTCTTTGAATGCTGCACAGGATTTCTAGTGATCTGTAAGGCAGCAGAATTATCAACGTAAATAGGAGTAGTTAGGAATTCAAAACCGTAGTCTCGCAATTGTTGTTGGATCCATAGGACTTGGGAGCAACAACTTGAGGCAGCAATGTATTCAGCTTCGCATGTTGATGTAGCTACACAGGTCTGCTTCTTGCACTGCCATGTGACTAGGAGATTTCCCAAAAACTGACATCCAGCCGTTGTGGATTTGCCGTCGATTTTGCATCCGCCAAAATCAGAATCACTGAATGCGATCAAGTCAAAGCTATTATCCCTAGGGTACCATAGACCGGTGTCAGGGCAACCCTTCAAATAACGAAAAATCCTTTTTACAGCTGCAAGATGTGAGGCCTTCGGGTTGACTTGATATCTGGCAAGCAGGCACGTTGGGTACATTATATCTGGTCTTGATGCTGTGAGGTACATAAGAGATCCGATCATCGCGCGGTAGTATGAGGGGCTAACAGCTTCACCCTTCAAGTCTGGAGTAATTCCGTGATTTTGCGGCAATGGGGTACCGATGGGCGTTGCATCAGACATCTGGAACCGGCTCAAGATGTCACCAACATATTTAGTCTGATGGATGAATATCCCAGACTCAGTTTGTTGCACTTGTAGGCCCAAAAAGAAAGTCATTTCCCCCATAGCACTCATCTCGAATTTATCCTGCATAATGCGCTCGAAATTCCTACACAAAACATCATTAGTAGAACCAAAAATAATATCATCAACGTATACCTGAACCAGTAGAAGATCTCCATCTTGTTCTTTGATGAAAAGAGTACAATCGATAAGACCTCTGCGAAATCCATTCTCCAGCAGATAATTAGATAAGGTTGCGTACCAAGCTCGCGGTGCTTGATGTAGACCATAGAGAGCTTTGTTGAGCAACCAAACCCGATCGGGATGGATAGGATCTTCAAAACCTGGAGGCTGTTCGACGTACACCTCTTCTTCCACCACACCATGTAAGAATGCACTTTTCACGTCCATCTGGTATACCTTGAAACCTTTGAATGAGGCATAAGCCAGAAAGATCCGAATTGCTTCTAGACGTGCAACAGGTGCATACACTTCGTTGTAGTCGATCCCTTCTATCTGACGAAAACCTTGAACGACTAGCCTTGCTTTGTTTCGAATAACGACTCCACGGTCATCCTTTTTGCATTTAAACACCCAACGGGTACCAATCTTCTTGTAACCAGCAGGTTTCTCTACGAGTTTCCAGACACCAAGCTTCTGGAATTGTTGCAGTTCTTCCTGCATTGCTTCAACCCAAGAGTTATCTTTCAAAGCTTCTTTCCAAGTTCTTGGCTCTTCCTGTGAGACATAACACGCGAAAGACCAATCATTTTGTTGACCAGATTCTCGGATAGTTGCATACAAGCCTGCATTGTTGTTGTTTCGCAACATGTTTCTTGTTTGAATGCCACTTTGTACATTTCCGATGATGTTTTGTTGAGGATGGGTATTGTGAATCCTTGTTTCTGGATTATCTTGAACTGGAATATTTGTACCCAGATTGTTGAGATTGAGATCAACAATCAATTCAATGCCCGGAATTGACGAAGGGGATGATGCAGTAGCTTCAGCTGTTCTAGGGACGTCCACTGGAGGAGTACCCTCTGAAGTACCATGAACTGCTGTTGTTGGAGCTTCTTGATCTGCATCTAGAAATTCATCATCCTCTGAAGATTCGTTCAATTCGGTAGCATCGTGAAAATCCTCATTATCGAGAGCATTATTATTCACTGAAGATGGTTCTTGATTGACAATAATGGGACGAACCAACGGTGAATCTGTAGCATTGTCACTCCCGAAAAACATCCTTGCCGTAGCGTTTTCTTCAACTGCTTCAACATTGATCGAATTGAAAAAGTCATCGTACTCAAACATCCAAGGCTGACCAGGATTTCTAACTGGCAAAGTGTGCCTTTGAACTCTGACTTCAGACCATTCCTCGACCCTTTTAGTCTCTAGATTCCAGACTCTTAAGTTCGGGGTGGAATACCCAAGAAAGTATCCTTCAATGGCTCTTGCCCCAAACTTTCCATTAGGATCGATTAGTGTGCACAGAGCTCCAAACGGTTCAAGATATGACAAATCTGGTTTCCGTTTGTTAATAAGCTCAAAGCAGGTCTTGTTGTGCCTTTTGGCTGTAAGGACTCGGTTCAACGTATAACATGCAGAGGCCACAGCTTCACTCCAGAATGGAATGGGCAACTGCGATTCTACCAACATAGTCCTAGCAGTCTCGATCAATGTGCGGTTCTTACGTTCAGCGACGCCATTCTGTTGAGGAGTGTAGGCCGCACTAAATTCGTGAAGAATACCTTTTGAAGTGCAAAACTCCGCCATGGCATGATTTTTAAATTCAGTACCATTGTCGCTACGTATCCGCCTAACCTTCAACTTATATAGATTCTCAATCTGAATGATCAAGTTTTTGATAATACCGAAGGTTTCACTCTTATGTGCCATGAACGCCACCCAAGAAAATCTTGAATAATCATCAGTTATCACGAGGCAATATTGATCATTCCGGATGCTTTTATGCTTGACAGGACCGAACAAATCCATGTGCAAACGTTCAAGTGGAACGGCCACCGTGTTGATCTTCTTAGTCGGATGTCGCTTCTTTGTTTGTTTTCCTTTCTGGCACGAAACACAGACGTCTTGAAGATGGAAGTTTTTAAGAGGAACACCATTCACCAATTCATTTGACACCAAATGATTCATTTTGCGTAAGTGAATGTGACCCATTCGTCTGTGCCAAGAGATTGAGTCTTTTTCTGTGGCTTTGGAAACGAAACAAGTTGCTTGTGCAGACGTTGTGATAGCTTGGCTCATATCAAGGACATACAGATCATTTATCCTTGGAGCTGACAAGAGAATCCATTCTTTTGGAATTTTGAAGCCGGGTTTCAGCACATAACATCCATTTGCATCAAAGTGTACTGAGAACTGCTTATCACAGATTTGTGAAACGCTGAGAAGATTGTGATCAAGTTGTTGTACGAAGTTGATCTTATCAAAGCTAACAACCCCGTTGGAAATCATTCCTTCACCCGTAATATATCCGCCTTTATCTCCAGCAAAAGCAACATAACCTCCTCTAATAGATTTAACGTCGTAGAGAAGCTTCATGTCGCCTGTCATGTGCCTGGATGCCCCACTATCAACAATCCAATGACTACTGATAGTTCCTCCTGGAACACCCTGCACATGAACTCACTTGATTAGTTGGAGATGGGGACCCAAGCCATTGTGGTCTTAGGTCTTCCATTTTCATCAACAACAATAACTTCTATTCTTTGATGATTTATAAATTGTGATGGTCCCTCTGAACTTGTGGTCAATTTAGGTTTCCATGTCTGTTGAGTTTTACCAGTTTGATTGTTTGACAATTTAACTTCGTGATTGTTTGAAGTTTTTGAAAATTTTGAGTTTTCTAGCTTAACTGAAACAGATTGTTTTTGAACCACATCAGTTTTAAGTGCCATTTCAATCACCTGGACTTGTTGGCGTTTCTGTTTCTTTTCCCTTTCTCTTACAAGTCGGGGATCTTGTTTTACAGAAACAGATCGCTTTTGGTGATTGCGTTCACGGGGATCATCATCCTTTGCTTTCAACTTATGAAGATACGGGCAATTTCGAATGATATGCCCAATTTCACCACATTCAAAACATGATCTTCGTTCAACAAACCCCGAAGTATCATGTGATCGTCTTGCCGATGATGAACTTTGTGATCCCGAGGTACTAGGTTTTGAACTATTTGGTTCATTCCTTTTTATCACTGTTGCTTTCTTGACAAAATCTAAGTTAGATTGATTTTCAAACGTTTCAATTTTGTCCGTTCCCTTAGATTTCACAAAGTTCACATTCTTGTTCTTCTTTTGATTTGGCTTCTTTTGACTTTGAGCCGGCAATTTTCCTTTTTGTTTGTTATGATTTTGCTGCCTTTTCTCTGTTGGTAATTTCTGATTGCCAAATTGTTTTCTAACTTCAGCCTTTGGGATAGGAGGGCACTGTGTTACCACAACGTGTGATCCTTTCTTACCCAGAAATTTACTTGTCGAATTTTCAAAAACTTTACTGATTAAGGATTGATTTACATTCTTAATCGGAAAATCTTTGTCAGAATAAATTTTATTATCACCAACAAGAGTATACAGCAAATCCACACTCTCCGACTCTTGTGCAGACAAGGACTCGATTGCAAGAGTCTTAGCGGGTTTTGCAGGAGGATCACACAGAATATGATTCTCAAGAGGTATGTCCTCTTCTTTTATCACCGCATCAGACTTTGCTGAATCAGTATCATCAGATTCATCATCAGAAGAATCGGCATCCTCAACAACAACTGGAGGATCCTGATTCTGTTCAGCAGAAGACACACATGTATCTGCTGACACATCCGAATCTGATGATACTTCTTTCTTGTATCCGAGTCCTGTCGCAAATTCATTAACATCTAGAGGAACAGATGGTTCAAAGAAAGTTCTATCCTCCTCGTCAGGCATGGCATCATAATTGTGTCTCACAGGTGGTGGACATTTCTTGTATCCAATGCATGTGACATCCCGTTTCTCTTTCTGTACGTCAATGATGTGATCCAACACATAGCTAGAGCTCAAATAACTGTCTAGCTTAAGTTGGATCGCCTCACTTTCAGTTTTGACACAAGCCATTTCCTTTTGCATTACCTCAAGGCGAGTTATATACAAATTAATGTCAGTTTGTTTTCTGGAAACCATTTTGGTTAGCTCGGTTTTATCTTTCTTTAATTTCTCAATTACCGATTTAAACTCCTTTTCATGGTTTTCATAAAACATGTTGGCTTCAGTGCACTTCGAAAGATCCACAGTCAACTTCTGATTGTGAATGAATGTCACATCATATTTGTCTTGCAAAGCCTCGTGTTCGCTTTGCAATTTACACCACTTATCATTCAAAGAAACATGTTTGTCTTGCAAGTCAAACAAACTAGCTTGTAAAGCATCATGTTTGCCTTGCAACTCAGACATGTTTGCCTCTAAGTCAGCATTTTTAACACGCAAACTATCACAGTGATCACAACTAACAGCAATGGGTTCATCGACACATACCTGACTTGATGAACTGTCGACATTAGCCATAAAGGCTGAATGGAGAGAAGACGAAGAATAAGCAGCTTGATCCACCAAAATAGATCTTCTTTGAATTCCTGCTACAGCTTCTTCCAATAGCTCATCAATATCTGCATTAACTGACGCACTTGATGTGTCATCTTCCTGATCATTCCCTGAACTCGAGGACTCTTCATCTGAACTTCCACTGTAACCGGAGCTGTCTTCATCTTCAGAAGATTCATCACCATTGGTGGAAGATTCTCCACCACTGGCGTGTTTAAGATCCTTGACAACTTCAGCAAAACAAGCTGTTCCATCTGGAGCATCATTTCCCAACTGAATTGACCAATCACAACCTTCATCTACTTGAACCACAAGTGCCTGGTTGGCATTAGATGGTCCTGCTTGACTCTGGTTGTTGACAGGCACCAATGTGCGCTCATTGTTCCTTACTTGGTTCTGATTTGCCCTGTTGCCTTGACCTCTGAAAGGATTTTGGTTTCCATGTTGAGATGGCCTCGTACATTCACGTTTGAAATGACCACGTTCACCACAATTGAAGCACTTAACAGCCTGCTTATCAAATCCATACTTGGTGTCTTTCTTGCTTTCCAAGCTGGTTCTGCCAGTTCTTTCCATGAAATCCTTTGCTCGCCTAACAGCACTGGCAAAGGCCCACTTGATGTCCATCATCTCCATCTCCTCTTTATCGATCTGCTGATAGTCTTCTTGTGTCAGATTAATGTTACCAATCTGACCTTCCACTAATCCACAGTATGCGCTCACCAAAGTGTTTAGCAGCTCCATGTGTTCCTTTGCTACTTCCACACTGACTTTAGAAAAGCTTGAGGTGTCGAGCCGTACTGTATTTGGCTTTGATTGCTGACCAGCAGATGATGTGCTTCCATAACATGCTTGCTGTTGAGGAGGAAGTGGATTCCCGTATAAATCTGTTGGTCCGGTAGATCGAACAGGTAATGGATTTCCGAACATATCAGTTGCTCTGATAGGTCGTTGGCTTTGCTGTTGTGGTACTGGTTGAGGAACTGGTTCAAGCGGATTTCCATACATGTCTGTTGTTGGAGGAGGCTTGACCGGAACTTGGATAGGATTGCCATACATGTCAGTGCTAGACACAAACGCTGTTTGAATTGGAGCGTGTGAAGAAGGTTTTGTAGAAGTGCTAGAAGTTCCATAATACATTTCAGGATTTTGTGGCATTGGAACTCTTTTTGCCTTGAGAGTTTCTTCCTGATTCTTGTTTTCCAGGAGTTGAACAAAGTCATTGAAGTTTGTTGTAGCTAAAGTGCCATTGTACTTCATGATTTCCAAGAAAGTATTCCATTGAGGTGGCAGTGCATCTGCAAACTTTTTCACTACCTCTGCTGAAGTTGTTACAACCCCAATATTTGCCAATTCAGTCAGCAAATGATTAAATCGACTTGTCAAATCTCCTAAAGATTCATTCTCCATACAAGTAAAACCATCAAACTCTTTCTTTAGCAGGTCGCGTCTCAATTGACGTGTCGCTTCATTTCCTACGCCCCTTATCTTCAATGCGTCCCACAACTTCTTTGTTGTCTTGAAACTGACAAATTGATGATAAATATCTTTGCTTAACGCCTGAGTAAGAATGGCATACGCTTTCTTCTCTAAGTCATAGACCTTCTTCTGATCTTCCGTAAGATCGGCAAACGTAGCAGCAGATGAAGCGGCAACCTCTATTGTTTGATCAAAATCTGTGATGAAACGCAACCACAATTCTGTATTTTGACCAAGGACGTATGTATGAAATCTGTCAATCCATCCTGGATATTCGTATAAGTGCATCAACTTTGGAGGCCGATTCAAACTTCCGGTTTCGCTCTCACTTAAGAGAATGCTTTGAATACTTGGAGTTTGATTTGATACAAATGTCCATTGACCGGTAGAAATTGCATTAGCTTGAGAAGATACCGGGGCGGGAGATTCGGCCCATGCAGGAGATAAACTGGTATTTCTATACTTTCCCGAATCCGGAGCCGGAGTACCATAATACATTTCTGTATTTATCGGAGTACCCCACATCGAATTCATTTTTGATCAAGAAAAATTGTTACACTAGTTCTCTCGGGTTCTCCTTGTTAACAACCAACCAGCCGAAGGATCCCTGATCGAAAGACGAGAAAAAAACACAAACTTGTTAAACTTAAACAGACTAGAATCGAAGGAACAGAACTTGTTCGAAGGATCAACAGTGTTCGAAAGATCACTGTTGAGTTTCGAACAATGATTTCGAAAGACTCTCCAATCGTAGGATCCTTATCTTTCGAATAAGAGCTGTAGATCGAAAGATATATCCTTCGAAAAGATTCCTTGGATCGAAGGATAAGTCACAGACTTCGAAGGATGTTCGAAGGATGATTATCTATCGAACCTCCTTTGATCGAAAGATGATCTTTCGACTTCGAAGGATATCCTTCGATCTGTACTGACACAGTTGACAAAAGTGACAGGTTGGTGAAAAGGTGATGGGTTGGTAGAAAGCTTTCGGCAGAAGGTATGCTCAGGCCATACCTTTTACCAAAACAAGATTTGAACAATAAAATATTACTCAAAAAGAGAGTTCTTATCCAGAAAACCGGTCACCGGAGTAAGCCGGAATTTGGCCGGAAATTACCAAACTTCTTAAAAACAAGTTTTTAAGTTACCCAACCCGTCCTTTAACACACCCGGTTAGTTTAGAACACGTTTTTACGTCAAGAAATGCGAGAAAAACACTAAAAACGGGTGCTAAACCATGTGAGTTTTGTCCAAACACTCCAAAGTCTTGTATAAACTCGGTTTTTAACAAGGAAAAGAGCCACGGCTCTGATACCACTTGTAGGTCCCTCGGAGGTTGAGGTTAAACCTAATCCTTGTTATGTTTAACACACTAGCAAGTGCGGAATCCAAGCTAGAATGCAAACCGGTAGTTTATATGAGAACACAAGCTACAAAGAGAAAGGTAAACACACGAGATATCAAAGTTTTCTCTTGTATTTCAGTGGACACGGTTACAGCCCTTGACCCAACTGAAAATATGCTCTCTACAAGACTAAGTTCACTCACTTCTCCCACACTTATGAAGTGAACACATTACATGAGTATATATACCCATTACAGCTCGTCTGGTCGAAGGATCAGATAGCCTGATCGAAGGATCATCTATCGATCTGAAACCTACCGAAGGATCACATATACCTCGAAGGATGATATCCTTCGAGGTCCATCTATATCCATCGAAGGTTTATCTTTCGAGCTCATCGAAGGATATAAACAATCCTTCGATGACTCATCCTTCGACACAAACATCTTACAAACAATGTGCTAACTGTTTGGCCAAGTCAAATCAGGAGGATGGTTGACTTGGTCAAACTTACATCGAACACACATATTAACAAACCTAAGACGTAAACCAGACTAACACAAGACATCGTTTTGTATCATGACAAAATACAGACAAAGTACAGACACAAGTGCACCAACACTATGGGATTGTGAAGTGATAATTGTTTACTAAGCAAGTTCTCCTTTATGAAAGGAGCTTTGAACGTAACATTGTACAAAAGTGAAGCAATGTTCGTGTTTGAATTACTAATGAAATTTTAGAATCTGAGTTCTTTGCAAGGTACCAGATAGATTAGGGTATTGTTATTGTGTATGTACTTGGTGCAAGCTTAAAATGCTCAAGCATACATAATACACAAATTAACAAATGAATAATTTTGTTGAAAAATCTAGTAAAATAATTTTGTTGAAAAGTCTAGTATAATAATGGGGTTTCACTAATTTTGAACATAAATAATTATTTGAAAGTATTACTTATACGGTTATTAATTAATGGATTCGTGTTCTCCTCCACGACTCACGAGAACTTCAAAACATACTAAGGCATGCCCGAAAGTACACAAATAGTCCCTATGGTTTGCACTTTGTAATGTATTTAGTCCCCAACCTATAAATCTAAAGGTTTTAGCATGTCCAAGTTAGGGACTAAATGTGTTACAAGGTGAAACCACAGTGACTATCCGTGTACTTTTGAAAAAAGCTGGAAAGTAAATGCATTACAAAGTGCAAACCACAGGGACCATGTGTGTACTTTTAGAAGTTACCAAATCCAAAATTTTGGTAAATTGTAGGGACCAAGGTACCGTCCGTATACTTTACCCTTACAGATAACTTGGTCATTTATTTAGAACTCCAAAACTAAAAATCGTGTTGCAGGTTTGGTTATGCTTTTTGCATTCGTCTTTACACAAACCAAAAACAGTTAATAGTGTCATTTTATTATAATGACCAGCAAGTATCACTCCAAGTAATAGAGAGATCTACACGTTTCAAGAACAACATCACAAAGAGAACCTACAACATTACCTGATCACACGCCCTACAACTTTGTCCCAACTCGGACTCTGACCCTCACCTAAACCACTTGGTTGCACGCGCACCTTAAAAAAGATAGAGAGGGAATTACATATTGAATTTCCAGAAAACATTGCATAATGTAATGCCTAAGCAAATAAAAAAAATCTTAGGTATAGTCTTGAGCCACAAGAAACCAAGTCACTCTTCAGTTGCCTAAGTAATATAACTGGCCTCATGTTCACTGTCGACTTTTCCAACATTCGACGTATATTTTGTTCAATTGATAACCATGTCCATCATCATTATTTGGTCTCTTTCAAACCAGAGTATAATCTAGCCTACAAATAAAATTCCAAACACAGAAAAATAATTGAACATTTCAAAATAATTCATTGCTAGCATCGGTAGACATTAACCAAAAAGTGTTTCAACACCATCCCCTTTCCTTTTGTCATTCTACACTATATATACACATTGAATAGAAAAAAAATCGTTCCCCGTATTGAAGAAGCGCCTAACGAAAAGTATCTGATTTCGTGGTAATTTACTGTTGCAACGTGGGAAGTCCTAAATGGCTACCAAATACGTTAGATATCACTTAACTTTCGGCTTGCTGTACTATAATCAGGTGTTGCATTTTTATCATCTAAAGCAGCTATTGAAATTAAGAAAACAAGGCCTAACATGAGAAAAAGAGTCTGTCAAGTTAGCCAAGGAGTGACTGCCTAATAAGCCAAACAAGGTGTTATAACTTACTATCACCTTGTCTTGATATAAGGCAAGTCATCTTGGCTACCAAACAAGACTCTCCTCTTCATGTAAGAACCTCTCTTCTTATTGTCTTATCAATTTTACCTGCACTAACTGTCCAAGGAAACCTTCTATTTATAGTCTATCATTTATCATTGGTTCTTGAAATTTCATGATGTCAATCTTCCTCATCTTTCCAACTCACTAGATATGCTACCTTTGGCAGAATATATCCAGTTTCAAGATTGAAAGGATCCAATTCTAGATTCTATATGAAGAAAAAACCAAAAACAAAATAGGGAGTAAAAGCAATAACATTCTTCAACCAATGGCCACAATCTTGAATAGGAGTTGACTTCAACACTTGATGCCTCCTTGAAAGATTAGTTGAGATAACATTAGTATTCTATTTTTCAATCCAATCCACATAAGTAGTGTTGCTTTGTTGACTTGTGATCCCAATAACTAGTTTCTTTCGCTTTTCATTAGTTGCATTCATGTCAATAGTTGAACTAGGTTGGAACATCATGGTTTTGTTAGATACCTCTCGCCGACACTACCTTTTAAGTCCTAGACTATGAAGCACTGGGACGGCAAATTGCATCGAGTACCCGTACCGGCTCGGGGACGGAAACGCGAAGGGAATGGCTCGGGGGCGTTTCCCAAACGTACCCGGATATTGGGGACTTCTACAAAACCGTACCCGATATTGGGTACTTCCAAAACAAAGTATCGGGGACGTTTCCTAAAATATTTTGGGTTTTGACCCTTTTAACTTCCAAATATAAGGTCTTCCTTTATAATTATATATGCTAGGACTCCTAGATTTAAGTTACGAGCTGCTCAATATTTAGTTATTCTTTTAATAATTGAATAGTAAACAAGTCCTTTTATATCTCAAATGTTTGCGGAGTGTTCATGTTAGCATTTGAATACGAGTTCAATGAATCTACCTAAAACACATGGGTTACATATTACATATATATTACTTGTTTTACTATTAGATGGAAATATTGGGGAAGATTCTAATCATAACATGGAAGTTATAATCAGACTTTTGGGTTTGAATATAACAAATCACACACGTTGTTGTACGTGAAGTACGTTAAGCCGTAATGTACGATATACTTTCTCTCTCTCTCTCTCTCTATATATATATATATATATATTTGCGGGGAGGGGGGGTGTTAGGTTTTTTGGTGGTGGTTGGGTAGGGTGAGGGTGGGGGTGGGTGTTTAGCTTTTGGGTGGTGGTGTAGTGGGTTTAAGTTTTGGGTTGTTTGACACTTTTCAGTCTATAAAGCATTGTTACACTTCTTACAATTAGGAGTTTTTGTAGAATAACTTAACCCTATCTTACTACCAATTAATTATTTTTGCATTCTTAAATGCAAAGAGGGGTAACATTTTCATACATTATAAGGCACCAATTCTTAAATTCAGATCTTAATTTTAACAAAGTCATGGCTAGCCACTAATCTTAAGCTTGAGTTATCTAGAAGGACAGTCTTCAGATTTCAATTATAACGATTTTATGAACAAAAAAAATGAAAAATTAGGTTTAAGTTGCATTGAATTTCAACAAATCAAAATTAAAAATTAGGTACAAGTTACAGTTATTACCTGGAGAGATAGAAACGAGTACTCATTGTTAACGTAGCCTGTCTTGGGAGATATCGAACAAGGCCGAAATAAACATTAATTGGGCATTTAATCGGACCAGAAGGCTTCATCCCCCACTAGAAGAATTCTTCAAACAAACTTCTATTTTGGCTGACCACAAACAATTACAAAAACCCAAGTTAATAACAAGAAATTGATTTTTAAAAAGAAAACCTTGTTGATACATATTTGTGGACGCGACTCGACGCGACGTGATTTGGTTAATAACACGGCATTCCTCCGTCGTGTATAAGAAGATCTCAAGCGAGCCTGAAGACGTAAAGGACTTGAACTAGTCCATGGGCTGAACACTCTTGAGGAAACAACACTTGGGCTTATAACAAGTTGGCGAAACACAAGTTTGGGCCTCAACATTTGGGCCAAAGGCCAAAGTCTACGAAAGAAAAGGGATGTCGACGAAACACATCAGTTTCGTCGACCAAGTCCTGTTTCGTCGCTTGTCTTGTTGTTTCGCCAAGCCAGTTTGTCTCGTAGTGTCTGTGGGTATAAATAGAGTTCATTATTTCTGTTTTATGTGTGGAACATAGATGAGAACACAGGAGACAAGTGAGAGCACACACACACACGAGAGTTTTGAGAGAGTTTGCAAAATACATTTGTAAACATTGCTTTGTAACTGAACCTTTCATACGTATTAATACAGAGGTGTTAATCGGTGAATATTGTGTGTCGTGTATTTGCGTGTTCTATCTCGGTTTGCTTTCCCGGTTGGATTCCGCACAACCGGGTTGGTTTGTACACAAGGATTAGGCGACTAGATCCTCCCCTAGCCGGACCTACAAGTGGTATCAGAGCCTTGGCTCGGCTCTTCTCCTTGTTAAAACCGAGTGTTTTCGGGTTGTTTTTCGAATTTTTAAAGTTCATATTTTCTGGAAAAACATCTTAAAATCGGGTTTAATCTTGTTGTTTTGCTGATTGTTTTTATCAAAACCCTGTTATTACACATGTTTGCATGATACTTGTTGGTTTTTATTAAACTTTTAGCAAAAATATTGTGTTTGAAAAATCGTTGGTTTTCCAGAACTTCATATTGTTCATCTTACCTTCATGGTGTTCTTGATTCATTCAACTTTTTGATCTTAAAAGATAACTTATCAACTTGTTTGTGTTTGAAAATTGTGAAACTGATTAAAATATTATAAATACCTATCAAGTTGGTAAGGTTGGACGTGTAGTGTTTGTTGTTGAAAATTGTGATTTTATTAAAATATTTGCATGCCATACCAGTTGTTAAATTTGACATGCTAGTGGGTTGAAAAGGTGTGTCAAGTGTCTGACATAGTTTGAATAATTTGACCAACCCACTTAACCACTTTTCTATGAAACGAACATAGACGAAACAAAATTTCATTTCGTCATTTTAAATCATAAATCAGTTTCGTCGAGTTAAACATTGGGCTTTGACCGTCTTGTTTCGTCAATTACAAAGCCCAAATTAAAGTTCTATTTCACCGATAACTTGGGCCCATATTTAACGAATTTGTTTCGCCATTAATTTTACTAAGTGGGCCGTTTTGTTTCGTGGATAAGAGTTGGGCCTGTTTCGTCAAGATTCAAATTTGAAATCTGTTTCGTAAAAATAACAAAGTCTGTTTCGTGGGAACGTGTTTCGTCGAAACACTTTGTGAATTTTAAACAGAAAGTTTGTCAAAGTGATTTAACTGTTTGTTTGAGGTGTGATTTTCAGGTATTCATTTTTCTTGATCAAAAATGAATCCGATTTGGGGTACTCCGGTAAATACAGATATGTATTATGGTACTCCATCTCCAGATTCGGGAAAGTATCGAAATACAAGTTTGTCTCCTTCGTGGACCGAATCTCCAAGTATTCAAAGCCAACGACCTATCAAAGCAACTGATATGTTCGGAAATCCATTACCTGTTCGATCTACCGGACCAACAGATCTGTACGGAAATCCGCTTCAACCAGTTTCTCAACCAGTGCCTCAACAGCAAACCCAAAGGCCTCCTGTGACAACTGATCTATATGGCAATCCAATACAAGTTCCAGTAAAGCCAGCTCCAACAACAGACTTATATGGAAATCCTCTACAACCAGCTTCACAACAGCAAGTCTATCGGCCATCTACTGTAACCGCTTGTTTTGCTGAGGTTGTCAAGGATCTTAAACACGCCAGTGGTGGAGAATCTTCCACCAATGGTGATGAATCTTCTGAGGATGAAGACTCTTCTGGTTACAGTAGAAGTTCAGATGAAGAATCCTCGAGTTCAGGCGATGATCATGTGGGTGAGACATCAAGTGGATCAGTTGATGTAGATATTGATGAGCTTTTGGAGGAAGCTGCAGCAGGAACTGATAGAAGATCTATTTTGGTGGATCAAGTTGCTTATTCTTCGTCTTCTCTCCATTCAGTCTTTATGGCTAATGTCGACAGTTCATCAAGTCAGGTATGTGTCGATGAACCCACTGCTGTTATTTGTGATAATTGTGATAGATTAAGTGATAGATGTGCTGATTTAGAGGCAAACATGTCTGAGTTGCAAGCCAAACATGATGCTTTACAAGCTAGTTTGTTTGACTTGCAAGACACACATGTTTCGTTGAATGCTAAGTGGTGTGAGTTGCAAAGCAAACACGAGGCTTTGCAAGACAAGTATGATGTGACATTCATCCACAACCAAAAGTTGACCGTGGATCTTTCGAAGTGCACTGAAGCCAACATGTTTTATGAAAACCATGAAAAGGAATTTAAATCGATGATTGAAAAATTAAAGAAAGATAAAACCGAGCTGACAAAAATGGTTTCCAGAAAACAAACTGACATAAACTTGTATATCACTCGTCTTGAGATAATGAAAAAAGAGATGGCTTGTGTGAAAACTGAAAGTGAGGCGATCCAGCTTAAGCTAGACAGTTATTTGAGCTCTAGCTATGTGTTGGATCACATCATTGACGTACAGAAAGAGAAACGGGATGTCACATGCATAGGTTATAAGAAATGTCCACCACCTGTGAGACACAATTATGATGCCATGCCTGATGAGGAATATAGAACTCACTTTGAACCATCTGTTCCTTTGGACGTTGAGGAATTTGCAATAGGACTCGGATACAAGAAGGAAGTATCGTCAGATTCGGATGTGTCAGCAGATACATGTGTATCTTCTGCTGAACAGAATCAGGATCCTCCAGTTGTGATTGAGGATGCTGATTCTTCTGATGACACTGATTCAGCAAAGTCTGATGCGGTGATCAAAGAAGAGGACATACCTCTTGAGAATCATATTCTATGTGATCCTCCCGCAAAGCCCACTAAGACTGTTCCAATCGAGTCCTTGTCTGCAAAAGAGTCTGTGAGTGTGGATTTGCTGTACACTCTTGTTGGTGATGATAAAATTTATTCTGACAAAGATTTTCCGATTAAGAATGTAAATCAATCTTTAATCAGTAAAGTTTTTGAAAATTCAACAAGTAAGTTTTTGGGAAAGACAGGATCACATGTTACAGTAACACAGTGTCCTCCTATTCCAAAGGCTGAAGTTCGAAAACAATATGGAAATCAGAAATTACCAACAGTGCAAAAACAGCAAAATCATACCAAACCAAAAGGAAAAGCAACGACTCAAAGTCAAAGGAAGCCGAATCAAAAGAAGAACAAGAATGTGAACTTTGTGAAATCAAAGGGAACGGACAAAATTGAAACGTTTGAAAACAAATCTAACTTAGATTTTGTTAAACAAGCAACAGTGTTGAAAAGAAATGAACCAAACTGTTCGAAACCTAGTACCTCGAGATCACAAAGTTCATCATCATCGGCAAGACGATCACATGATACTTCGGGGTTTGTTGAACGAAGATCATGTTTTGAATGTGGTACAATTGGACATGTAATTCGAAATTGTCCATATCTTCATAAACAAAAAGGCAAAGTTGGTGATTCCCGTGACCAAACTGACCGCAAGCGATCTGTTTCTGTAAAACAAGATCCCCGTCTTGTAAAAGAAAGGGAAAAGAAACAGAAATGCCAACAACGACAAGAAGTTGAAAAGGTTTTAAAACCAGAGGTTGTCCAAACGCAGTCTGTTAGATCAAATGTTAAAAATGAAAAACAAAAACAGATTTGGAAACCAAAATTGGAAATTGTTTCAGGGGGAGCTACATCAATTCCGAATCATCGGGAAATGTATGTCACAATTCTCGATGATGACGGACGACCCAAGTCTGTGAAGGCTTGGGTCCCCCTCTCCACCTAATCTCTGAATGAGTGTGTAGGATGTTCCAGGAGGAACTATTGATAGTCTTAGGATTGTTGATAGTGGAGCGTCCATGCACAAGATCGGCGACATTAGACTCCGAAACATTGTTGTAACCAAGGAGAATATTGTTGCCATTGATGGAGAGAAAAGAAAAAGAAAAGAAGACAAAAATGTCAGATGATGGAATGTCTGATGAAAGAATGTTGTTGAATGAAGTTGAAAAATTCGACATGATGAGATATGTGCCAAAATTGGTTGTTATGGTTTTTGATCGGGTCAACAGGAAAGATTCCAATCAAAATGTACGCACCTGAAGCACGTCTGAAGTTCAAAATTAACAAGATGAACGTGCAGTGTACATTTCTCTACGGTGTGATTGAAGAAAATGTGTTTGTTGAACAAACCAACCGGGTGTGCGGATGCCTTGGCGTGGATTGAACAGCCGCACACTACTTCTCAAAGAGAAAGACAAAGACCTTCGCTGGTACAATGTGGAAGACCAGCCGGACCCTGAGGTTTTTGATCTTGTTGCTGTGAAGGGATTTCAGTAGCTACAAAATCGCTTTGAAATCCACACCTGGTGGATATCCTGTTTGGGAGAGCACTCAGATTCCTGGCAATGCACGAAGCAGTTGCAGGATACGGTTTTAAATTTCTAATCTCTCCTATACTTGTCGATATTTAAGCTGCTTTATGAATTATTATCATCTCGTACAGCACTCCTTGACCTGACACGTTGATCTCGAATATCACCTCACACGTGATTGTTTCACTATGAAACTCATCAATGTTGTCATGGTCCACACCGATGACCAACGTGCCGATTTTTTTTTTACCAAAGCATTTGACAAATCAAGATTTGACTTTTTATTATTGGTAAATGGCATTAAGGTCAAGCAAGAGTAAAACCAACATCGGAAAATCATTTTTGTAAATACCTTTGTGTTTTAAATTTGTCTTAGTTTATTGATTTTAGGGGGAGTAAATCCAAAATTTGAAAATCCAAAAACATCGAAAAATTTCAAAAACACAAAAACAATAGAAAAACAAAAATGAGTTTCCTGGCGAGCAAAAGAGAAAATGATAGTACATCAGTGGTCTGTCCAAACCTCTTTAAACCTAAACTGAAAAACGATAAGCAGCTCTATATAAGATGTATCGGTAGGCTCACAATCATTTTAAAGTGTGCAGGGTGATATAAATCTTAAATCGACTGAAGACCAGGTGGGAACCATTCATTGGCATATGATCTTAGTACCGAAATTTCGTTTGAGAGATTGCCGAGGTTCTGAGATATTCGGTCTTTATGCTGCTTATCATCTGGGTATCATGGTTGTATCTTTTACCGAAAAATAACGGGGACGCAAGTCTAGATCTTCCATGATACCATACATACGTGTACATATTGCATACGACCTCAATAAGTGATCAACAATCACATGTCCACAAAATAAGTGATAATATATCACATTTATCCGGGAGTCAAGTTCGTCTCTCTGCTGTACGAAAGTACTGACCTGTTCACGGACTTGCTCCTGTGCCCTCATGCATATGAAAATCAAGTTCCTCATCAATAAGTGATTCTATCACATAGGGCTTGTTTTCAATTCAAAATAAGTGAGTTTCTCACATCATATACGGTCAAACAGATGATAATCGGTATACTCACCGGTAAGATGAACCCTCGTGCATACCTTGATACGGGAATGTGTCGTGATGTGGATGAACACCGGTCGGTAAGTATAAATCATATCTTAACGTATCCCCTCGCCATGATTACATCTGATAAGTTGAGCTTATGTGGACAACAATACCGATAATTGTTATAGGATGCTTATCTTAATGTTAACTAAAAGAACAACAAGAGCGTTTTGGCATGACCGTACACTGATATGATTCTCTTACCCTCGAAACTCACAAAAAGAATGTCTGTAAATATTTATTTAATGCTTTCAGTTTCTGCATCTCTGTATATATTTATTTACTGCTTTCTGTCTTTACGTTTCAAATATTCAAAAATTCCAAAAAGATTTTAGGTGTGTTTTAATATAAACTTTATAAAAGCCAAAAAGATTTTACTTCTATCTTATTTTCGATTGTACGATGTTGGATCTCAAGTCTTCATTACCTGAAACCTGAACGAAAACCAAATTGACTAAATCTTCATAAACGGTCAAAATTTGCAAGTTTTGAAAGTTAAAATCTAAAATTGACAAATCTGTTAAACTTTCAAACTGTCGGACGGTGTTTGATTGTAACATGGTCACATGTGTATCATTTGTTTAAATGTTAACTATATTCCAAGCAGTTGTTCTCATTATGCGTTTAGCTTTCTTGCATGTGCAGATGCTAAAGGCAAGGAGAACATGTTCGATGATAAGCTTCGGAATGAAGACACGACGTGAAGGCACTCAAAAGATAAAGATGATCGAGTTGCCGCTGACCATCATCAACACCACAAGGATCTCAAGTACTGAAGATCAAGTCATTCACGAGCATAACTCGAGGGGGAGCTTATGTTAAGGGGGAGTTTGTCAACACACTTCCTACATGAAACGGGGAGTTTGTTGATACACTTTCTGCTTTCAACACGTGAAGACTTTGAAGATCCTCCGACATAGAAGACAAGAAAGGCGAATCTCGCGAGTAGCGTCCAAGGGGGAGTTTGTTGATACATATTTGTGGACGCGACTCGACGCGACGTGATTCGGTTAATAACACGGCATTCCTCCGTCGTGTATAAGAAGATCTCAAGCGAGCCTGAAGACGTAAAGGACTTGAACTAGTCCATGGGCTGAACACTCTTGAGGAAACAACACTTGGGCTTATAACAAGTTGGCGAAACACAAGTTTGGGCCTCAACATTTGGGCAAAAGGCCAAAGTCTACGAAACAAAAGGGATGTCGACGAAACACATCAGTTTCGTCGACCAAGTCCTGTTTCGTCGCTGTTTCGTCGCTTGTCTTGTTGTTTCGCCAAGCCAGTTTGTCTCGTAGTGTCTGTGGGTATAAATAGAGTTCATTATTTCTGTTTTATGTGTGGAACATAGATGAGAACACAGGAGACAAGTGAGAGCACACACACACACGAGAGTTTTGAGAGAGTTTGCAAAATACATTTGTAAACATTGCTTTGTAACTGAACCTTTCATACGTATTAATACAGAGGTGTTAATCGGTGAATATTGTGTGTCGTGTATTTGCGTGTTCTATCTCGGTTTGCTTTCCCGGTTGGATTCCGCACAACCGGGTTGGTTTGTACACAAGGATTAGGCGACTAGATCCTCCCCTAGCCGGACCTACAAACCTTAATCAAATTTTAAATACCTCCGCCGAGCACCACCGTCGCCACCTCTGCTGCCGCCAACACTTCCTCGTCGTCACCCTCACCGTTGTCGTCAAATGCACTACCACCACTATGGACACCTACCTGCCGCTAGCTGGCTCCACCTCCACTCTTCGGCAAAGGTGACATTTACCATACTTTTTTTTACTTATACCGACTCATTTAAAACCAAATCAGTTTTTGTTTAAAACCACTTTTGACCCAAACCAAATAAGTACCTTTTTTTTAAATGCACCTTTCGACCCGAACCAAAATTGATACTTTTTAAAGCGACCCGTTTTATCACAAACTCAAAAAACCCATTGCAACCAAATCAGTACTTATTTTTAAATGCATCTTTCGACCCGAACCAAAATTGATACTTTTTTAAAGCGACCCATTTTATCACAAACTCATTTAGTTCAAAACCCATTCCACCCAAACTCATTTTGACCCGACCCGCCCATTTTGCCCAAAAAAAATCTCAACCAACTTTGTAAAAATCTAAACACAAGCCGTTTTGATACTTTTTGTTGGTACATACATCTGTCGACTTCGTCTTATATCGAGTCTCTGGTATGTTGCAGTTCGGATCTAGCATGAGGTCATCATCATTGATGATGACATCACTTATATGACATCACATAGTGACATCAGCACATGAAATATGGAATTTGAAGTCAACCGTTTGAAGATGCTAGTTTGTATTAGGTGACCGTTTGAATGTAAAGTTTGAAAGGGTTCCGTTTGAAAGTGTTGTATCATTTTCAAACGGAAGGGTCTGCCCCTATAAATACCCTTATGTCTAATTCATTTGTAACTTTTCCGGCCAAAGCAACGAAGTGCTGCCGAAGTGTTGTCAGGTTGTAAACGTCTTCTAAATCAATCATACAACAGTTTAAAGCGTGAATCTAGCTGAATTGAACTTAGTTTCTTTGTTTCTGCCTCTGAAACTAAAATAAACTCTTCTGAACGACTCATTCGGGTCCAAAACGATCCTACAAGTGGTATCAGAGCTCTGGAGGAAGAGTTCATACCAATTCAGCCACAAATTTCTGTTTCTACACCTTTCTTTTCGAAAATTACAAGTTTTCACGGTTAAAATCGGCTGAAACTTTCACAATATGTGCGTAATTGTGTTTTGACAAACCATTGAGAATATCAATTCAAAATTCGAAGTTTAACCGGTAAAAAAGGACTGAAATATGGGTTCTGTTTGAACGAAGCATAGGTGTTCCGTTTGAAAATTGCCATCCCGTTTGAAAATACATACCCTTCTGTTTGAAATTTGATCCTATCGTTTGAAAACAGGACTGTTACGTTTGAAACTGGTGTTCTGTTTGAACATATCGTTTGAAATTGATCACTACTGTTTGAAAGTGTACCGTTTGAAAATGTCCGTTTGAAAGCCACACTTTGTTTGAGAGTTCACGTTTGAACTGATCGTTTGAAATATATCGCACCGTTTGAAAGTGATTGAAGCTTCATGTGATAATTGTTTTTATCTGATCAAATGTGTCAGGTTCATGTGATTATCTCAGCCAAATAGGAATGATCATGTGATTTGTTGTCAGTAATTGGAAAAGAATATCACGTGTTAGAGTGTCAGTTGATAACGTGTGTGAACATCTAATACTTGCATGTGATTCTTATAATCTGGATTTGTGCAACTTTAAAGACAATAGCATGTGATATAGTAATTCATAAATTCATGTGATATGTCAGATTCAATTAATCAGTTGTTGGTTTAGTGGATATATGAAAGTTGTCGGCAAGTTTAAAAAAAAAAAAAATTCAAAGTATGCATGTGAATTTTTGGTCAAGTCAAAAAGGTAGCATGTGATGTTGTCAACATAGTTAAAGTTTGGTCAAATGAGAATTTAGAGGTTTGGTACATGTGAATTGTGATTTAATTGAGATAGTGGTGTGCATGTGATAAACTGATTGTAATCATTTCATTCACGTGATCAGTATTATTGTTTTTGAATCGTAAAAGGCATGTGATGTTATATAAAGTGTTTGTCGATTAAGTGGGATTTTGGTCAAATGGAATTGTTTTGGCATTAAGTGTTGTCAGGTTTGGAGTTCAGTCGGTTCGCACGTTTCGATTAGTTGTTTTGTCAGTCAAGTTGCGTATTAAAGTCATCAATTCGCTTGAGAATTCGTTCGGTTCGGAGTTCAAAGGTGTCATAAAGTCAATTTTGTATCAAAGGTTCATCAGGTTAATTGAATTTGATCCGGGTCATTCAGTCAGTTGGTCATTCGGTCCGCACAGTTGGTTATTCAGTCTGCACAGTTGATCGTTCAGTCTGCACAGAAAATCATCAGTTCGAGTACCAGTTTCTTTCAGATAATTGATAAAAGTTTAAAACTGATTGTGTGTTTGTTTGTTGTTGTCAGGTATTTTCACAAGGTGATACAGTTCAGTTGAAAAACCGAAACATGGACGAAGATTTTTACAACGCATTCGCTACTCCGGTTTCCTCAATCACTGTTGCACAGAACACAATGCTCGAAAACGAAACTGGAACGATGCAAAAACCGCCCAAACTAATGAACATCGAAGAATATAAGGGTTGGGAAGGTCGTTTCGAGAATTGGGTACAAGCTAACTACTTAGATGCTTGGGAATGTGTCGAGACAAAATATGTTCGACCGATGAATGATGATGAAGAAGTGGTTCCGATTAAAGATCTGAGTGCCGATGCTAGAAAGAAGTACAAAGATGAGAAAATGATGCTGAGTTTATTGCAACAAGCCGTGAAAGAAGATATTTTGGTTCTATTGCAACATAATGGAACTTCCTACTCGATTTGGAAAGCTTTAAGGTCAAAGTTTCGTGGTAGTGAAGAAATGGTCAAAAGCAAGAAATCGCTTCTAAAGAAAGAATTTGATCTGTTTCGCGGATTAAAGAATGAAAGTACAAGAGAGATTATCGAAAGATACTGCAATTTGCTTGCTAACATGAAGAGATTGAGTATTGAGAAAAACAATGAAGAGTTGATCGAAAAACTTGCTGATGCTTTGCCATACGAGACTTGGGGAACATATCTCATGATGCTTAGAAACAAGAAAGGTTTTAGCAATTTGACACTCAGCAAGTTCATTGAGAAGTTGGAAGCTCAAGAAATGGAGCAACGAAAGATTATTCGAATGAAAGATTTCAATGGTGAACAAGATATTGGGTTGTATTATAAAGCAGGAGTGAATGAAAAGTCTTCAAATCTATCTCCGAAAATAGAAACTGCTTACAATGTCAAGAATTCTCCTGGAAGTTCATCATCAGGATCAAACAGCAAAACAAGTTTTACATCATTTCCATCATTTGATCCAAATGTATCAACAACAAGAAATGGCAAAAAGATTCAATGCAACACTGTGTTGAACATTGAAAATGATCAGGAATTTTCTGAAGAGTTAGCAAAAAGTCATATGTCTTTATTGGGAACTGTTCTTGAATCTTATGGTAGTTTTGTTGCAGGTCGAATTGGGAATCCAATGTTGACAAAAGAAGATTATGACCAGATCGATGCTGAAGAGATGGAGCTGATGGACATAAAATGGTGTTTGGCCATCGTGTTGAGGAGAGCTGAGAAATTCAAGCAAATCACTGGAAGAGATGATCTTCGTGAGGCTGGTACTTCTACTTTAGGTTTTGACAAATCTAAAGTCACTTGTTTTCATTGCAGGGAGAAAGGTCACTTCAAGAGGGAGTGCAAAAATCGCGAAGCAAGTGGAGCTCATAATCCTTTTAACAACAACAATGATTACTACCGAAAAGCCATCTATCATCAAGTTGCTCAACAACCGTCTCAACAACATCAACATCAAGCACAAACTGCACATGGAATGCAAATTATTGAAGACTCTGGAAAGAGAGCTTGTGCAGTGAATCAAGATTCTTTAAGGAGAGTAAATGGTAGTGCCTTGATAATAGATCAAGATGACGAAAAGTTACCTGAGGGTTTTAGCTGGGAGAATTTTACTTGGGATAACTATATTCCTGATCAAGCTAAAGCTCACACAGCTTTTGTAGCTCGAGTTGAAGAGGACAGTGATGATGATACTGAATATTGGAAGAGAAAATTCGAAGCTGATATGAAACTGATTGCTGAAAGTGATAGTGAAGATGAAAAGGTTAAAAAGAAGAAGAAAAAGGTAAAAACACCAGTTAGCAGTGATGATGAAGAAAAAGGTTGAAGTTCCAAAATTCAAAGTTGATGAAGAAGTTGATGCAAAGAAGATTCCAGTGAAGTGTGAAAACTGTGAAGCTATGAAGAAGCAGAACAGTACATTGATCTATAACTTGAATAGTTTAAAAGAATCTTATGATGTACTGAACAAAGCAATGAACCAGTATAATCAAACAAGTGAAGAACAAGCAACAGCGATGAAAACACTTCAAGGAGCTTTTATGACAAAGCAAAAAGTGGTGAACAACTACATTGAGAAGTGTGCTGTGCTAGAACAAAAGTTGGAGTTGCAAAGAATTGAGACTGAAAGAGTGAACCGATTGTTGAAAAGTTACTCATGTACTTCTTATGTCATTGACAGGATCTATCCAACTGTTGAAGGAATGAAGGCATTTGAAGAGGATGAAGTAACTGAAGAAAAGAAGGATGATGGAAAAGTGATTGAAGAAAAGACTCCAGAAAAGAAGAACAAGAAGAAGAGTGACTCAAAGAAAAAGACTGACAAGAAGGATTCTGGTAAGAAACAAGATGTCAGTTACAACAAGTGTCCACCCCCGTTAGAAAATGGATATTTGCCCAGGAATCCAAATCAGGAAAGAGTCGAAAAAGCAACAAATTTACAGTGGGAGTCGGAGTCGTCAGTAAATTTGCCAGAAAATATTGATGTCATGTTTACATCATCTGACACTGATCATGAGTCCGAGTTAATAAAGAAAGTCGTCGATCAGGTGTTGGATAAAGATGAAACTGAGGAGTCAAAGTTGGAGTCAAACTCAGAGTCAAAGTCAGTGTCAGAGTCAATGGCTGGTTTTGAAAGTTCGAGTTCGACAGTCAACAATCAAAAATCTTCGGTTAAAAGAGTTTACAATAAAGAATTCCTGTTATCAAAATCTAATTTGAATGACGAAACGTTTAAAGTTGCATATACTTTGAATGATTCCGACAAATTATATTCTGATGAGGAATTTCCAATAAGAGGTGTCAAAACTGAATTGATAAAAAAGGTTTTCAAACTTACAGAAATTAATATTTCTGAAATAAAAGATTTAAATCTTAAAGGTAAACCTTACACCTCAAGAGTACAACAAAGATTAAACAGGAAAAAAGGTTACAGTTCTGGTTCTGGTTTTCAAAAGAAACCAAATCCTAACCGTAATTTCAAAAAGAAAGGTCTTGGATTTATTCCAACAGAAAAACAGAAAAATGAAAAATATGTTCGTGATTTTAAATCAAAGATGACATTTGTTTCAGGTACTTCATCAGAAGAAGAAGAAGAAAAGAAAGAATTCTGGAGACAATCGAACAAAGAATTTCTTGCAAAGAAGCAAGAAGAGATGAAAGAAACGAGAACCTGTTTCAAATGCAACAATGTTGGACGTATTGCCAAAGATTGTTCAAAGGCAATACAGTCAAAACAGGGAGTTTCTCGTAACTCGAAAGACAAGAAAATTGTGTTTGAACCACTAATTGACAGAACCAAACTTTTCAAAAATTCTACTTTTGAAATTGGTGAATGTTCAAACAAGTTTTACAAGAAGAGAGCTAAATCTGACAACCAGAGATGGGTTGTTAAGAAAGTTGCTGAAAGCTCTAGCGATGATTCTGATAGGTCAAAATCAGAGGAGCTATCTTCTGGTGATGAATCTGATTCCACAAAATCAGAGGAGCCACAGGTTGAGGTAAAAAGTGATAAATCAGTTCTGAATGTGGATGATGAAAATTTTCCATCACTTCGGGCTGAAAATTATAAAAAGAAAGTTGGTAAAGTTGAGATATCAAATCAATTTTATGATGACAAAAAGGATTTCGATGTTGTGAAAGTCTTTAACTCCAAAGTTCATCATATTTTTGGTAAAATGATTGACAGGAAGGTCAAAGGAACAAAGGAGTTTTATGAGAAAAAGATGCAGAAGGAGAAAACTGAACCATCCTTAGTTCGTGACTGGGATGGTTCATACTATGAACAATGAGTCTGTGGACTTGCCGGAGATCCCAAGTTGGTAATCGTGGATCAGGAATCGGCATCTTTCTGTGTATTTGATTGTGTTTTTTGTACAAGTGGTAAATCAGGGACATTAATTTGTACTTGATTTTCTACAAATGGTTGAAGACAAAATGATGAACCATATCCTCAACTTTACAAGTGGTAAAATCAAACTTATTTTCCGGAAAAACCATTTGATTAAAACAAACTTAAGTGTTTTGAAATCTAAATGGGAAAATAGTTTGAGGGGGAGTTCTGATTGTTTATGCCAAGTGAATGGCGAATTGAAGCAATTCGATATCGGTTGTCAATTTTATTGTATAGTTTGTTTTCAAATTTCCTAAAATGTGTTTGCATTTTAGGGGGAGTAAGAAATTTTAGAAAATCCAAAAACATTTGAAAATTTGAAAAATTCAAAAACATGATAAAATCAAAAATGAGTTTTTGTTGCATAAAAGAGGAAATGATAGTACATCAGTGGACGATCACAGCATGCTAAAGAATTGGAAATTAAAAATGTGATAAACGGTCTTACTGATGATGTGCCAGTAGATTTTTGCACATTTAGTAGATTGTGACGAGATATAAACCTAAATTTCAAACTTGCTTATATCGTGGGGATACATCTCTCGGATATATGGGGAACCCCCGAAATCTCGTTTGAAAGGTCTCATATTCTGATATACTAGGTCTTTATACTCAATGATGTCTGGGGTATTATTCCGGGACTTCTGCTGAACGGTGGTTCTGACCTAGTCCTCGAATAATACTTTTCGCAAATGCTTGAAACATAGCATCACCCTCAGCATATATGATAAGACAATAAAATTGCTTAGCAATGCTGTTGTAAAAAAGATCCTCTAAAGGGGACACACCCAAAAGTTGAGTCATGATCTCTCTGCTGAACGGTAGTTCTGACCTGAGCTCTCATGATTCTTCATAATTTATTGACCCCTTACAGATATCATTTGTGTCATAATTACCTGTAAGACTGAATATTGGGATCTGGATACGGGAGTATATTCTGAGGTGGGACACGCGATTGAGTTTAAGTGCTTAAATCATTAATATCGTATCTCGAAGCAGTTGAACTTTGTGTGAAAATTTAGGTGGACCAGTATACTGACAATCTAAGTGAATCGTTTAGAACTTAAAATGAAATGAAGCTTAACGGTGTTGGTGATTTGTCTCAGAAACTGATATGATCCTCTTGCACAAACTCACAAAAATATTGTATGTAAATATTTCTTTACTGCATTTCTTTTTATTGAAAAATAAAAAAAAAAAATTTAGTGTGTTTTAGCATAAATTTTGAAAAATTCAAAAAGATTTTCGACAACTGGTGTTGGAGAGCTAATTTTCAAAATTCCGAGTGCTAAACGTGACGAACAGGTTTTTGAGAGTGTGTTGTTTTGAAAATGAAAATGATATTCTTGCATGTGGTTCATCAAAGACTATAAATGTTGAATCATTTTAAAATTTGTTCTACAAGTGGTCATCAGAAAATTTATTTTTGGGTAGAGAATGTGCAGGTTATTTGAATGACAGAGAGTTAGGTTCTGATACCTGAGGATTGTGTGATTTCAACAAGCCAGACTGCGATCCCAGCATATCAAAAGGGGGAGTCTGAAGATATCTGAGTAGAGATTGATTGTGAGGAGTCTGTTGATATTGAAGAAGAGAAGAGAGGAGATTTGAGGATACTTACAGCGTCAGATACTTCAAAGAGTTCGAGAAGACTGATAAAGACTGAAGATGTTGAAGACTCGACACTCAAGACTCGTCAACATCTGAGGGGGAGTCTGTTGGTACATACATCTGTCGACTTCGTCTTATATCGAGTCTCTGGTATGTTGCAGTTCGGATCTAGCATGAGGTCATCATCATTGATGATGACATCACTTATATGACATCACATAGTGACATCAGCACATGAAATATGGAATTTGAAGTCAACCGTTTGAAGATGCTAGTTTGTATTAGGTGACCGTTTGAATGTAAAGTTTGAAAGGGTTCCGTTTGAAAGTGTTGTATCATTTTCAAACGGAAGGGTCTGCCCCTATAAATACCCTTATGTCTAATTCATTTGTAACTTTTCCGGCCAAAGCAACGAAGTGCTGCCGAAGTGTTGTCAGGTTGTAAACGTCTTCTAAATCAATCATACAACAGTTTAAAGCGTGAATCTAGCTGAATTGAACTTAGTTTCTTTGTTTCCGCCTCTGAAACTAAAATAAACTCTTCTGAACGACTCATTCGGGTCCAAAACGATCCTACACTTTTAAAGAAACCCGTTTTAACACAAACTCATTTTGCTCAAAGCCTATTTTCACCCAAACTCATTTTGACCTGACCCGCCCGTTAACCCAAAAAAAAAATCTCAACCAACTTTGTAAAAACCTAAACACAAGCCATAAATCTGCAACCAGCTTTAAGAGAAGAAGGTGACTAATTCCAGCTTTTTAAAAAGTAATTTTTTTGAGTTAATAGCCAAAATGGGCCCTGAGGTTTGCTCACTTTTGCCACTTTAGTCCAAAACCCAAATTTTTTACATCTGGGTCCCCGAGGTTTGCATTTTATTGCCATTTTAGTCCAAAAATGAAATCTGGTCAGATTTCTCAAAAAAAACCTCAAGTTTTGTCCTTTTGCACAGGGGTAAAATGGTCATTTTCATTTTATTATAACTAATTATTAACTAAAAATAATAAACCTATCACCACCTCTCTCTCTCTCTCCCTCTACTCCTCTCTGCCGCCACCACCGCCACCTCCTCACGCCGGCGACACTAACATTCCTCCGTATCCCCCTCTCTTTCTCTCTCTCTCTCTAAAACACAAAACCAGAAACCGATTTGTAAAAAAGAAATCATCAAATGTTGGGAACAAGGAGAAATCATCAAACGAGGCTCCAACAACAAATCAAAACAAAAACCGATTTGTAAAAAGAAACGAGGCTCAGATCTGTTTTACATTGGGAACAAGGAGGAATAACCGACATGGCTGCAAACAGAGGTTGCAAGCGCACTTGCCCTCCTCCGATTCTGCCACGCCAAGCTGCGGAAAATCTCAAATGTTGACCCAATTTTGATCATCCTGTTTGTTACAAGGATTAAGTGAAATCATCACAGCCTCGTTGATCAGACCTGCACCCAATTTCATCACCACCACCATTAATCCACCACCACCACCACCATCTCTCTCTCTCCCTCCTTCGCCCACCACCTCCAACAACACACCACAACAACCACCTTCAAACCTGCAACAACCCTAATCACCAACCACCTGCAAACCGTCTTCGACTAACCCCAAACCTGCAACAACACGATTCAGCCACCGGAACCCTAACCCCAAACCTGCAACAACACGATTCAGCAACCAACACCGGAACCCTAACCCAAATCAGCAACCAACACGATTCAACCCACCACCCTACTGAAAACCCTAATCCCAATGTCGGTTCTCATCACGGTGGTGGTGGTGTTCGACAGAGAGGAGAGAGAGAGGAGAGAGAGATGGGTGTTTGGAGAGAGAAAGAGAGAGATGGGTGTCTTTTTCCGATGTCGGTTCTCATCACGGTGGTGGTGGTGTTGGCGGCAGTGGGATGGTGGTGGTGGGGATGATGCGGTGGTGGGGGTGTGGAGGTATTTCAGAGAAGAGAGAGAGAGAGCTGAAGAATATGATGAAGATAAACTGCATCTTCTGATGTGTGTATATTAATATATATATATATATATATATATATTAATTTTTGAATTAAGAAAATATTAAATGAAAAGCAAAATGACCATTTTACCCCTGTGCAAAAGGACAAAACTTTAGGTTTTTTTTGAGAAATCTGACCAGATTTCATTTTTGGACTAAAATGGCAACAAAATGCAAACCTCGGGGACCCAGATGTAAAAAATTTGGGTTTTGGACTAAAGTGGCAAAAGTGAGCAAACCTCAGGGACCATTTTGGCTATTAACTCAATTTTTTTTTTTTAACAAAAACAAACTCTTTTTCTAAAACCATGTAAAGATTGACTAACAACATTACCTTGGAAGAAATAACCCTACAAGTTGTGTTTATGATCCAACTGGTTGACAGAGTATTACTGGATTCTCGTAAACTTTTTGCCTTGAACTTACCAAAAAGATTGTTTAAAAAATGAAGTAAATAACATGATTCTCGCCAATGAGCTATAACTCTGAGATTGAAGGGGAACTGAAGATTCGAGGTTGAAGACCACACGTCTCAAGTTCGAATATGATCCCAACTGGGTCTTACTTCTTTCTTTACAAAGGTCATGTCATTTCTACCCATATCTTCAACTAAGTTAAACTTAAGATTAATAATTAACTGAAAAACTATAACAAAAGACGTCCCAACCCTAGAAATGCTCCCCTTTTCCTAGTGGTGCACATAGAACATGACAGTTGAGCTAATTAAGTTTCTAACATCTCAACTCCAATCCCAAACTGATTAAAAGTTTAAAAATCAAATTTCAATACACCTATATCTATCATTACAAAAAAATAATCAAAAATGATAACATCTAGAACACCAAACACTCTAAACATTCAATCACAGTTGCAATCAATTATCAGTAGATCAAATAGCAATTCAAAACAAGGGGGAAACAACAACCTACTAGTAAAAATCCTAAATTCATTCTAGAAAACCTAGAGATTGCTGTGAAACAGAGCAATACATGTCTAATTAAAACAATAACAAACTCGATGGATGCATTGCATATTTGCAAGTGGATAGTCCATTAGTCCAACACTTGAATAACATCCACACATCATATCCAAATCTGTCCATCCTTAATTTCACATCAATATCCAATCCCATTTCTTCTTTTGCAACAATTCCTAACACCTCAACTCTACCGATGCAATCCAAAACTAATCATAACTTTAAAAATCAAGTTTCAACACACTTATATCCACGATTACCTAAACAAAACAACAAATAATAACATCTATAACACTAAACACTCTGAAAACATTCAAATATTCAATCACAGTCACAACCAGGCCTCAATTAATCAAATAACAATTCAAAATAAGAACAAAAGCATAACCTAATAGTATAAACCCAAAATTTATTCTAAAAAACCAATAGATTTCAAATTGGGACCATAATTAACCATAATCAAAGCTAAAAACATGAATTTCCTCATTGATTGAGGTCGACGTTGAACTCGTAGAAGGTGACCTGTGCAGCGGTGATTAAGATTGTAGGACCGTGTTTCGGGACCGAAACCGTGATTATCATGATTACGTTCATAGACGGGAAGATTAGAGACGGATGAAATACTTACTTGTATAGATTTGATAACATAACAAAGCAAACCGGCCCGATTAACAAGCTAACCGAACTATACCAAAGGAGTACACATCCGGGGAGAAACCAAGTGGTGATCTCTCCCGGTGAGGTCTCAAACCTCCTAAAACTTCCAAGTGTTTGAAATGGCAAGGGTTTTCTATTTATAGTCACACCCCTTGTCTTGCAAACACACACGGTCAACCGAATAACCCTCTCGTTTGACCACTTCAAACGAGCGGGTCTATACACGTTCGATAGACCGTTTCACTAACTATTACAAATTCAGCGTAAAATAAAACTAATCTATTCGACAAGCATCGGACACAAAATCTGCATCAACAGTGTGTACGTTTTCGACCCCCGGGTCGGAAATCTCAAGCTTCGCCACTGATTGTAGAGTGTATGATATCAAGGGATCGGGTAATGCGCGATGGATTAAAGATAGGATAATAAGGTTATTATTCCCTGGTGATGATCAATGATAATAATCATCATATATATACCTATATGATCTTATCTACCTACGATTCATAAGTGTAGTATGATGTCACATACATTATTTACATAATGAACAATAATAGTGATAACTAAGTCATAAGTTTATATGTGTCACATACATTATTTATAGAAACTCTTGTGACGTAACTGATGGCGACGAAACTGAATGATATGTGATGAACGACGAAAGTTCTGATGTGTGTTGATCGACGAAACTGGATTTTGAATTATGATCGACGAAACTGTTGTGAATTATGATCGACGAAACTATTCTTAATTATAATCGACGAAACTGTTTAATTATATTCTGATTCGACGAAACTTCTTATAATAATTCTCTTGTGCGACGAAACGATTTGATTAAAATAATGGTGCCGAAACTTTTGACTAGTGACCACTTTGATGTTGACTGAATGATTTTAATTAATCTTTGCTGATGACGAAACCTTGATCTTATATTACTGTTGACTTTGCTAAATAACGACGAAACCTCATTGATAATTGAGGTGGACGAAACCCTTGGTGAAATTTGGATAAGATCGGTTGGTGAGATATTTCAAAGTGAAGTCTTATCCCTTTCTGACACAGACACAATTTTCAAACCTACACCATGCCTAACATACTTTTGAAAGCACTATTTTCAAACCACTATGAATTTTAAATTCACAAACAATTTTCAGTAACTTCGTAAGAGATCAAAAAGTAAATTATATGAAGAACACACATGAACTTTTTGAAGGTTTCATGAATATATGAAGTTTCCGATCACTAACAAATTTTCCGAAACCTGAATTTTGCTTAAACTTTCAATGAAAACCAAACTCTAAACATGCACACATGTAATGTAACAAGGTTTTCAATAAAACTTTAGCAAAGAAGCAAACGTTAACAGATTTTTAAGAAAACTTTTCTAGAAATTTATGAATCTTAAGAACAATTTTCAGAAAATCAACAACACTCGATAAAAACCTAACTATGTTTGGTTTAAGCAAGGATAAGAGCGTACCAATTGTAGGTCCCGAAATCTCGGTGGATCCGATACGAAAACCTATCCTTGTTTATCACAAACACGGTAACGGGTGCGGAATCCCCGTGACGGTGCAAACCAAACACAGTGTAAAACACACGCGTAACCAAAGATTCAATATCTATTGATTAGGGATGAGTACAACCCAAACATATACAAACAATGTTTACAGACTCTCACTAAGTCTCACAGCTCTCTCATACTCATCAGTTTCAAACATCAAAAGCGACGAAACCAAAAGTGTTTCGTCACATAATCAATATGTAAATTGAAGGGTTTCGTCGATTGAAGATTTTGGCCCAAATTGATGTTACGGCCCAGATGGAAGTTGAGGCCCAGTTCAAGAGCTGATTGGTCCAAACTCAATTCACATGCACGCACATATAGCAGATTTCTTCATGACCTTATATTTAGTAAACATGTGACATCATCATGACATCATCATGATGATGTGTAGGCGGGAATCGTTCTCGGCTCTCCGTGCTTCGCGTGTCGAACTCTGGGGCGCACGACGGAGGAATGTCGTGACGTCGGGCTTGAGCCGGACCTAACCGAGTCGAACCGAACCGAATCGAACCGAGCCGAGTCGCGTCCACATAAAGTGTACCCACAGTTTAAAAATATGAAAGATAAAAAACCACTATAGAGTGACAAGTGTCTAATGAGGAATCAAGTGTGAAGACTAATTAATTTTGTCCAAGAGAAAAAAAAAATTCACACGCAAGTCACATGCATAGAAACATGCACATGTATGTCACATGCTACTCCACCCATTTTTATTAAAAGTCTGTAACTTTGTTGGTGCATACATCTGTCGTCTTCGTCTTATATCGAGTCTCGGACTGAAAGTTTGAAGAGTGCCTGAAAGTTTGAAGACAAAAGTTTGAAAGTGTCAGTGTCTAGTTTGAAAGTGTTAGGGTCTAGTTTGAAAGTGTCAGGGTCTAGTTTGAAAGTGTCGTGACTGTTTGAAAGCTGGTATGTCATTTTCAAACAGGAGGGTCCTTCTCCTATAAATACCCTTCAAACTTTCATCATTTGTAACGATTCAAGATTTGATACCGAGGTAATTACAAGGTGTTTCCCGAAGTATCTCCTGATTACCAAAAACATGGACGAGGAATTCTACAATGCTTTTGCGACACCGGTCGCTCCGGTCACAGCTGCTGAAAATTTATACAGTGAAAATGAAACGGGGACTCATCAAAAGCCGCCAAAGCTCATGTATATTGAAGATTTTCAGGGTTGGAAAAACCGTTTTGAGAATTGGGTTCAGGCTTACAGATTCGATGCTTGGTGTTCTTTATTGAAAGATTATGAGAATCCAAAGAATGAACGAGGGTTGGAAAAGGGTTTCAATGATTTTACTGAAGCTGATAAGTTGAAATATACTAGTGAGAAGATGATGATCAGCATTTTACAGCAAGCAGTTAAAGAAGACATATTTGTCTTACTTCAACATAATGGAACTGCTAGATCAATCTGGGAAGCTTTACTTCAGAAATTCCGAGGGAGTGCTGATATGATAAAAACAAAAAGGCCTTATTGAAGAAGTCGTTTGACATATTTACTGCATTTGATCATGAAACCACAAAGGAAACAATAGATAGATACTGTCATCTGGTTCTAGAAATGAAAAGGTTAGATATTCAGAAAGATAATGATGAGTGGGTTGATAAGTTAGCAGAGGCATTACCCCAACAGAAGTGGGGAACTTATCTGATGATTGTGAAACTCTTGAGAAAGACTGAGAGTATGAACTTGGCACAGTTTATCCAGAAGATTGAGGAACAGGAGCTGGATATTCAAAAGACTGCTATAATGACGAATCCAAATGCCAAACAAGATGTTAGTTTGTATTACAGAGGGAACAATTTTGAGGCCACTCCCAGTCCTAGCCCGAAGATTCAAACTGGTTATAGTGCTGACAGTTCGTCTGGAACAAAGAGTAGTAATGTGACTCAAAGTGGTGGATCTTCATCATTCTCAAGCTTTGATCCAAATAGCACAACATCAAGTTCTCAACGACAAAACTCAACAAACTTTCAGTGCAATGTTACCTTAAACATTCAAAATGGTCAGAATTTGTCTCCAGAAGTTGCCAAGCAGCATATGGCATCACTGGTTACTATGTTAGAATCTTACGAAAGTTTGATCGATGGGAAGATTGGCAATCCAATGCTTACCAAAGAAGATTACGACCAAATTGATGCTGAAGAACTTGAAGTGATGGATATCAAATGGTGCTTAGCAAGTGCTTGGAGGAGAGCTGAAAAGTTTCAAGAGATTACTGGTAGGGATGAATTTCGAGGAATGGCTACCTCTCCATTGGGATTTGATAAATCAAAGGTTACCTGTTTCCGTTGTAAAGGAAAAGGTCATTTTAAACGAGAGTGCAAAAGTAAAGAGGCTACCGGGAATCAAGATAGAAACAATTATTATCAGAAATCAATTTTCCATCAGACTACTCAACAACCTCAAATTACACATGCTCATGCTACTAATGATGGAAAGAAGAAAGCTTTACTGATTCATCAAGATGATGAAAAAGTTGCAGAGGGATTTAGTTGGGACAAATACATTCCATCTGATTCAGGCTTTGTTGCTAGAATACTAGATGAAGAGGCTAGTGAGAAAAGAATCCTGATATTTCCTGATCTTGGAAGCGATGTGGATACTGATGATGAGGAAGAACATCTCAACAAAGCTAGAAAAGGCATTGATCTAACTAGTTTTAATTTGTTTTTTGCAGATAAAATGGAGATGTTGTACCAGAAGAAGATGGCAAGATTGAAGAAAGAGCTGGAAGCAGCAAAAATGCAAGCTGCTGAAAAGACAGAAGCAGGAGAAGAAATTGTCGAAGTAGAGAAAGTTGTTGATAAGATTGTTGAGGTCGAAAAGATTGTTGAAATTGAAAAACTTGTCGAAGTTGAAAAGATTGTCGAGATTGAGAAGATAGTTGAAGTTGAAAAATTAGTTGAGAAACTTGTTGAAGTTGAAAAGACTGTCGAAGTCGAAAAGATAGTTGAAAAGGTGGTTGAAGTTACTAAACCTTGTGAGAAATGTTCAGAGTCTTGCAAAGTTTGTGAAGAAAAAGATAAAAAGATTGCTGAGTTAGAGAAAATAAAAGAAGATTTACTGTGTGATGTGAAGTATGTCAAGGAGTCCTATGATGTGCTGAACAACACAGTTGATCGTCTGAAAAAGACAAATTCAGAAATCGAAAAGGCGATGGATAAAATGAGTGCAACATTAATGACAAAGCAAAGCGTCATCAATGATTATATTGAAGACTGTGCTAAGTTGAAGAAAGATGTGGAACTTGAGAAAATTGAGAGTGAAAGGATTAAACGATTACTGTTGAGTTATACAACATGTGATTATCTGATTGATCGTGTTTATCCTACTGTTGCAGGTCTGGAAGCTTTCATGGATAAAAAGACTGAAGATACTGATACTGGTAAGAAACCAAGTGTCAAGTATAACAGATGTCCGCCCCCGATCCATGAAACTTATTCTCCAAGAAATCCTAACGAGGAGCGTCTAAAAAAGGCAGTCAACATCAAGTTAAAGTCTGAAATCATTGATGAATTACCAGACAATATTGATGTTACATTCACAGCGTCTGACACTGATCATGAGTCTGAGTTAGTAAAGAAAGTTGTCGATCAGGTGTTAGATACGGATGAAGAGTCAAAGTCGGAGTCTAAGTCTAAAAGTCCGAGTTCGTCATAAAGGAGTCCGAGTTCGCCGGTCAAAAGGGTTTATGATAATGAATTTCTTCTATCAAAATCTAATTTGAATGATGGACCAATCAAAGTGGCTTATACTTTGAATGATTCAGACAAATTATATTCTGATGAGGAATTTCCAATAAGAAGTGTTAAAACTGAAAAGATCAAACAGGTTTTCAAATTGACAGAAATTAATATTTCTGAAATAAAAGATTTAAATCTTTCTGAAAAACCTAAAAAATACACTTCAAGAGTTCAAAAGAGATTGAACAAGAAAAAGGGTTACAGTTATGGTTCTGGTTATCGAAAGAAACCAAACTACAACGGTAATCTCAAAAAGAAAGGTCTTGGTTTTAATCCTCCAGAAAATTATAAAAATGAGAAAAATTATAAACCTAAAACAACATTTGTTGCAGGTGGTAGTTGTGAAGATGAGCAGAAGAAACCATTCTGGAAACAGTCGAATCAAGAGTGTCTTGCTGAAGTGAAGAAGAATGTGAGAAGGTTTGCTCAAAGAGTTGACAGAAGAACATGTTTCAAATGCCAGGAAGTTGGACACATAGTTTGGAATTGCCCCAAGACCAACTACCAAAAACAGGAAGTTTCTTCTAACTTTGTCTTGAGAAAGACTTGTGTTGATAAGAAAGAACAACCTGTGAAAAATGTTAAAAAGTTTGAAAATTCTACTTCTGAGGAAGGAGAAAGTTCAAAAAGATTTTACAAAAGAAAAGGAGATTTGAACAAGCAAAAGTGGGTGGTTAAATCTGCGGGTAATTCTGACAATGAATCTGATTCCATAAAATCAGAGGAGTCATCTGTTGAGAAAAAGGTTGTTAATTCCGTTCCTGAGTTGAACGATGAGAATTTTCCTCCATTGTCAAAGGAAAATTGGAAGTCTAAAGTTGGGAAGGTTGAGATCTTAAATCAATTCTTTGTTGATAAGGGAGAATTTGATGTTGAGAAGGTTTTCAATGGAAAAGTCAAACATATTTTCGGGAAGATGGTTGATAGGAAGGTAAAGGATACTAAAGAGTTTTACAAATCAAAGTGTTGGTGGGATAGATGTGTTCCAAAGTCACCCAAGGCTGGTGAGGCTTGGGTGGACATAATGTTTGTGTAAAAAATCCGGACTTGCCGGAGCTCCCAGGTTGGTAAGAGTGGAGCAGGAATCGGCATCTTTCTTAGCAAATGATCTTACAAGTGGTAAAGTTGGTAAAGTACAGGTGGTTTATTTAAATTGTTATATTTTGATTTACAAGTGGTTATGGTTGGTGAGTGAACTGGTATGTGGTTGAAGGTTTTCATTGACAAGTGGTTAATCAAGGTCATTAAGTTGAACTTGATTGGACCATTATTACAAGTGGTTAACAAATATATGGGGTTCATTACATTGAGAAGAGGAACTTATCCCCTAACCTACAAATGGTTTCTTAAAATCAACAAAACTTATTTTCCGGAAAAACCATTTGATTAAAACAAACTTAAGTGTTTTGAGATCACAATGGGAAAATAGTTTGTTGTGAGGGGGAGTTCTGATTGTTTATGCCAAGTGGATGGCAAATTGAAGTGATTCGATATCAGTTGTCATGTTTCTTGTACAATTTGTTTTCAAATTTCCTAAAATGTGTTTGCATTTTAGGTGGAGTAAAAATTTTCAGAAAATCCAAAAACATTTGAAAATTTTGAAAAAGGCAAAAACATGATAAAATCAAAAATGAGTTTTGTTGTATAAAAGAGGAAATGATAGTACATCAGTGGACTGTCACAACATGCTAAAGAAATGGAAGGTATAAATGTGATAAACAATCTCATTGTGGATATGTCAGTAGGTTTTTGCACATTTAGTAAATTGTGACGAGATATAAACATAAAATTTACTTGCGTCTACGTGGGGAACACCTCCAGGATATATAGGTAACCCCTGAAATCTTGTTTGAAGGGTCCCGTATTCTGAGATACTAGGTCTTTATGCTTAGTGATATCTGGGGTATTATCCCGGGACTTCTGATTTTGCGGAAGCAATGGCCTAGTCCCTGGAGAATACTTTACGCTGCTTTGAAATATAAGCCTCCCCTCAGCATAAAAAATGATAACACATTGCAAAATGGTTAATCATGTGCTGTTGAAAAGTAGATCCCCAAAGGGGACCCACCAAAAGTCGAAGCCGTCATCTCTCTGCGTATCGAAAGATCGACCTGAGCTCTCACGGCCCTCGCAATTAACCCCTTACAGATATCATCTAGGTATACTCACCTGTAAGACTGAATACTGGGGTCTGGATACGGGAGTATATACTGAGGTGGGACACATGTAGATGTTTAAGTCCTAAAACACTAATTCGTATCTCGAAGCAGTTGAACTTTGTGTGAAAATTTAAGTGGACAAGTATACTGACAATCTAAGTGAATCGTTTAGAGCTTAAAATGAAATGAAGCTTAACGGTGTTGGTGATTTGTCTCATATACTGATATGATCCTCTTACACGAACTCACAAAAATATTGTTTGTAAATATTTCATTTCTGCATTTCATTTCGGTTATTTCAAAAATCCAAAAAGATTTTCGGTGTGTTTTAGCATAAATTTTGTAAAATACAAAAAGATTTTCGATAACTGATATTGAAAAGTTGATTTTCAAAATTCCAAGTGCTAAACATGACGAACAGGTTTGGGAAAGTTTTTGTTTGAAGATGTTTGAAATGAAAATGATATTTCTGCATGTGGTTCATCAGAGACTATAAATGTTGAATCATTTTATAATTTGCTCTACAAGTGGTCATCAGAAAATTTATTTTTGGGTAGAGAATGTTGTAGGACCGGGTTTCGGGACCGAAACCGTGATTCTTGTGATTATGTTCATACACGGGAAGACTAGAGATGATAAACAAACAACTTTGTATTAATCCGGTAGTAAAACATTACAAATCGGCCCGATTAACAAGCTAACCGAACTAATACCAAAGGAGTATACATCCGGGGAGAGACCAAGTGGTGATCTCTCCCGGTGAGGTCTCAAACCTCCTCCAACTTCCTTGTTTTGCAAATGACAAAGTGTTGGTATTTATACCCAACACAGGTCGTATGGTCGAAGGATCTAACAGACCGATCGATAGATCATCTGTCGATCACAAAGCCATCGAAGGATCCACATATACTTCGAAGGATGATATCCTTCGAGGTTCATCCATCGAAGGCTTATGTTTCGAGCTCATCGAAGGATATACACAATCCTTCGATGCCTTATCCTTCGACACAAAACATTATACAACCATAATCTAACTGTTTGTCTAGCAAAACCCACGCGGTCAACCGAATAACCCTCTCGTTTGACCACTTCAAACGAGCGGGTCTATACACGTTCGATAGACCGTTTCACTAACTATTACAAATTCAGCGTAAAATAATAACTAATCTATTCGACAAGCATCGGACACAAAATCTGCATCAACAAATTCCCCCTTGTCCGTTGCTGTCGAATGCTGAAAATGCAACTGCAATCGATCTTCAGTCAAGTATTCATCTTCTCTGTGTTAACAAATTCCCCCTTGACCGATGATCCAGGTAAGTAGTATCTTGACGCTCCTTGTAAAATTTTTCCCCCTTAAAGTACGCGTATCCGTGTTGGGTGTTGTGCAATTTCCTCAATTGACCGATCTTCCGCTGATCTTCCAATACTCCAACCGGCATTTGATAAGTGGTTCCAATCTTTAAGAACTGCATCAAGTCTTGATCTTGTCATAAGAACTCTATTTCATACAAGCATACTACATCGATAGAGATTTCTGGTGAACTGTCTTCTGTAAACCGTCTTTGTGGAATCGACCAAGTAATGCACTTTAATCTTCAGCATCAACACTCAGGAAAGTCAGCTAGACCAAGTGTATCCCTTGCAAGCTCAACCAGCATGCTTAGTTGAACTACATCCAGATCTCATTGTCTCGCCTTTGTGAAGTTGACCACGTAATGCACTACGGATCTTCAGCATCAGTACTCAGGAAGTCAGCTAGACCAAGTACATCGTTTGCAAACTCAACGAATTGAGTTACCCCCAGATCCCTGTAAAATCCCAAAGAAACATCAAACCCAAAACCGAATCCTGCAGGCCTTCAGTCTTGAACTATCAGCTTTCATTAAGATTCCCCAGGTCTTCAGTGAACAGCGCTTTTGTAACTACTGTAGACTTTAGATACCTGTAAGTTTCCGTGCAAAACCCTTCATGCTGGCTGGAGAATTAATTAAAATCCTCAAATATGTGTATGTGCAAAACATTCCACGCCGAACCGTTTGTATCACCAGAAAATCACAAACTCTACCACCTGTGATTGCGTTTAGAAATTTACCGAAGAAATTCAATTTTTATCCCCCCATTTCTTTGGTAAAATCTCTAAACCTTAACAGATTCTCTCCACTTCAAAGAAACTGTCGTCAAATGTTCACCAATTCCCTCCACTAAGCGGAACTGTCGTCAATCTTTATTGAATGTTCTCGGTTCCGAAAAATCACGAAAACGACTTTCTTCTTTGCATATTCTAGTTGAATAAGAACGTCCCCTAGTACCCCGTAGGATCCGACTTGTATCCCTCCAAAGACTTTGTGAACTCGTTAGGACCGGTATTGACATTCTAGGTTCATTCATTCGTTACCAAATGCGAGAATATGACAATAAACAAAAAAGATTTCTTCGTTGCATATTCTAGTTGATAAGGAAATTTCGCCTAGTACCCCGTAGGATCCGACTTGTATCCCTCCAAAGACTTTGTGAACTCGTTAGGACCGGTATTGACATTCTAGGTTCATACGTTCGTCTTCAAATGCGAGAATATGACAATAAACAAAATGCTTTCGAACATTTACGAATAACCGGTAACAATCATAAACATTGACGTGCGGAAGTGAACATACCATTCCGTTTTTGGCCCATAATAGTCGCGTCACCATTTTTGACATTTGCATCGGTAACCGTGACTACCCCACACTTTTCAAAAATCAAGTTTTCATCATCTCTTGTTTTCATCATGCCGCATCATCCCAAAAATTGCTGAAATCAAACATTCAGCCGACAACATCTTCTAATTTTCGAAATCCAGCAACAAACCTGCGATACCCAGCAACAATCGAGTCGAAAGATATCATCCTTCGAGGATCAGACTTTTCGAAAGATGGATCAGGTCGAAAGATATCCTTCGAGCTGATCAGACTTTTCGAAAGATGGATCAGGTCGAAAGATATCCTTCGAGGATCATCTTTCGAAATTATTGAGGGTTCCCACAAATATCTGGTATCTTTCGATCTTGTTGAGGGTTCCCACAAATATCTGGTATCTTTCGATCCAGATCTGCATCCTTCGACCCAAGGTCTCATCTTTCGAGCACCTTTTTCATCTTTCGGGTCTTTAAGCAGCCACCAAGAACATCAAGAACACAGCGACTGTTCTTATGCAGATTTGACGAAAACACTTTGTATACAATTTTTGATGATGATAACTTGAATATTTAGGTGAAAAACATAAAACCCAACACTCGTTTCAGCACAGATCTGAATATTCGGGTCCAGATCTGAGTTTTTCTCATTTTCACCCAACTTTTCTTCTTGAACAAAAATCACGAAAATCACAGATCTAGAGCACATGTGATTTAGTAAACGGTTAGATTTACTAAATCGGGCACCATGGCTCTGATACCAATTGTAGGACCGGGTTTCGGGACCGAAACCGTGATTCTTGTGATTATGTTCATACACGGGAAGACTAGAGATGATAAACAAACAACTTTGTATTAATCCGGTAGTAAAACATTACAAATCGGCCCGATTAACAAGCTAACCGAACTAATACCAAAGGAGTATACATCCGGGGAGAGACCAAGTGGTGATCTCTCCCGGTGAGGTCTCAAACCTCCTCCAACTTCCTTGTTTTGCAAATGACAAAGTGTTGGTATTTATACCCAACACAGGTCGTATGGTCGAAGGATCTAACAGACCGATCGATAGATCATCTGTCGATCACAAAGCCATCGAAGGATCCACATATACTTCGAAGGATGATATCCTTCGAGGTTCATCCATCGAAGGCTTATGTTTCGAGCTCATCGAAGGATATACACAATCCTTCGATGCCTTATCCTTCGACACAAAACATTATACAACCATAATCTAACTGTTTGTCTAGCAAAACCCACGCGGTCAACCGAATAACCCTCTCGTTTGACCACTTCAAACGAGCGGGTCTATACACGTTCGATAGACCGTTTCACTAACTATTACAAATTCAGCGTAAAATAATAACTAATCTATTCGACAAGCATCGGACACAAAATCTGCATCAACAAATGTGCAGGTGATTTGAATGACAGAGAGTCAGGTTCCGATACCTGAGGACTGTGTGATTTCAACATGCCAGACTGCGATCCCAGCATATCGAAAGGGGGAGTCTGAAGACATCTGAGTAGAGATTGTTCGTGAAGAGTTTGTTGATGCTGAAGAGGAGAAAGAGATAAAGTTTGAGGATACTTACAGTGTCAGATACTTCAAAGAGTTCAAGAAGACTGGTATAGACTGAAGATGCAAAGACTCGACACTGAAGACTCCGTCAACATCCGAGGGGGAGTTTGTTGGTGCATCCGTCTGTCATCTACGTCTTATATCGAGTCTCAGTCTCGTTGCGGATCTGAAAGAGGATGATGTCAACATCTTGGATGATGACATCATACTAGTGATGTCATCATTACATCATCTCACAAAAGACAAAAGATTTTGAATGTTAAAGTTTGAATTCGGTCATAATGTATGTTGTTAGATGATAGGTCCGCTTATATGTCCAATGGGAGGTCCGCTTTTATGTCAAACCTTTAGGTCCGCTTATATGTACCATACTAGGTTCGCTTATGTGTCAGGTCCATAAAAGCGAACCTGATCACCTATATATAGTCTTATAAGCGAACCTCACAGGAGAGTTCTAGGTGTTGTCTTCCGGTGAGCCACGAAGTGCTGCCGAAGTGTCGACAGGTTGTAAACGTTATCCAGATCAATAATATCGACAGTTTATAGTGAATACGTGCTGAATTGTACTCGGTTTGTCTGTTTCCGCCGTTCAAACTGAGATAAACTCTTCTAAGCGACTCATTTAGGTCCGAATTCGATCCTACAAACTTTTTTATATGTCATTTGTTTTTTTAAATTATACCATAAATAAAATCACGGTCTTTTTATCTTTAATATAGGTACCCTATATTATTGTACTTCTCAATTTTTTCAAATCCAGTTGCGTATGGCACAATGTAAATAACGTAAAACACAATGAAAATTAGACTAAAAACATAATCCATGACAACAGATAAAAGATACAATTGACAAAGACTAAAACACAATAGACATAATGTAAAACTGTAGGTCCGGCTAGGAGGATCTAGTCGCCTAATCCTTGTGTACAGAGGATCTAGTCGCCTAATCCTTGTGTACAAACACGTCCGGTTGTGCGGAATCCAACCGGAGATGCAAACCGAGATCGAGAAAGTGAACAATACGTAAAGATATCAACGATTAACAGTTACGTGTATTGATTTCGACAAAGTTTCGGTACAATATTTGACAAATACAAAGCTCACCGGAACTTTCTCTCACTACACTCTCTCTCTCTCTCGTTTTCTGCCTTGTCTAACTGAAATGAACACACATCATGGGTATATATACCCGAACACAGACCATCTGGTCGAAGGATCAGGATAACTGATCGAAACATCATCGTTCGATCATACAGCCATCGAAGGATCCACATATACCTCGAAGGATGGTATATCCTTCGAGGTCCATCTGCATGCATCCATCGAAGGACATCTTTCGAGCTCATCGAAGGATAGAAACGATCCTTCGATGACCCAAACTTTCGACACAGACGTATTACACCAATGTTCCAACTGTTTGGCCTGTGCGATTGGCTTGTCAAAGGCCCAAGTTAATGGCCCAACAACCTTTCTATATGTAAAATACATGCAGATTGAAGGTTTGAGATGTTTAGCCAACTTAGTCAACATGATGACATCATCATGACATCATCATGATGATGTCATGATGATGTGGGAGCGGGAAACATCCTCGGCTCTCCGTGCTTCGCGTGTCGAACTCTGGGACGCACGACGGAGGAATGTCGTGACGTCTGGCTTGAGCCGAACCTAACCGGGTCGAACCGAACCGAGTTGAACCGAACCAAGTCGCGTCCACATAATATGTATCAACAAACTCCCCCTTGGACGCTACTCGTGAGGTTCAACTTCCATATCTTCAATGTCGGAGGATCTTCAAAGTCTTCACGTCTTGAAAGCAGAAAGTGTATCAACAAACTCCCCGTTTCATGTAGGAAGTGTGTTGACAAACTCCCCCTTAACATAAGCTCCCCCTTGAGTTATGCTCGTGAGATACTTGTTCTTTATGAATTGAAATCCTTGTGGTGTTGATGATGGCCAGCGGCAACTCGATCTTCTTCATCACTTGAGCGCCTTCACGTCGTGTCTTCATTCCGAAGCTTGTCATCGACCATGTTCTCCTTGCCTTTAGAATCTGCACATGCAAGAAATCTAAACGCGTAATGAGAACAACTGCTTGGAATATCATAAGCAAACGACACACATGTGACCATTGTTCAATCAAACACCGTCCGACAGTTTGAAAGTTTTAACAATTTTTATCAATTTTAGTTTTTAACTTTCAAAACTTGCAAATTTCGACCGTTTATGAAGATTTAGTCGTTTCGGTTTTCGTTCAGGTTTCAGGTAACGAAGACTCGAGCTCCAACATCGTACGATCGAAAATAAAATAGAAATAAAATCTTTTTGGCTTTTTGAATATTTCAAATTTAAAGACTGAAAGCAGTAAATAAATATATACAAAGATGCAGAAAATTAAAGCAGTAAATAAATATTTACAGACATTCTTTTTGCGAGTTTCGAGGGTAAGAGAATCATATCAGTGTACGGTCATGCCAAAACGCTCTTGTTATTCAATTAGTTAACATTAAGATAAGCATCCTATAACGATTATCGGTATTGTTATCCACATAAGCTCAACTTATCAGATGTAATCATGGCGAGGGGATACGTTAAGGTATGATTTATACTTACCGACCGGTGTTCATCCACATCACGACACATTCCCGTATCAAGGTATGCACGAGGGTTCATCTTACCGGTGAGTATACCGATTATCATCTGTTTGACCGTATATTATGTGAGATTCTCACTTATTTTATTGAAAACAAGCCCTATGTGATATAATCACTTATTGATGAGGAACTTGATTTTCATATGCATGAGGGCACAGGAGCAAGTCCGTGAACAGGTCAGTACTTTCGTACAGCAGAGAGACGAACTTGACTCCCGGATAAAGAATTTGTGATATATTATCACTTATTTTGAGGGACATGTGATTGTTGATCACTTATTGAGGTCGAATGCAGTATGTACACGTATGTATGGTATCATGGAAGATCTAGACTTGCGTCCCTGTTATTTTTCGGAAAAAGATGCAACCATGATACCCAGATGATAAGCAGCATAAAGACCGAATATCTCAGAACCTCGGCAATCTATCAAACGAAATTTCGGTACCAAGACCATATGCCAATGAATGGTTCCCACCCAGTCTTCAGTCGGATTTAAGTTTATATCACCCTGCACACTTTAAAATGATTGTGAGCCTACCGATACATCTTATATAGAGCTGCTTATCGTTTTTCATTTTAGGTTTAAAGAGGTTTAGACAGACCACTGATGTACTATCATTTTCTCTTTTGCTCGCCAGGAAACTCATTTTTGTTTTTCTATTGTTTTTGTGTTTTTGAAATTTTTCGATGTTTTGGATTTTCAAATTTTGGATTTACTCCCCCTAAAAACAATAAACTAAGATAAATTTAAAACACAAAGGTATTTACAAAAATGATTTTCCGATGTTGGTTTTACTCTTGCTTGACCTTAATGCCGTTTACCAAAATTAATTTTTTTAATCAGAAAAGATTTCTCGAATTTTGGAAAAATGAGTTGGCACGTCGGTCATCGGTGTGGACCATGACAACATTGATGAGTTTCATAGTGAAACAATCACGTGTGAGGTGATATTCGAGATCAAAGTGTCTGGTCAAAGAGTGCTGTATGAGATGATAATAATTCATAAAGCAGCTAAAATATCGACAAGTATAGGAGAGATTAGTAATTCAAAACCGTATCCTGCAACTGCTTCGTGCATTGCAAGGAATCTGAGTGCTCTCCCAAACTGGATATCCACCCTGTGTGGACTTCAAAGTCGATTCTTTGTAGCTACTGAGAAGTCTCTTGACAGCAACAAGATCAAAAACCTCTGGGTCCGGCTGGTCTTCCACATTGTACCAGCGAAGGTCTTTGTCTTTCTCTTTCAGAAGTAGTGTGCGGTTGTTCAATCCATGCCAAGGCATCCGCACACCCGGTTGGTTCGTTCAACAAACACATTTGCTTCAATCACACCGTGGAGAAATGTACACTGCACGTTCATTTTGTCGATTGTGAACATCAGACGTGCTGCAGGTGCGTATATTTCATTGGAATCTTCCCTGAGGACTCGATCAAAAACCATGACAACCAAATTTTGGAACATATTTCATCTGGTCGAATTTTGCAACTTCATTCAACCACATTCTTTCACCAACATATTCTTCTTCTTTTCTTTTTCCCTCTCTCTCCATCAAAGGCAACAATATTCTCCAAGATGTAACAATATTTTGGAGCCTTATGTCGCCTATCTTGTGCAATGGACGCTCCACTATCAACAATCCTAAGACTGTTAATAGTTCCTCCTGGAACATCCTGCACACTCATTCAGAGATTAGTTGGAGAGGGGGACCCAAGCCTTCACAGACTTGGGTCGTCCGTCATCATCGAGAATTGTGACATCCATTTCCCGATGATTCGGAATTAATGTAGCTCCCCCTGAAACAGTTACTGGTTTTGGTTTCCAAATCTGTTTTTGTTTTTCATTTTTAACTTCTAACTTAACAGATTGTGTTTGGACAACCTCTGGTTTTAAAACCTTTTCAATTTCTTTTCTTTGTTTCCTTTTCTGTTTCATTTCCCGTTGTTTAACAAGACGAGGGTCCTCTTTTGGTGAAACAAATCTTTTATGGTAATTGTTACCATGGGGGGCATCAACTTTTGCCTTTAACTTATGAAGATACGGACAGTTTCGAATTATGTGTCCAATAGTACCACATTCAAAACATGATCTTCGTTCAACAAACCCCGAAGTATCATGTGATCGTCTTGCCGATGATGATGAACTTTGTGATCTCGAGGTACTAGGTTTCGAACAGTTTGGTTCATTTCTTTTCAACACTGTTGCTTGTTTAACAAAATCTAAGTTAGATTTGTTTTCAAACGTTTCAATTTTGTCCGTTCCCTTTGATTTCACAAAGTTTATCTTCTTGTCCTTTTTCTTGGTCTGTTTCTTTTGACCTTTTCCATTTCCTTGGGCAGCGTGATTTTGCTTTCATTGATTGTTTTGTTTTTGCAATTTTTGATTCCCATATTTCTTTCTAACTTCGGATTTTGGGATAGGAGCACACTGAGTTACTACAACTCCTGGGCTCGACTTTCCCAAAAACTTACTGGTAGAATCTTCGAAAACTTTATCAATCAAAGATTGATTGACATTTTTGATAGGGAAATCCTTGTCTGAATATATTTTATCAGATCCAATCAACGTGTAAAGCAAGTTCACGCTTTCACAGCTTCCAGATGAGGATTCAACAGACTTGGCTGTAGCAGTCACAAACGATTTTGCAGGTGGATCACAAAGAATGTGATTCTCAAGAGGTATGTCCTCTTCTTTGATCACCGCATCAGACTTTTCCGAATCAGTATCATCAGATTCATCATCAGAAGAATCAGTATCCTCAATCACAACTGGAGGATTCTGACTCGGTTCAGCAGAAGACACACATGTATCTGCTGACACATCCGATTCTGATGATACTTCCTTCTTGTATCCGAGTCCTGCTGCAAATTCCTTAACGTCTAGAGGAACAGATGGTTCAAAGTGAGTTCTATACTCCTCATCAGGCAGGGCATCATAATTGTTTCTCACGTGTGGTGGACATTTCTTGTAACCTATGCATGTGACATCCCGTTTCTCTTTCTGAACATCTATGATGTGATCTAACACATAGCTAGAGCTCAAATAGCTGTCTAGCTTGAGTTGGATCGCCTCACTTTCAGTTCTGACACAAGCCATTTCTTTTTGCATTATCTCAAGACGTGTGATATACAAATTTATGTCAGTTTGTTTTCTTGAAACCATTTTTGTCAGTTCTGTTTTATCTTTCTTTAATGTCTCAATCATCGACTTAAAGTTCTTTTCATGGTTTTCATAAAACATGTTGGCTTCAGTGCATTTAGAAAGATCCACGGTTAATTTCTGATTGTGGATAAATGTCACATCATATTTCTCCTGCAAAGCCTCGTGTTTGCTTTGCAATTCACACCACTTATCATTCAATGAAACATGTTTGTCTTGCAAGTCAAACAAACTAGCTTGTAAAGCATCATGTTTGTCTTGCAACTCAGACATGTTTGCATCCAAATCAGCACATCTATCACTTAATCTAGCACAATTATCACAAATAGCAGCAGTGGGTTCATCGACACATACCTGACTTGATGAACTGTCGACATTAGCCATAACGGCTGAATGGAGAGAAGAAGAAGAATAAGCAGCTTGATCCACCAATATAGATCTCTTATGATTTTCTGCTGCAGTGTCTCCCAATACCTCATCAACCTCTGCTTCAACTGGCACACTTGACGTGTCATCCAAATGATCATTGCCTGAAGTTGAGGGTTCTTCATCTGAGCTTCCACTGTAACCAGAACTGTCTTCGTCTTCAGAAGACTCATCACCATTGGTGGAAGATTCTCCACCACTGGCGTGCTTAAGATCCTTGACAACCTCAGCAAAACAAGCTGTTCCATTTGGAGTATCACTACTCAAATGGATTGACCAATCACCACTTTCGTCTATTTGAATCACAAGTGCCTGGTTAGCATTTGATGGTCCTGCTTGGCTTTGGTTGTTGACAGGTGTCAACGTACGCTCATTGTTCCTGTTCTGATTCTGCTGGTCTCCTTGATTTCTAAAAGGGTTCTGGTTCCCATGCTGAGCTGGCTTAACAGGAACTTGAATGGGATTGCCATGTAGATCAGTTGTCACAGGAGGCCTTTGGGTTTGCTGTTGAGGCATTGGTTGAAGAATTGGTTGAAGCGGATTTCCATACATGTCTGTTGTTGGAGGAGGAGTGCCATACAAGCTAGTGCTAGACACACTTGTTGGTCCTGTAGATCGAACAGGTAAAGGATTTCCGAACATATCAGTTGCTTCGGTAGATCGAACAGGTAAAGGATTTCCGAACATATCAGTTGCTCTGATAGTTCGTTGGCTTTGAATACTTGACGGAGTACCATAATACATTTCTGTAAATAAATCCTCCCTGCTTCTATACTTGTTTTCTGTATTTGACGGAGTACCCCAGGCCGGATTCATTTTTTAAACAAGAAAAAGGATACCTCTGTAAATCACACCTCAAACAAATAGTTAAATCACAAATGCAAACCTTTTTTTTTTTTTTAAATGTCTTTGACGAAACAAGTAAATTCTTTTTGGGCTTTACAATCCACGAAACAAGGCTTTAATTGTTTTGTTTTGGGCTTGACGAAACAGGGAGCCCAAGACAACTTAGATTAAGGTCCAGTTGACGAAACAAATAAGCTTGTTTGGCTTTTTGACTTTATCCCCTACTGACACAACAGTTCCTGCTTTCGGCTAAGACATACCCATTTCACCAACCAAGCATGGATTCTAATATTTTAATCAATAACAATTTCCCATACACAAACACTTTCACATATAATTTTCAAAGATCAAAAGGTATTCTTGTACGATTAATATCTTGTGTGATTCAAACAAATTGACTTTTATCCTCCTGACACAAAACAGACTACCTTTTTCGGCTCACTCTATCCAAGTAAAACATCATCATGTCCCATTCTACCAACCATGTAAGGTGTGAAATATAATAATCCTTTAACAATTTTCAAATACAAACAACTTGGATATTCAAATTTTAAAGATCAAAAAGGATAAAACTTTGAAGAACACTTGAATATGTGTTGAAGATATGAAGAACAACCCAGAAAATTTGAATTTTCCGGTTAATCGACAACTTTCCGAAACCCGATTTTGCCCAAAACTTCACTAAAAACCAACTTTTAACATGTGAAAATGAAAAATGACAAGGTTTTTATGTGAACTTCCGGCAAAAAAAAATGCAGATTTTCGAAGCTAAAAACAGAAATTTCCAGAAAATACAAGCTTCTAAAACCCGAAAACAACTCGGTTTTAACAAGGAGAAGAGCCAAGGCTCTGATACCACTTGTAGGTCCGGCTAGGAGGATCTAGTCGCCTAATCCTTGTGTACAAACACGTCCGGTTGTGCGGAATCCAACCGGAGATGCAAACCGAGATCGAGAAAGTGAACAATACGTAAAGATATCAACGATTAACAGTTACGTGTATTGATTTCGACAAAGTTTCGGTACAATATTTGACAAATACAAAGCTCACCGGAACTTTCTCTCACTACACTCTCTCTCTCGTTTTCTGCCTTGTCTAACTGAAATGAACACACATCATGGGTATATATACCCGAACACAGACCATCTGGTCGAAGGATCAGGATAACTGATCGAAACATCATCTTTCGATCATACAGCCATCGAAGGATCCACATATACCTCGAAGGATGGTATATCCTTCGAGGTCCATCTGCATGCATCCATCGAAGGACATCTTTCGAGCTCATCGAAGGATAGAAACGATCCTTCGATGACCCAAACTTTCGACACAGACGTATTACACCAATGTTCCAACTGTTTGGCCTGTGCGATTGGCTTGTCAAAGGCCCAAGTTAATGGCCCAACAACCTTTCTATACGTAAAATACATGCAGATTGAAGGTTTGAGATGTTTAGCCAACTTAGTCAACATGATGACATCATCATGATGATGTCATGATGATGTGGGAGCGGGAAACATCCTCGGCTCTCCGTGCTTCGCGTGTCGAACTCTGGGACGCACGACGGAGGAATGTCGTGACGTCTGGCTTGAGCCGAACCTAACCGGGTCGAACCGAACCGAGTTGAACCGAACCAAGTCGCGTCCACATAATATGTATCAACAAAAACACAACAGATAAAAGACACAATAGACTCCAGACTAAAACATAATGAATAATAGACTAAAAACACCATGAATAACCAACTAAAACACAATGAACAAAGCTTAAAAAAACAATGAAAAACAGACTAAAAAGACAATGAACAACATATTAAAACACAATTGATAACATACTTAAAACAATGACCAGAACCTATAACACAATGTATAGAAAACCTATCCAGTTGAAAACATAAACAATAACATAATGTATAGAAAACCTAAATATAACACCATCTTCATTGTGTATACATTGTGTTATAGGTTCTGATAAAAACGCAATAGACATAAACCAAATTAACATTGTGTTATAAGTTTTGATAATAACACAATGTATAGAACCCTAGTAGAATCTTAATAACCAAAACTAGTTGAAAGAAGACACAATGACCTGAATCTTTAACACAATACAAAGAAAACCTAGCAAAAATTTTGTTTATTTTATTATTATATAACAATATTATACTCATTTTAAAGATAAAAAACGCTCATTATCATGGTGAAATTAAAAAAAAATCATATGAAAAGGTTATGGACGTTTTAAATTGATGTATGGATTTGACATGTGACTTGCATGTGGAGACAGAAAGTTTAGGATTCCCTTTATGCCCTGCCACTATTTTCTTTTCCTAAAACTAATTTTAACCCTCCAAATCTAATATCTATAGGCTAAAATCTTTCTTATTTAATTTGCACTTTGTATTCATCTTTGACATTTTTTGTGAACTTTTTGGTCTACACCCTTAGTTGATTTATAACTATAATATGAGCCTCCGTTGGACGTCACTCCCCTTTATCGCTTGATAATTCATGTCCATGATTATTTGTTTAGTGTTTGATATTAGATATTTTAATGTATTCGGGATTGACTTGGTGATCAAAGTGAATTTTAATACACACCAAGAAAGTTTGGAGGTGCGCAAGTATTTAGGCTAAGCCTCTAATCAATGGGATTCCAAAGGGACACCCCCTTGGTGGGGGTCCAGGGGCAACGTCCCTGGGAGCAGGCTCCAAGGAGCTGACTCGGTTTGAGCTAGATAGAATTATTTTTTCTGAAAATGCATTAAAATCTATTTTTTTCTGAAAATTCCTTTTAATTTTCTAGATTGAATTGGCTCCTTTTTTTTGAAGCAATTTGAAAATTAAAAGATAATCAGATTTGATCATGATCCTCAATTTTTATGCTTCTTGTCTTCCTCTAAAGTGAGTGGATAAACATATTATCCTTTTGCTACATGCACATTTGATCATGATCCTCAATTTTTACCTTCTGGCTTGAACCATAAGCCATGCATCTCAGTGGAGGTTCTGGTTTGCTTAATTTATTTGATGCAATAATCAGATTATTTTATTTGAATTATTTGATTGGATTTTTTCTGTAGCATTTAGAGTACCCCTTTTTTGCCAAAGTTACGTGACTCTGAACCTTTTTCAGTTGCTAAATACGTTAAAGAAAGTCCTCAGTCAAAATTCACTTAAACTTATTTCTAAATATACATATTGGGAAAATTACAAAATAGACAATTTGAACTTGAAATTTGAAGGAATAGATATCCATATTTAGCCTTTGGAAAAATGGACAACCAAAAAAGAGACAATCAGGACATGCCTAATAAGTTCCACCAACTAAGTTAGCATGCACAACATTTCATGGTGAAATACAATGAAATATACATTATAGCAAATCCAGTTAAAACACTTGAAAAAGCGTGGGCTAATAGTCGACGGCTAACCCAGCGGATCCTATTTGGCATCTCCAAATTGATTGTATTTCGGTTTGTCTATTATTCCAAGGGCTAAATATGGATGTCCGTTCCTTCAACTTTCAACATCAAACTTATCTATTTTTCTATTTCTTCCTATTTTTTATGTCTTCATGGACTACGTAGATTTAGAAATATGCACTAAATGAGTGGCTATGGGATTGTGAAGTGATAATTGTTTACTAAGCAAGTTCTCCTTTATGAAAGGAGCTTTGAACGTAACATTGTACAAAAGTGAAGCAATGTTCGTGTTTGAATTACTAATGAAATTTTAGAATCTGAGTTCTTTGCAAGGTACCAGATAGATTAGGGTATTGTTATTGTGTATGTACTTGGTGCAAGCTTAAAATGCTCAAGCATACATAATACACAAATTAACAAATGAATAATTTTGTTGAAAAATCTAGTAAAATAATTTTGTTGAAAAGTCTAGTATAATAATGGGGTTTCACTAATTTTGAACATAAATAATTATTTGAAAGTATTACTTATACGGTTATTAATTAATGGATTCGTGTTCACCTCCACGACTCACGAGAACTTCAAAACATACTAAGGCATGCCCGAAAGTACACAAATAGTCCCTATGGTTTACACTTTGTAATGTATTTAGTCCCCAACCTAAAAATCTAAAGGTTTTAGCATGTCCAAGTTAGGGACTAAATGTGTTACAAGGTGAAACCACAGTGACTATCCGTGTACTTTTGAAAAAAGCTGGAAAGTAAATGCATTACAAAGTGCAAACCACAGGGACCATGTGTGTACTTTTAGAAGTTACCAAATCCAAAATTTTGGTAAATCGTAGGGACCAAGGGACCGTCCGTATACTTTACCCTTACAGATAACTTGGTCATTTATTTAGAACTCCAAAACTAAAAATCGTGTTGCAGGTTTGGTTATGCTTTTTGCATTCGTCTTTACACAAACCAAAAACAGTTAATAGTGTCATTTTATTATAATGACCAGCAAGTATCACTCCAAGTAATAGAGAGATCTACACGTTTCAAGAACAACATCACAAAGAGAACCTACAACATTACCTGATCACACGCCCTACAACTTTGTCCCAACTCGGACTCTGACCCTCACCTAAACCACTTGGTTGCACGCACACCTTAAAAAAGATAGTGAGGGAATTACATATTGAATTTCCAGAAAACATTGCATAATGTAATGCCTAAGCAAATAAAAAAAATCTTAGGTATAGTCTTGAGCCCCAAGAAACCAAGTCACTCTTCAGTTGCCTAAGTAATATAACTGGCCTCATGTTCACTGTCGACTTTTCCAACATTCGACGTATATTTTGTTCAATTGATAACCATGTCCATCATCATTATTTGGTCTCTTTCAAACCAGAGTATAATCTAGCCTACAAATAAAATTCCAAACACAGAAAAATAATTGAACATTTCAAAATAATTCATTGCTAGCATCGGTAGACATTAACCAAAAAGTGTTTCAACACCATCCCCTTTCCTTTTGTCATTCTACACTATATATACACATTGAATAGAAAAAAAATCGTTCCCCGTATTGAAGAAGCGCCTAACGAAAAGTATCTGATTTCGTGGTAATTTACTGTTGCAACGTGGGAAGTCCTAAATGGCTACCAAATACATTAGATATCACTTAACTTTCGGCTTGCTGTACTATAATCAGGTGTTGCATTTTTATCATCTAAAGCAGCTATTGAAATTAAGAAAACAAGGCCTAACATGAGAAAAAGAGTCTGTCAAGTTAGCCAAGGAGTGACTGCCTAATAAGCCAAACAAGGTGTTATAACTTACTATCACCTTGTCTTGATATAAGGCAAGTCATCCTTGGCTACCAAACAAGACTCTCCTCTTCATGTAAGAACCTCTCTTCTTATTGTCTTATCAATTTTACCTGCACTAACTGTCCAAGGGAACCTTCTATTTATAGTCTATCATTTATCATTGGTTCTTGAAATTTCATGATGTCAATCTTCCTCATCTTTCCAACTCACCAGATATGCCACCTTTGGCAGAATATATCCAGTTTCAAGATTGAAAGAATCCAATTCTAGATTCTATATGAAGAAAAAACCAAAAACAAAATAGGGAGTAAAAGCAATAACATTCTTCAACCAATGGCCACAATCTTGAATAGGAGTTGACTTCAACACTTGATGCCTCCTTGAAAGATTAGTTGAGATAACATTAGTATTCTATTTTTTCAATCCAATCCACATAAGTAGTGTTGCTTTGTTGACTTGTGATCCCAATAAATAGTTTCTTTCGCTTTTCATTAGTTGCATTCATGTCAATAGTTGAACTAGGTTGGAACATCATGGTTTTGTTAGATACCTCTCGCCGACACTACCTTTTAAGTCCTAGACTATGAAGCACTGGGACGGCAAATTGCATCGACCCGGCTCGGGGACGGAAACGCGAAGGGAATGGCTCGGGGGCGTTTCCCAAACACTACTACAAAAAAAGGCATTTGCTATGAGAAATTTGCTATGGAAAAAAAATGATGGCAAATTTTGCTACGAGTTAGCTACGGATTAGTTACGAACACATTTTGCTATGAATTAGCTACGGATTAGCTACGAACTTCCCTCGCAAATGAATTTCGTAGCAAAAATCATAGCAAATCCGTAGCAAAATTGATGAAATTAATATAAAACATATAATGTAGCAAAACCGGTAGCAAAATCTGTAGCAAAACCATGAAAATAAGTATTTAGAAATAAACTAAAAAAAAAGTAAAACAAAATCTGTAGCAAAATCGATAGCAAAATTGTGAAAATAAATATAATAAAAAAAACTTAGTAAAATTGGTAGCAAAGTCCTTAGCTAAATCATAAAAATAAAAATTTTAAAACTAACTAGCTAAGGTTTAAAAAAAGCAGTAGCAAGTAAATAGAGTCCGTAAAGAAATTGGTCGTAAAATCTAGAAAAATTCATAAAACTAACGTAGCAAAATCTGTAGCAAATCCATAGAAAAATTCATTGCAAAATAAGAAAAAGAAAGTATTCAAAAAATAATTTACTAGTATCCATCGCAACATCCATAGCAAAATACGTTGCAACAACAAAAAAGAAAATTAATTAATAATAGTGGTAACAAAATCCATAGCAAAACTAACAAAATAAATATTCAAAAAAAATAATAATAAAAAGACGTGTAAGAAAATCCATAAGCAATATGGACAAAAGAAATATTAAAAAATAATTAATAATATATATAATAGAAAAATCAAAAGCAAAAATATTAATTACTATAGTTAAAAAAATTCCAATTTTACACGGACTGATGTAAACATAAATACATTTAATATAGTCATCTCATACAAATAATACAAATAATATGTACTAATTAAGCATAGGGATGAGTAAATGGTGCTGGGTACCGGTACCGAATAATATATTTGGTACCGAATATTCAGAAAACAATACAATTAAACCCTTAAGAAAATCCATAGCAAAAAAATTGACAAAAGAAGTATTAAAGAATACTTAATAATATATACAATAGAAAAAATTAGAGCAAAAATATGAAATAATTAAAATAGTTTAACAAAGTCAAATTTTGTCTTTCAAAAACTCTATTAATGATTCAAAGTCAAACTTGTAGTATATGATTCATCAAGTACGTCAGTCGTCAATTCAAAAACATTACTCTTAATATACATCCACTTCATAACTATGAGCCGGTCTCAAACATCATAAGTTAAACGAGCTCGGGCTCGGCTCAACTTGTTTGCACCCTACATGGCACCAATTTAGGTATGTATATGCCATTCCCATAGCAAAGTTTAATAAAATAATTATTGAAAATAATCAATAAAATGAACACATGTTATGATTATGTGTTTTTAGGCTTTCTCTTGCATTTGCTATAAAACGACTACACAAAAAGCTGACGAATTTCTTGCCCACTGCAACTCGCGTGAGCATTTTCATCGGTCTCGCTTAGATCGTAATGAGGCTCATACAAGCCATACTAAGACCCATGGAACTGTGGGTGCAAACAAGCTAAGCTACTCAACAAACTTGTTTAATGAACGAGCCCAAACCCGACCATCGCTTATCGAGCAATAGCCGGTTCGCGAGCCGAAACGAGGTCGTTATTTATGTATTTTTTTATCAGTACATTATATATATATATATATAATAACTACTATTTATAAAATTATGAAAAAATAACCTAATTATATATAAAATAATAATTAGAATTAATATAAGTTAATTACGAAATATAAATTTAGCCGAGCTCGAGCTTTAGAAACAAATCTTAAATCGAGCTCAAGTTCGAGCTTTACAAACAAAGCTTGAATGCCTAGCTTTCATAGATTAAATGAGCACAAGCTTAGTCGAGCTGGGCTTGGCTCGACTTACCTCGTTCGCATCCCTACATGGCACTAATTCGGGCATGTATACGCTACTTCCAGTTCCAACTGCTAGTGGGAGGATGTCAACTTTGATTTCGTGGTGCGGCTGCCATGGAACCAATACATGAAGGCTTTTGTTATGGTTGTGATTAATAGGTTTTCCAAAATGGCACAATTATTCTCGGGTTCAAAGACTTATGACGCTAGTTAGGTGGCTCGATTCTACTTTACAAAATTGTTAGGCTACATGGTGTTCCTAAGTCCATTGTTTTGAAAACAGGTAAATACTGGCCGGTTATACCGGTATTACCGTTTCTAGATGTAAATCCGGTACGAAACACCCCGTTAAATAAGTAAAACGGCATAAGGTTTGTATCGGCGGTAAAATCCGGTATACCTGTTTGAAACGTAATATCGGTACCGGCCCAGGGTTATTTTAGTTTGGGTTGTTACTTATTTTTATTATACATGTTACTTATCTTACTTAATTTTTATATATCATGATTATTCGTAACTAAAAGTTCGTGAACTACTTGAGGCTGGCTCGTTAAAAATTCGAATAAAGCCGAGCTTAAACGATCTCTAGCCCGGGATTGAACTTTTATTGTGGCTAATTTAATAAATGAGCTCGAACCTGAGCTTCACATATCAAGCTCGAGCCGACTCGTGGGGCAGGGGTGATTAATTATCATAATTTATATGTAATGTATATTAAATAAATTAATTAAAAACTATACAAATAATAGGTTCACAAGCTTACTCGAGCTCAGTAAGTGGAGTTTGGAGTCAATCTCATTTATTAAAAACGAACTTAGGGGGTGTTTGGTTCGCAGGAATTCAATGGAATTTAAAAGAATTGAAATTTGAATTCCATCTCTTAAGATGTTTGGTTCAAAGAATTTGATAGAATTGGAATCCCAATTCCAATCTTCATGTGTTTGGTTGACAATGGAATTGAAATTGAAATTAGGCTTGAATTCCTTCAAATTCCTTTAACTAAAGGAATTCAAAATCATTCCTATATGTGAAGGAATTAAAGTAAATTCATTGGAATCTTTGACCGTTTCGACCCGCACCGTTTCGACCCGTACCGTTTCAAATTCAACCGTTTCGACGCAAACCATTTCGACGTGTACCGTTTCAACGCAAACCGTTTCAACCCGTACCGTTTTGACGTGAACCGTTTCGATCCGTACTGTTTCGACGTGAACCGTTTCAACGTGAAGCGTTTCGACCCGTACCGTTTTAACAAATACCGTTTCGAACTGAGCCGTTTCGACCCGTACCGTTTTGACGCTAACCGTTTCGAATCGAACCGTTTCGACGCGTACCGTTTCGACGCGTACCGTTTCGACCTGTACCGTTTCGAATCAAACCTCTTCGACTCGAACCGTTTCGACGCTAACCGTTTCAACCCGTACCGTTTCGACGCTAACCGTTTCAACCCGTACCGTTTCGACCCGAATTGGTCGTTGTGGGTGCCGGGGTGATGGATTCCAATTAATTTGACAACCAAACACAACAAATATGGAATTGAGATTCTAATTCCAACAATTTCCAATTCCAATTGGAATATTTAAATTTCAATTCCAAATCATTCCGCGAACCAAACGCCCCCTTATTTTTAGGTTTAGGCTCATTTGTTAAAAGTTAAATTTATATATTCTTTTCAAAATAAAGAGTAAACTGCCATTTTGGTCCCTGTGGTTTGGCCAGTTTTGCCACTTTAGTCCAAATCTCAAACTTATTACATCTGGGTCCCTGTGGTTTGCATTTTGTTGCCATTTTAGTCCAAAATCCAAAAACCCTATTTTTTTAACTGTTGCAACCTCCTATTTTGTCCTGTAGTGCAGGGGCATTTTGGTCATTTTTTAAATTGAAAACTGATATTTTTTTTAGCTCTCTCTCTCTCTCTTTTATTAAAACCTAGATTATCAACTCTCTCTCTTTCTCTTATTAAAACCCAGAGCTCTCTCTCTCTCTTCTCTCTCTCTCTCTCTATAGCACCACCACCACCGCCACCTCCTCCCTCTCTCTCTCTAGAAAGAAACTCAGCGCCGATACACCCACACACCCCACCCCGACTGCATCCTCTATAAAATACACACACCTGGCCGAAGATGATGATAACTGGTGTTGTGGTTGTTGTTAATGATATTGATGATAGTGATGGCGGCGCTGGAGGTGTTTGGGTTACGAAGATGATGATTACAGTAGTGGAGGTGTTTGGTTGGGTGCGGTAGCGGCGGCGGTGGAGGTGTTTGGTTGGGTGCGGTAGCGGCGACGGTAGTGGAGGTGTGTGGGTGTATCGTCAACTAGAACACCACAATAAACCACCACCACCACTAATACCTCCTTTCCACCCTCAACTCCGATCTCTTCTTTCTTTCTCCACTCTGAAACCCAATACCGCCACCATTCAGATCCATAAACATAACTGCTTGTGCAACTCTAAATCGTTTAGAGATTACTTCAGGGGGTTACTTTGGTTTGATTTGTTTAGAGATTACTTCAGGTGGTTTGATTTGTTTGTGAATTTGTGTTGCTTTGATTAAGTTGTTTTTGGTTTGATTTTGACCTAGATAGATGTCTGTATGAAGAAGAAGAAATGGGCAGGGGAAATGGGGAATGAGATAGAGGGTGAGGAGTTAGTGGGGCCCAGATCCAGTTAGGGTTGTCGTGGTTGAATGTGACGGTGGAGGTGGTGGTTGTGGGCTGCAGATCCGTGATCGAGTGGGTTGGGTGGGTCTTGTTAAGAGTTGCTTTTGACCCTGCAAATGAACGAAACAAATAGGGGCACCGAAAATCGGAGTGGCGGTGGTGGTGGTGCTATAGAGAGAGAGAAGAGAGAGAGAGAGGGTGGAGGTGGCGGCGGGGAGAAGGGGGAGGAGGTGGCGGTGGTGGTGGTGCTATAGAGAGAGAGAGAGAGAAGAGAGAGAGGGGGGAGGAGGTGGCGGCGGTGGTGGTGCTATAGAGAGAGAGAAGAGAGAGAAAGATTTGATCTGGGTTTTAAATGAATTTACAACAAATCTGGGTTTTAAATGAATTTACAACAAATTAAATTTAAAAATGACCAAAATGCCCCTGCACTACAGGACAAAATAATCAGTTTTCAACAGTCAAAATAGAGAGATTTTGAGTTTTGGACTAAAATGGCAACAAAATACAAACCACAGGGACCCAGATGTAATAAGTTTGAGACTTGGACTAAAGTGGCAAAACTGGCCAAACCACAGGGACCAAAATGGCAGTTTACTCCAAAATAAAAGATAAAATTCAATTATTAAAATCACCTCTAAAATATTTTCTTCCCTCCAAAACTGAAATCTTTCCAAAATCCCCCCAAATTGATTTTCAATTCCCCCCAAAAATCCAAATCACGGTTTGTCGGTTCACCCACGTTCCCCCATTCCCCTTTTTTCACCATAATTTATTAATATTCCCCTTGAGTTCAATTAGAAGTCCCATTCCTTACGGAGAAGGAAAATTAGAAAAGGGCTCGAAGAAGTTAATAATGGAGGTGGAATCGAGCGGTATCACATTTAATGCTTTGCAATTCAGAGACACTGGTGAAAATTTCAACCCCAATCTCTACTCGATCTCGTTGTTTTATTATGTGCGCAAACTGATAGTATAGTTTGTTAAACGTATGTTCTAAATTGTTATTCATATTTGATTTGCAGTAAGTCAGAGTGCTTATTATCTTTGTTTTTTGTATGCACCTTGAAGCTGATAAAGTGATTTGTTTCCAGAAACTCAGACACTTGTTGCTTTCATTTGGAATAAGATAAAACTTGATTGCTGAATTGAAGGTTTAAATATTTGGTTTGAATCTTGAAATGTCCGTGCTTCTTTTTAGTTTATTGTAGTGGTGGAATTTTTAAAACTTTTGCTTATAAACTGTTGATTTGGGTAGTGTTCATCTCAAACGGGTCAACAAATATTTCCGTTTAGCAAATATATATATAGAAAGGAATTGGCTTCAAATAGGTTGATGTATCTAATAGTTGTTTAGTTGATTTTTGAGGCATACAACATTTAGTTTATTTTATCTATACTTGTTGATCATTATGTAATAATTAATGTTTTCATAAATTTATTAGTGTATTAATTATTTTTAATAGTTGACCACATATATGCAGGTTGAACTTGGATTTGTGCTAAGAGCTCCATTACAGAGAACAATTCATGTTACATGTAAGTAATTACTATTTGGTAATTAGTACTAGTCAATGTAAAACTTTGGTAAATATATATTGAAGTATGACAGGTCAATTTGTAAACTTGAGGTTTGCCCTCATGGCCCCATGAAACTATATATTTGTTTGAAGATAAGAGTTTGAACTCTTATTGTCCTTAATGTTCAGGTAATATATTATATAACCAAGTTAATATTTTCTTTTTTATCTTTGGCATATTGCTTCATATATGTAATTCGTTTTATCAACTTGCAGAAACAAGCACACTAGTTTCTTTATTATCTGCTTCAAGATCGAACAGACAAGCAACGGAATTAAAAAAAGTTACAGTAGAGAAGTGTGCTATGATGAAGAAAAATGAAGAAAATACAAGTTATACATTGGAACGAATGAGATTTCAATTGTCGTCACAAAACCCGCCATAATTTGTTTCCTCATGATATGGGTTTATTGTATTGCTTTTGGATAATTTGGATCTTTATAATAGTACATGTGGATATTCATATTTGATTGTATATTTATCTTTGGTATAATATGTATCTATCTATAGAGATTTGAGTACATTGTCTATAAGAAACAATCAGATAATAATTTATATATTGAAAAGTTCTAGAAAAAAAAAAACCTTAGCTTAGCTAAAGATGTAGCAAAAACTTTACATAACTCCCAGCAAACATCTTCGAAAATCTACAGCTAACTTCTTACCAAAAACCCTATATAGTTTGTAGCAAAATCGATAGCTAAATTAGGTAGTAGATTTGTAACAAAACAATAGCTAAATGTGTAGCAAAACTTCGTAGCCAAATTTGTAGCAAAAACTCCATCGTAGCTAAAAATTCGTAGAGGAATTTGGTAGCTAAAAATTCATAGCTAAAAATTTGTAGCAAAATCCATAGCGAGCATTTTCGTAGCAGAAGGCGTAGCTATAATAGCGACGCTATTATTTGTAGCTAAAACCGTCGCAAATATGATATCCGTAGCTAAATTTGGTAGCAAATGAATTTGCGACGAGACTTGTAGCTACGGGCCAAATCCGTAGCAACTCCGTAGCTAAATGGGTGTTTGCTACGAATTAGCTATGGATTTTGCCGTAGCAAATGCCTTTTTTTGTAGTAGTGAAACGTACCCGGATATTGGGGACTTCTACAAAACCGTACCCGATATTGGGTACTTCCAAAACAAAGTATCGGGGACGTTTCCTAAAATATTTTGGGTTTTGACCCTTTTAACTTCCAAATATAAGGTCTTCCTTTATAATTATATATGCTAGGACTCCTAGATTTAAGTTACGAGCTGCTCAATATTTAGTTATTCTTTTAATAATTGAATAGTAAACAAGTCCTTTTATATCTCAAATGTTTGCGGAGTGTTCATGTTAGCATTTGAATACGAGTTCAATGAATCTACCTAAAACACATGGGTTACATATTACATATATATTACTTGTTTTACTATTAGATGGAAATATTGGGGAAGATTCTAATCATAACATGGACGTTATAATCAGACTTTTGGGTTTGAATATTGGGGAAGACTGTAGAATTTTTTGCAGAAGTTGGTGTTTTCAGCTTCAAAAGAGTGCTTCTAGGTGGTTAACAATTTTGTTTTCAAATCTAGGTAAGTAGCATAATGAAACAGCGACCTTCAACTTAATTTCTGTCCAAAAGCTGCAAAATCTGCAACATCTAAGAAGATCGCTGTTTTAAACAGCTTTCTTCCTGAAGATCGCTGTTTTGAACAAAGACCTTAATAAAGTCGTTGCTTCGTTCTGCCATCTTATAAAAGGTCGTTGTTTCGTACTGCCATCTTATAAAAGGTCACCATTTCATACAACAATCTTATAAAAGGTCACTGTTTCATACAGCTAACTTAATAAGATCGCTGTTTGATCCAGATATCTTATCTAAAATCGCTAAATGGTGCAGCAATGTTGATTAATTTACTGTGTTGTTTGCAGGAGTCACATGTGAGTTTTAATTTAAAATTGTGGCCATTAAAGACTACCATATGCAGTACCATACATGCAAAATCAGACCTCTCACCTCTGTAAATGCATGCATTCTTATCTCACATGATATGACTACACAATCGAAAGTTTAATTTCATTGTTATTTTTAAATCGGGTTGTGTAAGAATTCCAACCGTTTTTCACTATGGATTCTAAAATTAATACAGTGATGAGTAATACAGAGAACAGGGTGTGTAGTCAAATCTCTGAAGTTATCATATATGCAGAGAAACGGGTCTTTAAAGATGAACATAAACCAAAGCACAAGCACATTTCGTTTCAAACACCTAACAAACCAACCTTCAAACCTTGCTTTACCAATAAATTTTCTGTGAACTTTGATCTGCGGAAGATGAGTTTCGAATGTCATCCAGGTCCTCTTAATGCATCGGTGTTGTTTTTGAACGAGGATCACCGGGCGTTTGAGGTTTTAAAAAATCCAGAAAATTACAGTAACCCGATAAATACTAAACGATCAGATCGATCATTCTGGAAGTATATGAAACAACATCCGGTTGGTCCAAGGGTAGAAGCTTTAATACATTCAGCAGGATTCAGGGGGATATTGGACATTGGGTACCGGTATATAGACCACGCATTAATAACTGCGTTGGTTGAGCGGTGGAGGCCAGAAACTCACACGTTTCACCTTCCTTTCGGCGAAACCACTGTGAGATTACAGGATGTTAACGTGATGTGGGGGCTACCAATAGATGGGGAGCCTGTATCTGAGACTGACACTGGTATAACAGTGTATACTGCAAGATCCAAGTGTCGAGATCTATTGGGGTTCACCCCTGAGGAAACTCAAGTGAAGGGCAAAAGGGTTAATTCGACGCGAGTTTTACCAGAAAGAAATAACGTCGGATTTTTTTGAAAACCAAGCATCGGATCAAGACTGCCTTTTCCGTGCACGCTTAATAATATTTTATTTGATAGGGTGCACAGTCTTACCTGATAATGCAAACAACCTGATTTCTCTAAATTTTTTGGAGTTTTTGAAGACTTGCCCGCATGTTCGGGTTATAGTTGGGGAAGTGCTGTGTTATCTCAAAAAATTGTCAAAAGTCATATTCACGTACATATATCTACACAGAAGTTGCATACGCCATGCATAATCAGAGCTAAAATTAAGTGAATAGAGATGATAGAAAGAGCATATTTTTATTTTTTTTATTTTTCATTGAACGAAGGGCATATGCTAATTAGTGCAAAAGGCCAACTTGGATGCATGACTAATAAGACTAGTGGGTATGGGGAGGCTCATCCCTATGAAGATGGGCCGCCACGTAGGTGCCACATCATCATCTCATGGAGGATGGGCCTCCTCCCAATTTGAGGGGGTGGATGATGGGGCTACCCCATGTAATTATTTTATAATTTTCTAAAGTTTTTTTTTTGTTAACATAATAAAAAGTTCATAAAAATTAAAAAATACAACATAAAACAAGATAAATAAATTCATTTCATAACATAAAAAAATTACATTTCCTAAAAATAAAAATTACTAATCCTAGAAACGGAAAACATAAAAACGAAAAAAAAATTACGATACGATTCAAAACCTAAACAAACTACGACGTCCATTTTTTCTTCACCTCTTCCTTCATCCGCCGATAAACCTCGCGTTCATCCTCCGGAACCGAGTCGAGATCCAACCTCATAAAATAATGGTGCCGAAACTTTTGACCAGTGACCACTTTGATGTTGACTGAATGATTTTAATTAATCTTTGCTGATGACGAAACCTTGATCTTATATTACTGTTGACTTTGCTAAATAACGACGAAACCTCATTGATAATTGAGGTGGACGAAACCCTTGGTGAAATTTGGATAAGATCGGTTGGTGAGATATTTCAAAGTGAAGTCTTATCCCTTTCTGACACAGACACAATTTTCAAACCTACACCATGCCTTACATACTTTTGAAAGCACTATTTTCAAACCACTATGAATTTTAAATTCACAAACAATTTTCAGTAACTTCGTAAGAGATCAAAAAGTAAATTATATGAAGAACACACATGAACTTTTTGAAGGTTTCATGAATATATGAAGTTTCCGATCACTAACAAATTTTCCGAAACCTGAATTTTGCTTAAACTTTCAATGAAAACCAAACTCTAAACATGCACACATGTAATGTAACAAGGTTTTCAATAAAACTTTAGCAAAGAAGCAAACGTTAACAGATTTTTAAGAAAACTTTTCTAGAAATTTATGAATCTTAAGAACAATTTTCAGAAAATCAACAACACTCGATAAAAACCTAACTATGTTTGGTTTAAGCAAGGATAAGAGCCACTGCTTTGATACCAATTGTAGGTCCCGAAATCTCGGTGGATCCGATACGAAAACCTATCCTTGTTTATCAAAAACACGGTAACGGGTGCGGAATCCCCGTGACGGTGCAAACCAAACACAGTGTAAAACACACGCGTAACCAAAGATTCAATATCTATTGATTAGGGATGAGTACAACCCAAACATATACAAACAATGTTTACAGACTCTCACTAAGTCTCACAGCTCTCTCATACTCATCAGTTTCAAACATCAAAAGCGACGAAACCAAAAGTGTTTCGTCACATAATCAATATGTAAATTGAAGGGTTTCGTCGATTGAAGATTTTGGCCCAAATTGATGTTACGGCCCATATGGAAGTTGAGGCCCAGTTCAAGAGCTGATTGGTCCAAACTCAATTCACATGCACGCACATATAGCAGATTTCTTCATGACCTTGTATTTAGTCAACATGTGACATCATCATGACATCATCATGATGATGTCATGATGATGTGTAGGCGGTAATCGTTCTCGGCTCTCCGTGCTTCGCGTGTCGAACTCTGGGGCGCACGACGGAGGAATGTCGTGACGTCGGGCTTGAGCCGGACCTAACCGAGTCGAACCGAACCGAATCGAACCGAGCCGAGTCGCGTCCACATAAAGTGTACCAACAGTTTAAAAATATGAAAGATAAAAAACCACTATAGAGTGACAAGTGTCTAATGAGGAATCAAGTGTGAAGACTAATTAATTTTGTCCAAGAGAAAAAAAAAATTCACACGCAAGTCACATGCATAGAAACATGCACATGTATGTCACATGCTACTCCACCCATTTTTATTAAAAGTCTGTAACTTTTTTATATGTCATTTGTTTTTTTAAATTATACCATAAATAAAATCACGGTCTTTTTATCTTTAATATAGGTACCCTATATTATTGTACTTCTCAATTTTTTCAAATCCAGTTGCGTATGACACAATGTAAATAACGTAAAACACAATGAAAATTAGAATAAAAAACATAATCCATGACAACAGATAAAAGATACAATTGACAAAGACTAAAACACAATAGACATAATGTAAAACACAACAGATAAAAGACACAATAGACTCCAGACTAAAACATAATGAATAATAGACTAAAAACACCATGAATAACCAACTAAAACACAATGAACAAAGCTTAAAAACACAATGAAAAACAGACTAAAAAGACAATGAACAGCATATTAAAACACAATTGATAACATACTTAAAACAATGACCAGAACCTATGTAGGTCCGGCTAGGGGAGGATCTAGTCGCCTAATCCTTGTGTACAAACCAACCCGGTTGTGCGGAATCCAACCGGGAAAGCAAACCGAGATAGAACACACAAATACACGACACACAATCTTCACCGATTAACACCTCTGTATTAATACGTATGAAAGGTTCGGTTACAAGCACAATGTTTACAAATGTATTTTGCAAACTCTCTCTCAAAGTGTGTGTGTGTGTTCTGACTTGTGTCTCATCTCTTTGAAACTGAAACAACTAAGCCTTTATATAGTCACAGACATATAACACATGACGAAACAAACAAACATCTACGAAACAGAAGAAAGCATGACGAAACTGGATCATTGTCGACGAAACAGATCTGTTTCGTCGACCCCTTGTGTTTCGCCAGTTATGGGCTTGGGCCCAATTGTGTTTCGCCAAACTGTTAATCCCAAGGACTTGTTTCGCCGTCTTGTTTCAGCCCAGAACTAAGGTCCAGTCCTTTGTTCTCTTGGCTCGCTTGAAGTCTTCTTGCACACGATGGAGGAAAGTCGTGTCTTTAACCGAATCACGTCGAGCCGAGTCGCGTCCACAATTCGTGTATCAACAAACTCCCCCTTGGACGCTACTCGCGAGATTCGCCTTTCATGTCTTCTATGTCGGAGGATCTTCAAAGTCTTCACGTGTTGAGAGCAGAAAGTGTATCAACAAACTCCCCGTTTCATGTAGGAAGTGTGTTGACAAACTCCCCCTTAACATAAGCTCCCCCTTGAGTTATGCTCGTGAAAGATTTGATCTACAGTACTTGAGATCCTTGTGGTGTTGATGATGGCCAGCGGCAACTCGATCATCTTCATCATTTGAGTGCCTCCATGTAGTGTCTTCATTCCTAAGCTTGTCATCGACCATGTTCTCCTTGCCTTTAGAATCTGCACATGTAAGAAATCTAAACGTGTAATGAGAACAACTGCTTGGAATATAGTTAACATAAACAAATGACACACGTATGACCATGTTACAATCAAACACCGTCCGACAGTTTGAAAGTTTAACAGATTTGTCAATTTTAGATTTTAACTTTCAAAACTTGCAAATTTTGACCGTTTATGAAGATTTAGTCAATTTGGTTTTCGTTCAGGTTTCAGGCAACGAAGACTCGAGATCCAACATCGTACGATCGAAAATAAAAAAAAATAAAATCTTTTTGGATTTAATAAAGGTTATATTAAAACACACCTAAAATCTTTTTGGAATTTTTGAATATTTCAAATGTAAAGACAGAAAGCAGTAAATAAATATATACAAAGATGCAGAAACTGAAAGCATTAAATAAATATTTACAGACATTCCTTTTGTGAGTTTCGAGGGTAAGAGAATCATATCAGTGTACGGTCATGCCAAAACGTTCTTGTTGTTCAATTAGTTAACATTAAGATAAGCATCCTATAACAATTATCGGTATTGTTGTCCACATAAGCTCAACTTATCATATGTAATCATGGCGAGAGGATACGTTAAGGTATGATTTATACTTACCGACCGGTGTTCATCCATATCACGACACATTCCCGTATCAAGGTATGCACGAGGGTTCATCTTACCGGTGAGTATACCGATTATCATCTGTTTGACCGTATATGATGTGAGAAACTCACTTATTTTGATTGAAAACAAGCCCTATGTGATAGAATCACTTATTGATGAGGAACTTGATTTTCAGATGCATGAGGGCACAGGAGCAAGTCCGTGAACAGGTAAGTACTTTCGTACAGCAAAGAGACGAACTTGACTCCCGGATAAATGTGATATATTATCACTTATTTTGTGGACATGTGATTGTTGATCACTTATTGAGGTCGTATGCAATATGTACACGTATGTATGGTATCATGGAAGATCTAGACTTGCGTCCCCGTTATTTTTTGGAAAAATATACAACCATGATACCCAGATGATAAGCAGCATAAAGACCGAATATCTCAGAACCTCGGCAATCTCTCAAACGAAATTTCGGTACTAAGAGCATATGCCAATGAATGGTTCCCACCCAGTCTTCAGTCGATTTAAGATTTATATCACCCTGCACACTTTAAAATGATTGTGAGCCTACCGATACATCTTATATAGAGCTGCTTATCATTTTTAATTTAAGGTTTAAAGAGGTTTAGACAGACCGCTGATGTACTATCATTTTCTCTTTTGCTCGCCAGGAAACTCATTTTTGTTTTTCTATTGTTTTTGTGTTTTTGAAATTTTTCAATGTTTTTGGATTTTCAAATTTGGATTTACTCCCCCTAAAATCAACAAACTAAGCTAAATTTAAAACACAAAGGTATTTACAAAAATGATTTTCCGATGTTGGTTTTACTCTTGCTTGACCTTAATGCCGTTTACCAATAATAAATAGTCAAATCTTGATTTGTTAAATGCTTTGGTAAAAAGAAAGTCGGCACGTTGGTCATCGGTGTGGACCATGACAACATTGATGAGTTTCATAGTGAAACAATCACGTGTGAGGTGATATTCGAGATCAACGTGTCAGGTCAAGGAGTGCTGTACGAGATGATAATAATTCATAAAGCAGCTTAAATATCGACAAGTATAGGAGAGATTAGAAATTTAAAACTGTATCCTGCAACTGCTTCGTGCATTGCCAGGAATCTGAGTGCTCTCCCAAACAGGATATCCACCAGGTGTGGATTTCAAAGCGATTTTGTAGCTACTGAAATCCCTTCACAGCAACAAGATCAAAAACCTCTGGGTCCGGCTGGTCTTCCACATTGTACCAGCGAAGGTCTTTGTCTTTCTCTTTGAGAAGTAGTGTGCGGCTGTTCAATCCACGCCAAGGCATCCGCACACCCGGTTGGTTTGTTCAACAAACACATTTTCTTCAATCACACCGTAGAGAAATGTACACTGCACGTTCATCTTGTTAATTTTGAACTTCAGACGTGCTTCAGGTGCGTACATTTTGATTGGAATCTTTCCTGTTGACCCGATCAAAAACCATAACAACCAATTTTGGCACATATCTCATCATGTCGAACTTTTCAACTTCATTCAACAACATTCTTTCATCAGACATTCCATCATCTGACATTTTTGTCTTCTTTTCTTTTTCTTTTCTCTCCATCAATGGCAACAATATTCTCCTTGGTTACAACAATGTTTCGGAGTCTAATGTCGCCGATCTTGTGCATGGACGCTCCACTATCAACAATCCTAAGACTATCAATAGTTCCTCCTGGAACATCCTACACACTCATACAGAGATTAGTTAGAGAGGGGGACCCAAGCCTTCACAGACTTTGGTCGTCCGTCATCATCGAGAATAACTTCTAGTTTTTGATGATTTGGAAATTGTGATGGCCCCCCTGATTCAGTAACCGTTTTTGGTTTCCAGGTCTGTTTTGTTATACCAGTGTTATTCTTTAAAATCTTAACTTCATGGTTGTATGAAGTTTTTAAATTGTTTGGTTTGACAGAAATAGATGTTTTGTTAACCACATCAGTTTTAATCGCCTTTTCAATTTTCTTGACCTGTTGGTGTTTCTGTTTCTTTTCCCTTTCTTTTATAAGACGGGGATCTGGTTTTGATGAAACAGATCGCTTGCGGTCAATTTGGTCACGGGGATCATCATCCTTAGCTTTCAACTTATGAAGATACGGACAGTTTCGAATTATGTGTCCAATTTCACCACATTCAAAACATGATCTTCGTTCAACAAACCCCGAAGTATCATGTGATCGTCTTGCCGATAATGATGAACTTTGTGATCTCGAGGTACTAGGTTTCGAACAGTTTGGTTCATTTCTTTTCAACACTGTTGCTTGTTTAACAAAATCTAAGTTAGATTTGTTTTCAAAAGTTTCGATTTTGTCCGTTCCCTTTGATTTCACAAAGTTCACATTCTTGTTCTTCTTTTGATTCGGCTTCCTTTGACTTTGAGTCGATGCTTTTCCTTTTGGTTTGGTATGATTTTGCTGTTTTTGCACTGTTGGTAATTTCTGATTTCCGTATTGTTTTCGAACTTCAGCCTTTGGAATAGGAGGACACTGTGTTACTGTAACATGTGATCCTGTCTTTCCCAAAAACTTACTTGTTGAATTTTCAAAGACTTTACTGATTAATGATTGATTAACATTCTTAATAGGAAAATATTTGTCTGAATAAATTTTATCATCACCAACAAGAGTGTACAGCAAATCCACACTTTCAGACTCTTTTGCAGACGTGGACTCGGTCGGAACAGTCTTAGCAGGTTTTGCGGGAGGATCACATAAAATATGATTCTCAAGAGGTATGTCCTCTTCGTTGATTGCCGCGTCAGACTTTGCTGAATCAGTATCATCAGATTCATCATCAGAAGAATCAGCATCCTCAATCACAACTGGAGGATCCTGATTTTGTTCAGCAGTTACAAATGTATCTGCTGACACATCTAAATCTGATGATACTTCCTTCTTGTATCCGAGTCCTGTTGCAAATTCCTCAACGTCTAAAGGAACAGATGGTTCAAAGAAAATTCTATCTTCCTCGTCAGGCATGGCATCATAATTGTTTCTCACGGGTGGTGGACATTTCTTATATCCAATGCATGTGACATCCCGTTTCTCTTTCTGAACATCAATGATGTGATCCAACACATAGCTAGAGCTTAAATAGCTGTCTAACTTGAGTCGGATCGCCTCACTTTCAGTTTTAACACAAGCCATCTCTTTTTGCATTATTTCAAGACGAGTGATATACAAATTTATGTCAGTTTGTTTTCTGGAAACCATTTTTGTCAGCTCGGTTTTATCTTTCTTTAATTTTTCAATCATCGATTTAAATTCCTTTTCATGGTTTTCATAAAACATGTTGGCTTCAGTGCACTTCGAAAGATCCACGGTCAACTTTTGGTTGTGGATGAATGTCACATCATACTTGTCTTGCAAAGCCTCGTGTTTGCTTTGCAACTCACACCACTTAGCATTCAACGAAACATGTGTGTCTTGCAAGTCAAACAAACTAGCTTGTAAAGCATCATGTTTGGCTTGCAACTCAGACATGTTTGCCTCTAAATCAGCACATCTATCACTTAATCTATCACAATTATCACAAATAACAGCAGTGGGTTCATCGACACATACCTGACTTGATGAACTATCGACATTAGCCATAAAGGCTGAATGGAGAGAAGACGAAGAATAAGCAGCTTGATCCACCAAAATAGATCTTCTATCAGTTCCTGCTGCAGCTTCCTCCAAAAGCTCATCAATATCTACATCAACTGATGCACTTGATGTCTCACCCACATGATCATCGCCTGAACTCGAGGAAAGCAAACCGAGATAGAACACACAAATACACGACACACAATCTTCACCGATTAACACCTCTGTATTAATACGTATGAAAGGTTCGGTTACAAGCACAATGTTTACAAATGTATTTTGCAAACTCTCTCTCAAAGTGTGTGTGTGTGTTCTGACTTGTGTCTCATCTCTTTGAAACTGAAACAACTAAGCCTTTATATAGTCACAGACATATAACACATGACGAAACAAACAAACATCTACGAAACAGAAGAAAGCATGACGAAACTGGATCATTGTCGACGAAACAGGTCTGTTTCGTCGACCCCTTGTGTTTCGCCAGTTATGGGCTTGGGCCCAATTGTGTTTCGCCAAACTGTTAATCCCAAGGACTTGTTTCACCGTCTTGTTTCAGCCCAGAACTAAGGTCCAGTCCTTTGTTCTCTTGTCTCGCTTGAAGTCTTCTTGCACACGACGGAGGAAAGTCGTGTCTTTAACCGAATCACGTCGAGCCGAGTCGCGTCCACAATTCGTGTATCAACAACCTATAACACAATGTATAGAAAACCTATCCAGTTGAAAACATAAACAATAACATAATGTATAGAAAACCTAAATATAACACCATCTTCATTGTGTATACATTGTGTTATAGGTTCTGATAAAAACGCAATAGACATAAACCAAATTAACATTGTGTTATAAGTTTTGATAATAACACAATGTATAGAACCCTAGTAGAATCTTAATAACCAAAACTAGTTGAAAGAAGACACAATGACCTGAATCTTTAACACAATACAAAGAAAACCTAGCAAACATTTTGTTTATTTTATTATTATATAACAATATTATACTCATTTTAAAGATAAAAAACGCTCATTATCATGGTGAAATTAAAAACAAATCATATGAAAAGGTTATGGACGTTTTAAATTGATGTATGGATTTGACATGTGACTTGTATGTGGAGACAGAAAGTTTAGGATTCCCTTTATGCCCTACCACTATTTTCTTTTCCTAAAACTAATTTTAACCCTCCAAATCTAATATCTATAGGCTAAAATCTTTCTTATTTAATTTGCACTTTGTATTCATCTTTGACATTTTTTGTGAACTTTTTGGTCTACACCCTTAGTTGATTTATAACTATAATATGAGCCTCCGTTGGACGTCACTCCCCTTTATCGCTTGATAATTCATGTCCATGATTATTTGTTTAGTGTTTGATATTAGATATTTTAATGTATTCGGGATTGACTTGGTGATCAAAGTGAATTTTAATACACACCAAGAAAGTTTGGAGGTGCGCAAGTATTTAGGCTAAGCCTCTAATCAATGGGATTCCAAAGGGACACCCCCTTGGTGGGGGTCCAGGGGCAACGTCCCTGGGAGCAGGCTCCAATGAGCTGACTCGGTTTGAGCTAGATAGAATTATTTTTTCTGAAAATGCATTAAAATCTATTTTTTTCTGAAAATTCCTTTTAATTTTCTAGATTGAATTGGCTCCTTTTTTTTGAAGCAATTTGAAAATTAAAAGATAATCAGATTTGATCATGATCCTCAATTTTTATGCTTCTTGTCTTCCTCTAAAGTGAGTGGATAAACATATTATCCTTTTGCTACATGCACATTTGATCATGATCCTCAATTTTTACCTTCTGGCTTGAACCATAAGCCATGCATCTCAGTGGAGGTTCTGGTTTGCTTAATTTATCTGATGCAATAATCAGATTATTTTATTTGAATTATTTGATTGGATTTTTTCTGTAGCATTTAGAGTACCCCTTTTTGCCAAAGTTACGTGACTCTGAACCTTTTTCAGTTGCTAAATACGTTAAAGAAAGTCCTCAGTCAAAATTCACTTAAACTTATTTCTAAATATACATATTGGGAAAATTACAAAATAGACAATTTGAACTTGAAATTTGAAGGAATAGATATCCATATTTAGCCTTTGGAAAAATGGACAACCAAAAAAGAGACAATCAGGACATGCCTAATAAGTTCCACCAACTAAGTTAGCATGCACAACATTTCATGGTGAAATACAATGAAATATACATTATAGCAAATCCAGTTAAAACACTTGAAAAAGCGTGGGCTAATAGTCGACGGCTAACCCAGCGGATCCTATTTGGCATCTCCAAATTGATTGTATTTCGGTTTGTCTATTATTCCAAGGGCTAAATATGGATGTCCGTTCCTTCAACTTTCAACATCAAACTTATCTATTTTTCTATTTCTTCCTATTTTTTATGTCTTCATGGACTACGTAGATTTAGAAATATGCACTAAATGAGTGGCTATGGGATTGTGAAGTGATAATTGTTTACTAAGCAAGTTCTCCTTTATGAAAGGAGCTTTGAACGTAACATTGTACAAAAGTGAAGCAATGTTCGTGTTTGAATTACTAATGAAATTTTAGAATATGAGTTCTTTGCAAGGTACCAGATAGATTAGGGTATTGTTATTGTGTATGTACTTGGTGCAAGCTTAAAATGCTCAAGCATACATAATACACAAATTAACAAATGAATAATTTTGTTGAAAAATCTAGTAAAATAATTTTGTTGAAAAGTCTAGTATAATAATGGGGTTTCACTAATTTTGAACATAAATAATTATTTGAAAGTATTACTTATACGGTTATTAATTAATGGATCCGTGTTCTCCTCCACGACTCACGAGAACTTCAAAACATACTAAGGCATGCCCGAAAGTACACAAATAGTCCCTATGGTTTGCACTTTGTAATGTATTTAGTCCCCAACCTATAAATCTAAAGGTTTTAGCATGTCCAAGTTAGGGACTAAATGTGTTACAAGGTGAAACCACAGTGACTATCCGTGTACTTTTGAAAAAAGCTGGAAAGTAAATGCATTACAAAGTGCAAACCACAGGGACCATGTGTGTACTTTTAGAAGTTACCAAATCCACAATTTTGGTAAATCGTAGGGACCAAGGGACCGTCCGTATACTTTACCCTTACAGATAACTTGGTCATTTATTTAGAACTCCAAAACTAAAAATCGTGTTGCAGGTTTGGTTATGCTTTTTGCATTCGTCTTTACACAAACCAAAAACAGTTAATAGTGTCATTTTATTATAATGACCAGCAAGTATCACTCCAAGTAATAGAGAGATCTACACGTTTCAAGAACAACATCACAAAGAGAACCTACAACATTACCTGATCACACGCCCTACAACTTTGTCCCAACTCGGACTCTGACCCTCACCTAAACCACTTGGTTGCACGCGCACCTTAAAAAAGATAGAGAGGGAATTACATATTGAATTTCCAGAAAACATTGCATAATGTAATGCCTAAGCAAATAAAAAAAATCTTAGGTATAGTCTTGAGCCCCAAGAAACCAAGTCACTCTTCAGTTGCCTAAGTAATATAACTGGCCTCATGTTCACTGTCGACTTTTCCAACATTCGACGTATATTTTGTTCAATTGATAACCATGTCCATCATCATTATTTGGTCTCTTTCAAACCAGAGTATAATCTAGCCTACAAATAAAATTCCAAACACAGAAAAATAATTGAACATTTCAAAATAATTCATTGCTAGCATCGGTAGACATTAACCAAAAAGTGTTTCAACACCATCCCCTTTCCTTTTGTCATTCTACACTATATATACACATTGAATAGAAAAAAAATCGTTCCCCGTATTGAAGAAGCGCCTAACGAAAAGTATCTGATTTCGTGGTAATTTACTGTTGCAACGTGGGAAGTCCTAAATGGCTACCAAATACATTAGATATCACTTAACTTTCGGCTTGCTGTACTATAATCAGGTGTTGCATTTTTATCATCTAAAGCAGCTATTGAAATTAAGAAAACAAGGCCTAGCATGAGAAAAAGAGTCTGTCAAGTTAGCCAAGGAGTGACTGCCTAATAAGCCAAACAAGGTGTTATAACTTACTATCACCTTGTCTTGATATAAGGCAAGTCATCCTTGGCTACCAAACAAGACTCTCCTCTTCATGTAAGAACCTCTCTTCTTATTGTCTTATCAATTTTACCTGCACTAACTGTCCAAGGAAACCTTCTATTTATAGTCTATCATTTATCATTGGTTCTTGAAATTTCATGATGTCAATCTTCCTCATCTTTCCAACTCACCAGATATGCCACCTTTGGCAGAATATATCCAGTTTCAAGATTGAAAGAATCCAATTCTAGATTCTATATGAAGAAAAAACCAAAAACAAAATAGGGAGTAAAAGCAATAACATTCTTCAACCAATGGCCACAATCTTGAATAGGAGTTGACTTCAACACTTGATGCCTCCTTGAAAGATTAGTTGAGATAACATTAGTATTCTATTTTTTCAATCCAATCCACATAAGTAGTGTTGCTTTGTTGACTTGTGATCCCAATAAATAGTTTCTTTCGCTTTTCATTAGTTGCATTCATGTCAATAGTTGAACTAGGTTGGAACATCATGGTTTTGTTAGATACCTCTCGCCGACACTACCTTTTAAGTCCTAGACTATGAAGCACTGGGACGGCAAATTGCATCGACCTGGCTCGGGGACGGAAACGCGAAGGGAATGGCTCGGGGGCGTTTCCCAAACGTACCCGGATATTGGGGACTTCTACAAAACCGTACCCGATATTGGGTACTTCCAAAACAAAGTATCGGGGACGTTTCCTAAAATATTTTGGGTTTTGACCCTTTTAACTTCCAAATATAAGGTCTTCCTTTATAATTATATATGCTAGGACTCCTAGATTTAAGTTACGAGCTGCTCAATATTTAGTTATTCTTTTAATAATTGAATAGTAAACAAGTCCTTTTATATCTCAAATGTTTGCGGAGTGTTCATGTTAGCATTTGAATACGAGTTCAATGAATCTACCTAAAACACATGGGTTACATATTACATATATATTACTTGTTTTACTATTAGATGGAAATATTGGGGAAGATTCTAATCATAACATGGACGTTATAATCAGACTTTTGGGTTTGAATATTGGGGAAGACTGTAGAATTTTTTGCAGAAGTTGGTGTTTTCAGCTTCAAAAGAGTGCTTCTAGGTGGTTAACAATTTTGTTTTCAAATCTAGGTAAGTAGCATAATGAAACAGCGACCTTCAACTTGATTTCTGTCCAAAAGCTGCAAAATCTGCAACATGTAAGAAGATCGCTGTTTTAAACAGCTTTCTTCCTGAAGATCGCTGTTTTGAACAAAGACCTTAATAAAGTCGTTGCTTCGTTCTGCCATCTTATAAAAGGTCGTTGTTTCGTACTGCCATCTTATAAAAGGTCACCATTTCATAGAACAATCTTATAAAAGGTCGCTGTTTCATACAGCTAACTTAATAAGATCGCTGTTTGATCCAGATATCTTATCTAAAATCGCTAAATGGTGCAGCAATGTTGATTAATTTACTGTGTTGTTTGCAGGAGTCACATGTGAGTTTTAATTTAAAATTGTGGCCATTAAAGACTACCATATGCAGTACCATACATGCAAAATCAGACCTCTCACCTCTGTAAATGCATGCATTCTTATCTCACATGATATGACTACACAATCGAAAGTTTAATTTCATTGTAATTTTTAAATCGGGTTGTGTAAGAATTCCAACCGTTTTTCACTATGGATTCTAAAATTAATACAGTGATGAGTAATACAGAGAACAGGGTGTGTAGTCAAATCTCTGAAGTTATCATATATGCAGAGAAACGGGTCTTTAAAGATGAACATAAACCAAAGCACAATCACATTTCGTTTCAAACACCTAACAAACCAACCTTCAAACCTTGCTTTACCAATAAATTTTCTGTGAACTTTGATCTGCGGAAGATGAGTTTCGAATGTCATCCAGGCCCTCTTAATGCATCGGTGTTGTTTTTGAACGAGGATCACCGGGCGTTTGAGGTTTTCAAAAAACCAGAAAATTACAGTAACCCGATAAATATTAAACGATCAGATCAATCATTCTGGAAGTATATGAAACCACATCCGGTTGGTCCAAGGGTAGAATCTTTAATACATTCAGCAGGATTCAGGGGGATATTGGACATTGGGTACCGGTATATAGACCACGCATTAATAACTGCGTTGGTTGAGCGGTGGAGGCCAGAAACTCACACGTTTCACCTTCCTTTCGGCAAAACCACTGTGAGATTACAGGATGTTAACGTGCTGTGGGGGCTACCAATAGATGGGGAGCCTGTATCTGAGACTGACACTGGTATAACAGTGTATACTGCAAGATCAAAGTGTCGAGATCTATTGGGGTTCACCCCTGAGGAAACTCAAGTGAAGGGCAAAAGGGTTAATTCGACGCGAGTTTTACCAGAAATAACGTCGGATTTTTTTGAAAACCAAGCATCGGATCAAGACTGCCTTTTCCGTGCACGCTTAATAATATTATATTTGATAGGGTGCACAGTCTTACCTGATAATGCAAACAACCTGATTTCTCTAAATTTTTTGGAGTTTCTTGAAGACTTGCCCGCATGTTCGGGTTATAGTTGTGGAAGTGCTGTGTTATCTCAAAAAATTGTCAAAAGTCATATTCACGTACATATATCTACACAGAAGTTGCATACGCCATGCATAATCAGAGCTAAAATTAAGTGAATAGAGATGATAGAAAGAGCATATTTTTATTTTTTTTATTTTTCATTGAACGAAGGGCATATGCTAATTAGTGCAAAAGGCCAACTTGGATGCATGACTAATAAGACTAGTGGGTATGGGGAGGCTCATCCCTATGAAGATGGGCCGCCACGTAGGTGCCACATCATCATCTCATGGAGGATGGGCCTCCTCCCAATTTGAGGGGGTGGATGATGGGGCTACCCCACGTAATTATTTTATAATTTTCTAAAGTATTTTTTTTGTTAACATAATAAAAAGTTCATAAAAACTAAAAAATACAACATAAAACAAGATAAATAAATTCATTTCATAACATAAAAAAAATTACATTTCCTAAAAATAAAAATTACTAATCCTAGAAACGGAAAACATAAAAACGAAAAAAAAATTACGATACGATTAAAAACCTAAACAAACTACGATGTCCATTTTTTCTTCACCTCTTCCTTCATCCTCCGATAAACCTCGCGTTCATCCTCCGGAACCGAGTCGAGATCCAACCTCATTATCCTAAAATCCTCCGCTCGAGCATAGTCGGCCTATACGTTTTTCTTGTGACTATATTTTTCGACCGCAAAGTCTTTGAACGAACGGAATTCGGAAATCAACTCGTCCATTTTCGAATACGCCTTCGAGCCGCCCACTAGGACGTCCTCGTCGTTACTCCCACTAGGATGATTGTTGTAAATTGCGTTATAATACCCGCAAAAATCATTCACGGTCCTGTTCATTTTCCGCCACTTGCCCGATACGGAATCGATATCACGTATCGGGCCTTGCCCCATAAGCTTGTTAAATCTATCTGTTGTCGCCTTCCAAAAACTAGAACCCGTTTTATTGTTCCCTAAAATTAAAATAAATGCATTAGTAAAACTAAGAAATAAATCTTTTTAAATTTAAATTAAAAAAATTAACTTTGGTTCATACCGACAATCGGGCAAGTTGAGGCCTTAACATATGCAATTGCTAGCGCCTCCTCCTCTATTTTTGTCCATTGTTGTCTCTGCTTCCCTCTCGTACCGCTTTTTTTTGCGGTGTCGGGTTCGGTTTCAACCGCCTTCCCCTTCCCCGTGTTTTTTTTACGCTTGAGTTCTTTAGGTGGCGATTCGGGGACGACTTCTTCATCATCATCAAGTTGAACCGGGGGTTGCGGTTGGGATTGTTCAAGTTGAAACGAGTTGCGTTGCATGAATTGTTGGAGTGCTTGGAATTATTGCATTTGTTGAACTTGGGACATTTGTGAGAAGGCGTTGGGTGATTGTTGGTAACCCGAAAACGTAAATTGTGGAGACCCTCACGAAGGATCCATAGTCGGAGTGTAAGCGGGACTCGAAAAAAAGTGAGGTTGGTTCGGGTTGGGATTTTTCGGGTTGGGATTGTTCGGGTTGGGGTTGTTTGGGTTGAATGGATTCATGATTGTATAAAAAAAAGGGAGTGTTTTTTTTTTATAAAAATGGATGAGAATGAGAGAAGAATGGGAGAAGTATTGGTGAAATGGTATAAAAAATGGATGAAAAGAGGGTTTATATTTAAAGTGAAAAAGTTTTTTTTGTTTTTTTAATATTATAGCCGTTCGTAACGGCTAACATTTTCAAATTGAGGCTCGTCATCAACGTCTTGGTGTAGCCGGTTATCACAAGCCGGGCCAAGGGGGCGGTGTGGGGGACCGGCGCCGGGCTTCGCCGGGCCTAAGCCGGCCCCCATACCGCTTGGTCTAATAGTTCAAGGAAGAAGGCAAACATTGAGGAATTTGAGGTGCATATATTCTGGTCCTTGTGCATGATCAGATGCTTTGACTTTATTAGGAATGCAATCATGCATATCATCAAATTTGGAATAAGATATGCTTAAAGCTGTGTCGTGTCTTTCAAATTGTAAGTCAAATTAACTTCATAATAGATGTGAAAATCAAAATGGCTAATATTATATTTGCGACATATTGCCAACCGAGTACCGAGAGATCACCAACGGCCACGTTTATAGACAGATAACCGTCAACTTGGAATGGTATAACTATAGAGGAGTGACCTGGTTTGGTCATTCCGGGTCGGTCATACCAGAAATAATGCTTTCTAATATAAGGGTTATTGTGGAAATATTTCCATGCAGATGATATGCCAGGTCTCCTAAAAAGGGGGCAAATCCCCGTACAACTAAATCTCCGAGAATAGGGAAACTCTAAGAGCATTCACATCCTAACCATCAAATTATGTGAGGAGGGGTTTTTATATTATAAAGGGTATAAAAAGTGGTTGTGAGTAGAGGAGAGAGAAAATGTTACTGTTCATCTGTATATTTGGGGGGACACTGTTCACCCGTTATAATTTTTTAATATATTTTGAAAGTGGTTGTGAGTGGAAGTAAGAGAAAAATGTAATGATAATATTATTTAATTGAAAGGAGAGAGAAAAGGTATTTGTTTTTAGTGGAAATATATTGATATAGGAGTTGTTTTTTAGTGGAATGTATGTATAATTTGATGGATTGGATGTGAATGCTCTAAGCTACCAAAAAGTATATATAAAGGACATACCTCAAAGTAAATACAATAACTCTCTCTCTCTCTCTCTCTCAACACAATTATTCCCGCAACTCATACTTATTCTCACGCTGGATGAAGGTTACAAGAATAACTCACACTACTAGAAATTTGGTAATTCTGACCAAAATTTCCGACAAAACAAATTTGGTCGGAAAATTCGGACCATTTTCCGACAGAATAACAACAAAAAGAAAAACAAATTTTAGCGACTATGTTCTGACAATTTACTGACCAAAAAAATCTGGTCAGAAATTTGAAGGTAAGTTCCGACGAAGTTCCAACCAAAAAAACAATAAAAGAAAAAATATGTGGCCGGAGAATGGTTGGAAAATTTAAAGAAATAAAAAATAGAAAAACGTTTGTTATAGTTTTGTTTTCTAATTATTGTATATATTGTGTGAGAATGTGTGCACCTGTATCTATGTGTTTATATGTATGTATATGTCTCAATGTATACACAAACACACACATGTATAGTGATATAAGCAAGTTTTAAATAACCGATCCCGATAGTATACACATACGTCCATATATATATATAATACATATAAGTTGGTAAAATAAAAAATATTTCATGTATAGTTTTGGTGCGCAAAGTGGGAACCGAAAAAATAACGTTTAAAACTAGAAAACGAAAATTAAAAAAACAAGGTCGGAAACTTCCAACCATTTTCTGACCAAACATTTATATTATTGTTAATTTTGTAGGAAATATGTAGGAAATCATCATCGGAATGTTGTCGGAAAACTTTACCGGCTGGATTTTTATGAGAAAAGCCAGTTTGTCGAAAAATGGTCGATAAAGTTTCCGACAACATTCCGATGATGATTTCCTACATATTTCCTACAAAATTAACAATAATATAAATGTTTGGTCGGAAAATGGTTGGAAGTTTCCGACCCTTTTTTTTAATTTTCATTTTCGAGTTTTAAACGTTATTTTTTCGGTTCCCCCTTTGCGCACCATAACTATACATGAAATATTTTGTATTTTACCAACTTATATGTATTATATATATACGGACGTATGTGTATACTATGGGGATCGGTTATTTAAAACTTGCTTATATCACTATACATGTGTGTGTTTGTGTATACAATGAGACATATACATACATATAAACACATAGATACAGGTGCACACATTCTCACACAATATATACAATAATTAGAAAACAAAACTATAACAAACGTTTTTCTATTTTTTATTTAATTAAATTTTCCAACCATTCTCCGGCCACATATTTTTTCTTTTATTGTTTTTTTGGTTGGAACTTCGTCGGAACTTACCTTCAAAATTCTGACCATATTTTTTTGGTCAGTAAATTGTCAGAACATAGTCGCTATTTTTTTTTCTTTTTGTTGTTATTCTGTCGGAAAATGGTCGGAATTTTCCGGCCAAATTTGTTTTGTCGGAAATTTTGGTCAGAATTACCAAATTTCTAGTAGTGTGAGTTATTCTTGTAACCTTCATACAGCGTGAGAATAAGTATGAGTTGCGGGAATAATTGTGTTGAGAGAGAGAGAGAGAGTGAGAGAGTTATTGTATGTACGTTGAGGTCTGTCCTTTATATATTTTTTTGTAGCTTATAGTTTCCCTATTCTCGGAGATTTAGTTGTACGGGGATTTTCCCCCTTTTTAGGAGACCTGGCATATCATCTGCATGGAAATATTTCCACAATAACCCTTATATTAGAAAGCATTATTTCTGGTATGACCGACCCGGAATGACCAAACCAGGTCACTCCTCTATAGTTATACCATTCCAAGTTGACGGTTATCTGTCTATAAACGTGGCCGTTGGTGATCTCTCGGTACTCGGTTGGCAATATGTCGCAAATATAATATTAGCCATTTTGATTTTCACATCTATTATGAAGTTAATTTGACTTACAATTTGAAAGACACAACACACCTTTAAGCATATCTTATTCCAAATTTGATGATATGCATGATTGCATTCCTAATAAAATCAAAGCATCTGATCATGCACATGGACCAGAATATATGCACCTCAAATTCCTCAATGTTTGCCTTCTGCCTTGAACTATTAGACCAAGCGGTATGGGGGCCGGCTAGGCCCGGCGAAGCGAGGCGCTGGTCCCCCACACCGCCCCCCTTGGCCCGGCTTGTGATAACTGGCTACACCAACACGTTGATGACGAGCCTCAATTTGAAAATGTTAGCCGTTACCAACGGCTATAATATTAAAAAAAAAAACTTTTTCACTTTAAATATAAACCCTCTTTTCATCCATTTTTTATACCATTTCACCAATACTTCTCCCATTCTTCTCTCATTCTCATCCATTTTTATAAAAAAAAAACACTCCCCTTTTTTTTATACAATCATGAATCCATTCAACCCAAACAACCCCAACCCGAACAATACCAACCCGAAAAATCCCAACCCGAACCAACCTAACTTTTTTTCGAGTCCGGCTTACACTCCGACTATGAATCTTTCGTGGGGGTCTCTACAATTTACGTTTTCAGATTACCAACAATCACCCAACGCCTTCTCACAAATGTCCCAAGTTCAACAAATGCAACAATTTAAAGCACTCCAACAATTCATGCAACGCATCTCGTTTCAACTTGAACAATCCCAACCGCAACCCCCGGTTCAACTTGATGATGATGAAGAAGTCGTCCCCGAATCGCCACCTAAAGAACTCAAGCGCAAAAAAACACGGGGAAGGGGAAGGCGGTTGAAACCGAACCCGACACCGCAAAAAAAAGCGGTACGAGAGGGAAGCAGAGACAACAGTGGACAAAAATAGAGGAGGATGCACTAGCAATTGCCTATGTTAAGGCCTCAACTTGCTCGATTGTCGGTATGAACCAAGGTTAATTTTTTTTAATTTAAATTTAAAAAGATTTATTTTTTAGTTTTACTAATGCATTTTTTTTTAATTTTAGGGAACAATCAAACGGGTTCTAGTTTATGGAAGGCGACAACATATAGATTTAATGAGCTTATGGGGCAAGGCCCGATACGTGATATCGATTCTGTATCGGGCAAGTGGCGGAAAATGAACAAGACCGTGAATGATTTTTGCGGGTATTATAACGCAATTTACAACAATCGTCCTAGTGGGAGTAACGACGAGGACGTCCTAGTGGGCGGTTCGAAGGCATCTTCGAAAATGGACGAGTTGATTTCCGAATTCCGTTCGTTCAAAGACTTTGCGATCGAAAAATATAGTCACAAGAAAAACGTGTCGGCCGAGTATGCTCGAGCGGAGGATTTTATGATAATTGTTGGTGCACTTGTGTCTGTACTTTGTCTGTATTTTGTCATGATACAAAACGATGTCTTGCGTTAGTCTGGTTTACGTCTTAGGTTTGTTATTATGTGTGTTCGATGTAAGTTTGACCAAGTCAACCATCCTCCTGGTTTGACTTGGCCAAACAGTTAGCACATTGTTTGTAAGATGTTTGTGTCGAAGGATGAGTAATCGAAGGATTGTTTATATCCTTCGATGAGCTCGAAGGATAAACCTTCGATGGATATAGATGGACCTCGAAGGATATCATCCTTCGAGGTATATGTGGATCCTTCGATAGGTTTCAGATCGATAGATGATCCTTCGATCAGGCTATCTGATCCTTCGACCAGACGAGCTGTGATGGATATATATACTCATGTAATGTGTTCACTTCAGAAGGTGTGAGATGTGAGTGAACTTAGTCTTGTAGAGAGCGTATTTTCAGTTGGGTCAAGGGCTGTAACCGTGTCCACTGAAATACAAGAGAAAACTTTGATATCTCGTGTGTCTACCTTTCTCTTTGTAGCTTGTGTTCTCATATAAACTACCGGTTTGCATTCTAGCTTGGATTCCGCACTTGCTAGTGTGTTAAACATAACAAGGATAAGGTTTGACCTCATCCTCCGAGGGACCTACAATAATGAGGTTGGATCTCGACTCGGTTCCGGAGGATGAACGCGAGGTTTATCGGAGGATGAAGGAAGAGGTGAAGAAAAAATGGACGTCGTAGTTTGTTTAGGTTTTTAATCGTATCGTAATTTATTTTTTTCGTTTTTATGTTTTCCGTTTCTAGGATTAGTAATTTTTATTTTTAGGAAATGTAATTTTTTTTGAAGTTATGAAATGAATTTATTTATCTTGTTTTATGTTGTATTTTTTAATTTTTATGAACTTTTTATTAAGTTAACAAAAAAAACTTTAGAAAATTATAAAATAATTACGTGGGGTAGCCACATCATCCACCCCCCTCAAATTGGGAGGAGACCCATCCTCCATGAGATGATGATGTGGCACCTACGTGGCGGCCCATCTTCACAGGGATGAGTCTCCCCATACCCACTAGTCTTATTAGTCATGCATCCAAGTTGGCCTTTTGCACTAATTAGCATATGCTCTTCGTTCAAAGAAAAATAAAAAAAATTAAAATATGCTCTTTCTATCATCTCTATTCACTTAATTTTAGCTCTGATTATGCATGGCGTATGCAACTTCTGTGTAGATACATGTACGTGAATATGACTTTTGACAAAATTTTGAGAACACTTTCGTAGTTGACTTATTACTGTAATATGGATTAAGTCAATATACATTCTGTATTCCTAATAGAGATAATAATTAATGATGAGGTGGAAGAAACATAAAACAACACCTTTTCAGTTTTTATGCTTCTTGTCTTCCTCTGAAGTAAGTGGATAAACATATGATGCTTTTGCCACATGCACATTGATACCTCATGATCCTCAATTTTTACCTTCTGGCTTAAAATATAAGCCATGCAATACTCAGTTTATTTGATTGAATTTTTCTATAGATTTACAGAGCCCCTTGTGGCCAACGTTAGGTGACTCTGAACCTTTTTCAGTTGCTAAATGTCATTGGCCACGTTAAATTAGAAACAACCTGTTGGGGTTAAATCAGAAGTGTGGTAATGATTGTGTGTTATTGTAGACAAGGGCGTAGGATAGTGGGGCGGGAGGGGGCGGCCGACCACCCGAACTTTTCGGTCAGTAGTGGAGAGTATGTAGTTTTCGTATAGAAATTTTTGGGTAAATACGTTTTCGACCCCCCGTTATATAGAAAATTTTGGGTGTGTACGTTTTCGACCCCCGGGTCGGAAATCTCAAGCTTCGCCATTGATTGTAGAGTGTATGATATCAAGGGATCGGGTAATGCGCGATGGATTAAAGATAGGATAATAAGGTTATTATTCCCTGGTGATGATCAATGATAATAATCATCATATATATACCTATATGATCTTATCTACCTACGATTCATAAGTGTAGTATGATGTCACATACATTATTTACATAACGAACAATAATAGTGATAACTAAGTCATAAGTTTATATGTGTCACATACATTATTTATAGAAACTCTTGTGACGTAACTGATGGCGACGAAACTGAATGATATGTGATGAACGACGAAAGTTCTGATGTGTGTTGATCGACGAAACTGGATTTTGAATTATGATCGACGAAACTGTTGTGAATTATGATCGACGAAACTGTTCTGAATTATAATCGACGAAACTGTTTAATTATATTCTGATTCGACGAAACTTCTTATAATAATTCTCTTGTGCGACGAAACGATTTGATTAAAATAATGGTGCCGAAACTTTTGACTAGTGACCACTTTGATGTTGACTGAATAATTTTAATTAATCTTTGCTGATGACGAAACCTTGATCTTATATTACTGTTGACTTTGCTAAATAACGACGAAACCTCATTGATAATTGAGGTGGACGAAACCCTTGGTGAAATTTGGATAAGATCGGTTGGTGAGATATTTCAAAGTGAAGTCTTATCCCTTTCTGACACAGACACAATTTTCAAACCTACACCATGCCTAACATACTTTTGAAAGCACTATTTTAAAACCACTATGAATTTTAAATTCACAAACAATTTTCAGTAACTTCGTAAGAGATCAAAAAGTAAATTATATGAAGAACACACATGAACTTTTTGAAGGTTTCATGAATATATGAAGTTTCCGATCACTAACAAATTTTCCGAAACCTGAATTTTGCTTAAACTTTCAATGAAAACCAAACTCTAAACATGTACACATGTAATGTAACAAGGTTTTCAATAAAACTTTAGCAAAGAAGCAAACGTTAACAGATTTTTAAGAAAACTTTTCTAGAAACTTATGAATCTTAAGAACAATTTTCAGAAAATCAACAACACTCGATAAAAACCTAACTATGTTTGGTTTAAGCAAGGATAAGAGCCACTGCTCTGATACCAATTGTAGGTCCCGAAATCTCGGTGGATCCGATACGAAAACCTATCCTTGTTTATCACAAACACGGTAACAGGTGCGGAATCCCCGTGACGGTGCAAACCAAACACAGTGTAAAACACACGCGTAACCAAAGATTCAATATCTATTGATTAGGGATGAGTACAACCCAAACATATACAAACAATGTTTACAGCTCTCTCATACTCATCAGTTTCAAACATCAAAAGCGACGAAACCAAAAGTGTTTCATCACATAATCAATATGTAAATTGAAGGGTTTCGTCGATTGAAGATTTTGGCCCAAATTGATGTTATGGCCCAGATGGAAGTTGAGGCCCAGTTCAAGAGCTGATTGGTCCAAACTCAATTCACATGCACGCACATATAGCAGATTTCTTCATGACCTTGTATTTAGTCAACATGTGACATCATCATGACATCATCATGATGATGTCATGATGATGTGTAGGCGGGAATCGTTCTCGGCTCTCCGTGCTTCGCGTGTCGAACTCTGGGGCGCACGACGGAGGAATGTCGTGACGTCGGGCTTGAGCCGGACCTAACCGAGTCGAACCGAACCGAATCGAACCGAGCCGAGTCGCGTCCACATAAAGTGTACCAACAGTTTAAAAATATGAAAGATAAAAAACCACTATAGAGTGACAAGTGTCTAATGAGGAATCAAGTGTGAAGACTAATTAATTTTGTCCAAGAGAAAAAAAAATTCACACGCAAGTCACATGCATAGAAACATGCACATGAATGTCACATGCTACTCCACCCATTTTTATTAAAAGTCTGTAACTTTTTTATATGTCATTTGTTTTTTTAAATTATACCATAAATAAAATCACGGTCTTTTTATCTTTAATATAGGTACCCTATATTATTGTACTTCTCAATTTTTTCAAATCCAGTTGCGTATGACACAATGTAAATAACGTAAAACATAATGAAAATTAGACTAAAAACATAATCCATGACAACAGATAAAAGATACAATTGACAAAGACTAAAACACAATAGACATAATGTAAAACACAACAGATAAAAGACACAATAGACTCCAGACTAAAACATAATGAATAATAGACTAAAAACACCATGAATAACCAACTAAAACACAATGAACAAAGCTTAAAAACACAATGAAAAACAGACTAAAAAGACAATGAACAACATATTAAAACACAATTGATAACATACTTAAAACAATGACCAGAACCTATAACACAATGTATAGAAAACCTATCCAGTAGAAAACATAAACAATAACATAATGTATAGAAAACCTAAATATAACACCATCTTCATTGTGTATAGATTGTGTTATAGGTTCTGATAAACACGCAATAGACATAAACCAAATTAACATTGTGTTATAAGTTTTGATAATAACACAATGTATAGAACCCTAGTAGAATCTTAATAACCAAAACTAGTTGAAAGAAGACACAATGACCTGAATCTTTAACACAATACAAAGAAAACCTAGCAAAAATTTTGTTTATTTTATTATTATATAACAATATTATACTCATTTTAAAGATAAAAAACGCTCATTATCATGGTGAAATAAAAAAAAAAATCATATGAAAAGGTTATGGACGTTTTAAATTGATGTATGGATTTGACATGTGACTTGCATGTGGAGACAGAAAGTTTAGGATTCCCTTTATGCCCTGCCACTATTTTCTTTTCCTAAAACTAATTTTAACCCTCCAAATCTAATATCTATAGGCTAAAATCTTTCTTATTTAATTTGCACTTTGTATTCATCTTTGACATTTTTTGTGAACTTTTTGGTCTACACCCTTAGTTGATTTATAACTATAATATGAGCCTCCGTTGGACGTCACTCCCCTTTATCGCTTGATAATTCATGTCCATGATTATTTGTTTAGTGTTTGATATTAGATATTTTAATGTATTCGGGATTGACTTGGTGATCAAAGTGAATTTTAATACACACCAAGAAAGTTTGGAGGTGCGCAAGTATTTAGGCTAAGCCTCTAATCAATGGGATTCCAAAGGGACACCCCCTTGGTGGGGTCCAGCAGGCTCCAAGGAGCTGACTCGGTTTGAGCTAGATAGAATTATTTTTTTTCTGAAAATGCATTAAAATCTATTTTTTTCTGAAAATTCCTTTTAATTTTCTAGATTGAATTGGCTCCCACTACAAGAACAGGCCGCCTTTGGCGACGACAGTCGTCGCCGGTATTGACCCATTTTGTCGCCGGTATTGACTTTTAGCGGCGACACGTCGCCGGTAATGTGTCGCCGGTATTGGTCCCCTGTCGTCGGTAAACCTAATCTTCGCTGGTATTGATCTTGGACCTTTAGCGACGACAAATGTCGTCGCTAAAGGGTCGCCGGTATTGAACTTAGTCGCTAAAGGTTGTATGTCAATAGCGGCGACACATGTCGCCGCTAAAAGTCTTTTTTTTTTTTTTAATACAGCTGCTGTATTTACAGCACCCAGCCGCTTTTTTCGGCCGAACAAACAAAACCTGCTATTTCAAACAACACAAACATACGCCACGAACATATACTAAAGGTAATATAATTAAAAACTACGTTTAAGTCGTACATTATAATCCTACAACGTTTAAATCTAAATCATACATTAAAAACAAGTCACTCATCGTTATCGTTGGCTTCATCGTCGGATTCATTATCGAATAAGTTGTCAGAATCGTAGTCTTTTGACTTTCCTTTTCCTTTTCCTTGTGAAGCAAGATAGTTGTTAAGTTGGTTCAAAAATGACGGGGTTTGAAACAGGCTGTTAACAAAATCCTACAATAATAGATAGCAAAACGTATATTAGCATATTAATTAACGCTACCAACATATATTTAACAGGGAAACATGCGTTCGTTTGTCATTTTATAAATTGCGTAGTTTACCTCGGAAAAGGGTTCTTGCGTCCGAGCTTGCGAAGACGACATGTTAGATGACGAGTGCGAGGACGTGTTGGAAGAAGGTTTAGGCCCCATCCCGCGGTACCATCCTCGCCGCTCACCCAATGCTTCCTGATACGGGGCAATTGGCGGACCCTCACCGCTCCATTCACTTGTGGCCTGTTGTATGTTCCGCTGTATTTTACGAAGATGATTAAATATATATATATATATATATATATATATATTTGTTATAGAAAATAATACTTAAAAGAAATACTTACGTAATTTTGTTCAGCAACCGGATCAACCCCATTCCCTTGATTGTCCGTGTGGGTTTTAGCATACGTAGGTACCCAATCCATATCCTGTTTAACATTAAACTTAGATTAGACATTAAATAAACAAAAGCTTACACACACGCACACATACATAAAACATTACATTTTTATAGGCGGTGCTACCGTACGACGATGTCCCCCCACGGTATGGGAATTGTTGTTTCTCGCGTACTAGTGTGTTGGCCTTGCTTTTTTAATATATTGTTCTTGCCGGAAACCTTCGATGGTTCTCAACCAGTTTTCATAGGGCATATCCTTGGGATGGTATGCCCTTGCACTCTCAAGATCATCGTAACCTCCCTCGCTATCAAATAATTGTCTAGCTTCATACTTGCGGTCATTGTACCGCTTCATAAGCACACTCCTAATACCACCCTTCAAGTTTTTGGCCTCTATATCACGTTCCATTTCATCAAAATTGAAATTTTCCTACAAATTAAATAAAAAAGTTAAAATATCATATATAAATTAGATTTGCATGTGCTTAAATATTTGATAACTTATTTACCCGTAAGTGGTTCATGACGGCATCCTTGTAATGTTGTTCAACATTATCCCATCCAATTTTATCAAACGGGATGGTCCGCCACATATAGATGCCGGCCTCCCTTGAAAACATGTCTCGTGATTTACCAACAGTGGTAAACGTGACCTGTCTGTCAAACGTAAGCGATACAGGCCCCCCCGCTTTTACTAGACGCCGAAGTTTCTCGTTTTTAGCTTTCCCCCTAACCCTCTTCGGGGGAACCGCTGCAATTAAAACAAAAATAATTAGTAACAACATTTATAATATAAAAAATATAAGGACTACAAAATAATTTAGTAAAAGACTTACCGTCTGTCTCGTGTGTGCCACGAAATCCACCAGGAGGAATCGGTGGATCACCAGCGCCGTCACCCCCATGTCCCAGGGGGCCACATCAGCCATCAGATACGCGAATATCAACAATATCGAAAACATAATCCCTATAAAGTTACAAATGTTACAGCATGTGTATCTAATACAAATTAAGCGAAAGTACAACAACGGTAACTCAAATTCAAATAAATATTTCAAACAAGTGTTTATCAATTACAAATCAATATAAATTACAATAACTTTTCTTTTAGTCAGACTCCACATAATCGGGATCATCCTCATCATAATCAGCCTCGACCTCATCACAATCAGTCTCGACCTCAAACACTTCATCGACGGTAGCCGTTGGGGGATCAACTTCAATTGAAGGCTCACCCGCAGTAACATGAGAAGATCCAATTTGAAAGTATTGGGTCAAGTCAATGACAAGTGGACAGTCAGATGAAGAGTTGTTGTCGACAATGTCATTATCTTCTAAGCCTTTGTCAACATTTTGAACCTTATTGACGCAGTCATCATCACTTAATGGCCGATCCCAAATTCTTCGATGACTACCCACCTATGTTTGTTTTTTTGGTTTCGAGACGTTTCTTGGATGAAGAACACTTGTTTGGCTTGCGAAGCAAATATGAGTTGATCGTCTTTGTCCCATTCACGTTCAGTGCTTATACTGGTGATATTATTGTCATGGTTTACACCCTTTCGAGTATCAAACCACTTGCACCGAAATAGGACAGTGGAATAATTATTTGTATAACGCAACTCAATAATTTCTTCTAATTGGCCATAAAATTTCACACCGTTCTCTCCAACCACTTCTACCCCAGAGTTTTGCGTTGTGCATTTTGCATCACGTTCAAGTGTCTTAAACCTAACACCGTTGACTATGCAAGCAGTGTAAGTGTATGCAGTCATTTTCGCACAAATTGAAAGAGCATACAACTCCGGGTGGAATTCTGGAGAATTTTGTGTTTTCATCGAATGTACATAACAAATATAGAGTAATAATGTTTGTTATATATGTATTACCTAGCAAGTGTAGAGTAATGAGTGTTATATATGTATTATACCTTATGGAGAAACCATCCCGGAAATTTGGTTTTAAGATCATCTTGGGGATGTGTATGTTTGAATTCACTACATTGATGACAAATATAAGAAAGGAATGAAAAATACGAATTAACAGAGTATGAAAAGTTAAAGATAGAAGCACTCACTTCATGTATTCCCTAACTTCTGCGCAATTTTCGAGGACAAACCATTCCATCTTGCTTTTTTCGATGAATGATAGATATTTGTCCTTTGTTGCGCCAACAGGACGACATTTGGACTCAAACACCCATAACTTTCTTTTTTCAACAACGATATCAGCGTTTCTATCTGGGCGATTGAACTTAGTCGGAACATCTTTAAGGTACATTGAACAAAATGTTAGAGCTTCTTCAAACACATAACGTTCAGCTATACAACCTTCAGGCCTTGCCGGGTTTTTGACATAGTTCTTTAGTTTTTTCATGTACCTTTCAAATGGATACATCCATCTAAAAGCTACTGGACCTCCCGCAATCGCTTCATCAGGTAAATGCACAAGTAAATGAACCATAATGTCAAAAAACACAGGTGGATAGATCATCTCTAACTTGCATAAGATGGTAACAATGTCATCCTTTGCTTTCTTTATATCATCCACCGATAGTGTTCTAGAGCAAAGTTGCTTAAAGAACATACAAAGGTCTACTATTGGTGTAGATGTATCTTTAGTCAAAAGCCCTCTAACCCCAATCGGTATCAAACGTTGCATGAGGATATGACAGTCATGAGATTTCAACCCGGTAATGTTAGCATTGTTATCTGTCACCCTCTTACTGATATTAGATCCAAACCCATCTGGTAATTTAACATTTTTGATAAACTGACAAAAAAGTTTTCGATCATCGGACTTGAATGAGTACTTTGGGTGGGGACTTAAGAACTTGCCACCCGATGTTTCAGCCATTGTGTCGGCCGAATGTTTAGTTTTTCCAAGTCGGACCGCGCATTTGGCGTGTCTTTGCTCTTATCGTTCATTAGAAGAGTACCGAGCAAGCTGTCGCACACATTTTTCTCTATATGCATTACATCTAAGTTATGTTTCAGCTGCAGAGAAGACCAATACTCAAGGTCAAAAAATATGCTTCTTTTGGACCAGTTCAACTCGAAATCTAACCGGGTTATCCTCCCACCTCCAAAATCTGGATGCTTGCCTGGTAGACGATTAATTAAACGACCGAGTTGAGCTTCTATGTCAGCTGGGCTAAACTGTCTCGGAGGGTCTCGGGTCTCGGGTCTCCCGTTAAAGTCGAGACTTGTTCTCCAAGGATGGTTGGCATCTAAGAACCGGCGATGACCAACATAAGCACATTTACCAGTTACACGTATTGAAGGAGTGTCTTGGTTACATGTTGGGCATGCCATGTAGCCTTGTCCGCTCCAACCTAATAGACTACTACGGGCTGGAAAGTCATTTATGGTCCATAACAACGCCGCCTTCATTGTGAAGTATGTGTTTGTTGCTGCGTCTTTAGTACGTACACCTGTCTGCCACAATTGCTTAAGCTCATCCACTAACGGTCTAAGGAAAACGTCCATGTCTTTCCCCGGTGATTTAGGGCCAGGAATCAACAAGGTCAACATGAATGTGGACTCTCGCATGCATAGCCAGGGAGGCAGATTATATGTGGTGAGTATAACCGGCCACGTGCTATGAGTCGAGGATCCACTACCGTTGATAAAGGGATTAAAACCGTCAGCTGCAAGCCCTAAGCGAACATTTCGTGGCTCCATCGCGAAGTTTGGGTACTTTTTATCAAAGTCTTGCCATGCAGATCCATCAACTGGATGACGCATTGTCCCATCTTCTGATCGTCCGGTACTATGCCATATCATATCTTTCGCTGTGTGCCTTGAACAATACAAACGTCGTAGTCTAGGTGTCAAAGGAAAGTATCGTAACACCTTACGAGCCACCTTCGTGCCTTTTGTGTCTTTATCGACCCATCGACTCTCATTACAAACGGGACAATTTTGCAAGGACTCGTTTTCTTTCCAAAAGAGAGCACAATCATTTGTGCACACATCGATCATCTCATATGCCAAACCAATCTTCTTAAATGTCTTCTTAGCTACATAATACGAAGGGGGAATCTTGTTGCCTTCTGGCATTGACTCTCGCAACAACGAGAGGAGTCGATCTACTCCTTCATTTTGAAAATGGTACGTATCCTTTATATTCAAAAGCTTTGCTAAAAAGTCGATAGAAGAAAACTTGGTACAACCAGGATATAATTCTGTTTCAGCTTCCTTTACCAGGTCTTCAAAATCATCAACAACACCGCTACTATCTCCATTCGAGTTCTCTTGGTTAAGGTATGTATCTTCTTCCATACGCTCCCCCCTAATGTCTTCAATAACGTTTACCATACCGTCTTGTGGCGCAACATCGTTTACTTCTGCAATTGGAGTTGTGGCCCTGTGATAGGTCCACTTCGTGTATTCCTTCCAAAAACTGTTAATACGCAAATGGTATTTCATTTCTGCCATAGATAACAAGCCGGAATTTTTACATTTGGTACACGGACATCTAACTTCATCGTGGTTTTTTATCACTCTTTCACACATCTCGATATATGACTCGAGCCCTTGCTTGTATTGAGGTGAATGACGTGGGGAATCAATCCAACTTTTATCGATAGGCATTATGCAACTGAAAGAAAATCTAATTTAGGATTAACAAGACAAGGGTAGGCTGCTAAACCCACTTTTTGAACACTTTATCTCATATGTGAATGTGTATTACATGATTGTTTGTTTAAGAAAAATTCGGCAGCATTTCCTCTTAGCTCCCAAGTATATATGTAATGATATATATACCCGAGGAGCAAAGAGAAAATGATAACCGAATCCTTCTTAAACAAACAATCATGTAATACACATTCACATCCTAAATGAGATAAAGTATTCAAAAAGCAGTCCCAAGATAAACGGGGACAACCCGAAATTAATTTCTAAATCAATTTCGGGCGGGTATTTCTAAGCTCGCTATGTTTAAAATGATTAATTCAAACACGGGCACAGTTTTTTAAGCTTGTTATGTTCTTAATGATTATTTTAAATTTTGGGCGGAACGTTATGTTTTAAATCATGATTTCAATTTCGATTGGGTGTTTTCTTAGCTCGTTATGTTTGAAATGATGATTTCAATTTTGGCGGGTATTTTCTATGTTCGTTATGTTTTAAATGATGATTTTAATATAAAGAGGGCATTTCCTAACTAATATATATTTGTCAAATTTAAATATAAATGTTTTAAAACCTAAACACAAATATACAAATTATCAAACTTTAACATTTTTTTCAAACCTACACATAAACAAACACACATTTTGATCAAAACCATAAAATTTATACACTTACACCTACATACATACATTCATTCATACACTTACATACCCACATATATGCTTACATACACCTACATACACAAATACATAGACTTTCATATACTCATTTTCTCCAAATACACATACATTATACATTTGACATACAAACATTCATCCTTACATACACATTTTCATACTTTATACAAACATACATACTAACATACACATTTTTCACCAACATACTAACATCACCTACATAAATACATTCATTCAAACACTTACATACCCACATACATGCTTACATACACCTACATACAAAAATAAATAGACTTTCATATACTCATTTTTTTTCAAATACACCTACATTATACATTTGACATACAAACATTCATCCTTACATACACATTTGCATACTTTATACAAACATACATACTAACATACACATTTTTCACCAACATACTAACATACACCTACATACATACATACATACATTCATTCATACACTTATTTACATCCTAAACTAAAAATTATACAACTTCTAAACTAAAAATAATACAATTTACATCCTAAACTAAAAATTATACAATTTCTAAACATATTTACATCCTAAACTAAAAATTATACATACTAACATACACATTTTAGAATTATACATACTAACATAAATCGTCAAAATTATACATACTAACATACACATTTTCACCAACATATTTACATCCTAAACCAAAAATTATAGAATTTCTAAACTTAAAAAAAAAATACATATAAAACTAACTGTTTTTTTCAGGTTTCAAGTAGACTAAGACCGCTGAGACGAGGTGGTGCCGGAGAAGTTTCGGTGGTGACCGTAGAAGAGATGGTGGTGATCCGAATATTCTTCCATAAACACAAATATACACAAAAACGAGCAAAGATTAAAGCCTATAACATGTAAATAACAAAATAGAGAAGAGATTTAAGAAAAACAAAGTTAAACTCACCGATTTGGGCAAAAAACGCGCTTCTACGGCGGTGGTTCGCTGATTTTTGGGGGGAAAATGAAGCATGAGGGAAGAAAATGGAGCTGTGGGTGCTTTTACGGAAAGATCAATACCGGCGACAACCTATCGCCGCTATTGACATATGTGTCGCCGGTAATATGCTAACTAGGGTTAAAGAGGATAAGATTTCTGTGGCTAGGGATTAAAGTCGGACACAAACCTTTAGCGGAGACCCAGTGTCGCCGCTATTAATCGTTTCCTGTCGCCGGTATTGCTTCTTGAATCCCCAACCATTAGATCAGAATACTGATCAACGGCTGGGGAATGTGTTTGACGCGGATCGACCAATAGCGGCGACAGCTGGCCTGTCGCCGCTAAAGGTGTCGCCGCTAAATGTGTACCATTCTTGTAGTGTCCTTTTTTTTGAAGCAATTTGAAAATTAAAAGATAATCAGATTTGATCATGATCCTCAATTTTTATGCTTCTTGTCTTCCTCTAAAGTGAGTGGATAAACATATTATCCTTTTGCTACATGCACATTTGATCATGATCCTCAATTTTTACCTTCTGGCTTGAACCATAAGCCATGCATCTCAGTGGAGGTTCTGGTTTGCTTAATTTATCTGATGCAATAATCAGATTATTTTATTTGAATTATTTGATTGGATTTTTTCTGTAGCATTTAGAGTACCCCTTTTTGCCAAAGTTACGTGACTCTGAACCTTTTTCAGTTGCTAAATACGTTAAAGAAAGTCCTCAGTCAAAATTCACTTAAACTTATTTCTAAATATACATATTGGGAAAATTACAAAATAGACAATTTGAACTTGAAATTTGAAGGAATAGATATCCATATTTAGCCTTTGGAAAAATGGACAACCAAAAAAGAGACAATCAGGACATGCCTAATAAGTTCCACCAACTAAGTTAGCATGCACAACATTTCATGGTGAAATACAATGAAATATACATTATAGCAAATCCAGTTAAAACACTTGAAAAAGCGTGGGCTAATAGTCGACGGCTAACCCAGCGGATCCTATTTGGCATCTCCAAATTGATTGTATTTCGGTTTGTCTATTATTCCAAGGGCTAAATATGGATGTCCGTTCCTTCAACTTTCAACATCAAACTTATCTATTTTTCTATTTCTTCCTATTTTTTATGTCTTCATGGACTACGTAGATTTAGAAATATGCACTAAATGAGTGGCTATGGGATTGTGAAGTGATAATTGTTTACTAAGCAAGTTCTCCTTTATGAAAGGAGCTTTGAACGTAACATTGTACAAAAGTGAAGCAATGTTCGTGTTTGAATTACTAATGAAATTTTAGAATATGAGTTCTTTGCAAGGTACCAGATAGATTAGGGTATTGTTATTGTGTATGTACTTGGTGCAAGCTTAAAATGCTCAAGCATACATAATACACAAATTAACAAATGAATAATTTTGTTGAAAAATCTAGTAAAATAATTTTGTTGAAAAGTCTAGTATAATAATGGGGTTTCACTAATTTTGAACATAAATAATTATTTGAAAGTATTACTTATACGGTTATTAATTAATGGATTCGTGTTCTCCTCCACGACTCACGAGAACTTCAAAACATACTAAGGCATGCCCGAAAGTACACAAATAGTCCCTATGGTTTGCACTTTGTAATGTATTTAGTCCCCAACCTATAAATCTAAAGGTTTTAGCATGTCCAAGTTAGGGACTAAATGTGTTACAAGGTGAAACCACAGTGACTATCCGTGTACTTTTGAAAAAAGCTGGAAAGTAAATGCATTACAAAGTGCAAACCACAGGGACCATGTGTGTACTTTTAGAAGTTACCAAATCCACAATTTTGGTAAATCGTAGGGACCAAGGGACCGTCCGTATACTTTACCCTTACAGATAACTTGGTCATTTATTTAGAACTCCAAAACTAAAAATCGTGTTGCAGGTTTGGTTATGCTTTTTGCATTCGTCTTTACACAAACCAAAAACAGTTAATAGTGTCATTTTATTATAATGACCAGCAAGTATTGTAGGTCCCCGTGTCCGGTTACGGATCTATACGCCTACTTCCTTGTATATGAACCAATCTTGTTGTGCGGAATCCAACAAGATAAGCAAACCGAGATAGAGACGAAAACAAGTAAAGATAACACACGCGGTATCAACGATTAACACATCTTGTATTAAACGCGGAATCAGTTACAGAACAATGTTTACAAACGTAATATGTAAACTCTCTCAACCTCTCGTGTGCTCTCTGTGTTTACAGTATGCTCTCACACTTGTCTAGTGTTCATCTCTCATCAGAAATGAACACATAACATGGAATTATATACCCACCACACATCATCTGGTCGAAGGATCAGAATGTTGATCGAAACATCATCTTTCGATCATGCAACCATCGAAGGATCCACATATGATTCGAAGGATGGAATATCCTTCGAGCTCATCCATCGAAGGTTCTGATATGAGCACATCGAAAGATCATTGGCCTGTGTAATTGGTTTTTCAAAGGCCCAAGTTAATGGCCCAACAACCCTTTACGTAAAATGCATGCAAGTTGTGGTTTTGTAAGGTTTAGCCAACTAAGTCAACATGATGACATCATCATGACATCATCATGATGATGTCATGATGATGTGGCAGCGGGAAACATCCTCGGCTCTCCGTGCTTCGCGTGTCGAACTCTGGGATGCACGACGGAGGAATGTCGTGACGTCTGGCTTGGGCCGAACCTAACCGGGTCGAACCGAACCGAGTTGAACCGAACCAAGTCGCGTCCACATAATATGTATCAACAAACTCCCCCTTGGACGCTACTCGTGAGGTTCAACTTCCATATCTTCAATGTCGGAGGATCTTCAATGTCTTCACGTCTTGAAAGCAGAAAGTGTATCAACAAACTACCCGTATCATGTAGGAAGTGTGTTGACAAACTCCCCCTTAACATAAGCTCTCCCTTGAGTTATGCTCGTGAATGTCTTGATCTTTACAACTTGAGATCCTTGTGGTGTTGAAGGTCAGCGGCAACTCCATCATCTTTGTCTTTTGAGTGCCTTCACGTCGTGTCTTCATTCCGAAGCTTGTCATCGATCATGTTCTCCTAGCCTTTAGAATCTGCACATGCAAGAAATCTAAACGCGTAATGAGAACAACCGCTTGGAATATAGTAAACATAAACAAACGACACACGTGTGACCATTGTTTAAGCAAACACCGTCCGACAGTTTGAAAGTTTAACAAATTTTATCAATTTCAATTTTAACTTTCAAAACTTGCAAATTTCGACCGTTTATGAAGATTTAGTCGTTTTCGGTTTTCGTTCAGGTTTCAGGTAACGAAGACTCGAGCTCCAACATCGTACGATCGAAAATAAAATAGAAATAAAATCTTTTTGACTTTTATAAATTTTATATTAAAACTCACCTAAAATCTTTTTGGTATTTTTAATATTTCAAATGTAAAGACAGAAAGCAGTAAATAAATATATACAAACATTCTTTTTGTGAGTTTCGAGGGTAAGAGAATCATATCAGTTTACGGTCATGCCAAAACGCTCTTGTTGTTCATTTAGTTAACATTAAGATAAGCATCCTATAACGATTATCGGTATTGTTGTCCACATAAGCTCAACTTATCAGATGTAATCATGGCGAGAGGATATGTTAAGGTATGATTTATACTTACCGACCGGTGTTCATCCACATCACGACACATTCCCGTATCAAGGTATGCACGAGGGTTCATCTTACCGGTGAGTATACCGATTATCATCTGTTTGACCGTATATGATGTGAGATTCTCACTTATTTTGATTGAAAACAATCCCTATGTGATATAATCACTTATTGATGAGGAACTTGATTTTCGATGCATGAGGGCACAGGAGCAAGTCCGTGAACAGGTCAGTACTTTCGTACAGCAGAGAGACGAACTTGACTCCCGGATAAATGTGATATTTTATCACTTATTTTGTTTGGACATGTGATTGTTGATCACTTATTGAGGTCGAATGCAATATGTACACGTATGTATAGTATCATGGAAGATCTAGACTTGCGTCCCCGTTATTTTTCGGTAAAAGATACAACCATGATACCTAGATGATAAGCAGCATAAAGACCGAATATCTCAGAACCTCGGCAATCTCTCAAACGAAATTTCGGTACTAAGACCATATGCCAATGAATGGTTCCCACCCAGTCTTCAGTCGATTTAAGTTTATATCACCCTGCACACTTTAAAATGATTGTGAGCCTACCGATACATCTTATATAGAGCTGCTTATCGCTTTTCATTTAAGGTTTAAAGAGGTTTGGACAGACCACTGATGTACTATCATTTTCTCTTTTGCTCGCCAGGAAACTCATTTTTGTTTTTCTATTGTTTTTGTGTTTTTGAAATTTTTCAATGTTTTTGGATTTTCAAATTTTGGTGTTTTTGGATTTTCAAATTTTGGATTTACTCCCCCTAAAATCAATAAACTAAGACAAATTTAAAACACAAAGGTATTTACAAAAATGATTTTCCGATGTGGATTACTCTTGCTTGACCTTAATGCCGTTTACCAATAATAAATAGTCAAATCTTGATTTGTCAAAAGCTTTGGTAAAAAGGTCGGCACGTTGGTCATCGGTGTGGACGTAAGCAACATCGATTAGTCTTTTCTCAAAGCAATCACGTATGAAGTGATACTTAATTTCGATGTGCTTAGTCTTTGAATGCTGCACAGGATTTTTAGTGATCTGTAAGGCGGCAGAATTATCAACGTAAATAGGAGTAGTTAGGAATTCAAAACCGTAATCACGCATTTGTTGTTGGATCCACAGGACTTGAGAGCAACAACTTGATGCAGCAATGTATTCAGCTTCGCATGTTGATGTAGCGACACACGTCTGCTTCTTGCACTGCCATGTGACTAGGCGATTTCCCAAAAACTGACATCCAGCCGTTGTGGATTTGCCGTCGATTTTGCATCCGCCAAAATCAGAATCACTGAATGCGATCAAGTCAAAGTTATTATCCCTAGGGTACCATAGACCGGTGTCAGGGTAACCCTTCAAATAACGAAAAATCCTTTTTACAGCTGCAAGATGTGAGGCCTTCGGGTTGACTTGATATCTGGCAAGCAGGCACGTTGGGTACATTATATCTGGTCTTGATGCTGTGAGGTACATAAGGGATCCAATCATCGCGCGGTAGTATGAGGGGCTAACATCTTGACCCTTCAAGTCTGGAGTAATTCCGTGATTTTGTGGCAATGGGGTACCAATGGGCGTTGCATCTGACATCTGGAACCGGCTCAAGATGTCACCAACATATTTAGTCTGATGGATGAATATCCCAGACTCTGTTTGTTGTACTTGTAGGCCCAAAAAGAAGGTCATTTCCCCCATAGCACTCATCTCGAATTTATCCTGCATTACACGCTCGAAATCCCTACACAAAACATCATTAGTAGAACCAAAAATAATATCATCAACGTATACCTGTACCAGTAGAAGATCTCCATCTTGTTCTTTGATGAAGAGAGTGCAGTCGATAAGACCTCTGCGAAAACCGTTCTCCAGCAGATAATTAGATAAGGTTGCGTACCAAGCTCGCGGTGCTTGATGAAGACCATAGAGAGCTTTGTTGAGCAACCAAACCCGATCGGGATGGATAGGATCTTCAAAACCTGGAGGCTGTTCGACGTACACCTCTTCTTCTACCACACCATGTAAGAATGCACTTTTCACGTCCATCTGGTATACCTTGAAACCTTTGAATGAGGCATAAGCCAGAAAGATCCGAATTGCTTCTAGACGTGCAACAGGTGCATAGACTTCGTTGTAGTCGATTCCTTCAATCTGACGAAAACCTTGAACGACTAGCCTTGCTTTGTTCCGGATAACGATCCCACGGTCATCCTTTTTGCATTTAAACACCCAACGGGTACCAATCTTCTTGTAACCAGCAGGTTTCTCTACCAGTTTCCAGACACCAAGCTTCTGGAATTGTTGCAGTTCTTCCTGCATTGCCTCAACCCATGAGCTATCTTTCAAAGCATCTTTCCAAGTTCTTGGCTCTTCCTGTGAGACATAACACGCGAAAGACCAATCATTCTGTTGACCAGATTCTCGGATAGTTGCATACAAGCCTGCATTGTTGTTGTTTCGCAACATGTTTCTTGTTTGAACGCCACTCTGTACATTTCCGATGATGTTTTGTTGAGGATGGGTATTGTGAATCCTTGTTTCTGGATTATCTTGAACTGGAATATTTGTACCCAAATTGTTGAGATTGAGATCAACAATCAATTCAAGGCCCGGAATTGACGAAGAGGATGATGCAGAAGTTTCAGCTGTTCGAGGGACAACCACTGGAGGAGTACCCTCTGAAATACCATGAACTGCTGTTGGAGCTTCTTGATCTGCATCTAGAAATTCATCATCCTCTGAAGATTCGTTCAATTCGGAAGCATCATGAAAATCCTCATTGTCGAGAGCATTATTGTTCACTGAAGATGGTTCTTGATTGACAATAATGGGACGAACCAACGGTGAATCTGTTGCATTGTCGCTCTCGAAAAACATCCTTGCCGCAGCACTTTCTTCAACGTCTTCAACATTGATCGAATTGAAAAAGTCATCGTACTCAAACATCCAAGGCTGACCAGGATTTCTAACTGGTAAAGTGTGCCTTTGTACTCTGACTTCAGACCATTCCTCGACCCTTTTAGTCTCTAGATTCCAGACTCTTAAGTTTGGGGTGGAATACCCAAGAAAGTATCCCTCAATGGCTCTAGCCCCAAACTTTCCATTAGGATCGATAATTGTGCAAGGAGCTCCAAACGGTTCAAGATAAGACAAGTCTGGTTTCCGTTTGTTGATAAGCTCAAAGCAGGTCTTGTTGTGCCTTTTGACTGTAAGGACTCGGTTCAAAGTATAGCATGCAGAAGACACAGCTTCAGTCCAGAATGGAATGGGTAGCTGCGACTCTACCAACATAGTCCTAGCAGTCTCGATCAATGTGCGGTTCTTACGTTCAGCGACGCCATTCTGTTGAGGAGTGTAAGCTGCACTAAATTCGTGAAGAATACCTTTTGAAGTGCAAAACTCCGCCATGGCATGATTTTTGAATTCAGTACCATTGTCGCTACGTATCCGCCTAACCTTCAAGTTATAGAGATTCTCAATCTGAATGATCAAATTTTTGATAATACCGAAGGTTTCACTCTTATGTGCCATGAACGCCACCCAAGAAAATCTTGAATAATCATCAGTAATCACGAGGCAATATTGATCATTCCTAATGCTTTTGTGCTTGACAGGACCGAACAAATCCATGTGCAAACGTTCAAGAGGAACAGCCACCGTGTTGACTTTCTTTGTAGGGTGTCGCTTCTTCGTTTGTTTTCCTTTCTGGCACGAGACACAGACGTCTTGAAGATGGAAGTTTTTAAGAGGAACACCATTCACTAATTCATTTGACACCAAATGATTCATTTTGCTTAAGTGAATGTGACCCATTCGTCTGTGCCAAGAGATTGTGTCTTTTTCTGTGGCTTTGGAAACGAAACAAGTTGCTTGTGCAGACGTTGTGATAGCTTGGCTCATATCAAGGACATACAGATCATTTATCCTTGGAGCCGACAAGAGAATCCATTCTTTTGGAATTTTGAAGCCGGGTTTCAGCACATAACATCCATTAGCATCAAAGTGTACTGAGAACTGCTTGTCACAAATTTGAGAAACACTAAGAAGATTGTGATCAAGTTGTTGCACGAAGTTGATCTTATCAAAGCTAACAACCCCGTTGGAAATCATTCCTTCACCCGTAATGTATCCGCCCTTATCTCCAGCAAAAGCAACATAACCGCCTCTAATAGATTTGACGTCGTAGAGAAGCTTCATGTCGCCTGTCATGTGCCTGGATGCCCCACTATCAACAATCCAATGACTACTGATAGTTCCTCCTGGAACACCCTGCACATGAACTCAAATGATTAGTTGGAGATGGGGACCCAAGCCATTGTGGTCTTGGGTCTTCCATTTTTATCAACAACAATAACTTCTATTCTTTGATGATTGGAAAATTGTGATGGTCCCCCTGATTCAATAACAGATTTTGGTTTCCAGGTCTGTTGAGTTTTACCAGTTTGATTGTTTGAAGTTTTTGAACTTTCTGGTTTAACTGGAACAGATTGTTTTTGAACCACATCACTTTTAATCGCCTTTTCAATTTTCTTGACCTGTTGGCGTTTCTGTTTCTTTTCCCTTTCTCTTATGAGTTGGGGATCTTGTTTTACAGAAACAGATCGCCTTTGATGATTGTGTTCATGGGGATCATCTTCTTTGGCTTTCAACTTATGAAGATACGGGCAATTTCGAATGATATGCCCGATTGTACCACATTCAAAACATGATCTTCGTTCAACAAACCCCGAAGTATCATGTGATCGTCTTGCCGATGATGAACTTTGTGTTCTCGAGGTACTAGGTTTTGAACTATTCGGTTCATTCCTTTTCATTACTGTTACTTTTTGGACAAAATCTAAGTTAGATTGATTTGCAAACTTTTCAATTTTGTCCGTTCCCTTCGATGTCACAAAGTTCACATTCTTCTTCTTCTTCTGATTCGGCTTCCTTTGATTCTGAGTCGGTGTCTTACCTTTTAAATTGGTATGATTTTGCTGGGTTTTCACTGTTGGTAATTTCTTGTTCCCAAATTGTTTTCTAACTTCAGCCTTTGGGATAGGAGGACACTGTGTGACTGTAACATGTGGTCCTGTCTTTCCCAAAAACTTACTTGTAGAATTTTCAAAGACTTTACTGATTAAAGATTGATTAACATTTTTAATGGGAAAATCTTTGTCTGAGTAAACTTTATCATCACCAACAAGAGTGTACAGCAAATCCACACTCTCCGACTCTTTCTCAGACGAGGACTCAGTTGCAACAGTCTTAGCGGGAGGATCACAGAGAATATGATTCTCAAGAGGTATGTCCTCTTCTTTGATCACCGCATCAGACTTTGCTGAATCAGTATCATCAGATTCGTCATCAGAAGAATCAGTATCCTCAACAACAATTGGAGGATCCTGATTCGGTTCAGCAGGAGACACACATGTATCTGCTGATACATCTGAATCTGATGATTCCTCTTTCTTATATCCGAGTCCTGTTGCACATTCAGCTGCAAATTCCTTAATATCTAGAGGAACAAATGGCTCAAAGTGAGTTCTATATTCCTCATCTGGCATGGCATCATAATTGTTTCTCACGGGTGGTGGACATTTCTTATAACCTATGCATGTGACATCCTTTTTCTCTTTCTGAACATCAATGATGTGATCCAACACATAGCTAGAGCTCAAATAACTATCCAACTTGAGTCGGATCGCCTCACTTTCAGTTTTAACACAAGCCATTTCTTTTTGCATCACCTCAAGACGAGTGATATACAAATTAATGTCAGTTTGTTTTCTGGAAACCATTTTAGTCAGCTCAGTTTTATCTTTCTTTAATGTTTCAATCATTGACTTAAATTCCTTTTCATGGTTTTCATAAAACATGTTGGCTTCAGTGCACTTTGAAAGATCAACAGTTAATTTCTGATTATGAATGAATGTCACATCATATTTCTCTTGCAAAGCCTCGTGTTTGCTTTGCAATTCACACCACTTATCATTCACTAAAACATGTTTGTCTTGCAAGTCAAACAAACTAGCTTGTAAAGCATCGTGTTTGCCTTGCAACTCAGACAAGTTTGCTTCCAAATCAGCACATCTAACATTCAAACTATCACAATTATCACAGCTAACAGAAGTGGGTTCATCGACACATACCTGACTTGATGAACTGTCGACATTAGCCATAAAGGCTGAATGGAGAGAAGACGAAGAATAAGCAGCTTGATCCACCAAAATAGATCTTCTTTGAATTCCTGCTGCTGCTTCATCCAATAGCTCATCAATATTAGCATCGACTGACGCAGCTGATGTGTCATCCACCTGATCATTGCCTGCAGTGGAGGATTCTTCATCCGAGCTTCCACTATAACCAGAAGAGTCTTCATCTTCAGAAGATACATCACCATTGGTGGAAGATTCTCCACCACTGGCGTGTTTAAGATCATTAACCACTTCAGCAAAACAAGCTGTTCCATCAGGTGCATCATTTCCCAACTGGATTGACCAATCACAGCCTTCATCTACTTGAACCACAAGTGCCTGGTTGGCATTTGATGGTCCTGCTTGAGTCTGATTGTTGACAGGCACCAATGTGCGAACATTGTTCCTGTTCTGGTTCTGCTGGTTGCCTTGACCTCTGAAGGGATTCTGGTTCCCATGTTGAGATGGCCTTGTACATTCCCTCTTAAAATGGCCACGTTCACCACAGTTGAAGCATTTGACAGCCTGTTTATCAAACCCATACTTGGTGTCTTTCTTGCCTTCCAAGCTGGTTCTGCCCGTTCTTTCCATAAAATCCTTTGCTCGCCTAACAGCACTGGCAAAGGCCCACTTAATATCCATCATCTCCATCTCCTCTTTATCAATCTGCTGATAGTCTTCTTGAGTCAGATTAATGTTGCCAATCTGACCTTCTACTAATCCACAGTATGCGCTCACCAGAGTGTTTAGCAGCTCCATGTGTTCCTTTGCTACTTCCACACTGACTTTCGAGAAGCTTGAGGTGTCGAGCCGTACTGTATTTGGCTTTGATTGTTGACCAGCAGATGATGTGCTACCATAACAAGCTTGCTGTTGAGGAGGAAGAGGATTCCCGTACATATCTGTTGGTACGGTAGATTGAGGAGGAAGTGGATTCCCATACATGTCTGTTGTTTCGGGAGATCGAACTGGTAAAGGATTTCCGAACATATCAGTTGGTCTGAGAGGTCGTTGCTGTTGTGGTGCTGATTGAGGGACTGGTTCAAGCAGATTTCCATACATGTCTGTCTTTGGAGGTACCGGAACTTGGATAGTATTGCCATACATATCTGTGCTAGTCACAAAGGCTGTTTGAATTGGGGCATGTGAAGACGGTTTTGTAGAAGTACTAGAAGTTCCAAAATACATTTCAGGATTTTGTGGCACTGGAACTCTTTTCGCCTTGAGAGTTTCTTCCTGATTCTTGTTTTCCAGGATTTGAACAAAGTCGTTGAAGCTTGTTGTAGCTAAAGTACCATTGTACTTCATGATTTCCAAGAAAGTATTCCACTGAGGTGGCAACGCATCTGCAAACTTCTTAACAATCTCTGCAGGAGTTGTAGCAACCCCAAAATTTGTCAATTCAGTCAACAGATGATTGAATCGACTTGTCAAATCACCCAACGACTCATTCTCCATACAAGTAAAACCATCAAACTCTTTCTTCAGCAGTTCTTTTCTCAATTGACGTGTCGCTTCATTTCCCACGCCCCTTGTCTTCAACGCGTCCCACAACCTCTTCGTTGTCTTGTATTTTACGAATTGATGATAGATATCTTTACTTAAAGCCTGAGTGAGAATGGCGTATGCCTTCTTTTCTAGATCATAGACCTTCTTCTGATCTTCCGTGAGATCTGCAAACGTAGCAGCAGATGATGCGGCAACCTCTATTGTTTGATCGAAATCAGTAATAAACCGCAACCACAATTCTGTATTTTGGCCAAGAACGTATGTATGAAATCTGTCAATCCATCCTGGATATTCATATAAGTGCATCAACTTTGGAGGTCTATTCAAACTTCCAGTTTCGCTTTCGCTTAAAAGAATGCTTTGAACACTTGGAACTTGATTTGACACAAATGCCCATTGACCGGTAGAAATTGCATTAGCTTGAGAAGATGCCGGTGCGGAAGACGACGGAGTACCAAAATACATATCTGTATTTACCAAAGTATTCCACCTTGGATTCATTTTTGATCAATGACCACCCGAAAGATACCTGTCGAAAGATCCAAGCTCGAAGGACAAGACAAACAGAAACTTGTTAAAATTAAACAGAAGAGATTTTCGAAGGATCAAAATTTTCGAAGGATCAATATTTTCGAAATATCAAGACTTTTGAAAGATCAATATTTCGAAAGATTAATAATTTGAAAGATCCATATTTCGAAAGATTAATACTTTGAAAGATCCATATTTCGAAAGATTAATACTTTGAAAGATCCTTATTTCGAAAGATTAATACTTTGAAAGATCCTTATTTCGAAAGATTGATAATTTGAAAGATTCACAATTTGAAAATATCCTTATCTTTCGAAGCTTGTTCGAAAGATCAGCAAATTTGAAAGATTCACAACTTGTTCGAAAGATAGTGATCTGACACATTGACTTTGAAACCACCTGACACAATACTCCCACTTTCGGCTCAAAGTATGATCAATTTACCAACCATTTGTACTATTATAATCCAATAACAATTTTCAATGCATTAACACTTTGATATCAACACTATGCAGATCAAATACACAAGCAGACAAGAACAGTTTGAAGAACTTCATGAACCGTTTGAAGATAAGAGGTTTCTGGAAAAGACTATGCTTATATCTTCAACCTCAAAAAAAATTCTATCAAACTAACATGCACTAAAACAAGATCTCCAGCAACACTTTTAGCAAAAACAACAGGTTTTATCAGATTCTTTTAGCAAACCATGCAGATTTTCGAAGTTTTAAAACAGAAAATTTCCAGAAAACACAAGCTTTTAAAACCCGAAAAACAACCCGAAAACGCTCGGTTTTAACAAGGAGAAGAGCCAAAGCTCTGATACCACTTGTAGGTCCCCGTGTCCGGTTACGGATCTATACGCCTACTTCCTTGTATATGAACCAATCTTGTTGTGCGGAATCCAACAAGATAAGCAAACCGAGATAGAGACGAAAACAAGTAAAGATAACACACGCGGTATCAACGATTAACACATCTTGTATTAAACGCGGAATCAGTTACAGAACAATGTTTACAAACGTAATATGTAAACTCTCTCAACCTCTCGTGTGCTCTCTGTGTTTACAGTATGCTCTCACACTTGTCTAGTGTTCATCTCTCATCAGAAATGAACACATAACATGGAATTATATACCCACCACACATCATCTGGTCGAAGGATCAGAATGTTGATCGAAACATCATCTTTCGATCATGCAACCATCGAAGGATCCACATATGATTCGAAGGATGGAATATCCTTCGAGCTCATCCATCGAAGGTTCTGATATGAGCACATCGAAAGATCATTGGCCTGTGTAATTGGTTTTTCAAAGGCCCAAGTTAATGGCCCAACAACCCTTTACGTAAAATGCATGCAAGTTGTGGTTTTGTAAGGTTTAGCCAACTAAGTCAACATGATGACATCATCATGACATCATCATGATGATGTCATGATGATGTGGCAGCGGGAAACATCCTCGGCTCTCCGTGCTTCGCGTGTCGAACTCTGGGATGCACGACGGAGGAATGTCGTGACGTCTGGCTTGGGCCGAACCTAACCGGGTCGAACCGAACCGAGTTGAACCGAACCAAGTCGCGTCCACATAATATGTATCAACAAGTATCACTCCAAGTAATAGAGAGATCTACACGTTTCAAGAACAACATCACAAAGAGAACCTACAACATTACCTGATCACACGCCCTACAACTTTGTCCCAACTCGGACTCTGACCCTCACCTAAACCACTTGGTTGCACGCGCACCTTAAAAAAGATAGAGAGGGAATTACATATTGAATTTCCAGAAAACATTGCATAATGTAATGCCTAAGCAAATAAAAAAAATCTTAGGTATAGTCTTGAGCCCCAAGAAACCAAGTCACTCTTCAGTTGCCTAAGTAATATAACTGGCCTCATGTTCACTGTCGACTTTTCCAACATTCGACGTATATTTTGTTCAATTGATAACCATGTCCATCATCATTATTTGGTCTCTTTCAAACCAGAGTATAATCTAGCCTACAAATAAAATTCCAAACACAGAAAAATAATTGAACATTTCAAAATAATTCATTGCTAGCATCGGTAGACATTAACCAAAAAGTGTTTCAACACCATCCCCTTTCCTTTTGTCATTCTACACTATATATACACATTGAATAGAAAAAAAAATCGTTCCCCGTATTGAAGAAGCGCCTAACGAAAAGTATCTGATTTCGTGGTAATTTACTGTTGCAACGTGGGAAGTCCTAAATGGCTACCAAATACATTAGATATCACTTAACTTTCGGCTTGCTGTACTATAATCAGGTGTTGCATTTTTATCATCTAAAGCAGCTATTGAAATTAAGAAAACAAGGCCTAACATGAGAAAAAGAGTCTGTCAAGTTAGTCAAGGAGTGACTGCCTAATAAGCCAAACAAGGTGTTATAACTTACTATCACCTTGTCTTGATATAAGGCAAGTCATCCTTGGCTACCAAACAAGACTCTCCTCTTCATGTAAGAACCTCTCTTCTTATTGTCTTATCAATTTTACCTGCACTAACTGTCCAAGGAAACCTTCTATTTATAGTCTATCATTTATCATTGGTTCTTGAAATTTCATGATGTCAATCTTCCTCATCTTTCCAACTCACCAGATATGCCACCTTTGGCAGAATATATCCAGTTTCAAGATTGAAAGAATCCAATTCTAGATTCTATATGAAGAAAAAACCAAAAACAAAATAGGGAGTAAAAGCAATAACATTCTTCAACCAATGGCCACAATCTTGAATAGGAGTTGACTTCAACACTTGATGCCTCCTTGAAAGATTAGTTGAGATAACATTAGTATTCTATTTTTTCAATCCAATCCACATAAGTAGTGTTGCTTTGTTGACTTGTGATCCCAATAAATAGTTTCTTTCGCTTTTCATTAGTTGCATTCATGTCAATAGTTGAACTAGGTTGGAACATCATGGTTTTGTTAGATACCTCTCGCCGACACTACCTTTTAAGTCCTAGACTATGAAGCACTGGGACGGCAAATTGCATCGACCCGGCTCGGGGACGGAAACGCGAAGGGAATGGCTCGGGGGCGTTTCCCAAACGTACCCGGATATTGGGGACTTCTACAAAACCGTACCCGATATTGGGTACTTCCAAAACAAAGTATCGGGGACGTTTCCTAAAATATTTTGGGTTTTGACCCTTTTAACTTCCAAATATAAGGTCTTCCTTTATAATTATATATGCTAGGACTCCTAGATTTAAGTTACGAGCTGCTCAATATTTAGTTATTCTTTTAATAATTGAATAGTAAACAAGTCCTTTTATATCTCAAATGTTTGCGGAGTGTTCATGTTAGCATTTGAATACGAGTTCAATGAATCTACCTAAAACACATGGGTTACATATTACATATATATTACTTGTTTTACTATTAGATGGAAATATTGGGGAAGATTCTAATCATAACATGGACGTTATAATCAGACTTTTGGGTTTGAATATTGGGGAAGACTGTAGATTTTTTTGCAGAAGTTGGTGTTTTCAGCTTCAAAAGAGTGCTTCTAGGTGGTTAACAATTTTGTTTTCAAATCTAGGTAAGTAGCATAATGAAACAGCGACCTTCAACTTAATTTCTGTCCAAAAGCTGAAAAATCTGCAACATGTAAGAAGATCGCTGTTTTAAACAGCTTTCTTCCTGAAGATCGCTGTTTTAAACAGCTTTCTTCCTGAAGATCGCTGTTTTGAACAAAGGCCTTAATAAGTCGTTGCTTCGTTCTGCCATCTTATAAAAGGTCGTTGTTTCGTACTGCCATCTTATAAAAGGTCACCATTTCATACAACAATCTTATAAAAGGTCGCTGTTTCATACAGCTAACTTAATAAGATCGCTGTTTGATCCAGATATCTTATCTAAAATCGCTAAATGGTGCAGCAATGTTGATTAATTTACTGTGTTGTTTGCAGGAGTCACATGTGAGTTTTAATTTAAAATTGTGGCCATTAAAGACTACCATATGCAGTACCATACATGCAAAATCAGACCTCTCACCTCTGCAAATGCATGCATTCTTATCTCACATGATATGACTACACAATCGAAAGTTTAATTTCATTGTAATTTTTAAATCGGGTTGTGTAAGAATTCCAACCGTTTTTCACTATGGATTCTAAAATTAATACAGTGATGAGTAATACAGAGAACAGGGTGTGTAGTCAAATCTCTGAAGTTATCATATATGCAGAGAAACGGGTCTTTAAAGATGAACATAAACCAAAGCACAATCACATTTCGTTTCAAACACCTAACAAACCAACCTTCAAACCTTGCTTTACCAATAAATTTTCTGTGAACTTTGATCTGCGGAAGATGAGTTTCGAATGTCATCCAGGCCCTCTTAATGCATCGGTGTTGTTTTTGAACGAGGATCACCTGGCGTTTGAGGTTTTCAAAAATCCAGAAAATTACAGTAACCCGATAAATATTAAACGATCAGATCAATCATTCTGGAAGTATATGAAACAACATCCGGTTGGTCCAAGGGTAGAAGCTTTAATACATTCAGCAGGATTCAGGGGGATATTGGACATTGGGTACCGGTATATAGACCACGCATTAATAACTGCGTTGGTTGAGCGGTGGAGGCCAGAAACTCACACGTTTCACCTTCCTTTCGGCGAAACCACTGTGAGATTACAGGATGTTAACGTGCTGTGGGGGCTACCAATAGATGGGGAGCCTGTATCTGAGACTGACACTGGTATAACAGTGTATACTGCAAGATCCAAGTGTCGAGATCTATTGGGGTTCACCCCTGAGAAAACTCAAGTGAAGGGCAAAAGGGTTAATTCGACGCGAGTTTTACGAGAAATAACGTTGGATTTTTTTGAAAACCAAGCATCGGATCAAGACTGCCTTTTCCGTGCACGCTTAATAATATTTTATTTGATAGGGTGCACAGTCTTACCTGATAATGCAAACAACCTGATTTCTCTAAATTTTTTGGAGTTTCTTGAAGACTTGCCCGCATGTTCGGGTTATAGTTGGGGAAGTGCTGTGTTATCTCAAAAAATTGTCAAAAGTCATATTCACGTACATATATCTACACAGAAGTTGCATACGCCGTGCATAATCAGAGCTAAAATTAAGTGAATAGAGATGATAGAAAGAGCATATTTTTATTTTTTTTATTTTTCATTGAACGAAGGGCATATGCTAATTAGTGCAAAAGGCCAACTTGGATGCATGACTAATAAGACTAGTGGGTATGGGGAGGCTCATCCCTATGAAGATGGGCCGCCACGTAGGTGCCACATCATCATCTCATGGAGGATGGGCCTCCTCCCAATTTGAAGGGGTGGATGATGGGGCTACCCCACGTAATTATTTTATAATTTTCTAAAGTTTTTTTTTTGTTAACATAATAAAAAGTTCATAAAAATTAAAAAATACAACATAAAACAAGATAAATAAATTCATTTCATAACATAAAAAAAATTACATTTCCTAAAAATAAAAATTACTAATCCTAGAAACGGAAAACATAAAAACGAAAAAAAAAATTACTATACGATTAAAAACCTAAACAAACTACGACGTCCATTTTTTCTTCACCTCTTCCTTCATCCTCCGATAAACCTCGCGTTCATCCTCCGGAACCGAGTCGAGATCCAACCTTATTATCCTAAAATCCTCCGCTCGAGCATAGTCGGCCGATACGTTTTTCTTGTGACTATATTTTTCGACCGCAAAGTCTTTGAACGAACGGAATTCGGAAATCAACTCGTCCATTTTCGAATACGCCTTCGAGCCGCCCACTAGGACGTCCTCGTCGTTACTCCCACTAGGATGATTGTTGTAAATTGCGTTATAATACCCGCAAAAATCATTCACGGTCTTGTTCATTTTCCGCCACTTGCCCGATACGGAATCGATATCACGTATCGGGCCTTGCCCCATAAGCTCGTTAAATCTATCTGTTGTCGCCTTCCAAAAACTAGAACCCGTTTTATTGTTCCCTAAAATTAAAATAAATGCATTAGTAAAACTAAGAAATAAATCTTTTTAAATTTAAATTAAAAAAAATTAACTTTGGTTCATACCGACAATCGGGCAAGTTGAGGCCTTAACATATGCAATTGCTAGCGCCTCCTCCTCTATTTTTGTCCATTGTTGTCTCTGCTTCCCTCTCGTACCGCTTTTTTTTTTTTGCGGTGTCAGGTTCGGTTTCAACCGCCTTCCCCTTCCCCGTGTTTTTTTTACGCTTGAGTTCTTTAGGTGGCGATTCGGGGACGACTTCTTCATCATCATCATCATCAAGTTGAACGGGGGGTTGTGGTTGGGATTGTTCAAGTTGAAACGAGTTGCGTTGCATGAATTGTTGGAGTGCTTGGAATTATTGCATTTGTTGAACTTGGGACATTTGTGAGAAGGCGTTGGGTGATTGTTGGTAACCCGAAAACGTAAATTGTGGAGACCCTCACGAAGGATCCATAGTCGGAGTGTAAGCGGGACTCGAAAAAAAGTTAGGTTGGTTTGGGTTGGGATTTTTCGGGTTGGGATTGTTCGGGTTGGGGTTGTTTGGGTGGAATGGATTCATGATTGTATAAAAAAGGGAGTGTTTTTTTTATAAAAATGGATGAGAATGAGAGAAGAATGGGAGAAGTATTGGTGAAATTGTATAAAAAATGGATGAAAAGAGGGTTTATATTTAAAGTGAAAAAGTTTTTTTTTTGTTTTTTTAATATTATAGCCGTTCGTAACGGTTAACATTTTCAAATTGAGGCTCGTCATCAACGTCTTGGTGTAGCCGGTAATCACAAGCCGGGCCAAGGGGGGCGGTGTGGGGGACCGGCGCCGGTCTTCGCCGGGCCTAAGCCGGCCCCCATACCGCTTGGTCTAATAGTTCAAGGAAGAAGGCAAACATTGAGGAATTTGAGGTGCATATATTCTGGTCCATGTGCACGATCAGATGCTTTGACTTTATTAGGAATGCAATCATGTATATCATCAAATTTGGAATAAGATATGCTTAAAGCTGTGTTGTGTCTTTCAAGTTGTAAGTCAAATTAACTTCATAATAGATGTGAAAATCAAAATGGCTAATAATATATTTGCGACATATTGCCAACCGAGTACCGAGCTGTCAACAACGGCCATGTTTATAGACAGATAACCGTCAACTTGGAATGGTATAACTATAGAGGAGTGACGTGGTTTGGTCATTCCGGGTCAGTCATACCAGAAATAATGCTTTCTAATATAAGGGTTATTGTGGAAATATTTCCATGCAGATGATATGCCAGATCTCCTAAAAAGGGGCCAAATCCCCGTACAACTAAATCTCCGAGAATAGGGAAACTCTAAGCTACCAAAAAGTATATATAAAGGACAGACCTCAAAGTAAATACAATAACTCTCTCTCTCAACACAATTATTGCCGCAACTCATACTTATTCTCACGCTGGATGAAGGTTACAAGAATAACTCACACTACTAGAAATTTGGTAATTCTGACCAAAATTTCCGACAAAACACAGAATAACAACAAAAAGAAAAACAAATTTTAGCGACTATGTTCTGACAATTTACTGACCAAAAAAATCTGGTCAGAAATTTGAAGGTAAGTTCCGACGAAGTTCCAACCAAAAAAACAATAAAAGAAAAAATATGTGGCCGGAGAATGGTTGGAAAATTTAAAGAAATAAAAAATAGAAAAACGTTTGTTATAGTTTTGTTTTCTAATTATTGTATATATTGTGTGAGAATGTGTGCACCTGTATCTATGTGTTTATATGTATGTATATGTCTCAATGTATACACAAACACACACATGTATAGTGATATAAGCAAGTTTTAAATAACCGATCCCGATAGTATACACATACGTCCGTATATATATAATACATATAAGTTGGTAAAATAAAAAATATTTCATGTATAGTTATGGTGTGCAAAGGGGGAACCGAAAAAATAACGTTTAAAACTCGAAAACGAAAATTAAAAAAACAAGGTCGGAAACTTCCAACCATTTTCTGACCAAACATTTATATTATTGTTAATTTTGTAGGAAATATGTAGGAAATCATCATCGGAATGTTGTCGGAAAACTTTACCGACTGGATTTTTATGAGAAAAGCCAGTTTGTCGAAAAATGGTCGGTAAAGTTTCCTACAAAATTAACAATAATATAAATGTTTGGTCGGAAAATGGTTGGAAGTTTCCGACCCTTTTTTTTAATTTTCATTTTCGAGTTTTAAACGTTATTTTTTCGGTTCCCCCTTTGCGCACCATAACTATACATGAAATATTTTGTATTTTACCAACTTATATGTATTATATATATACGGACGTATGTGTATACTATGGGGATCGGTTATTTAAAACTTGCTTATATCACTATACATGTGTGTGTTTGTGTATACAATGAGACATATACATACATATAAACACATAGATACAGGTGCACACATTCTCACACAATATATACAATAATTTGAAAACAAAACTATAACAAACGTTTTTCTATTTTTTATTTAATTAAAATTTCCAACCATTCTCCGGCCACATATTTTTTCTTTTATTGTTTTTTTGGTTGGAACTTCGTCGGAACTTACCTTCAAATTCCTGACGTCAGTAAATTGTCAGAACATAGTCGCTAATTTTTTTTTCTTTTTGTTGTTATTCTGTCGGAAAATGGTCGGAATTTTCCGACCAAATTTGTTTTGTCCGAAATTTTGGTCAGAATTACCAAATTTCTAGTAGTGTGAGTTATTCTTGTAACCTTCATACAGCGTGAGAATAAGTATGAGTTGCGGGAATAATTGTGTTGAGAGAGAGAGAGAGAGTGAGAGAGTTATTGTATGTACCTTGAGGTCTGTCCTTTATATATTTTTTTGTAGCTTATAGTTTCCCTATTCTCGGAGATTTAGTTGTACGGGGATTTTCCCCCTTTTTAGGAGATGTAAGTGCAGTTCCTGCCAGGTAACTGTCGCTTATCAGTTCTGGTCAACCAAAACAGAAGTCCAAGTTAAAGTCAACGATAATGAAGAATTCAAGACCACATGAAGACCAAGGGGAGTTTGTTAGTGCACTTTGGGTAATAAGTGCATGGCTTCCAATTTGTAGGTTCTTTACTGTACATGTCTTGAAAGTTAGTCCAAGGTTTATCCTTGGGACAATTTGTCCAAGTTTGTGTCTAGGAGAAAGGTCAGAGGTTTATGTTAGGGACAAAAGTCAGGGTTTTGGTGTAGATTGTTTGTCCGAGTTTTGTCCTAGTCTATATATATGTGTTGTATAGGATTAGGGCAAGTATCCATGGATGATGGAACCAAGATAAACCCTTGAAGCTTTGTGCACCTCTCCAGAGAGACTATGTGTTAGTGAGAGAAAGCTAGGGTTTAGATCTTTGTGATCTAAATCCAGCTTGTAGATGATGTATACTCCTTTGGTTTATGTAATCTGTGATGACTGATTCATAATAAAGGATTCATCTTCTACATATTTCTATCTTGTTCATCTTATGTTTGTTCTTCATGTCTTGAATCAAGTGCAATGTTTGATGTTCGTCATCGATCCCGGTGCTTTAACAGTGGTATCAGAGCATGGTTACCGATTCAGAATGGTCTAACCACCTTCTGAATCACCATTGCACTTGATTTGATGTTTGTTTCCGCCAAACATCTTGAAGACTTGAAGATTTTGCAGAAAAGTTGAAGAAAATGAAGCTGTTCGTGGTTGTTTTGTTCTCCAAGTTGTTGCAGATATGAGGTTTGATCCAAAAATTGCTTTGTCCGAGTTTTTCTTAGTGTTAAACTTGTCTGAGTTTTAAAACTCTGTGTTTGTTGTTTCCGGGGTTTTGGTGAACTAGTGTGAAGTCACACTAGGGAGAAAGTCCGGAGACTTGTTTCTGATCTTCACCATGTCTGAGTATCACAATGTCCGAGTTTTGATTTCAAAAATCAAGTTCCGAGTTTTGAATAGTTCAGAGTTTTCATCAGTTCAAATCATAGGTTCCGAGTTTCCGTTATGATTTAACTCTCCGAGTTTTAGTTCCTAGTGGTGTCTCGGAGTTTTTAAAACAACTTCTGTTCCGAGTTTTGGAGTGTGTATTGTCCGAGTGTTACAGTCTTTCCGAGTTTTGATCCTTCAGAAGGTTATGAATAGGTCATTCCGAGTTTTGTATGTGGAAACTGAGTTTTTAGTTCGTTCGAGTTTCTTTTTGAAATATCTTGAATTGTCTCCAAGTTTTGATAAGTTTTAGTTAACAAGGCTCCGATTTTTCAGTAAAATATCATTATTCCGAGTTTTGTTTTTAAAACAGTCAAAACAGTTAGTTTCTAGTGATTCCGAGCTTTGCAAAGGTTCCGAGTTCCTTTTCTAATGTTCCGATGTTTCACTTGTAACTGTTATTCCGAGTTTTGAGAGTGGGTCCGAGTTTTGAAAGTCTAGTCCGAGGTTTGGTTTGTGAATCAGTTTTTGTTTTGAACTTCCGAGTTTTGAAACTCTTAAAGGTGAAACAAGTCCGAGTTTTTGTGATTTGAAATTCCTGTCCGAGTTTTTGTCCGAAGTTTTTGTCTGAGTTTTTGGCCTGTTCAGATAAAATCATTCCGTGTTTCAATGTCTGAGTTTCAAAGGTTTTGTCCGAGTTTCAGATAAAAATCTTATTAGTCCGAGTTTTTTTGGTGACTCCAAAAAGGCGGTGCGGATGTTTTACCGAATGAATTCTCTGGATGAAAATCTAAACATTTGGCCTGATGCTGTTAGCCTTTGTAACATACTTCCTGCGTTTGCTGCGCTTCGTGCGTCTATGCAAGGGAAGGAAGTTCATGGTTATGCCGTGAGGACCAACCTCGTTAAGGATCTGTTTGTGGGTAATGCGATTGTGGACATGTATGCGAAATGCGGGTTGATTGATGACGCGCATAAGGTTTTCAAGCGCATGGAGGTGAAAGATGTGGTTTCCTGGAATGCAATGGTTACTGGGCTTTCGCAAATCGGTAGATTTGAAGATGCTCTCGCGTTGTTTGAGAAGATGAGAGGAGAGAATATTGAACTGGATGTGGTAACATGGAGTGCTGTGAATGCTGGTTATGCTCAAAGAGGCTATGGTTATGAAGCACTTGATGTTTTCGGGCAAATGGTAGTTTTCGGATCAAGTGAGGAGGTGAAGAGAATAAGACTTGCTTGGATTTTTTTTGTATTGTTTACAAAGAAAAAGGGGGAGTAAAAATCTTTGAAATTCCTATTTTCTTCGTAAATCTAAAGCTTGTGCATAAAAAAGCTCGTGTGTGATGGAGTTTTGTCACGTGTGTTTATGTTATTAATCAAGTGTTGACGTGATGAAGCTGAATTCTCGGTTGACGATTAGTTGAAGATTGAGCCTTATTAAGTTGCTATTTAGAGTAGAGAAGATTAGTTCTGGTCTCGAAATAATGTGGGGCTTCTTGATTTGAGGGGAAGGTCGGAGATGAAAGCCATCGGGGTTTCAGCGGATTTGTGAAGATAGGAGATTGATCATGAGGATACATGACGAGATGAGATCATACATGAAGGGTTGAAGACTCTGATCAAGATGGTGGATGTACTTTTACAAAGTTCAGTTTATTAACTTATCGAACTGAGGCTCATGTCTTTGCGGAATTTGAAGTGTTTGGTGTTGGGCATTGGAAATCCGACGTTTCGTTCTTCTACTGGTTAAGTTTGAAGATTAATGTATCGAGCGATATTCCTACATGTGGTTGTAGGTTGGTTCGCGTTAACTTGATTCGGGAGTAGTTTGAGGGGGAGGATCTACAGTGTTTGATGTTGGATTCTTCGGGTTTCTCAAAGCGGCCTTAAGTGATCGTCAGCAAGTCTTTTATTAGAAGGGTTGAAGATCGCTGTGCTCTACCAGAAAGATCAAGTCTCAGCTAAAGTTGGAAGCATGCATGATATCATCAGTCAAGGGGGAGTCTGTAAGTGCAGTATCCGGTGACTGAAGATTATCGATGCCACACAGAACTGATGCAACAGTTAAGGGGGAGACTGTAGGTGCAGTTCCTGCCAGGTAACTGTCGCTTATCAGTTCTGGTCAACCAAAACAGAAGTCCAAGTTAAAGTCAACGATAATGAAGAATTCAAGACCACATGAAGACCAAGGGGAGTTTGTTAGTGCACTTTGGGTAATAAGTGCATGTCTTCCAATTTGTAGGGTCTTTATTGTACATGTCTTGAAAGTTAGTCCAAGGTTTATCCTTGGGACAATTTGTCCAAGTTTGTGTCTAGGACAAAGGTCAGAGGTTTATGTTAGGGACAAAAGTCAGGGTTTTGGTGTAGATTGTTTGTCCGAGTTTTGTCCTAGTCTATATATATGTGTTGTATAGGATTAGGGCAAGTATCCATGGATGATGGAACCAAGATAAACCCTTGAAGCTTTGTGCACTTCTCCAGAGAGACTATGTGTTAGTGAGAGAAAGCTAGGGTTTAGATCTTTGTGATCTAAATCCAGCTTGTAGATGATGTATACTCCTTTGGTTTGTGTAATCTGTGATGACTGATTCATAATAAAGGATTCATCTTCTACATATTTCTATCTTGTTCATCTTATGTTTGTTCTTCATGTCTTGAATCAAGTGCAATGTTTGATGTTCGTCATCGATCCGGTGCTTTCACAGGAGACCTGGCATATCATCTGCATGGAAATATTTCCACAATAACCCTTATATTAGAAAGCATTATTTCTGGTATGACCGACCCGGAATGACCAAACCAAGTCACTCCTCTATAGTTATACCATTCCAAGTTGACGGTTATCTGTCTATAAACGTGGCCGTTGGTGATCTCTCGGTACTCGGTTGGCAATATGTCGCAAATATAATATTAGCCATTTTGATTTTCACATCTATTATGAATTTAATTTGACTTACAATTTGAAAGACACAACACACCTTTAAGCATATCTTATTCCAAATTTGATGATATGCATGATTGCATTCCTAATAAAGTCAAAGCATCTGATCATGCACATGGACCAGAATATATGCACTTCAAATTCCTCAATGTTTGCCTTCGGCCTTGAACTATTAGACCAAGCGGTATGGGGGCCGGCTTAGGCCCGGCGAAGCGAGGCGCCGGTCCCCCACACCGCCCCCCTTGGCCCGGCTTGTGATAACTGGCTACACCAACACGTTGATGACGAGCCTCAATTTGAAAATGTTAGCCGTTACCAACGGCTATAATATTAAAAAAAAAAAAACTTTTTCACTTTAAATATAAACCCTCTTTTCATCCATTTTTTATACCATTTCACCAATACTTCTCCCATTCTTCTCTCATTCTCATCCATTTTTATATTAAAAAAAACACTCCCCTTTTTTTTATACAATCATGAATCCATTCAACCCAAACAACCCCAACCCGAACAATACCAACCCGAAAAATCCCAACCCGAACCAACCTAACTTTTTTTCGAGTCCGGCTTACACTCCGACTATGAATCTTTCGTGGGGGTCTCCACAATTTACGTTTTCAGATTACCAACAATCACCCAACGCCTTCTCACAAATGTCCCAAGTTCAACAAATGCAACAATTTAAAGCACTCCAACAATTCATGCAACGCATCTCGTTTCAACTTGAACAATCCCAACCGCAACCCCCGGTTCAACTTGATGATGATGAAGAAGTCGTCCCCGAATCGCCACCTAAAGAACTCAAGCACAAAAAACACGGGGAAGGGGAAGGCGGTTGAAACCGAACCCGACACCGCAAAAAAAAAAAAGCGGTACGAGAGGGAAGCAGAGACAACAGTGGACAAAAATAGAGGAGGATGCGCTAGCAATTGCCTATGTTAAGGCCTCAACTTGCCCGATTGTCGGTATGAACCAAGGTTAATTTTTTTTAATTTAAATTTAAAAAGATTTATTTTTTAGTTTTACTAATGCATTTTTTTTAATTTTAGGGAACAATCAAACGGGTTCTAGTTTATGGAAGGCGACAACATATAGATTTAACGAGCTTATGGGGCAAGGCCCGATACGTGATATCGATTCCGTATCGGGCAAGTGGCGGAAAATGAACAAGACTGTGAATGATTTTTGCGGGTATTATAACGCAATTTACAACAATCGTCCTAGTGGGAGTAACGACGAGGACGTCCTAGTGGGCGGTTCGAAGGCATCTTCGAAAATGGACGAGTTGATTTCCGAATTCCGTTCGTTCAAAGACTTTGCGATCGAAAAATATAGTCACAAGAAAAACGTGTCGGCCGAGTATGCTCGAGCGGAGGATTTTATGATAATGAGGTTGGATCTCGACTCGGTTCCGGAGGATGAACGCGAGGTTTATCGGAGGATGAAGGAAGAGGTGAAGAAAAAATGGACGTCGTACTTTGTTTAGGTTTTTAATGGTATCGTAATTTATTTTTTTCGTTTTTATGTTTTCCGTTTCTAGGATTAGTAATTTTTATTTTTAGGAAATGTAATTTTTTTTGATGTTATGAAATGAATTTATTTATCTTGTTTTATGTTGTATTTTTTAATTTTTATGAACTTTTTATTAAGTTAACAAAAAAAAAACTTTAGAAAATTATAAAATAATTACGTGGGGTAGCCACATCATCCACCCCCTCAAATTGGGAGGAGACCCATCCTCCATGAGATGATGATGTGACACCTACGTGGCGGCCCATTTTCATAGGGATGAGTCTCCCCATACCCACTAGTCTTATTAGTCATGCATCCAAGTTGGCCTTTTGCACTAATTAGCATATGCTCTTCGTTCAAAGAAAAATAAAATAAATTAAAATATGCTCTTTCTATCATCTCTATTCACTTAATTTTAGCTCTGATTATGCATGGCGTATGCAACTTCTGTGTAGATACATGTACGTGAATATGACTTTTGACAAAATTTTGAGAACACTTTCGTAGTTGACTTATTACTGTAATATGGATTAAGTCAATATACATTCTGTATTCCTAATAGAGATAATAATAAATGATGAGGTGGAAGAAACATAAAACAACACCTTTTCAGTTTTTATGCTTCTTGTCTTCCTCTGAAGTAAGTGGATAAACATATGATGCTTTTGCCACATGCACATTGATACCTCATGATCCTCAATTTTTACCTTCTGGCTTAAAATATAAGCCATGCAATACTCAGTTTATTTGATTGAATTTTTCTATAGATTTACAGAGCCCCTTGTTGCCATTGTTAGGTGACTATGAACCTTTTTCAGTTGCTAAATGCCATTGGCCACGTTAAATTAGAAACAACCTGTTGGGGTTAAATCAGAAGTGTGGTAATGATTGTGTGTTATTGTAGACAAGGGCGTAGGATAGTGGGGCGGGAGGGGGCGGCCGACCACCCGAACTTTTCGCTCAGTAGTGGAGAGTATGTAGTTTTCGTATAGAAATTTTTGGGTAAATACGTTTTCGACCCCCCGTTTTATAGAAAATTTTGGGTGTGTACGTTTTCGACCCCCGGGTCGGAAATCTCAAGCTTCGCCACTGATTGTAGAGTGTATGATATCAAGGGATCGGGTAATGCGCGATGGATTAAAGATAGGATAATAAGGTTATTATTCCCTGGTGATGATCAATGATAATAATCATCATATATATACCTATATGATCTTATCTACCTACGATTCATAAGTGTAGTATGATGTCACATACATTATTTACATAATGAACAATAATAGTGATAACTAAGTCATAAGTTTATAATCATCTAATACAACCAGCAATAAAAATTCACTTTCACTTATTGCTAAATGTACATATTTTCTTTATGTCCTCTTTGTTGGAATTAGGGGATGCAAAACACAGGTTTTTAACAAAGATTTGCAGTGAAAAAACTTTTTGATACACACACAAAATATTGCATATATATTCGACTCTATATTACTTTGAAACTAATGACCTATTTATAGGCTACCCAACCTACCTGACATAATCGTTGCCAAAGGTAGTTACGTAACTACCAACCGGTAACTAAACATAACTAACTTTAACCGATATAACTACCTTATATATGTTGCGGGTAATCAACTAACTTCCTATTGACCCATTTGGTTACTTGACCCATACTAATATAGACATATACATACATACATACATACATACATTATATATAAGTACTAATAATGCTTATAGACTAAGTTTAAGTTTACTACTCCACTGCTTAAACTTCATCATATTCTTCACAGCAATCTCCACAACTTCAAGTTTCTTCTGCTTCACAACTTTATCTTCGCTTGGTTCCACAATCTGGTGGCCAATCACGAACATCTTCTGGCTTGTTTTTCATCTATGTATACATCTTCATTCCTGAAAACATTGCACCGGCACTCGATCTCTGCACCTTTCCAAACTGATTTTCAGACTCTAAAAACACATATTCGGGACTAAAATAACATGGCAGTTGAGATTATTTTTCAGTCCCTAAAAAGAACATATTAAGAACTAAAATGGCGACGTATGATTTACATATAATTGAACTTTGAGGTAAAATGATATAATATGATAAGTTAAATTGGACCATTTGACACATGCACATGTATTGGAAATAGTTTACCTTGAGGTCCTTCTCAATATCCGCCGCCCTCTGGTTTGAACTAAAACACATGCATACAAATACAAGTGCACCATCTAGTAATCTTAACTAATCAATCTAATGCTTTGATTAGATTTTTCGCTCTATATGGAGAAACAAATAATTAATTAAGAAAGATAAAAAGCTACGTGCATGGATGCCTAGGTGGTTAATAGGTAAATGAAGAGTAAATAAAAAGAAATGAGAAGAACAAGGATTAAAGTAGACATATGAGGTAGTATACTCTAATATCGCAGTTCATGTACGCACACCTAAAAATTGTTTCAACCTACAAACACATGTTTTCGAGATCCTTTTAGAACACAAAATCACGAAGAAATGATCTAACATGAGCAAGAAGATCATGTCAGTAAGACAAGGAGCAACCTGCCTCGTAAATAAAACAAGGAACTACATTCCAACACCATGAGGTGTGAGGAGGCAAGTCATCCTTGGCTACCAAACAAGACTCTTCTCTTCATGTAAGAACCTCTCTTCTTATTGTCTTACTGATTTCACCTGCATTAGCTGTCTGAGAAACCAGCTATTTATAGATATCCTTGATCATTGGTTCTTGTAATTTCCTACTGTCATCTTCCTTTTCTTATCATCTTTCCAAGTTACCATGATATATGCCACCTTTGCAAGAATATGCCGAGTTGCTAGATTTAAAGAATCCGATTCTATACGTCATGTAGACACCGGAACAAAATATGGAGTACAGGAATAGCATTCTTCAACGAGTGGCCACAATCTTGAACAGGAGTTGACTTCAACTAATTGATGCCTCCTTGAAAGATTAGCTGAGATATAGCAGGGTTCCATTTGGCAACTCAATCCACAAAAGTTTTGCTGTATATATAATTGACTTGTGATCCAATTGACCAATCTCTTCAATCATTCATTGGTTGCATCCAGTCAACAGTTCAGCTAATTAAGTTGGAACCTATTGTTTTTTCTAGATGCTTGTTGCTTGAATCTTAGATTCATGTCAATAGTTCATCTAGTTATTTCATTTTGATTGCTTCCTGCGATTGTTGGAAAAACAACTTTGACTCTTTTCTTTATTAGCAAAATTCATCAAAAACAAATCAATTTCATAACCCTGTATTTATACTAACATTAAACTAATCGTACTCCATTGCAAAAACTAAAAAACCAATGAAATAAATTAACAAGCCAATAAACACAAATTCAAACTTAAATAATAACTATTACTTAGAATTATCGCCAATAGCGATTTTGTTTTCCAAATTTGATGATGATTCTTGCATTCCTGTTAAAGTCAAACATCTGATCGTGCACCTCAAATTCCTTAGTGTTTGCCTTCTGCCTTGAACGTCATGCATTAAGTTGATCTGTTGCACTAATTAACACATGCTCTTTCTATTCATTGAAAAAAATGTTCTATTTGATGGGTTGAGTTATAGTATAAAGGAGTTTAAAAATAAAAAAGATAAAAAACCACTATAGAGTGACAAGTGTCTAATGAGGAATCAAGTGTGAAGACCAATTAATTTTGCCCAAGAGAAAAAAAAAAATTCACACGCAAGTCACATGCATAGAAACATGCACATGTATGTCACATGCTACTCCACCCATTTTTTTTTAAAGTCTGTAACTTTTTTATATGTCATTTGTGTTTTTAAATTATACCATAAATAAAAGCACGGTCTTTTTATCTTTAATATAGGTACCCTATATTATTGTACTTCTCAATTTTTTCAAATCCAGTTGCGTATGACACAATGTAAATAACGTAAAACACATTGAAGACTAAAAACATAATCCATGACAACAGATAAAAGATACAATTGACAAAGACTAAAACACAATAGACATAATGTAAAGCACAATAAGTATCAAACTAAAAACGCAATAGAAAGTAGACTAAAAACTCAATTTATTGCAATAGATAAAAGACACAATAGACGACAGACTAAAACATAATGAATAATAGACTAAAAAAACAATGAATAACCAACTAAAACACAATGAACAAAGCTTAAAAACACAATGAAAAACAGACTAAAAAGACAATGAACAACATATTAAAACACAATGGATAACATACTTAAAACAATGACCAGAACCTATAACACAATGTATAGAAAACCTATCCAGTTGAAAACATAAACAATAACATAATGTAGAGAAAACCTAAGTATAACACCATCTTCCACTACGCCAAAATAGGCTTTTAGCCACACATTTCCCAAAACACCCATGCCACACTTTTGATTAAATGTGTGGCTAAAGGCTATTTCTAACACTTGAAAAACTTCCAGCCCACTTTTCGCCACTCATTTTAGGTTTTCATGTGACTATTGTATAATAACTCAAAACTTTTAGCCACACTACAAGAAAAAACTGTGACATTTATTAGTCTTACGTAAAAAAGTGTGACAAAATGTGATATATGGCCATAGTATTTGTTGCATGTGACCAAAAACACATCTTTTCGAAACCTTAATTAGCCACAATTTAAGAAAAACTTTGTTATTTATTAGTCACACGTAAAAAGTGTGGTCAAATGTGACCTACGACTAAAATAGTTTTTTGTGGTGTGGCTAAAAGCTACTACATAATGACCATTTATATTAGTTCATGTGACAAAAACTAGGTTTTATTAGCCATATATAAATTTTTATGTGTGGCAAAAAGTATTATTCAACTCTATCCTTTTTACTATGCCTACTCATCCATCTGCTTCGTCGACTTCGCCTACCATTCTCAATTTCTGAAATTAAGAAATCAGGAACCCTAAGTTTATGGACGAAGACGATGTAAAATCTCTGTGTCTCCGAGGCCAGTGATTCAGGCGACGATTTCAATTGCTAAGAACCTGAAGATGGATTATGTTGATATGACATCGATGAATCCTGTAAAGAGAACGACACCGCATTCCGACAACGGATTCTCTTTTGAGGGTACACCGTTATTCTGTAGGTTAATGAGATGTAATAAAGTCATTCTATTGTTTCTTGATATCGTGGTTTATTGTGACACCGAAAGAGGAAGAGAGCATGGAGTCTCGTATAACACAAGTTATGAGTTCTCGTCTTCAACATTTCAAAGACCAAACCGAGTATGCTTGTTTACCCCTTTCTCCTTATCTTTCTTGTAGCATCGTATTCCAATATTTGTCTTTCCTACTCGTATTTTCTCCTTTAATTAAGCTAATCTAGTTAAACACATTGGGGTTGGAAATATGTACTTTCTTGTTGTTTCTTGATATGGTAGTTTCTTGTGATAATTACGTTATATGCTTGTGTTGTGTACTTGTTTATGTTGAAAATTGATCACATACAAGTATGGCATGTGGGGTTTTTGTGGCAGATGCATACTGGTTCATCGGTTAGTAACATTTGTTGTGTTTTGAGGCATTCGTGTTTAAATATTTTTGTTTAAATTTCTTAGAATCATCATGAATTTAAGGCATATTTTTGGAACACTTAACACTTAGCTCTAGGGATTAGCAAATCCCGATCCCGAATTTCGCCAAAACTGGGTACCGATACCGAAATATGTCGGTACGGTACGGTATCGGTATGGTATCGGTACGGTAGCGGTATTTGAAGGTAAAATTTGGTATTTTACCGGTACCTTACCGAACCGGTACTGATCCCGAAAATACTCATACCGAAAATACCAAAAAGTGGATACTGTTTCCGGTACCAAAAAAAATCGGTACGGTATATTTGGGATCGGGATCGGGATGGTATCGGGACGGGATCGGTATTTGATACCAAATGCTCATCCCTACTTAGCTCTTGTTTGGGTCAAATTGATTATTCATACTTTCTTTCTTGCTTGTAAGGCTTTAGTGAGGTAAATTATTTTGCAAATGAAAGAATTGTGTTCCGATTTTGATAATATGGTTGATGACATTGAACTTGGTTTGTATATGCAAGGTAATTTTAGTTTTAATTTAATGATCAACAATGATAGGTCTTTGTTGTTCTATAATGAACTAATTTGTTAACTTTTTTTAACAAATAGGGGGCCACTTTTATTTCTTAACAAAACATCTCTAGCTAGGAGCTGGAGAATGATATAGTACACCATCACCATATTCACCTATCCAACTATTACATTAATTCCACCACTAAACCAATTCTCCATTGTAATATAATTATTTAATTTAGCTCTGTACATCAGCCACAAAAGGGTACCCTCCTTGATTTCATCAAATATATTGTTGTTTGAGATGTTAGTTCCCCTAAATATCTTCTCATTTGTTGAGGTCCAGATCTTCCACAGTGTTGTTATAGTGCCACCTTCTTTTTCTTTTTTGGCAGCCTTAAGTCACTTGTAGCTGTGAGGATTTTGCTTGACTGGTGTGCAGGTCGAAAGGATATTTATATTAAGCCATACTCCAATCAGCCACCATATGGTTATTGCCACTAAACATGACATAGGAATATGGTCCTCCGTTTTTTGTACATACCCGCAACAAGGGCAGAGAGTGATTTGAATCTGAACTCTTTTTGCCAATTCAACCCGGGTTGGAAGTCTTCCTGCAGCACTTTTCCGGACAAAGGTATTAACCTTTGGAGGCGCCCACCCGCACCACTTCATGACGAAACCATTAAGTTGCAGGTTGTTCATCACAGGTAATTTTTCCCTCGCCATCTTTTCCAAAAATATAACCCATTATCTGAAGCCCAACCGATGTGTCATTGCCTTCTTTTCGGTTCCTGAGCAAACCGTACTATTGCATAAACTCATTCCAAGCTAATTTGTTAAATAGGGTAACTAATTAATTACTTAGAATAAATTATTATAGTTTGTGGACCTTAGAGTTAGTGCAATGGCTGATTCCGTTTAGATTATGATGGTGGGTATATGGAGTCTTATGTGTGAGAGGAAAGTGTATATATGGTACCCCAATTACTCTTGTAGGTTTGATAGGTAGCTCATATTAGTCTGTTGATTTTTCTTTGTCTTGTATTAGTAGTACCTCACCGAAAATGAGTGTTATGTTCTTTAAAGTTGTGTGCCAACAAGTAATAATTTTTTTTTGTATTACTAATATCAGTACAATTTAGTTACATGAGTTAAAAATTAGAAAACTAATATATGTCTAATATAGTAAAATAAAAGGGTCTTAGTTATTTTGGTTTTTGTAATCAGCAGTGAAAAAGAACCATGCAAGGAGACTGGATTTGCCCCACTATGCTCCTAGGCCTCGGGTATGTATCTTTAAGCTAAAAGGCTAACCACTGGGTGTCAGCCCAGTGGCCACCGACACCCATCTTAAAACCTGCAAGGGGGAGGTCGCAAGTTCGATTCTTACCCTGAGCAGACTGGGGAATTCACCGCCATGGCGCTTGGTCGGGTAGCAAACTGGGGAGGGGGATCCCTCCCGCGGTCAGGGGTACCATGCATTTACCCCTTTTTTTAAGCTAAAAGGCTGGTTCTGTCATGCTGGCTTCTGTCGCACCCACAACTACGCCAATTGTTGGTCCTGCTTTAGATGTCATGCAGTCACAAGCTAAAATATAGAAATTAGCAGTACCGTTTGTGACCCATTATGCATGGTTAATTTCAGCCATGTCATACAGGTCAAGTAAAAAGGTTAGCTAAAAAGAGAGTACCCAAGGGCTATTTTCTATTTTCAAATGCACGCAGACTATTAAGTCATTTTATCAAAGATACATTTGTAATAATTAACGCATAAATTATTTACAGTTTAGAGTTTATGCATTTAACACGTTAAAAGTCAAACATAGTCACAATCAAGCCATATATATGAGGTTTTACCATATTGGCGATTTACAGGTAAACTTGTTTAAAATTTGGGAAATTAGCTTCAACATTTTTTCTATATAATTGCAGATATTAAGTCAAAACCAGGTTGGGTTGGCGAGCATGGGATATAATTTGCCACAACCAGCTTAGCTTTGGGAAAGGTAACTTCAACTTTGTGAATTTGTTTATAATTTTATGTTTTTTTTATACTTTTATGAAATATGGACATTGTAGGATGTGTCCAGCAATAAGAAAGAGCATAGAAACTGCCATTCAAGCGCTTATCAATGCCTCAGCCACCCAAACTCTTCTTTGGTCTCTCAAGTATGACTATTTGATCCTAATCATTATGTAGAAGTGGCATTTTCGACCCATTTACTTACGAATGGTTCTATTTGTGTTATAAATTATATCAAATGGGTCTGATCATCAACTATAACTCAAATGGGTTAATGGTTTGAAAGTTGCCAAATGTGTATATATAATATATAAAACCTTCTAAATATTCTAATATTTAAGTTTTATTTAACAATCAATTATTAAAAGTATAAAAAGTGGGAAGGAGTGGCTGCTCGCCAACCCAACCCGGTTTGACCTCTACTAAACAAACATGTTGTCGTGGACGACATTGAGCTTTAATGGATCACAATCTACAATATTAGATTATATACATGGCTTAATAGGCTATATTGGGCCTTAATGGATCACAATGAACAATAATAGACCATATTGTGGTGGACAACATTACGCCTAAATGGATCACAATGAAAAATAGTAGATAATATATGTTTTAATGGATCACCCGTCAGGTATTGGGCATACCAGTTGGGATTTTCATGTATATATATTTTTTACTTTGTTTTATTATTTTTTTTGCTTTAAAAATATATATTATATTATGATAAATAACCACATATCATCGTTACCATAATAATATTTGATAGATTTATTAATCTCAAAAAATAATTTCGCATTTCATAGCATATAATTATGAATAATGTCATCAAAATATATATATTTTAAATGAAAAGTTTATTTTACAAATAATAAAGCTACAAGAATGAAACATTATTAACAAATACGAATACTTAAAAGTTTTCGGGTATAGTTCGGATAAAAGGGTATATGGTTTTGGGTAATCGGGTTGGGTGTCATCTAATCCCATACAATATTTTTTTTCCATACCCATACCCGACCTAATACCCGTCGGGTATTGGGTATACCCATCCCAAATGCTTTGGGTATACCCGTCGGGCATGGGTATTTTCGCCATCCCTAATCGAGTTCGTGTTCTAATAAGTTAATCGAGCTTGTCAAGCTCGGACGCGACTCGTTCGCACCCCTAATTTAGGCTTTAGCCAATTTCCCTCTTAAAATGAAATTAATTCAAATTATTTTAGTTCCCCACCCTCGTTTTCCCTCTTCCTAAAAACCCAAATTTCCCCTTATTCTCCAAGCCCAATTTGAAGATCCCACTCCAAATCAACCAACATCAAGAATAGAAAATTCGGAGCCCTAGCTCTCATTCTTCACCCCATCTGCACTAGTTCACACCAGATTGGAACCCTAGCTCTCCTTCTTCCGTACCAGACTATTCGGACCAATCACTTCACACTAACAACATCGGTCGTCAATCCAACAACCGAGGCGATTACATACGGTGGCCCCTGCAGTGAATACGGTTCCGACATAACCCTCAAGATCTACGTCTACGATGAAACCGAAATTGGCGGCCTTAAAGAGCTGTTGTACGGACATGACTAAATCATGACTCAAGGGCCGATTGGGCACTCAGGTAGTCTGGTTTCATTCTTTGAGTTTATAGATTTGATTTGTCTTTGTTTTGATTTGTTTATGATTTACTGATTCGGTGATGGAAGATGGTGAATTTTGGGTGGTTTGGGGTTTAGTAAATGGGTATATTTGGATTGCTGATTGAAATAATGCTGGTGCATTTAATCAAGTATTGTTTTAAGGGGTGTATTATAAGCTTCTTCTTTCTGGTGGAAATCTTGACATTATTAGTGTTGGATTGTATGTGTTTGACTTTGTTAAAGAGTTTGATTGTGACTGATGCTAATGGCATCCAAGAGATACCAATATACCATGATAGTTTGCGACACATTCAAATTGTGAAATGTTGTGTGGTCTGTTAATCTCTTGATAGGTGCCCCTAACTTCAGAATTTTTCCGTAAAGCGAAGTCGCATGGAACATGCTGTACTGAACTGCCCATTTCTGTAAGATCTTGATATAGAATCTTGTCATAAAGTTCTAGATGTCGATTTTTCTTTGTCTTGTATTAGTAGTACCTAACCGAAAGTGAGTGTTACATTCTTTAAAGTTGTGTGCCAATTGTATTACTAATATCAGTACAATTTAGTTACATGAGTTAAAAATAAGAAAACTAATATATGTCTAATATAGTAAAATAAAAGGGTCTAAGTTATTTTGGTTTTTGTAATCGGCAGTGAAAAAGAACCATGCAAGGAGACCGGATTTGCGCCACTATGCTCCTAGGCCTCGGGTATGTAAGTTTAAGCCAGAAGACTGGTTCTGTCGCACCCACAACTAGGCCAATTGTTGGTAGGGGTGTTAAATGGGTCGTGTTCGCGGGTTCAACCCGACCCGAACTCTAAAATTTTATACAAACCCGAACCCGAAAATCATATCATACATATGAACCTGAACACGACCCGTTCAACCCGAATTTTTGATTTTTTTTTTCTGAAATTAATATATTAAAATTAAAATTTACTTAAGAAACACAAATGTATATAATAATACCATATTTAAATTATAAAATCTATGTTAATTTCTGTTGGTACACTTTATGTCGACGCGACTCGACTCGGTTCGATTCGATTCGGTTCGGGTCGACTCGGTTAGGTCCGGCTCAAGCCCGACATCACGACATTCCTCCGTCGTGCGCCCCAGAGTTCGACACGCGAAGCACGGAGCGCCGCAACCAAGTCCCGTGACACATCACCATGACATCATCATTGTGATGTCATGATGATGTCATGGTTGTTGAAATTGGTGAAAGCTTATATCAGAAACTTGTCTGGGCCGATTCTTTGCACATTGGGCCAATCAACTTGTAATGGACTTTGACTATGTGTTGGGCTGCTACATCTTGGACGAAGACCAAGTCCCAAGCCCAGGCCTTCTCAAAGTGACGAAATCACTTTGATTTCGTCAAAACACATGTGATTTCGTCGTGATAAATGGATTTCGTCGAAGACACTTGATTTCGTTAGTCATCTAGTATAAATACACAGACATCAGACAGAACATAGTTAGACAAGTCTGAATAGATTTGCGAGCGAGCACATTGTAACACACCCACTGAGAGTTTACAGAGACCATTTGTAAACACCGTATTGTAACCGTTTTCTAGCATTAATACATTGAGTATTAATCGTTGAATATTGTGTCTTACGTGTTCGTAACTTGGTTTAACTTACCCGTTTGGATTCCGCACTTTCGGGTTTGTCGGAAAACAGGGAATAGAGGTTACTCGATCCTCCGGGTGGACCTACAATTGGTATCAGAGCATTGGCTCGATTCCTTGTTAATACCAAGTTGTTTTTCTTGTGTTTTTGAAAGATTTTTAAGTGTTTTTATGAATTTTAAAGTTTTAAGTTCATATATTTCTTGAAAAACAGTTTGAGAATCGTGAAAAGCCTTGTTGTTTTGCTTATTAATTCATACAAAACCTTGTTATTATCTTATGCATACATGTTAGTTTAAGGTTTTTATTGAAGTTCTTTGCAAAACTCGTGTTCGGAAAATTATTCTGGTGAAATTATTGTCGGAATCTTCAAAAACTCATCGGAGTTCTTTAAGTGTTCATTGGATCTTCATGTTGTTCTTGGATAATTATCTGAGTTTGATCTTTATTTCTGAATGAATTATTGTGTTTGTTTGATTATTAAAACAATTGTTTGACAATTTAGTCCATTGAAATGATGATACTTTATTGAAAAGGAGAAAAGCATGGCCGAAAGTATGTTTGGTTTGACAATTGTGTACTGTGTCAGAAGATAAGGGATAAGGTTTTGAGAAAATATCTAATTTGTCTTGTTACATCCATCCACGAAATCACTTATGTTTAGGTGAAACCAACTTGTGGTGGGATGAAAACACTCTAGTCAACGAAATCACTTGGTCAAAAATATCATCCCAGCCGAAATCCCTTTCACTCACTACCAAACGAAATCCCTTTCACTCACTCCATCCGAAATCCCTCTTCACCTATCTCCAAAATCCACGAAATCACCTCTTCACCTACACTCCAGCCGAAATCACTCACAAACTCACCCACATCACCCTCAACGAAATCCCTCAAACAAATCAGTAACGAAATCACAAGCTTGTTGCCGAAATCCCTTTCATCAATCATCTTCCGGACGAAATCTCATCTGGGCCGAAATCACATCTGGGCTGAATTCACATCTGGGCCGAAATCTCACCTGGGCCGAAATCAGTTCTGGGCCGAATTCATCATTCTCAGCTGAAAACACTTCAACTCTCCACGAACTCACTCCACATTATCTTCTGTGTTTGTCTTGTCTGAACCAAATCACTTGTTTACGGAATCACTTGTTGTTTAAAATTGATGAAAACACTTGGAAAACAATTTATGTTTTCGTCAAACATAACATCAACGAAATCACAATTGGATTTCGTGAAACATTCTTATTTTTGTGATTTTAAACAGAGGACTTGCAAAAGGTATCTAAGTTTGTGTTTTCAAGTTTTTAAGCAGGTACAATTGTTCTAACATTAAACATGAGTTGCACTAGCCCTTGGGATTGGAGTACGGATCCACAACCAGCTCAAAAACAGATGTCAATGGCCGAATATATGAGGAGTACCATACCTCAACAACAACAAACTATTAGTTCAAGTCAATGGGCAATGGTGTCGAATCAAAATCAGAGCATTCAAAATCTTTTGCTTAGCGAGAGTGAAACGGGTAGCAACAATCGCCCGCCAAAGCTGAATCACATGAACGACTATCCATCATGAAAGGGTCGTTTCCAAAATTACGTTCAAGGGCAAAATACAGAATTATGGACGTGTTTCACCTCTCCATTTAATCAAGCTCTTGAAGAAGCAGGATCAAATGCGACAACTTTCAATAATATGCAAGAAGCTGATAAAAAGGCATATGATCTGGAGAAGAAGGCGTTCTCTATTCTCATTCAAGCACTTCACAGAGACCTCTATCATCAATTCTCTTAGTGTAAAGACACGAAAGGTTTATGGGATGCCTTGGTAGCCAGAGGAGAAGGAAATGCGGCCACACGGAAGACGCGTCAGGATTTACTAAAGAAGGAATTTGAAGGGTTTATGTTTGTGCAGACTGAAACACTGAATGAGACGACAACTCGTTTTTATCATTTAATTAGTGAAATGATTTCTTACAAGGTTGTTGTATCTTCACAGGAAATAGTCGCACAGTTTGCTGATGCTCTACCACCAAAGTGGAGCCCATTCATTGAGTTGTTAAAGCATACAGGTGTATTGGATACTGTCAGTATCTATGAGTTTGTTCAAAAGCTGGAGAACAAGGATGCAGAAGAAATCAGAAAAGCTAAACTAATTCCTGTCCCTCAAAATCCAGAGATGTACTTTGGAGGGATTGCTCCTGCTGCTAGTACAAGCCAGCAACAAAAGATACAAACAACTTATGTGTCAAATGCTTTCGACCCAAATTCCTATTTTGGAGGAGTAGTTGCACCACCCCAACCCCAATTTGATCCAGCTTCCTATTTTTCTAAACCTCAAGTTGCCACACCTCAAACCCAATTTGATATAAATGCCTATCTTCCGAAACCTCAAGTTGCCACACCTCAACCCCAATTTGATCCAACTGCCTATTTTTCTAAACCACCACAAGCCCAACCACAACAAGCCTTCTATGGTAACAAACCTGATACTTCAAATCTTTCCAAAGTGAGTGTAGAAGCTGCACGGGATCACATTGAAATTCTTACCACTATGGTTAATGCCTACAGCGGATTAGTCGCAAGTCAAATTGGAAACATTAATTTGACCAATGAAGATTATCAGCAGATAGACCGTGATGAAATGGAGTTAATGGATATCAAGTGGGCGTTTGCAAGTGCTCTTAGAAGGGCAAAGGGTTTCATAAGTCGAACTGGAAGAACAAGCTTGGAAGGCAAAGCTGATACGAAGTACGGGTTTGATAAAGATACGGTTACATGTTTCAATTGTGGCGAAAAGGGTCACTTCAAACGTGAGTGCACCCTACCAAGCAAGCAAGGCAATCAGAATCCGTTTAGAAATCAGACGAGTACTTCTAATACAAATCAAGACAATCCTGAACGAAGGATAGTGTACAGTTGGGAGGAGGAAGTGCATGTTATGCGAAGATCATTAATCACATCAAGCACGTTCACAAGGAAGAATTTTCTGAAAGTGACGACAGCTCGGGTTATAGTGGGAGTTCAGATGAAGAAAGCTCGAATTAATGCAGGAGATTATAATTCTGAAGATGGATCTTTTTCTTATCAGACTGCCTTTATGGCGAATGTCTCGGCCTCGACAAGTCAGGTAAATTCTGAAACTCCTACTCCTAGTGTTTGTGAAATGTGTGCAGAATTGAAAGATGAATCTGAAAAGGTTCACAGTCATAATCAAAGTTTAGTGATTGAGCTGTCAAAATGCAAAGAGGGAAACATGGCTTTAGCTCGAAATGAAAAGGATTTTAAATCTGTAATTGAAACTTTAAAGAAAAGTGTTTCCGAATTAACAAAAACTGTTTGTAACAAACACATTGGTATTAATAACTACATTAATATCATTGAGGAAACAAAGAAAGAGCTAGCCGTGGCGAAATGTGAGCATGAAGCGATCAAGCTCAAATTGGAGAGTTATTCTAACTCCCGATATGTGCTTGATCACATCATTGACATTCAACAACTAAAGGGTAATGTGAAAGGCGTTGGGTATAAGTCGTGTCCGCCCCCTTTGAGACACAACTATACCAGAATGCCTGATGAAGAGGATATGCCTCGATTTGAACCCAGTGTACCTCTTGATTATGAGGAAGTTACTACTGGCATAGGGTTCAAATCGGACAGTTCTTCAAGTATATCATCTGAGCAAACAGAAACTTCAACATCTACGAAACAAAGTCCTCCAATCATTGAGGACTATGAGTCGTCTGATGATGAATCAGAATCAGATATGAATGACCAGGATGAATCACTTGATAAGAAGAAGGGAATAGAAATTCCAATTGAGAATCATATTCTTTGTGATCCTCCTATTCCTGTTGTGCAACAAGTTGTCAAACAAGTGATAGATCCTGTCAAGAATGACAAGAAATCTGTGTCTACCATTAAGAGTAATAATGTGTTGTACACTTTGGTTGGTGATTCTAAAATCTATTCAGATCACGATTTTCCAATTAAAAATGTCAATCCATCTTCGATTGATCAAGTTTTTGAAAATAATACAAACAAGTTTTTGGGAAAGACAATTCCAGGAGTCATTGTAACTCAATGTGATCCCATTCCAAAATCCGAAGTCAGAAAACAATTTGAAAATAAAAAATCACCAGCAAAGCAACAACCTATTGCTGCTAAGGGTAAACAGACAAAAAAGGCGAGCTCAAAAGCCTAATGTTTCTCAATCAAAATCTGAAACAAAAGGAGCTCGTTACAAGAAGAAATGCAAAGATGTTAAGTTTGTGGCCTCCAAGGGTACTGATAAAATTGAGACTTTTGAAAACAAATCAAACACCGATTTTATCCAACAAGTCAAGATTTTAAAACGTAACAGCCAAAACAATTACACTCAACATACAAACGGGTGTGATAAAGGAACTAGTACCTCTGGGTCTACAGGTTCAACACGTGAAAGTCGATCTGGTTCTCCTAAGTTTGTTGAAAGGAGAACTTGTTTCAAATGTGGGAAGTTTGGACACATCATTAAAGACTGCACAAACTCGCCCAAACCAAATTTTGTTGAAAGAGCCCCATATGAACAAGGTCACTCACAACGTCGTCCTATTTCTCCAAAACATGATAAACGCACTGTTAAAGAACAAGAAACAAAACAACGACGTCAAAACGTCAAAGAAGTTGAAAAGGCGTTAAAACCGGAGGTTGTCCAAACAAAGTCTGTTAAGTTAGAGATTAAAAATGAAAAACAAAAACAGATTTGGAAACCAAAATCGGTAACTGTTTCAGGGGAAGCTCAATCCATTCCGAATCATCAGGAAATCGAAGTCACAATCCTCGATGATGAAGGACAACCCAGGTCTATTAAGGCTTGGGTCCCCCTCTCCAACTAATCTCTGAGTGAGTGTGCTGGATGTTTCAGGAGGAACTTTCGATAGTCATAGGATTATTGATAGCGGAGTGTCCATGCACAAGATCGGCGACAAAAGAAATTGTTGCCTTTTGATGGAGATAAAAACAAAGGAAAACAGAGTTGTCTGTCGAAAGAAATTGAAAGCTTCGACAAATTGAAAATCATTCCAAAGTTTGGTTGTTCAAGGCTTTAATCGGGTCCCCAGGGTAGATTCAAATCAAAATGTACGCACCTGCAGCACGTCTGAATTTCAAAATCAACAAGATAACGTGCGGTGTACATTTCTTCACGGTGTGTTTGAAGAAAATGTGTTGTTGAACAAACCAACCGGGTGTGCGGATGCCTTGGCATGGATTGAACAACCACACACTACTTCTCAAGAGAAAGACAAAGACCTTCGTTGGTGCAATGTGGAAGACCAGCCGGACCCAAAGGTTTCTGATCTTGTTGCTGTGAAGAGATTTCTCAGTAGCTACAAAAATCGACTTTGAAATCCACAACGGGTGGATATCCAGTTTGGGAGAGCGATCAGATTCCTTGCAATGCACGAAGCAGTTGCAGGATACGGTTTTGAATTTCTAATCTCTCCTATACTTGTCGATATTTAACTTGCTTTATGAATTATTATCCTCTCGTACAGCACTCTTTGACCTAACACATTGATCTCGAATATCACTTCACACGTGATTGTTTCAATATGAAACTCGTCAACGTTGTTTTGGTCCACACCGATTACCGTCATGCCAACTGATTTTTTCCAAAATTAGAAAAATCAATTCTCATTAAAATTAATTTTGGTAAACGACATCGAGGTAAAGCAAGAGTAATCCGCATTGGAAAATCGTTTTTGTAAATATCTTTGTGTTTTTAAAATTATTGTAAGTTTGTTGATTTTAGGGGGAGTAAATCCAAATTTGAAAAATTCAAAAACATCGGAAAATTTCAAAACTCAAAAACAATAGAAAAAGAAAAATGAGCTTCCTGGCGAGCAAAAGAGAAAATGATAGTACATCAGTGGTCTGTCCAAACCTCTTTAAACTGAAATGCAAAATGAAAAACGATAAGCAGCTCTATATAAGATGTATCGGTAGGGTCACAATCATTTTAAAGTGTGAAGGGTGATATAAACCTTAAATCGACTGAAGACCAGGTGGGAACCACACATTGGCATATGGTCTTAGTACCGAAATTTTGTTTGAGAGATTGCCGAGGTTCTGAGATATTCGGTCTTTATGTTGTCTTATCATCTGGGTATCATGGTTGTTTCTTTTACCGAAACAAACGGAGACGAAGTCTAGATCTTCCATGATACTATACATACGTGTACATATTGCATACGACCTCAATAAGTGATTAACAATCACATGTCCCTCAAAATAAGTGATAATATATCACAGATTCTTTGCGGGAGTCAAGTTCGTCTCTCTGCTGTACGAAAGTACTGACCTGTTCACGGACTTGCTCCTGTGCCCTCATGCATCTGAAAATCAAGTTCCTCATCAATAAGTGATTCTATCACATAGGGCTTGTTTTCAATCAAAATAAGTGAGTTTCTCACATTTTTTTATACGGTCAAACGGATGATAAGCGGTATACTCACCGGTAAGATGAACTCTCGTGCATACCTTGATACGGGAATGTGTCGTGTGTGGATGAACACCGGTCGGTAAATATAAATCATACCTTAACGTATCCCCTCGCCATGATTACATCTGATAAGTTGAGCTTAAATGGACAACAATACCGATAATTGTTATAGGATGCTTATCTAAATGTTAACTAAATGAACAAAAAGAGCATTTTGACATGACCGTACACTGATATGATTCTCTTACCCTCGAAACTCGCAAAAAGAATGTCTGTAAATATTTGTTTACTGCTTTCGTTTCTGCATCTTTGTATATATTTATTTATTGCTTTCCGTCTTTACATTTGAAAAATGAAAAATTCCAAAAAGATTTTAGGTGTGTTTTAATATAAACTTTATAAAATCCAAAAAGATTTTGCTTCTAGTTTATTTTTGATTGACCGATGTTGGAACTCGAGTCTATCCTACCCAAAATCCTGATTGTAAGCCGGAAAACAATTAAACCTTCATAAACAGTCGAAGTTAACAAGTTTTGAAAGTTAAAGGATTAAATCTGAACATTTTTAAACTTTCAAACTGTTGTTGGTCGGTGTTTGATTGAGATTTGATCTCATATGTGTCGTTTGTTTAGGTTAACAATATTCCAAGCGGTTGTTCTCATTACGTGTTTAGCTTTCTTGTATGTGCAGATGCGACATCAGAATCAGCTAAAGGCGAAGAGAACGTGTCAGATGACAAGCCGTAAAGTGAAGACACGACGTTGATGCAATCAGAAGATCAAGATGATCGCGTTGCAGTTGATCCCTCATCAACACCACAAGGATCTAAAGTTTTGAAGTTCAAAAGATTCACGAGCATCATTCAAGGGGGAGTTTGTTGATACACTCCCTATTCGCGACACGTGAAGAGCTTTGAAGATCCTCCGACATGAAAGACATGAAAGACACGGAAGACGAACCTCACGAGTAGCGTCCAAGGGGGAGTTTGTTGGTACACTTTATGTGGACGCGACTCGACTCGGTTTGATTCGGTTCGGGTCGACTCGGTTAGGTCCGGCTCAAGCCCGACGTCACGACATTCCTCCGTCGTGCGCCCCAGAGTTCGACACGCGAAGCACGGTGCGCCGCAACCAAGTCTCGTGACACATCACCATGACATCATCATTGTGATGTCATGATGATGTCATGGTTGTTGAAATTGGTGAAAGCTTATATCAGAAACTTGTCTGGGCCGATTCTTTGCACATTGGGCCAATCAACTTGTAATGGACTTTGACTATGTGTTGGGCTGCTACATCTTGGACGAAGACCAAGTCCCAAGCCCAGGCCTTCTCAAAGTGACAAAATCACTTTGATTTCGTCAAAACAAATGTGATTTCGTCGTGATAAATGGATTTCGTCGAAGACACTTGATTTCGTCAGTCATCAAGTATAAATACACAGACATCAGACAGAACATAGTTAGACAAGTCTGAATAGATTTGCGAGCGAGCACATTGTAACACACACACTGAGAGTTTACAAAGACCATTTGTAAACACCGTATTGTAACCGTTTTCTAGCATTAATACATTGAGTATTAATCGTTGAATATTGTGTCTTACGTGTTCGTAACTTGGTTTAACTTACCCGTTTGGATTCCGCACTTTCGGGTTTGTCGGAAAACAGGGAATAGAGGTTACTCGATCCTCCGGGTGGACCTACAATTTCTCTTATTAAGTTATAATCATGGCATAAAATACACACCCCATTTAATTTATGACATAAAATATATTGTCAAAAATATAATATAGTATAAATGTGTTAAACGGGTCAACCCGCCAACCCGACCAGGTTGACCCGTACCCGACTCATTAACCTAAACAGGTTCGCGGTTTCAACCTGAAACTGAAACTGACCCGAACCCGTTTAGACTAAACCTAAACCCGCGAATTTCGTGTTAGGTTTTCGGGTCGTGTCAGAAATTCACACCCCTAATTGTTGGTCCTGCTTTAGATGTCGTGTAGTCACAAGCTAAAATATAGAAATTAACAGTACCATTTGTGACCCATTATGCATGGTTAATTTCAGCCATGTCATACAGGTCAAGTAAAAAGGTTAGCTAAAAAGAGAATACCTAAGGGCTATTTTCTATTTTCTAATGTACGCAGACTATTAAGTCATTTTATCAAAGATACATTTTTAATAATGAACGCATAAATTATTTACAGTTTAGAGTTTATGTATTTGACAAGTTAAAAGTCAAACATAGTCACAATCAAGCCATATCTATGAGGTTTTACCATATTGGCTGTTTACATGTTTACACAGAAACTTGTTTAAAAGTTGGGAAATTAGCTTCAACATTTTTTCTATATAAATGCAGATATTAAGTCAAAACTAGGTTGGATTGGCGAGCATGGGATATAATTTGCCACAACCAGCTTAGCTTTGGGAAAGGTAACTTCAACTTTGTGAATTTTTTTATAATTTTATGAATTTTTTTATACTTTTATGAAATATGGTACATTGTAGGAAGTGTCCAGCAACAAGAAAGAGCATAGAAAACTGCCATTCAAGCGCTTATCAATGCCTCAGCCACCCAAACTCTTCTTTGGTCTCTCAAGTATGACTATTTGATCCTAATCATTATGTAGAAGTGACATTTTCGCCCCATTTGCTTATGAATGGGTCTATTTGTGTTATAAATTATATCAAACGGGTCTGATCATCAACTGTAACTCAAACGGTTTAATGGTTTGAAAGTTGCCAAATGTGTATATATAATTTTGTAGACTTGAGTTTTAGACTTGAATTGTCGTTGCTAAAGTGGTTGCAGGTTTGTAGACTTGAGTTTTAGAAGTGCAGTATTATCATCCATTAAATTTGAAGTGTCTTGCTTTCTAGCAAGTAAACATTGTATCAAATGTCGATCACTGCAAGTATGGTTTAGTTAGTCTTTCTTCTTTTGGATTCTTAGTCTGATGTAATTTTGTGTGCATGAAGTTTTTTTTTTAATTTTATGCAGATACTAGTTTTTCAAAAACATGATAGCTTAACATCATTAGAGTTGCAATGCATGTAAGTACATATATCAACATCAATAATTTATTCTGCGATTTTCATCTCCTTTTTTTACTAACATATCTCTAATATACCTTGCTATATAGATGAGAGAACGATTGGTGGTAGAGAACCGGAAAAAGTATTAAAATGTTAAGGCATGTGTTTTTCAACTTGGTGACTAAATGTTTTACTGGCCCTTTAAGATCTTTTGACCTACATTTTTTTTTGTGTATGCAGGCTCCTTCAAGATTTTCTGAATTTAAAATAGAGTCTTATCTTTAAACAATTGTTTTCCATAGGGAGATTAACGAAGTGCAGAAAGTAGCTGGTGGAAGGGGAGTTGGTGGTGTTCAGATTTCACTCACGAATAGCATCCGAAGCAAACAAAGTATTTATTGTCGCTGAGTAACTGATTAAGGTTTGGTTCAGGTGATTATGCATTAGCTCCTACAACAGGCACCATTATGTAAGCCATTGGAGCATATCGGTTTGCTGATGTTGCAAGTGCTGCTAGTAGAGTGATGTAGGTTCTGTTGCACTTGTTGCATCATTTGGAGATATCTTTTGATAGAAGCTTATGTATTTGGTATTTAAATTTTAAATTTATGTATGGATTTTGGTTTATGACTGTTAATATTATTTGGTTTTTAAGTTTTCTTATGTTTGGTGTTGTTTTGTGTTATAAAACAAATGAATATAAAAATGCTAATTATAGAAAATGGCCACATGGAACCATTATAAATATGCGTAACCAATGTTACATAATAGCCACACATAAAAGTACAAAATTTTCTTTGGCTTTAAATGATCATTAGCCACACTATAGGCACTTTGTTTTTTTGTTTATGTGACGAAACCATACCAAACATCACAGAAAAAAGTTATGTGTGACCAAAAGTTAGCCATTAGCCACACTTAAAAACACAAAATTTCATGTGGCTTTACATAAACATTAGCCACACTATTATCATTTTATTTTTGTGTGACAGAATGATAGCAAGCGTCATGTAAAAACAAATTATGTGTGACCAAAGGTTAAACAATAGCCACACTTAAAATTATAAATTTTCATGTGACTTTACATGATCATTAGTCACATCATCGTCACGTTGTAAATTTTGGTGTGACAAAATGTTAGCGAATGTGATATCATATGTAAAACATATTATGTGTGGCCAAAGGTTAGATAATAGCTACACTTAAAATTACAAAATTTCATATGGCTTTACATAATCATTAGTCACACCATTACCATTTTGTTTATTTTGGTGTGACGGAATGATAGCATACGTGATGCACAAAATGAATATGTGTGGCCAAAGGTTAGACGATAGTCACACTTAAAATTAAAAACTTTCATGTGACTTTACATTATCATTAGCCACATTATCATTACTCTGTTTTTTATGTGACAGAATGATAGCAAATGTCACGAGAAAAGTAAATTATATGTGACCAAATGTTAGCCATTAGCCACACTTAAAAGCACAAAACTTCATGTGGCTTTACATAAACAATAGCCACACTATCGTCACCTTATTTTTTTTGTATGACGGAATGATAGCAAATGTCACCAGAAAAAAAAAGAATGTGTGACCAAAGGTTAAACAATAGCCACACTTAAAATTATAAAACTTTATGTGTGACTAAAAGTTGGACAATAGTCACTTTTAAAATTACAAAACTGTTTTGTGTGTCTAGAAATAGTTTTTAGCCACAATTCTAGTAAACTCATGTGACTAAATAATAGAAATGGCCACACTTACAATAAATTCATGTGGCTGTTGCTACCCTTTAGCTACACTTATTGTACAAAATTTTGATTCCATGAAGAAATAGTGGTACCCTTTAGCCACACTTTTATGTTGCTACAGCCACTAAACATGAATGTGGCCGTATAATACCTACGATGACTCGACCTTTAGTCACACTTGAGTTGAAAAAAAAAGTGTGGCAAAAGGCTTTTTTGACGTAGTGTTCATTGTGTATATATTGTGTTACAGGTTCTGATAAAAACGCAATGGACATAACCCAAATTAACATTGTGTTATAAGTTTTGATAATAACACAATGTATAGAACCCTAGTAAAATCTTAATAACCAAAACTAGTTGAAAGAAGACACAATGACTAGAATCTTTAACACAATACAAAGAAAACCTAGTAAAAATTTTGTTTATTTTATTATTATATAACAATATTATACTCATTTTAAAGATAAAAAACGCTCGTTATCATGGAAAGGTTATGGACGTTTTAAATTGATGGATGGATTTGACATGTGCCTTGCATGTGGAGACAGAAAGTTTAGATTCCCTTTATGCCCTTCCACTATTTTCTTTTCCTAAAACTAATTTTAACCATCCAAATCTAATATCTATAGGCTAAAATCTTTCTTATTTATTTTGCACTTTGTATTTATCTTTGACATTTTTTGTGAACTTTTTGGTCTACACCCTTAGTTGATTTATAACTATAATATGAGCCTCCGTTGGACGTCACTCCCCTTTATCGCTTGATAATTCATGTCCATGATCATTGCTTTAGTGTTTGATATTAGATATTTTAGTGTTTTCGGGATTGACTAGGTGATCAAAGTGAATTTTAATACACATCAAGCAAGTTTGGAGGTGCGCAAGTGCACACTTGTTTGAATTGTATAGTTCTAAGTATTTAGGCTAAGCCTCTAATCAATGGGATTCCAAAGGGACACCCCCTTGGTGGGGGTCCAGGGGCAACGTCCCTGGGAGCAGGCTCCAAGGAGCAGAACCCCTGACTCGGTTTGAGCTAGATAGAATTCTATTTTCTGAAAATGCATTAAAATCTTTTTTTTCTGAAAATTCTTTTAATTTTCGAGATTGAATTGGCTCCTTTTTTTTGAAGCAATTTGAAACTTAAAAGATACTACCTGATGGCAGTTTCTCAGGGAAATATTCGTAATCACGTCTTTAGTCACTCTAATCTAGTTCACGAATTTCATATCAAATCGCATACTAGTTTGATTTTGATCTCAATTTGAGTTGTATCCGGTTCAATTTTTTAGGAAAACTACTAAAATAATTCGATCTCATAGTGACTACACGCCTCTAATATCATCCGTTGCAATCTCAATTTCCCCAACATTTGAGGTGTTAATGGTAGTAAAAAGAATTTGATTAAACGAGTATATATTCTCTATTCCTAATAGAGATAATAATAAACGATGAGGTGGAAGAAACATAAAACAACACCTTTTCAGTTTTTATGCTTCTTGTCTTCCTCTAAAGTGAGTGGATAAACATATGATCCTTTTGCTACATGCACATTTGATCATGATCCTCAATTTTTACCTTCTGGCTTGAACCATAAGCCATGCATCGCAGTGGAGGTTCTGGTTTGCTTAATTTATCTGATGCAATAATCAGATTATTTTATTTGAATTATTTGATTGGAATTTTTCTGTAGCATTTAGAGTACCCCTTTTTGCAAAAGTTACGTGACTCTGAACCTTTTTCAGTTGCTAAATACGTTAAAGAAAGTCCTCAGTCAAAATTCACATAAACTTATTTCTAAATATACATATAGGGAAAATTACAAAATAGGCAAATTGAACTTGAAATTTGAAGGAATAGATATCCATATTTAGCATTTGGAAAAATGGACAACCAAAAAAGAGACAATCAGGACATGCCTAATAAGTTCCACCAACTAAGTTAGCATGCACAACATTTCATGGTGAAATACAATGAGGTATACATTATAGCCAATCAAGTTAAAACACTTGAAAAAGCGTGGGCTAATAGTCGACGGCTAACCCAGCGGATCCTATTTGGCATCTCCAAATTGTGTTGATGCAGATTTTGTGTCCGATGCTTGTCGAATAGATTAGTTTTATTTTACGCTGAATTTGTAATAGTTAGTGAAACGGTCTATCGAACGTGTATAGACCCGCTCGTTTGAAGTGGTCAAACGAGAGGGTTATTCGGTTGACCGTGTGTGTTTGCAAGACAAGGGGTGTGACTATAAATAGAAAACCCTTGCCATTTGCAACACAAGGAGTTTTTAGGAGGTTTGAGACCTCACCGGGAGAGATCACCACTTGGTCTCTCCCCGGATGTGTACTTCTTTGGTATTGGCTCGGTTAGCTTGTTAATCGGGCCGGCTTGTTATGTTATGTTACAAAATCAATACAAGAAAGTATTTCATCCGTATCTAATCTTCCCGTCTATGAACATAATCATGAGAATCACGGTTTCGGTCACGAAACTCGGTCCTACAAATTGATTGTTTTTCGGTTAGTCTATTATTCCAAGGGCTAAATATGGATGTCCGTTCCTTCAACTTTCAACGTCAAACTTATCTATTTTTCTATTTCTTCCTATTTTTTATGTCCTCATGGCCTACGTAGATTTAGAAATATGCACTAAATGAGTGGCTATGGGATTGTGAAGTGATAATTGTTTACTAAGCAAGTTCGCCTGTATGAAAGGAGCTTTGAACGTAACATTGTACAAAAGTGAAGCAATGTTCGTGTTTGAATTACTAATGAAATTTTACGCTGAATTTGTAATAGTTAGTGAAACGGTCTATCGAACGTGTATAGACCCGCTCGTTTGAAGTGGTCAAACGAGAGGGTTATTCGGTTGACCGTGTGTGTTTGCAAGACAAGGGGTGTGACTATAAATAGAAAACCCTTGCCATTTGCAACACAAGGAGTTTTTAGGAGGTTTGAGACCTCACCGGGAGAGATCACCACTTGGCTCGGTTAGCTTGTTAATCGGGCCGGCTTGTTATGTTATGTTACAAAATCAATACAAGCAAGTATTTCATCCGTATCTAATCTTCCCGTCTATGAACATAATCATGAGAATCACGGTTTCGGTCACGAAACTCGGTCCTACAATTGGTATCAGAGCCATGGTGCCTGATTTAGTAAATCTAACCGTTTACTAAGTCACATGTGCTCTAGATCTGTGATTTTCGTGATTTTTGTTCAAGATCTAAAAAGGGTGTAAAAGAAGAAAAACCCAGATTCGAGACCGAATATACGGATCTGAGCTGAGTCGGACCGTACAAAGTGTTGGGTTTTATGTTTCACACCGAAATCAACAAGTTTTCATCATCAAATATCATTTTTTAAGGATTTTCGTCAAATCTGCAGTATAAACCGTGGCTGTGTTCTTGAGATGTTCTTGGCGGCTGTTAAAGAGAAACTAGGGTTTCTTCATACCCACTCCCGAAAGATGAAAAAGGTGCTCGAAAGATGAGACTTTGGGTCGAAGGATCCAGATCTGGATCGAAAGATACCAGATATTTGTGGGAACCCTCAACAACTTCGAAAGATGATCCTCGAAGGATATCTTTCGACCTGATCCATCTTTCGAAAAGTCTGATCCTCGAAGGATATCTTTCGACCTGATCCATCTTTCAATCCATCTTTCGAAAAGTCTGGTTGCTGTTGTTGTTCTTCGGGGAGACAGACTTGAAAGATGAAAGTTTGCTGCTGATGTTAAGTATCGCAGAAATAGAAGAAGAAGTCGGACAGGAAGATGTTTGCTGTTAATTTTGGATTTTCATGGATTCTGTTCTGATTGTTATTCAGGGAAACAAAAGAAGAGGAAGATACCAGGATGATGTCGGCTGGTAATTGAGGGTACCAACTGATGTTTATGAATCTTTGGATGTTGGTGGTGGTATATCGAAGAGAGAGAGAGACTTGAATGTCTGCGATTTGTGTGTTGAATAATGGAGTAGTTTGATGTGTATATCGAAGAAGCTGAGATGTTGTCGGCTGAAGTATATCAAAGAGAAAGAGCGATTGAGGCTGCTCACGTGATTTTTTTTGGCTTTGTTCAAAATTTAGTGGCTGGTAATTTCTTTAAAAAATTGGGGATTGTTGACTTCTGGAAGATGATGATGGGTGCACTGTACAAAGTTGTCGGTAAAACTTTTTGAATAGCTAGGGTTTTTGTCATGTTTCATGTTTGCATGGGCCCTTGGTTGTATTTTGAGCCCAATGATTACTTTTTCTGGACCACACATGATCTGCATTTCTCAAGATTTAAAGGGCCACGAAATTTAAAGATATTAGAGGGCTTTGCTTTAATGGATCTTCAAGACTATTGGGCAGTTGGGCTTGACTTACGGGTCTTGGATTTCAAATGGACCCTCAAGTCTCTTAGATGGGCTCTAGTGAATGTGTGATGGCAACTCTTAATTGGGCCAAGATTCAAAGGTAGCTACATGCACATGGGGTCGGGTGTTCGTGAAGTTTATTTGAACCATGCTTCTAAATTTCAACGTCAAATTTGTACGGGTTCAAGAGCGCGCCAAACCAGTACGGGATGATGCGGAATGACGAAAACAAAAGATGATGATATTTAAAAAAAAAAAAAAAAAAAAAAAAAACTTGATTTTTGAAAAATGTGGGGTAGTCACGGTTATCGATGCAAATGTCAAAAATGGTGACGCGACTATTATGGGCCAAAAACCAATAACGGTATGTTCACTTCCGCACGTCAATATTTATGATTGTTATCGGTTATTCGTAAATGTTCGAAAGCATTTTGTTTATTGTCATATTCTCGCATTTGAAAACGAACGTATGAACCTTGAACGTCAATACCGGTCCTAACGAGTTCACAAAGTCTTTGGAGGGATACAAGTCGGATCCTACGGGGTACTAGGCGAAATTTCTTTATCAACTAGAATATGCAACGAAGAAATCTTTTTGTTTATTGTCATATTCTCGCATTTGGTAACGAATGAATGAACCTAGAATGTCAATACCGGTCCTAACGAGTTCACAAAGTCTTTGGAGGGATACAAGTCGGATCCTACGGGGTACTAGGGGACGTTCTTATTCAACTAGAATATGCAAAGAAGAAAGTCGTTTTCGTGATTTTTCGGAACCGAGAACATTCAATGAAGATTGACGACAGTTCCGCTTAGTGGAGGGAATTGGTGAACATTTGACGACAGTTTCTTTGAAGTGGAGAGAATCTGTTAAGGTTTAGAGATTTTACCAAAGAAATAGGGGAATAAAACGTATGATGAATTTCTTCGGTAAATTTCTAAACGCAATCACAGGTGGTAGAGTTTGTGATTTTCTGGTGATACAAACGGTTCGGCGTGGAATGTTTTGCACATACACATATTTGAGGATTTTAATTAATTCTCCAGCCAGCGTGAAGGGTTTTGCACGGAAAAATACAGGTTTCTAAAGTCTACAGTAGTTACAAAAGCGCTGTTCACTGAAGACCTGGGGAATCTTTATGAAAGCTGATAGTTCAAGACTGAAGGCCTGCAGGATTCGGTTTTGGGTTTGATGTTTCTTTGGGATTTTACAGGGATCTGGGGGTAACTCAATTCGTTGAGTTTGCAAACGATGTACTTGGTCTAGCTGACTTCCTGAGTACTGATGCTGAAGATCCGTAGTGCATTACGTGGTCAACTTCACAAAGGCGAGACAATGAGATCTGGATGTAGTTCAACTAAGCATGCTGGTTGAGCTTGCAAGGGATACACTTGGTCTAGCTGACTTTCCTGAGTGTTGATGCTGAAGATTAAAGTGCATTACTTGGTCGATTCCACAAAGACGGTTTACAGAAGACAGTTCACCAGAAATCTCTATCAATGTAGTATGCTTGTATGAAATAGAGTTCTTATGACAAGATCAAGACTTGATGCAGTTCTTAAAGATTGGAACCCTTATCAAATGCCGGTTGGAGTATTGGAAGATCAGCGGAAGATCGGTCAATTGAGGAAATTGCACAACACCCAACACGGATACGCATACTTTAAGGGGGAAATATTATACAAGGAGCATCAAGATACTACTTACCTGGATCATCGGTCAAGGGGGAATTTGTTAACACAGAGAAGATGAATACTTGACTGAAGATCGATTGCAGTTGCATTTTCAGCATTCGACAGCAACGGACAAGGGGGAATTTGTTGATGCAGATTTTGTGTCCGATGCTTGTCGAATAGATTAGTTTTATTTTACGCTGAATTTGTAATAGTTAGTGAAACGGTCTATCGAACGTGTATAGACCCGCTCGTTTGAAGTGGTCAAACGAGAGGGTTATTCGGTTGACCGTGTGTGTTTGCAAGACAAGGGGTGTGACTATAAATAGAAAACCCTTGCCATTTGCAACACAAGGAGTTTTTAGGAGGTTTGAGACCTCACCGGGAGAGATCACCACTTGGTCTCTCCCCGGATGTGTACTTCTTTGGTATTGGCTCGGTTAGCTTGTTAATCGGGCCGGCTTGTTATGTTATGTTACAAAATCAATACAAGAAAGTATTTCATCCGTATCTAATCTTCCCGTCTATGAACAAAATCATGAGAATCACGGTTTCGGTCACGAAACTCGGTCCTACAAATTGATTGTTTTTCGGTTAGTCTATTATTCCAAGGGCTAAATATGGATGTCCGTTCCTTCAACTTTCAACGTCAAACTTATCTATTTTTCTATTTCTTCCTATTTTTTATGTCCTCATGGCCTACGTAGATTTAGAAATATGCACTAAATGAGTGGCTATGGGATTGTGAAGTGATAATTGTTTACTAAGCAAGTTCGCCTGTATGAAAGGAGCTTTGAACGTAACATTGTACAAAAGTGAAGCAATGTTCGTGTTTGAATTACTAATGAAATTTTAGAATCTGAGTTCTTTGCAAGGTACCAGATAGATTAGGGTATTGTTATTGTTTATGTACTTGGTGCAAGCTTAAAATGCTCAAGCATACATAATACACAAATTAACAAATGAATAATTTTGTTGAAAAATCTAGTAAAATAATTTTGTTGAAAAGTCTAGTAAAATAATGGGGTTTCACTAATTTTGAACATAAATAATTATTTGAAAGTATTACTTATACGGTTATTAATTAATGGATTCGTGTTCTCCTCCACGACTCACGAGAACTTCAAAACATACTAAGGCATGCCCGAAAGTACACAAATAGTCCCTATGGTTTGCACTTTGTAATGTATTTAGTCCCCAACCTATAAATCTAAAGGTTTTAGCATGTACAAGTTAGGGATTAAATGTGTTACAAAGTGAAACCACAGTGACTATCCGTGTACTTTTGAAAAAAGCTGGAAAGTAAATGCATTACAAAGTGCAAACCACAGGGACCATGTGTGTACTTTTAGAAGTTACCAAATCCAAAATTTTGGTAAATCGTAGGGACCAAGGGACCGTCCGTATACTTTACCCTTACAGATAACTTGGTCATTTATTTAGAACTCCAAAACTAAAAATGGTATTGCAGGTTTGGTTATGCTTTTTGCATTCCTCTTTACACAAACGAAAAATAGTTAATAGTGTTATTTTATTATAATGACCAGCAAGTATCACTCCAAGTAATAGAGAGATCTACACGTTTCAAGAACAAAAGAGAACCTTCAACATTACCTGATCACACGCCCTACAACTTTGTCCCAACTCGGACTCTGACCCTCACCTAAACCACTTGGTCGCACGCGCACCTTAAAAAAGATAGAGAGGGAATTACATATTGAATTTCCAGAAAACAATGCATAATGTAAGGCCTAAGCAAATAAAAAAAAATTGTAGGTCCACCCGGAGGATCGAGTTACCTCTATTCCTGTTTTCCGAAAAACCCGAGAGTGCGGAATCCAAACGGGTAAGTTAAACCAAGTTACGAACACAAACACAAAGATTCAACGATTAACACTCCATTGTATTAATGCGTATGAAACCGTTACAAAGCAATGTTTACAAGATATCCTTATAAACTCTCAGTGTGTGTGTTTACAGTGTGTTCGCTCTCTGAAATCTATTCAGACTTCTCTCCTTGTTTCTGTCTGTTGTCTGGGCTTATATAGTAACACAACGGCGAAAACCAGTTCTGGACGAAAACAGGTCGACGAAATCCAAAACTTCGACTAAATCACAGGGATTTCGTCCACTATGGGGATTTCGCCATAAGGGTTTTCACCACAAGTGTTTTCGTCACTTGTTTGGCCTTCTAATTTCGTCCCACATAGACTTGGGCTCAGACTTCGTCATATGTGGTTGGGCCTAGTTTTCTTCACATGTATGTTGGGCCAAAGGGACTTCATCACTTGGGCTTTGACAAGGATGGGCCAAATAAACAAACAAACAAACAAACAAGCTATACTAAATGCAAACTGCACACACGCAGTTGCATTTACACAAACGTTACAAAGTAAATCGCATACCGAGTCAAGACAGGAGGATGTCTTGACTATGGCCTTCACTTCGTAGCTGAGTTGAACCGAGCCGAGTCGTATCCACATAATATGTATCAACAAACTCCCCCTTGGATGCTGCTCGCGAGGTTCGTAATCTCGTTCTCCATCTCTTGATGGTTCTTTTTCTCGGAAAGGATCTTCAAAGTCTTCACGTGTTGTAAATAGAAAGTGTATCAACAAACTCCGCTTTCATTTAGGAAGTGTATCAATAAACTCCCCCTTTGATTATGCTTGTGAATCTTTTGATCTTCAATACTTTAGATCCTTGTGGTGTTGATGAGTGATCAGCGGCAACTCGATCATCTTTATCATTTGAGTGCCTTCACGTCGTGTCTTCATTCCGAAGCTCATCATCGAACATGTTCTCCTCACCTTTAGCATCTGCACATGCAAGAAAGCTAAACACGTAATGAGAACAAACGCTTGGAATATAGTTAACATAAACAAATGACACATATGAGACCAATTCTCATTCAACTACCGTCCGACAAATAGTTTGAAAAGTTAACAGATTTTTCAATTTTGATTATTAACTTTCAAAACTTGCAAATTAACTCTGACCGTTTATGAAGATTCAGTGGTTTTGGTTTTCATCAGATTTTAGGCAACGAAGACTTTGAGTTCCAACATCGGTTAATCAAAACTAAAGCAGAAATAAAATCTTTTTTTACTTTTATAAAGTTTGTATTAAAACACACCTAAAATCTTTTTGGCATTTTGAATATTTCAAACTTAAAGACTGAAAGCAGTAAATAAATATATACAGAGTTGCAGAAACTAAGAAAAGTAAATATATACAAACATTCTTTTTGCGAGTTTCGAGGGTAAGAGAATCATATCAGTGTACGGTCATGCCAAAACGCTCTTGTTGTTCTTTTTGTTAACATATAGATAAGCATCCTATAACAATTATCGGTATTGTTGTCCACATAAGTTCAACTTATCATATGTAATCATGGCGAGGGGATACGTTAAGGTATGATCTATACTTACCGACCGGTGTTCATCCACATCACGAAACATTCCCGTATCAAGGTATGCACGAGGAATTCATCTTACTGGTGAGTATACCTTTTATCATCTGTTTTGACGTATATGAACATGTGAGAAACTCACTTATTTTGATTGAAAACAAGTCCTATGTGATAGAATCACTTATTGATGAGGAACTTGATTTTCAGATGCATGAAGGGCACAAGAGCAAGTCTGTGAACAGGTCAGTACTTTCGTACAACAAAGAGACGAACTTCACTCCCGGATGAATGTGATATATTATCACTTGTTTTGTGGACATGTGATTGTTTATCAGTTATTGAGGTCGTATGCAGTATGTACACGTATGAATGAAATCATGGAAGATCTAGACTTCGTCTCCGTTTTGTTTCGGTAAAAGAAACAACAATGATACCCAGATGATAAACAGCATAAAGACCACATATCTCAGAACCTCGACAATCTCTCAAACGAAATTTCGGTACTAAGACCATAAGCAAATGTGTGGTTCCCACCTGGTCTTCAGTCAATTTAAGTTTATATCACCCTGCACACTTTAAGATGATTGTGAGCCTACGGATACATCTTATATAGAGTTGCTTATCGTTTTCATTTTGCATTTCAGTTTAAAAAGGTTTAGACAGACCACTACTGATGTACTATCATTTTCTCTTTTGCTCGCCAGGAAACATATTTTTGTTTTTCTATTGTTTTTGCGTTTTGAAATTTTTCGATGTTTTTGAATTTTCAAATTTTGGATTTACTCCCCCTAAAATCAACAAACTTACAATAATTTTAAAAACACAAAGATATTTACAAAAATGATTTTCCGATGTGGATTACTCTTGCTTGACCTTAATGTCGTTTACCAATAATAAAAAGTCAAATCTTGATTTATCAAATGCTTTGGTAAAAAAAAGTCGGCACGTTGGTCATCGGTATGGACCATGACAACATTGACGAGTTTCATATGAAACAATCACGTGTGAAGTGATATTCGAGTTCAACGTGTCAGGACAAGGAGTGCTGTATGAGATGATAATAATTCATAAAGCAGCTTAAATATCGATAAGTATAGGAGAGATTAGAAATTCAAAACCGTATCCTGCAACTGCTTCGTGCATTAGCAGGAATCTGAGTGCTCTCCCAAACTCGATATCCACCCGATGTGGACTTCAAAGTCGATTTTGTAGCTACTGAAAAATCTCTTCACAGCAACAAGATCAAAAACCTTTGGGTCCGGCTGGCCTTACATATTGCACCAGCGAAGGTCTTTGTCTTTCTCTTTGAGAAGTAGTGTGCGGTTGTTCAATTCACGCCAAGGCATCCGCACACCCGGTTGGTTTGATCAACAAACACATTCTCTTCAATCACACCATGGAGAGAAGTACCCTACACGTTCATCTTGTGGACTTTGAACTTCTTGTGGAAGAAAAATCCATGAATCTTAAAAAGGCTTCAGATGTGCTGCAGGCGCATACTTTTCATTGGAATCTTTCCTAAGGACCCGATCAAAAACCATGACAACCAAATTTTTGCACATTTTTCATCTTATCGAATTTTTCAACTTCTTTCATCATCATTCTTGCATCAGACATTTTTGTCTTCTTTTCTCCTCTCTCCATCAAAGGCAGCAATATTCTCCTAAATGTAACAATATTTCGGAGCCTTATGACGCCGATCTTGTGCATGGACGCTCCACTATCAACATGTCACACCCCGATATTTCCACGTATTACCGGTGGGCCCGGTGGGGAGTATCGTGACGTGGTTGGTAACATTACAGTCAAACAACACAATATTTAAATGCACAGCGGAAGCAAAAGATAGATATATTTCAACTTTAATAAATTGTAATATCAAGTATCACAACAGTTGAAAGTAAATCCACAGGTGGCTAAAAAATAAATAGGAAACATTGTTCAACAGTTTTGACATCCAAGCTTGCGAGACTTATTGTGGACGCTAGGAGAAAGCCAGCCTAGTTCGCGTAGTACCTGCACTTAATCTTTTGGGAAAAATACGTCAGTTTACATTGGTAAATATAATCAACTGACTCACTTTAAAAATGATTAAAAAGTTGATTTGGATGCACGTGGCACAAACATTTTATAACTTGGGATAATTATTTGAATATAATCTTGTAAAAGAATTACATGTTCCTTATGCGTTCAGTAGCCCGATCCGTAGACCAGGTTAAAGATCAATAGACACAACACATTATTTATTTTGGCACTGACGGGTGTACGCCTACACCCCGTGCTTAGGTCGTGGCCATTTCGTAAAATGATGCCAAGGATATCCGGGACATGGTCATTAACCCCCCAAAGGCTTTAAGCAAATAAAACATTTCAAAACGGAGCATATCAATGATTTAACCTCTATTCGATTAAAGATTCAATGTCCGACCAAGCGGTATTTTATATACCATACCCTAAGCCCGTATAGGGAAAATAAGTTAAAAGTATTTACCTTTGCAAGTATCAACCACAATTAGCAAGTGCGTGTAGCTTTTACCGGGTCTCCTATTCTGGAACGAAGGTTTATAATAACCTATTAGAATCCTAACGGGTCTTTAATTAAGCCTAAACTTAGACCGGTTAGTTTTGAAGAAAGATACGGTTCGGTACGCATGATTAAGCGAAGACCGGAATAGAATGTGATTTAGACCCGACAAGTTTGAAGACTTGTATAATATGGGTAAACTAAACACATTCTGGATTTTGAGATAAAAACGATAAGGTTTGACCCGTTTCGGCTAATTTATGCAAACTAGTTACATAAACCGAACCGAACGCGCAAGAAGCGTAACGGGTAACCAAAAGAGTCATTTACAGGTTTCCTAAGTTAATATGCCTTAAATGTGTTGTGATATCAGTAGGATATCTTCCGTTATGCCCAAAACGAGTTTAACCTTAATTTAAGCCCCGTAGGGGTATTTTGGTCATTTTAAGGGTTAAAAAAGAGATTATTTATAATTCTGAGATTCGGGTCTGAATACATCAGAAAAATCACTTATTTTAACAGGTAATATCAGTTGGTAATAAGTCTTTTATGACAAAATGGTTTTAAACCCCAAACTATGCGTTTAATATGCTTAAAAAGCCATTTTAAGCGATTTCCGGGTTATACAGGAAATCTGAGTTTTCTGATCAGGTTATAAAGTTTAAAATATTTTATTTATTATATAAAATTAGTAGCAATTGGATTGGTGTCAAAATATTATGTAGAACTCATTTTATGCACAAAAAGGGTATAATCGGTATTTACTGAATTAAGGTGATAACCTCAGGTTATGATCAGTTTAAAAATAATTAAAAATCTTCAAAAATCCCAAAATATTATATTACATCAGTGGGTAAAAGGTTTGGTGTCAACAATTGGGTTTAGATAGGCTTTATGCTAATGACGCCGTTTAATTACTAAAAGGCGTTCTAATTACGCTAATGAGCATAACTCCTAATTTAGACCTCCAACTGATGTGAAAATTTAGGGACATGTTAATAAATCAGTAACAAAGATTATTGTCCTTTCACATATCCAAAATTCTCATTTTATGGTCAAAAGGGCATATTGGTCAACATTAGGCGATTAACGGAAACATGTAAACGAATCGGATAATCAATGAACCAACCACAGAGGGTTATACCAACATGTAGCCTGGTCCTAAGGAAGCTCTAAGGCATTTTCAAATCATACTAAATTGGGTCAGAACTGAATTCAAAGCAAAAGTCAAAGTTTTGCGACTTTCGGTTCCGAACCGGGTCTAAACAGAAAATTGTCGGGTCGAACATGTTTAGACATGTTCTTACATTTATTACTAAGTTATATGAGTGATAAAATAGGTTACATGCCTTCTGCATTGTTAATTATGCATTATTTCGAAGATTAGCATTCTGTTGACTTTTTCTAATCAATTTTAAGCCGACAAATGGTCTAGTTAGAGCGGGAATCAGAGGGTGTCCTTTTAAGGGTTTAATTCCCACATAATTACCAACTTATAACTACCTTCAATTTGACTAATCACTGGACCATTAATGATTAATCGCTAAGTCAAACGGTAATTACGACGGTTTGACTTTTAAGCTAAAACTAAGTAAAAACTCAATTAAGGAAGGTCAAGGGTACTTACCAAAGTCCTATGCACGATTAGGGATGACTTGGGTCTGCTCTTATGTTCCAGGAAGCTCCACAAATGCAGATGGAATGTGTGATCACAATGTTGCAACATAAGGGCCTTTTATAGTGAATTTGAGGACTTGTGATCATGACAACCAAGTCTAGCATTGTTCCCAGATCATTTACAAGTGCCCCTAAGGTCTAAAAGCATGTAGGGGTCGCCCATGGAAGTGAAAATATCTAAATAAGTCGGTTACAAGCTTATAACAGCCAACTGCCCAAATTACTGTCGCTGGCAAAGGCTTACGGACCGCAAGGGGGTCCTTTACGGTCCGTAAGACCTTTGCAGAAGGCAAAAAAAATTTGATCTTTCGAGCTTTGAAAGGGCAACTTAGGTAAAATGATTTTGGGTCATGAATTATCAGTTTGGGGCCTCTACAACAGGCTTGAACAGTTATGTACCCTACCATGTTGCAATGTTTTCATGGACTTTAAAGAAAAACCATAAACGAAGGTTTGTCGTGCATTTCTTCGTAGGATTCCACTCTTGCAAATATGAATCAATTATTGCTAGAAATCACCGGATTTGAATGTATACCAGATGTTTATTATTCATATTAGGGTCTTGGGATTCATAATGAGGTCGTTCAGAGGTATAAATTTAACATGACGACACTTTTAAATCCTGCCATACATCTTTAATTGGATCCGGGTTTATAATATTTTTGCCTTACATGACACGTGTCGTTATTCTATTGAACACGAATTTTCGAGGTGTTACACAACAATCCTAAGATTATCAATAGTTCCTCCTGGAACATCCTGCACACTCATTTAGAGATTAGTTGGAGAGGGGGACCCAAGCCTTCACAGACTTGGGACGTCCGTCATCATCGAGAATTGTGACATCCATTTCCCGATGATTTGGAATTGATGTAGCTCCCCCTGAAACAATTTCTGATTTTGGTTTCCAAATCTGTTTTTGTTTTTCATTTTTAACATCTGATTTAACAGATTTTGTTTGGATAACCTCCGATTTTAAAACATTTTCAACATTTATCCGTTGTTTCTTTATCTGTTTCACTTCTTGTTGTTTAACAAGACGAGGGTCCTGTTTTGGTGAAACAGATCTCTTATGGTAACTGTTACCATGAGGGGCATCAACCTTTGCCTTTCCTTTTGTGAGATATGGACAATTTCTGACAATGTGCCCATACTCACCGCATTCAAAGCATGATCTCCGCTCAAAAAACCTCGGAGTATCATAACTGTAAGAACTTGATGATGAACTTCGTGATCTTGAGGTACTTGGTCCTACATCACAGCCGTTTGTGTGTTGTGTGTAATTGTTTTGACTGTTTCTTTTCAAAATTTTAACTTGTTTAACAAAATCCGTGTTGGATTTGTGTTCGAAAGTTTCAATTTTATATGTCCCTCTGGATTTCACGAAGTTCACCTTCTGAATCGTCTTCTTGTTTTGGCTTTGTTTGCCTTTTCCTTTTCCTTGGTGAACGTGACTTTTCTTTCGTTGATTGTTTTGAGATTGCAATTTTTGATTTCCGTATTGCTTCCTAACTTTGGATTTTGGGATAGGAGCACACTGAGTTACTACAACTCTTGGGCTCGACTTTCCCAAAAACTTACTAGTAGAATCTTCGAAAACTTTATCAATCAAGGATTGATTGACATTTTTGATTGGGAAATCTTTATCTGAATATATTTTATCAGATCCAATCAACGTGTAAAGCAAGTTCACGCCTTCACAACTTGCAGATGAGGATTCAACGGACTTGGTTGTAGCAGTCACAAACGGTTTTGCAGGTGGATCACAAAGAATGTGATTTTCGAGAGGTATGTTTTCCTCTTTTGTTACCGTTTCTGACTGTTCAGAATTAGTATCCTTGGATTCATCATCTAACGAATCAACATCCTCAACAATGACTGGAGGATCCTGATTTCGTTCAGCTATTGACACTTTCGCATCTGCTGATTCATCCGAATCTAAGGATACTTCCTTTTTGTAACCTAGCCCAAATGTGAATTCCTCAAGGCTCAATGATACTGAGGGATCAAAATGAGGTTTATTTTCCTCATCAGGCATTGAAGAATAATCGTGTTTAATAGGTGGTGGACATTTCTTATAAGCTATGCATGTGACATCAGTATTCTTTTTCTGAACATCAATGATGTGATCTGTTGGAATTGAACCCTACCAGAGGAACAGATAATTAAAGCCAAAACTGGATCAGAACAGTGAATCCATAATAAGCGGATGTTACATACAAGTCTCTCCCCTTGAAAGTGGTTTTCAACATCTGCTGACCTCCTATCTACTGATCGTGCAAACTGCTGACCTACAAACTGCTGATCAAGTAAAGGCCTGATGAAAGACTAAAGCTCTGCTGTTCAATCTACTGCCTTGAGTCAAGCACTGCTGATCCGGACAAGTACTGCTGGGCTCACAGCAGTGGAAGGATGCAGCAGTTATTTAGATGTCTTTTATGTAATGAAATGTAATAGCAGTAGTTAGCATAGCAGTGTTTGTATAGTTCAGAGGTTAGAGTTTGTTAGGAGGTTAGATGTCACTTTCATGGTGACGTCAGCTTAGATGCTCAGTGGTTTGCTAGTGCCTATAAATAAAACAGTGCTCTGTACTGTTCTATTAGCTCTTGCAACAATCTTCGTCCTGCATGAACAAACACTGAGCTCTGGCTAAGGGGGAGTTTGTATTCAACATTGCATTGTAATCGTAATTGAAATAAATTCAATCTTTTGGTTCTTTGTGAAAAATGTTTGATCAAAGCAAATCTCTTGTTTGATTGTGTGTAAAGTTTGTTTCCATCTTAATTCCGCTGCACAACTCATCCATCTTCATCTAATTCAAACGTAAAAACACAATCAAAACCAAACTCAGATCCAACAATTGGTATCAGAGCCTGGACAGTCAAATTTGATTTAACAATCATTTTGACGTAAATAGTTCAGCTCATAAAAGTTGATACTGATAGTTTGTTCGTTTGTGTTGAAAAACAGAGCAAGGTTTAATCACCATCAAAGTTGATTAATCAGTGTCTGTAAAACAACCAGGATGACATCACCATCACAAGATGATAAGAATAACTTGGCTCACTTTTTAAACCACCTATGCTTACACGTAATGAATACAACATCTGGGAGAGAAGGATGGGTCACATCCTTGCCCAACAGAACACTGGATGTTGGAGGTCTGTTGTTTTTGGTCCCCATGTTCCTATGGTGCCAAGTGCTGAGGATGCAAAGAAGTTCGTTCCTAAACCAACTGAAAACTATACTGAAACTGATTTTCAAAAGTTCGAACTCAATGCCAAAGCATTTAGCATCATAGCATCTGCATTACCCAATGAGATCTATGCTGGACTGTTACACTGTAACAGTGCCAAAGAGTTATGGGATGCGCTGAAGGAACAATTTGGGGGAACAGAAGAAGTCATTGAAAACAATAGGGAAATTCTGAATCAGCGGTATGAAACATTTTGTCACATCAATGGTGAATCACTGACTCAGCAATTTGAGCGATTCAGTTGTCTCATTAGTGAACTAAGGCTTGTTAAAGTAATATTTCCAAATTCAACTCAAAATAGCAGGTTCCTTAGGTCACTACCAGAAAAATGGGATACCATAGCTTTTGTCACTAGAAACTCTGCTGAGTTCAAAGATCTGACCCTGACCCAACTTCATGGTAGACTCATGACCTATGAAAAGGAGTTGAACCAGAAAAAGAAGTTGTAGGAGTCTGGCAAAGTTGCTGATGATTATTCATTCGGTAGCACAGCTCTTTTTGGTCAGGAAGAATCTGGTAGCAGTGGTAAGGATCAGGGCTATGATCACTTCATTGATATAACTGCTGGTGGAAATTTTAACAACCCTGACCCTCACTCTGCAAATTATGCTTTTACTGCAAATTGTGAAAACCAGATGTCAGATAATTTGTGTTTTGAACTCAATGATTTGCAACACTTTGATCCCACTGACTTAGAATAGATGGACATCTTGCATCAATTGGCTTTGCTTAGTGTGAGAACAAGCAAATTCTACAAAAGAACAGGGAGAAAATTCCCAGGGTTACATGGGAATTTAAGGGTAGGGTTGGATAAATCTAAAATCAAGTGTTACAAATGCAATAGGCTAGGTCATTTTGCTAGGGAATGCAGGAGTCAAACTACTGGTCCTATAATCACTCATCCCAGCTCAAACCCTAGACCACAATATCAAAGCACTGTTCACTATACCCAATATACCCCTGCAGCTCATGTTAACACTGCTCACTATGCTGCAACCCCTGTGCCTGTGCATTATGTCCAAACCACTGTTCCACAAATTCAGTATGTTCAAACCCCTGTCCCTCAGGCACAAGTGCAATCTGTTGCACCTCTAACAGCTGCTCCAGCAGTGGTACAACCAGATCAGCAAAGCTTCTTCACTCAAGGCTTTGTTGACTGGAGCAGCATGCCTGATGAGCTTGGTGATGAAAATTTTGCACTCTATGCTTTTAATGAACCTTCTAATGATGAATTTTGTTTGATGGCATTAGAGTCAATACCAGAGGGGGTAGAAACTGAAGGTGAACAGCTAAGTGATGAAACCGTGGATGAGGTGACTGAAGCAGTTGTTAATGCAGTTGCTGGTGAACTGCTGCTGGGAGAAAATTCAGAAACCCTGATTGAACCACTGACAGACCCCTGGTCCAAAGAGGACAAAGAAGAAGAGGAAGAGGAAGAGAAGAGAGCAGGTGAGAAGTAAGTTAGAGCTGATGATGAAGAAAATCATCAATGTGATTGTGCCATGATGGCTGCTGCCAAGGTATCACCTCAAGTTCTTGAAAAACTGTGTTCAGACAATTGCATTATTGCTTTTGCTAACATCAAAGAGGTTAATGAAAACCTTAGGGATAAAATCTTAACTAATGAAGTCAAATTTGAAAGGTCTTTAAAAGAACTTAAAAACAAATTGACTGAAAAGGAGAAAGTAATCAGCAGTCTTAAAGAAGAGCAGAGCATAACCAAAACTCAACTCCAAACTATGGTAGAAAAATACCAAGTTTGCAAAAAGGAGTTGGAGTCCACCCAGATCACCTGTGAAAAATGGGTGGAATCATGCAAAGGGTATGAGGTTATGCTTGAAAAACAGATTAAAAGCAATGTGAAATTTGGTGTTGGTTATAGAAAACATGATGATGAAAACACTGCTTTTGAAAAATCTGTTCAAACCACTGATGAAACAACAGAGTTCATTCCCACAAACAAGAATGGCCAAGAAGTGAAAATCACTGATAAACTTGGTAACAAAATCACACATGACAGACCAATGGGATCCTCTACTTTTGAGGAAATTGAGAAATACCAGTTTAAACCCACCTGGTCTGATGAGTGTGACATTCTTGAATATTTCAAACACATGGACTTTACAACCACTGATGGTGTTAAAGCTCCAAAAGCTAAAGTCATTCCTCTCAAGGATATCCCAACAGAGGTTAAAAACTCTGTTGCAAAGGAGTCCGAAAAGAGAAAGAAGAGAGAAAAGATCAATAACTTGTTTTGTGAATTTTGTGAGAAAAGGAATCATCTAACAAAAGACTGTTTCCATTTAAAAGCATATGATTTGAACAAAACAAGTGTAATTGTTCCTGCTGAAAGCTGCATTGTCTGTGGTAAAACAAACCACAAAACTCAAGCATGTGTGTATCTCAAAAACTTTGATGTGAAAAAGAATGTGTACATTGCTAAAACATCCTTGAGTCCATCAACATCATCTGTCAAATTCACCAAAAACCAACCACTGTTTGTGCCAGTTCAAACAGCTGTCACAAAACAGCTGAACCAAACATCCGTCAAAAGAGATGTTCAGGTTACTGATGCAACCCCTGCCAATCAATACAGAAGAGGTAAAGAAAAACAGTCTTACCAAAGGATTCCACACGTTTATGAGACCTACAAAAGGCCATCTAAACCTAAAGTGGACAGGCATCCTTTTGGGTACCAACAGGTGATTGGGCAAAACCCACAACAGTGGTTAGAGAGAAACAGTCCTAAAACAGTCCAAATCCCTGACCTACCCACTGTCCATCAATCTGCATCCATCCCAGACACTGTTGAGACCCCATCCAAAGCCTTATTGGCTTTGGAAACCCTAATGAATTAATCCTTTTACTTCATTTGCAGGGAGCTTCTGCATGCTTAGATAGCCTTTGGTATGTTGATAGTGGAGGCTCTAGGCACATGACTGGATGTAAAGCCCTACTCAAAGATTTCAAAATTCATGGAGGGGGTGATATTTCCTTTGGGAATAATAGTAAAGGGAAAGTTCTGGGGTCTGGTACAGTACAGTCTGGCAATGAAAAATTTGAAAATGTCAATCTGATAGACAGTCTGAAATTCAACCTCCTGAGTGTTTCACAAATGAGTGACAAGGGGTATGGGTCATTATTCACAAAGGAGTGTTGTAGGATTGTTGGACCAGAAATGGTCAAAAAGATTGAAGCAATAATAAAAACTGGAAAAAAAACTTGTTGCTCAAAGATGTGGCAATGTTTATGTTGTTGATATGTCAAAGGAGTGTCCCAGAGCTGATGCCTGCCTGTTCTCAGCTGCCTCTAACAAAGAGACAGAACTTTGGCACAGAAGACTGGGGCACACAAATCTTAAGACAATCACTGAAATTTCAAAAAATGGCCTTGTAAGAGGGTTGCCACAAAAATTGTTTTCATGTCATGAGCATTGTGTTTCCTGTTTAAAAGGAAAATAGCATAAAAGCTCCTTTAAGTCCATTGAAGAGTCCAAAATAACCCAGTGTTTGCAAATGATGCACATGGATTTGTTTGGCCCAGTTCAAGTCATGAGTCTCAAAAAGAAGAGATATTGTTTGGTTATTATTGATGACTTCTCTAGGTTTACATGGACTTTCTTTTTACACTCAAAAGATGAGACTGCAGGCATTTTGCAAGACTTTGTGACCCGGGTTGAAAAGCAATTTGACCTTCCAGTAAAAGTCTTCAGGAGTGACAATGGCACAGAATTCAAAAATAAGGAGTTGGATGCCTTCTGTGTGAAGAAAGGGATTGTAAGGCAGTACATCATCCCTAGAACACCAGAGCAAAATGAGGTAGTTGAAAGAAAGAACAGAACTTTGATTGAGGCTGGCAGAACCATGCTTGCTGATTCAGGTTTGCCATTAACTTTTTAGGCAGAGGCAGTAAACACTGCTTGCTATGTCCAAAACAGAGTTTTAATAAACCCCAGGCACAAAAAGATTCCATCTCAAAATTTGCAGCCAAAGTAGACTGTGGTTATCATCTGGGATACTCAACCACTACCAAGGCCTACAAAGTGTTTAATACATGGACCAAAGCAGTGGAAGAGACTTTGAATGTAAAGTTCAATGAACTTTCATCAATGAAAATCCCAGCAAATCCTGCTGATTTGTTTGATCTTGATAAATTCACTTTTGAAAATACTGATGTCAAGACTAACAGTGCAGATCCATCAGAGGATTCATCACCAGACTATGGGTATGAGATCATCATTCCTCAATAAAAGTCTGCCACAATGGGAAAAGCATCAGTTGTACAAAACAACTGTCAAAGCCCAACCACTGCTACCTCAACAGTTGTTGACCAAAGTAGCCCATCCACCACTGCTTCCACATCATCAAACACTGCTGACAAAAGTCCCCAAACAGTGGATAAAATTCAGCATGTGTCCTCACCATTACCTCCTATTCCACCACCTTTTGAAGCCACTGCTGGGTCATCAAAGTCACCAGCAGTGGTTAGCTCAGATGATACACATTTGCAGCCTTCACCAACAAATGCCATCATACCATACCAAGGAGATTTAATCTTCTTGAGATCTCATCCACCTAATCAAATCATTGGCAACATCAATGAAGGGGTGCTCACAAGAAGCCAAACCCAAAACATTTATCTTTTTGCTGGTTTTCTATCACTCCATCAGCCAGTCAAGTACCAAGAGGCACTGAAAGACAACAGCTGGGTAGAAGCTATGCAAGAAGAGCTCCAACAGTTTAAAAGACAACAAGTATGGGAGCTTGTACCACTGCCAGAAGATGTAAGTCCCATTGGCACAAAGAGGGTCTTTAAAAACAAAACTGATGAAAGCGGCATTGTTGTCAAGAATAAAGCTAGGCTTGTGGTTCAAGGTTACAGACAGGAAGAGGGGATTGATTATGATGAAACATTTGCCCCTATAGCAAGATTGGAAGCTATAAGACTGTTCCTGGCCTTTGCTGTCAACCACAACAGGAAGGTGTTTCAAATGGATATCAAAAGTGCTTTCCTATATGGTACAATTCAAGAAGAGGTATATGTTTGTCAACCTCCAGGCTATGAGGATCCATTTTATCCAGATCATGTCTACAGGTTAAACAAAGCCTTGTATGGCCTGAAACAAGCACCTAGAGCCTGGTATGAAACTCTTTCCACCTTTCTACTCTCAAATGGTTTCAAAAGAGGTACCATTGATAAAACACTGTTTCTAAAATAGAGAGGAAAGGATTTAATGATTGTCCAAATCTATGTAGATGACATTATTTTTGGAAGCACATGTAGTAAAATGTGTGAAGAGTTTAGAGAACTCATGACAGCTGAGTTTGAAATGAGAGCAATGGGTGAGCTGCAATGCTTTCTTGGTCTCCAAGTTCAGCAAATGCAAAATGGAACTTTCATTCATCAAAGCAAATATGCTAAAGAACTTTTGAATAAATTTGATATGAATGATTGTAAACCATGCAGCACACCCATGGCAACAAATAAGCATGTCATGTCTGATGAAAATGATGAGCTGGTTGACCAAACACTTTATAGAAGCATGATTGGGTCTTTACTGTACCTAACTGCATCTAGACCAGACATCATGTTTGCAACATGTGTCAGTGCAAGAAGTCAATCAGCTCCTAGAAAATCAAACCTCATTTCTGTAAAAAGGATCTTCAGATACATAAAAGGTGCTCCCACACTTGGTATCTGGTATCCAGCTAATGGGAATATCAAGCTTTCAGGCTTCTCAGACAGTGACTTTGCTGGATGTAACACCATAAGGAAGTCCACATCAGGAGGGTGCCAGTTTCTAGGTGATTGCTTAGTTTCATGGCAAAGCAAAAAGCAAGCAGCTGTTTCAACATCCATTGCTGAAGCTGAATATATTGCTGCTGCAAGCTGTATAGCCTAACTCCTGTGGCTTCAAAATCAGTTGCTGGATTTTGGTATCACTGCCTTAAAGACACCACTCATGTTGGATAGCCAGGCAGCAGAAAATATCATCAAAAATCCAGTCTCCCACTCTACCACCAAACACATCGACATCAGACATCACTTTGTGAGGGATTGCTATGAAAAAGGTTTGATTTCTCTGCATCATGTTCCAACTAAAGACCAGCTGGCAGATGTGCTCACAAAAGCATTAGATACTGCCACTTTTAAAAGCTTGGTCTCTAGGATTGGCATGCTAAACATGGAATAACAAGCAAAATCTTGTTTTTCTATGAATAAAAGCATTAAAATGTTTTCAGAAAATCAAAAATCCATCCTTAAAAATAGCTAAAAATGAAGTTTTCATTAAAATCCTTAAAAGTCTGCCATAACCACTGATTGTTCAAAAGTCTGCTCTACTTCAAAGTCTGTCCACTACTGAAAGTCAACCCCTGTCCTCTCATTTCCTTGATAAACTCCGTTGTTCAAAAGCAGTGTCTTATCCACTGATATGCTATCCACTGATAGTGAAAATCATCCACTGCTTCCACTTGTTACCGTTGTAACCACTGCCTTCATCAGTAACTTTCATAAAAGTACTGTCCTTCAATTCATCAGGGGCTGGCATGTGGGCAGTACATAGTGGTCAGGCCTTTTGTAACCGCTGCCACGTCAGCATTCACTTTTTTTTCTATAAAAACCCCCATTCCCAACCAAAAACAGGGTTTTACTGTCGAATTGAATTCTTAAAAATTCTCTTCTCAAAACAGTTTTTCATCTCATTCTCTCGAATTTTTCATCATCTTCTTCGATCAATCATCTCCAAAACGACAAAATCGAAATCATCTGCAAAACCCATTTCCAAATCATCATCAAAAGAAGCCTCTCAAAAGGCTAGACCCACTGAAATTCCACTCAAACCGTCTCATAACCTTCTGGGTCTTCTCACAAAACCCGGCACCACTGACATTTTCGACTCCATCCTTGCTACCATATGTGCATCAAAGTACAAAACTTTGTTAACAGCAGATGCACCAATTTACTTGGCGACCCAACGAGAGTTCTGGAAGAATGTAACCCTTGAAAAACAAGGAGATACTGTCATAGCCATTAACTCTACTCTAAAGGGTAAAGCTGTCAAGATTACACCACAATCCATCTCAGAGGTCTTTCAACTCGACGATCAGGAAGGTAAAATCACTTTTCCCAAAAACGAGTTAAAAATGATTTTCTGGAAAGAGGGTATAATGCAGAAGTCAAAAAGGACACCTTACAAAAAGGTTACTTCCCTTCTGCAACAAGATTCTTATTTCATACCCTTCTAATGTGTGTTTCAAACAAAACCACTGCTTTCAATTAAATACCATTAAAAATTCAAAACCTGGGTTATGCTATTCTTCAAGAAGAAAATTTTAATTATTCCCGGGAAATTTTTAATGATCTGGTTAAAAATGTTGAAACAAATGCATTCTTACTATTTCCAAGATTTTTAAGTTATTATTTTGAAAAGAAACTTGGTAAGAATGATCCTTCTGCAATAAAATAAGGTGACTCTTTACAAATGCACAGCTTAACTGCTGAAACTTTTACAAGAATGTCAACACCTTGCAAAACACAAGCAGAGGTGCCTGAGCAGAATTTAGCAGCTACCACTGCTCCTCTGGTATCTGCTGCTGAGCCAACTGCTCAAGGTGATCAAAGTAGCAAAACAACTGCTTTGAAACCCACACCCACAATCACCAAAAAGCCAACAAAAAGAAAAACTCAAAAACCCCCCAAACCCATAAAAAAGGCAACTCTGGAGGATGAGATACCAGAGCAACTGCCATTGACAAAACAAAAGTCACAAGAAACCACTGCTGCTACTTCCTCACAGCAGTTGGTACAAATATCGTAACCCATAACCGAAACTCCTCCTGTTTCTTCTCAAAAAGAACATGTTGTACAAATTGGGACACCACAGTATGATGCTCTGGAATCACTCGATTCCATCATCCACAACCCAATGCCCGGGGCAAATTCTATTCTAACCCCAAACCTTACATTCACAATTCCTCCACCTACAAGACTTTTGTTGGAAGCAATTGATTTGAACCAGGCACAAACCAGTCCTTCTCAATCACCCATCAATGAGAACATGCCTCAACAAATGACTGGGTCTGATGTATCAACCCTTGCTAACCCACCAACACAACCTGAGGAGGTTACACCCCTTGAGTTACAAGTAACTCTTGGTGGTAATCCAAGTGAAGCAACCACTACAAGTATTGAACTCACTGGTTTACATTTGGACAGTGGATACATTAATAAGACTTCCTTGGAGGTAATTCCTTCAATAACACCTCTGACATCTACCAGTGGATTCTTTTTTACCACTGGCTACATCAAAAGATTGTCAAGTGTTGAGGGAAGAAGACCCCAGTACCAAGAAAAAGGGGCATCAGTGGTTAATGTTTGGAGTACACTCCCTACCTCAACCACTGATAAAACCACTGCTAGTGGGAAATCAGATGATCCCATTAAATTGGGTGATGGTTTAAAATATCAGGATTTGATGGAACGAGTTGACAAATCGGATACAGCTGTTGCAGATATCAAAGACATGCTACAACAGTTGTTGACAATCCAAAAGAAGCAATCCACTGTTGATCCACCTCAAGCACCTGCTCCACCACAAGCACTTGTTGCAAATGAGCTCTGGAATCTATTTCAACCTTTTCTCCAACAACAAAAACAAATTGCTGATCAGCAACATGAAATACATGTACAAAAGCTGAGAAACATCATGGAGTCTAGGTTTAAGAACACACAAGCTGACATCAAGGCTCTCAAGGCCCATTTATTAGAAACCACTGGTACTGCTCCTCCCACTGTGCTCTTTGTTGATCAAATACCCCCAGATAATGCCAAAAAGGGGGAGAAAATTAAAGAATGGAAGAAAAAGGGAGTAGATAATGGTCTTTACATAGAACAAGAAATGGAGAATATGACCAAACAGATACCTTTGCCAGATGGTAGCAAAAAGGTTAATGTTACCTGGAATGCACTTGATGAAGCTATAGCAAGTGTAAAAAGGGACAGAGCGGCAAATGATATGTCAAGGTGGAACAAGGAGAAAAGAGCTTACATGAAGCTGAATGCGCATGGTTGTTCTGGGCTAAAGGATGTTCAAAATCCTGAGCTAAAAAGAAATCCCACTAGAAAAGTGAGGGAACCCAAGTCCACACCATCCAGATTCACAAAGCATACTCATAAACCACCATCCAAAAGCCACCAACATCAAACCTCCATCCAAACAGCTGTTGTAACTCCTGTTGTATCAACTACTGCTGGTACTTCAGAGGTTTCAACATCTGTTATCACTTCAACACACACCACTTAAACACACACCACAACCACTGCCTTACCACTACCACCATCACCACCAAAAACAACCTCACCACCATCCTCTCCTACCAAAAAGCAGAAGACAGCAGATGTTACAACATCTGCTGTAATGACAACAGTGGTTGAAGCACCAGTTGTTTCAACAGCTGTTAGTCAATCACAAACCACTGCCACTCAAATCACCACCACTGATCCACCCAAAACATTATCTGCCTTTCCTAAAATAAAAAGGAGAAGGATTTTAATATCAGATGATGATTCACCATCACCACCACCAACATCTTCCAAATCTCTATCACTTGTTACAATACCAAAGCCAGTTCCTCTCTCATCAGCTCCTGCACAACAATCAATCCCTGTTATTACTCCTGCAGGGGTCCAATTTACTCTAGAACTTCAAGCAGTTAGAGAAGAGATCAAATCTTTCTACTATGAGGATGACCCTGCCAAATGGAAGATGCCATCAGTTAAAGGATATCCAAGGCCAAACAATATTGAAGAATATTTGAAAGTCAAAGCTAAACAAGCAGAGGATATCTCAAAAAGAAATGCTCAAGGAAAATATAATAGAGAAATTGGACAGAATTACCAATTCTTGCTCACACAAGTCAGATCCTTAGAACAATTTGCAAAAAATGTGTGTCAACAAATCTCAGAGAGAGCAGATGAATCTTTGAGAAAATACTACATTGAAAGCATCATGGCATCAAAGAAATACAAGGGAGAAAAGCACATGTACAAGGAGTGGACCATTCCTGAGCTTGAACAAGAAGCAGCCAGGATTCAAGAAATGATAAAGAATAAGGTCAAACACACTCCTCCAGAATGGTCAAAGTACAAAAAGAATGTGCCTGAAAAATCACTTGAGCTGAAGAGAATAAAAGAGGAATTGGTTGCTGCTGATTATAGGTCCAAAAATCAAGTGATGAGATGGAAAGAAGATAAAGTCAGGGCTACCTACAAAAGTTTGGAGAAATTAAGAAAGAAAGATCCAAATGTTCCATAAAAGCCTGACTATCCTGAAGCAGAGGTTTCAAAAAGACCCTCAAAGCTGCAAATCAGGAGAGCCACTGCTCCAGCTGGTGCAGCCATCTACAAAAGAAGGCCAAACAAATAGTTGGGTGCTGAAACAATCCAAGAGCTAATAAAAGGTGATGACCTTGTAAAAGAAGGCATAAAGAAAATGATTGTAGAAACTCTTGGTTTGGATCAACCTGCAAGTACTGCTCAGACAGTCTTAAATAGGCCAGCTTCACCAAACACCTCTTCCAATAAAAATCTCCCTAGAAACCCACCAGGCCCAAAAGTACTAAAGTGGGAAACTGACAAACAGACCCATGTAATGACTATGTTCAGGTCTGGTGGAGAAGTGAAGAAAATATCAAGGGAACAAGCACTTGGCCTAAGTCTTGAAGATATGCAGGATCTCCTTGATCTTCCACTTGGTAGGGATGAAAATGACACAGATGCCCTAGACTTTGAGTTACAACTTAAAGGTTAGATAAGGGAGCTGTTGATGAGGCAATAAAGTTCCACAATAATGAAGAGTTTTCGCATTATCTGTTCCAGGGGGAGATTGTTGGAATTGAACCCTACCAGAGGAACAGATAATTAAAGCCAAAACTAGATCAGAGCAGTGGATCCAGAATAAGCAGATGTTACATACAAGTCTCTCCCCTTGAAAGTGGTTTTCAACATCTGCTGACCTCCTATCTACTGATCGTGCAAACTGCTGACCTACAAACTGCTGATCAAGTAAAGGCCTGATGAAAGACTAAAGCTCTGTTGTTCAATCTACTGCCTCGAGTCAAGCACTGCTGATCCGGACAAGTATTGCTGGGCTCACAAAAATCTGTGAATAAAAAGTAGCAATCTTTATCATGTTTTTGGATTTTGGAATTTTTAAACAGAAAATTAAAACAAATCAACTCAAATAAAACACCAAGCGCAGAAACTCCCCGGCAATGGCGCCAAAATTTGATCATCGTCGATGTACCGATCAAAGATAGAGAGAATTGTTTACCTAAATACCTTAATTTAGTTAGGGCAAGTAGGGTGTCGAACCACGAAGAGCTTTTGGTTAGTGTTTAGACTCAATTGATTCATGAACATAATGTAAACTTGATTCTTTGATTGAGTTGTTTAGATTAAGTAATTCGCAAAAGTAAAACCTAAAGTGATTGATTTTATCACAAGTAATTAGGAGATGGTTACACCAAGGATCGGGTTGCACATTCAATAAACAATCTAATTCAATAGCACATTAATCACTACATAGACATAGTGAAGTTTACCACATTCACACATTGGATAATCAATGGACTCTTCAATCAAACAACAACTCTTTTAACGATTCTAGACCGAATAATTTATGTTGTAGGATGAGGTTATTATCAATTATCAAAACACTATCCGACGCTATCAATCAAAACACCTTGTTCTCTAATGATAAACACCAAATAGAAGAAACAATGTTGTGAAGTGTTCAAAATAGTAAATTGTTCAACATTGAAACATGATAAACACATGAAATCACAAAGAAAATGTCAAGTACTTAACAAATCAAAGCAAATCCATGTCAAATGTACTTACAATTCAGATTGAATACTAAATGAGATCAAACCCTAGACCTTGATGCAACCATGAATGATTTAGCTACTCATGATGGTGTAAAATGATGATGAAGTGTGGAATTCGGAAGTGAAAGACATGATTAGGATGATAGAAAGGCTTTGTCACTCAAGATTCTTCTTCCTTGGTCGTCCCTTGGCACCCCCCTTGTGTTGAATGTCGAGTTCCTTGGTCAAAACTTCATAGAAAAACATTCAAAACCGTCCAGAACCGTTTTTGTTCGTTTGCAGGAGTAAGGCTACGCCCAGGAGAGTATGGCTACGGCCTCTCTAAAGTCCATTTTCCTGAATCTTTAAAATTCCCATGCAATACACCCAAATATCAAATTTGAGTGGGAGTAGGGCTATGTCCATGCTTGTCTTTGCTTTGTTTCCATCCTTGTGTACATGTAAAGCTCCAACAAATCATGATATATTTGCTGCAAACCTACACAACCAAAATACACACAAAGTGACCATATTCCAAGCATAACTCCAAGTGAAAACATACAAAATCATGACAAATTAGACCATCCAACCATAACACATCACCTGATAAGGAACCAACCTTGACATTGTATTTAAGCTTGTAAGGTAAGCTTGGCAATCCAGATTCTTCATAACCAATGACAGGAAATCCGACTCAATCTTTTCTACCTCATGCTGAGGGTAGTAGTTCTCCCTTATGAGGGCAACGAATTGTTCCCATGTCATATTGTACAGTGGAATCTTCCGTGTAGCTTGAATCAACGATCTCCACCAGGCTAAGGCCTCACCTTTGAACGATTAAGACACAAACTTTACCACATCCTTCTCAGCGCACCCGCTGATATCAACCACGGTGTCCATCTCATCCAACCATGTCATACAATCTATAGCTCCTTTCTCCCCAGTGAAATCCCTGGGTTTACATGAAACAAAATACTTGTAGGAGAAACCATTATCACGGGGTCCTTGATTCAATACAATCTTTTGAGATGGTGTACTTTGCTGATTTGAGGACTAACGATCGTCATCACCTTTCTTGGGCTCTTCCTTCTTGGAGGGTGGCTTGCTGTGAGCCTCAGAATGAGTCTTAGGCTTTGAGTGCGGTGCAGATAGGGTCCTACTTCGAGTCCCGCTATACTCATTATACTGCCGCTCTATTGCTTTTGTAACAGCGTTGTCTATTAACGCTTGCAGTTCAGCACCCGCTATATTAATTCGGGCATCATTCTGATTCTCCCTTGGGTGACTATTAATTTCATCCGAGTCAGCCATTATATCTTGAACTGTTACATAAGATATTGACAAAAATTTATTTGGGAAATTATTATGGAATTGTCTTTTATGGCAATTCATTAACCATGGTAACACAGACCATATTTGGTTAATTTGTTAATCATAATTATTTAGGATTTTTACTAAAACTTTTCCTAATTATAACACAGTAATAATATTATTAGTAGCACAAAAGGCTTAGTCACAGGGACATTTTTAAATCATAAGCCATGATTTCAGATAATCAAGGCATTTAAGGTTTGAACATAGTTCATTACCTTTCTCTGACAGGGAGTCGTAGACTACTACTGTCTTTTGTCTTATATGACAATGAGTATGGCCCGTAGGCACTACATCACCTATGGAGGTTTAATATATGATCATCTTAATTGATGAGTTAAACCTATGATTTATATATCATCAGGTTAGGATAGGAATCTTTTGAAGAATCCTATTATAAGAATGACGTGTGTGATTTTAACGAATCACATCTGCCAGGAGCGTTAACATGTTTTCAGATGTCAACAGGGATCCGAATCTTTTAAACAGGTCTTACCATCTTGGCCAGGTCTCATATTGACATGCAGGCTAGGCTATACCTTTGAGATTCTTAATTAATATTTAAATAGGCAGATATATTTTAAAAGGAATGATTTTGATTCATTTATTTCATGTATAATATATTTATGCATATAATGACAAAATGAAATTTATAAACTTAACATTCCATTAACATTTAAAAGAGTACACTTTGCCCTAAACGGGACTTTTAATAGACAAATTACCCACGCAGGGGTTTAACTGAAATTATAAGTCCACATAGGGACCAAATACTAGAATTGATGTCCACGCAGGGATTAGAAAGACAAGTCCGTGCAGGGACTAAATACACAGATAAATGTCCACGTAGGGACTTGATTGAAATAGATAATACAACAACACATGTAGGGATTCAATGATCCCTCTTCTTCTTCCCCTTTAGTAAGCCTGCTAAGCCCTTGAGGAAACCTTGTCGTTCCCTGCGATCTCTGTGAAAATCTCGCTCGACTTGGTCCAATCTTTGAAGAATCTCTTCCCGTTCTGGCGGGGAAAACCGTGGCGGCTGCGATTGTTGCTGAATCAGAGGTCTAGCAGGTATTTGGTACCCATGAGTTGGGTACCCCACTCCCCAAGGAGCTCCATACGGTCCTTCAGGATGAAGGGTGTTGTAGTTGGCCGCTACCAAGTATGGGTCGGCTTCAGCGTAATTATAGTTGGTGTGAGCCGGCTGCTCAAACGGGTTGTACGCCATTGAACCGGTGTATGCAGGAATCGGGTTATCAAAACCCATCGGTGGTGGTTGTGGTGCAACTGGTGCAAAGTTCACCTCTGTAACTTGGTTTGAGGGCCCACCCATTTGTGGGTCTTCGTGCAGTGGCGGGTAGTGACTGCCACTGGAGTGTCATTGCAAATCCCCTCCTCGCGCGGATATTCTTGCGCCTGTTCTCCGACGCCTTGGTGGTTCTAGAGGTGCATGATGAACTGGCGGCGGTGGAGGCGGTGGCGTGACTGCCACGAAACGTGAATCCCCAGAGGGATCCTGCTGCTGCTGCTGGTGAGGTGATGAATGGTGAGAAGGTGTGAAGTACCATTCATGCTTGTTAAACCTCGCTTGATAACTGTCTGGACCACCGTAGGGTGATCCGTGGAAGGATGATCCATCAGAGATCTCGATGGGATGGTTGGGTGTTCCAGATGTAGGCTCGACGGGATCCGTGTCCTCGTCCATGTCCATTGCATTGTCTTATGAGAAGTGGTCCTCTTGTCCCAATGGGTTAAAACCCATTGGTTCTTGAATATAATTTGCCGGGTTGAACCGACCCTAAAAAACAGGAGTAGGGTCGCCGAAGGAACGGTGCGAAGCAGATCGCTGCAACGGTAGGAAGGAATGGCGGGAGTCTTCGGGCTCATTTTCCGAATGTGGCCCAAAGGAATGTCGATAGGGAGGCGTTGAGCTGTGCGAGACAGATCGTCTGGCGGGCTCCGTGTAGGTCCTCCAGGCTCCTTGCGGTTCGGCACTCATAGTATTAGAAGGAGTTCGCCGGTGCGAAGGCCCGGCTTCGTGATCGTTGGGGGCGGTGATCGGCCCCTTTCCTCGTCCTCCTCTTCTAAACCTTGGTGGCATATTTCCTGTCAACACAATTAAAAGATACAACAAGAAATATAAAGGACGAAGTTAAGATAAAAACAACAACAATTTGGATTATTCCTATGTTCTTTGTCTAGACTCGAAAATTTAGGAATGTGCAATTGTGTCATTGAGATTAAACACAAAAGGCTAGTGTTTAATTCACTCAATGTTGGCTCTGATACCAACCTGTAACACCCCGATATTTCCACGTATTACCGGTGGGCCCAGTGGGGAGTATCGTGACGTGGTTGGTAACATTACAGTCAAACAACACAATATTTAAATGCACAGCGGAAGCAAAAGATAGATATATTTCAACTTTAATAAATTGTAATATCAAGTATCACAACAGTTGAAAGTAAATCCACGGGTGGATAAAAAATAAATAGGAAACAATGTTCAACAGTTTTGACATCCAAGCTTGTGAGACTTATTGTGGACGCTAGGAGAAAGCCAGCCTAGTTCGCGTAGTACCTGCATTTAATCTTTTGGGAAAAATACTTCAGTTTACACTAGTAAATACAATCAACTGACTCATTTTAAAAATGATTAAAAAGTTGATTTGGATGCACGTGGCACAAACATTTTATAACTTGGGATAATTATTTGAATATAATCTTGTAAAAGAATTACATGTTCCTTATGCGTTCAGTAGCCCGATCCATGGACCAGGTTAAAGATCAATAGACACACCACATTATTTATTTTGGCACTGACGGGTGTACGCCTACACCCCGTGCTTAGGTCGTGGCCATTTCGTAAAATGATGCAAAGGATATCCGGGACATGGTTATTAACCCCCCAAAGGCTTTAAGCAAACAAAACATTTCAAAACGGAGCATATCAATGATTTAACCTCTATTCGATTAAATATTCAATGTCCGACCAAGCGGTATTTTATATACCATACCCCAAGCCCGTATAGGGAAAATAAGTTAAAAGTATTTACCTTTGCAAGTATCAACCACAATTAGCAAGTGCGTGTAGCTTTTACCGGGTCTCCTATTCTGGAACGAAGGTTTATAATAACCTATTAGAACCCTAACGGGTCTTTAATTAAGCCTAAACTTAGACCGGTTAGTTTTGAAGAAAGATACGGTTCGGTAAGCATGATTAAGCGAAGACTGGAATAGAATGTGATTTAGACCCGACAAGTTTGAAGACTTGTATAATATGGGTAAACTAAACACATTCTGGATTTTGAGAAAAAAAACGATAAGGTTTGACCCGTTTCGGCTAATTTATGCAAACTAGTTACATAAACTGAACCGAACGCGCAAGAAGCGTAACGGGTAACCAAAAGAGTCATTTACAGGTTCCCTAAGTTAATATGCCTTAAATATGTTGTGATATCAGTAGGATATCTTCCGTTATGCCGAAAACGAGTTTAACCTTAATTTAAGCCCCGTAGGGGTATTTTGGTCATTTTAAAGGTTATAAAAGAGATTATTTATAATTCTGAGATTCGGGTCTGAATACATAAGAAAAATCACTTATTTTAACAGGTAATATCAGTTGGTAATAAGTCTTTTATGACAAAATGGTTTTAAACCCCAAACTATGCGTTTAATACGCTTAAAAAGTCATTTTAAGCGATTTCCGGGTTATACAGGAAATCTGAGTTTTCTGATCAGGTTATAAAGTTCAAAATATTTTATTTATTATATAAAATCAGTAGCAATTGGATTGGTGTCAAAATATTATGTAGAACTCATTTTAGGCACAAAAAGGGTATAATCGGTATTTACTGAATTAAGGTGATAACCTCAGGTTATGATCAGTTTAAAAATAATTAAAAATCTTCAAAAATCCCAAAATATTATATTACATCAGTGGGTAAAAGGTTTGGTTTCAAAAATTGGGTTTAGATAGGCTTTATGCTAATGACGCCGTTTAATTACTAAAAGGCGTTCTAATTATGCTAATGAGCATAACTCCTAATCTAGACCTCCAACTGATGTGAAAATTTAGGGACATGTTAATAAATCAGTACCAAAGATTATTGTCCTTTCACATATCCAAAATTCTCGTTTTATGGTCAAAAGGGCATATTGGTCAACATTAGGCGATTAACGGAAACATGTAAACGAATCGGATAATTAATGAACCAACCACAGAGGGTTATACCAACATGTTGCCTGGTCCTAAGGAAGCTCTAAGGCATTTTCAAATCATACTAAATTGGGTCAGAACTGAAGTCAAAGCAAAAGTCAAAGTTTTGCGACTTTCGGTTCCGAACCGGGTCTAAACAGAAAATTGTCGGGTCGAACATGTTTAGACATGTTCTTACATTTATTACTAAGTTATATGAGTGATAAATTGGTTACATGCCTTCTGCATTGTTAATTATGCGTTAATTCGAAGATTAGCATTCTGTTGACTTTTTCTAATAAACTTTGACCCGACAAATGGTCTAGTTAGAGCGGGAATCAGAGGGTACCCTTTTAAGGGTTTAATGCCCACATATTTACCAACTTATAACTACCTTCAATTCGACTAATCACTGGACAATTAATGATTAATCGCTAAGTCAAACGGTAATTACGACGGTTTGACTTTTAAGCTAAAACTAAGTAAAAACTCAATTAAGGAAGGTCAAGGGTACTTACCAAAGTCCTATGCACGATTAGGGATGACTTGGGTCTGCTCTTATGCTCCAGGAAGCTCCAAAAATGCAGATGGAAGGTGTGATCACAATGTTGCAACATAAGGGCCTTTTATAGTGAATTTGAGGACTTGTGATCATGACAACCAAGTCTAGCATTGTTCCCAGGTCATTTACAAGTGCCCCTAAGGTCTAAAAGCATGTAGGCATTGCCCATGGAAGTGAAAATATCTAACTAAGTCGGTTACAAGCTCATAACAGCCAACTGCCCGAATTACTGTCGCCGGCAAAGGCTTACGGACCGTAAGCGGGTCCTTTACGATCCGTAAGACCTTTGCAGAAGGCAAAAAAAATTTGATCTTTCAAGCTTTGAAAGGGCAACTTAGGTAAAACGATTTTGGGTCATGAATTATCAGTTTGGGGCCTCTACAACAGGCTTGAACAGTTATGTACCCTACCATGTTGCAATGTTTTCATGGACTTTAAAGAAAAACCATAAACGAAGGTTTGTCGTGCATTTCTTCGTAGGATTCCACTCTTGCAAATATGAATCAATTATTGCTAGAAATCACCGGATTTGAATGTATACCAGATGTTTATTATTCATATTAGGGTCTTGGGATTCATAATGAGGTCGTTCAGAGGTATAAATTTAACATGACGACACTTTTAAATCCTGCCATACATCTTTAATTGGATCCGGGTTTATAATATTTTTGCCTTACATGACACGTGTCGTTATTCTATTGAACACGAATTTTCGAGGTGTTTCACAACAATCCTAAGATTATCAATAGTTCCTCCTGGAACATCCTGCACACTCATTTAGAGATTAGTTGGAGAGGGGGACCCAAGCCTTCACAGACTTGGGACGTCCGTCATCATCGAGAATTGTGACATCCATTTCCCGATGATTTGGAATTGATGTAGCTCCCCCTAAAACAATTTCTGATTTTGGTTTCCAAATCTGTTTTTGTTTTTCATTTTTAACATCTGATTTTATAGATTTTGTTTGGATAACCTCCGGTTTTAAAACCTTTTCAACATTTTTCCGTTGTTTCTTTATCTGTTTCACTTCTTGTTGTTTAATAAGATGAGGGTCCTGTTTTGGTGAAACAGATCTCTTATGGTAACTGTTACCATGGGGGGCGTCAACCTTTGCCTTTCCTTTTGTAAGATATGGACAATTTCTGACAGTGTGCCCATACTCACCGCATTCAAAGCATGATCTCCGCTCAACAAACCTCGGAGTATCATAACTGTAAGAACTTGATGATGAACTTCGTGATCTTGAGGTACTTGGTCCTACATCACAGCCGTTTGTGTGTTGTGTGTAATTGTTTTGACTGTTTCTTTTCAAAATTTTAACTTGTTTAACAAAATCCGTGTTGGATTTGTTTTCGAAAGTTTCAATTTTATCTGTCCCTCTGGATTTCACGAAGTTCACCTTCTGAATCGTCTTCTTGTTTTGGCTTTGTTTGCCTTTTCCTTTTCCTTGGTGAACGTGACTTTTCTTTCGTTGATTGTTTTGAGATTGCAATTTTTGATTTCCGTATTGCTTCCTAACTTTGGATTTTGGGATAGGAGCACACTGAGTTACTACAACTCTTGGGCTCGACTTTCCCAAAAACTTACTAGTAGAATCTTCGAAAACTTTATCAATCAAGGATTGATTGACATTTTTTATTGGGAAATCTTTATCTGAATATATTTTATAAGATCCAATCAACGTGTAAAGCAAGTTTACGCCTTCACAACTTGCAGATGAGGATTCAATGGACTTGGTTGTAGCAGTCACAAACGGTTTTGTAGGTGGATCACAAAGAATGTGATTTTCGAGAGGTATGTTTTCCTCTTTTGTTACCGTTTCTGACTGTTCAGAATTAGTATCCTTGGATTCATCATCTGACGAATCAACATCCTCAACAATGACTGGAGGATCCTGATTTCGTTCAGCTATTGACACTTTCGCATCTGCTGATTCATCCGAATATGAGGATACTTCCTTTTTGTAACCTAGCCCAAATGTGAATTCCTCAAGGCTCAATGATACTGAGGGCTCAAAATGAGGTTTATTTTCCTCATCAGGCATTGAAGAATAATCGTGTTTAATAGGTGGTGGACATTTCTTATAAGCTATGCATGTGACATCAGTTTTCTTTTTCTGAACATCAATGATGTGATCTGTTGGAATTGAACCCTACCAGAGGAACAGATAATTAAAGCCAAAACTGGATCAGAACATTGGATCCATAATAAGCAGATGTTACATACAAGTCTCTCCCCTTGAAAGTGGTTTTCAACATCTGCTGACCTCCTATCTACTGATCGTACAAACTGCTGACCTACAAACTGCTGATCAAGTAAAGGCCTGATGAAAGACTAAAGCTCTGCTGTTCAATCTACTGCCTTGAGTCAAGCACTGCTGATCCGGACAAGTACTGCTGGGATCACAGCAGTGGAAGGATGCAGCAGTTATTTAGATGTCTTATATGTAATGAAATGTAATAGCAGTAGTTAGCATAGCAGTGTTTGTATAGATCAGAGGTTAGAGTTTGTTAGGAGGTTAGATGTCACTTTCATGGTGACGTCAGCTTAGATGCTTAGTGGTTTGCTAGTGCCTATAAATAGAACAGTGCTTTGTACTGTTCTATTAGCTCTTGCAACAATCTTCTTCCTGCATGAACAAATACTGAGCTCTGGCTGAGGGGGAGTTTGTATTCAACATTGCATTGTAATCGTAATTGAAATAAATTCAATCTTTCGGTTCTTTGTGAAAAATGTTTGATCAAAGAAAATCTCTCGTTTGATTGTGTGTAAAGTTTGTTTCCATCTTAATTCCGTTGCACAACTCATCCATCTTCATCTAATTCAAACGTAAAAACACAATCAAAACCAAACTCAGATCCAACAATTGGTATCAGAGCCTGGACTGTCAAATTTGATTTAACAATCATTTTGACGTAAATAGTTCAGCTCATAAAAGTTGATACTGATAGTTTGTTCGTTTGTGTGAAGGAACAGTTTGTGGGAACATAAGAAGTCATTGAAAACAATAGGGAAATTCTGAATCAGCGGTATGAAACATTTTGTCACATCAATGGTGAATCACTGACTCAGCAATTTGAGCGATTCAGTTGTCTCATTAGTGAACTAAGGCTTGTTAAAGTAATATTTCCAAATTCAACTCAAAATAGCAGGTTCCTTAGGTCACTACCAGAAAAATGGGATACCATAGCTTTTGTCACTAGAAACTCTGCTGAGTTCAAAGATCTGACCCTGACCCAACTTCATGGTAGACTCCTGACCTATGAAAGGGAGTTGAACCAGAAAAAGAAGTTGCAGGAGTCTGGCAAAGTTGCTGATAATTATTCATTCGGTAGCACAACTCTTTTTGGTCAGGAAGAATCTGGTAGCAGTGGTAAGGATCAGGGCTATGATCACTTCATTGATATAACTGCTGGTGGAAATTTTAACAACCCTGACCCTCACTCTACAAATTATGCTTTAACTGCAAATTGTGAAAACCAGATGTCAGATAATTTGTGTTTTGAACTCAATGATTTGCAACACTTTGATCCCACTGACTTAGAAGAGATGGACATCTTGCATCAATTGGCTTTGCTTAGTGTGAGAACAAGCAAATTCTACAAAAGAACAGGGAGAAAATTCCCAGGGTTACATGGGAATTTAAGGGTAGGGTTGGATAAATCTAAAATCAAGTGTTACAAATGCAATAGGCTAGGTCATTTTGCTAGGGAATGCAGGAGTCAAACTACTGGTCCAATAATCACTCATCCCAGCTCAAACCCTAGACCACAATATCAAAGCACTGTTCACTATACCTAGTATACCCCTGCAGCTCATGTTAACACTGCTCACTATGCTGCAACCCCTGTGCCTGTGCATTATGTCCAAGCCACTGTTCCACAAATTCAGTATGTTCAAACCCCTGTCCCTCAGGCACAAGTGCAATCTGTTGCACCTCAAACAGCTGCTCCAGCAGTGGTACAACCAGATCAGCAAAGCTTCTTCACTCAAGGCTTTGTTGACTGGAGCAGCATGCCTGATGAGCTTGGTGATGAAAATTTTGCACTCTATGCTTTTAATGAACCTTCTAATGATGAATTTTGTTTGATGGCATTAGAGTCAATACCAGAGGGGGTAGAAACTGAAGGTGAACAGCTAAGTGATGAAACCGTGGATGAGGTGACTGAAGCAGTTGTTAATGCAGTTGCTGGTGAACTGCTGCTGGGAGAAAACTCAGAAACCCTGATTGAACCACTGACAGACCCCTGGTCCAAAGAGGACAAAGAAGAAGAGGAAGAGGAAGAGAAGAGAGCAGGTGAGAAGTAAGTTAGAGCTGATGATGAAGAAAATCATCAATGTGATTGTGCCATGATGGCCGCTGCCAAGGTATCACCTCAAGTTCTTGAAAAACTGTGTTCAGACAATTGCATTATTGCTTTTGCTAACATAAAAGAGGTTAATGAAAACCTTAGGGATAAAATCTTAACTAATGAAGTCAAATTTAAAAGGTCTTTAAAAGAACTTAAAAACAAATTGACTGAAAAGGAGAAAGAAATCAGCAGTCTTAAAGAAGAGCAGAGCATAACCAAAACTCAACTCCAAACTATGGTAGAAAAATACCAAGTTTGCAAAAAGGAGTTGGAGTCCACCCAGATCACCTGTGAAAAATGGGTGGAATCATGCAAAGGGTATGAGGTTATGCTTGAAAAACAGATTAAAAGCAATGTGAAATTTGGTGCTGGTTATAGAAAACATGATGATGAAAACACTGCTTTTGAAAAATCTGTTCAAACCACTGATGAAACAACAGAGTTCATTCCCACAAACAAGAATGGCCAAGAAGTGAAAATCACTGATAAACTTGGTAACAAAATCACACTTGACAGACCAATGGGATCCTCTACTTTTGAGGAAATTGAGAAATACCAGTTTAAACCCACCTGGTCTGATGAGTGTGACATTCTTGAATATTTCAAACACATGGACTTTACAACCACTGATGGTGTTAAAGCTCCAAAAGCTAAAGTCATTCCTCTCAAGGATATCCCAACAGAGGTTAAAAACTCTGTTGCAAAGGAGTCCGAAAAGAGAAAGAAGAGAGAAAAGATCAATAACTTGTTTTGTGAATTTTGTGAGAAAAGGAATCATCTAACAAAAGACTGTTTCCATTTAAAAGCATATGATTTGAACAAAACAAGTGTAATTGTTCCTGCTGAAGGCTGCATTGTCTGTGGTAAAACAAACCACAAAACTCAAGCATGCGTGTATCACAAAAACTTTGATGTGAAAAAGAATGTGTACATTGCTAAAACATCCTTGAGTCCATCAACATCATCTGTCAAATTCACCAAAAACCAACCACTGTTTGTGCCAGTTCAAACAGCTGTCACAAAACAGCTGAACCAAACATTCGTCAAAAGAGATGTTCAGGTTACTGATGCAACCCCTGCCAATCAATACAGAAGAGGTAAAGAAAAACAGTCTTACCAAAGGATTCCACATGTTTATGAGACCTACAAAAGGCCATCTAAACCTAAAGTGGACAGGCATCCTTTTGGGTACCAACAGGTGATTGGGCAAAACCCACAACAGTGGTTAGAGAGAAACAGTCCTAAAACTGTCCAAACCCCTGACCTACCCACTGTCCATCAATCTGCATCCATCCCAGACACTGTTGAGACCACATCCAAAGCCTTATTGGCTTTGGAAACCCTAATGAATTAATCCTTTTACTTCATGTGCAGGGAGCTTCTGCATGCTTAGATAGCCTTGGGTATGTTGATAGTGGAGGCTCCAGGCACATGACTGGATGTAAAGCCCTACTCAAAGATTTCAAAATTCATGGAGGGGTGATATATCCTTTGGGAATAATAGTAAAGGGAAAGTTCTGGGGTCTGGTACAGTACAGTCTGGCAATGTAAAATTTGAAAATGTCAATCTGATAGACAGTCTGAAATTCAACCTCCTGAGTGTTTCACAAATGAGTGACAAGGGGTATGGGTCATTATTCACAAAGGAGTGTTGTAGGATTGTTGGACCAAAAATGGTCAAAAAGATTGAAGCAATAATAAAAACTGGAAAAAAAAACTTGTTGCTCAAAGAAGTGGCAATGTTTATGTTGTTGATATGTCAAAGGAGTGTCCCAGAGCTGATGCCTGCCTGTTCCCAGCTGCCTCTAACAAAGAAACAGAACTTTGGCACAGAAGACTGGGGCACACAAATCTTAAGACAATCACTGAAATTTCAAAAAATGGCCTTGTAAGAGGGTTGCCACAGAAATTGTTTTCATGTCCTGAGCATTGTGTTTCCTGTTTAAAAGGAAAATAGCATAAAAGCTCCTTTAAGTCCATTGAAGAGTCCAAAATAACCCAGTGTTTGCAAATGCCGCACATGGATTTGTTTGGCCCAGTTCAAGTCATGAGTCTCAAAAAGAAGAGATATTGTTTGGTTATTATTGATGACTTCTCTAGGTTTACATGGACTTTCTTTTTACACTCAAAAGATGAGACTGCAGGCATTTTGCAAGACTTTGTGACACAGGTTGAAAAGCAATTTGACCTTCCAGTAAAAGTCTTCAGGAGTGACAATGGCACAGAATTCAAAAATAAGGAGTTGGATGCCTTCTGTGTGAAGAAAGGGATTGTAAGGCAGTACATCATCCCTAGAACACCAGAGCAAAATGGGGTAGTTGAAAGAAAGAACAGAACTTTGATTGAGGTTGCCAGAACCATGCTTACTGATTCAGGTTTGTCATTAACTTTTTGGGCAGAGGCAGTAAACACTGCTTGCTATGTCCAAAACAGAGTTTTAATAAACCCTAGGCACAAAAAGATTCCATCTCAAAATTTGCAGCCAAAGTAGACTGTGGTTATTATCTGGGATACTCAACCACTGCCAAGGCCTACAAAGTGTTTAATACACGGACCAAAGCAGTGGAAGAGACTTTGAATGTAAAGTTCAATGAACTTTCATCAATGAAAATCCCAGCAAATCATGCTGATTTGTTTGATCTTGATAAATTCACTTTTGAAAATACTGCTGTCAAGACTAACAGTGCAGGTCCATCAGAGGATTCATCACCAGACTATGGGTATGAGATCATCATTCCTCAACAAAAGTCTGCCACAATGGGAAAAGCATCAGTTGTACAAAACAGCTGTCAAAGCCCAACCACTGCTACCTCAACAGTTGTTGACCAAAGTAGCCCATCCACCACTGCTTCCACATCATCAAACACTGCTGACAAAAGTCCCCAAACAGTGGATAAAAGTCAGCATGTGTCCTCACCATTACCTCCTATTCCACCACCTTTTGAAGCCACTGCTGGGTCATCAAAGTCACCAGCAGTGGTTAGCTCAGATGATACACATTTGCAGCCTTCGCCAACAAATGCCATCATACCATACCAAGGAGATTTAATATTCTTGAGATCTCATCCACCTAATCAAATCATTGGCAACATCAATGAAGGGGTGCTCACAAGAAGCCAAACCCAAAACATTTGTCTTTTTGCTGGTTTTCTATCACTCCATCAGCCAGTCAAGTACCAAGAGGCACTGAAAGACAACAGCTGGGTAGAAGCTATGCAAGAAGAGCTCCAACAGTTTAAAAGACAACAAGTATGGGAGCTTGTACCACTGCCAGAAGATGTAAGTCCCATTGGCACAAAGAGGGTCTTTAAAAACAAAACTGATGAAAGGGGCATTGTTGTCAAGAATAAAGCCAGGCTTGTGGTTCAAGGTTACAGACAGGAAGAGGGGATTGATTATGATGAAACATTTGCCCCTGTAGCAAGATTGGAAGCTATAAGACTGTTCCTGGCCTTTGCTGTCAACCACAACAGGAAGGTGTTTCAAATGGATATCAAAAGTGCTTTCCTATATGGTACAATTCAAGAAGAGGTATATGTTTGTCAACCTCCAGGCTATGAGGATCCATTTTATCCAGATCATGTCTACAGGTTAAACAAAGCCTTGTATGGCCTGAAACAAGCACCTAGAGCCTGGTATGAAACTCTTTCCACCTTTCTACTCTCAAATGGTTTCAAAAGAGGTACCATTGATAAAACACTGTTTCTAAAATGGAGAGGAAAGGATTTAATGATTATCCAAATCTATGTAGATGACATTATTTTTGGAAGCACATGTAGTAAAATGTGTGAAGAGTTTAGAGAACTCATGACAGCTGAGTTTGAAATGAGTGCAATGGGTGAGCTGCAATGCTTTCTTGGTCTCCAAGTTCAGCAAATGCAAAATGGAACTTTCATTCATCAAAGCAAATATGCTAAAGAACTTTTGAATAAATTTGATATGAATGATTGTAAACCATGCAGCACACCCATGGCAACAAATAAGCTTGTCATGTCTGATGAAAAGGATGAGCTGATTGACCAAACACTTTAGAGAAGCATGATTGGGTCTTTACTATACCTAACTGCATCTAGACCAGACATCATGTTTGCAACATGTGTCTGTGCAAGAAGTCAATCAGCTCCGAGAAAATCAAACCTCATTTCTGTAAAAAGGATCTTCATATACATAAAAGGTGCTCCCACACTTGGTATCTGGTATCCAGCTAATGGGAATATCAAGCTTTCAGGCTTCTCAGACAGTGACTTTGCTGGATGTAACACCACAAGGAAGTCCACATCAGGAGGGTGCCAGTTTTTAGGTGATTGCTTAGTTTCATGGCAAAGCAAAAAGCAAGCAGCTGTTTCAACATCCACTGCTGAAGCTGAATATATTGCTGCTGCAAGCTGTATAGCCTCACTCCTGTGGCTTCAAAATCAGTTGCTGGATTTTGGTATCACTGCCTTAAAGACACCACTCATGTTGGATAGCCAGGAAGCAGAAAATATCATCAAAAATCCAGTCTCCCACTCTACCACCAAACACATCGACATCAGACATCACTTTGTGAGGGATTGCTATGAAAAAGGTTTGATTTCTCTGCATCATGTTCCAACTAAAGACCAGCTGGCAGATGTGCTCACAAAAGCATTAGATACTGCCACTTTTGAAAGCTTGGTCTCTAGGATTGGCATGCTAAACATGGACCAAGGAGAAAAGAGCTTACATGAAGCTGAATGCGCATGGTTGTTCTGGGCTAAAGGATGTTCAAAATCCTGAGCTAAAAAGAAATCCCACTAGAAAAGTGAGGGAACCCATGTCCACACCATCCAGATTCACAAAGCATACTTATAAACCACCATCCAAAGGCCACCAACATCAAACCTCCATCCAAACAGCTGTTGTAACTCCTGCTGTATCAACTACTGCTAGTACTTCAGAGGTTTCAACATCTGTTATCACTTCAACACACACCACAACCACTGCCTTACCACTACCACCATCACCACCAAAAACAACCTCACCACCATCCTCTCCTGCCAAAAAGCAGAAGACAGCAGATGTTACAACATCTGCTGTAATGACAACAGTGGTTGAAGCACCAGTTGTTTCAACAGCTGTTAGTCAATCACAAACCACTGCCACTCAAATCACCACCACTGATCCACCCAAAACATCATCTGCCTTTCCTAAAATAAAAAGGAAAAGGATTTTCATATCAGATGATGATTCACCATCACCACCACCAACATCTTCCAAATCTCTATCACTTGTTACAATACCAAAGCCAGTTCCTCTCTCATCAGCTCCTGCACAACAATCAATCCCTGTTATTACTCCTGCAGGTGTCCAATTTACTCTAGAACTTGAAGCAGTTAGAGAAGAGATCAAATCTTTCTACTATGAGGATGACCCTGCCAAATGGAAGTTGCCATCAGTCAAAGGATATCCAAGGCCAAACAATATTGAAGAATATTTGAAAGTCAAAGCTAAACAAGCAGAGGATATCTCAAAAAGAAATGCTCAAGGAAAATATGATAGAGAAATTGGACAGAATTACCAATTCTTGCTCACACAAGTCAGATCCTTAGAACAATTTGCAAAAAATGTGTGTCAACAAATCTCAGAGAGAGCAGATGAATCTTTGAGAAAAGACTACATTGAAAGCATCATGGCATCAAAGAAATACAAGGGAGAAAAGCACATGTACAAGGAGTGGACCATTCCTGAGCTTGAACAAGAAGCAGCCAGGATTCAAGAAATGATAAAGAATAAGGTCAAACACACTCCTCCAGAATGGTCAAAGTACAAAAAGAATGTGCCTGAAAAATCACTTGAGCTAAAGAGAATAAAAGAGGAATTGGTTGCTGCTGATTATGGGTCCAAAAATCAAGTGATGAGATGGAAAGAAGATGAAGTCAGGGCTACCTACAAAAGTTTGGAGAAATTAAGAAAGAAAGATCCAAATGCTCCACAAAAGCCTGACTATCCTGAAGCAGAGGTTTCAAAAAGACCCTCAAAGCTGCAAATCAGGAGAGCCACTGCTCCAGCTGGTGCAGCCATCTACAAAAGAAGGCCAAACAAACAGTTGGGTGCTGAAACAATCCAAGAGCTAATAAAAGGTGATGACCTTGTAGAAGAAGGCATAAAGAAAATGATTGTAGAAACTCTTGGTTTGGATCAACCTGCAAGTACTGCTCAGACAGTCTTAAATAGGCCAGCTTCACCAAACACCTCTTCCAATAAAAATCTCCCTAGAAACCCACCAGGGCCAAAAGTACTAAAGTGGGAAACTGACAAACAGACCCATGTAATGACTATGTTCAGGTCTGGTGGAGAAGTGAAGAAAATATCAAGGGAACAAGCACTTGGCCTAAGTCTTGAAGATATGCAGGATCTCCTTGATCTTCCACTTGGTAGGGATGAAGATGACACAGATGCCCTAGACTTTGAGTTACAACTTAAAGGTCAGATAAGGGAGCTGTTGATGAGGCAATAAAGTTCCACAATAATGAAGAGTTTTCGCATTATCTGTTCCAGGGGGAGATTGTTGGAATTGAACCCTACCAGAGGAACAGATAATTAAAGCCAAAACTAGATCAGAGCAGTGGATCCAGAATAAGCAGAGAATAAGCAGATGTTACATACAAGTCTCTCCCCTTGAAAGTGGTTTTCAACATCTGCTGACCTCCTATCTACTGATCGTGCAAACTGCTGACCTACAAACTGCTGATCAAGTAAAGGCCTGATGAAAGACTAAAGCTCTGCTGTTCAATCTACTGCCTTGAGTCAAGCACTGCTAATCCGGACAAGTACTGCTGGGCTCACAGCAGTGGAAGGATGCAGCAGTTATTTAGATGTCTTTTATGTAATGAAATGTAATGGCAGTAGTTAGCATAGCAGTGTTTGTATAGATAAGAGGATAGAGTTTGTTAGGAGGTTAGATGTCACTTTCATGGTGACGTCAGCTTAGATACTCAGTGGTTTACTAGTGCCTATAAATAGAACAGTGCTCTGTACTGTTCTATTAGCTCTTGCAACAATCTTCCTCCTGCACGAACAAACACTGAGCTCTGGCTGAGGGGGAGTTTGTATTCAACATTGCATTGTAATCGTAATTGAAATAAATTCAATCTTTCGGTTCTTTGTGAAAAATGTTTGATCAAAGAAATCTCTCGTTTGATTGTGTGTAAAGTTTGTTTCCATCTTAATTCCGTTCCATAACTCATCCATCTTCATCTAATTCAAACGTAAAAACACAATCAAAACCAAACTCAGATCCAACATGATCCAGCACATAGGTAGAGTTTAAATAACTATTCAGCTTAAGCTGGATCGCCTCACTTTCAGTTTTAACACAAGCCATTTCTTTTTGCATGATCTCAAGACGATTGATGTAAAGGTTTATTTTTGTTTGTTTTCTTGAAACCATTTTCGTTAGCTCGGTCTTATCTTTCTTTAATGTTTCAATTATCTTTTTAAATTCCTTTTCATAATTTACACGAAACATGTTGGCCTCCGTGCATTTTGAAAGATCCACGATCAAATGTTGATTGTGGATATTTGTCACTTCATATTTGTTTTGCAAAGCCTCATGTTTGCTTTGCAAATCACACCACTTAGTATCAAAAGAAACATGTTTGTTTTGCAAGTCAGACAATTCAGCATTTAAAGCATCATGTTTGCTTTGCAATTCAGACATATTAGCATTTAATCCAACACACCTATCACATCTATCACAACTATCAGATTTTGATTCATCGACACGTACCTGACTGGAATCACTCTCAGATGTTGACCTATCTACATCAGAATCAACAACCTCCCTTGATGATTTACATTCAGATCCATCCTCGCTTGAACTTGAACTTGAAGTTGTAACATCTTCAACTGAAGTTGAAACGTCTTCAACTGAACTACTGTCATGTTCAGAACTGTCATCGTTTTGCGATGATTCACCATTGCTGGTATCTTTGACAATTTTAGCATAAAACGCCGTTTTTGTTTAACTACAGTTCCTTGGATCAAGAGATGATGGTGCTACAATAGAATGATGGCGCTGTGAAGCAACTGGTGGTAATGGATTTCCATACAAATCGGTGGTTGGAACACGGATTGCTGGTAACTGAGCAACTGGTACTAGATCACCATACATATTTCTAGCCATTTTCGGTTCACTTTGATTTTGGTTAGTAACCGATGCCCATTGTTCTGCCGTAATTCGAGGTGGTGTGGGAGACTCGGCCCATGATGGCGACAAACGCGTGTTTGTATACTTACTTTCCGTATTAGATGCGGGTGCCGGAGATTCGGCCCATGATGGATATAAACGCGGGTTTATATACTTGTTTTCCGTATTAGACGGAGTACCCGACCAAGCCGGATTCATTTTGAATGTATAATGGATGAAAACCTGCTTAAATCACACAAATCAAACAGTTAAGAATGTTTTAAAAAGCTTATGTTAATAATATGAAAGGATATGTGACGAAAATAGGGGTTTTCGTCACTGAAATGTTTGATTTTGTCGCTGAAATGGTGATTTCGTCGCTGAAAGGGTGATTTCGTCACTGAAAGGGTGATTTCGTCGCTGGTGTGCCTTTTATGACGAAATCAGGAGTTGTTTTCGTCGCTAATGTGCCTTTGACGAAATCATGGGTTGTTTTCGTCGCTGATGTGCCTTTTATGACGAAATCAGGGGTTGTTTTCGTCGCTAATGTGCCTTTGACGAAATCAGGGGTTGTTTTCGTCCAGAAACAAGTTGACCAGGGTGTTTTCGTCCAGCAACAAGTTGACCAGGGTGTTTTCGTCCAGCCCAGAGTGTTTTCGTTGAAGATGATTTCGTCCAATTGGAGATTTCGTTGACTAGTGATACCAACTTGCAAGTTAATTTTCAAAACAAAATCTAATCTTTATCTTATCCTGACACAAACCTGCCCAAGATGTCCAATTTTCAAACACTATCTTATCTTTATCAGACTTCTTTTTCAACACACATCATGACTTTGTACAATTTTGTCAACTTAATATATAATAATCACAACAAATACAATAGTTCAAGTTCAACAAAAGATCAAACACATGTATTTATCAAGAACACTTATGAACTTGATGAATATTCAGATGAAACCGATGAGTTTTCCAGCCACCGGAAAATTTTCTGAATACAATTTTTGCACAAATGTTCAATAAAAATCCTTTCTTAACATGTATAGATGAAAAATAGCAAGATTTTTATAAGAACAATCAACAAAAACACAAGATTTTCAAAGATTTAAACCTGATTTTTCTGAAAATATAAGCTTGCTGTTTCAAAAATCAAGAACAAATCTGGAAACACATGAAAATCTACTTGGTTTTAACAGGGAATCGAGCCAATGCTCTGATACGAATTGTAGGTCCACCCGGAGGATCGAGTAACCTCTATTCCTGTTTTCCGACAAACCCAAGAGTGCGGAATCCAAACGGGTAAGTTAAACCAAGTTACGAACACAAACACAAAGATTCAACGATTAACACCCCATTGTATTAATGCGTATGAAACCGTTACAAAGCAATGTTTACAAGATATCCTTATAAACTCTCAGTGTGTGTGTGTTTAAAGTGTGTTCACTCTATGAAATCCATTCAGACTTCTTTCCTTGTTTCTGTCTGTTGTCTGGGCTTATATAGTAACACAACGGCGAAAACCAGTTCTGGACGAAAACAGGCCGACGAAATCCAAGACTTCGACGAACTCACAGGGATTTCGTCCACTATGGGGATTTCGCCATAAGGGTTTTCACCACAAGTGTTTTCGTCACTTGTTTGGCCTTCTAATTTCGTCCCACATAGACTTGGGCTCAGACTTCGTCATATGTGGTTGGGCCTAGTTTTCTTCACATGTATGTTGGGCCAAAGGGACTTCATCACTTGGGCTTTGACAAGGATGGGCCAAATAAACAAACAAACAAGCTATACTAAATGCAAACTGCACACACACGCAGTTGCATTTACACAAACGTTACAAAGTAAATCGCATACCGAGTCAAGACAGGAGGATGTCTTGACAATGGCCTTCACTTCGTAGCTGAGTCGAACCGAGCCGAGCCGTATCCACATAATATGTATCAACAAAAATCTTAGGTATAGTCTTGAGCCCCAAGAAACCAAGTCACTCTTCAGTTTCCTAAGTAATATAACTGGCCTCATGTTCACTGTCGACTTTTCCAACATTCGACGTATATTTTGTTCAATTGATAACCATGTCCATCATCATTATTTGGTCTCTTTCAAACCAGAGTATAATCTAGCCTACAAATAAAATTCCAAACACAGAAAAATAATTTAACATTTCAAAATAATTCATTGCTAGCATAAACCAAAAAGTGTTTCAACACCCTCCCCTTTCCTTTTGTCATTCTACACTATATATACACATTGAATAGAAAAAAAATCGTTCCCCGTATTGAAGAAGCACCTAACGAAAAGTATCTGATTTCGTGGTAATTTACTGTTGCAACGTGGGAAGTCCTAAATGGCTACCAAATACGTTAGATATCACTTAACTTTCGGCTTGCTGTACTATAATCAGGTGTTGCATTTTTATCATCTAAAGCAGCTATTGAAATTAAGAAAACAAGGCCTAACACGAGGAAAAGAGTCTGTCAAGTTAGCCAAGGAGTGACTGCCTAATAAGCCAAACAAGGTGTTATAACTTACTATCACCTTGTTTTGATATAAGGCAAGTCATCCTTGGCTACCAAACAAGACTCTCCTCTTCATGTAAGAACCTCTCTTCTTATTGTCTTATCAATTTTACCTGCACTAAGTGTCCAAGGAAACCTTCTATTTATAGTCTATCATTTATCATTGGTTCTTGAAATTTCATGATGTCAATCTTCCTCATCTTTCCAACTCACCAGATATGCCACCTTTGGCAGAATATATCCAGTTTCAAGATTGAAAGAATCCAATTCTAGATTCTCTATGAAGAAAAAACCAAAAACAAAATATGGAGTAAAAGAAATAACATTCTTCAACCAATGACCACAATCTTGAATAGGAGTTGACTTCAACACTTGATGCCTCCTTGAAAGATTAGTTGAGATAACATTAGTATTCTATTTTGCTATACAATCCACATAAGTACTGTTGCTTTCTTGACTTGTGATCCCAATAAATAGTTTCTTTCGCTTTTCATTAGTTGCATTCATGTCAATAGTTGAACTAGGTTGGAACATCATGGTTTTGTTAGATACCTCTTGCCGACACTACCTTTTAAGTCCTAGACTATGAAGCACTGGGATGGCAAATTGCATCGAGTACCCGTACCGGCTCGGGGACGGAAACGCGAAGGGAATGGCTCCGGGGCGTTTCCCAAACGTACCCGGATATTGGGGACTTCTACAAAACCGTACCCGATATTGGGTACTTCCAAAACAAAGTATGGGGGATGTTTCCTAAAATATTTTGGGTTTTGACCCTTTTAACTTCCAAATATAAGGTCCGCCTTTATAATTATATATGATAGGACTCCTAGATTTAAGTTACGAGCTGCTCAATATTTAGTTATTCTTTAAATAATTGAGTAGTAAACAAGTCCTTTTATATCTCAAATGTTTGCGGAGTGTTCATGTTAGCATTTGAATACGAGTTCAATGAATCTACCTAAAACACATGGGTTACATATTACATATATTACTTGTTTTACTATTAGATGGAAATATTGGGGAAGATTCTAATCATAACATGGACGTTATAATCAGACTTTTGGGTTTGAATATTGGGGAAGACTGTAGATTTTTTTGCAGAAGTAGGTGTTTTCAGCTTCAAAAGAATGCTTCTAGGTGGTTAACAATAATGTTTTCAAATCTAGGTAAGTAGCATAATGAAACAGCGACCTTCAACTTAATTTCTGTCCAAAAGCTGCAAAATCTGCAACATGTAAGAAGATCGCTGTTTTAAACAGCTTTCTTCCTGAAGATCGCTGTTTTGAACAAAGACCTTAATAAAGTCGTTTGGTTCTGCCATCTTATAAAAACTCGTTGTTTCGTACTGCCATCTTATAAAAGGTCACCATTTCATACAGCAATCTTATAAAAGGTCGCTGTTTCATACAGCTAACTTAATAAGACCACTGTTTGATCCAGATATCTTATCTAAAATCGCTAAATGGTGCAGCAATGTTGATTAATTTACTGTGTTGTTTGCAGGAGTCACATGTGAGTTTTAATTTGAAATTGTGGCCATTAAAGACTGCCATATGCAGTACCATACACGCAAAATCAGACCTCTCACCTCTACAAATGCATGCATTCTTATCTCACATGATATGACTACACAATCCAAAGTTCAATTTCATTGTAATTTTTAAATCGGGTTGTGTAAGAATTCCAACCGTTTTTGCACTATGGATTCTAAAATTAATACAGTGATGAGTAATATAGAGAACAGGGTGTGTAGTCAAATCTCTGAAGTTGTCATATATGCAGAGGAACGGGTCTTTAAAGATGAACATAAACCAAAGCACAAGCACATTTCGTTTCAAACACCTAACAAACCAACCTTCAAACCTTGCTTTACCAATAAATTTTCTGTGAACTTTGATCTACCGAAGATGAGTTTCGAATGTCATCTAGGTCCTCTTAATGCATCAGTGTTGTTGTTGAACGAGGATCACCGGGCATTTGAGGTTTTCAAAAATCCAGAAAATTACAGTAACCCGATAAATATTAAACGATCAGATCGATCGTTCTGGAAGTATATGAAACAACATCCGGTTGGTCCAAGTTTAGAAGCTTTAATACATTCAGCAGGATTCAGTGGGATACTGGACATTGGGTACCTGTATATAGACCACGCGTTAATAACTGCGTTGGTTGAGCGGTGGAGGCCAGAAACTCACATGTTTCACCTTCCTTTCGGCGAAACCACTGTGACATTACAGGATGTTAACGTGCTGTGGGGGCTACCAATAGATGGGGAGCCTGTATCTGGGGCTGACACTGGTATAACAGTGTATACTGCAAGATCCAAGTGTCGAGATCTATTGGGGTTTACCCCTGAGGAAACTCAAGTGAAGGGCAAAATGGTTAATTCGACGCGAGTTTTACAAGAAATAACGTCAGATTTTTTTGAAAACCAATCATCGGATCAAGACTGCGTTTTCCGTGCACGCTTAATAATATTTTATTTGATAGGGTGCACAGTCTTACCTGATAATGCAAACAACCTGATTTCTCTAAATTTTTTGGAGTTTCTTGAAGACTTGCCCGCATGTTCGGGTTATAGTTGGGGCAGTGCTGTGTTATCTCAAAAAATTGTCAAAAGTCATATTCACGTACATATATCTACACAGAAGTTGCATACGCCATGCATAATCAGAGCTAAAATTAAGTGAATAGAGATGATAGAAAGAGCATATTTTAATTTTTTTGTATTTTTCTTTGAACGAAGAGCATATGCTAATTAGTGCAAAAGGCCAACTTGGATGCATGACTAATAAGACTAGTGGGTATGGAGAGGCTCATCCCTATGAAGATGGGCCGCCACGTAGGTGCCACAACATCATCTCATGGAGGATGGGCCTCCTCCCAATTTGAGGGGGTGGATGATGGGGCTACCCCACGTAATTATTTTATAATTTTCTAAAGTTTTTTTTTGTTAACTTAATAAAAAGTTCATAAAAATTAAAAAATACAACATAAAACAAGATAAATAATTCATTTCATAACATAAAAAAAAATTACATTTCCTAAAAATAAAAATTACTAATCCTAGAAACGGAAAACATAAAAACGAAAAAAAAAATTTTGATACGATTAAAAACTTAAACAAACTACGACGTCCATTTTTTCTTCAACTCTTCCTTCATCCTCCGATAAACCTCGCGTTCATCCTCCGGAACCAAGTCGAGATCCAACCTCATTATCCTAAAATCCTCCGCTCGAGCATAGTCGGCCGACACGTTTTTCTTGTGACTATATTCTTCGACCGCAAAGTCTTTGAACGAACGGAATTAAAAAAAAATTAACTTTGGTTCATACCGACAATCAGGCAAGTTGAGGCCTTAACATACATAATTGCTAGCACCTCCTCCTCTATTTTTGTCCACTCTTGTCTCTGCTTCCCTCTCGTACCGCTTTTTGTTTGCGGCGGGTTCGGTTTCAACCGCCTTCCCCTTCCCCGTGTTTTTTTTACGCTTGAGTTCTTTAGGTGGCGATTCGGGGACGACTTCTTCATCATCATCAAGTTGAACCGGGGCTTCCGGTTGGGATTGTTCAAGTTGAAACGAGTTGCGTTGCATAAATTGTTGTAGTGCTTGGAATTGTTGCATTTGTTGAACTTGGGACATTTGTGAGAAGGCGTTGGGTGATTGTTGGTAACCCGAAAACGTAAATTGTGGAGACCCCACGAAGGATCCATAGTCGGAGTGTAAGCGGGACTCGAAAAAAAGTTAGGTTGATTCGGGTTGGGATTTTTTGGGTTGGGATTGTTCGGGTTGGGGTTGTTTGGGTTGAATGGATTCATGATTGTATAAAAAAAAGGGAGTGTTTTTTTATAAAAATGGATGAGAATGAGAGAAGAATGGGAGAAGTATTGGTGAAATGGTATAAAAAATGGATGAAAAGAGGGTTTATATTTAAAGTGAAAAAGTTTTTTTTTAATATTATAGCCGTTGGTAACGGCTAACATTTTAAAATTGAGGCTCGTCATCAACGTCTTGGTGTTGCCGGTTATCACAAGTCGGGACAAGGGGGGCGGTGTGGGGGACCGGCGCCGGGCTTCGCCGGGCCTAAGCCGGCCCCCATCCCGCTTGGTCTAATAGTTCAAGGCAGAAGGCAAACATTGAGGAATTTGAGGTGCATATATTCTGGTCCATGTGCACGATCAGATGCTTTGACTTTATTAGGAATCCAATCATGCATATCATCAAATTTGGAATAAGATATGCTTAAAGGTGTGTTGTGTCTTTCAAATTGTAAGTCAAATTAACTTCATAATAGATGTGAAAATCAAAATGGCTAATAATATATTTGCGACATATTGCCAACCGAGTACCGAGCGATCACCAACGGCCATGTTTATAGACAGATAACCGTCAACTTGGAATGGTATAACTATAGAGGAGTGACGTAGTTTGGTCACTCCGGGTCGGTCAAACCAGAAATAATGCTTTCTAATATAAGGGTTATTGTGGAAATATTTCCATGCAGATGATATGCCAGATCTCCTAAAAGGGGGCAAATCCCCGTACAACTAAATCTCTGAGAATAGGGTAACTCTAAGCTACCAAAAAGTACATATAAATGACAGACCTCAAGGTACATACAATAACTCTCTCTCTCTCTCTCTCTCTCAACACAATTATTCCCGCAACTCATACTTATTCTCACGCTGGATGAAGGTTACAAGAATAACTCACACTACTAGAAATTTGGTAATTCTGACCAAAATTTCCGACAAAACAAATTTGGTCGGAAAATTCCGACCATTTTCCGACAGAATAACAACAAAAAGAAAAACAAATTTTAGCGACTATGTTCTGACAATTTACTGACCAAAAAAATATGGTCAGAAATTTGAAGGAAAGTTCCGACGAAGTTCCAACCAAAAAAACAATAAAAGAAAAAATATGTGGCCAGAGAATGGTTGGAAAATTTAAAGAAATAAAAATAGAAAAACGTTTTTTATAGTTTTGTTTTCTAATTATTGTATATATTGTGTGAGAATGTGTGCACCTGTATCTATGTGTTTATATGTATGTATATGTCTCAATGTATACGCAAACACACACATGTATAGTGATTGCATGTGTGTGTTTGCGTATATCACTATACATGTGTGTGTTTGCGTATACATTGAGACATATACATACTTATAAACACATAGATACAGGTGCACGCATTCTCACACAATATATACAATAATTAGAAAACAAAACTATAACAAACGTTTTTCTATTTTTTATTTCTTTAAATTTTCCAACCATTCTCCGGCCACATATTTTTTCTTTTATTGTTTTTTTGGTTGGAACTTCGTCGGAACTTTCCTTCAAATTTCTGACCATATTTTTTTGGTCAGTAAATTGTCAGAACATAGTCGCTAAAATTTGTTTTTCTTTTTGTTGTTATTCTGTCGGAAAATGGTCGGAATTTTCGGACCAAATTTGTTTTGTCGGAAATTTTGGTCAGAATTACCAAATTTCTAGTAGTGTGAGTTATTCTTGTAACCTTCATCCAGCGTGAGAATAAATATGAGTTGCGGGAATAATTGTGTTGAGAGAGAGAGAGAGAGAGTTATTGTATGTACCTTGAGGTCTGTCATTTATATGTACTTTTTGGTAGCTTAGAGTTTCCCTATTCTCGGAGATTTAGTTGTATGGGGATTTGCCCCCTTTTAGGAGATCTGGCATATCATCTGCATGGAAATATTTCCACAATAACCCTTATATTAGAAAGCATTATTTCTGGTTTGACCGACCCGTAATGACCAAACCACGTCACTCCTCTATAGTTATACCATTCCAAGTTGACGGTTATCTGTCTATAAACATGGCCGTTGGTGATCGCTCGGTACTCGGTTGGCAATATGTCGCAAATATATTATTAGCCATTTTGATTTTCACATCTATTATGAAGTTAATTTGACTTACAATTTGAAAGACACAACACACCTTTAAGCATATCTTATTCCAAATTTGATGATATGCATGATTGCATTCCTAATAAAGTCAAAGCATCTGATCGTGCACATGGACCAGAATATATGCACCTCAAATTCTTCAATGTTTGCCTTCTGCCTTGAACTATTAGACCAAGCGGGATGGGGGCCGGCTTAGGCCCGGCGAAGCCCGGCGCCGGTCCCCCACACCGCCCCCATGGCCCGACTTGTGATAACCGGCAACACCAAGAGGTTGATAACGAGCCTCAATTTGAAAATGTTAGCCGTTACCAACGGCTATAATATTAAAAAAAAAAATTCACTTCAAATATATACCCTCTTTTAATCCATTTTTTATACCATTTCACCAATACTTCTCCCATTCTTCTCTCATTCTCATCCATTTTTATAAAAAAAAAAACACTCCCCTTTTTTTTATACAATCATGAATCCATTCAACCCAAACAACCCCAACCCGAAAATCCCAACCCGAAAAATCCCAACCCGTACCAACCTAACTTTTTTTCGAGTCCGGCTTACACTCCGACTATGGATCCTTCGTGGGGGTCTCCACAATTTACGTTTTCGGTTTACCAACAATCACCCAACGCCTTCTCACAAATGTCCCAAGTTCAACAAATGCAACAATTCCAAGCACTCCAACAATTCATGCAACGCAACGCGTTTCAAATTGAGCAATCCCAACCGCAACCCCCGGTTCAACTTGATGATGATGATGATGAAGAAGTCGTCCCCGAATCTCCACCTAAAGAACTCAAGCGCAAAAAAACACGGGGAAGGGGAAGGCGGTTGAAACCGAACCCGACACCGCAAAAAAAAAAAAAAGCGGTACGAGAGGGAAGCAGAGACAACAATGGACAAAAATAGAGGAGGATGCGCTAGCAATTGCGTATGTTAAGGCCTCAACTTGCCCGATTGTCGGTATGAACCAAAGTTAATTTTTTTTAATTTAAATTTAAAAAGATTTATTTTTTAGTTTTACTAATGCATTTTTTTTAATTTTAGGGAACAATCAAACGGGTTCTAGTTTTTGGGAGGCGACAACAGATAGATTTAACGAGCTTAAGGGGCAAGGCCCGATACGTGATATCGATTCCGTATCGGGCAAGTGGCGGAAAATGAACAAGACCGTGAATGATTTTTGCGGGTATTATAACGCAATTTACAACAATCGTCCTAGTGGGAGTAACGACGATGACGTCCTAGTGGGCGGCTCGAAGGCGTCTTCAAAAGTGGACTAGTTGATTTCCGAATTCCGTTCGTTCAAAGACTTTGCGGTCGAAAAATATAGTCACAAGAAAAACGTGTCTGCCGACTATGCTCGAGCGGAGGATTTTATGATAATGAGGTTGGATCTCGACTCGGTTCCGGAGGATGAACGCGAGGTTTATCGGAGGATGAAGGAAGAGGTGAAGAAAAAATGGACGTCGTAGTTTGTTTAGGTTTTTAATCGTATCGTAATTTTTTTTTCGTTTTTATGTTTTCCGTTTCTAGGATTAGTAATTTTTATTTTTAGGAAATGTAATTTTTTTATGTTATGAAATGAATTTATTTATCTTGTTTTATGTTGTATTTTTTTAATTTTTATGAACTTTTTATTAAGTTAACAAAAAAAAACTTTAGAAAATTATAAAATAATTACGTGGGGTAGCCTATCATCCACCTCTCTGAAATTGGGAGGAGGCCCATCCTCCATGAGATAATGATGTGGCACCTACGTGGCGGCCCATCTTCATAGGGATGAGCCTCCCCATACCCACTAGTCTTATTAGTCATGCATCCAAGTTGGCCTTTTGCACTAATTAGCATATGCTTTTCGTTCAAAGAAAAATAAAAAAAATTAAAATATGCTCTTTCTATCATCTCTATTCACTTAATTTTAGCTCTGATTATGCATGGCGTATGCAACTTCTGTGTAGATATATGTACGTGAATATGACTTTTGACAATTTTTTTAGAACACTTTCGTAGTTGACTTATTACTGTAATATGGATTAAGACAATATACATTCTGTATTCCTAATAGAGATAATAATAAATGATGAGGTGGAAGAAACATAAAACAACACCTTTTCAGTTTTTATGCTTCTTGTCTTCCTCTGAAGTAAGTGGATAAACATATGATGCTTTTGCTACATGCACATTGATACCTCATGATTGATGATCCTCAATTTTTACCTTCTCGCTTAAAATATAAGCCATGCAATACTCAGATTATTTGATTGAATTTTTCTATAGATTTACAGAGCCCCTTGTTGCCAACGTTAGGTGACTCTGAAGTGTGGTAATGATTGTGTGTTATTGTAGACAAGGGCGTAGGATGGATAGTGGGGGCGGGAGGGGCGGCCGACCCCCCGATCTCTGCACCTTTCCAAACTGATTTTCAGACTCTAAAATGCTTATAGACTAAGTTTAAGTTTAAGTTTACTACTCCACTGCTTAAACTTCATCATATTCTTCACAGCAATCTCCACAACTTCAAGTTTCTTCTGCTTCACAACTTTATCTTCGCTTGGTTCCACAATCTGGTGGCCAATCACGAACATCTTATGGCTTGTTTTTCATCTATGTATACATCTTCATTCCTGAAAACATTGCACCGGCACTCGATCTCTGCACCTTTCCAAACTGATTTTCAGACTCTAAAAACACATATTCGGGACTAAAATAACATGGCAGTTGAGATTATTTTTCAGTCCCTAAAAAGAACATATTAAGAACTAAAATGGCGACGTATGATTTACATATAATTGAACTTTGAGGTAAAATGATATAATATGATAAGTTAAATTGGACCATTTGACACATGCACATGGATTGGAAATAGTTTACCCTGAGGTCCTTCTCAATATCCGCCACCCTTTGGTTTGAACTAAAACACATGCATACAAATACAAGTGCACCATCTAGTAATCTTAACTAATCAATCTAATGCTTTGATTAGATTTTTCGCTCTATATGGAGAAACAAATAATTAATTAAGAAAGATAAAAAGCTACATGCATGGATGCCTAGGTGGTTAATAGGTAAATGAAGAGTAAATAAAAAGAAATGAGAAGAACAAGGATTAAAGTAGACATATGAGGTAGTATACTCTAATATCGCAGTTCATGTACTTACACCTAAAAATTGTTTCAACCTACAAACACATGTTTTCGAGATCCTTTTGTAGGTCCCTCTCGGATGAGGTCAAACCTTATCCTTGTTATGTCTAACACACTAGCGAGTGCGGAATCCAAGCTAGCATGCAAACCGAGATCGAGAGAAGGAGATGAACAAGAACACGTAAATAAACAACACACAATATTCACCGATTAACACCACTTGTATTAATACGAATGAAAGGTACAGTTACAAGCTCAATGTTTACAGATGTACTCTATAAACTCTCTCTCTCGTGTGTGTGTGCTGTTAACAGAATGCTCTCAGCGTTCTGTATGTTCTCCTTTTCTCACTTGTGTCTCACAATGTTCTCTCTATGAACACAACACACTACATGAGTATATATACTCAACACAGCAGCTATGGTCGAAGGATAAGGTAATCTGGTCGAAGGATCAGGCAGACTGATCGAAAGATCATCTGTCGAACAGAACCCTACCGAAAGATCCATACATACCTCGAAGGATGATATCCTTCGAGGTCTATCCATCGAAGGTTGATCTTTCGAGGTCATCGAAGGATACAAACCATCCTTCGATGACATCCTTCGACACAAGCATGTTACAACATATGTGCTAACTGTTTGGCCAAGTCAAACCGGAGGATGGTTGACTTGGTCAAACTTACATCGAACGCACATATAAACAAACCTAACATAAGACATCGTTTGGTATCATGACAAAATACAGACAAAGTACAGACACAAGTGCAACAACACTGTAGCTTTGTCTCGATCTTCGTGTCTTCGAGTCGAAACCAAGTCGAACTGAGCTGAGTTGAACCGAGCCGAGTCGTGTCCACAAAATATGTATCAACAAACTCCCCCTTGGACGCTACTCGTGAGGTTCAACTTCGATGTCTTCCACGTCGGAGGATCTTCAAAGTCTTCACGTGTCATAAGTAGAAAGTGTATCAACAAACTCCCCTTTAGATTGAACTCTCCATTGAGTCATGTTCGTGAATATTTTGACTTGTCAAATCTTCAGATCCTTGTGGTGTTGATGAAGGGTCAGCGGCAACTCGATCATTTTATCCTTTGAGTGCCTCCACTTCGTGTCTTCATTCCAAAGCTTGTCATTGAACATGTTCTCCTCGCCTTTAGCATCTGCACATGCAAGAAAGCTAAACGCATAATGAGAACAACCGCTTGGAATATAGTTAACATTTAAACAAAAGACACATATGAGATCAAATCTCAATCAAACACCATCCGACAACAGTTTGAAAGTTTAGAAAAATATTCAATTTTAATCCTTTAACTTTCAAAACTTGTTAACTTCGACAGTTTATGAAGATGCAATTGTTTTCCGGCTTACGATCAGGATTTTAGGTAGGATAGACTCGAGTTCCAACATCAGTCAATCAAAAATAAACTAGAAGCAAAATCTTTTTGGATTTTATAAAGTTTATATTAAAACACACCTAAAATCTTTTTGGAATTTTTCATTTGTAAAGACGGAAAACAATAAATAAATATACACAAGAATCATAAACTGAAAATAGTAAATAAATATCTACAGACATTCTTTTTGCGAGTTTCGAGGGTAAGAGAATCATATCAGTGTACGGTCATGTCAAAACGCTCTTGTTGTTCTATTAGTTAACATTAAGATAAGCATCCTATAACGATTATCGGTATTGTTGTCCACATAAACTCAACTTATCATTTGTAATCATGGCGAGGGGATACGTTAAGGTATGATTTATACTTACCGACCGGTGTTCATCCACATCACGACACATTCCCGTATCAAGGTATGCACGAGGGTTCATCTTACCGGTGAGTATACCGATTATCATCTGTTTGACCGTATATGATGTGAGATTCTCACTTATTTTGTTTTGAAAACAAGCCCTATGTGATATAATCACTTATTGATGAGGAACTTGATTTTCGATGCATGAGGGCACAGGAGCAAGTCCGTGAACAGGTCAGTACTTTCGTACAGCAGAGAGACGAACTTGACTCCCGGATAAATGTGATATATTATCACTTATTTGTTATGGACATGTGATTGTTGATCACTTATTGAGGTCGAATGCAATATGTACACGTATGTATAGTATCATGGAAGATCTAGACTTGCGTCCCCGTTATTTTTCCGTAAAAGAAACAACCATGATACCCAGATGATAAGCAGCATAAAGACCGAATATCTCAGAACCTCGGCAATCTCTCAAACGAAATTTCGGTACTAAGACCATATGCCAATGAATGGTTCCCACCCAGTATTCAGTCGGATTTAAGTTTATATCACCCTGCACACTTTAAAATGATTGTGAGCCTACCGATACATCTTATATAGAGCTGCTTATCGCTTTTCAATTTAAGGTTTAAAGAGGTTTGGATAGACCACTGATGTACTATCATTTTCTCTTTTTCTCGCCAGGAAACTCATTTTTGTTTTTCTATTGTTTTTGTGCTTTTGAAATTTTTCGATGTTTTTGGATTTTTTTTAAATTTTGGATTTACTCCCCCTAAAATCAATAAACTAAGATAAAAATTAAAAACACAAAGGTATTTACAAAAATGACTTTCCGATGTTGGTTAACTCATGTTTTACCTCAATGCCGTTTACTAAAATTAATTTTTAATCTGAAAAGATTTATCGAATTTTGGAAAAATCAGTTGGCATGTCGGTTTCGGTGCAGACCATGACAACATTGTCTGGCCAAAGAGTGCTGTACGAGATAATACAAATTCATAAAGCAGCTTAAATATCGACAAGTATAGGAGAGATTAGAAATTTTAAAACCGTATCCTGCAACTGCTTCGTGCATTGCAAGGAGTCTGAGTGCTCTCCCAAACTGGATATCCACCCGGTGTGGATTTCAAAGTCGATTCTTTGTAGCTACTGAGAAGTCTCTTGACAGCAACAAGATCATAAACCTTTGGGTCCGGCTGGTCTTCCACGTTGTACCAGCGAAGGTCTTTATCTTTCTCTTGAGAAGTAGTGTGCGGTTGTTCAACCCATGCCAAGGCATCCGCACACCCTGTTGGTATATTCAACAAACACATTTTCTTCAATCACACCACGAAGAAATGTACACTGCATGTTCATCTTGTTGATTTTGAACTTTAAACGTGCTGCAGGTGCGTACATTTTGATTGAATCTATCCTGGGGACCCGATCAAAGCCTTTAACAATCACACTTTGAAATGATTTGCATTTTTGTCGAAGCTTTTCAATCTCTTTCAACAGACAATTCTGTTCTCTTTCCATTTTCTCTCCAACAAAGGCAACAATTTCTTCTGTCGCCTATCTTGTGCAAGGACGCTCCACTATCAACAATCTTACGATTATCGATAGTTCCTCCTGGAACATTCTGCACACTCACTTAGAGATTAGTTGGAGAGGGGGACCCAAGCCTTTGTGGACTTGGGTCGTCCTTGATCATCAAGAAAAGTGATTTCAATCACTTGATGATTAGGAAAAAGAACTTGTGGTGCTCCCCCTGATTGAATTACCTGCTTGGGCTTCCAAGCTGTTTGTCCTTTACAAGTATTTGTATTAATTGTTTTTGCATTTACTGGTTTTACCGTTTTAGGTTTTGCTTGAACAGGTTTTTCTTCTTTGACCTCTGATTTTAAGGCCTTTTCAATTACCTTTTGATTCTTTTGCTTCAACTTCTTTTCCTTTTCTTTCAAGACACGTGGGTCTTGTTTCAGGGAAACAGGTCGTTTTTTGGTAATTGGTTTCTTGGGGAGCACTCGTTTTTGCCTTCAACTTTTGCAGGTATGGGCAGTATCTTACAATATGCCCAATTGTGCCACACTCAAAACACATTCTCCGCTCTACAAACCTCGGAGAAACATGTTGATGACCAGACGAAGAACCCGACAATGAACTTTGTGATCTAGATGTACTTGGACCTAAATCACATCCCTTTGTGTGTTGGGTGTAATTATTCTGATCATTTCGTTTTAAAATTCTAACTTGTTTTATAAAATCAATGTTAGATTTATCCTGAAATGTTTCAAGTTTGTCTGATCCCGTGGATCCAACAAAGTTCATTTTCGGTTCTCGTTTCTTAACAGAAGCTCTTTTGTTTTGCACCTTTTGCTGCTGAACTTTAGGTGCTTGAACATTCTTGTTCTGAGCCTTCTTTCCCTGTACCTTACCCTTTCCGGAGTTCACTTGTTGTTTTCGCTCAATTGGTTGTTTTTGGTTTCCGTATTGTTTTCTAACTTGTTCACACGGAATTGGATCACATTGAGTGACGGTAACTTTGCCACTTTTGTTCCCCAAAAACTTATCAATGCATCCTTCAAAAATTTGCTCAATTAAATCTTGATTTACATTTTTAATTGGAAAATCTTTGTTAGAGTAGATTTTGCTATCTCCTTTGAGCGTGTACAACAGGTTATTCCCTTCAAGGCTAGACACAATGGAATCCATTGCTTTTGACGTTTCAGTCTCACTCGGTTTCACTGGTGGATCACACAAGATGTGATTCTCAATTGGAATATTTGTTGTAACCGAGTTAGACTGTTGCTTCACAATTTCTTCAGATTCATCGTCCGAAGAATCAGTATCCTCAACAATGATAGGACTCTGTTCCTTAACACACGATGAATCTGAATCTGTCACATTCTCAGATTCTGATTGATCCGAGGATGATGTACCAGTTGTGAACCCGAGGCCTGCTGCAAAATCATCTAGATTGAGTGGCACAGTAGGTTCAAAACGGGGCATATCCTCGTCATCAGGCAATTTGGAGTAATTGTGATTCATTGGGGGAGGACATGATTTGAATCCCATACATTTCTTATCCCCCTTTTTCTTTTGAACATCAATAATGTGATCCAAAACATAGCGGGAATTGGAATAGCTTTCCAATTTCTGCTTAATTGTCTCACATTCACATCGAGCTGTTGCTAACTCTACCATTTGCTTTTCAATTGTGTCAATTAAATCATTGTTAGCATGTTGTTTTCTCAAAACAGCCTTTTGTAATTCAGAAACATCATGTTTTAATGACGCAATTGTTGCTTTAAACTCCTTTTCATTTCTGGTTAAAAACAAGTTAGCTTCAGTTGCTTTAGAAAGATCAACAATCAATTCTTGATTGTGTTTGTGTGTGATTTCAAACTGACTTTCCTTTTCAGCATATTTAACCTTTAAACTATCACAATTTTCACAACTAACTACAGTGGGTTCATCGACACATACCTGACTTGATGAACTGTCGACATTAGCCGTAAAGGCTGAATGGAAAGAAAAAGATCCATCTTCAGAGAAGAACTTAGCAAGCTTCTCGGAAGTTCCAGCAGATTTCTGGCAGAGAATAGATCTCCTCTTGCATAATACTTCAGCTTCAGCCAAGAGTTCATCAACCTTCAAATCTAAAGCATCACTTGATAAATCACCAGCATCAAGTGATTCCCCATCCATGCTCCCACTATAACCCGAACTATCTTCATCTTCTGAAGATTCACCAGCAGACACGGGTTCTACTACCTTCTCAATCACTTTAACATAACATGCTGTTCCACCATTTGGAGCATCATTTCCCAACTGAAGCGACCAATCACAACCTTCATCAACTTGAACCACGAGTCCCCGGTTGGCATTTGATGGCCCTGCTTGGCTTTGGTTGTTGACAGGTATCAACGTACGAACATTGTTCCTGTTCTGGTTCTGCTGGTTGCCTTGATTTCTGAAGGGGTTTTGGTTTCCATGCTGAGCTGGTCTTGTGCATTCCCTTTTGAAATGACCTCGTTCACCACAGTTAAAGCACGTTACAGCTTGCTTGTCGAACCCATACTTGGTGTCTTTCTTGCTTTCCAAGTTGGTTCTCCCCGTCCTTTCCATAAACTCCTTTGCTCTTCGAATTGCACTAGCAAGAGCCCATTTGATATCCATCATTTCAAACTCTTCTCTATCCACTTGCTGATAATCTTCATTGGTTAGATTGATATTCCCAATCTGACCTGCGATCAATCCACAATAAGCACTAACCAAGGTGTTCAACATCTCCATATGCTCCTTGGCTATTTCGACACTGACTTTGGAAAAGTTGGAAGTGTCTAATCTGACCGTGTTTGGATTGGAAGTGGCTTGAAAGTTTGAAGAGTTTCCATAAAACCCTTGCTGTTGCGGTTGTTGCTTCTGAGCTGTCGGTTGCACATACTGTTGTTGAGAAGAAGGATTTTTGTTGATGCACTTGTGTCTGTACTTTGTCTGTATACGAGACGATGTCTTTATTAGTCATGTAAGTTTGACCAAGTCAACCATCCTCCTGGTTTGACTTGGCCAAACAGTCAACATTGTGTTTGTAAGGTGTTGGGTCGAAGGATAAGCCATCGAAGGATTGCCTATATCCTTCGATGATGAGCTCGAAAGATGGACCTTCGATGGATGGACCACGAAAGATCACATCTTTCGTGGTACATGTTGATCGTTCGAGCTGTTTCTGGTCGATAGATGATCCTTCGATCATCTGTCTGATCCTTCGACCAGACCTGCTGTGTTTGGGTATAAATACCCGTGTGTTGTGTTCATTTGAGGTATGACAGTCAGCAGAGAACATACACACACTTAGAGAGTTTACAGGACTGATTTGTAAACATTGAGCTGTAACCGGACCTTTCATACGTTTAATACAAGTGGTGTTAATCGTTGAGTCTTGTGTGTTGATTATTTGCGTGTTCTATCTCGGTTTGCTATCTCGGTTGGATTCCGCACAACCGGGTTGGTTTGTACACAAGGATTAGGCGACTAGATCCTCCCCTAGCCGGACCTACAAGTGGTATCAGAGCCTTGGCTCTTCTCCTTGTTAAAACCGAGAGTTTTCGGACTGTTTTTCGGGTTTAAAAGGTTCACCATTTTCTGGAAAATCTTGTTGTTTTTGCTTGGTGTCTTGTTAAAAACCTTATTATTCTTCATGTTTACATGTTAGTTGTTGGTTTTTGTTAAACATTTTGGCAAAATTGTGTGTTTGGAGAGTTTCGGTTCACCGAAATTCTTGTTTTTCTGGGTAGTGTTTTTGATAAGCTACACTTTTGATCTTAATAATTTTAAATTACAAAGTGTTTGTTTGTGTTGGAAGTTGTTTACTGATTAAAATATTGATCATTACCCGGTTGGTGAAAAACCTGCATGTTCAGACCTGAAAGATATGGTCTGAACATACTTTCTGCCGAAAGTTCTCACCAACCCGTCAACTTTTTCACCAACTTGTCATCGTTTGTCAACTGTGTCAGAACCGTTCGAAAGATATCCTTCGAACTCGAAAGACCATCTTTCGATCAGTGGAGGTTCGATAGATCATCATCCTTCGAACCAAGGAATCATTTCGAAACATTCATCTTTCGGTCTACTGTTCATTTTCGAAAGACAAGGATCCTTCGATTGGGGAGTCTTTCGAAGTCATCTTTCGAAATCATCTTTCGGTGTACAGTACTTTTTCGAAAGATAAGGATCCTTCAGTTGGAGAATCTTTCGAAAAACATTGTTCGAAATTCAACAGAGATCCTTCGAACCCTGTTGATCCTTCGAACAGGTGTTGATCTTTCGATCATTAGTCTGTTTGTGTTTAACAGTTTGTGTTTTTCAAGTCTTTCTAACAGGTGTCCTTCGGCTGATCAAAAATGAATTCGGCCTGGGGTGTTCCCTTACCTGCATCTCCTGCATGGGCCGAATCTCCCGTACCTGTATCTTCGCAAGCTAAGGCTATATCTACCGGTCAATGGGCATTCGTATCAAATCAAACTCCAAGTGTTCAAAGCATTTTGTTAAGCGAAAGTGAAACGGGAAGTTTGAATAGGCCTCCAAAGTTGATGCACTTAAGTGAATATCCGGGATGGTTTGATAGATTTCATACATACGTCCTTGGTCAAAATACAGAATTGTGGTTACGTTTCGTCACAGATTTTGATCAAACAATAGAGCTTGCCGCATCATCTGCTGCTACGTTTGCAGATCTTACGGAAGATCAGAAGAAGGTTTATGATTTGGAAAAGAAGGCATATGCCATTCTTACTCAGGCGTTGAGTAAAGATATTTATCATCAATTTGTCAGTCACAAGACAATGAAGAAGTTGTGGGACGCATTGAGGATAAGGGGCATAGGAAATGAAGCGACACGTCAATTGAGAAAAGACCTGCTAAAGAAAGAGTTTGATGGTTTTACTTGTATGGAGAATGAATCTTTAGGAGATTTGACAAGTCGATTCAATCATTTGCTGACTGAATTAGGAAATATTGGGGTTGTAACAACTTCAGCAGAGATAGTGAAGAAGTTTGCAGATGCACTGCCACCTCAATGGAATAATTTCTTAGAAATCATGAAGTACAATGGCACTTTGGATACAACAAACTTCAATGATTTTGCTCAACTCCTGGAAAACAAGAATCAGGAAGAAACTCTCAAGGCAAAAAGAGTTCCAGTGCCACAAAATCCTGAAATGTATTTTGGAGCTTCTAGCACTTCTACAAAACCTTCTTCACACGCTCCAATTCAGACAGCATTTGTGTCTAGCACTAGCTTGTATGGCCTTCCTCCTCCAACAACAGACATATATGGAGTTCCGCTTGAACCAGTCCCTAAATCAGTACCACAACAGCAAGGCCAACAACCTATCAGAGCAACAGACATGTATGGGAATCCTCTTCCTCCTCAACAGCAAGCATGTTATGGAAGTACATCATCTGCTGGTCAACAATCAAAGCCAAATACAGTACGGCTCGACACCTCAAGTTTTTCTAAAGTCAGTGTGGAAGTAGCAAAGGAACACATGGAGCTGCTAAACACTTTGGTGAGCGCATACTGTGGATTAGTAGAAGGTCAGATTGGGAACATTAATCTGACACAAGAAGACTATCAGCAGATCGATAAAGAGGAGATGGAGATGATGGACATTAAATGGGCCTTTGCCAGTGCTGTTCGGCGAGCAAAGGATTTCATGGAAAGAACAGGCCGAACCAGCTTGGAAAGCAAGAAAGACACCAAGTATGGGTTTGATAAACAGGCTGTTAAATGCTTCAACTGTGGTGAACGTGGTCATTTCAAGCGTGAATGTACAAGGCCATCTCAGCATGGGAACCAGAATCCTTTCCGAGGTCAAGGCAACAGGGCAAATCAGAACCAAGGAAGGAACAACGAACGAACACTGGTGCCTGTCAATAACCAGAGTCAAGCAGGACCATCTAATGCCAACCAGGCACTTGTGGTTCAGGTAGATGAAGGTTGTGATTGGTCAATCCAGTTGGGAAATGATGCACCTGATGGAACAGCTTGTTTTGCTGAAGTGGTTGATGATCTTAAACACGCCAGTGGTGGAGAATCTTCCACCAATGGTGTTGAATCTTCTGAAGATGAAGACAGCTCCGGGTACAGTGGAAGTTCAGATGAAGAGTCCTCTGCTTCAGGCAATGATCAGGAAGATGACACATCAACTGCATCAGTTAATGCAGACATTGATGAACTTTTGGAGGAAGCTGCAGCAGGAATTCAAAGAAGATCTATTTTGGTGGATCAAGCTGCTTATTCTTCGTCTTCTCTCCATTCAGCCTTTATGGCGAATGTCGACAGTTCATCAAGTCAGGTATGTGTCGACGAACCCACTTCTGTTAGCTGTAATAACTGTGATAGTTTGCATGTTAGATGTGCTGAGATGGAAGCAAACATGTCTGAGTTGCAAGGAAAACACGATGCTTTACAAGCTAGTTTGTTTGAATTGCAAGACAAACATGTTTCTGTGAATGATAAGTGGTGTGAATTGCAAAGCAAACACGAGGCTTTGCAGGAGAAATATGATGTGGCATTCATTCACAATCAGAAATTAACAGTGGATCTTTCAAAGTGCACTGAAGCCAACATGTTTTATGAAAACCATGAAAAGGAATTTAAAAGGATGATTGAAACATTAAAGAAAGATAAAACAGAGTTGACTAAAATGGTTTCCAGAAAACAAACTGACATTAATTTGTATATCACTCGTCTTGAGGTGATGCAAAAGGAAATGGCTTGTGTTAAAACTGAAAGTGAGGCGATCCGACTTAAGTTAGACAGTTATTTGAGTTCTAGCTATGTGTTGGATCACATCATTGATGTTCAAAAAGAGAAAAAGGATGTCACATGCATAGGCTACAAGAAATGTCCACCACCCGTGAGAAACAACTATGATGCCATGCCTGATGAGGAATATAGAACTCACTTTGAGCCATCTGTTCCTCTAGATGTTAAGGAATTTGCAGCAGAATGTGCAACAGGACTCGGATACAAGAAAGAGGAATCATCAGATTCAGATGTGTCAGCAGATACATGTGTGTCTTCTGCTGAACCGAATCAGGATCCTCCAGTTGTTGTTGAGGATACTGATTCTTCTGATGATGAATCTGATGATACTGATTCAGCAAAGTCTGATGCGGTGATCAAAGAAGAGGACATACCTCTTGAGAATCATATTCTCTGTGATCCTCCCGCTAAGACTGTTGCAACTGAGTCCTCGTCTGAGAAAGAGTCGGAGAGTGTGGATTTGCTGTACACTCTTGTTGGAGATGATAAAATTTACTCAGACAAAGATTTTCCGATTAAGAATGTTAATCAATCTTTAATCAGTAAAGTCTTTGAAAATTCGACAAGTAAGTTTTTGGGAAAGACAGGACCACATGTTACAGTCACACAGTGTCCTTCTATCCCAAAGGCTGAAGTTAGAAAACAATTTGGGAACAAGAAATTACCAACAGTGGAAAAACAGCAAAATCATACCAAATCCAAAGGTAAGACACCGACTCAAAGTCAAAAGAAGCCTAATCAGAAGAAGAAGAAGAATGTGAACTTTGTGAAATCGAAGGGAACGGACAAAATTGAAAAGTTTGCAAATCAATCTAACTTAGATTTTGTCCAGAAAGTAACAGTGATGAAAAGGAATGAACCAAATAGTTCAAAACCTAGTACCTCGAAATCACAAAGTTCATCATCGGCAAGACGACCACATGATACTTCGGGGTTTGTTGAACGAAGATCATGTTTTGAATGTGGAACAATCGGGCATATTGTTCGAAATTGCCCGTATCTTCATAAACAAAAAGGCATAGTTGATGATCCCCGTGGCCCAACTGACCGCAAGCGATCTGTTTCTGTAAAACAAGATCCTCGACTCATAAGAGAAAGGGAAAAGAAACAGAAACGTCACCAGGTCAAGAAAATTGAAAAAGCAATTAAAACCGATGTGGCTCAAAAACAATCTGTTTCTGTCAAACCAAACAATTTAAAAACTTCAGACAATCATGAAGTTAAGTTTTTAAAGAATAACACTGGTATAACAAAACAGACTTGGAAACTAAAAACGGTTACTGAATCAGGGGGACCATCACAATTTTCAAATCATCAAAGAATAGAGGTTATTGTGATTGATGAAAATGGAAGACCCAAGACCACAATGGCTTGGGTCCCCATCTCCAACTAATTGTGTAAGTTCATGTGCAGGGTGTTCCAGGAGGAACTATCAGTAGTCACTGGATTGTTGATAGTGGGGCATCCAGGCACATGACAGGCGACATGAAGCTTCTCTACGACGTCAAATCTATTAGAGGAGGTTATGTTGCTTTTGCTGGAGATAAGGGCGGATATATTTCGGGTGAAGGAATGATTACCAACGGGGTTGTTAGTTTTGACAAGATCAACTTCGTACAACAACTTGATCACAATCTTCTTAGTGTTTCTCAAATTTGTGATAAGCAGTTCTCAGTACACTTTGATGCAAATGGATGTTGCGTGCTGAAACCCGGCTTCAAGATTCCGAAAGAATGGATTCTTTTGTCGGCTCCAAGGATAAATGATCTGTATGTCCTTGATATGAGCCAAGCTATCACAACGTCTGCACAAGCAACTTGTTTCGTTTCTAAAGCCACAGAAAAAGACACAATCTCTTGGCACAGACGAATGGGTCACATTCACTTGCGCAAAATGAATCATTTGGTATCAAATGAATTGGTGAATGGTGTTCCTCTTAAAAATTTCCATCTTCAAGACGTCTGTGTTTCGTGCCAGAAAGGAAAACAAACGAAGAAGCGACACCCTACAAAGAAAGTCAACACGGTGGCTGTTCCTCTTGAACGTTTGCACATGGATTTGTTCGGTCCTGTCAAGCACAAAAGCATTAGGAATGATCAATATTGCCTCGTGATTACTGATGATTATTCAAGATTTTCTTGGGTGGCGTTCATGGCACACAAGAGTGAAACCTTCGGTATTATCAAAAACTTGATCATTCAGATTGAGAATCTATATAAGTTGAAGGTTAGGCGGATACGCAGCGACAATGGTACTGAATTCAAAAATCATGCCATGGCGGAGTTTTGCACTTCAAAAGGTATTCTTCACGAATTTAGTGCAGCTTATACTCCTCAACAGAATGGCGTCGCTGAACGTAAGAACCGCACATTGATCGAGACTGCTAGGACTATGTTGGTAGAGTCGCAGCTGCCCATTCCATTCTGGACTGAAGCTGTGTCCTCTGCATGTTACACGTTGAATCGAGTCCTTACAGTCAAAAGGCACAACAAGACCTGCTTTGAGCTTATTAACAAACGGAAACCAGACTTGTCATATCTTGAACCGTTTGGAGCTCCTTGCACAATTATCGATCCTAATGGAAAGTTTGGGGCAAGAGCAATTGAGGGATACTTTCTTGGGTATTCCACCCCGAACTTAAGAGTCTGGAATCTAGAGACTAAAAGGGTCGAGGAATGGTCTGAAGTCAGAGTACAAAGGCACACTTTACAGGTTAGAAATCCTGGTCAGCCTTGGATGTTTGAGTACGATGACTTTTTCAATTCGATCAATGTTGAAGCCGTTGAAGAAAATGCTGCGGCAAGGATGTTTTTCGAGAGTGACAATGCAACAGATTCACCGTTGGTTCGTCCCATTATTGTCAATCAAGAACCATCTTCAGTGAATAATAATGCTCTCGACAATGAGGATTTTCACGATGCTACCGAATTGAACGAATCTTCAGAGGATGACGAATTTCTCGATGCAGATCAAGGACCAACAGCAGCAATACATGGTATTTCAGAGGGTACACCTCCAGTGGATGTCCCTAGAACAGCTGAAACTTCTGCATCATCCTCTTCGTCAATTCCGAGCCTTGAATTGATTGTTGATCTGAATCTCAACAATCTAGGTACAAATATTCCAGTTCAAGATAATCCAGAAACAAGGATTCACAATACCCATCCTCAACAAAACATCATAGGAAATGTACAAAGTGGCGTTCAAACAAGAAACATGTTGCGGAACAACAACAATGCAGGCTTGTATGCGGCGATTAGAGAATCTGGTCAACAAAATGATTGGTCTTTCGCGTGTTATGTCTCACAGGAAGAGCCAAGAACTTGGAAAGAAGCTTTGAAAGATAACTCTTGGGTTGAAGCAATGCAGGAAGAACTGCAACAATTCCAGAAGCTTGGTGTCTGGAAACTGGTAGAGAAACCTGCTGGTTACAAGAAGATTGGTACCCGTTGGGTGTTTAAATGCAAAAAGGATGACCGTGGGATCGTTATCCGGAACAAAGCAAGGCTAGTCGTTCAAGGTTTTCGTCAAATTGAAGGGATCGACTACAACGAAGTATATGCACCTGTTGCACGTCTAGAAGCAATTCGGATCTTTCTGGCTTATGCCTCATTCAAAGGTTTCAAGGTATACCAGATGGACGTGAAGAGTGCATTCTTACATGGTGTGGTTGAAGAAGAGGTGTACGTCGAACAGCCTCCAGGTTTTGAAGATCCTATCCATCCCGATCGGGTTTGGTTGCTCAACAAAGCTCTCTATGGTCTACATCAAGCACCGCGAGCTTGGTACGCAACCTTATCTAATTATTTGCTGGAGAATGGATTTCGCAGAGGTCTTATCGATTGTACTCTTTTCATCAAAGAACAAGATGGAGATCTTCTACTGGTACAGGTATACGTTGATGATATTATTTTTGGTTCTACTAATGATGTTTTGTGTAGGAATTTCGAGCGCATTATGCAGGATAAATTCGAGATGAGTGCTATGGGGGAAATGACTTTCTTTTTGGGCCTACAAGTACAACAAACCGAGTCTGGGATATTCATCCATCAGACTAAATATGTTGGTGACATCTTGAGCCGGTTCCAGATGTCTGATGCAACGCCCATCGGTACCCCATTGCCGCAAAATCACGGAATTACTCCAGACTTGAAGGGTGAAGCTGTTAGCCCCTCGTTCTACCGCACGATGATCGGATCTCTTATGTACCTCACAGCATCAAGACCAGATATAATGTACCCAACGTGCCTGCTTGCCAGATATCAAGTCAACCCGAAGGCCTCACATCTTGCAGCTGTAAAAAGGATTTTTCGTTATTTGAAGGGTTACCCTGACACCGGTCTATGGTACCCTAGGGATAATAACTTTGACTTGATCGCATTCAGTGATTCTGATTTTGGCGGATGCAAAATCGACGGCAAATCCACAACGGCTGGATGTCAGTTTTTGGGAAATCGCCTAGTCACATGGCAGTGCAAGAAGCAGACGTGTGTCGCTACATCAACATGCGAAGCTGAATACATTGCTGCCTCTAGTTGTTGCTCCCAAGTCCTATGGATCCAACAACAAATGCGTGACTACGGTTTTGAATTCCTAACTACTCCTATTTACGTTGATAATTCTGCTGCATTACAGATCACTAAAAATCCTATGCAGCATTCAAAGACTAAGCACATCGACATTAAGTATCACTTCATACGTGATTGCTTTGAGAAAAGGCTAATCGATGTTGCTTACGTCCACACCGATGACCAACGTGCCGACCTTTTTACCAAAGCATTTGACAAATCAAGATTTGACTATTTATTATTGGTAAATGGCATTAAGGTCAAGCAAGAGTAAAACCAACATCGGAAAATCATTTTTGTAAATACCTTTGTGTTTTTAAATTTGTCTTAGTTTGTTGATTTTAGGGGGAGTAAATCCAAAATTTGAAAATCCAAAAACATTGAAAAATTTCTAAAACACAAAAACAATAGAAAAACAAAAATGAGTTTCCTGGCGAGCAAAAGAGAAAATGATAGTACATCAGTGGTCTGTCCAAACCTCTTTAAACGCTAAATTGAAAAACGATAAGCAGCTCTATATAAGATGTATCGGTAGGCTCTCAATCATTTTAAAGTGTGCAGGGTGATATAAACTTAAATTGACTGAAGACTGGGTGGGAACCATTCATTGGCATATGGTCTTAGTACCGAAATTTCGTTTGAGAGATTGCCGAGGTTCTGAGATATTCGGTCTTTATGCTGCTTATCATCTGGGTATCATGGTTGTATCTTTTACCGAAAAATAACGGGGACGCAAGTCTAGATCTTCCATGATACTATACATACGTGTACATACTGCATTCGACCTCAATAAGTGATCAACAATCACATGTCCAAACAAATAAGTGATAAAATATCACAAATTCTTTCCGGGAGTCAAGTTCGTCTCTCTGCTGTACGAAAGTACTGACCTGTTCACGGACTTGCTCCTGTGCCCTCATGCATATGAAAATCAAGTTCCTCATCAATAAGTGATTCTATCACATAGGGCATGTTTTCAATCAAAATAAGTGAGAATCTCACATCATATACGGTCAAACAGATGATAATCGGTATACTCACCGGTAAGATGAACCCTCGTGCATACCTTGATACGGGAATGTGTCGTGATGTGGATGAACACCGGTCGGTAAGTATAAATCATACCTTAACATATCCCCTCGCCATGATTATAAATGATAAGTTGAGCTTAAGTGGACAACAATACCGATAATCGTTATAGGATGCTTATCTAAATGTTAACTAATTGAACAACAAGAGCGTTTTGGCATGACCGTACACTGATATGATTCTCTTACCCTCGAAACTCACAAAAAGAATGTCTGTATATATTTATTTACTGCTTTCAGTCTTTACGTTTGAAATATTCAAAAATACCAAAAAGATTTTAGGTATGTTTTAATATAAACTTTATAAAAGCCAAAAAGATTTTATTTCTGTTTTATTTTCGATCGTACGATGTTGGAACTCGAGTCTTCGTTACCTGAAACCTGAACGAAAACCGAAAATGACTAAATCTTCATAAACGGTCGAAATTTGCAAAGTTTTGACAGTTAAAATTGAAATTGATAAAATATTTTAAACTTTCAAACTGTCGGACGGTGTTTGATTGAACAATGGTCACATGTGTGTCGTTTGCTTATGATATTCCAAGCAGTTGTTCTCATTACGCGTTTAGATTTCTTGCATGTGCAGATTCTAAAGGCTAGGAGAACACGGTCGATGACAAGCTTCGGAATGAAGACACGACGTGAAGGCACTCAAAAGACAAAGATGATGGAGTTGCCGCTGACCTTCAACACCACAAGGATCTCACTTCATAAAGATAAAGACTTTCACGAGCATAACTCAAGGGGGAGCTTATGTTAAGGGGGAGTTTGTCAACATACTTCCTACATAAAACAGGGAGTTTGTTGGTACACTTTCTGCTTTCAAGACGTGAAGACTTTGAAGATCCTCCGACATTGAAGACTTGAAAAGAAGTCAAAGACTTGAAGACACGAGAGACTTACAAGAATGAAGATAGAGACAAAGATACAGCCAAGGGGGAGTTTGTTGATGCACTTGTGTCTGTACTTTGTCTGTATACGAGACGATGTCTTTATTAGTCATGTAAGTTTGACCAAGTCAACCATCCTCCTGGTTTGACTTGGCCAAACAGTCAACATTGTGTTTGTAAGGTGTTGTGTCGAAGGATGAGCCATCGAAGGATTGCCTATATCCTTCGATGATGAGCTCGAAAGATGGACCTTCGATGGATGGACCACGAAAGATCACATCTTTCGTGGTACATGTTGATCGTTCGAGCTGTTTCTGGTCGATAGATGATCCTTCGATCATCTGTCTGATCCTTCGACCAGACCTGCTGTGTTTGGGTATAAATACCCGTGTGTTGTGTTCATTTGAGGTATGACAGTCAGCAGAGAACATACACACACTTAGAGAGTTTACAGGACTGATTTGTAAACATTGAGCTGTAACCGGACCTTTCATACGTTTAATACAAGTGGTGTTAATCGTTGAGTCTTGTGTGTTGATTATTTGCGTGTTCTATCTCGGTTTGCTATCTCGGTTGGATTCCGCACAACCGGGTTGGTTTGTACACAAGGATTAGGCGACTAGATCCTCCCCTAGCCGGACCTACAATTTTGTCTTGGATACATCGAGTATGCTGAAGGATCAAACTGATCTGTTGTGGAAGGTCCGGTGTTTGAGATGAAAGCTGTTTGAAGCTTCGCGTGTTGAGAAGCTGGTTTTTCTCCACTGATACCCCCTGCAATCCCAAAGTACATCTCTGGACTTTGAGGAGTTAGTGTTCTTTTTGCCTTAAGTTTTTCTTCCACATCCTTGTTCTCCAATTTTTGAATTAAATCATAAACGGTGATTGTGTCTAAAACACCATTTTCTTTGAGAATTTCAAGATAACTGCTCCACTTTGCTGGTAAGCTATCAGCAAATCTTTTCGTCATTTCTTGTGGAGTGGCAGTGACTCTAAAAGCAAACATCTCGCTTAACAAGTGATGGAACCTTGTAGATAAATCTGCCAAAGTCTCATTCTCCATACACGTGAATCCTTCAAACTCTTTCTTCAGTAAATCTTGCTTGATCTTTCTAGATTGAGCATTTCCTTCACATCGTAACGTGAGCATATCCCACAAGCTTTTAGTTGTCGTGCAGTAAACAAACTGGTGGTAAATGTCTCTGTTAAGAGCTTGTGTGAGAATCATGAATGCTTTCTTTTCTAACTCAAATTTCTTCTTATCTTCATCAGACAGAGTGCTGTAAGTTTGTGGATTGGATCCTGCAACTTCCAAATCATTATCAAATGGAGTGAAGAAACACATCCATAGATCTTGACCTTGCCCCTGAACATAAGTTCTCAGCCTTTCTTTCCACCATCCCCAATCATTTATGTGATTCAGCTTTGGCGGTTTTGTGCTTGTACCAGTTTCACTGTCGTTCTGCATCATAGATTGAATGCTGCTGCTTTGATTTGTGACCAATGCCCATTGATTTGCAGTTATCATTGCAGCTTGAGGTGGGGCAATAGCTCGCAAGAATGCAGTTTTGTCGAAATCTGACTCAGGTTGTGTAGCTGATGATTGTGGAGTCAAAGTCCACGCGGATGGATCCCACTGACTGTTCGTAGCTGATGATTGTGGAGTCGAAGTTATTTTAGTCCACGCGGTTGGATCCCACTGACCGCTTGTTCCCATTTTATAAAGATTAATATATTAAGTGAAAATTAATTTAAAATTTGAAAAATTAATTTTCACAAACTATGTTAATATTTCGAATGATAACAACCAGCCGAAGGATCTCTGATCGAAAGACCTGAAAAACACAAACTGTTAAACTTAAACAGATTAAGGATCGAAAGATCAACACTTGTTCGAAAGATAGACACTTGTTCGAAGGATCAACAGTGTTCGAAAGATCACTGTTGAATTTCGAACAAAGACTTCGAAAGATTCTCCAAGACGAAGGATCCTTATCTTTCGAAATGTAACAGTAGCTCGAACAATATATCCTTCGAAAAGATTCCTTGGCTCGAAAGATAACTCACTGACTTCGAAAGATGTTCGAAGGATGGGTATCTGTCGAACCTCCTTGATCGAAAGATGATCTTTCGACTTCGAAGGATATCTTTCGATGAACTCTGACACACTGACACAAAGTTGACAGGTTGGTGAGAAAGGTGACGGGTTGGTGCACAACTTTCGGCAGAAGGTATGTTCAGACCTTACTTTCTGCCAAAACCAGATTTGAGTTGATTATTTTAATCAGTCAACCCTTCCCAATGCACAAACAACTTTCAAAAGCAATAAAACAAGATCAAAAGATGTAAAACTTTGAAGAACACTTGAATATTATGAAGAACACAATGAGTTTTCTGGAAAGACTATGAGTTTTCCGGTAACCCGAAACTTCACTAAAAACCACTCTTTAACATGTGAAAATGATAAACAACAAGGTTTTTATAACAACTTTCAGCAAAATTCGATGATTTTTGAAGCTTTAAACAGAATTTTTCAAGAAAAATATAAACTTCAAAAACTCGAAACACACCCGAAAACACTCGGTTTTAACAAGGAGAAGAGCCAAGGCTCTGATACCACTTGTAGGTCCCTCTCGGATGAGGTCAAACCTTATCCTTGTTATGTCTAACACACTAGCGAGTGCGGAATCCAAGCTAGCATGCAAACCGAGATCGAGAGAAGGAGATGAACAAGAACACGTAAATAAACAACACACAATATTCACCGATTAACACCACTTGTATTAATACGAATGAAAGGTACAATTACAAGCTCAATGTTTACAGATGTACTCTATAAACTCTCTCTCTCGTGTGTGTGTGCTGTTAACAGAATGCTCTCAGCGTTCTGTATGTTCTCCTTTTCTCACTTGTGTCTCACAATGTTCTCTCTATGAACACAACACACTACATGAGTATATATACTCAACACAGCAGCTATGGTCGAAGGATAAGGTAATCTGGTCGAAGGATCAGGCAGACTGATCGAAAGATCATCTGTCGAACAGAAACCTACCGAAAGATCCATACATACCTCGAAGGATGATATCCTTCGAGGTCTATCCATCGAAGGTTGATCTTTCGAGGTCATCGAAGGATACAAACCATCCTTCGATGACATCCTTCGACACAAGCATGTTACAACATATGTGCTAACTGTTTGGCCAAGTCAAACCGGAGGATGGTTGACTTGGTCAAACTTACATCGAACGCACATATAAACAAACCTAACATAAGACATCGTTTGGTATCATGACAAAATACAGACAAAGTACAGACACAAGTGCAACAACACTGTAGCTTTGTCTCGATCTTCGTGTCTTCGAGTCGAAACCAAGTCGAACTGAGCTGAGTTGAACCGAGCCGAGTCGTGTCCACAAAATATGTATCAACACCTTTTAGAACACAAAATCACGAAGAAATGATCTAACATGAGCAAGAAGATCATGTCAGTAAGACAAGGAGCAACCTGCCTCGTAAATAAAACAAGGCACTACATTCCAACACCATGAGGTGTGAGGAGGCAAGTCATCCTTGGCTACCAAACAAGATTCTTCTCTTCATGTAAGAACCTCTCTTCTTATTGTCTTACTGATTTCACCTGCATTAGCTGTCTGAGAAACCAGCTATTTATAGATATCCTTGATCATTGGTTCTTGTAATTTCCTACTGTCATCTTCCTCTTCTTATCATCTTTCCAAGTTACCATGATATATGCCACCTTTGCAAGAATATGCCGAGTTGCTAGATTTAAAGAATCCGATTCTATACGTCATGTAGCCACCGGAACAAAATATGGAGTACAGGAATAGCATTCTTCAACGAGTGGCCACAATCTTGAACAGGAGTTGACTACAACTAATTGATGCCTCCTTGAAAGATTAGCTGAGATATAGCAGGGTTCCATTTGGCAACTCAATCCACAAAAGTTTTGCTGTATATATAATTGACTTGTGATCCAATTGACCAATTTCTTCAATCATTCATTGGTTGCATCCAGTCAACAGTTCAGCTAATTAAGTTGGAACCTATTTTTTTTTCTAGATACTTGTTGCTTGAATCTTAGATTCATGTCAATAGTTCATCTAGTTATTTCATTTTGATTGCTTCCTGCGATTGTTGGAAAAACAACTTTGACTCTTTTCTTTATTAGCAAAATTCATCAAAAACAAATCAATTTCATAACCCTGTATTTATACTAACATTAAACTAATCGTACTCCATTGCAAAAACTAATAAACCAATGAAATAAATTAACAAGCCAATAAACACAAATTCAAACTTAAATAATAACTATTACTTAGAAGATAAATCTTCTTGATCTTAGATATTTTGTTGTTTCTCTTCCACTAATTTTGAATTCTTTTTTTCCAGAATTATCGCCAATAGCGATTTTGTTTCCCAAATTTGATGATGATTCTTGCATTCCTATTAAAGTCAAACATCTGATCGTGCACATGGATTGGAATATATGCACCTCAAATTCCTTAGTGTTTGCCTTCTGCCTTGAACGTCATGCATTAAGTTGATCTTTTGCACTAATTAACACATGCTCTTTCTATTCATTGAAAAAAATGTTCTAGTTGATGGGTTGAGTTATAGTATAAAGGAGTTTAAAAATAAGAAAATTAAAAAACCACTATAGAGTGACAAGTGTCTAATGAGGAATCAAGTGTGAAGACTAATTAATTTTGTCCAAGAGAAAAAAAAAATTCACATGCAAGTCACATGCACATGTGTGTCACATGCTACTCCACCCATTTTTTTAAAAAGTCTATAACTTTTTTATATGTCATTTGTGTAGGTCCACCCGGAGGATCGAGTAACCTCTATTCCCTGTTTTCCGACAAACCCGAGAGTGCGGAATCCAAACGGGTAAGTTAAACCAAGTGACGAACACGTAAAACACAAGATTCACCGATTAACACTCCATTGTATTAATCTAGAAAACGGTTACAATACAATGTGTACAAGATGCTCTCATAAACTCTCAGTGTGTGTGTGTTTACAGTGTTCGCTCTCAAATCTATTCAGACTTGTCTATCTAGTTCTGTATGTTATCTGTGTATATATTGAGACAGGACGACGAAACACAACACAGTCGACGAAACAAGTGTTTCGTCGACGAAACAAGTGTTTCGTCGACGAAACACAATAACATTTCATCAATGTCGACGAAACACACTTGTTTCGTCGACCCACATGTTATCAAATATGGGTTTCGGCCCAGTTGAAGTGTTTAGGCCCAAGTGTGTTCAATCAATGTAATTGATTGGCCCAAACAACATTCTGTTTAAATTTATTAGCCCAAGCTTGTGAGTGTAGAACTCTTGGACGCACGACGGAGGAATGTCGTGACGTCGGGCCTGAGCCGAACCTAAACGGTTTGAACCGAACCGAGTCACGACCACTTATTATGTATCAACAAACTCCCCCTTGGACGCTACTTGTGAGGTTCATCTTCCATGTCTTTCATGTCGGGCGATTTTCAAAGTCTTCACGCGTCGTAAGTAGAAAGTGTATCAACAAACTCCCTTTTCATTTAGGTAGTGTGTTAACAAACTCCCCCTTTGATTATGCTTGTGAATCTTTTGACTTCAATGCTTGTGATCCTTGTGGTATTCATGATTGATCAGCGGCAACTCGATCATCTTTATCATTTGAGTGCCTTCACGTCGTGTCTTCATTCCGAAGCTTGTCAACGAACATGTTCTCCTTGCCTTTAGCATCTGCACATGCAAGAAAGCTAAACACGTAATGAGAACAACTGCTTGGAATATGGTTAACATTAAACAAAAGACACAAATGAGACCATGTTTTCAACTACCGTCCGACAGTTTGGTTTGAAAAGTTAACAGATTTTTCAAATTAGATTATTAACTTTCAAAACTTGCAAACTCTGACCGTTTATGAAGATTCAGTCGTTTTGGTTTTCAATCAGATTTCAGGTTATGAAGCCTTGAGTTCCAACATCGGTTAATCAAAACTAAAGTAGAAATAAAATCTTTTTGACTTTTATAAGGTTTATATTAAAACACACCTAAAATCTTTTTGGTATTTTGAATATTTCAAACTTAAAGACTGAAAGCAGTAAATAAATATATATACAGAGTTGCAGAAACTAAGAAAAGTAAATATATACAAACATTCTTTTTGCGAGTTTCGAGGGTAAGAGAATCATATCAGTGTACGGTCATGCCAAAATACTCTTGTTGTTCTTATTGTTAACATTTAGATAAACATCCTATAACGATTATCGGTATTGTTATCCACATAAGCTCAACTTATCAGATGTAATCATGGCGAGGGGATACGTTAAGGTATGATTTATACTTACCGACCGATGTTCATCCACATCACGACACATTCCCGTATCAAGGTATGCACGAGAATTCATCTTACTGGTGAGTATACCATTTATCATCTGTTTTGACGTATATGAAAATGTGAGAAACTCACTTATTATGATTGAAAACAAGCCCTTATGTGATAGAATCACTTATTGATGAGGCTCTTGATTTTCAGATGCATAAGGGGCACAAGAGCAAGTCCGTGAACAGGTCAGTACTTTCTACAGCAAAGAGACGAACTTGACTCTCGGATAAATGTGATATATTATCACTTATTTTGAGGACATGTGATTGTTGATCACTTATTGAGGTCGTATGCAGTATGTACACGTATGTATAGTATCATGGAAGATCTAGACTTCGTCTCCGTTTGTTTCGGTAAAAGAAACAACCATGATACCCAGATAATAAACAGCATAAAGACCACATATCTCAGAACCTCGGCGATCTCTCAAACGAAATTTCGGTACTAAGACCATATGCCAATGAATGGTTCCCACCTGGTCTTTAGTCGATTTAAGTTTATATCACCCTGCACACTTTAAGATGATTGTGAGCCTACCGATACATCTTATATAGAGCTGCTTAACATTTTTCATTTTGCATTTCAGTTTAAAGAGGTTTCAACAGACCACTGATGTACTATCATTTTCTCTTTTGCTCGCTAGGAAACTCATTTTTGTTTTTCTATTGTTTTTTAGTTTTGAAATTTTTCGATGTTTTTGAATTTTCAAATTTGGATTTACTCCCCCTAAAATAAAAAAACTTACAATAATTTTAAAAACACAAAGATATTTACAAAAACGATTTTCCGATGTGGATTACTCTTGCTTGACCTTAATGTCGTTTACCAATAATAAAAAGTCAAATCTTGATTTATCAAATGCTTTGGTAAAAAGGTCGGCACGTTGGTCATCAGTGTGGACCTTAACAAAATCGATTAGCCTTTTATCAAAGCAATCACGTATGAAGTGATACTTAATTTCGATGTGTTTGGTCTTTGAATGCTGCACAGGATTTCTAGTGATAGATAAAGCAGGAGAATTATCGACTAAAATAGGAGTAGTTAGGAATTCAAAACCGTAATCGCGTATTTGCTGTTGTATCCACAGGACCTGGGAGCAACAACTTGAGGCAGCAATGTATTCAGCTTCACAAGTTGATGTAGCGACACAAGTCTGCTTCTTGCACTGCCATGTTACGAGGCGATTTCCTAAGAACTGGCATCCAGCCGTTGTGGATTTGCCGTCGATTTTGCATCCGCCAAAATCAGAATCACTGAAAGCGACTAAATCAAAGTTATCATCCTTAGGGTACCATAGACCGGTGTCTGGGCAACCCTTCAAATAACGAAAACTCCTTTTTACAGCTGCAAGATGTGAGGCCTTCGGGTTCACTTGATATCTGGCTAGCAGGCATGTTGGATACATTATATCTGGTCTTGATGCTGTGAGGTACATGAGGGATCCAATCATCGTGCGGTAGTATGAAGAGCTAACAACTTCACCCTTCAAATCTAGATTGATTCCGTGATTTTGCTGCAGTGGGGTACCAATGGGCAATGTGTCGGACATCTGGAATCGGTTCAGAATGTCTTGAACATACTTAGTCTGATGGATGAAAATCCCAGACTTCGTTTGTTGCACCTGCAAGCCCAAAAAGAAAGTCATCTCCCCCATAGCGCTCATCTCGAATTTATCCTGCATTACACGCTCGAAATCCCTACACATAACATTGTTAGTAGAACCAAATATAATATCATCCACATATACCTGAACCAGTAGAAGATCTCCATCTTGTTCTTTTATGAAGAGAGTGCAATCGATAAGACCTCTGCGAAATCCATTCTCCAGCAGATAATTAGATAAGGTTGCGTACCAAGCTCGCGGTGCTTGATGTAGACCATAGAGAGCTTTGTTCAGCAACCAAACCCGATCGGGATGGATAGGATCTTCAAAACCTGGAGGCTGTTCGACATACACCTCTTCTTCCACTAGACCATGTAAGAATGCACTTTTGATGTCCATCTGGTAAACCTTGAATCCTTTGAATAAGGCATAAGCCAGAAAGATCCGAATTGCTTCCAGACGTGCAACAGGTGCGTACACTTCGTTGTAGTCTATACCTTCAATCTGACGAAAACCTTGAACGACCAATCTTGCTTTGTTCCGAATAACGATTCCACGGTCGTCCTTTTTGCATTTATACACCCAACGGGTACCAATCTTCTTATAACTAGCAGGTTTCTCTACAAGCTTCCAGACGCCAAGTTTCTGGAATTGTTGCAGTTCTTCCTGCATTGCTTCAACCCAAGAGTTATCTTTCAAAGTTTCTTTCCAAGTTCTTGGCTCTTCCTGAGAGACATAACACGCGAAAGACCAATCATTCTGTTGACCAGATTCTCGAATCGCCGCATACAGGCCTGCGTTGTTGTTGTTTTGCAACATGTTTCTTGTTTGAATGCCACTCTGTACATTACCGATGATGTTTTGTTGAGGATGGGTATTGTGAATCCTTGTTTCTGGATTATCTGGAACTGAAATGTTTGTACCCAGATTGTTGAAATTTAGATCAACAACTAATTCAATACCCGGAACTGACGAAGAGGATGATGCAGTAGCTTCAGCTGTTTTAGGGGCGTCCACTGGAGGTGTAGCCTCTGAAGTACCATGAACAGCTGATGTAGGAGCTTCTTGATCTGCATCAAGAAATTCTTCATCCACTGAAGATTCGTTTAGTTCGGTTGCATCATGAAAATCCTCATTGTCGAGAGCATTATTGTTCACTGAAGATGGTTCTTGATTGACAATAATTGGACGAACCAACGGTGATTCTGTTGCGTTGTCACTCTCGAAAAACATCCTTGCAGCAGCATTTTCTTCAACTGCTTCAACATTGATCGAATTGAAAAAGTCATCGTACTCAAACATCCATGGTTGACCTGGATTTTTGACTGGCAAAGTGTGCCTCTGTACTTTGACTTCAGACCATTCCTCAACCCTTTTAGTCTCTAGATTCCAGACTCTTAAGTTCGGTGTGGCATAACCAAGAAAGTGACCTTCAATAGCTTTTCCCCAAACTTTCCATTAGGATCGATCATTGTGCAAGGAGCTCCAAACGGTTCAAGATATGTCAAATCTGGTTTCCGTTTGTGAAGAAGCTCGAAGCAGGTCTTGTTGTGCCTTTTGACTGTAAGGACTCGATTCATCGTGTAACATGCAGAGGCCACAGCTTCACTCCAGAATGGAATGGGTAACTGCGATTCTACCAACATAGTCCAAGCAGTCTCGATCAATGTATGGTTCTTACGTTCAGCGACGCCGTTTTGTTGAGGAGTATAAGCCGCACTAAATTCGTGAAGAATACCTTTTGAAGTGCAAAACTCCGACATGGCATGATTTTTAAATTCTGTACCATTGTCGCTGCGTATCCGTCTAACCTTCAACTTATACAAATTCTCAATCTGAATGATCAAGTTTTTGATAATACCGAAAGTTTCACTCTTGTAAGCCATAAACGCCACCGAAGAAAATCTTGAATAATCATCCGTTATCATGAGGCAGTATTGATCATTTCTGATGCTTTTGTGCTTGACAGGACCAAACAAATCCATGTGCAAACGTTCAAGAGGAACTGCCACTGTGTTGATCTTCTTTGTCGGATGTCGTTTCTTCGTTTGCTTTCCTTTTTGGCATGAAACACAGACGTCTTGAAGATGGAAATTTTTCAGAAGAACACCATTCACTAATTCATTCAACACCAAATGATTCATTTTTCGTAAGTGAATGTGACCCATACGTCTGTGCCAAGAGATTAAGTATTTTTCCGTGGCTTTGGTAATAAAACAAGTTGCTTGTGCAGTCGTTGTAATAGCTTGGCTCATATCAAGAACATATAAATTGTTTATCCTTGGAGCTGATAAGAGAATCCATTCTTTTGGAATCTGGAAGCCGGGTTTCAGCACGTAACACCCATTTGCATCAAAGTGTACTGAAAACTGCTTATCACAGATTTGTGAAACGCTGAGAAGATTGTGATCAAGTTGTTGTACAAAGTTGATATTGTCAAAACTTACAACCCCGTTGGATACCATTTCTTCTCCAGTAATATATCCGCCTTTATCTCCAGCAAAAGCAACATAACCTCCTCTAATAGATTTAACGTCGTAGAGAAGCTTCATGTCGCCTGTCATGTGCCTGGATGCCCCACTATCAACAATCCAATGACTGTTGAAAGTTCCTCCTGGAACACCCTGCACATGTACTCACATGATTAGTTGGAGATGGGGACCCAAGCCTTTGTGGTCTTGGGTCTTCCATTTTCATCAACGTAAGTTACTTGAACTTCTCGATGTTGTGGAAATTGTGATGTTCCCCCTGAATCAGTAACCGTTTTTGGTTTCCAGGTCTGTTTTGTTTTACCAGTGTTATTCTTTAAAATGTTAACTTCATGATTGTCTGAAGTTTTTGAGTTGTTTGGTTTGACAGAAACAGATGTTTTGTTAACCACATCGGTTTTAATCGCTTTTTCAATTTTCTTGACCTGTTGGCGTTTCTGTTTCTTTTCCCTTTCTTTTACAAGACGGGGATCATCAACTTTGGCTTTTTGTTTATGAAGATATGGACAATTTCGAATAATATGTCCAAATGTGCCACATGAAAAACATGATCTTCGTTCTACAAACCCCGAAGTATCATGTGATTGTCTTGTCGATGATGAACTTTGTGATCCCGAGGTACTTGGTTTTGAACTAGTTGGTTCATTTCTTTTCAACATTTTAACTTGATTAACATGATCTAAGTTAGATTTATTGGCAAATGTTTCAAGTTTATCTGTTCCCTACGATTTCACAAAGTTCACTTTCTTGTCCTTTTTCTTGGTCTGTTTCTTTTGCCATTGAGTCGGTGAGTTACTTTTAGGTTTGGTGCGATTTTGCTGAACTTTCTCAGTTGGTAATTTTTGATTGCCAGTTTCGTCGCATATCAAACATCATTCTATTTCGTCGAAATCATCAATCAGTTTCGTCGTGCATTTCATTGGGCTTCAAACTGAATTGGGCCTCACCTTGTTTCGTCGTTTATCAACAAACTTATAATCAGTTTCGTCGACATCAGATCTGTTTCATCGCCAATCAGCAATTAGCTTCAGTTTCGTCGCATAACAAACATCAACTAGTTTCGTCGTTCTCCTGTTTCGTCAGTGTTTAGGCCCAAGTGTGTTCAATCAATGTAATTGATTGGCCCAAACAGCATTCTGTTTAAATTTATTAGCCCAAGCTTGTGAGTGTAGAACTCTTGGACGCACGACGGAGGAATGTCGTGACGTCGGGCTTGAGCCGAACCTAAACGGTTTGAACCTAACCGAGTCGCGACCACTTAATATGTGTCAACAATTTGTTTTTTTAAATTATACCATAAATAAAATCACGGTCTTTTTATCTTTAATATAGGTACCCTATATTATTGTACTTCTCAATTTTTTGAAATCTAGTTGCGTATGACACAATGTAAATAACGTAAAACACAATGAAAATTAGACTAAAAACATAATCCATGACAACAGATAAAAGATACAATTGATAAAGACTAAAACACAATAGACATAATGTAAAACACAATAAGTATCAAACTAAAAACGCAATAGAAAGTAGACTAAAAACTCAATTTATGACAACAGATAAAAGACACAATAGACTTCAGACTAAAACATAATGAATAATAGACTAAAAACACAATGAATAACCAACTAAAACACAATGAACAAAGCTTAAAAACACAATGAAAAACAGACTAAAAAGACAACGAACAACATATTAAAACACAATTGATAACATACTTAAAACAATGACCAGAACCTATAACACAATGTATAGAAAACCTATACAGTTGAAAACATAAACAATAACATAATGTATAGAAAACCTAAATATAACACCATCTTCATTGTGTATACATTTGTTATAGGTTCTGATAAAAACGCAATGGACATAAACCAAATTAACATTGTGTTATAAGTTTTGATAATAACACAATGTATAGAACCCTAGTAAAATCTTAATAACCAAAACTAGTTGAAAGAAGACACAATGACCAGAATCTTTAACACAATACAAAGAAAACCTAGTAAAAATTTTGTTTATTTTATTATTATATAACAATATTGTACTCATTTTAAAGATAAAAAACGCTCGTTATCATGGTGAAATTAAAAAAAAATAATATGAAAAGATTATGGACGTTTTAAATTGATGTATGGATTTGACATGTGACTTGCATGTGGAGACAGAAAGTTTAGGATTCCCTTTATGCCCTTCCACTATTTTCTTTTCCTAAAACTAATTTTAACCCTCCAAATCTAATATCTATAGGCTAAAATCTTTCTTATTTATTTTGCACTTTGTATTTATCTTTGACATTTTTTGTGAACTCTTTGGTGTACACCCTTAGTTGATTTATAACTATAATATGAGCCTCCGTTGGACGTCACTCCCCTTTATCGCTTGATAATTCATGTCCATGATCATTTGTTTAGTGTTTGATATTAGATATTTTAGTGTATTCGGGATTGACTTGGTGATCAAAGTGAATTTTAATACACATCAAGCAAGTTTGGAGGTGCGCAAGTGCACACTTGTTTGAATTGGTATAGTTCTAAGTATTTAGGCTAAGCCTCTAATCAATGGGATTCCAAAGGGACACCCCCTTGGTGGGGGTCCAGGGGCAACGTCCCTGGGAGCAGGCTCCAAGGAGCAGAACCCCTGACTTGGGTTGAGCTAGATAGAATTCTTTTTTTCTGAAAATGCATTAAAATCTTTTTTTTTTTCTGAAAATTCCTTTTAATTTTCGAGATTGAATTGGCTCCTTTTTTTTTTTTGAAGCAATTTGAAAATTAAAATATAACTACCTGATGGCAGTTTCTCAGAGAAATATTCGTAATCATGTCTTTAGTCACTCTAATCTAGTTCACGAATTTCACATCAAATCGCATACTAGTTTGATTTTGATCTCAATTTGAGTTGTATCCGGTTCAATTTTTTAGGAAAACTACTAAAATAATTCGATCTCAAAGTGACTACATGCCTCTAATATCATCCGTTGCAATCTCAATTTCCCCAACATTTGAGGTGTTAATGGTAGTAAAAAGAATATGATTAAACGAGTATATATTCTCTATTCCTAATAGAGATAATAATAAAGGATGAGGTGGAAGAAACATAAAACAACACCTTTTCAGTTTTTATGCTTCTTGTCTTCCTCTAAAGTGAGTGGATAAACATATGATCCTTTTGCTACATGAACATTTGATCATGATCCTCAATTTTTACCTTCTGGCTTGAACCATAAGCCATGCATCTCAGTGGAGGTTCTGGTTTGCTTAATTTATCTGATGCAATAATCAGATTATTTGATTTGAATTATTTGATTGGAATTTTTCTGTAGCATTTAGAGTGCCCCTTTTTGTGAAAGTTACGTGACTCTGAACCTTTTTCAGTTGCTAAATACGTTAAAAAAAGTCCTCAGTCAAAATTCACTTAAACTTATTTCTAAATATACATATAGGGAAAATTACAAAATAGACAAGTTGAACTTGAAATTTGAAGGAATAGATATCCATATTTAGCCTTTGGAAAAATGGACAACCAAAAAAGAGACAATCAGGACATGCCTAATAAGTTCCACCAACTAAGTTAGCATGCACAACATTTCATGGTGAAATACAATGAGGTATACATTATAGCAAATCAAGTTAAAACACTTGAAAAAGCGTGGGCTAATAGTCGACGGCTAACCCAGCGGATCCTATTTGGCATCTCCAAATTGATTGTTTTTTGGTTTGTCTATTATTCCAAGGGCTAAATATGGATGTCCGTCCCTTCAACTTTCAACGTCAAACTTATCTATTTTTCTATTTCTTCCAATTTTTTATGTCTTCATGGCCTACGTAGATTTAGAAATATGCACTAAATGAGTGGCTATGGGATTGTGAAGTGATAATTGTTTACTAAGCAAGTTCTCCTTTATGAAAGGAGCTTTGAACGTAACATTGTAGAAAAGTGAAGCAACGTTCGTGTTTGAATTACTAATGAAATTTTAGAATCTGAGTTCTTTGCAAGGTACCAGATAGATTAGGGTATTGTTATTGTTTATGTACTTGGTGCAAGCTTAAAATGCTCAAGCATACATAATACACAAATTAACAAAGGGATATTGGATTTTAATAATCCCAACTTTCAGCAATTGGCCGATAATAATCCCAACTTCAAAAATAGCCTACAACACTCCCAACTTGTAACATTTTGGCCAGCAATGATCCTTGTCTAACTGGGTTATAACCCAGTTAGTTTTGAGAAGCGGAGAAGATTACAGGAGGTCGGAGATGATTGGTGGTGGTCTCGTTTGGTGGTTTCAGGGGTAAAACGGGTCGCCGGAATAAGTTGCAGGTCACCAGAGTTGGGTTTTTTGAACTTCTGAGCAGCGGAGAAGATTACAGGAGGTCGGAGATGATTGGTGGTGGTCTCGTTTGGTGGTTTCAGGGGTAAAACGGGTCGTCGGAATAAGTTGCAGGTCACCGGAGGTGGTGATGGTGCCACGTCAGCAGCCTAGTCAGCAAAAAACTAACTGGGTTATAACCCAGTTAGCAAAGGATCATTGGTGGCCAAAATGTTACAAGTTGGGAGTGTTGTAGGCTATTTTTGAAGTTGGGATTATTATCGGCCAATTGCTTAAAGTTGGGATTATTAAAATCCAATACCCCATTAACAAATGAAGAATTTTGTTGAAAAATCTAGTAAAATAATTTTGTTGAAAAGTCTAGTAAAATAATGGGGTTTCAATAATTTTGAACATAAATAATTATTTGAAAGTATTACTTATATGGTTAATAATTAATGGATTCGTGTTCTCCTCCACGACTCACGAGAACTTCAAAACATACTAAGGCATGCCCGAAAGTACACAAATAGTCCCTATGGTTTGCACTTTGTAATGTATTTAGTCCCCAACCTATAAATCTAAAGGTTTTAGCATGTCCAAGTTAGGGACTAAATGTGTTACAAAGTGCAAACCACAGTGACTATCCGTGTACTTTTGAAAAAAGCTGGAAAGTAAATGCATTACAAAGTGCAAACCACAGGGACCATCTGTGTACTTTTAGAAGTTACCAAATCCAAATTTTGGTAAATCGTAGGGACCAAGGGACCGTCCGTATACTTTACCCTTACAGATAACTTGGTCATTTATTTAGAACTCCAAAACTAAAAATCTTGTTGCAGGTTTGGTTATGCTTTTTGCATTCCTCTTTACACAAACGAAAAACAGTTAATAGTGTCATTTTATTATAATGACCAGCAAGTATCACTCCAAGTAATAGAGAGATCTACACGTTTCAAGAACAACATCACAAAGAGAACCTACAACATTACCTGATCACACGCGCTACAACTTTGTCCCAACTCGGACTCTGACCCTCACCTAAACCACTTGGTCGCACGCGCACCTTAAAAAAGATAGAGAGGGAATTACATATTGAATTTCCAGAAAAAAATGCATAATGTAAGGCATAAGCAAATAAAAAAAAATCTTAGGTATAGTCTTGAGCCCCAAGAAACCAAGTCACTCTTCAGTTGCCTAAGTAATATAACTGGCCTCATGTTTACTGTCAACTTTTCCAACATTCGACGTATATTTTGTTCAATTGATAACCATGTCCATCATCATTATTTGGTCTCTTTCAAACTAGAGTATAATCTAGCCTACAAATAAAATTCCAAACACAGAAAAATAATTGAACATTTCAAAATAATTCATTGCTAGCATCGGTAGACATTAACCAAAAAGTGTTTCAACACCCTCCCCTTTCCTTTTGTCATTCTACACTATATATACACATTGAATAGAAAAAAAATCGTTCCCCGTATTAAAGAAGCACCTAACGAAAAGTATCTGATTTCGTGGTAATTTACTGTTGCAACGTGGGAAGTCCTAAATGGCTACCAAATACGTTAGATATCACTTAACTTTCGGCTTGCTGTACTATAATCAGGTGTTGCATTTTTATCATCTAAAGCAGCTATTGAAATTAAGAAAACAAGGCCTAACATGAGAAAAAGAGTCTGTCAAGTTAGCCAAGGAGTGACTGCCTAATAAGCCAAACAAGGTGTTATAACTTACTATCACCTTGTCTTGATATAAGGCAAGTCATCCTTGGCTACCAAACAAGACTCTCCTCTTCATGTAAGAACCTCTCTTCTTATTGTCTTATCAATTTTACCTGCACTAACTGTCCAAGGAAACCTTCTATTTATAGTCTATTATTTATCATTGGTTTTTGAAATTTCATGATGTCAATCTTCCTCATCTTTCCAACTCACCAGATATGCCACCTTTGGCAGAATATATCCAGTTTCAAGATTGAAAGAATCCAATTCTAGATTCTATATGAAGAAAAAACCAAAAACAAAATAGGGAGTAAAAGAAATAACATTCTTCAACCAATGGCCACAATCTTGAATAGGAGTTGACTTCAACACTTGATGCCTCCTTGAAAGATTAGTTGAGATAACATTAGTATTCTATTTTGCAATCCAATCCACATAAGTAGTGTTGCTTTGTTGACTTGTGATCCCAATAAACAGTTTCTTTGGCTTTTTATTAGTTGCATTCATGTCAATAGTTGAACTAGGTTGGAACATCATGGTTTTGTTAGATACCTCTCGCCGACACTACCTTTTAAGTCCTAGACTATGAAGCACTGGGACGGCAAATTGCATCGAGTACCCGCACCGGCTCGTGGACGGAAACTCGAAGGGAACAGCTCGGGGGTGTTTCCCAAACGTACCCGGATATTGGGGACTTCTACAAAACCGTACCCGATATTGGGTACTTCCAAAACAAAGTATCGGGGACGTTTCCTAAAATATTTTGGGTTTTGACCCTTTTAACTTCCAAATATAAGGTCTGCCTTTATAATTATATATGCTAGGACTCCTAGATTTAAGTTACGAGCTGCTCAATATTGAGTTATTCTTTTAATAATTGAATAGTAAACAAGTCCTTTTATATCTCAAATGTTTGCGGAGTGTTCATGTTAGCATTTGAATACGAGTTCAATGAATCTACCTAAAACACATGGGTTACATATTACATATATTACTTGTTTTACTATTAAATGGAAATATTGGGGAAGATTCTAATCATACCATGGACGTTATAATCAGACTTTTGGGTTTGAATATTGGGGAAGACGGTAGAATTTTTTGCAGAAGTAGGTGTTTTCAGCTTCAAAAGAGTGCTTCTAGGTGGTTAACAATTTTGTTTTCAAATCTAGGTAAGTAGCATAATGAAACAGCGACCTTCAACTTAATTTCTGTCCAAAAGCTGCAAAATCTGCAACATGTAAGAAGATCGTTGTTTTAAACAGCTTTCTTCCTGAAGATAGCTGTTTTGAACAAAGACCTTAATAAAGTCGTTGTTTCGTTCTGCCATCTTATAAAAGGTCGTTGTTTCGTACTGCCATCTTATAAAAGGTCACCATTTCATACAGCAATCTTATAAAAGGTCATTGTTTCATACAGCTAACTTAATAAGATCGCTGTTTGATCCAGATATCTTATCTAAAATCACTAAATGGTGCAGCAATGTTGATTAATTTACTGTGTCGTTTGCAGGAGTCACATGTGAGCTTTAATTTGAAATTGTGGCCAATAAAGACTGCCATATGCAGTACCATACATGCAAAATCAGACCTCTCACCTATGCAAATGCATGCATTCTTATCTCACATGATATGACTACACAATCCAAAGTTTAATTTCATTGTAATTTTTAAATCGGGTTGTGTAAGAATTCCACTGTTTTTCACTATGGATTCTAAAATTAATACAGTGATGAGTAATACAGAGAACATGGTGTGTAGTCAAATCTCTGAAGTTGTCATATATGCAGAGAAACGGGTCTTTAAAGATGAACATAAACCAAAGCACAAGGACATTTCGTTTCAAACACCTAACAAACCAATCTTCAAACCTTGCTTTACCAATAAATTTTCTGTGAACTTTGATCTGCCGAAGATGAGTTTCGAATGTCATCCAGGTCCTCTTAATGCATCGGTGTTGTTTTTGAACCAGGATCACCGGGCGTTTGAGGTTTTCAAAAATCCAGAAAATTACAGTAACCCGATAAATATTAAACGATCAGATCGATCGTTCTGGAAGTATATGAAACAACATTTGGTTGGTCCAAGGGTAGAAGCTTTAATACATGCAGCAGGATTCAGTGGGATACTGGACATTGGGTACCGGTATATAGACCACGCGTTAATAACTGCGTTGGTTGAGCGGTGGAGGCCAGAAACTCACATGTTTCACCTTCCTTTCGGCGAAACCACTGGGACATTATAGGATGTTAACGTGCTGTGGGGGCTACCAATAGATGGGGAGCCTGTATCTAGGGCTGACACTGGTATAACAGTGTATAATGCAAGATCCAAGTGTCGAGATCTATTGGGGTTTACCCCTGAGGAAACTCAAGTGAAGGGCAAAAGGGTTATTTCGACGCGAGTTTTACAAGAAATAACGTCGGTTTTTTTTTAAACCAAGCATCGGATCAAGACTGCCTTTTCCGTGCACGCTTAATAATATTTTATTTGATAGGGTGCACAGTCTTACCTGATAATGCAAACAACCTGATTTCTCTAAATTTTTTGGAGTTTCTTGAAAACTTGCCCGCATATTTGGGTTGTAGTTGGGGCAGTGCTGTTTTATCCCACCTTTACAGAAACCTTTGTAACGCTGCAACACCTAATGCTATAGCCATTACTGGCCCAGTGTCGCTTCTACAAGTGTGGGCTTGGGAGAGGTTTCGTTGTTTTGCTCCTGCTATTGCCGAGTTCCACTACCTCGGTAGACTAAATTGGAAAAAATTTAATTTACTTTTTTCGGTATGTATATAACACTATGTTAACTTATTATTTATCTTTGTAGGTGGAAGGGAAGCATAAGCTGTACAGAGGTTCCCACACATTGCCTGAGAACATATCTCAGCTGCAATTTATGACCGAGGCAACGGTATGGTTGTTAGTTGTTGACATATAAAAGTTTGTTTGAACACGTTTCTAAAGTTTGAATTTTTTTTTGTTTCAGTTTAATTGGAGACCCTACGACGACATTGTGGGTAGACTCCCCGATATATGTCGGAGTGGTATGGGAATTTGGTTGAGTTGTTGCCCTCTGATATACTACTCAGTTGTGGAGCATCACTATCCTCAATGAGTGATGAGACAGTTTGGCATGGTCCAGTATATACCTAACCCAATTGCCATAAGTAATACTGAGCATGCCAGGCTTCATTCCATAAACCGGATCGGGAAAACCGGGTGGAACTGGAGATCTCGTCATGATCCGTATGTTCGTGGGTGGGACACACGTCATGAAAACTTGGTCACCGGGGAATTCATCACATCTGTTTCCATTGCTAATGATTACATGGCATGGTACATGCAACATACCGTGTTATATCTGACGAACCCATGGTTGCCACCTGGCCCTATGAGCTGCTTTCAAGATTGTTGATACATGATTGTGGACGCGACTCGACGCAACACGCCTTGGATCAAGAACACGACATTCCTCCGTCATGTGAAAGATCAAGAAGACTTTGGGCTGTACCATCAGCTAATCAAGTCTTGGGCTGCATATGAAGAACATGAACATGGGCTACTCACTGATTTGGCGAAACACTTTGGGCCCAAGCCCAATACTCGACGAAACTGAAGTAATGTCGACGAAACAGATTTGTTTCGTCGACTATGTTTATGTTTCGCCAACTGCTTCTTGTTTCGCCAATGATGATCTGATTCGCCAAGCCTGATTCGCCAAAGTTCTGATTCGTCATATGTATGTGTGTCTGTTAGTATAAATAGAGTTCATTTGTTCTGTTTCGTGGGGGAACACAATAGAACACAGGTAGAACACTCAGAGCAAAAACACACACACACGAGAGTTAGAGAGAGTTTGCAGAATAGATTTGTAAACCTTGTGCTTGTAACCGAACCTTTCATTCGTATTAATACAGTGGTGTTAAACGGTGAACTTTGTGTGTCGTGTATTTTTCGTGTTCTATCTCGGTTTGCATCTCCGGTTGGATTCCGCACAACCGGGTGTGTTTGACAACAAGGATTAGGCGACTAGATCCTCCCCTAGCCGGACCTACAAGTGGTATGCTCTTCTCCTTGTTAAAACCGAGGTGTTTTCGGGGTGTTCTTCGGGTTTTAAAGTTCATATTTTCTGGAAAACATCTTAAAATCGGATCAAATCTTGTTGTTTTGCTGATTGTTTTTATCAAAACCATGTTATTACACATGTTTGCATGATACTTGTTGGTTTTTTTATTAAACTTTTAGCCGAAATTTTGTGTTTGAAAGGTCATCGGTTTTTCCAGAAATTCATAGAGTTCATCTTCATTCAAAGTGTTCTTGGTGTTTGAACTTTTTGATCTTAAAAGATAACTTATCAAGTTGTTTGTAATTTGAAAATTGTAATCTGATTAAAATATTGTAAGTCATCATTTGGTTGGTAATTTGGTAATGGTGTAGCCGAAAGCATGTTTGCGTGTGTCAGGTTAAGATAAAAGTCAAAAAGTTTACCAACTCTCTGAAAACACCCTTCGGCGAAACAGAATTTCACTTTCGTCGACCTTGTTGGGCTTATAACCTGTTTCGTCAAAACCATAAGTGGGCCTAATATTGCCTTGTTTCGTCAAGGCCCAAAGCAGCAATTACATCAGTCTGTTTCGCCAATCAATTAACTTGGGCCTGTTAAAATTTCAAAATCTGTTTCGTCAAGTTAAAGTTACATCATCCTGTTTCGTCAATAACATAAGAATTTTTGTTTCGTCAACAAGGTGTCTTAGAGTCTGTTTCGCCAAACAAGTAAATTGGGCCTTAAACTGAACTGGGCCTGTTTCGTCAACATTCTGTTTCGTCGTGAAAGTTGTAATTTTTAAACAGAACGTTTGCACTAGTTGTTTAACTGTTTGTGTGTTTCAGGTATTTCGATCAAGGATCCTTCGGCTGGTTGTTATCATTCGAAATTTTAACATAGTTTGTGAAAATTATTTTTTTTTTAAATAAAAAAAATCAATTTTCACTTAATATATTAATTTTTATAAAATGGGAACAAACGATGAGTGGTGGACTCAATTGACTTCGACTCCACAATCATCAGCTACGCAATCTGAGCCAGATTTCGACAAAACTGCATGGATGCGAGCAATTGCCACACCTCAACCCAAATTTGATCCAACTGCCTATTTTTGGAAACCACCTCAAGCCCAACCTCAACAAGGCAACCAAAATCCTTTCATAAATCAAACAAGTACATCCACGTCCAACTCAAATAAAGCCGATGATGGGTGTGACTGGTCTGTACAATGTGGAGGTGGAAATCAAGGAGGAACTGCGTTTTATGCTGAAGTTGTCAAGAATGTCAATGATGGTGAATCTTCAGGAAAAGATGACAGTTCAGGATGTAGTGGGACTGATGAAGATAGCTCAGGTGTGAGTGATTACAGTTCAGAATCGGACGTGAAGGAGGGAGTGGACTCTGAAGGTGATAATTTGTCGAATGATGCTAATGAGAAATCTGACTTGATCAAGAAAGCTGATGCTACATCAGAAGAAATGGAGAAGATTCTCACTGAAGATGGATCTTTTTCTTTTCATACAGCCGTTATGGCTCACGTAGAAGGTCAAACTTCTCAGATATGTGATACTAATTCTGACTCTAATTCTGATCCTGTTGAATGTGCAAAGTGCTTAGAATATGCTGAAAAGGAAAGTCAGTTTGAAATCACAAACAAACACAATCAACAATTGATTGTTGATCTTTCTAAAGCAACTGAAGCTAACTTGTTTTTGACCAGAAATGAAAAGGAATTTAAAGCAACAATTGCGTCATTAAGACATGATGTTTCAGAATTACAAAAGGCTGTTTTGAGAAAACAACATGCTAATAACAACTTAATTGACACAATTGAAAAGCAAATGGTTGAGTTAGCAACAGCTCGGTGTGAATGTGAAACAATCAAGCAGAAATTGGAAAGCTATTCCAATTCCCGCTATGTATTGGATCACATCATCAACGCTCAGAAGTTAAAGGGGGAACACAATAGAACACAGGGAGAACACTCAGAGCAAAAACACACACACACGAGAGTTAGAGAGAGTTTGCAGAATAGATTTGTAAACCTTGTGCTTGTAACCGAACCTTTCATTCGTATTAATACAGTGGTGTTAAACGGTGAACTTTGTGTGTCGTGTATTTTTCGTGTTCTATCTCGGTTTGCATCTCCGGTTGGATTCCGCACAACCGGGTGTGTTTGACAACAAGGATTAGGCGACTAGATCCTCCCCTAGCCGGACCTACAAGAGGTAAAACATGAGTTAACCAACATCGGAAAGTCATTTTTGTAAATACCTTTGTGTTTTTAAATTTTGTCTTAGTTTGTTGATTTTAGGGGGAGTAATTCCAAATTAAATTTGAAAAATCCAAAAACATCGAAAAATTTCAAAAGCCCAAAAACAATAGAAAAACAAAAATGAGTTTCCTGGCGAGCAAAAGAGAAAATGATAGTACATCAGTGGTCTGTCCAAACCTCTTTAAACCTTAAATGAAAAATGATAAGCAGCTCTATATAAGATGTATCGGTAGGCTCACAATCATTTTAAAGTGTGCAGGGTGATATAAACCTTAAATCGACTGAAGACTGGATGGGAACCATTCATTGGCATATGGTCTTGGTACCGAAATTTCGTTTGAGAGATTGCCGAGGTTCTGAGATATTCGGTCTGTATGCTGCTTATCATCTGGGTATCATGGTTGTATCTTTTACCGAAAAATAACGGGGACGCAAGTCTAGATCTTCCATGATACTATACATACGTGTACATACTGCATACGACCTCAATAAGTGATCAACAATCACATGTCCCTCAAAATAAGTGATAAATTATCACATTTATCCGGGAGTCAAGTTCGTCTCTCTGCTGTACGAAAGTACTGACCTGTTCACGGACTTGCTCCTGTGCCCTTCATGCATCTGAAAATCAAGTTCCTCATCAATAAGTGATTATATCACATAGGGCTTGTTTTCAATCAAAATAAGTGAGTTTCTCACATCATATACGGTCAAACAGATGATAATTGGTATACTCACCGGTAAGATGAACCCTCGTGCATACCTTGATACGGGAATGTGTCGTGATGTGGATGAACACCGGTCGGTAAGTATAAATTATACCTTAACGTATCCCCTCGCCATGATTACAAATGATAAGTTGAGTTTATGTGGACAACAATACCGATAATTGTTATAGGATGCTTATCTTAATGTTAACTAATTGTACAACAAGAGCGTTTTGGCATGACCGTACACTGATATGATTCTCTTACCCTCGAAACTCGCAAAAAGAATGTCTGTAGATATTTATTTACTGATTTCAGTTTATGCATCTTTGTATATATTTATTTATTGTTTTCCGTCTTTACATTTGAAAAATAAAAAAAATAAAAAAAAAAAAAATTCCAAAAAGATTTTAGGTGTGTTTTAATATAAACTTTCTAAAAGCCAAAAAGATTTTGCTTCTAGTTTATTTTTGATTGACTGATGTTGGAACTCGAGTCTATCCTACCCAAAATCCTGATCGTAAGCCGGAAAACAATTGCATCTTCATAAACTGTCGAAGTTAACAAGTTTTGAAAGTTAAAGGATTAAAATTGAATATTTTTCTAAACTTTCAAATTATTGTCGGTTGGTGTTTGATTGAGATTTGATCTCATATGTGTCTTTTGTTTAATGTTAACTATATTCCAAGCAGTTGTTCTCATTACGCGTTTAGATTTCTTGCATGTGCAGATGCTAAAGGCAAGGAGAACATGTTCGATGACAAGCTTCGGAATGAAGACACGACGTGGAGGCACTCAAAGGATAAAATGATCGAGTTGCCGCTAACCCATCATCAACACCACAAGGATCTCAAGCTATAAAGATCAAGTCTTTCACGAGCATAACTCAAGGGAGAGCTTATGTTAAGGGGGAGTTTGTCAACACACTTCCTACATGATATAGTTTGTTGATACACTTTCTGCTTTCAAGACGTGAAGACTATGAAGATCCTCCGACATAGAAGACATCAAAGGCGAATCTCGCGAGTAGCGTCCAAGGGGGAGTTTGTTGATACATGATTGTGGACGCGACTCGACGCAACACGCCTTGGATCAAGAACACGACATTCCTCCGTCATGTGAAAGATCAAGAAGACTTTGGGCTGTACCATCAGCTAATCAAGTCTTGGGCTGCATATGAAGAACATGAACATGGGCTACTCACTGATTTGGCGAAACACTTTGGGCCCAAGCCCAATACTCGACGAAACTGAAGTAATGTCGACGAAACAGATTTGTTTCGTCGACTATGTTTATGTTTCGCCAACTGCTTCTTGTTTCGCCAATGATGATCTGATTCGCCAAGCCTGATTCGCCAAAGTTCTGATTCGTCATATGTATGTGTGTCTGTTAGTATAAATAGAGTTCATTTGTTCTGTTTCGTGGGGGAACACAATAGAACACAGGTAGAACACTCAGAGCAAAAACACACACACACGAGAGTTAGAGAGAGTTTGCAGAATAGATTTGTAAACCTTGTGCTTGTAACCGAACCTTTCATTCGTATTAATACAGTGGTGTTAAACGGTGAACTTTGTGTGTCGTGTATTTTTCGTGTTCTATCTCGGTTTGCATCTCCGGTTGGATTCCGCACAACCGGGTGTGTTTGACAACAAGGATTAGGCGACTAGATCCTCCCCTAGCCGGACCTACAAAGATGAAGGAGCAAGGGTCCAAATGATGGTATATTTAAGTTTAAAATTATTCAACATTACCATTATTATTGTTAGTATAAAAATTAATTATTAATTTTTTTTTTGCAGTCGGAGACGATGGGTCTAATACACCGATCTCAAGATCTGGACTTTATTCAGGGTGTGGCATATTGGGCCCTTTAGATGTCTAATGTTCCAGAATACACACAATATCCGACTCACCTGACACAGGAGAGGAGAGCCGGTAGACCTTGTTTCTTATCCACTTACACAGAGGTTAGGTGTGACATATGTGCCTCCACGACCATCAAACAAATACCAAATCAATGAAATATTGTGTTTCATACTTGGGATTTGTATAAATATGTGTATCATTTGCACATATCAATTCTCGTTCGATTTCGAGCTCTAAATCACTTTCTGGAAAGTTATACGCGAACTGATGCGTGAACGTAATTAGTTTAACGCGACAAACACTTCGGGACAGTGACATAGGCTTAACATACCTAAATAACCTTTACATAACTTAGAAATAAGTTTTAGATGGTTTGGTGTGACGAAATCAAGTTTATTCGCTTATAGGGACTAATTTCGACAAAAAGCAACAACAATCTTTATTCGCTTATAGGGACTAATTTCGACAAAAAGCAACAACAATCTGGTCATCTCTTGCATTTCTATCAGCTACAATTACTGTTGTAATTAAGAACACAAGGCGTAACATGAGAAATAATAGCCTATCAAGTTAGACGAGGGGTGACTGCCTGATAAGCCACAACAAGGTGTTATAACTTTCTATATAGAGCTTTTTTTTTTTCAGATAATCTCAATCAGCATTACCAATGAAAATCTAATCAGTATTACCAAGTATTACCAATGGAGTACTGAGGATATCTATATCAGTGTTAACAATGGAGTACTAAGGGATGCTCCCATTGGTATGCTTCGATCCCCACCAATACCAAAATAACGATATTTTGAAATACAGAGCAATTCTTTTAGGATATCAATTCATTTGGGTATTTCCTTCTGAAATCCCCTGGTTATTAATTGATCGTCGGTCATACCCATTTGTGTGTCTAATACAGGTTGAGACGTTGAGTGACTAGTGGAACAATTAGAAAACTTGGTTACTTACCCCTTCATTTTTCATTAACTTGTCATTTATTTTTATATGTAAATATTTTATAACTACTCAAACAAAAAACAAAATGCAAACAATACATTATTGAACTTTTTGGTAAAATGATACACATACACAAAATAATATGATAACCTAACTGTATGTATATATATTAAACTATATAAGTATGTTTATGTATAAAATCTAAGGGTCTGTCAGTATAACTTGGTAAATATTAAGGATGGTGTTGTTTGTCAGTATAACTTTGTAAATAATAAGGATGGTGTTGTTTAGGAGGCAACAACCACCAAACCAACACCTATAAATACATTTTAATGTATGTGATATGGTGTATATCAAAACTCTCTGCATATAGAATGCAAGTGTGTGTGTGTTTGTTTCACGAAGTGTGTGCTTATCGAATCCAACAAAGTTAAGTTGGACAATTTGACACATGGACATGGATTGGAAATAGTTTACCTTGTGGTCCTTTCTGGATATGAGGATATTGTCTGCCCTCTGGTTTGAACTGAAACATATCCATACACAGGGGCGAAGGTTTGTTGGTGCCCGGGGGTGCACCCGCCCACCCCAATATTTCGGTTAGAAGTGTATAGTTTCGATTTTTCATCCGAAAATTTTAAAATTATATAGGATCGCCTCCCCCTAGGTAACAAACTTTACTTTAATTTATATATTGTATAAATATTTAGGAAAAATTATATAGGATCCCCTCCCCCAAATTATTTGTCCTAAATATTTATACAATATATAAATTAAAGTAAAGTTTGTTACCACTTTGTAGTATATAAGTGATGGGTAGTTTTGTAAATATATTTTAACTCTTATTTGTTTAACCCTATGTTACCCACCACACAATAAACTTAATCACAAATTTTTATGTCTAAGAACAGGTCCTTTGAATGAATGAATTTTTTTTTAGTTTTATTTGGAACTATTATTATTTGACTTGACCGGAATCGATCGACCTGAAACATAACGATAGGAAAAAAATTAGGTCTCATCACTTTACGATCCGTCGAAACTTTTGGTCAAGCTCCGCCACTATCCATACAAATACCAGTGCACTATCTGGTAATCTAAAATAATTGATCTAATGCTTTGATTAGATTTTTCACTCTCTATGGGGAACAACTAATTAAATTGAGAGAAATAAAAAGCTACATGCATGGATGCCTAGGCGGTTTACAAGAAAAAGAATATTAAAGAAAAAGAAATGAGAAGAACAAGGATCAAGTACGCACACCTAAAAATTGTTTCAACCTACAAACACATGTTTTCAAGATCCTCTTAGAACACAAAATCGTGAAGAGATGACCTAACATGAGCAAGAAGATCATGTTAGTAACACAAGGAACAACCTGCCTCGTAAAGAAAACAAGGCACTACATTCCAACACCGTGAGGTGTGAGGAGGCAAGTCATCCTTGGCTACCAAACAAGACTCTTCTCTTCATGTAAGAACCTCTCTTCTTATTGTCTCATTGATTTCACCTGCATTAGTTCTCCGAGGAAACCGGCTATTTATAGATTTACCTTATCATTGGGTCTTGAAATTTGGTATTGTCATCTTCCTTTTCTTAGCATTTTTCCAAGTTCGCCACCTTTGTAAGAATATGTAAAGTTGGTGATTAAAAGAATCCGAGTCTATACGTCTATATGAAGATACCGGAACAAAATATGAAGCACAGGAATAGCATTCTTCAACGAGTGGCCACAATCTTGAATAGGAGTTGACTTCATCTGATTGATGCCTCCTCGAAAGATTTGCTGAGATGTAGCAGGGTTTCTTTTGGCTATTCAATCCAAATAAGTTTTGCTGAATACATTGTTGACTTGTGATCCTATTGAGCAGTTTCTTTTATTATTCATTGGTTGCATCCAGTCAATAGTTCAGCTTATTAAGTTGGAACCTATTGGCTTTTAAAGACAACCTGTTGCCTAAATCTTGGATTCATGTCAATAGTTCAGCTAGTTATTACATTTTGATTGTTTCCTGGACTGTTGGAATATTAATTGTATCAAACTGAGAATAGATGAAAAGCGCAGGAGAATTGAAGCAAAAACAACTCCGACTCTTTTCTTTATTAACAAAACTCAACAAAAACAAATGAATTACATAACCCTATACTAAACAATAAACCAATCGTATTCCAACGCAAAAACTAATAAACCAAGTAAATATATTAACAAATCAATAAACATAAATTCAAACCTAATTAACAATAACTATTACTTAGAAGACATATCTTCTTGAACTTGGATATTTATTATTTCTACTTCCACTATTTTTGAATTCATTCTTTCTTCTTACAGAAATCGCCAATAGAGATTTTAATAAAACTTAAATTAATTATTTTACAAAATTTATAATTGTTACTGTAGAAATGTGACCTGAGATACGTCCCTAAGGTGGATGCTCCGACGGGAAGTAGCCTGAATTCCGATCTACAAAAGAATACATTGTTAGGACTCGTTACAGAAATGACACTACTAAAAGACAGGCCTATTTCCGATAAAGTTGTTTGTCGGAAATTGGTCGGAAAACGGCGTTACCGACCATTTTTCGACAAACTGGCTTTTCCTACATATTTACTACAAAATTAACAATAATATAAATGTTTGGTCGGAAAATGGTTGGAAATTTCCGACCTTTTTTTTAATTTTCGTTTTCGAGTTTTAAACGTTATTTTTTCGGTTCCCCTTTGCGCACCATAACTATACATGAAATATTGTTTATTTTACCAACTTATATGTATTTATATATATACGGACGTATGTGTATACTATCGGGATCGGTTATTTAAAACTTGCTTATATCACTATACATGTGTGTGTTTGTGTATACATTGAGACATATACATACATATAAACACATAGATACAGGTGCACACATTCTCACACAATATATACAATAATTAGAAAACAAAACTATAACAAACGTTTTTCTATTTTTTATTTATTTAAATTTTCCAACAATTCTCCGGCCACATTTTTTTCTTTTATTGTTTTTTTGGTCACATAGATACAGGTGCACACATTCTCACACAATATATACAATAATTAGAAAACAAAACTATAACAAACGTTTTTCTATTTTTTATTTATTTAAATTTTCCAACCATTCTCCGGCCACATATTTTCTTTTATTGTTTTTTTCTGAGCATATTTTTTTGGTCAGTAAATTGTCAGAACATAGTCGCTAAAATTTGTTTTTTCTTTTTGTTGTTATTCTGTTGGAAAATGGTGGGAATTTTCCGACCAAATTTGTTTTATCGTAAATTTTGGTCAGAATTACCAAATTTCTAGTAGTGTGAGTTATTCTTGTAACCTTCATCCAGCGTGAGAATAAGTATGAGTTGCGGGAATAATTGTGTTGAGAGAGAGAGAGAGAGAGAGAGTTATTGTATGTACCTTGAGGTCTGTCCTTTATATATACTTTTTGGTAGCTTAGAGTTTCCCTATTCTGGTAGATTTAGTTGTATGGGGATTTGCCACCTTTTTAGGAGATCTGGCATATCATCTGCATGGAAATATTTCCACAATAACCCTTATATTAGAAAGCATTATTTGTGGTTTGACCGACCCGGAATGACCAAACCAGGTCACTCCTCTATAGTTATACCATTCCAAGTTGACGGTTATCTGTCTATAAACGTGACCGTTGGTGATCGCTCGGTACTCGGTTGGCAATATGTCGCAAATATATTATTAGCCATTTTGATTTTCACATCTATTATGAAGTTAACTTGACTTACAATTTGAAAGACACAACACACCTTTAAGCATATCTTATTCCAAATTTGATGATATGCATGATTGCATTCCTAATAAAGTCAAAGCATCTGATCGTGCACATGGACCAGAATATATGCACCTCAAATTCCTCAATGTTCGCCTTCTGCCTTGAACTATTAGACCAAGCGGTATGGGGGCCGGCTTAGCTAGGCCCGGCGAAGCCCGGCGCCGGTCCCCCACACCGCCCCCCTTGGACCGGCTTGTGATAACCGGCTACACCAAGACGTTGATGACGAGCCTCAATTTGAAAATGTTAGCCGTTACCAACGGCTATAATATTAAAAAAAATAATAAAAAAATTAAAATAAAACTTTTTCACTTTAAATATAAACCCTCTTTTCATCCAATTTTTATACCATTTCACCAATACTTCTCCCATTCTTCTCTCATTCTCATCTATTTTTATAAAACAAAACAAAAAAACACTCCCTTTTTTTTATACAATCATGAATCCATTCAACCCAAACAACCCCAACCCGAACAATCCCAACCCGAACCAACCTAACTTTTTTTCGAGTCCCGCTTACACTCCGACTATGGATCCTTCGTGGGGGTCTCCACAATTTACGTTTTCGGGTTACCAACAATCACCCAACGCCTTCTCACAAATGTCCCAAGTTCAACAAATGCAACAATTCCAAGCACTCTAACAATTCATGCAACGCAACTCGTTTCAACTTGAACAATCCCAACCGCAACCCCCGGTTTAACTTGATGATGTTGATGATGAAGAAGTCGTCCCCGAATCGCCACCTAAAGAACTCAAGCGCAAAAAAAAACACGAGGAAGGGGAAGGCGGTTGAAACCGTATGTTAAGGCCTCAAGTTGCCCGATTGTCGGTATGAACCAAAGTTAATTTTTTTTAATTTAAATTTAAAAAGATTTATTTTTTAGTTTTACTAATGCATTTTTTAATTTTAGGGAACAATCAAACGGGTTCTAGTTTTTGGAAGGCGACAACGGATAGATTTAACGAGCTTCTGGGGCAAGGCCCGATACGTGATATCGATTACGTATCGGGCAAGTGGCGGAAAATGAACAAGACCGTGAATGATTTTTGCGGGTATTATAACGCAATTTACAACAATCGTCCTAGTGGGAGTAACGACAAGGACGTCCTAGTGGGCGGCTCGAAGGGGTCTTCGAAAATGGACGAGTTGATTTCCGAATTGTTGACACATATTTTGTGGATACGGCTCGGCTCGGTTCAACTCGGCTACGAAGTGAAGGCCGTAGTCAAGACAACCTCCTGTCTTGACTCGGTATGATAGTGACTTCGTAACGTTCGATGTAAATGCAACTGCGTGTGTGCAGTTTGCATATTAGATTACATTTATGTATTTAGGTGTTATTGGTTTATGTTGTCTGTTAGTTGTTTGGCCCATCATATAAAGTCCAAGCCCATAACAAATGGTGAAATCCCTTGGGCCCAACATGAATACAACGAAATCCCAGGCCCAACCTGTTGGCGAAATCACTTTGTGATGAAATCACTTTGTGTTTAAATCACCTTATAGGGACGAAATCAAGTGATTTCGTCTGGACCCTGTGTTTTCGTCACTGGGATTTCGTTAGCCTTTGGATTTCGTCATGTTGTTACTATATAAGACAGACAACAGATAGAACACTCGGAGAGAAGTCTGAATAGATTTCCGAGAGAACACACACAACTGAGAGTTTATAGGTTTATCTTGTAAACATTGATTTGTAACCGTTTCATAGCATTAATACATTGAGTGTTAATCGTTGAATCTTTGTGTTCGTGTTCGTAACTTGATTTAACTTACCCGTTTGGATTTCGCACTTTCGGGTTTGTCGGAAAACAGGGAATAGAGGTTACTCGATCCTCCGGGTGGACCTACAAGAGGTTGGGCACATCATTAAAGACTGCACAAACTCGCCCAAACCAAATTTTGTTGAAAGAGCACCACCTGAAAAGGTTCACCCACAACGTCGTCCTGTTTCACCAAAACATGATAAAAGAACTGTTAAAGAACAGGAAATAAAACAACGACGTAAAAATGTGAAGGTGATTGAAAAGGCGTTGAAACCGGAGGTTGTCCCAACAAAGTCTGTTAAGTTAGAAATTAAAAATGAAAAACAAAAACAGATTTGGAAACCAAAATCGGTAACTGTTTCAGGGGAAGCTCAATCCATTCTGAATCATCAGGAAATCGAAGTCACAATCCTCGATGATGAAGGACGACCTAAGTCTGTTAAGGCTTGGGTCCCCCTCTCCATCTAATCTCTGAGTGAGTGTGCAGGATGTTCCAGGAGGAACTTTTGATAGTCATAGGATTATTGATAATGGAATGTTCATGCACAAGATTGGCGACAAAATAAATTGTTGCCTTTGGTGGAGAGAAAAAGAAAAGAAGACAGAATTGTCTGTCGAAAGAAATTGAAAGCTTTGACAAAATGCAAATCATTCAAAAGTTTGATTGTTAAAGGCTTTAATCGGGTCCCCAGGATAGATTCAAATCAAAATGTACGCACCTGCAGCACGTCTGAAGTTCAAAATCAACAAGATGAACGTGCGGTGTACATTTCTTCGCGGTGTGATTGAAGAAAATGTGTTTGTTGAACAAACCAACCGGGTGTGCGGATGCCTTGGCGTGGATTGCTCAACCGCACACTACTTCTCAAGTGAAAGACAAAGACCTTCGCTGGTGCAATGTGGAAGACCAGCCGGACCCAAAAGGTTTCTGATCTTGTTGATGTGAAGAGATTTCTCAGTAGCTACAAAATCGACTTTGAAATCCACACCTGGTGGATATCCAGTTTGGGAGAGCCATCAGATTCATTGCAATGCACGAAGCAGTTGCAGGATACGGTTTTAAATTTCTAATCTCTCCTTTACTTGTCGATATTTAAGCTGCTTTATGAATTATTATCATCTCGTACAGCACTCTTTGACCTGACACGTTGAACTCGAATATCACCTCACACGTGATCGTTTCACTATGAAACTCGTCAATGTTGTCATGGTCCGCACCGCTTACCGATGTGCCAACTGATTTTCCCAAAATTCGATAAATCATTTCTGATTAAAATTAATTTTGGTAAACGGCATTGAGGTAAAACATGAGTTAACCAACATCGGGAAATCCTTTTTGTAAATATCTTTGTGTCTTTTAAATTTATCTTAGTTTGTTGATTTTAGGGGGAGTAAATCCAAATTTGAAAAATTCAAAAACAGTGAAAAATTTCAAAACCCAAAAACAATAGAAAAACAAAAATGAGTTTCTTGGCGAGAAAAAGAGAAAATGATAGTAAATCAGTGGTCTGTCTAAACCTCTTCGAACTGAAATGCAAAATGAAAAATTTTAAGCAGCTCTATATAAGATGTATCGGTAGGCTCACAATCATTTTAAAGTGTGCAGGGTGATATAAACCTTAAATCGACTGAAGACCAGGTGGGAACCGCACATTGGCATATGGTCTTAGTACCGAAATTTCGTTTGAGAGATTGCCGAGGTTCTGAGATATTCGGTCTTTATGCTGTCTTATCATCTGGGTATCATGGTTGTATCAAACCGTAAAAATAACGGAGACGAAGTCTAAGATCTTCCATGATACTATACATACATGTACATATTGCATACGACCTCAATAAGTGATCAACAATCACATGTCCAATCAAAATAAGTGATAATATATCACAGATTCTTTGCGGGAGTCAAGTTCGTCTCTCTGCTGTACGAAAGTACTGACCTGTTCACGGACTTGCTCCTGTTCCCTCATGCATCGAAAATCAAGTTCCTCATCAATAAGTGATTCTATCACATAGGGCTTGTTTTCAATCAAAATAAGTGAGTTTCACATTCTTTTATACGGTCAAACAGATGATAAACAGTATACTCACCGGTAAGATGAACTCATACCTTAACGTATCCCCTCGCCATGATTACATCTGATAAGTTGAGCTTATGTGGACAACAATACCGATAATTGTTATAGGATGCTTATCTAAATGTTAACTAATTGAACAAAAAGAGCGTTTTGGCGTGACCGTACACTGATTTGATTCTCTTACCCTCGAAACTCGCAAAAAGAATGTCTGTAAATATTTATTTACTGCTTTTAGTTTCTGTATCTCTGTATATATTTATTTATTGCTTTCCGTCTTTACATTTGAAAAATGAAAAATTCCAAAAAGATTTTAGGTGTGTTTTAATTTAAACTTTATAAAAGCCAAAAAGATTTTGCTTCTAGTTTATTTTTGATTGACCGATGTTGGAACTCGAGTCTATCCTACCCAAAATCCTGATCGTAAGCCGAAAAACAATTACATCTTCATAAACAGTCGAAGTTAACGAGTTTTGAAAGTTAAAGGATTAAAATTGATCATTTTCTAAACTTTCAAACTGTTGTCGGTCGGTGTTTGATTGAGATTTGATCTCATTTGTGTCATTTGTTTAAATGTTAACTATATTCCAAGTGGTTGTTCTCATTACGCGTTTAGCTTTCTTGCATGTGCAGATGCTAAAGGCGAGGAGAACATGTTCGATGACAAGCTTTGGAATGAAGACACGAAGTGGAGGCACTTAAAGGATAAAGATGATCGAGTTGCCGATGATCCTTCATCAACACCACAAGGATCTGAAGAATTAACGATCGAAAGATTCACGAGCATAACTCAATGGAGAGTTTATTTTAAGGGGGAGTTTATTAACACACTTCTTAAATGAAAAGGGAGTTTGTTGATACCCTTCTACTTACAACGCGTGAAGACTTTGAAGATCCTTTCCAAGAATGAATGCACCATCAAGAGATGGAGAACGAGATTACGAACCTCGCGAGCAGCATCCAAGGGGGAGCTTGTTGATACATATTTTGTGAATACGGCTCGGCTAGGTTCAACTCGGCTACGAAGTGAAGGTCGTAGTCAAGACAACCTCCTGTCTTGACTCGGTATGATAGTGACTTCGTAACGTTCGATGTAAATGCAACTGCATGTGTGCAGTTTGCATATTAGATTACATTTATGTATTTAGGTGTTATTGGTTTATGTTGTCTGTTAGTTGTTTGGCCCATCATATAAAGTCCAAGCCCATAACAAATGGTGAAATCCCTTGGGCCCAACATGAATACAACGAAATCCCAGGCCCAACCTGTTGGAGAAATCACTTTGTGTTGAAATCACCTTATAGGGACGAAATCAAGTGATTTCGTCTGGACCTTGTGTTTTCGTCACTGGGATTTCGTTAGCCTTTGGATTTCGTCATGTTGTTACTATATAAGACAGACAACAGACAGAACCCTCAGAGAGAAGTCTGAATAGATTTCCGAGAGAACACACACAACTGAGAGTTTATAGGTTTATCTTGTAAACATTGATTTGTAACCGTTTCATAGCATTAATACATTGAGTGTTGATCGTTGAATCTTTGTGTTCGTGTTCGTAACTTGGTTTAACTTACCCGTTTGGATTCCGCACTTTCGGGTTTGTCGGAAAACAGGGAATAGAGGTTACTCGATCCTCCGGGTGGACCTACACGAATTCCGTTCGTTCAAAGACTTTGCGGCCGAAAAATATAGTCACAAGAAAAACGTGTCGGCCGACTATGCTCGAGCGGAGGATTTTAGGATAATGAGGTTGGATCTCGACTCGGTTCCGGAGGATGTACGCGAGGTTTATCGGAGGATGAAGGAAGAGGTGAAGAAAAAATGGACGTCGTAGTTTGTTTAGGTTTTTAATCGTATGGTAATTTTTTTTTCGTTTTTATGTTTTCCGTTTCTAGGATTACTAATTTTTATTTTTACCAAATGTAATTTTTTTTATGTTATGAAATGAATTTATTTATGGGATATTGGATTTTAATAATCCTAAGTTTCACCAATTGGCCGATAATAATCCCAACTTTAAATATTCACTTCAATAATCCCAACTTGCAAAAGTTTGGCTGCCATTGATCTTTTTCAAACGTATAAGAATTTGATCTCCTCAATAGATTCAATTACATCTATAGACTCCTTAATTGATTTAAGTGTACCTATGTTAGACAAGGATTAATGGCCACCAAACTTTTAGAAGTTGGGATTATTAGAGGGAATATTTAAAGTTTTGATTATTATCGGCAACAGGTGAAAGTTAGGATTATTAAAATCCATTATCCCTTTATTTATCTTGTTTTATGTTGTATTTTTTAATTTTTATGAACTTTTTATTAAGTTAACAAAAAAAAAACTTTAGAAAATTATAAAATAATTACGTGGGGTAGCCCCATCATCCACCCCCCTCAAATTGGGAGGAGGCCCGTCCTCCATTAGATGGTGATGTGGCACCTACGTGGCGACCCATCCTCATAGGGATGAGCCTCCCCATACCCACTAGTCTTATTAGTCATGCATCCAAGTTGGCCTTTTGCACTAATTCGCATATGCTCTTCGTTCAAAGAAAAATAAAAAAAAATTTAATATGCTCTTTCTATCATCTCTATTCACTTAATTTTAGCTATGATTATGCATGACGTATGCAACTTCTGTGTAGATATATGTACGTGAATATGACTTTTGACAATTTTTTTAGAACACTTTCGTAGTTGACTTATTACTGTAATATGGATTAAGTCAATATACATTCTGTATTCCTAATATAGATAATAATAAATGATGAGGTGGAAGAAACATAAAACAACACCTTTTCAGTTTTTATGCTTCTTGTCTTCCTCTAAAGTAAGTGGATAAACATATGATGCTTTTGCTATATGCACATTGATACCTCATGATCCTCAATTTTTACCTTCTGGCTTAAAATATAAGCCATGCAATACTCAGATTATTTGATTGAATTTTTCTATAGATTTACAGAGCCCCTTGTTGCCAACGTTAGGTGACTCTGAACCTTTCTCAGTTGCTAAATGTCATTGGCCACGTTAAATTAGAAACAACCTGGAGTTAAATCTGAAGTGTGGTAATGATTGTGTGTTATTGTAGACAAGGGCGTAGTGGAGAGTATGTAGTTTTCGTATTGAAATTTTTGGGCATATACGTTTTCGAACCCCCGTTTTATAGAAAATTTTGGGTGTGTACGTTTTCGACCCCCGGGTCGGAAATCTCAAGCTTCGCCACTGATTGTAGAGTACTAGAGTGTATGATATCAAGGGATCGGGTAATGCGCGATGGATTAAAGATAGGATAATAAGGTTATTATTCCCTGGTGATGATCAATGATAATAATCATCATATATATACATACTTCAAATGGTTATTTGGCGCCAAAGTCTAACGACACAACTATAGAGTCACACCATTTCGATCTTATCTACCTCCGATTCATAGGTGTAGTACGTGTAGGTCCACCCGGAGGATCGAGTCAACCTCTATTCCTGTTTTCCGACTAACCCGAGAGTGCGGAATCCAAACGGGTAAGTTAAACCAAGTTACGAACACGTAAGACACAAGATTCAACGATTAACACTCAATGTATTAATGCTATGAAATAGTTACAATGCGGTGTTTACAAATGGTCTCTGTAAACTCTCAGTGTGTATGTGTGTTACAGTGTGTTGGCTCTCAAATCTATTCAGACTTGTCTCTTTGTGCTCTGTGTTTCTGTCTATTCTGCTGTGTATATATAGTGAAACACTCGACAAAGACTTGTTGCCAACTAAATCCCGATGACGAACATTCAAGGACTTGACAAAATCCCAGATTTCGTCACCTATTGGGTCTTCGTCACATGGTCTTCGACGAAATCAAGAGATTTCGCCACATAGAGTCTTCGTCATATGTGTTGGGCCTAGTTTTCGTCACATGTATGTTGGGCCTTGACTTTGTCAACTGGGCTTCTACATGCTAGGCCGCACAATCAAACAGTTCTTAAACTTAAACTAATAATGCAAACTGCACACATGCAGTTGCATAATCATCAATCGTTACAAAGTTTTGTAACTAGCATACCGAGTCAAGACAGGAGGATGTCTTGACTACAGTCTTCACTCCGTAGCCGAGTCAAACCGAGCCGAGCCGTATCCATCTAATACGTATCAACAAACTCCCCCTTGGATGCTGCTCGTGAGGTTCGTAATCTCGTTCTCCATCTCTTGATGGTTCTTCATTCTCGGAAAGGATCTTCAAAGTCTTCACGGTGTTGTAAGTAGAAAGTGTATTATCAAACTCCCGCTTTTATCTAGGAAGTGTATCAATAAACTCCCCCTTTGATTATGCTCGTGAATCTTTTGATTTTCGATACTTCAGATCCTTGTGGTGTTGATGAATAATCAGCGGCAACTCGATCATCTTCATCATTTGAGTGCCCTCACGTCGTGTCTTCGTTCCGAAGCTTATCATCGAACATGTTCTCTTTTATCTAGGAAGTGTATGCACATGCAAGAAAGCTAAACGCGTAATAAGAACAAACGCTTGGAATATAGTTGACATTTAAACAAATGACACACATGTGACCACGTTTTCAACTACCGTCCGACAATTTGTTTGAAAAGTTAATAGATTGTTCAATTTTGATTATTAACTTTCAAAACTTGCAAACTCTGACCGTTTATAGTCGTTTTGGTTTTCATCAGATTTCAGGCAACGAAGACTTGAGTTCCAACATCAGTTAATCAATACAAAAGCAGAAATAAAATCTTTTTGACTTTTATAAAGTTTATATTAAAACACACCTAAAATCTTTTTAGAATTTCTAATATTTCAAACATAAAGACTGAAAGTAGTAAATAAATATATACAGAGTTGCAGAAACTAAAAAAAGTAAATATATACAAACATTATTTTTGCGAATTTCGAGGGTAAGAGAATCATATCAGTGTACGGTCATGCCAAAACAACTTGTTGTTCTTTTTGTTAACATTTAGATAAACATCCTATAACGATTATCGGTATTGTTATCCACATAAGCTCAACTTATCAGATGTAATCATGGCGAGGGGATACGTTAAGGTATGATTTATACTTACCGACCGGTGTTCATCCACATCACGACACATTCCCATATCAAGGTATGCACGAGAGTTCATCTTACTGGTGAGTATACCATTTATCATCTGTTTTGGCGTATAAAAACATGTGAGAAACACACTAATTTTGATTAAAAACAAGCCCTATGTGATAGAATCACTTATTGATGAGGAAATTGATTTTCAGATGCATGAGGGCACAGGAGCAAGTCCGTGAACAGGTCAGTACTTTCATACAGCAAAGAGACGAACTTGACTCCCGGATAAATGTGATATATTATCACTTATTTTGTGGACATGTGATTGTTGATCACTTATTGAGGTCGTATGCAGTATGTACACGTATGCATGATATCATGGAAGATCTAGACTTTGTCTCCGTTTGTTTCGGAAAAAGAAACAACCATGATAAACAGCATAAAGACCACATATCTCAGAACCTCAGCAATCTCTAAAACGAAATTTCGGTACTAAGACCATATGCCAATGAGTGGTTCCCACCAAGTCGATTTAAGTTTATATCACCCTGCACACTTTAAGATGATTGTGAGCCTACCGATACATCTTATATAGAGCTGCTTAACATTTTTCATTTTGCATTTTAGTTTAAAGAGGTTTAGACAGACCACTGATGTACTATCATTTTCTCTTTTGCTCACCAGGAAACTCATTTATGTTTTTCTATTGTTTTTGAGTTTTTTAAATTTTTCGATGTTTTTGAATTTTCAAATTTGGATTTACTCCCCCTAAACTCAACAAACTTACAATAATTTTTAAAAACATAAAGATATTTACAAAAACGATTTTCCGATGTGGATTACTCTTGCTTGACCTTAATGTCGTTTACCAAAATTAATTTAATCAGAAATGATATATCGAATTTTGGAAAAATCAGTTGGCACGTCGGTAATCGGTGTGGACCATGACAACATTGAGGAGTTTAATAATGAAACAATCACGTGTGAGGTGATACTCGAATTCAACGTGTCAGGTCAAAGAGTGCTTATCTGAGATGTTACTAAATCATAAAGCAGCTTAAATATCGATCAGAATAGGAGAGATTAGAAATTTAAGACCGTATCCTTGAACTGCTTCGTGCATTGCAAGGAATCTGAGTGCTCTCCCAAACTGGATATCCACCAGGTGTGGATTTCATAGTCGATTTTGTAGCTACTGAGAAATCTCTTCACAGCAACAAGATCAGAAACCTCTGGGTCCAGCTGGTCTTCCACATTGCACCAGCGAAGGTCTTTGTCTTTCTCTTTGAGAAGTAGTGTGCGGTTGTTCAATCCATGCCAAGGCATCCGCACACCCGGTTGGTTTGTTCAACAAACACATTTTCTTCAATCACACCGTAGAGAAAAGTACACTGCACGATCTTTTTGTGGACTTTGCACTTCTTGTGGAAGAAAAATCCATGAATCTTCAAAAAGCTTCAGACGTGATACAGGCGCGTACTTTTCATTTGAATCTATCCTGTCGACCCGATCAAAAACCATAACAACCAAATTTTGGCACATTTTTCAACTTGTCGAATTTTTTAACTTCATTCAACCACATTCTTTCACCAGAATTTTTGTCTTCTTTTCTTTTTCCTTTATCTCCATCAATGGCAACAATATTCTCCTAGATGTAACAATATTTCGGAGCCTTATGTCGCCGATCTTGTGCATGGATGCTCCACTATCAACAATCCTAAGACTATCAATAGTTCCTCCTGGAACATCCTGCACACTCATTCAGAGATTAGTTGGAGAGGGGGACCCAAGCCTTCACAGACTTGGGTCGTCCGTCATCATCGAGAATTGTGACATCGATTTCCCGATGATTCGGAATTGATGTAGCTCCCCCTGAAACAGTTTCCAATTTTGGTTTCCAAATCTGTTTTTGTTTTTCATGTTTAACATTTGATTTAACAGATTTTGTTTGGACAGCCTCCGGTTTAAAACCTTTTCAACATTTTTCCGTTGTTTCTTTATCTGTTTCACTTCTTGTTGTTTAACAAGACGAGGGACCTGTTTTGGTGAAATAGATCTTTTATGGTATTTGTTACCACGGGGGGGTTCAACCTTTGACTTTACCTTGGTGAGATATGGACAATTCTTAACAATGTGTCCATACTCACAGCATTCAAAGCATGATCTCCGCTCAACAAACCTCGAAGTATCATAACTGTAAGAACTTGACGATGAAATTCGTGATCTTGAGGTACTTGGTCCTACATCACAACCGTTTGTGTGTTGTGTATAGTTGTTTTGACTGTTTCTTTTCAAAATTTTACTTTGTTTAACAAAATCCGTGTTGGATTTGTTTTCGAAAGTTTCAATTTTATCAGTCCCTCTGGATTTCACGAAGTTCACCTTTTGAATCGTTTTCTTGTTTTGGCTTTGTTTGCCTTTTCCCTTTCCTTGGGGAACGTGACCTTGCTTTCGTTGATTGTGTTGTGGTTGCAGTTTTTGATTCCCATATTTCTTTCTAACTTCGGATTTTGGGATAGGAGCACACTGAGTTACTACAACTCCTGGGCTCGACTTTCCCAAAAACTTACTGGTAGAATCTTCGAAAACTTTATCGATCAAAGATTGATTGACATTCTTGATTGGAAAATCATTGTCTGAGTATATTTTATCAGATCCAATCAACGTGTAAAGCAAGTTCACGCTTTCACAGCTTCCAGATGAGGATTCAACAGACTTGGCTTTAGCAGTCACAAACGGTTTTGCAGGTGGATCACAAAGAATGTAATTTTCGAGAGGTATGTTTTCCTCTTTTGTTACCTTTTCTGACTGTTTAGAGTTAGTATCCTCGGATTCATCATCTGACGAATCAGCATCCTCAACAATGACTGGAGGATCCTGATTTCGTTCAGCTGTTGACACTTTCGCATCTGTTGATTCATCCGAATATGAGGATACTTCCTTTTTGTAACCTAGCCCAAATGTGAATTCCTCAAGGCTCAATGAAATTGAAGGCTCAAAATGAGGTTTATTTTCCTCATCAGGCATCGAAGAATAATCGTGTTTAACAGGTGGTGGACACTTCTTATAACCTATGCATGTGACATCAGTTTTCTTTTTCTGAACATCAATGATGTGATCCAGCACATAGCTAGAGCTTAAATAGTTGTCTAACTTGAGCCGGATCGCCTCACTTTCAGATTTAACACAAGCCATTTCTTTTTGCATTAACTCGATCCTATTGATGTAAAGGTTTATTTCAGTTTGTTTTCTTGAAACCATTTTCGTTAGCTCGGTCTTATCTTTTTTTAATGTTTCAATTATCTTTTTAAATTCCTTTTCATAATTGTCACGAAACATGTAGGCCTCTGTGCATTTTGAAAGATCCACTATCAAATGTTGATTGTGGATAAATGTCACATCATATTTGCTTTGCAAATCGTCATATTTGCTTTGCAAATCAGACAATTTAACATTTAATCCAACACACCTATCACATCTATCACAACTATCAGATTTTGATTCATCGACACGTACCTGACTGGAATCACTCTCAGATGTTGACCTATCTGCATCAGAATCAACAACCTCCCTTGATGATTCACATTCAAATCCATCCTCGCTTGAACTTGAACTTGAAGTTGTAACATCTTCAACTGAAGTTGAAACGTCTTCAACTGAACTACTGTCATGTTCAGAATTGTCATCGTTTCCCGAGGATTCACCATTGCTGCCATCTTTGACAATTTTAGCATAAAACGCCGGTTTTGTTTGACTACAGTTCCTTGGATCAAGAGATGATGGTGCTACAGTAGAACGATGGCGCTGTGAAGCAGCCGGTGGTAATGGATTTCCATACAAGTCTGTTGTTCTTTCCGGTTGGGGAACTGATTGTATTGGATTTCCATATAAATCGGTTGCTAAGTCCTTTCTCGTATATGTTTTATTTGACGGTGTGGGAGACTGAGCCCATGAAGGAGATAAACGCGTGTTTATATACTTGCTCTCTGCAGTTGACGGAGTACCCCACCAATTTGGATTCATTTTGGATGTATAATGATGAATACCTGATTAAATCACACAAATCAAACAGTTAAGAATGTTTTAAAAACCTTCTGTTAATAATATGAAAAGATATGTGACGAAATCAAGGGGTTTTCGTCGCTGATATAGGTGTTTTCGTCGCTGTAGGATGATGACGAAATCAGGAGTCTTCGTCGCTGTAAGTGTTGATGAAATTGGGTGATTTCATCGCTGGAAGTGTTGATGAAATTGGGTGATTTCGTCCACTGGTATGTTTGACGAAATAGGGTTTTCGTCGCTGATCTGTTAGACGAAGTCAGGGTTGTTTTCATCGCTGATGTTTGACGAAATCAGTGTTGTTTTCGTCGCTGATGTTTGAAGATGTAGGATCGTGAAACGACCTAACGAGTCGATCAGAAGAGTGCTCAGGCCGAATCAGAGGCGGAATTCATTGATTCGGTCTTCGTTTAGCTTGTATTCACTATTAATTGTCTCGTATATTAATCTCTGAATGTTTACAAGACTAGACTGGAGACACCTCGACAGCACCTCGGTGTCGGAAACTAGAACCTTACAAATGAAATCGTTTGAAGGCTATTTATAGGGATGACCCTTCCGTTTGAAAATGACATAATCATTTCAAACGGAACCCTTCAAACGGACATGATTCTCAAACGGTTACATCATTCAAACAAAACAACAACTTCAAACGGTCAACCAACTTTTGTCTTATATGAAATATACAAATCTGTTTCCAAGCATGTTGTTTTCTCGTGATGTATAGACTTGTGATGTCATGGGTATGATGTCATCATAAATAATGATGACATCATGCTTGATCCGAACCGCAACGTATTCGAGACTCGACATAAGACGAAGACGACAGATGAATGCACCAACAGACTCCCCCTCAGATGTTGACGAGTCTTAAGTGTCGAGTATATGCATCTTCAGTCTTTATCTGTCTCTTTTCTTTCTTCGCATATACCAGGATCTTCTCTTTGGCTCTAACCTCGTCAGACTCCCCCTCTCATCATGATGGGATCGCCGTCTGGAATTAGTTATCACCTTGAGATCAATCCCTGGCTTTATCTCTGTTTAAGCTCATCTCCTGCACAATCTTCTCACAAACACATAAGTTTTTACTTAAATCAATAAGAAAAACTTACTAAAAATAGTTACATCAAGTTCAAATTAATGACCTTGATTAACTAATCAAACTACTCATTCTCAAAATAAATTTCTCAATTCAATACACACACTCCCAAACCTGTTCATCATGTTCAGCACTCGGAATTTTGAAAATCGGCTCTTCAACATCAGTTGTCGAAAATCTTATTGTATTTTTCAAAATTTATGCTAAAACACACTAAAATCTTTTTGTATTTTTGAATATAACAAAGAAATGCAGTAAAGAAATATTTACAAACAATATTTTTGTGAGTTTGCGTAAGAGGATCATATCAGTTTTTGTGACCAATCACTAGCACCGTTAAGCTTAATTTCATTTTATGCTCTAAACGATTCACATTGATTGACGATATTGTTGTCCACTTAAACTCAATCTAAAAACTTTCGAAATGCTTACCGATACATTTAGGTATATTTAGATAGCACTAAATTCTTATGGACCCCACGATCTCAGCATATCCCCTCATCATGCAATACACTAACTCAAGTAATGCCTTTAAACTTTTATCAACTGTGATTTGTGCAAAAACAAAGCAGAATGTTTAAACATTAACAATCAGGTCGATACTTCCGTATACGTAGAGAAAGTCCAATGTTTAAACAAAATAAGAAAATAAAAATAAGTTGAAGTTGTTTAGGCTTTAACCACCAGGTCGATACTCCCGTATACGCAGAGGTGATCCAAAACTTAAACGAAACACCAAAGAAAATAAAGCAGAACGTTTAGGCAACAACATCCAGGTCGATACTCACGTATACGCAGAGGATGTCCGATGCTTAAACAAAATAAAGAAATAAAACAAGTTTAAATCTTTGCAAAATGAAATGCACAATCACAACGACTTTTCAGCAAAGTTTGTAAAAGTTCACAAACTTAACCAGTTTTATGTCTTTTGACAATCAGCGATTACTATTACTGAGTAGGTACACAGTCAAGAAGGACAAAACTAAGTACTATGCTTTCGACCATGTTTCCCACTAGAACTAGGCTTTTTCATTTAAGTTTGTATCGTTATCGCAAATCTACTAGTCTAGCTGAGCCTATCGTCACATCGTTAGTGAGACCGTTTATCACATTTTATCTTTCCATTTCTTTAGCGTGCTGTGACAGTCCAACTGATCTACTATCATTTCCTCTTTTTACAACAAAACTCATTTTTGAAATTTTCAATGTTTTTGGTATTTTCAAATTTTCAAATGTTTTTGGATTTTCTAAAATTCTTACTCCCCCTAAAATGCAAACACATTTTAGGAAATTTGAAAACAAACTGTACACAAACATGACAACTGATATCGAATCAATTCAATTCGCCATCCGTTTGGCATAAACAATCAGAACTCCCCCTCACAACAAACTATTTTCCCATTATGATTTCAAAACACTTAAGTTTGTTTTAATCAAATCGTTTTTCCGGAAAATAAGTTTTGTTGATTTTATCACTTGTAAAATTGGGGATCAAATCATCACATTGTTTTTCAACCATTTGTAGAAAATCAGATACAACTTAATGTCCCTGATTTACCACTTGTAAGATCAATCCAATTCAACTTCTGAACCACTTGTAAAAATCACAACTATACAACTTAAACCTGATTTTCAACCAATTTACCATCTTTTGGTTGAATTCTCAAGGTGTCGATTCCTACTCCTCGCTTACAAACCTGGGAGTTCCGGCAAGTCCGGTTTTTCATTTAAACAGATTCACCCAACCCTGACTGTCCTTGGGTGATTTTGAATTCTTGTTCAACAATGGTGGAAAGTTTGCCTCATCCATTGTTAGACTAGAACTCTCAGTTTTTACCTCAACAACTGGCTCTTCTGGCTTTACCACACCAGATTCATTGCCTGAATGTGGCTTGTCTGACTTTGAAGAGCCAGATTCATCGCCAACAACTTTCTTCTTCTTCTTTCCCTCTTTCGTCCTCAGATTTGTATCTGATGAATTCGTCTTGCTTGACTTTGTAGTCGAGAGAGGCGATTTATCAGAACTCTTATTTGATCCAACCGGTGAACCCGATGACAAAATCTTCTCGAGATACTCTCTCGCCTTCTTTCTCTTCTTCCTCAGTCTGTCTTTTTGCCCTTGAGAAAGCTTCACTTTCGTTTCTTGAACTTTAGATTCTTGAACCTTCTGTTCTTTAGGCTTGACAGAGACTGGTTTCTTCACCTGCTTCTGAGATTCAGCCCTCGATCTTCTCATTGATCTCATTGAGCAATCTCTAGCAATGTGTCCAATGATGTTGCAATTAAAACATCTCCTTGAATCAAACCTCCAACTCTGGCAATTAACAACAATGTGTCCTTGATAACCACATCGGTAACACACTCTGTTATCGTACCAATCACCATTTTCAGTCCAAACATTCAAATCATAGCACTGTTTGGCTTGGTGATATCCATCTCTCCTCTTGTATGCTGGATTTGACTTTTGAGCACTGTGGTCCAACCTGCACCACTTATTACCAACAATTTTTGAGTTTTCATTTTTTACTTTTTGTAATTTTTCATTGCGATTGGATGATCGATCTGATGAGCTTTTATTATCTTTTTGAACATTTTTCTCATTTTTAATTTTTTGTTTCTGTTCCACTTTCTTCTTCAAAAGTTTTTGCTTAGAGCATTCTCCCTTTTCAGTCGATTTCAGAACAGTTTCTTGAAATTTTTCTTTTAATTTTAAAAACAATTTTTGTTTTTCAATTTTATTTTTTTCATCATCAGATTTTTCATCGCAATCTTCAACTTTGACATTGTCAAAGTTTGTGACATTGTCACTTATTGAAACAAAATTTAAAGGTTTTGGACAAGGAATAGTTGAAGTATTCACAAACACCTTCAACTTTTCTTCCCATTCCTTGATTTTCTTTTGAGCACACTCTGCTTCCTTTTCAAGTCGAATAATCTTTCCAAGATAAGAATTGATTTCAATTTGTTTTTCAAGATTGTTTTTACCAAATAAATCTCTCTCATCTTCTAAAATTTTTATTTGACTTTGAAAATCTTTTTCAATTTTTACTTTTTCATTTCCAAAACTTTTAATTTTTTCTTCAAAAACTTTTGCTTTTTCTTTCAATTTCTGATTTTCCAATGTCAAACTGTTCAAGTTACTTAACAGTTTGTCATTTTCAGAGTTCAGCTTTACACAAGTTTCCTTCAAAACAAGAATCTGTTTATCATCAGCTTGCTTCTTATCATTCAGCTCTTTGACTTCCAAAGTCAAACTTTCCGCATCTTTCACGAGTTTGTCATTTTCCGTCTTTAAGCTATCACATGTAAAACACACTGATGCAGAATTCGAAGATTCATTCTTCACTGATTCTTCATTCTTTTGAACTTGCTCTTCATCCATCTTGTATGTTCCTGCACAAAAGAGTTTAACGAAATCAAAAGGATTCATACTTTCATCAATATAACATTTCCGTTTAATATCATATTTCAGAATACTCTTTGTTGCAAGGTGTAGGTCCCTCGGAGGTTGAGGTGCAACCTATTCCTTGTTATGTCCAACACACTAGCGAGTGCGGAATCCAAGCTAGCATGCAAACCGAGAGTTTATACAAGAACCGAGATAGAACAAGCACAAACACAACACACAATCTTCACCGATTAACACCACTTGTATTAATACGTATGAAAGGTTCGGTTACAAGCTCAATGTTTACAAATGTATTCTGTAAACTCTCACTCTCGTGTGTGTTCTCTCTGTTCAGTCTCACTCTTGTCTAAGTGTCTAACCCTTGAAGTCTAATTTCTGAAGTCTCCCCTGAAATGAACACACAACATGGGTATTTATACCCGACACAGCAGGTCTGGTCGAAGGATCAGATAGACTGATCGAAAGATCATCTATCGACCTGAAACACATCGAAGGATCCATATACACCTCGAAGGATGATATCCTTCGAGATATCCTTCGAGATCATCCATCGAAGGTTTATGTTTCGAGCTCATCGAAGGATCTGAACAATCCTTCGATGACACATCCTTCGACACAGACATCTTTCAAACAAATTTCTAACTGTTTGGCCAAGTCAAACCGGAGGATGGTTGACTTGGTCAAACTTACAGGACTAACAAAGACATCGTTTTACATCATGACAAAATACAGACAAAGTACAGACACAAGTGCACCAACAAACTCCCCCCTTGGCTATAGCTTTGTCTTGATCTTTATAACTTGATCTTTGTCTCGATCTTTGTCTCGAACTTTGTGTCTTCAACTTTGACGTCCTTTCAAGTCTTCAATGTCGGAGGATCTTTAAAGTTTTCACATCTTGAAAGCAGAAAGTGTACCAACAAACTCCCCGTTTCATGTAGGAAGTGTGTTGACAAACTCCCCCTTAACATAAGCTCCCCCTTGAGTTATGCTCGTGAAATACTTGTTCGTTATGAATTGAGATCCTTGTGGTATTGATGATGGTCAGCGGCAACTCGATCATCTTCATCACTTGAGTGCCTTCACGTCGTGTCTTCATTCCGAGGCTTTGTCATCGACCATGTTCTCCTTGCCTTTAGAATCTGCACATGCAAGAAATCTAAACGCGTAATGAGAACAACTGCTTGGAATATCATAAGCAAACGACACACATGTGACCATTGTTCAATCAAACACCGTCCGACAGTTTGAAAGTTTAATAAATTTATCAATTTTAGGTTTTTAACTTTCAAAACTTGCAAATTTCGACCGTTTATGAAGATTTAGTCGTTTTCGGTTTTCGTTCAGGTTTCAGGTAACGAAGACTCGAGCTCCAACATCGTACGATCGAAAATAAAACAGAAATAAAATCTTTTTGGCTTTTATAAAGTTTATATTAAAACACACCTAAAATCTTTTTTTTTTTTTTTTTTTTTGGACTTTTTGAATATTTAAAAAAATAAAGACTGAAAGCAGTAAATAAATATATACAAAGATGCAGAAAATGAAAGCATTAAATAAATATTTACAGACAATCTTTTTGCGAGTTTCGAGGGTAAGAGAATCATATCAGTGTACGGTCATGTCAAAACGCTCTTGTTGTTCAATTAATTAACATTAAGATAAGCATCCTATAACGATTATCGGTATTGTTGTCCACATAAACTCAACTTATCATTTGTAATCATGGCGAGGGGATACGTTAAGGTATGATTTATACTTACCGACCGGTGTTCATCCACATCATGACACATTCCCGTATCAAGGTATGCACGAGGATTCATCTTACCGGTGAGTATACCGATTATCATCTGTTTGACCGTATATGATGTGAGATTCTCACTTATTTTGATTTGAAAACAAGCCCTATGTGATATAATCACTTATTGATGAGGAACTTGATTTTCAGATGCATGAGGGCACAGGAGCAAGTCCGTGAACAGGTCAGTACTTTCGTACAGCAGAGAGACGAACTTGACTCCCGGATAAATGTGATATATTATCACTTATTTTGAGGGACATGTGATTGTTTATCACTTATTGAGGTCGTATGCAGTATGTACACGTATGTATGGTATCATGGAAGATCTAGACTTGCGTCCCCGTTCTTTTTCGGAAAAAGATACAACCATGATACCCAGATGATAAGCAGCATAAAGACCGAATATCTCAGAACCTCGGCAATCTCTCAAACGAAATTTCAGTACCAAGACCATATGCCAATGAATGGTTCCCACCCAGTCTTCAGTCGATTTAAGTTTATATCACCCTGCACACTTTAAAATGATTGTGAGCCTACCGATACATCTTATATAGAGCTGCTTATCGTTTTTCATTTAAGGTTTAAAGAAGTTTGGATAGACCACTGATGTACTATCATTTTCTCTTTTGCTCGCCAGGAAACTCATTTTTGCTTTTCTATTGTTTTTGCGTTTTTGAAATTTTTCGAAGTTTTTGGATTTTCAAATTTTGGATTTACTCCCCCTAAAATCAACAAACTAAGATAAATTTAAAACACAAAGGTATTTACAAAAATGATTTTCCGATGTTGGTTTTACTCTTGCTTGTCCTTAATGCCGTTTACCAAAATTAATTTTTTAATCAGAAAAGATTTCTCGAATTTTGGAAAAATGAGTTGGCACGTCGGTCATCGGTGTGGACCATGACAACATTGATGAGTTTCATAGTGAAACAATCACGTGTGAGGTGATATTCGAGATCAAAGTGTCTGGTCAAAGAGTGCTGTATGAGAGGATAATAAATTATAAAGCAGCTTAAATATCGACAAGTATAGGAGAGATTAGAAATTTAAAACCGTATCCTGCAACTGCTTCGTGCATTGCAAGGAATCTGAGTGCTCTCCCAAACTGGATATCCCCCAGGTGTGGATTTCAAAGACGATTTTTGTAGCTACTGAAAAATCTCTTGACAGCAACAAGATCATAGACCTCTGGGTCCGGCTGGTCTTCCACATTGCACCAGCGAAGGTCTTTGTCTTTCTCTTGAGAAGTAGTGTGCGGTTGTTCAATCCACGCCAAGGCATCCGCACACCCGGTTGGTTTGTTCAATAAACACATTTTCTTCAATCACACCGTAGAGAAAAGTACCCTACACGTTCATCTTGTGGACTTTGAACTTCTTGTGGAAGAAAAATCCATGAATCTTCGAAAAGCTTCAGACGTGCTACTGGCGCGTACTTTTCATTGGAATCTTTCATGTTGACCCGATCAAAAACCATAACAACCAAACTTTGGCACATTTTTCATTTGGTCGAATTTTTCAACTTCATTCAACAACATTCTTTCATCAGACATTTTTGTCTTCTTTTCTCCTCTCTCCATCAAAGGCAACAAAATTCTCCTTGGTTACAACAATATTTCGGAGCCTTATGTCGCCGATCTTGTGCATGGACGCTCCACTATCAACAGTCCTAAGACTATCAATAGTTCCTCCTGGAACATCCTGCACACTCATTCAGAGATTAGTTGGAGAGGGGGACCCAAGCCATTGTGGTCTTGGGTCTTCCATTTTCATCAACAACAATAACTTCTATTCTTTGATGATTTGAAAATTGTGATGGTCCCCCTGAATTTGTGGTCAATTTAGGTTTCCATGTCTGTTGAGTTTTACCAGTTTGATTGTTTGACAATTTAACTTCGTGATTGTTTGAAGTTTTTGAAAATTTTGAGTTTTCTGGTTTAACTGAAACAGATTGATTTTGAACCACATCAGTTTTAAGTGCCTTTTCAATCACCTTGACTTGTTGGCGTTTCTGTTTCTTTTCCCTTTCTCTTACAAGTCGGGGATCTTGTTTTACAGAAACAGATCGCTTTTGGTGATTGCGTTCACGGGGATCATCATCCTTTGCTTTCAACTTATGAAGATACGGACAATTTCGAATTATATGTCCAATTGTACCACATTCAAAACATGATCTTCGTTCAACAAACCCCGAAGTATCATGTGATCGTCTTGCCGATGATGAACTTTGTGATCCCGAGGTACTAGGTTTTGAACCATTTGGTTCATTCCTTTTCATCACTGTTGCTTTCTTGACAAAATCTAAGTTAGATTGATTTTCAAACGTTGCAATTTTGTCCGTTCCCTTAGACTTCACAAAGTTCACATTCTTTTTCTTCTTCTGATTCGGCTTCCTTTGAGTTTGAGTCGGTGCTTTTCCTTTTGGTTTGGCATGATTTTGCTGTTTTTGCACTGTTGGTAATTTCTGATTTCCAAATTGTTTTCGAACTTCGGCCTTTGGGATAGGAGGGCACTGTGTTACTGTAACATGTGATCCTGTCTTTCCCAAAAACTTACTTGTTGAATTTTCAAAGACTTTACTGATTAATGATTGATTAACATTCTTAATAGGAAAATCTTTGTCTGAATAAACTTTATCATCACCAACAAGAGTGTACAGCAAATCCACACTCTCCGACTCTTTTGCAGACGAGGACTCAATTGCAACAGTCTTAGCGGGTTTTGGAGGAGGATCACATAGAATATGATTCTCAAGAGGTATGTCCTCTTCTTTTATCACCGCATCAGACTTTGCTGAATCAGTATCATCAGACTCATCATCAGACGAATCAGTATCCTCAATCACAACTGGAGGATTCTGATTCGGTTCGGCAGAAGACACACATGTATCTGCTGACACATCTGAATCTGATGATACCTCTTTCTTGTATCCGAGTCCAGCTGCAAATTCCTTAACGTCTAGAGGAACAGATGGTACAAAGAAAGTTCTATCTTCCTCGTCAGGCATGGCATCATAATTGTTTCTCACGGGTGGTGGACATTTCTTGTAGCCTATGCATGTGACATCCCGTTTCTCTTTCTGTACATCAATGATGTGATCCAACACATAGCTAGAGCTTAAATAACTGTCTAACTTGAGTCGGATCGCCTCACTTTCAGTTTTAACACAAGACATTTCCTTTTGCATTACCTCAAGACGAGTTATATACAAATTAATGTCAGTTTGTTTTCTGGAAACCATTTTAGTTAACTCGGTTTTATCTTTCTTTAATTTTTCAATTACCGATTTAAACTCCTTTTCATGGTTTTCATAAAACATGTTGGCTTCTGTGCACTTAGAAAGATCCACGGTTAATTTCTGATTGTGGATAAATGTCACATCATATTTCTCCTGCAAAGCCTCGTGTTTGCTTTGCAATTCACACCACTTATCATTCAATGAAACATGTTTGTCTTGCAAGTCAAACAAACTAGCTTGTACAGCATCATGTTTGCCTTGCAACTCAGACATGTTTGCTTCTAAATCAGCACATTTAACATGCAAACTATCACAGTTATCACAGCTACCAGAAGTGGGTTCATCGACACATACCTGACTTGATGAACTGTCGACATTAGCCATAAAGGCTGAATGGAGAGAAGACGAAGAATAAGCAGCTTGATCCACCAAAATAGATCTTCTTTGAGTTTCTGCTGCAGCTTCTCCCAATAGCTCATCAATATTAGCATCGACTGACGCACTTGATGTCTCATCCACATGATCATCGCCTGAACTCGAGGATTCTTCATCTGAACTTCTACTATAACCAGAAGAGTCTTCATCCTCAGAAGAGTCACCACCATTGGCGGAAGATTCTCCACCACTGGCGTGATTTAAATCCTTTACAATCTCAGCAAAACAAGCTGTTCCATCTGGAGCATCACCACTCAGCTGAATTGACCAATCACAACCTTCATCTACTTGAACCACAAGTGCCTGGTTGGCATTAGATGGTCCTGCTTGACTCTGGTTGTTGACAGGCACCAATGTGCGCTCATTGTTCCTTACTTGGTTCTGATTTGCCCTGTTGCCTTGACCTCTGAAAGGATTTTGGTTTCCATGTTGAGCTGGTCTTGTGCATTCACGTTTGAAATGACCACGTTCACCACAATTGAAGCATTTAACAGCCTGTTTATCAAACCCATACTTGGTGTCTTTCTTGCTTTCCAAGCTGGTTCTGCCAGTTCTTTCCATGAAATCCTTTGCTCGCCTAACAGCACTGGCAAAGGCCCACTTGATGTCCATCATCTCCATCTCCTCTTTATCGATCTGCTGATAGTCTTATTCTGTCAGATTAATGTTACCAATCTGACCTTCCACTAATCCACAGTATGCGCTCACCAAAGTGCTTAGCAGCTCCATGTGTTCCTTTGCTACTTCCACACTAACTTTAGAAAAGCTTGAGGTGTCGAGCCGTACTGTATTTGGCTTTGACTGCTGATCAGCAGATGATGTACTTCCATAACATGCTTGCTGTTGAGGAGGAAGAGGATTCCCGTACATGTCTGTTGGTCTGATAGGTTGTTGGCTTTGCTGTTGTGGCACTGGTTGAGGAACTGGATTAAGCGGATTTCCATACATGTCTGTTGTTGGAGGAGGAGTGCCATACAAGCTAGTGCTAGACACAAATGCTGTTTGAATTGGAGCGTGTGAAGAAGGTTTTGTAGAAGTGCTAGAAGTTCCATAATATATTTCAGGATTTTGTGGCACTGGAACTCTTTTCGCCTTGAGAGTTTCTTCCTGATTCTTGTTTTCCAGGAGTTGAGCAAAGTCACTGAAGTTTGTTGTATCCAAAGTGCCATTGTACTTCATGATTTCTAAGAAATTATTCCATTGAGGTGGCAGTGCATCTGCAAACTTCTTCACTATCTCTGCTGAAGTTGTTACAACCCCAATATTTGCCAATTCAGTCAGCAAATGATTAAATCGACTTGTCAAATCTCCTAAAGATTCATTCTGCATACAAGTAAAACCATCAAACTCTTTCTTTAGCAGGTCTTTTCTCAATTGACGTGTCGCTTCATTTCCTACGCCCCTTGTTTTCAATGCGTCCCACAACCTCTTCGTTGTCTTGTGACTGACAAATTGATGATAAATATCTTTGCTTAACGCCTGAGTAAGAATGGCATACGCTTTCTTCTCTAAGTCATAGACCTTCTTCTGATCTTCCGTAAGATCAGCAAATGTAGCAGCAGATGAAGCGGCAACCTCTATTGTTTGATCAAAATCTGTGATGAAACGCAACCACAATTCTGTATTTTGACCAAGGACGTATGTATGAAATCTATCAAACCATCCCGGATATTCACTTAAATGCATCAACTTTGGAGGCCTATTCAAACTTCCCGTTTCACTTTCGCTTAGCAAAATGCTTTGAACACTTGGAGCTTGATTTGATACGAATGCCCATTGACCGGTAGATGTAGCATTAGCTTGCGAACCCGAATCCGGAGCCGGAGTACCAAAATACATCTCTGCATTTACCGGAATACCCCACATCGAATTCATTTTTGATCAAGAAAAAAAATGTTACACTAACCAGCCGAAGGATCTGAGATCGAAAGACACTGAAAAACACAAACTTGTTAAACTTAAACAAACTGGGATCGAAGGATCAACACTTGTTCGAAGGATCAACAGTGTTCGAAGGATCAACAGTGTTCGAAAGATCACTGTTGAGTTTCGAACAATGATTTCGAAAGATTCTCCAAACGAAGGATCCTTATCTTTCGAAAAAGAACTGCAGATCGATAGATGTATGCTTCGAAAATATTCCTTGGAACGAAGGATAAGTCACACACTTCGAAGGATGTTCGAAGGATGATTATCTATCGAACCTCCTTTGATCGAAAGACGATCTTTCAACTTCGAAGGATATCTATCGGACTGACTGACACAGTTGACAAAGAGTGACAGGTTGGTGAAAAAGGTGACAAGTTGGTAGAAACTTTCGGCAGACAGTATGGTTCAGACCATCATTTTTCACCAAAACAGATTTGAACAATAAAATATTGCATAAAAATCGAAGCTTCTGTCCAGAAACCGGTCACCGGAGTAAGCCGGAGTATGGCCGGAAATGACCAAAATTCTTAAAAAACAAGTTTTTAAGTTACCCAACCCTTCCTTTAACACACCCGATAAGTTTAGAACACGTTTTAACAACTGAAAATGCGAGAAAAACACAGAAAACGGCTGCAAAACCAAGAGAGTTTTTGTCCAAAACACTCCAAAGTCTTGTAAAACCCCGGTTTTTAACAAGGAAAAGAGCCACGGCTCTGATACCACTTGTAGGTCCCTCGGAGGTTGAGGTGCAACCTATTCCTTGTTATGTCCAACACACTAGCGAGTGCGGAATCCAAGCTAGCATGCAAACCGAGAGTTTATACAAGAACCGAGATAGAACAAGCACAAACACAACACACAATCTTCACCGATTAACACCACTTGTATTAATACGTATGAAAGGTTCGGTTACAAGCTCAATGTTTACAAATGTATTCTGTAAACTCTCACTCTCGTGTGTGTTCTCTCTGTTCAGTCTCACTCTTGTCTAAGTGTCTAACCCTTGAAGTCTAATTTCTGAAGTCTCCCCTGAAATGAACACACAACATGGGTATTTATACCCGACACAGCAGGTCTGGTCGAAGGATCAGATAGACTGATCGAAAGATCATCTATCGACCTGAAACACATCGAAGGATCCATATACACCTCGAAGGATGATATCCTTCGAGATATCCTTCGAGATCATCCATCGAAGGTTTATGTTTCGAGCTCATCGAAGGATCTGAACAATCCTTCGATGACACATCCTTCGACACAGACATCTTTCAAACAAATTTCTAACTGTTTGGCCAAGTCAAACCGGAGGATGGTTGACTTGGTCAAACTTACAGGACTAACAAAGACATCGTTTTACATCATGACAAAATACAGACAAAGTACAGACACAAGTGCACCAACACAAGGCACACACGAATTCTACTATCAATTTCAGTAATTACATCCAATTCCAATTTTTGTAAATTCTTTTCCATTTCGGTCAAAAATTCCTTCTTTTTCTTATATTCCTTATGAAACTCTGCATTAACCTCATTAAAGAACTGTTTTGGATAAAGTTCTTGAAAAAAATCTTTCCTTTTTAGCTCAACCAAGAATTCATCCCATTTAGCAGGTAATGCACGTTCCAATTTCGATATCAGTTCTTCATTAGAAATTCTAATATCATTTTTCCTCAAATTGTCTCTTAAAATTTCAAAACGTCTCTCCAACTCTTCCAACGTTTCATCTTTTTGACACATGAAATGCTCAAAACTTTTAACCCAAATATCCGCACTTACATTTCTATAACTGCTATCCATAGTTCTTATATACCAATTGTTTAAATTTTCAAGAAAATCATTTTCTTTCTCATCAAATATCATTGCCATTTTTCAAACACAATACCTATCTCAAACAAACTACCAATTTAAGTTGTTTAACAAATATGTATTCTTTCGATAATGACACAAGCACACTTTGAACAAACTTTTGTGACTTTACTCAAAGTAGGTGGCTGACAACTTTACTCTTTCTAAACTCTTTGATTGGACCTCCAAAAGTTTATTGCAGACAACTTGTGATGATTAACTTGTGAATATATCAAGTGCCGACAATTTGCTTTAAAAAAAAACTTCTATTTGGCCGAACTCTTTTAATCACATGGACTGATGACAATATCTATTAAGCTGACAACAATTAATACTCAACTACAATTTTCGATAATCATGAATAAATCGGTGATATTAATTGTTTCACATAAGTTGCTCTTAATGTCACACAAGTCGATGAACTTCACATGCTAACTGACAAAACACATGGTCTCTTATTCCAAACATCAATTACCTGACATCCTCTTAGACTTTTATACACAATTCAATTAACTTTCCAAACGGTTCACACAACCCAAAGCACTATCACGTGAAAAACTGAAACACTTTTCAAACAGATGTTTCAAACCATAAGTTGAATTTCAAACGGTCAGATTATGTTTCAAACGGCCAGGTGCAATTTCAAACTTTCAGGTGCAATTTCAAACGATATGTTCAAACGGAACACAAATTTCAAACGTAACAGTCCTGTCACGTTTGAAACTACACCATTTTCAAACGTAACGTCAAGCTTCAAACGGTATATTCAAATGGAATGTAAGCAGATTTCAAACGTTCAGGCAGTTTTCAAACGGAACACCTATGCTTCGTTCAAACGGAATGGTATTTTCAGTCCATTTTTACCACTTTTACTTCGAGTTTAGGTCCGATATTCTCAAGGGTTTGTTAAAACACCATTACGCACATTTTGTGAAAATTTTAGCCGATTTTATCCGTGAAAACTTGTTCAGTTTTGAAAAGAAGGTGTAGAAAATCAGAATTTGCTAGCGAAAACGAGCTAAACGATAAGAACTCTTCCTCCTGAGCTCTGATACCACTTGTAGGATCGTGAAACGACCTAACGAGTCGATCAGAAGAGTGCTCAGACCGAATCAGAGGCGGAATTCATTGATTCGGTCTTCGTTTAGCTTGTATTCACTATTAATTGTCTCGTATATTAATCTCTGAACGTTTACAAGACTGGAGACACCTCGACAGCACCTCGGCGTCGGAAACTAGAACCTTACAAATGAAATCGTTTGAAGGCTATTTATAGGGATGACCCTTCCATTTGAAAATGACATAATCATTTCAAACGGAACCCTTCAAACGGACATGATTCTCAAACGGTTACATCATTCAAACAAAACAACAACTTCAAACGGTCAACCAACTTTTGTCTTATATGAAATATACAAATCTGTTTCCAAGCATGTTGTTTTCTCGTGATGTATAGACTTGTGATGTCATGGGTATGATGTCATCATAAATAATGATGACATCATGCTTGATCCGAACCGCAACGTATTCGAGACTCGACATAAGACGAAGACGACAGATGAATGCACCAACAGAAGAAATCAGTGTTGTTTTCGTTGCTGATGTTTGACGAAATCAGTGTTGTTTTCGTCGCTGATGTTTGGCGAAATTGGATGTGATATGGTTGACAATTGTGACCAACAACTTGCAAGATATTTCTCAAAATCAAATCTTATCCTGACACACAAACTTCTTTTGTCAAACAACCATGCTTTTCTGCCATACTAACCATCCCTCATCATGCTTGTGCACACCTTTTTCAAACAACAATTTTATATTTAATCAACAACAATAATTCAATCACAAATCAGATCAAACATAGATAATATTTAAGGACAGTTTGAAGGCCACAAAGAACTTTATGAAGATCTGATGAAAATATGACTTTTCTGGCAACCGATAAATTTTCCGAAATCAAATTTTGCGAGAAACTTCAATAAAAACCTTAATACAACATGTATAACGAAGATTTAACAAGGTTTTTATAAGAACAATCAGCAAAAACACAAGATTTTCAAAGATTTAAACCTGATTTTTCTGAAAATATAAACTTTCTGTTTCAAAAATCAAGAACAAATCTCTATTCCTGTTTTCCGACAAACCCGAGATTGCGGAATCCAAACGGGTAAGTTAAACTAAGTTACGAACACGTAAGACACAAGATTCAACGATTAACACTCAATGTATTAATGCTATGAAACGGTTACAATGCGGTGATTACAAATGGTCTCTGTAAACTCTCAGTGTGTGTGTGTGTTACAGTGTGTTTGCTCTCAAATCTATTCAGACTTGTCTCTTTGTGCTCTGTGTTTCTGTCTGTTCTGCTGTGTATATATAGTGAAACACTCGACGAAGACTGATTGCCAATGAAATCCCCATGACGAACATTCAAGGACTCGACGAAATCCCAGATTTCGTCACCTATTGGGTCTTCGTCACATGGTCTTCGACGAAATCAAGAGATTTCGCCACATAGAGTCTTCGTCATATGTGTTGGGCCTAGTTTTCGTCACATGTATGTTGGGCCTTGACTTTGTCAACTGGGCTTCTACATGTTGGGCCACACAATCAAACAGTTCTTAAACTTAAACTAATAATGCAAACTGCACACACGCCGTTGCATTATCATCAATCGTTACAAAGTAACTAGCATACCGAGTCAAGACAGGAGGATGTCTTGACTACGGTCTTCACTCCGTAGCCGAGTCGAACCGAGCCGAGCCGTATCCACATAATATGTGTCAACAGTATGATGTCACATACATTAATTACATAATGAACAATAATAGTGATAACTAAGTCATAAGTTTATAATCATACTAGTGGGAAGGCCCGCGCGTTGCAGCGGGTGTCCCGACTCATCAGATTCAATTATAATCCCCGTCTTTGGATAATATAACATAACATAATATAACGTATGGGTTTCGATGCTGGCAAACTGGTAGGACTTGTATTAGACAGCTATCACTTAATACCATACCCGTCTCAAACCCAAGAAAAAGTTTATAATTAACCCCATATCAGGCGTCATGTCTGAATAAGCGTCCCATTACCCATCTCAAATGTTTTGGGTGTCTCGATTCAAGTTTTTCTGGCAGCCGTAAAACCAACTCTTGGAGTTGTTGTAGCCACTAAAATCACATTTTGAATCTGCAGCATAGTAATACAGCAGATATGTTAGATATGGCTGTTGAGTACATCAAAAACCTTCAAAATGAACTTCAGGTATATCACATCAATCTTAAGCATTTTCCTATAAACAAGGTGGGTCCTTGACCTAACGAAAACAAAAACCAAACACAACTCTAAACTTAATAGATGATCAAATTCACATATAAAGTATTCTCAATATAGTGCAGTATAACTTACACGGTGGCAGTGAAGCGTAATGCCATCTTTTGGGCACAAATATGGCGCATTCTACAAGTAAATAAAACAGATTCAAACAACATTAGTTTGACTATACAAACCATACATATATATCAAACTATAAAGAGTATCAAAACTATTAATCCCATTCATCACATGCACGCCCATAGGGGGACAAGAAAAATTGAAGATGCTAAGAATTTGTCCAATCAATGAATTAAAAAAAACTACATTACAATGATTCGAACATTAAAAATGTGATGCTCAGATGATAGATCCAGTACTAAGTGAGCTAAATTTTAATTTGCAACACCACAGGCTAACCTATGTCCAACCTAATACATATATACTAATATACTTACACAATTATACATATGTACACAATGCTGTACATCATTGGCATCCTAAATCTCTAATTCCATCCAAATCTGATACTTTTATATCACTGCATTGGCATTGAAGGTCATGAAATCCCTAAAACCCTTTCCTAACTAATATGTATTTATTATACTAAATAAAATTTATTATATTTATAGAAATAATAGCCTACTTTAGGCTCGCAAGCATAGTCAAGTTTGGGCTCGTATATTAAATGAGCTTCAATATAGTCTTGTGCTCGTTTAAGCTCAACTCGATTCGAGCATTTAGCGTGCCAATCTCAAGTAGCTCACGAGAGGGTCAACTCGTTTACGCCTCTACTATTTCCCAACCAGCCCATCTTGTCACCTCTAACTCTAACTCCATGTCTCCATCCCTCGGTCAGTAGCCTATAAGTTGTGTTTGTAACAATATTTTTTTGCCCATTTTGTATTTGGTAAACTAACTAATGTGTTACGTTACGAAAAAAAGATAATCTCTATGAAACAAACTATATAAGACAATGTAAGCATTTGATACAGGTGTGAAAGACTTTTGACCCGTTCGACCCGTTCCATTTTAAATTAATTTTAACATTTGACCCAGTTGACCCATTATCAATATAATACATATGGATTAAAATTTCTTAAGGTAATACATGAAGTTTTGTGTTTTTTGTATTTCTTACCTCGAGAATGCCATGTCCGAAGCTGTTTTCTCCATAAGCACTCCATTCGAGCTGTTTATCCCAGCAAAACTTGCCCTTTGCAAGGCCCGAGGTAAAATTTATATGACATACCCCTCCAAATTCGGGTACATTATCACCAGGAGAAAGACATTTTCCGGGTTCATCTGCATGATCCACATCAATCTTCTCAATGTTACCACCATCTCCAATCGTTATATACACGGGCCCACACGGGTCCAAACTGTAATTATTATTATAAATATAATATGGTTTTGTGAATTTCTCCAAATAAATTTATTTTTTTTGAACAAAGGGTGTCACACTCACGGGTCGACCCTCGTTTTGACCCAACACGTCCATTTTGTCACCTCTAGTTCATATTAAACTTACATGACCACAGAATATGATGTCAACCCGATATTGATACAAAATTTGTTCCATTTCTAGCCTCATACACTCAAACTCCTGATAATGTGACGAGTAGCTATTATATCAAGAGTAATGCCCGATTGCTATCATTTCTTTGTTTCCTTCTACTTGGTAGTTCTTCAATGCTGCAAATGTTCTTCCAACCGCTATCCCTTCCTACAAATTAGCATACACACGATTGATCCATCATGGATTCATTTTTTTTCTAATGTATTGTAACGTTCAAAATGATAGGGGGCGTAAATGAGCCAAGCCACTCGTGAACTATTCAATATCGTCTCACAAAAAAGTTCAAACTAAGTTGTGCTTAAATGAACCCGAGCTTGAATTCAAGCTCATTTAAAAATGAGCACTACAACTCCAAATATTACTAACAAGCCCGACTCCAGCTTTGGAATTAGAGGCGGGCAAAAAAACCGGTTAATCAACCGGAATCGGTTATTAACCGAAATCAGAACCGGTTATTAACCGTATATCATTAACCGGTTAGTGATTAATTTTTAACCGCCGGTTAGTAACCGGTCATAATTAACCGGTTAGTGATTAATTTTTAACCGCCGGTTAGTAACCAATCAACTTAATAAAACTTACGAGGCAATAAGCATGCAGGTGATCCCAAGCAATTGAAGTCTTTGTTTTTCTATGTACATTTTAGAGAGATATCGATCAATAAGAGTGACGGTTAGGTGAAATGTTTCGGCTCGTAGGTTATATTCTTTACAAACCTAAACATCAGAAGGAAAAAAACAAAAGTTGAAAAACAGATTATCTGCACTAAACTTTGGGACAATCTAAACTGAATTTCAAGGACAAAACAAAATGCAATGCAATGCAAAACATTTATGAAGTATAAAAAACAATGAATGCCATCTGATTATTGTAGAAATGAAAAGTTTGAATCAAATTTATGCTTTAGAGCTAACCTCCACAAGCCAGTCGATGAGAATACCGCGCATTTCCTGTCTGATATCTCGCTGCACTGTTTTCATATAATTAACTGAAGGCCTCCACTTTAGCTGGAGAGAAAGAGGTACAAAGAATAAGAGGACATAGAAATAAGAAATTTCAGCTAATAAGAAATAGAACCTTCAAGATATATAAGTAAAAAAATGTGGATGTTAGTGATCAGTTAATCATATGAAATGAATTTTTTAATATATGTAATGTACTTATCTAAGAACAAACTGGAAAAGCAAATGGCATCAATTAGATTAGAATAAATTTGACTGATTTGCATGCCTATTAGAGTTTTAAAAGAATGTGGTAAAAACAGTTAAACCGACCTCTGCCACACGTAAATTGTTATATACTTCAGCAGCATATAAGCTGCACATCCGAGGATCCTTGTGCTTAGAATCCATGTCAACAATAGCATACAATAGCCATCGCCAGCATGTTGAAACATAGTCAATGTATGGTAGTTAGGATGTAATCTCACGAGCACGAGCAAGACCAAAATTAGCTATTTTATCACCCCCTTGGAAACAAGCAAGTTCTCTGACAACATAAATACAAATATGCAATTGAATAACAAAACAACATACAACAAATTTTCAAGAAAGAACTGTAGGATAACTAAAAGTATCAAAGGAAGAGAGAAAAAAGGTTCTCAGATACTTGCACAAGATCATTAACCTTTCATCACAACAAACCTTGCCAAGTTATACACTACTGTATTTTTTTACCCTCTACATTTCAAACGAGTTTCGAGTTAGAGGTGTTAAAAGATCATTTCTAACCAATTGAACAAATAATCATAATTTTTACACGGATTCGAGATGACGAGCAATAACCGAAAAGAAAAGCAAAGCACGACCCTTGTTTCAATTTTGACCTAAACTTGTGTTAGCCTACTTTCCGACCCGCCCAAACTTTAAAGGAAAATGGGGGAGAGTATACCTCAGGGGCGTATAGCCAAGGGTCCCAGTTTCACAACTAATGTCATTTGGATTAGAGGCTTCAACACGTGCAAGCCCAAAATCAACAATTTTAACGATTCTGGTTTTGTCCAACAGCATGTTCTCGTCAAGCATACAAGTCTGTTTGATACAAATCAACCTACATTAGTACATTTGTTCATATAAACACACATCAATATTACAATCTTTTCAAGCTTTTGTTTCTTGCATCAACCTTCTTTTTATCGGCCTGAGGCTTGTCCGACCCATACTCCTTCTTATGTGCAGCCATGGGTGGCGGTGCAACACCTGATCCACTACCAACTCCAATCTCACCCGTTGGGGTCACGGTGGCAGCAGTTGTTGGGTGATCCTGACCACTCTTCCCTTTCATGGTGTTCAATGAAGGCGCCAAAGGTGTAGGGACCACAACACCCGATTCCACGTGTTTTGGGTCAACGCTACTAACCGACGAGGGCCGAATAACGGCAGCAGTTGACTCGGATATAGCCCCTGCCTTGAACTTCTGTTTTGGCTTCAGCGCATGAATTTCGGTGAACAGTCTGTATATAGTAGTCACCACACCAGTATTTCAGTCTTCAATTAAAGATTTTCACTACAAAAACTATAAAGAAAAAAAACTGCAAATGACAGCATGGCTATAGTTGCTGACCTGGCAAGTCTAGCATGGCAAGTTGCCACCTCTTGGTCACTGAAATTAATCTGGGTCGGGTTTTCAGTAGTTCAAATCATGAATATTGTGCCATTTTCAGTTAACACCATATGAACCAAATACTGGTTATACCGGATCCCATTTTAAGCTGATATGATACCTGAATGCAAAAATTGTTTTGCATACCACCTACAAAAGAGGTGGCTTTGTTATAAAATGAAAACAATTTAGTCAAAATAGTATACATCGAACCTCATAATGTAGGTCCGGCTAGGAGGATCTAGTCGCCTAATCCTTGTATACAAACCACCCCGGTTGTGCGGAATCCAACCGAGATAGCAAACCGAGATAGAACATGCAATATGACGACACACAAGACTCAACGATTAACACCTCTGTATTAATACGTATGAAAAGTCAGTTACAAGCTCAATGTTTACAAATATACTCTGTAAACTCTCTAAGTGTGTGTGTGTTCTATGTGCTCTCTGTGTCTTCAGTCTATTTATAGCACCAGCATCACATAACATGACGAAACGAAACTCGGGACTCGGCGAAACAAAGTGTTTCAGTCGACGAAACACAATAACATATCATCAAAGTCGACGAAACACACTTGTTTCGTCGACCCACATGTTACAATAATGGGTTTCGCCGTTTGTAGTCTGGCCCAAGTTGCCCAGGTTTAGTTACGGCCCAAGTGAGATCCTTATTGGCCCAAGATGTTGATTGGTCCAAAGCCATGATTCTCATGCACGTTGATATTTGCAGTTTCTTTAGAAACTTGCATTTAGACAAGGGTCATGACATCATCATGACATCACTATCATGATGTCATGGTGATGTTAGTCTTGCGGCGCTCCGTGCTTCGCGTGTCGAACTCTTGGGCGCACGACGGAGGAATGTCGTGACGTCGGGCTTGAGCCGAACCTAACCGGGACGAACCGAACCGAGTCGAACCGAACCGAGTCGCGACCACATAATATGTATCAACAAACTCCCCCTTGGACGCTACTCGTGAGGTTCATCTTCCATGTCTTCTAAGTCGGAGGATCTTCAAAGTCTTCACGTCTTGTAAGCAGAAAGTGTATCAACAAACTTCCCTTTTGATGAAGGAAGTGTATTAACAAACTCCCCCTTGACATAAGCTCTCCCTTGAGTTATGCTCATGAATGACTTGATCTTCAGTACTTTCGATCCTTGTAGTGTTGATGATGGTCAGCGGCAACTCGATCATCTTTATCTTTTGAGAGCCTTCACGTCGTGTCTTCATTCCGAAGCTTGTCATTGACCATGTTCTCCTTGCCTTTAGAATCTGCAGATGCAAGAAATCTAAACGCGTAATGAGAACAACTGCTTGGAATATAGTTAACATAAACAAATGACACACGTATGACCAATGTTCAACTACCGTCCGACAGTTTTGAAAGTTTAACAAATTTGTCAATTTTAGTCTTTAACTTTCAAAAACTTGCAAATTTCGACCGATTATGAAGATTTAGTCGATTTGGTTTTCAATCAGGTTTCAGGCAACGAAGACTCGAGATCCAACATCGTACGATCGAAAATAAAATAGAAATAAAATATTTTTGGATTTTATAAAGTTTATATTAAAACACACCTAAAATCTTTTTGGAATTTTTGAATATTTCAAATGTAAAGACAGAAAGCAGTAAATAAATATTTACAGACATTCTTTTTGCGAGTTTCGAGGGTAAGAGAATCATATCAGTGTACGGTCATGCCAGAACGCTCTTGTTGTTCAATTAGTTAACATTAAGATAAGAATCCTATAACAATTATCGGTATTGTTGTCCACATAAGCTCAACTTATCATATGTAATCATGGCGAGGGGATACGTTAAGGTATGATTTATACTTACCGACCGGTGTTCATCCACATCACGACACATTCCCGTATCAAGGTATTCACGAGGGTTCATCTTACCGGTGAGTATACCGATTATCATCTGTTTGACCGTATATGATGTGAGAAACTCACTTATTTTGATTGAAAACAAGCCCTATGTGATAGAATCACTTATTGATGAGGAACTTGATTTTCGATGCATGAGGGCACAGGAGCAAGTCCGTGAACAGGTCAGTACTTTCGTACAGCAGAGAGACGAACTTGACTCCCGGATAAATGTGATATATTATCACTTATTTTGTGGACATGTGATTGTTGATCACTTAGTGAGGTCGAATGCAATATGTACACGTATGTATGGTATCATGGAAGATCTAGACTTGCGTCCCTGTTATTTTTCGGAAAAAGATACAACCATGATACCCAGATGATAAGCAGCATAAAGACCGAATATCTCAGAACCTCGGCAATCTATCAAACGAAATTTCGGTACTAAGACCATATGCCAATGAATGGTTCCCACCTGGTCTTCAGTCGATTTAAGATTTATATCACCCTGCACACTTTAAAATGATTGTGAGCCTACCGATACATCTTATATAGAGCTGCGTATCGCTTTTCATTTTAGGTTTAAAGAGGTTTGGACAGACCACTGATGTACTATCATTTTCTCTTTTGCTCGCCAGGAAACTCATTTTTGTTTTTCTATTGTTTTTGTGTTTTTGAAATTTTTCGATGTTTTTGGCCCAAGATGTTGCCCAGGTTTAGTTACGGCCCAAGTGAGATCCTTATTGGCCCAAGATGTTGATTGGTCCAAAGCCATGATTCTCATGCACGTTGATATTTGCAGTTTCTTTAGAAACTTGCATTTAGACAAGGGTCATGACATCATCATGACATCACTATGATGATGTCATGGTGATGTTAGTCTTGCGGCGCTCCGTGCTTCGCGTGTTGAACTCTGGGGCGCACGACGGAGGAATGTCGTGACGTCGGGCTTGAGCCGAACCTAACCGGGTCGAACCGAACCGAGTCGAACCGAACCGAGTTGAACCGAACCGAGTTGAACCGAACCGAGTCGCGACCACATAATATGTATCAACACATAAAACAACTTACTTCATGCTATTATAAAACAACTTACTTCATGCAAAAAATAGGGGCTCGCTACTAAAGACTCAAATCAAGGTTTACACAAACGCTAAATGTGAAAGTTTAATATAAAAAAGATTGAACATACTGAACATATGCAGTTCAACATACCTTTTAAAATCATATCATATTGTTCCTCCATTAAAACAAACCCCTCCTCTTTAAGTGCAGCCAAAGTCTAGAAACAATTAAGAACAACCAAATATTTAGATCTCTTAACAATTTTACTAAAACTTGATTAAGAAATTCTTCTAATAAAACATGTTATGTTAGTGACTATTTTTTTCTTGGCCTTTTGATGTGGTTTTGTCACGAATAGAAGGTTTAATCCAACAATCCTAAACACCCACTCAAATCATTAAATATGCAGATTTCCAATTGACAAAGAAATAGAAATATAAAAAGTGAAATTATAAAAAGTTAAACCCAAATATAACAAAAGGGAATATAAAGGTGAAATTATAGAGAGATGGAAGAACTAAGCAAATCTTATACCTTAAGCTTTCTACCCGTCCAGATCGGCAGATCCTTCAAAATCAAGTGTCGTAGCTGACATAATTGCAAGATGTATGTCTATAATCAAAGGATTGAACCTTGATGAAGAAATCCAATATAGCACGACCGAGCATTAAAACCCTAAAACAGAGAAGAAACCATACCTTCATGATGAAGAGTTCGTAGTGATGGAGAAATCGCGATGGCATAGAAGATCTGATATCGTCAAAGAAGATGAGATGCATGATTAGGTTTGATTTTGGAAGGAAGAATAAAAGAAAATGGATGGAGTTAATCATCTGCAACTTACCAGTTGCTTACCAGAAGAAAAAGGTAGTGAATAGAGCATTGAAGGACGACGATTGATGTTCAACAACCGACATGGGGGTTTCATTTTACAGGGTGTCGATTAGGTTTGCTGAGGGCAGAGAAGGAAAGAATTGTGTGTGCGAGAGTATGGAGTTCAAGTGCAATTACTATTCTACCCTCTTAGTGTCTTAAAAACTTGAACCCTTTACAATTTTACCCCCTCAAAACAAGCTTTTATTAATTGTACATATTGCATAAAATGATGGACGTCATGTAAAATTACATGTGTGTACATCACTTCTCCTTTTTATAATAGTATAGATAATACAACCAGCAATAAAAATTCACTTTCACTTATTGCTAAATGTACATATTTTCTTTATGTCCTCTTTGTTGGAATTAGGGGATGCAAAACACAGGTTTTTAACAAAGATTTGCAGTGAAAAAACTTTTTGATACACACAAAATATTGCATATATATTCGACTCTATATTACATTGATACTAATGACCTATTTATAGGCTACCCAGCCTACCTGACATAATCGTTGCCAAAGGTAGTTACGTAACTACGAACCGCTAACTACGCCATAACTAACTTTAACCGATATCACTTCCTTATATATGTTGCGGGTAATCAACTAACTTCCTATTGACCCATTTGGTTACTTGACCCATACTAATATAGAGATATACATACATACATACATTATATATAAGTACTAATAATGCTTATAGACTAAGTTTAAGTTTACTACTCCACTGCTTAAACTTCATCATATTCTTCACAGCAATCTCCACAACTTCAAGTTTCTTCTGCTTCACAACTTTATCTTCGCTTGGTTCCACAATCTGGTGGCCAATCACGAACATCTTCTGGCTTGTTTTTCATCTATGTATACATCTTCATTCCTGAAAACATTGCACCGGCACTCGATCTCTGCACCTTTCCAAACTGATTTTCAGACTCTAAAAACACATATTCGGGACTAAAATAACATGGCAGTTGAGATTATTTTTCAGTCCCTAAAAAGAACATATTAAGAACTAAAATGGCGACGTATGATTTACATATAATTGAACTTTGAGGTAAAATGATATAATATGATAAGTTAAATTGGACCATTTGACACATGCACATGGATTGGAAATAGTTTACCCTGAGGTCCTTCTCAATATCCGCCGCCCTCTGGTTTGAACTAAAACACATGCATACAAATACAAGTGCACCATCTAGTAATCTTAACTAATCAATCTAATGCTTTGATTAGATTTTTCGCTCTATATGGAGAAACAAATAATTAATTAAGAAAGATAAAAAGCTACGTGCATGGATGCCTAGGTGGTTAATAGGTAAATGAAGAGTAAATAAAAAGAAATGAGAAGAACAAGGATTAAAGTAGACATATGAGGTAGTATACTCTAATATCGCAGTTCATGTACGCACACCTAAAAATTGTTTCAACCTACAAACACATGTTTTCGAGATCCTTTTAGAACACAAAATCACGAAGAAATGATCTAACATGAGCAAGAAGATCATGTCAGTAAGACAAGGAGCAACCTGCCTCGTAAATAAAACAAGGCACTACATTCCAACACCATGAAGTGTGAGGAGGCAAGTCATCCTTGGCTACCAAACAAGACTCTTCTCTTCATGTAAGAACCTCTCTTCTTATTGTCTTACTGATTTCACCTGCATTAGCTGTCTGAGAAACCAGCTATTTATAGATATCCTTGATCATTGGTTCTTGTAATTTCCTACTGTCATCTTCCTTTTCTTATCATCTTTCCAAGTTACCATGATATATGCCACCTTTGCAAGAATATGCCGAGTTGCTAGATTTAAAGAATCCGATTCTATACGTCATGTAGACACCGGAACAAAATATGGAGTACAGGAATAGCATTCTTCAACGAGTGGCCACAATCTTGAACAGGAGTTGACTTCAACTAATTGATGCCTCCTTGAAAGATTAGCTGAGAAATAGCAGGGTTCCATTTGGCAACTCAATCCACAAAAGTTTTGCTGTATATATAATTGACTTGTGATCCAATTGACCAATCTCTTCAATCATTCATTGGTTGCATCCAGTCAACAGTTCAGCTAATTAAGTTGGAACCTATTGTTTTTTCTAGATACTTGTTGCTTGAATCTTAGATTCATGTCAATAGTTCATCTAGTTATTTCATTTTGATTGCTTCCTGCGATTGTTGGAAAAACAACTTTGACTCTTTTCTTTATTAGCAAAATTCATCAAAAACAAATCAATTTCATAACCCTGTATTTATACTAACATTAAACTAATCGTACTCCATTGCAAAAACTAATAAACCAATGAAATAAATTAACAAGCCAATAAACACAAATTCAAACTTAAATAATAACTATTACTTAGAATTATCGCCAATAGCGATTTTGTTTTCCAAATTTGATGATGATTCTTGCATTCCTATTAAAGTCAAACATCTGATCGTGCACATGGATTGGAATATATGCACCTCAAATTCCTTAGTGTTTGCCTTCTGCCTTGAACGTCATGCATTAAGTTGATCTTTTGCACTAATTAACACATGCTCTTTCTATTCATTGAAAAAAATGTTCTAGTTGATGGGTTGAGTTATAGTATAAAGGAGTTTAAAAATAAGAAAGATAAAAAAACCACTATAGAGTGACAAGTGTCTAATGAGGAATCAAGTGTGATGACCAATTAATTTTGCCCAAGAGAAAAAAAAAATTTTGCATGCAAGTCACATGCATAGAAACATGCACATGTATGTCACATGCTACTCGACCCATTTTTTTTAAAAGTCTGTAACTTTTTTATATGTCATTTGTTTTTTTAAATTATACCATAAATAAAATCACGGTCTTTTTATCTTTAATATAGGTACCCTATATTATTGTACTTCTCAATTTTTTCAAATCCAGTTGCGTATAATGTAAATAAACACAATGAAGACTAAAAACATAATCCATGACAACAGATAAAAGATACAATTGACAAAGACTAAAACACAATAGACATAATGTAAAGCACAATAAGTATCAAACTAAAAACACAATAGAAAGTAGACTAAAAACTCAATTTATGACAACAGATAAAAGACACAATAGACGACAGACTAAAACATAATGAATAATAGACTAAAAACACAATGAATAACCAACTAAAACACAATGAACAAAGCTTAAAAACACAATGAAAAACAGACTAAAAAGACAATGAACGACATATTAAAACACAATGGATAACATACTTAAAACAATGACCAGAACCTATAACACAATGTATAGAAAACCTATCCAGTTGAAAACATAAACAATAACATAATGTATAGAAAACCTAAGTATAACACCATCTTCATTGTGTATATATTGTGTTACAGGCTGATAAAAACGCAATGGACATAACCCAAATTAACATTGTGTTATAAGTTTTGATAATAACACAATGTATAGAACCCTAGTAAAATCTTAATAACCAAAACTAATTGAAAGAAGACACAATGACCAGAATCTTTAACACAATACAAAGAAAACCTAGTAAAAACTTTGTTTATTTTATTATTATATAACAATATTATACTCATTTTAAAGATAAAAAACGCTCGTTATCATGGAAAGGTTATGGACGTTTTAAATTGATGGATGGATTTGACATATGCCTTGCATGTGGAGACAGAAAGTTTAGGATTCCCTTTATGCCCTTCCACTATTTTCTTTTCCTAAAACTAATTTTAACCATCCAAATCTAATATCCATAGGCTAAAATCTTTCTTATTTATTTTGCACTTTGTATTTATCTTTGACATTTTTTGTGAACTTTTTGGTCTACACCCTTAGTTGATTTATAACTATAATATGAGCCTCCGTTGGACGTCACTCCCCTTTATCGCTTGATAATTCATGTCCATGATCATTTGTTTAGTGTTTGATATTAGATATTTTAGTGTATTCGGGATTGACTAGGTGATCAAAGTGAATTATAATACACATCAAGCAAGTTTGGAGGTGCGCAAGTGCACACTTGTTTGAATTGTATAGTTCTAAGTATTTAGGCTAAGCCTCTAATCAATGGGATTCCAAAGGGACACCCCCTTGGTGGGGGTCCAGGGGCAACGTCCCTGGGAGCAGGCTCCAAGGAGAAGAACCCCTGACTCGGTTTGAGCTAGATAGAATTCTATTTTCTGAAAATGCATTAAAATCTTTTTTTTTTTCTGAAAATTCCTTTTAATTTTCGAGATTGAATTGGCTCCTTTTTGTAGGACCGGGTTTCGTGACCGAAACCGTGATTCGTGTGATTATGTTCATGCACGGGAAGATTAGAGATGATAAACAAACAACTTTGTATTAATCCGGTAGTAAAACGTTACAAATCGGCCCGATTAACAAGCTAACCGAACAATACCAAAGAAGTATACATCCGGGGAGAGACCAAGTGGTGATCTCTCCCGGTGAGGTCTCAAACCTCCTCCAACCTCCCCTGTTTTGCAAATGACAAAGTGTTGGTATTTATACCCAACACAGGTTGTATGGTCGAAGGATCTAACAGACCGATCGATAGATCATCTGTCGATCACAAAGCCATCGAAGGATCCACATATACTTCGAAGGATGGCATATCCTTCGAAGTCCATCTGTATCCATCGAATGATATCTTTCGAGCTCATCGAAGGATATACACAATCCTTCGATGCCTTATCCTTCGACACAAAACATTATACAACCATAATCTAACTGTTTGTCTAGCAAAACCCACACGGTCAACCGAATAACCCTCTCGTTTGACCACTTCAAACGAGCGGGTCTATACACGTTCGATAGACCGTTTCACTAACTATTACAAATTCAACGTAAAATAATAACTAATCTATTCGACAAGCATCGGACACAAAATCTGCATCAACAAATTCCCCCTTGTCCGTTGCTGTCGAATGCTGAAAATGCAACTGCAATCGATCTTCAGTCAAGTATTCATCTTCTCTGTGTTAACAAATTCCCCCTTGACCGATGATCCAGGTAAGTAGTATCTTGATGCTCCTTGTATAATATTTCCCCCTTAAAGTACGCGTATCCGTGTTGGGTGTTGTGCAATTTCCTCAATTGACCGATCTTCCGCTGATCTTCCAATACTCCAACCGGCATTTGATAAGGGTTCCAATCTTTAAGAACTGCATCAAGTCTTGATCTTGTCATAAGAACTCTATTTCATACAAGCATACTACATTGATAGAGATTTCTGGTGAACTGTCTTCTGTAAGCCGTCTTTGTGGAATCGACCAAGTAATGCACTTTAATCTTCAGCATCAACACTCAGGAAAGTCAGCTAGACCAAGTGTATCCCTTGCAAGCTCAACCAGCATGCTTAGTTGAACTACATCCAGATCTCATTGTCTCGCCTTTGTGAAGTTGACCACGTAATGCACTACGGATCTTCAGCATCAGTACTCAGGAAGTCAGCTAGACCAAGTACATCGTTTGCAAACTCAACGAATTGAGTTACCCCCAGATCCCTGTAAAATCCCAAAGAAACATCAAACCCAAAACCGAATCCTGCAGGTCTTCAGCCTTGAACTATCAGCTTTCATTAAGATTCCCCAGGTCTTCAGTGAACAGCGCTTTTGTAACTACTGTAGACTTTAGAAACCTGTATTTTTTCGTGCAAAACCCTTCACGCTGGCCGGAGAATTAATTAAAATCCTCAAATATGTGTCTGTGCAAAACATTCCACGCCGAACCGTTTGTATCACCAGAAAATCACAAACTCTACCACCTGTGATTGCGTTTAGAAATTTACCGAAGAAATTCAACATTTGAAAATTTTTATCCCCCCATTTCTTTGGTAAAATCTCTAAACCTTAACAGATTCTCTCCACTTCAAAGAAACTGTCGTCAAATGTTCACCAATTCCCTCCACTAAGCGGAACTGTCGTCAATCTTTATTGAATGTTCTCGGTTCCGAAAAATCACGAAAACGACTTTCTTCTTTGCATATTCTAGTTGAATAAGAACGTCCCCTAGTACCCCGTAGGATCCGACTTGTATCCCTCCAAAGACTTTGTGAACTCGTTAGGACCGGTATTGACATTCTAGGTTCATTCATTCGTTACCAAATGCGAGAATATGACAATAAACAAAAAGATTTCTTCGTTGCATATTCTAGTTGATAAAGAAATTTCGCCTAGTACCCCGTAGGATCCGACTTGTATCCCTCCAAAGACTTTGTGAACTCGTTAGGACCGGTATTGACATTCTAGGTTCATACGTTCGTCTTCAAATGCGAGAATATGACAATAAACAAAATGCTTTCGAACATTTACGAATAACCGGTAACAATCATAAACATTGACGTGCGGAAGTGAACATACCATTTTGTTTTTGGCCCATAATAGTCGCGTCACCATTTTTGACATTTGCATCGGTAACCGTGACTACCCCACATTTTTCAAACTATCAAGTTTTCACCATCTCTTGTTTTCATCATGCCGCAACATCCCGAAAATTGCTGAAATCAAACATTCAGCCGACAACATCTTCTAATTTTCGAAATCCAGCAACAAAACTGCGATACCCAGCAACAATCGAGTCGAAAGATATCCTTCGAGGATCAGATTTTTCGAAAGATGGATCTGGTCAAAAGATATCCTTCGAGCTGATCAGACTTTTCGAAAGATGGATCAGGTCGAAAGATATCCTTCGAGGATCATCTTTCGAAATTGTTGAGGGTTCCCACAAATATCTGGTATCTTTCGATCTTGTTGAGGGTTCCCACAAATATCTGGTATCTTTCGAAGATGATCAGGTCGAAAGATATCCTTCGAGGATCATCTTTCGAAGTTGTTGAGGGTTCCCACAAATATCTGGTATCTTTCGATCCAGATCTGCATCCTTCGACCCAAGGTCTCATCTTTCGAGCACCTTTTTCATCTTTCGGGTCTTTAAGCAGCCACCAAGAACATCAAGAACACAGCGACTGTTCTTATGCAGATTTAACGAAAACACTTTGTATACAATTTTTGATGATGATAACTTGAATATTTAGGTGAAAAACATAAAACCCAACACTCGTTTCAGCACAGATCTGAATATTCGGGTCCAGATCTGAGTTTTTCTCATTTTCACCCAACTTTTCTTCTTGAACAAAAATCACGAAAATCACAGATCTAGAGCACATGTGATTTAGTAAACTGTTAGATTCACTAAATCGGGCACCATGGCTCTGATACCAATTGTAGGTCCCTCGTGGAGGATGAGGTTAAACCTTAACCTTGTTATATTAACACACTAGCAAGTGCGGAATCCAAGCTAGAGTGCAACCGAGTTGAGACAAGTATAAACACAAAACACACAAGGTTCACCGATTAACACCACTTGTATTAAAGCGTATGAAAGGTTCCGGTTACAAGCACAGGGTTTACAAATCTGTATTGCAAACTCTCTAATGTGTGTGTGTGTTCTTGACAGAATGCTCTCACTATCTCTCGAGTGTATCTTTCTATCTCTTGTGTCTGTCGACATTGAACACACTGCATGGGTATATATATACCCAGCACAGGTTCCATGGTCGAAGGATCAAGTTGACTGATCGATAGATCATCTGTCGATCACAAAGCCATCGAAGGATCCATATACTTCGAAGGATGGCTTATCCTTCGAAGTCCATCCATCGAATGATATCTTTCGAGCTCATCGAAGGATATTCACAATCCTTCGATGACTTATCCTTCGACACAAAACATTATACAACCATATACAAACTGTTTGACCAAGTCAAACCGGAGGATGGTTGACTTAGTCAAACTTACATGACTAACAAGGACATCGTTTACATCGTGACCGAATATAGACAAAGTACAGACACAAGTGCACCAACAAACTCCCCCTTGGCTGTAGCTTTGTCTCGATCTTGATCATCTTTGATCTTCGTGTCTTCAAGGCTCTGATGTCCTTTCAAGTCTTCAATGTCGGAGGATCTTCAAAGTCTTCACGTCTTGAAAGCAGAGAGTGTATCAACAAACTACCCGTATCATGTAGGAAGTGTGTTGACAAACTCCCCCTTGGCATAGGCTCCTCCTTGAGTTATGCTCGTAAATGACTTGTTCTTCAGTTTGAGATCCTTGAGGTGTTCCTGATGGTCAGCGGCAACTCGATCATCTTCAACTTCTGAGCGCCTTCACGTTGTGTCTTCATTCCGAAGCTTGTCATCGACTATGTTCTCCTTGCCTTTAGAATCTGCACATGCAAGAAATCTAAACGCATAATGAGAACAACTGCTTGGAATAGTTAGTATAAACAAATGACACACGAATGACCATGTCACAATCAAACACCGTCCGACAGTATGAAAGTTTAATAAATTTGTCAATTTGAGATTTAACTTTCAAAGACTTGCAAATTTCGACCGTTTATGAAGATTTAGTCAATTCGGTTTTCAGTCAGGTTTCAGGTAACGAAGACTCGAGCTCCAACATCGTACGATCGAAAATAAAGTAGAAGGAAAATCTTTTTGGCTTTTATAAAGTTTATATCAAAACACACCTAAAATCTTTTTTTTTTTTTTTTTTTTTTTTTGAATAAATTAAAAGTCAACAATTTTTAATATCCTTTGAGTGTTATCAAACGACATCACCGCTAATGTCGTGCTGATATGCACCAAACGACGAAACTGTTTAAAAATAAAACAATAAAGGTTAAGCAGTAAATAAATATATACAGACATTCTTTTTGCGAGTTTCGAGGGTAAGAGAATCATATCAGTGAACGGTCATGCCAAAACGCTCTTGTTGTTCAGTTAGTTAACATTAAGATAAGCATCCTATAACGATTATCGGTATTGTTGTCCACTTAAGCTCAACTTATCATTTGTAATCATGGCGAGGAGATACGTTAAGGTATGATTTATACTTACCGACCGGTGTTCATCCACATCACGACACATTCCCGTATCAAGGTATGCACGAGGGTTCATTTTACCGGTGAGTATACCGATTATCATCTGTTTGACCGTATATGATGTGAGATTCTCACTTATTTTGTTTGAAAACAAGCCCTATGTGATAGAATCACTTATTGATGAGGAACTTGATTTTCGAATGCATGAGGGCACAGGAGCAAGTCCGTGAACAGGTCAGTACTTTCGTACAGCAGAGAGACGAACTTGACTCCCGGATAAATGTGATATTTTATCACTTATTGAGGTCGAATGCAGTATGTACACGTGTGTATAGTATCATGGAAGATCTAGACTTGCGTCCCCGTTATTTTTCGGTAAAAGATACAACCATGATACCCAGATGATAAGCAGCATAAAGACCGAATATCTCAGAACCTCGGCAATCTATCAAACGAAATTTCGGTACCAAGACCATATGCCAATGAATGGTTCCCACCCAGTCTTCAGTCGATTTAAGTTTATATCACCCTGCACACTTTAAAATGATTGTGAGCCTACCGATACATCTTATATAGAGCTGCTTATCGTTTTTCATTTAAGGTTTAAAGAGGTTTAGACAGACCACTGATGTACTATCATTTTCTCTTTTGCCCGCCAGGAAACTCATTTTTGTTTTTCTATTGTTTTTGGGTTTTTGAAATTTTTCAATGTTTTTGGATTTTCAAATTTTTGGATTTACTCCCCCTAAAATCAATAAACTAAGACAAATTTAAAACATAAAGGTATTTACAAAAATGATTTTCCGATGTTGGTTTACTCTTGCTTGACCTTAATGCCGTTTACCAATAATAAAAAGTCAAATCTTGATTTGTCAAATGCTTTGGTAAAAAGGTCGGCACGTTGGTCATCGGTGTGGACCTTAACAACATCGATTAGCCTTTTCTCAAACATTGCGCGATAGTATGAGGGGCTAACAGCTTCACCCTTCAAGTCTGGAGTAATTCCATGATTTTGTGGCAGTGGGGTACCAATGGGCGTTGCATCAGACATCTGGAACCGGCTCAAGATGTCACCAACATATTTAGTCTAATGGATGAGTATCCCAGACTCAGTTTGTTGCACTTGTAGGCCCAAGAAGAAGGTCATTTCCCCATAGCACTCATCTCGAATTTATCCTGCATAATGCGCTCGAAATTCCTACACAAGACATCATTAGTAGAACCAAAAATAATATCATCAACGTATACCTGTACCAGAAGAAGATCTCCATCTTGTTCTTTGATGAAAAGAGTACAGTCGATAAGACCTCTTCGAAAACCGTTCTCCAGCAGATAGGTAGATAAGGTTGCATACCAAGCTCGCGGTGCTTGATGAAGACCATAGAGAGCTTTGTTGAGCAACCAAACCCGATCGGGATGGATAGGATCTTCAAAACCTGGGGGCTGTTCGACGTACACCTCTTCTTCAACCACACCATGTAAGAATGCACTTTTCACGTCCATCTGATAAACCTTGAATCCTTTGAATGAGGCATAAGCCAGAAAGATCCGAATTGCTTCCAGACGTGCAACAGGTGCATAGACTTCGTTGTAGTCGATTCCTTCTATCTGACGAAAACCTTGAATGACTAAACGTGCTTTGTTCCGAATAACCACTCCACGGTCGTCTTTCTTGCATTTGAAAACCCATCGAGTGCCAATTTTCTTGTAGTTCTCAGGTCTTTCAACAAGCTTCCAAACACCAAGCTTTTGAAATTGCTGCAATTCTTCCTGCATGGTTTCAACCCAAGCATTGTCTATCAACGCTTCTTTCCACGATTTTGGTTCTTCTTGTGACACGTAACACGCGAAGGACCAGTCATTCTGAAGACCAGATTCTCTTATAGCTGAATACAAACCAGCATTCCGGTTGTTTCTCAGCTGATTACGCGTCTGCACACCGCGATGGACATCTCCTATAATATTCTGCTGGGGTGGGTATCGTGAATCCTCATTTCAGGATTTTCTGACACACGTGCATTGATACCCAAATTGTTAAGATTAAGATCAACAACCAACTCCACACCAGGAATGTGTGTAGAGGTGGATGCATTCCCTTCAGCAGTGTCTACATTCTGCATATGAGGTGTATCAACAGAGGCACCTTGAACAGGAGCAGCTTGAGCCGAAGATCCTTCAGCTGCATCATGATATTCATCATCTTCAGAAGATTCATTATAATCAGCAGCATCTTCATAAACCTCATTTTGAACCATATTGTTGACAGACGAAGAAGCTTGTGGGTCAACAACAATAGGTCTAACCAAAGGCGAGTCAGCAGCGTTGTCACATTCAAACAACATTCTAGCCGCTGCTGATTCTTCGTCAAAGGTTGGCAGATTGAAGGAGTCAAATAGTCCATCATAATCGAACATCCACGGATCACCCGGAGCCCTAACAGGACTCGTGTACCTTTGAACCCTCACTTCACTCCATAGCTCAATCTTTCTGGTAGCCAGATTCCAAACACGAAAATTCGGAGTATCATATCCAAGGAAGAAACCCTCGATAGCTCTAGCTCCAAACTTTCCATCTGGCTCAATCAAAGTACATGGAGCACCAAATGGTTCTAGGTAAGAAAGATCCGGTTTTCTTTTCTGAAGGAGTTCGAAGCAAGTTTTGCCATGTCTCTTTACTGTAAGAACTCTGTTTAACGTGTAGCATGCAGCCGATACAGCCTCCCCCCAGAATTGAATAGGGAGTTCCGACTCTACTAACATTGTTCTTGCAGTTTCGATAATCGTCCGATTCTTCCTCTCCGCGACACCATTTTGTTGTGGAGTATAACGAGAACTGTACTCATGAAGAATGCCTTTAGAAGTACAAAACTCATCCATAACTTGATTCTTGAATTCGGTTCCATTGTCGCTTCGGATCCTCTTCACTTTCAACGAATAGAGATTCTCCAACATTGTAAGAAGATCCTTGAGGATGCCAGGAGTTTCACTCTTGTGTGCCATGAAGGATACCCAAGAAAATCTAGAATAATCATCAGTAACAACTAGACAATAAGCATCTCCGAATGTTGTCTTGTGCTTCATAGGTCCAAAAAGATCCATATGAAGACGTTCAAGAGGTATGCTGACAGTGTTGATTTTCTTCAAAGGGTGAGACTTCTTTGTTTGCTTCCCTTTTTGGCACGAGACACAGATATCTTGTAAATGAAAACTTCTCACATGCACACCATTCACAAGATTATTTTTCACCAAATGGTTCATCTTTCTCAAGTGAATGTGTCCCATTCTTCTGTGCCAAGATATATACTCCTTTTCTGTGGCTTTCGAGACAAAGCAAGTGAGTTGAGCTGATGTTGTAATGGCCTGGCTCATGTCGAGAATATAAAGATCATTAACTCTCGGAGCCGATAAGAGAATCCATTCTTGTGGAATTTTGAATCCAGGTTTCAGCACATAGCAGCCGGCATCATCAAAATGCACTGAGAACTTTTTATCGCAGATTTGCGACACACTGAGAAGATTATGATCAATTTGCTTAACATAATTGATCTTATCGAAGCACACAATACCATTGGAGATACTTCCCTCTCCAGTGATGAATCCGCCTTTGTCTCCCGCAAATGCGACATACCCTCCTCTAATATTTCTCACGTCGTATAAGAGCCGTAAGTCGCCAGTCATGTGCCTGGATGCTCCACTATCAACAATCCAATGACTATTAATAGTTCCTCCTGGAACACCCTGCACATGTCATTTAAAAACATCAGTTGAGGATGGGGACCCAAGCCTTAGTGGTCTTGGGTCGTCCCTGAGCATCACGAAACGTGATATCAATCTCTTGATGATTTTCAAGAACAACTGCTCCCCCTGAATTGTCAACCCCCTTAGGTAACCAAGTTTGTTTTTGCCTACCAGTTTGAGTGTAAACAGTTTTTGAAGCTTCTGGTTTTACAGGTTGTGACACACTTGGTTCCCTGTTAACTGTTTTAACTTCAGATTTCAAGGCTTTTTCAACAGTTTTCATGTTCTTACGTCGTTGTTTAGTTTCTTGTTCTTTTACAGTTCGTTTATCATGTTTAGGTGAAACTGACCGACGTTGAGGATGAACTGTTTCAGGTGGAGCTTTCTCAACAAATTTATTCTTTGGAGCATTTGGGCAGTTTTTGATGATGTGCCCAAATTCTCCACATTTAAAACATGTTCTCCTTTCAACAAATTTAGGAGAACTTGAGTGACCACAAGATGTCGAACTCGTGGAACCTGAGGTACTAGCCTTTTCATCACACCCATTTGTGCGTTGAGTGTAATTGTTATCAATGTTACATTTTAAGATTGTGACCTGTTGTACAAAATCTGTGTTTGATTTATTCTCAAAAGTCTCAATCTTATCAGTACCTGTGGATGCCACGAATTTGACACTTTTTGCTTTCCTTTGAGATCGAGCTCCTTTTGTTTCAGATTTCATCTGAGAGACTTTATGCTTTTGAGCTCGTTTGACTGGCTCTTTACCTTGTTAAAAAACGGGTGACCGAAACCGTGATTCGTGTGATTATGTTCATGCACGGGAAGATTAGAGATGATAAACAAACAACTTTGTATTAATCCGGTAGTAAAACGTTACAAATCGGCCCGATTAACAAGCTAACCGAACAATACCAAAGAAGTATACATCCGGGGAGAGACCAAGTGGTGATCTCTCCCGGTGAGGTCTCAAACCTCCTCCAACCTCCCCTGTTTTGCAAATGACAAAGTGTTGGTATTTATACCCAACACAGGTTGTATGGTCGAAGGATCTAACAGACCGATCGATAGATCATCTGTCGATCACAAAGCCATCGAAGGATCCACATATACTTCGAAGGATGGCATATCCTTCGAAGTCCATCTGTATCCATCGAATGATATCTTTCGAGCTCATCGAAGGATATACACAATCCTTCGATGCCTTATCCTTCGACACAAAACATTATACAACCATAATCTAACTGTTTGTCTAGCAAAACCCACACGGTCAACCGAATAACCCTCTCGTTTGACCACTTCAAACGAGCGGGTCTATACACGTTCGATAGACCGTTTCACTAACTATTACAAATTCAGCGTAAAATAATAACTAATCTATTCGACAAGCATCGGACACAAAATCTGCATCAACACTTTTTTTTTTGAAGCTATTTGAAACTTAAAAGATAACTACCTGATGGCAGTTTCTCAGGGAAATATTCATAATCACGTCTTTAGTCACTCTAATCTAGTTCACGAATTTCACATCAAATCGCATACTAGTTTGATTTTGATCTCAATTTGAGTTGTATCCGGTTCATTTTTTTAGGAAAACTACTAAAATAATTCGATCTCAAAGTGACTACGCGTCTCTAATATCATCCGTTGCAATCTCAATTTCCCCAACATTTGAGGTGTTAATGGTAGTAAAAAGAATATGATTAAACGAGTATATATTCTCTATTCCTAATAGAGATAATAATAAACATGAGGTGGAAGAAACATAAAACAACACCTTTTCAGTTTTTATGCTTCTTGTCTTCCTCTAAAGTGAGTGGATAAACATATGATCCTTTTGCTACATGCACATTTGATCATGATCCTCAATTTTTACCTTCTGGCTTGAACCATAAGCCAGGCATCTCAGTGGAGGTTCTGGTTTGCTTAATTTATCTGATGCAATAATCAGATTATTTGATTTGAATTATTTGATTGGAATTTTTCTGTAGCATTTAGAGTGCCCCTTTTTGCCAAAGTTACGTGACTCTGAACCTTTTTCAGTTGCTAAATACGTTAAAGAAAGTCCTCAGTCAAAATTCACTTAAACTTATTTCTAAATATACATATAGGGAAAATTACAAAATAGACAATTTGAACTTGAAATTTGAAGGAATAGATATCCATATTTAGCCTTTGGAAAAATGGACAACCAAAAAAGAGACAATCAGGACATGCCTAATAAGTTCCACCAACTAAGTTAGCATGCACAACATTTCATGGTGAAATACAATGAGGTATACATTATAGCCAATCAAGTTAAAACACTTGAAAAAGCGTGGGCTAATAGTCGACGGCTAACCCAGCGGATCCTATTTGGCATCTCCAAATTGATTGTTTTTCGGTTTGTCTATTATTCCAAAGGCTAAATATGGATGTCCGTTCCTTCAACTTTCAACGTCAAACTTATCTATTTTTGTATTTCTTCCTATTTTTTATGTCCTCATGGCCTACGTAGATTTAGAAATATGCACTAAATGAGTGGCTATGGGATTGTGAAGTGATAATTGTTTACTAAGCAAGTTCTCCTTTATGAAAGGAGCTTTGAACGTAACATTGTACAAAAGTGAAGCAACGTTCGTGTTTGAATTACTAATGAAATTTTAGAATCTGAGTTCTTTGCAAGGTACCAGATAGATTAGGGTATTGTTATTGTTTATGTACTTGGTGCAAGCTTAAAATGCTCAAGCATACATAATACACAAATTAATGTAGGTCCACCCGGAGGATCGAGTAACCTCTATTCCCTGTTTTCCGGCAAACCCGAAAGTGCGGAATCCAAACGGGTAAGTTAAACCAAGTTACGAACACGCAAGACACAAAGATTCAATTATTAACACTCAATGTATTAATGCTAGAAAACGGTTACAATGCGGTATTTACAAGATAAACTTATAAACTCTCTGTTGTGTGTGTGTTCTCTCCGAAATCTATTCAGACTTCTTAGTGTTTCTATCTGTTGTGAGTGTATATATAGTACCACAGTGACGAAAACCAGTTGCCCATGAAAACACATGGACGAAATCAAAGTATGGACGAAATCACTCCTGATTTCGTCCCATTTGGTTTTCACCATAAAGTGTTTTCACCAAAAAGGGTTTTCACCTAAACAATGTTTTCATCTCAAGTGATTTCGTCACTTGTATGGGCCAATGGCTTGGGCTTGGACTTTGTCAACTGGGCTTCTACATGTATGGGCCAAACAAACAAACAGACATATAACTAAACAATACTAACATGTATACTGCACACACGCAGTTACATGTACGTGAACATTACGAAATAATTAGCATACCGAGTCAAGACAGGAGGTTGTCTTGACTACGGCCTTCACTTCGTAACCGAGTCGAACCGAGCCGAGCCGTATCCACAAAATATGTATCAACAAACTCCCCCTTGGATGCTGCTCGCGAGGTTCGTAATCTCGTTCTCCATCTCCTGATGGTTCATTCATTCTTGTCGTAGGATCTTCAAAGGCTTCACGTGTTGCACATAGAAAGTGTATTAACAAACTCCCGCTTTTATCTAGGAAGTGTATCAATAAAATCCCCCTTTGATTATGATGTGAATCTTTTGATTTTCGATAAACATGAGATCCTTGTGGTGTTGAGGATTGATCAGCGGCAACTCTATCATCTTTATCATTTGAGTGCCTTCACGTCGTGTCTTCATTCCGAAGCTTATCATCAAACATGTTCTCTTCGCCTTTAGCATCTGCACATGCAAGAAAGCTAAACACGTAATGAGAACAAACGCTTGGAATATAGTTAACATTAAACAAATGACACATATGAGATCAAATCTCAATCAAACACCGACCGACAACAGTTTGAAAGTTTAAACAAATTTGTTCAATTTTAGTTCTTAACTTTCAAAACTTGTTAACTTCGACAGTTTATGAAGGTGCAGTTGTTTTCCGGCTTACAATCAGGATTTTGGGTAGGATAGACTCGAGTTCCAACATCGGTCAATCAAAAATAAACTAAAAGCAAAATCTTTTTGGCTTTTATAAAGTTTAGATTAAAACACACCTAAAATCTTTTTGGAATTTTTCATTTTTCAAATGTAAAGACGGAAAGCAATAAATAAATATATACAGAAATGCAGAAACTGAAAGCAATAAACAAATATTTATAGACATTCTTTTTGCGAGTTTCGAGGGTAAGAGAATCATATCAGTGTACGGTCACGCCAAAACGCTCTTTTTGTTTAATTAGTTAACATTAAGATAAGCATCCTATAACAATTATCGGTATTGTTGTCCACTTAAGCTCAACATATCAGATGTAATCATGGCGAGGGGATACGTTAAGGTATGATTTATACTAACCGACCGGTGTTCATCCACACACGACACATTCCCGTATCAAGGTATGCGCGAGAGTTCATCTTACCGGTGAGTATACCGATTATCATCTGTTTGACCGTATAAAAGAATGTGAGAAACTCACTTATTTGATTGAAAACAAGCCCTATGTGATAGAATCACTTATTGACGAGGAACTTGATTTTCGATGCATGAGGGCACAGGAGCAAGTCCGTGAACAGGTCAGTACTTTCGTACAGCAAAGAGACGAACTTGACTCCCGGATAAATTGTTGGTACACTTTGTTGGTGCATACATCTGTCGACTTCGTCTTATATCGAGTCTTGGTCTCGTTGCGGATCTGATCATGCATTATGTCATCATCTTTGATGATGACATCATAGAGATGACATCATCAATGTGGAACTTCACAAAAGACAAAGCTAAACATAATCAGAATGTAATTAAGTTTGATTGGTTGGTTGAAAAGGTCCAATTAGATTAGATGACCGTTTGAAAGTCAATTTCATTTAAGTTTGAATTGGCCGTTTGAAAGAAGATGTCCGTTTGAGGGTGACCGTTTGAAGATGTCATGTTAGTTTCAAACGGTCAGGTCTCTCCCTATAAATACTCCTCAAACTGTCATCATTTGTAACGATTCAGAAAGTGATACCGAGGTGCTGCCGGTTTATCCTTTGATTGTAAACATTGTAAATTCAATATAATAGAGGATTAAAGTGTATTTCAAGCTGTTTTCACATACGTTTCTTAGTTTCCGCCTCTGAAACGTACGAGAGCTCTTCTGAACGACTCGTTCGGTCGACACACGATCCTACAAGTGGTATCAGAGCTCAGGAGGAAGAGTTCTTGCCATATTCAGCTTGAAATTCTGTTTCTACACCATTCTTTTTCAAAAAGTTAAAAATTTTACGGTTAAAATCGGCTCAAATTTTCACACTATGTTCGGATTTGACAATTAACAAACCCTTGAGAGTATTAGACTAAAATTCGACCTAAAACTGATTGATAACTGCCTGACCGTTTGAAAGTGTTCGATAATTGCTGATGTCATAGGGTGACCGTTTGAAAATGACCCCTCCTGTTTGAATTTGACACCTTCCTGTTTGAAAATGAACCTTTCCGTTTGAAACATCGTTTGAAGATTGCATTCCATTTGAGGTTGTCGTTTGAATCTGATCCTTCACGTTTGAAACATGAACATCGGTTTGAAAATGTATTGATTTGTGTGAAACATTAAAAGAAATCATGTGAAAAATCATTGTAATCGAGAATGTCAGTAGTTGAAAAAGATATATCATGTGGTGTGTGTCGGTTTGCAAGTGTTGTTATCAGATTTAATGTGTTAGTCAGTCACGTGATGGATTTTAAGGTGTGCAAATAAGTGGTATTGACTAGAATATATTGGGTAATGTGATTTGTGTCTGACCGAGGTCTCGTTAATTAAAGTTTGTCTGGTTTGATAACAGTTGTTGGCCACATCCAATTTAGAAATTCAATGAAAATTCGCATATAAATAAAATTGTAAGATGTTAATGTGATAACTGGTATCCATGATAATATTGACTAAGTGAATTGTTTGATTGTTGTTTGTCATATTAGTGGTTTAATAGGCCCAATCATTATCATCAGCCCATGTGATTTCATTTCTAGGTCCAATCATATCATCTCGATATTATTTGTTGTTGGTTGCATTTGTTGAATTGAAAATATCAAAGTTGTTGTCTGACATGTATTGTTGTGAATCATATCAAATTGTCGGCTAGTGGTTATTTGCATGATAATATTGGTTTGTAGGTATTGTTGAAAGTTCCAAAGTTGCATGTGTTGTTGTCGATTCATAAAAATAGCATGTGATCTGATTAAAGTCTTGTCGGCAAGTTCTTAAAGTCAATTTGTCAGCCCATGTGATCAAGATAAAGCAGCCCAAGTTATCATGAGTTTCATACATATAAGGCCCAAATCAGTAATCGTGTAATTTCAAGATTTGTCAGTTTTCACGTGATAGAGATTTATATTGTGTATCAAAGCCAAATAAATCGGTGTGTAAAAGGTCCAAGTCTTATGGTTTGAAATTGGTCCGGGTCATAGCTGTCTGCACAGTTTGTCATTCTGCAGTCCGCACAGTGTGTCAAACATTTCATACAAAGGTAAAGTTCACAAGAGTTTCGGTTGTTGGGTCCATTTCACCAGCCCATGTGACTTGGATTAGTGTCGGATACACAAAGTTGGTTTCGGCTCATTCACTCAGTTTGCACAATTTGGAGTCTTAGTCGGTCCGCGAGTCTTCGACACCAGTTCACAAATCTTCGACACGAGTTTTCGATTGATTTCATCAACACACACTTTTACGTATTCAGTTAGTTTAAACTGATCGTTTGTTTGATTGTTTGCAGGTGTTTTATAAGGTGATACAGCTTGTTTGAAATAGTATTTTTAAAACAAGAAAGTTTGTGTTTGTAAAGCCTTGACTTTGAAACATGGAAAAGGAGTTGTTGAAGAAGTCATTTGACATGTTTGTAGCTTTTGACCATGAAACAACAAAGATGACCATTGATAGATATTGTCATTTAGTAGTGGAAATGGGAAGATTGAACATTAAGAAAGACAATGATGAATGGATTGATAAACTTGCTGATGCCTTACCACAGCAAAAATGGGGAACTTATCTGTTGATTGTAAAACATATGAGAAAACATGAAAACATGAATCTGGCACAATTTATTCAGAAAATTGAAGAACATGAGTTGAAAGCAGAAATTGAAGAAAGCTCAACAAAAGAAACTGAGGGACAGAAAGCTGAAATAGAATCTGAAGAACCAGTGGTTGAAAAGATTGTCGAGATAGAAAAGGTAGTTGAGGTAGAAAAGATCATAGAAGTTGAGAAAGTTGTTGAGGTTGATAAGATAGTTGAAATCATTAAACCTTGTATGAAGTGTTCAGAATCTTGCAAAGCTTGTGAAGAGAAAGATATGAAGATTGCTGAGTTAGATAAGATTAAAGAAGATTTATTGTCCGATGTGAAGTATGTGAAGGAATCCTATGATGTGCTGAACAACACAGTTGATCGTCTGAAAAAGACAAATTCAGAAATCGAAAAAGCGATGGATAAAATGAGTGCAACATTAATGACAAAGCAGAGCGTCATCAATGATTATATTGAAGATTGTGCTCAGCTGAAGAAGGATGTGGAACTCGAAAAGATCGAAAGTGAAAGGATTAAACGATTACTGTTGAGTTACACTACTTGTGATTATCTGATTGATCGTGTTTATCCTACTGTTGCAGGTCTGGAAGCATTCATGGATAAAAAGACTGAAGATACTGATACTGGTAAGAAACCAAGTGTCAAGTATAACAGATATCCGCCCCCGATCCATGAAACTTATTCTCCCAGGAATCCTAACGAGGAGCGTCTAAAAAAGGCAGTCAACATCAAGTTAAAGTCTGAAATCATTGATGAATTACCAGACAATATTGATGTTACATTCACAGCGTCTGACACTGATCATGAGTCTGAGTTATTAAAGAAAGTGGTCGATCAGGTGTTAGATATGGATGAAGAGTCAAAACCGGAGTCTAAGTCTGAAAGTTCGAGTTCATCAGAAAAGAGTCTGAGTTCACCGGTTAACAGGGTTTACAATAGAGAATTCTTGTTATCAAAATTTAATTTGAATGACGGATCAATCAAAGTGGCTTATACTTTGTATGATTCAGACAAATTATATTCTGATGAGGAATTTCCAATAAGAAGTGTCAAAACGGAAATGATCAAACAGGTTTTCAAATTGACATAAATTAATATTTCTGAAATAAAAGATTTAAATCTTGCTGAAAAACCTAAAAAATACACTTCAAGAGTTCAACAGAGATTGAACAAGAAAAAGGGTTACAGTTCTGGTTCAGGTTATCGAAAGAAACCGAACCATAACCGTAATTACAAAAAGAATGGATTAGGTTTCAATTCTTCAGAAAATTATAAAAATCAGAAAACTTATAAACCAAAAACAAAATTTGTTTCAGGAGGAAGCTCAGAGGATGAACAGAAGAAACCGTTCTGGAAGCAGTCGAATCAAGAGTTTCTTGCTGAAGTAAAGAAGAATGTGAAAAGGTTTGCTGAAAGAGTTGACAGAAGAACCTGTTTCAAATGCCAAGAAGTTGGACATATAGCTTGGAATTGCCCCAAGGCCAACTATCAAAAACAGGAAGTTTCTTCTAACTCTGGTTTGAGAAAGACTTGTGTTGATAAGAAAGAACAATCTGTGAAAAATGTAAAAAATTTGAAAATTCTACTTCTGAGGAAGGAGAAAGTTCAAAAAGATTTTACAAAAGAAGAGGTGATTTGAGTAAACAAAAGTGGGTGGTTAAATCTGAGGGTAATTCTGACAATGAATCTGATTCCATAAAATCAGAGGAGTCTTTGGTTGATAAAAAGGTTGATAATTCCGTTCCTGAGATGAACGAGGAAAACTTTCCGTCATTGTCAAAGGAAAATTTGATGAAGAAAGTGGGAAAGGTAGAGATCTCAAATCAATTCTTCGCTGATAAGAGAGATTTTGATGTTGAGAAAGTTTTTAATGGAAATGTTAAACATATTTTTGGAAAGATGGTTGACAGGAAAGTGAAGGATGCTAAAGAGTTTTACAAATCAAAATGTTGGTGGGACAGATGTTTGCAACCAAAATCACCCAAGGCTGGTCAGGCTTGGGTGACAGCATTTTCACCATAAATTCCTGACTTGCCGGAGCTCCCAGGTTGGTAAGAGTGGAGCAGGAATCGGCATCTTTCTTAGCATATAATCCTACAAGTGGTACAGTTGGTAAAGTACAGGTGGTATATTTAAATTGTTATATTTTGATTTACAAGTGATTATGGATGGTGAAATGAACCTGTAAGTGGTTGAAAGAGGTTTTCATTGACAAGTGGTTAATCAAGGTCATTAAGTTGAACTTGATTGGACCATGCTTACAAGTGATATTTTAAAAGACAATGTGATGAGCCACATCCCTAACCTACAATTGGTAAAATCAAACTAATTTTCCGGAAAAACCATTTGATTAAAACAAACTTAAGTGTTTTGAAATCACAATGGGAAAATAGTTTGTTGTAAGGGGGAGTTCTGATTGTTTATGCCAAGTGGATGGCGATTTGAAGTGATTTGATATCAGTTGTCGTTTTATTGTATAGTTTGTTTTCAAATTTCCTAAAATGTGTTTGCATTTTAGGGGGAGTAAAAATTTTCAGAAAATCCAAAAACATTAGAAAATTTGAAAAAGCCAAAAACATGATAAAATAAAAAATGAGTTTTGTTGTCAAAAGAGGAAATGATAGTACATCAGTGGACTATCACAGCATGCTAAAGAATTAGAAAGTTAAATGTGATAAACGGTCTCGCTGATGATGTGTCAGTAGGTTTTTGCACATTTAGTAAATTGAGACGAGATATAAACATAAAATTCAAACTTGCGTCTACGTGGGGAACACCTCCAGGATATATAGGTAACCCCTGAAATCTTGTTTGAAGGGTCCCGTATTCTGAGATACTAGGTCTTTATGCTTAGTGATATCTGGGGTATTATCCCGGGACTTCTGATTTTGCGGAAGCAATGGCCTAGTCCCCGGAGAATACTTTCCGCATGCTTGAAAAATAGCGCAGCCCTCAGCAAATTGATGAAACAATAAAATTGATAGTCATTGCTGTTGTAATTCAAAAGATCCTCTAAAGGGGACCCACCAAAAGTCGAAGCCGTCATCTCTCTGCGTATCGAAAGATCGACCTGAGCTCTCACGGCCCTCGCAATTAATCCCTTACAGATATCATCTAGGTATACTCACCTGTAAGACTGAATACTGGGGTCTGGATACGGGAGTATATACTGAGGTGGGACACATGTAGATGTTTAAGTTCTAAGACATTAATCTCGTATCTCGAAACAATTGAACTTTGTGTGAAAATTTAAGTGTGTAGGTCCCGTTTTTCCGGTGGATCGATAACGAACACCTATCCTTGTTTATCACGAACACGGTAACGGGTGCGGAATCCCCGTGACGGTGCAAACCAAACAAAGTGTAATAAAGAACACGGATTAACCAATGAAACACACTCTATTGATTAACGGGATGAGAACCGATTACAAACTGATACACACACAGTTTTGACGGAATTTTGACAGAGTTTCTTTACAAGTATTTTCTGATCTCTCTGCACTCATCTCTGTTTCAAAGTGAAACTGAGATGGTATTTATACTAAAACAGACCAGAACATGACGAAACATAAAGGACTCTCGGCGAAACACACAAAGTCGACGAAACACATTCTGTTTCGTCGCCAAACATATATTCCTATTTCTGTTTCGCCGTTTGTTGTATAAGCCCAAGAGAAGTCAAAGCCCACATGCTAGACTTCGGCCCATATGAAGAGATTATGGCCCGAACATGTTTCTGTTTACAATCTTTCACCATTTGCACCATATGAGACAAAAGCTAACATCATCATGACATCACATTGATGATGTCATGGTGATGTTTAGGCGGGAATGGCTTGCGGCGTTCCGTGCCTCGCGTGTTGAACTCTGGGGCGCACGACAGAGGAATGTCGTGACTTCGGGCTTGAGCCGGACCTAACCGAGTCGAAACCAAGTCGAACTGAGCCGAGTCGAACCGAGCCGAGTCATGTCCACATAAAGTGTACCAACAATCTCCCCCTTGGACGCTACTCGTGAGGTTCGTCTTTTGTGATTGTTCGTCTTCTGTGTCTTTCATGTCGGAGGATCTTCAAAGTCTTCACGCGTCGTAAGAAGAAAGTGTATCAACAAACTCCCTTTATCATTCAGGTAGTGTGTTAACAAACTCCCCCTTAAATTGAACTCTCCATTGAGTCATGCTCGTGAATCTTTTGACTTGTCAATTTTTCAGATCCTTGTGGTGTTGATGAAGGGTCAGCGGCAACTCGATCATTTTTATCCTTTGAGTGCCTCCACTTCGTGTCTTCACTTTACGGCTTGTCATCGAACATGTTCTCCTCGCCTTTAACATCTGCAGATGCAAGAAAGCTAAACGCATAATGAGAATAACCGTTTGGAATATAGTTAACATTAAACATATGACACATATGAGATCAAATCTCAATCAAACACCGACCGACAACAGTTTGAAAGTTTAGAAAATGATCAATTTTAAATCTTTAACTTTCAAAACTTGTTAACTTCGACTGTTTATGAAGATGCAATTGTTTTCCGGCTTACGATCAGGATTTTGGGTAGGATAGACTCGAGTTCCAACATCGGTCAATCTAAAATAAACTAGAAGCAAAATCTTTTTGGATTTTATAAAGTTTTTTTTAAATGTAAAGACGGAAAGCAATAAATAAATATATACAAAGATGTAGAAACTAAAAAGCAGTAAACAAATATTTACAGGCATTCTTTTTGCGAGTTTCGAGGGTAAGAGAATCATATCAGTGTACGGTCACGCCAAAACGCTCTTTTTGTTCAATTAGTTAACATTTAGATAAGCATCCTATAACAATTATCGGTATTGTTGTCCACATAAGCTCAACTTATCAGATGTAATCATGGCGAGGGGATACGTTAAGGTATGATTTATACTTACCGACCGGTGTTCATCCACACACGACACATTCCCGTATCAAGGTATGCACGAGAGTTCATCTTACCGGTGAGTATACCGATTATCATCTGTTTGACCGTATAAAAAATGTGAGAAACTCACTTATTTTGATTGAAAACAAGCCCTATGTGATAGAATCACTTATTGAGGAGGAACTTGATTTTCAGATGCATGAGGGCACAAGAGCAAGTCCGTGAACAGGTCAGTACTTTCGTACAGCAGAGAGACGAACTTGACTCCCGCAAAGAATCTGTGATATATTATCACTTATTTTGTTTGGACATGCGATTGTTGATCACTTATTGAGGTCGAATGCAATATGTACACGTATGTATAGTATCATGGAAGATCTTAGACTTCGTCTCGGTTATTTTTACGGTTTGATACAACCATGATACCCAGATGATAAGCAGCATAAAGACCGAATATTTCAGAACCTCGGCAATCTCTCAAACGAAATTTCGGTACTAAGACCATATGCCAATGTGTGGTTCCCACCTGGTCTTCAGTCGATTTAAGGTTTATATCACCCTGCACACTTTAATCTGATTGTGAGCCTACCGATACATCTTATATAGAGCTGCTTAACATTTTTCATTTAGCATTTCAGTTCGAAGAGGTTTAGACAGACCACTGATCTACTATCATTTTCTCTTTTTCTCGCCAGGAAACTCATTTTTGTTTTTCCAATGTTTTTGGGTTTTGAAATTTTTCACTGTTTTTGAATTTTTCAAATTTTGATTTACTCCCCCTAAAATCAACAAACTAAGATAAATTTAAAAAGACACAAAGATATATACAAAAACGATTTCCCGATGTCGGTTAACTCATGTTTTACCTCAATGCCATTTACCAAAATTAATTTTAATCAGAAATGATTTATCGAATTTTGGAAAAATCAGTTGGCATGTCGGTAAGCGGTGCGGACCATGACAACATTGTCTGGTCAAAGAGTGCTACAAGAGGATAACAATTTATAAAGCAGCTTAAATATCGACAAGTATAGGAGAGATTAGAAATTTAAAACCGTATCCTGCAACTGCTTCGTGCATTGCAAGGAATCTGAGTGCTCTCCCAAACTGGATATCCACCCGGTGTGGATTTCAAAGCCGATTTTGTAGCTACTGAGAATTCTCTTGACAGCAACAAGATCATAAACCTTTGGGTCCGGCTGGTCTTCCACATTGCACCAGCGAAGGTCTTTGTCTTTCTCTTTGAGAAGTAGTGTGCGGTTTTTCAGTCCACGCCAAGGCATCCGCACACCAGGTTGATTTGTTCAACAAACACATTTTCTTCAATTTACACTGCGAAGAAATGTACACTGCACGTTCATCTTGTTGATTTTGAACATCAGACGTACTGCAGGTGCGTACATTTTGATTTGAATCTACCCTGAGGACCCGATCAAAGCCTTGAACAATCACATTTTGAAATGATTTTCATTCTGTCGAAGCTTTCAATCTCTTTCGACAGACACTTCTGTCTTCTTTTCTTTTTCTCTCCATCAAAGGCAACCACTCCTAGAAATAACAATATCTTGGAGCTTTGAGTCGCCTATCTTGTGCATGGACACTCCACTATCAACAATCCGATGACTATCGATAGTTCCTCCTGGAACATCCTACACACTCACTCAGAGATTAGTTGGAGAGGGGGACCTAAGCCTTCACAGACTTGGGTCGTCCGTCATCATCGAGGATTGTGACATCCATTTCCCGATGATTCGGAATAGATTGAGCTCCCCCTGAAACATTTACCGATTTTGGTTTCCAAATCTGTTTTTGTTTTTCATATTTAACATTTGATTCAACAGATTTTGTTAGGACAACCTTCGGTTTTAACGCCTTTTCAACCTTTTTGACGTTTTGACGTCGTTGTTTTGTTTCTTGTTCTTTAACAGTTCTTTTATCATGTTTTGGTGAAACAGGACGACGTTGTGGGTGAACCTTTTCAGGTGGTGCTCTTTCTACAAAATTTGGTTTGGGCGAGTTTGTGCAGTCTTTAATGATATGCCCAAACTTCCCACATTTGAAACAAGTTCTCCTTTCAACAAACTTAGGAGAATTTGATCGACGACCAGACGTGGATGTTGTAGACCCAGAGGTACTAGTTTCACACCCATTTGTGTGTTGAGTGTAATTGTTATCATTATTACATTTCAAAATGTTAACCTTTTGAACAAAATCGGTATTTGACTTATTTTCAAAAGTCTCCACTTTATCAGTACCTTTGGACGCCACAAACTTCACGTCTTTTGCTTTCTTCTTGTGACGAGCTCCTTTTGTTTCAGCCTTTGGTTGTGTAACCTTAGGCTTTTGAGCTCGTTGTTGTTGTTTACCCTTAAAAGCAACAGGTTGTTGCTTTGTTGGTGATTTTTTATTTCCAAATTTTCTTCTAACTTCAGCTTTTGGAATCGGATCACACTGAGTTACTGAAACTCTCGGGATCGCTTTTCCCAAAAACTTAGTTGTATTATCTTCAAACACTTTATCAATCAAGGATTGATTGACGTTTTTGATTGGAAAATATTTGTCTGAATAAATTTTACTATCACCGACCAAAGTATACAACACGTTATCACTTTTAATGGTAGACACTGTCTCAGTGATAGGATCTATCTCTTGTTTAACAGTTGAGTGTACAACAGGAGTAGGAGGATCACACAGAATGTGATTCTCAAAAGGCACTTCTACTCCTTTGTTCTTCTCAAGAGATTTATCCTCATCACTCACATCTGGTTCATCATCGGACGAATCATAGTCCTTAATGATTGGAGGACTTTGATTTGAAGCACATGATGACTTTTCTTTCCGATCAGATGAGCCCTCCGATGAATTGTCCGTTTTGAACCCTAAGCCAGTTGTAACTTCCTCATAATTAAGAGGTACAGTTGGCTCAAAACGTGGCATTTCTTCCTCATCGGGCATATAAGCATAATTATGTCTCAAAGGGGGCGGACACTTCTTATACCCAACACCACTAACGTTTCCCTTTAGTTGTTGAACGTCGATGATGTGATCGAGCACAAATCGGGAGTTAGAATAACTCTCCAACTTTTGCTTGATTGCATCATGCTCGCATTTTGCAATGGCTAACTCCTTTTTAGTTTCCTCAACAATGTTAATGTAATCATTTATACTAACTTGTTTATGATAAACAGTTTTTGTCACTTCGGAAACATTTTTCTTTAGAGTCTCAATCATAGATTTAAATTCTTTTTCATTTCTAACTAGAGCCATATTCGCTTCCTTGCATTTAGCCATTTCAACAACTAAACTCTGATTGTGAATATGAATCGTATCACATTCAAGTTTTATTCTATCAAATTCATTTTTCATATATTCACAATCTCTACAGTTGATAAGAATTTCAGATTTTACCTGACTTGTAGAAGCTGAGACATTTGCCATAAAGGCAGTCTGAGAAGAGAAAGATCCATCTTCAGTGAGAATCTTCTCCATTTCTTTTGAAGTCGCATCAGCTTTCTTGATCAAGTCAGATTTCTCGTTAGCATCATTCGACAAATTATCAGCTTCAGAATCCATTCCCTCCTTGACGTCCGATTCTGAACTGTAATAACTTCCTGAAGATTCACCATCACTGACATTCTTGACAACTTCAGCATAAAGCGCAGTTCTTGTTTGATCACTGTTTCCTAACGGTATGGCCGGACCACAATCGACACTTGGATCGAATTGAGGTTGTGTTGTGGAATCTTGAGGTTGAGTAGTGACAACTGGAGGTGTATAAGGAATAAAACCTCCTCCAGAATAAGGCTGAGCTTGAGTACTGGCAACTGGAGGTGTATAAGGAATAAAACCTCCTCCAGAATAAGCCTGAGCTTGAGCACTCAAATGCGCTGGAAATTGATAGGCACTCGGATCGAAGACCGGAGGTGGAGCTGACGGGATAAAACCTCCTCCAGAATACATTTCACAAAAAAAAAAAAAACTGGTCACACACTTGAAACAGACTGTTATCACACTATTGCAAGTCTTCTGTTTAAAATAATACAAGTATCGACGAAACAGTTGTGATGTTGACCACTCGACGAAACCGAATTATGTTCAGGTTGACGAAACTGATTATGCTTTGATGTGTCGACGAAACTGATGAAGGCTGAACTAATGTATGACGAAACTGGAAGTTGAAACTTGATCGACGAAACAGATTTATAAACTGTTGAAGCCCAGTTTAATTTTGAAGCCCAAAACACTCTGACGAAACAGAAATTGAAGTGATGCGACGAAACAGGTTATATAACCTCCAACGAAACAGAATCTATGCTTTTGATTAAATGGCGAAACAGATGAGGTTCTATTTAGTTTGAAGCCCAATGAAAATGTGAAGCCCAATGGTCTGATTATTTGACCGACTTGTGTATATTTGTTGAAATGAAGATCCGACGAAACTCAATTGAGTTAAAGGATGTCGACGAAACTGATGGATAGATAAGATCTGATGAGTTTGGCTAGATATTTTAACAAGCCTTATCTCTTTCTCTGACACATGATACACAAATTCAAACCACAACACTATTGATCACAATTTTCAAGTAAACAAAATCATTTTTATGACCACAAAATTCAAACCACCATAATATAATAATCACACACTAGCAATTTAATATTAGAAACACTTTAAGTTAAAACTCAAAATAAGATCAAACACAGTTATATTCAAGAACACTTTGAACAAATGAAAAACACTATCAAGATTAGATGAACAAAATGATGATTCCGGCCAGATTATTTACCGGACAAATTTTTCGAACGAGATTTTGCTTAAAACTTTCAACAAAAACCAAATGCTAATATGTAAACACTCAAACAAACAAGGGTTTTGAACAAACTTTTAGCAAAACATCAATATAAACACTGATTTTCGTGACTTTTTCCAGAAAAAAAATATAAATATATATATATTTTTTTTTAAAGAACAAAATCTGAAAAATCACTAAAAACCACTTGATAAAAACCGAAACTTGTTTGGTTTTAAACAAGGATTAGAGCCAAAGCTCTGATACCAATTGTAGGTCCCGTTTTTCCGGTGGATCGATAACGAACACCTATCCTTGTTTATCACGAACACGGTAACGGGTGCGGAATCCCCGTGACGGTGCAAACCAAACAAAGTGTAATAAAGAACACGGATTAACCAATGAAACACACTCTATTGATTAACGGGATGAGAACCGATTACAAACTGATACACACACAGTTTTGACGGAATTTTGACAGAGTTTCTTTACAAGTATTTTCTGATCTCTCTGCACTCATCTCTGTTTCAAAGTGAAACTGAGATGGTATTTATACTAAAACAGACCAGAACATGACGAAACATAAAGGACTCTCGGCGAAACACACAAAGTCGACGAAACACATTCTGTTTCGTCGCCAAACATATATTCCTATTTCTGTTTCGCCGTTTGTTGTATAAGCCCAAGAGAAGTCAAAGCCCACATGCTAGACTTCGGCCCATATGAAGAGATTATGGCCCGAACATGTTTCTGTTTACAATCTTTCACCATTTGCACCATATGAGACAAAAGCTAACATCATCATGACATCACATTGATGATGTCATGGTGATGTTTAGGCGGGAATGGCTTGCGGCGTTCCGTGCCTCGCGTGTTGAACTATGGGGCGCACGACAAAGGAATGTCGTGACTTCGGGCTTGAGCCGGACCTAACCGAGTCGAAACCAAGTCGAACTGAGCCGAGTCGAACCGAGCCGAGTCATGTCCACATAAAGTGTACCAACAAAGTGGATCAGTATACTGACAATCTAAGTGAATCGTTTAGAACTTAAAATGAATGAAGCTTAACGGTGTTGGTGAATTGTCTCAAAAACTGATATGATCCTCTTACACAAACTCACAAAAATATTGTATGTAAATATTTCTTTTCTGCATTTCTTTTCTGTTATATCAAAAATCCAAAAAGATTTTCGGTGTGTTTTAGCATAAAGTTTGAAAAATTTAAAAAGATTTTAGACAACTGATTTTAAAAAACTGTTTTTCAAAATTCCAAGTGCTAAACATGACGAACAGGTTTGGGAAAGTGTGTTTGAATTTGTGAGAAATGGAAATGATATATATTCATGTAGTTCATCAGAAATTGTCATGATAAATCTTTGTATTCAGGGTTGTGTATTCAAGAGTTTAGCAAAGTTTCTAAATTTGTTATATCTTATCTTTTATGAAACTTACTTTTGGGTAGAGAATATGCAGGTGAGTCAGGTTACGATACCTGAACCTGTGAAAGCCAGACTACGATCCCAATACAAGTTGAGGGGGAGTCTGTTAGAGAAAGAGAGTTTAAAGTTGCTAGAGCCAGCTGCTGATCCTGAAAAATACAAGAGAAAGTTAGAGTGAAGGAAACCCAAAGACTGATAAAGACTGAAGATTGAAAAGACTCGACACTTAAGACTCGTCAACATCTGAGGGGGAGTCTGTTGGTGCATACATCTGTCGACTTCGTCTTATATCGAGTCTTGGTCTCGTTGCGGATCTGATCATGCATTATGTCATCATCTTTGATGATGACATCATAGAGATGACATCATCAATGTGCAACTTCACAAAAGACAAAGCTAAACATAATCAGAATGTAATTAAGTTTGATTGGTTGGTTGAAAAGGTCCAATTAGATTAGATGACCGTTTGAAAGTCAATTTCATTTAAGTTTGAATTGGCCGTTTGAAAGAAGATGTCCGTTTGAGGGTGACCGTTTGAAGATGTCATGTTAGTTTCAAACGGTCAGGTCTCTCCCTATAAATACTCCTCAAACTGTCATCATTTGTAACGATTCAGAAAGTGATACCGAGGTGCTGCCAGTTTATCCTTTGATTGTAAACATTGTAAATTCAATATAATAGAGGATTAAAGTGTATTTCAAGCTGTTTTCACATACGTTTCTTAGTTTCCGCCTCTGAAACGTACGAGAGCTCTTCTGAACGACTCGTTCGGTCGACACACGATCCTACAGTACACTTTATGTGGACGCGACTCGACTCGGTTCGGGTCGACTCGGTTAGGTCCGGCTCCAGCCCGACGTCACGACATTCCTCAGCCGTGCGCATCAGAGTTCGACACGCGAAGCACGGAGCGCCGCAAGCCAAGTTCCGTTTACACATCATCATGACATCATCATGATGATGTCATGATGATGTCATAACATTGACTAAATGGAAGAATTACAACAGAAACTTGTCTGGGCCGTGAATCCTCCATTTGGGCCGAAATCTTATGTTGGATTTTGTCATCACTTGGGCTTCAATATCAAACGACGAAACAGAATAGGATCAATATGTATGTCAACGAAACAGAATGTGTTTCGTCAACTTTAGTGTTTCGTCGTGCCTTTATGCGTTTCGTCGTTGTCTGTGTCTGCTTTAGTATAAATACCCCTCACAGTTTCTGTGTGAAACTGATGAGCACAGAGAGACTTAGTAAGAGTCCGTTAAAACATTGTTTGTATATGTTTGTGGTTGTACTCATCCATAATCAATAGATATTGAATCTTTGGTTACCCGTGTGTTTTACATTTTGTTTGGTTTGCACCGTCACGGGGATTCCGCACCCGTTACCGTGTTTGTGATAAACAAGGATAGGTTTTCGTTATCGATCCACCGGAAAAACGGGACCTACAATTGGTATCAGAGCCTTGGCTCTTTTCCTTGTTTAAAACCAAACATTGTCGTGTTTGAAACAAGTGTGTTATTGTGTTTTTCAGATTTTTGTTCTTGAAAAACTCATCATTTTCTGGAAAAATACTTCTAAAATCAGTGTTTATGTTGTTGGTTTGCTAAAATCGAAAACCTTGTTTGTTTGAGTGTTTACATATTAACATTTGGTTTTTGTTGAAAGTTTTAAGCAAACTCGTGTTTCGGAAAATTATTCGGTGACCGGAATCTTCAAATATTCATCGTGTTCTTCAGTTGTCTTCAAACTGTTCTTGAAAATTTATATTGTTTGATATTTGTTTGGAATTTGATTAAAGTGTTAATTGATTATTATATAATTGTTTGACATTTGTGACTTAATTTGATGATGGTTTGTTGAAAATAGGAAGTCTCGATACAAGCAAGTTGAAAATTGTGGCTTTGTGTCAGAAGGTGATAAGGCTTGTTGAAAATATCTCACAAACTCAGATGTTATCCTATCTGTTTCGTCGCAAGTCAAGTGTTTCGCCGATATCAACAAACAACAATTCTGTTTCGTCGCCTATTTATCAGTTTCGTCGGAGGTTATTAAATTCCAGTTTCGTCGGATACAAACAAACAAATCTGTTTCGTCGATCAACAACTTCAAATCTGTTTCGTCATTCATTAAATATATTATTTCAGTTTCGTCGCACACATATTTTCAGAATCCGTTTCGTCGATTAATTAAAAAAAATTAATTAACAATACACAAAATTGCATGTGCTGGCTAACGGTCCAATGAGATAATACTTTAGTGATTCATGTCATATGTTAAGCATTAATTCATGATTAGATTGCAAGAGATTCTTGTTGTTTGCATGTCAGTTGGTCAGTGTGCATGTGTTAAAGTGATTTGTATGTGAGCATTTAATAATTGTCGAAGATTAATTCATCTGTTTGCATGAGATATTAAATGTTGTTATCGGCCACCTTAATGATTTGATTAAAAAAAATCTTTGAAAAGCATTTGTTCTTGGTCCAATTAGATTGAAAGCCCATTTCTTTTTGTCGGCATGTATTAAAACCTGTTTCATCGCATAACAATACAACTGAGTTTCGTCGATAGCGTTTCGTCGAGTTTGTTATCAATTTTAAACAAAAGGTTTGCAAAAGTGTGATAACAGTCTGTTTTCAAGAGTGTGATCAGTTTTTCACATACATTCATCAAACATGAGTTGTACTAGTCCTTGGGATTGGAGTACGGATCCACAACCAGATCTAAAACAGATGTCGATGGCCGAATATATGAGGAGTACCATACCTCAACAGCAACAATCTATTAGTGCAAGACAATGGGCTTTGCTGTCAAATCAAAATCAAAACATACAAAATCCTTTGGTAGCGAGAGGAGAATTAGATGCAGCTACTAGAAAGACACGTCATGATCTGTTGAAGAAGAAATTCGAATCATTTCATTTCTTAGAGAATGAAACCCTAAATGATATAACTACTCGTTATTATCATTTGATGGGTGAAATGTATTATTTTGGTGTTCTTGCATCTCAATAGGAAATGGTAGCATGGTTTGCTGATGCTCTACCTCCAAAGTGGAACCCATTCATTGAGCTTTTAAAGCATACGGGCGTTCTAGATGCTATCAATGTTAATATTTATGAACTCATTCAGAAGTTGGAGCACAAGAACGAAGAGGAAATTCAGAAAGATAAACGAATTCCTGCTCCTCAAAATACCGAAATGTATTTTGGAGGAGGTTTTAACCCATTAGCTAGTTCTAGTTCAGCTCAGCAATCGAAGCTTCAAACGGCGTTTGTATCAAATACAAGCTCATCTCCGTTTCCACAGTTCAATCAAAGTGCTTATCTTTCGCAATCTAAACCCCAACCTCAACCTCAAGTTTCCACAACACAACCTCAATTCGATCCAAGTGTCAATTGTGGTCCGGCCATACAGTTGGGAAACGGTGATCAAACAAGAACTGCGTTTTATGCTGAAATTGTCAAGAATGTCAATGATGGTGAATCTTCAGGAAAAGATGACAGTTCAGGATGTAGTGGCACTGATGAAGATAGTTCAGGTGTGAGTGATTACAGTTTGTCGAATGATGCTAAGGAAAATCTGACTTGATCAAGAAAGCTGCTGCTGATTCAAAAGAAATGGAGAAGCTCCTATCTGAAGATGGATCTTTCTCTTGCCAGACTGACATTCCGAATAATGTCACAGCTTCTACAAGTCAGGTAAAATCCGAAACTCCTAGCATATGTAGTTATTGTGCTGATTTGAAACATGAATGTGCTAATGCTAAACATGCTTTTGAAGAATTAAAACATGAATGTGTTGAATTGAAACGTGAATCTGAAACGGTTCATAGTCACAATCAGAGTTTGGTTATTGAACTGTCAAAGTGCAAAGAGGCAAATATGGCTTTAGTTAGAAACGAAAAGGATTTTAAATCTGTAATTGAAACCTTAAAGAAAAGTGTTTCCGAAGTGACCAAAACTGTTTATCATAAACAAGTTAGTATTAACAATTACATTAACATTGTTGAGGAAACCAAAAAGGAACTAGCCATTGCCAAATGCGAGCATGATGCTATCAAGCAAAAATTGGAGAGTTATTCTAACTCCCGATTTGTGCTCGATCACATCATCGACGTTCAACAACTAAAGGGAAACATGAAAGGCGTTGGGTATAAGAAGTGTCCGCCCCCTTTGAGACAAAATTATACTCGAATACCCGATGAAGAAGAAATGCCACGTTTTGAGCCAACTGTACCTCTTGATTATGGGGAAGTTACAACTGGCTTAGGGTTCAAAACGGACAATTCATCGGAGGGCTCATCTGATAGCAAGGAAAAGTCATCATGTGCTTCAAATCAAAGTCCTCCCAAAATTGAGGACTATGATTCGTCCGATGATGAACCAGATGTGAGTGATGAGGATAAATCTCTTGAGAAGAACAAAGGAGTAGAAGTGCCTTTTGAGAATCACATTCTGTGTGATCCTCCTACTCCTGTTATGCAATCAACTGGTGCTAAACAAGAGATAGATCCTATCACTGAGACAGTGTCTACCATTAAAAGTGATAACGTGTTGTATACTTTAGTTGGTGATGAAAAAATTTATTCAAACACAGCTTTTCCAATTAAAAATGTCAATCAATCTTTGATTGATAAAGTGTTTGAAGATACTACCAGTAAGTTTTTGGAAAAGGGGATCCCGAGAGTTTCAGTAACTCAGTGTGATCCGATTCCAAAAGCTGAAGTTAGAAGAAAATTTGGAAATCAAAAATCACCAACGAAGCAACAACCTATCGCTTTTAAGGGTAAACAGCAACAGCAGCGAGCTCAAAATTCTAAAGGTTCACAACCGAAGGTTGAGACCAAAGGAGCTCGTTTCAAGAAGAAAAACAATGATGTTAAATTTGTAGCATCCAATGGTACTGATAAAATTGAGACTTTTGAAAACAAATCAAACACCGATTTTGTCCAACAAGTCAAGATTTTAAAACGTAATGCTCAAAACAATTACACCCAACACACAAACGGGTGTGATAAAGGAACAAGTACCTCTGGGTCTACAGGTTCAACATGTGAAAGTCGAACCGGATCTCCTAAGTTTGTTGAAAGGAGAAAATGTTTCAAGTGTGGGAAGTTTGGGCACATCATTAAAGACTGCACAAACTCGCCCAAACCAAATTTTGTGGAAAGAATTACAACAGAAACTTGTCTGGGCCGTGAATCCTCCATTTGGGCCGAAATCTTATGTTGGACTTTGTCATCACTTGGGCTTCAATATCAAACGACGAAACAGAATAGGATCAATATGTATGTCAACGAAACAGAATGTGTTTCGTCGACTTTAGTGTTTCATCGTGCCTTTATGCGTTTCGTCGTTGTCTGTGTCTGCTTTAGTATAAATACCCCTCACGGTTTCACACAACTGATGAGCACAGAGAGACTTAGTAAGAGTCCGTTAAAACATTGTTTGTATATGTTTGTGGTTGTACTCATCCATAATCAATAGATTTTGAATCTTTGGTTACCCGTGTGTTTTACATTTTGTTTGGTTTGCCCCGTCACGGGGATTCCGCACCCGTTACCGTGTTTGTGATAAACAAGGATAGGTTTTCGTTATCGATCCACCGGAAAAACAGGACCTACATAAATGTGATATATTATCACTTATTTTGCGGACATGTGATTGTTGATCACTTATTGAGGTCGAATGCAATATGTACACGTATGTATAGTATCATGGAAGATCTTAGACTTCGTCTCCGTTATTTTTACAGTTTGATACAACCATGATACCCAGATGATAAGACAGCATAAAGACCGAATATCTCCGAACCTCGGCAATCTCTCAAACGAAATTTCGGTCTAAGACCATATGCCAATGTGTGGTTCCCACCTGGTCTTCAGTCGATTTAAGTTTATATCACCCTGCACACTTTAAGATGATTGTGAGCCTACCGATACATCTTATATAGAGCTGCTTATCGTTTTTCATTTTGCATTTCAGTTCGAAGAGGTTTAGACAGACCACTGATTTACTATCATTTTCTCTTTTTCTCGCCAGGAAACTCATTTTTGTTTTTCCAATGTTTTTGCGTTTTTGAAATTTTTCACTGTTTTTGAATTTTTCAAATATTGGATTTACTCCCCCTAAAATCAACAAACTTAAAATAAATTTTAAAAACACAAAGATATTTACAAAAACAATTTCCCGATGTCGGTTAACTCATGTTTTACCTTAATTCCGTTTACCAAAAATAAGTTTTAATCAGAAATGATTTATCGAATTTTGGAAAAATCAGTTGGCACGTCGGTAAGCGGTGCGGAGCATGACAACATTGACGAGTTTCCTAGTGAAACAATCACGTGTGAGGTGATATTCGAGTTCAACGTGTCAGGCCAAAGAGTGCTGTACTAGAGGATAACAATTTATAAAGCAGCTTAAGTATCGACAAGTATAGGAGAGATTAGAAATTTAAAACCGTATACTGCAACTGCTTCGTGCATTGCAATGAATCTGAGTGCTCTCCCAAACTGGATATCCACCCGGTGTGGATTTCAAAGTCGATTTTGTAGCTACTGAGAAATCTCTTCACAGCAACAAGATCAGAAACCTTTAGGGTCCGGCTGGTCTTCCACATTGCACCAGCGAAGGTCTTTATCTTTCTCTTGAAAAGTAGTGTGCGGTTGAGCAATCCACGCCAAGGCATCCGCACACCCGGTTGGTTTGTTCAACAAACACATTTTCTTCAATCACACCGCGAAGAAATGTACACCGCACGTTCATCTAGTTGATTTTGAACTTCAGACGTGCTGCAGGTGCGTACATTTTGATTGAATCTATCATGGGGACCCGATTATAGCCTTGAACAATCAAACTTTGGAATGATTTTCAATTTGTCGAAGCTTTTCAAATTCTTTCGACAGACAATTCTGTCTTCTTTTCTTTTTCTCTCCATCAAAGGCAACAACTTCTTTGTCGCCGATCTTGTGCATGGACACTCCACTATCAACAATCCAATGACTATCGATAGTTCCTCCTGGAACATCCTGCACACTCACTCAGGGATTAGTTGGAGAGGGGGACACAAGCCTTAATAGACTTGGGTCGTCCTTCATCATCGAGGATTGTGACTTCGATTTCCTGATGATTCGGAATGGATTGAGCTTCCCCTGAAACAGTTACCGATTTTGGTTTCCAAATCTGTTTTTGTTTTTCATTTTTAATTTCTAACTTAACAGACTTTGTTTGGACAACCTCCGGTTTTAACGCCTTTTCAACTTCTTTAACGTTTTGACGTCGTTGTTTTGTTTCTTGTTCTTTAATAGTTCTTTTATCATGTTTTGGTAAAACAGGACGACGTTGTGGGTGAACTTGTTCAGAGGGGGCTCTTTCAACAAAATTTCGTTTGGGCGAGTTTTTGCAGTCTCTAATGATGTGCCCAACCTTCCCACATTTGAAACAAATTCTCCTTTCAACAAACTTAGGAGAACCGGTTCGACTTTCACGTGTTGAACCTGTAGACCCAGAGGTACTTGTTCCTTTATCACACCCATTTGTGTGTTGGGTGTAATTTTTTTGAGCGTTACGTTTTAAAATCTTGACTTGTTGGACAAAATCGGTGTTTGATTTGTTTTCAAAAGTCTCAATTTTATCAGTACCCTTGGATGCTACAAATTTAACATCATTGTTTTTCTTCTTGAAACGAGCTCCTTTGGTCTCAACCTTCGGTTGTGAACCTTTAGAATTTTTAGCTCGTTGCTGTTGCTGTTTACCCTTAAAAGCAATAGGTTGTTGCTTCGTTGGTGATTTTTTATTTCCAAATTTTCTTCTAATTTCAGCTTTTGGAATCGGATCACACTGAGTTACTGAAACTCTCGGGATCCCCTTTTCCAAAAACTTACTGGTAGTATCTTCAAACACTTTATCAATCAAAGATTGATTGACATTTTTAATTGGAAAAGGTGTGTTTGAATAAATTTTAGCATCACCAACTAAAGTGTACAACACGTTATTACTCTTAACGGTAGACACAGATTCTTTTACTTCCTTGACAGGATTAATCACTTGTTTGGCAATTTGTTGCACAACAGGAATAGGAGGATCACAAAGGATATGATTCTCAATTGGAATTTCTATTCCCTTCTTCTTATCAAGTGATTCATCCTGGTCATTCACATCTGATTCATCATCCGACGAATCATAGTCCTCAATGATTGGAGGACTTTGTTTCGTAGATGTTGAAGTTTCTGTTTGCTCAGATGATGTACTTAAAGAACTGTCCGATTTGAACCCTAGGCCAGTAGTAACTTCCTCATAATCAAGAGGCACACTGGGTTCAAAACGAGGCATATCCTCTTCATCGGGTGACTTGGTATAGTCGTGTCTCAAAGGGGGTGGACACGCCTTATACCCAACGCCTTTCACGTTCCCTTTCAGCTTTTGAACGTCTATGATGTGATCAAGCACATATCGGGAGTTAGAATAACTATCCAATTTGAGCTTGATCGCATCATGCTCGCATTTGGCAACGGCTAGCTCCTTTTTGGTTTCCTCAATGATATTAATGTAGTTATTAATACCAATTTGTTTGTTGAAAACAGTTTTTGTTAATTCGGAAACACTTTTCTTTTGGGTTTCAATAACTGTTTTAAACTCCTTTTCATTGCGAGCTAAGGCCATGTTTGCCTCTTTGCACTTTGACAGTTCAATAACCAAACTCTGATTGTGACTATGAACCGTTTCAGATTCAAGCTTCAATTCAGCACAAGAATTACAAACACTAGGAGTAGGAGGATCAGAATTTACCTGACTTGTCGAGGCCGAGACATTTTCCATAAAGGCAGTCTGATAAGAAAAAGATCCATCTTCAGAATGATAATCTCCCGCATTCGAGCTTTCTTCATCTGAACTCCCGCTATAACCCGAGCTGTCGTCACTTTCAGAAAATTCTTCCTTGTGAACGTGCTTGATGTGATTAATGATCTTCGCATAACATGCACTTCCTCCTCCCAACTGTACGGACCAATCACATCCTTCATCGGCTTGAACAGGCAATGCTTGATTGGTGTTTGAAGGTCCAGACTGGTTCTGGTTATGGTTCTGACTGTTGTTCACCGCTACTATCCTTCGTTCATTGTTAGCTTGATTTTGGAAGGGATTTTGGTTGCCTTGTTGGTTGCCTTGTTTGCTCGGCCGCGTGCATTCACGTTTGAAGTGACCCTTTTCACCGCAATTAAAGCATGTGACAACACCCTTGTCAAACCCGTACTTGGTATCCCTTTTGCTTTCCAAGCTGGTTCTCCCCGTTCTGCTCATATAATCATTTGCCCTTCTCACAGCACTAGCAAATGCCCACTTGATATCCATTAACTCCATTTCGTCCCTGTCTATCTGCTGATAGTCTTCGTTTGTCAAATTAATGTTGCCAATTTGACTTGCGACTAATCCGCTGTAGGCATTAACCATAGTGGTAAGAATTTCAATGTGATCCCGTGCAGCTTCTACACTCACTTTGGAAAGATTTGAAGTATCAGGTTTGTTACCATAGAAGGCTTGTTGTGGTTGGGCTTGTGGTTGGGGTTTAGAAAAATAGGCAGTTGGATCAAATTGGGGTTGAGGTGTGGCAACTTGAGGTTTCGGAATATAGGCATTTATATCAAATTGGGGTTGAGGTGTGGCTACTTGAGGTTTAGAAAAATAGGTAGCTGGATCAAATTGGGGTTGTGTGGTGCAACTTGAGGTTTCGGAAGATAGGCATTTATGTCAAATTGGGGTTGAGGTGTGGCTACTCCTCCAAAATAGGATCTTGGGTCGAAAGCATTTGACACATAAGCTGTTTGTATCTTTGGTTGTTGGCTTGTACTAGCAGCAGGAGCAATCCCTCCAAAGTACATCTCTGGATTTTGAGGGACAGGAATTAGTTTAGCTTTTCTGATTTCTTCTGCATCCTTGTTCTCCAGCTTTTGAACAAACTCATAGATACTGACAGTATCCAATACACCTGTATGCTTTAACAACTCAATGAATGGGCTCCACTTTGGTGGTAGAGCATCAGCAAACCGTGCGACTATTTCCTGTGAAGATACAACAACCTTGTAAGAAATCAGTTCACTAATTAAATGATAAAAACGAGTTGTCATCTCATTCAATGTTTCAGTCTGCAAAAACATAAACCCTTCAAACTCCTTCTTTAGTAAATCCTGACGCGTCTTCCGTGTGGCCGCATTTCCTTCTCCTCTCGCTACCAATGCATCCCATAAACCTTTCGTGTTCTTACAATAAGAGAATTGATGAAAGATGTCTCTGTGAAGTGCTTGAGTGAGAATAGCATACGCCTTCTTCTCCAGATCATATGCCTTTTTGTCGGCTTCTTGCATATTATTGAAAGTTGTCGCATTTGATCCTGCTTCTTCAAGAGCTTCACTAAATGCAGAGGTGAAGCACGTCCATAATTCTATGTTTTGCCCTTGAACGTAATTATGGAAACGACCCTTCCATGATGGATAGTCGTTCATGTGATTCAGCTTTGGCGGGCGATTGTTGCTACCCGTCTCATTCTCACTAAGCAAAATATTTTGAATGCTCTGATTTTGATTCGACACCATTGCCCATTGACTTGAACTTATTGACTGTTGTTGTTTAGGTATGCTACTCGTCATATATTCGGCCAACGACATCTGTTTTTGAGATGGTTGTGGATCCGTACTCCAATCCCAAGGGCTAGAACAACTCATATTTGCTGTATGTAAGTGAAAACCTGATCAAATACTTGAAAACACAGTGTTAACCCACTTTTGCAAACCTTCTGTTAAAAAAAATGACAAGTATAAGAATGTTTGACGAAATCCAATTGCGATTTCGTTGCTGATATTTGATGAAAACAGGAAGTGTTTTCGTCCAAGACAGGAAGTGATTTCAGCACAGTTGATTTCGGCAAGAGATGTAATTTGTTGAAATGGGATTTCGTTGAAATGGATCCAGAACTGATTTCGTCCAACCCAAGTGATTTCGGCTTGTTAAGGGTTTTCGGCAAGGGTAAGGGTTTTCGGCCCAGAACTGAATAAGAGGCCCAGGTAGTGTTTTCGGCCCACAAGTGATTTCAGCCAAATGTGATTTCGCCAGGACTGAAGTGATTTCGGCAACAAGATCTGATTTCGGCTGATAGGGTGTTTTCGGCTGAGGAGGGTGAAAGGGATTTCATTGAGTTGTGATGAAAGGGATTTCGGCTGGGATGATATTTTTGACCAAGGTGTTTTCGTTGACTATTGAATAAGGGATTTCGGCTATAAGTGACAAGGTGTTATCGGCAAAGACAAGATCAATACAACTAGATGTGATTTCGTGGAGCTTGATATGTTGACTGAGTGATTTCGTTGACTATTATAACCAGACAACAAGATATTTTAGAAACCTTATCCTGACACAAAGCCACAAATTTCAAACTTTACCTTACCAAAGACACTCTTTTGCAAACAACCTTACTTTATCAGACTTCGAAACTTGTTATTTTCAACAAGCATCATTACACTTGTACACATTTGTCAAACTTAAATTATTTTAATCACAAACAACACAATAATTTAACAAACCAAGATCAAACTCGGATTTATAACAAGAACACTTTGAATGCCTGATGAACTCCGATGAATATATGAGTTTTCCGGCAATCTGAAAACTTTCCAAACACAAGTTTTTGCACAAAAGTTTAGTAAAAACCAAATCTAAACATGTGTACATGCATTTTAACAATGGTTTTATAAAAACTAATAGCAAAAACAACAAGGTTTTCACGATTTCATAACTATTTTCCAGAAAAGTATGATATTCAAACAAGAACAAAACTGAAAAATACTTTAAAATCTATTAAAACACAAGAAAATCGACTTGGTTTAAACAAGGAATCGAGCCAATGCTCTGATACCAATTGTAGGTCCACCCGGAGGATCGAGTAACCTCTATTCCCTGTTTTCCGACTAACCCGAAAGTGCGGAATCCAAACGGGTAAGTTAAACCAAGTTACGAACACGCAAGAACAAAGATTCAATGATTAACACTCAATGTATTAATGCTAGAAAACGGTTACAATGCGGTGTTTACAAGATAAACTTATAAACTCTCTGTTGTCACTACAAAAAAAAGCCATTTAGTGGCACACATTTTTAATGGCATATAGGTTTTGTGCCACTAATTTTTATTTTTAATGGCACTTTAGGTATTTAACACATACATTCAGTGGCATTTTACTTTTATGTCACTAATCAAGGCTTTTAGTGGCATTTTGCATCTGCCACCAATTTTTTCTATATATTTTAATGGCACTTTGCCTTGCCTGTGCCACAAAAAAATTTGAACAATTCGGTTTAAAATTTTCACCATTTCTTCTTCTCTTTCACCAAAAATGAATTTCCCTCCACAAATCATTTCATATTCCCGCTCATTCCCCACACCACTCATCGATTTCCCTCTCACTCTCACCAAAAAGATCAATTTCCCCCGCTCTAATTTTTCTCTCTCCAAAATCTCTTCCATTCCAAAGATGATTGTGCTCCTGTTTAAATCCCGACGTCAATTTGGTAGGTTATCACTACTAGAATAATGGGTACATATCATCATAATAACCACAGATCGATTCTCGTACAGCCGATTATTAGGATTCATCTCCATCTCCATTGATTAAGGATCGATTCTCAGTTGAAGGAGATGTAGTTGCTTGCCCTATCACCACAACCGCTATAATAATCCTCCTAATTACCTCCTATTTCGTTAAGTCTCGTGATCTGCTCTGTGGTTCGTCGATTTCTTCGTTCGATCGGCTCTCTTGCAGTCGGTTCTTTGGTTTGGACAACCTCAATTCGGATTTTGGAGCCCTAGAAGTCCCCTGGTGTAAGATCCGTCACTATTTGATATTATGTGGTTTGATTTTGTCTGATTTGTATTGATATGATAATTTGATTACTGTTACGCTAGAATGTTTTTGTTGATATGCCCCGTTATGATCAGGATGTAGTTAGAGTAGTTTTAGTGTAGTTATTGGTTGGTTTGGTAAGATTATGAGATGACTGTGCTATTAGGAATGTGATTATGCCTGTAATTAGGAGTATCTAGTATTTCTCTGCTTGTAGTGTAGAATGTGAGTATGTGAATGTAATATGAGGTTGCGTTTGAACTGTGATTGATCTGAATTTTACATTGTTTGTGATGGAAAATGTTGATTGTTTAATTTATAGGAATTAGTTTGTGATTTTTGTATCCTACAATACACAGAATCGAAACTGGTATTATTTAAACCGTATAATCATATCGTTATAAAACCTTAATTTATATTAAAAGCACCGGGACCATAAATATGAGAACGGATCTAGACAGTATATTCATTAAAGAAACAAAATCTAGTCATCAGTGCAAATAGTTGTGAGTTTGATGTTGCGATTCTTGCTTTTTTTCTGCTTCGCTTGTAACTTGTAATGCAAACATCTTTGAAGAAATAATGGGTGCAAAAAACCATACACAGGTTAGAAAGACACATATAAAAAACACTTTTTATGCATGTATGTTAATTCAGAACCAACAGATATAAATTTCCCAGTAATATATATCAATCGTAGATAAAAATATAAACAATTATATAACCAAATGACAAAGTGGATAAGTGAACAGATCAAGAAGGTCACATTTCTAACAGCGCGCCGTTGGAGAATGTTGTATAATTCAACAGGTTTGCAGTAAACCGAAAGACTCTCCTCAGCTGCAGCTTGTTCTTCCTGACTCATAGACAATCTAAAGAACTGAACAACTAGTTATCTATATATAACAATTTACGTAGCTTGTTGGCTACAGTAAATAACGTCGTTAGAAAACGTCGTTGACAAAAGAGAAACCACGTGTGACCCTAATCCAGTTCCACCGCATCCCTCGACGTCATCCCCTTCCTCCCTCTTCTCTTTGTCGCTCCATTCAATATCGATTCCAGCGAACTCTCCATTGGAATCCACATTTGATGCAAGTCGTCTAAAAAATTAGGCCTCTGCAGGTATGTTTTGGTTAAGTCTTTAGTTTTGCGTCTAAAATTAGGGCTCCGATTTAATTACTTTGGGTAAATCTTTACAATTTGAGGTATGGTGTTTTCTGTATTTGCATTTCTATTTTCAGATTACATGTATGAATTGGGTCTCATTTGGGTTGATTGTAGCTTCTTCAGTTATGTTTGCTTTTCATCTAACATTCACCATGGCAACGGATAGGAGGTACCAAGGGTTTTTGCCACACTATTTTAACTTAGATTTATTAAAATACCCGTTTAGAGGACCATCATTTTATCAATCTGGTGTAGACAGAAGGTTTGATATTGCCCCTGTTCTCATTTGATGAGACTGATAGCTACATTAAAGATGAATTAAATTTACAAATAAAACTAGACATGGCATAAAATGTGCATATAACATATGTACCCTGTGCATTAATATGGTGATTATAAGAAGTGCATATTAGTTTTTTGGGTGCAATACAACATATATAAATACACAATGTTGTTGTAAGTTCATGTTTATATAAGAAACAGTTAAAAAAAAGGGTGCAGAATACTTCTTTTTGTTATTGCTATACATCTTTGTTTGTGCTTAAAGTGGAAATGATGTGTTGAACGGGTCATATCAGGTTAAACATTTTGTATGGGTCAAATGGGTGCCTTTAACAGTAGCTTGTTTCATGTGGAGATTAATTCAAGATCGCATCACGGTTGCTAAATATTTGAGCCATAGGGGTATTTTGGTAATCTCTGTAATCTGAAATCTTTGCTTAAAGGATGAAGAGTTTGTGATCTGCAATCCATGTTATCGGATTTTTTTACATTTATTAGGGTTCAACTGCTTTCATTACTTACGAGGATGAATATTCTCGCTTCCCCTTATACAACAATCAAGTGTTAGTTTGTAAGGAAATGTGGCTCCTGTTAGTTCATTGCTAATGTACAGGCATCAGCTTTTAGTGTTGTCAATTTTAGATGATAAATGTCCTGTTTGTTTTGTGATATTATAGCTTACTGGAGTAGTAGTTTTCTCAGCTATTCCTTTCACCGCTGTTAAGGCCATCGCCAACAGTCCCCGGGGAGACACTTCAGAGAGGAATGCAGGAGAAAAAGCAAGTTGCTCTTCAAAATGCTCCACTCTATAAAGCACTCGCAGAAAATGCAAAAAAGGACAGGTATATGTGTAAAGATATTAGGTCATACTAAATTTTGTTTTACATAATTCAGTTTTTAAAACAGTAGCTTGTAAAGGTCTTACTAAACCATTGATACTAGAGCTGGCAATCATAACCCGAACTGTCATTTACGGGTTGGTTGGGTAATTTTTTTCCATCTTCGGGTTCCTTTGGGTATAGCAAAAGTAAAGGACGGGTCAAAGTGGACTTCTAATTTGCTTCTCTTTTATTCTTTTTTCTTAATTGACCCGTACGCGTTTCAACCCTTTTCTTAATTGACCCGTTTGACCCAAACCCGTTTTGACCCATGACCCAACCCGTTTGCGAGGTCTAATTAATACTATTCAACTGTCTAACTGAAGCAAGTCGGCTGGTTTGACCAGTTTGAAAATTGAAATATGAACTGCTAGAAAAAAAATTCACAGGAGGGTATCAGACAAACTGATTTTCAAGAAGTACACTAAGATTATGTTGCAGCTTGGTAACAATGATCATTGTCGGAAGCTATATATGAAAAATATCTTGAGTGGTCACCTAAAAACCTCTATGATGTACTATGTGTTGGTGTTGATGGGATTTTGTCGGCCGGGTTTCGGGAGCATCCACAGGAATGAAGCTAGATCCAGCAAAAGTGGAACAGGTTTGTGGATTTTCAAATTATAAAGACCAGTTATTTATTGCTTTAACTTACAATAAGATATGCAGGTGTACATGAACATCCATGTCGTAACGGTAGTAGAAGGGATGCTTTGGAATCATTGGCGTACACTTTAATAACTCGAATAAAAAAGGTTAGCATGGCAAGGCTAGCAGGTAAGTTGGCTTCTTTAGCCACATTCTATTATTTATTGTTTTTTAATAGATAATGCTTATTATTTTGAATGTTTCAGGGAGATAATAAGACGTTCAAGATGGCTTCGGAAACAAAATACTCATCTTATTAAAGTTAGTTCATGGGGACTGTTTCTTCTTTTCATGGTCAAGATGGCTTCGGAAACAAAATATTGGTCTTATTAAAGTTAGTTCATGGGGACTGTTTCTTCTTTTCATGGTACTGATCGAAATAGTTGGCTGAATTTTTCATGGAGGCTTCTTTAGGTATTAATTTCATTTTTTTTTTGGAATATTTACATTGTTCATGCATGTTATATGTTTAAAAGAACTTTATTAGATACGTGGGGGATGGGGTGTGTTTATGGGTGTGAATTTTTTACACGACCCGAAAACCCAACACGAACCTAACACGAAATTCACAGGTTTAGGTTTAGTCTAAACGGGTTCGGGTTTGTTCAGGTTGAACCCACGAACCCGTTTAGGTTAACGGGTCGGGTTCGGGTCAACCTGGTCGGGTTGGCAGGTTAACCCGTTTAACACATTTATACTATATTACAATATATTTTATGTCATAAATTAAATGATGTGTGTATTTTATGCCATTATTATAACTTAAAAAGAGAAATTAACATAGATTTTATAATTTAAATATGATATTATTATATACATTTGTGTTTTTTTAAGTAAATTTTAATTTTAATATATTAATTTCAGAAAAAAATAAAAAAAAATTGCGTTGAACGGGTCGTGTTCGGGTCAACCCACGAAACTTCGGGTCGTGTTTGGGTTCTTATGTATGATATGATTTTCGGGTTCGGGTCGGGTTGAACCCAACAATCCACCATCACGACCTGTTTAGCACCCCTAGGTGTGCTTGCTTAAAGTTGTAATAATCAGACAATTAGATGTCCGTGTGATCTTTAGATAATCCGTTTTGTGAAGCAATAGAACAAGCGAAAGTTGTTCTAAGAATTTATAAAATCGATTGTTTTAGTTTAATAATTGACCCGTTTAAGATAGAAGATAACTCATTTTGACCCATTATAAACTAATGGGAAAGATTCTCATCATGAACCCTCTTTTCGTTAGGTGATGGCAATATAGATAACTAGATGTATTGAAAGAACCAACCAATCTTTGGCTAAAGAGAGCTAAAAGTGATGTCAAAAGAAGTAAATTCGTCTTTTATTAATTGCTCTTACATCTTTAAAGGCTATGGTTATGAGATCTAATCATTTGAACATGAATTGTGAAATTTCAGGTTGAATATAGTGAATTGGCTGATGCGGCGACAATAAGGAGTAAGTGCAGGGAACAACTATGAAGTGGGAAATACGATCGCTAACACACAATGAATCTTTTACTCGCATGAAGATTGTGAAAGAGATTCATGAACGTAATGGAGTTTTGAGTTTTTGGTCAAACATTTTTTTAATATTTGTTTTGTATGTTCGATATTTAGACTTAGGTTGATACATATTAGTTATTTATTTGCAAACATTTGGAATCTTTGGAAGACGATTGATTGAAATTTTTAATTGAATTGATTATATTATTATGTTTTCTACATTTTACAAATTTATTTTTAATGTAAATAAATAATAATTGTAATCAATAAAAATTAATATGATAAATAATTTGATGTGATTTTTGTGGCAAAAAATATGTGCCACTAAAAGCCTAAAAGTTTGTAGTGGCAGAAAAAACAGTGCCACTAAAAGCCTATATACTTTGTGCGGCACATTGAAAAGTGCCACTAAAAGGCTTTAGCGTCAGCACTTCTAGTGGCACTTTTTTTGTGTGCCGCCCATTCCTACAGGTGTTTTTAGTGGCATTATTTTGTTGTTTTGTGGCACTTTTTGTATGTCATTAAATGACATTTTTTTTGTAGTGTGTGTGTGTTCTCTCCGAAATCTATTCAGACTTCTTAGTGTTTCTGTCTGTTGTGAGTGTATATATAGTACCACAGTGACGAAAACCAGTTGCCCATGAAAACACATGGACGAAATCAAAGTATGGACGAAATCACTCCTGATTTCGTCCCATTTGGTTTTCACCATAAGGTGTTTTCACCAAAAAGGGTTTTCACCTAAACAGTGTTATCATCTCAAGTGATTTCGTCACTTGTATGGGCCAATGGCTTGGGCTTGGACTTTGTCAACTGGGCTTCTACATGTATGGGCCAAACAAACAAACAGACATATAACTAAACAATACTAACGTGTATACTGCACACACGCAGTTACATGTACATGAACCTTATGTTAAAGCACCGGGATCGATGACGAACATCAAACATTGCACTTGATTCAAGACATGAAGAACAATCATATGAACAAGATAGAAATATGTAGAAGATGAATCCTTTATTATGAATCAGTCATCACAGATTACACAAACCAAAGGAGTATACATCATCTACAAGCTGGATTTAGTTCACAAAGATCTAAACCCTAGCTTTCTCTCACTAACACATAGTCTCTCTGGAGAGGTGCACAAAGCTTCAAGGGTTTATCTTGGTTCCTCCATCGATGTTGCCCTAATCCTATACAACACATATATATAGAATAGGACTATACTCAGACAAACAATCTACACCAAAACCCTAACTTTTGTCCCTAACCAAAACCCCTGACCTTTGTCCTAGACACAAACTTGGACAAAATGTCCCAAGGATAAACCTTGGACTAACTTTCAAGACATGTACAATAAAGACCCTACAAATTGGAAGACATGCACTTATTACCCAAAGTGCACTAACAAACTCCCCTTGGTCTTCATGTGGTCTTGAATTCTTCATTATCGTTGACTTTAACTTGGACTTCTGCTTTGGTTGACCAGAACTGATAAGCGACAGTTACCCGGCAGGAACTGCACTTACAGTCTCCCCCTTAACTGTTGCATCAGTTCTGTGTGGCATCGATAATCTTCAATCACCGGATACTGCACTTACAGACTCCCCTTTGACTGAAGATATCATGCATGCTTTCTATTTTAGCTGAGACTTGATCTTTTAGGTAGAGCACAACGATCTTCAACCCTTCTAATTAAAGACCTGCTGACGATCACTTAAGGCCGCTTTGAGAAACCCGAAGAATCCAACATCGAACACTGTAGATCCTCCCCCTCAAACTACTCCCGAATCAAGTTAACGCGAAACAACCTACAACCACATGTAGGAATATCGCTCGATACATTAATCTTCAAACCTAACCAGTAGAAGAACGAAGCGTCGGATTTCCAATGCCTAACATCAAAAACTTCAAATTTCGCAAAGACATGAAGCTCAGTTCGATAAGTTAATAACAAACTGAACTTTGTAAAAGTACATCCACCATCTTAATCAAAAGTCTTCAACCCTTCATGTATGATCTCATCTCATCACGAATCTTCATGAATCAATCTCCTATCTTCACGAATCCCCTGAATCCCCGATGGCTTTCATCTCCGACCTTCCCCTCAAATCAAGAAGCCCCACATTATTTCGAGACCAGAACTAATCTTTTCTACTCTAAATAGCAACTTAATAAGGCTCAATCTTCAACTAGTCATCAACCGAGAATTCAGCTTCATCATGTCAACACTTGATTAATAACATAAACACACGTGACAAAAACTCCATCACACACGAGCTATTTCACGCACAAGCTTTATATTTACAAAGAAAACAGGAACTTCAAAATTTTTACTCCCCCTTTTTCTTTGTAAACAATACAAAAATCCAAGCAAATCTTATTCTCTTCACCTCCTCACTTGATCCGAAAACTACCATTTGCCCGAAAACATCAAGTGCTTCATAACCATAGCCTCTTTGAGCATAACCAGCATTCACAGCACTCCATGTTACCACATCCAGTTCAATATTCTCTCCTCTCATCTTCTCAAACAACGCGAGAGCATCTTCAAATCTACCAATTTGCGAAAGCCCAGTAACCATTGCATTCCGGGAAACCACATCTTTCACCTCCATGCGCTTGAAAACCTTATGCGCGTCATCAATCAACCCGCATTTCGCATACATGTCCACAATCGCATTACCCACAAACAGATCCTTAACGAGGTTGGTCCTCACGGCATAACCATGAACTTCCTTCCCTTGCATAGACGCACGAAGCGCAGCAAACGCAGGAAGTATGTTACAAAGGCTAACAGCATCAGGCCAAATGTTTAGATTTTCATCCAGAGAATTCATTCGGTAAAACATCCGCACCGCCTTTTTGGAGTCACCAAAACTCGGACTAATAAGATTTTTATCTGAAACTCGGACAAAAACCATTTAAAAGCTCGGACCTGTTGAAACTGTTTAAAGTTCGGACAACTTTAAAGCTCAGACCTCTCGATGAACAAAACTTGTTAAAATATATATCAGGTCCGACCTTTGAACAGAACTCGGAACAAGGAAAATTGAAAGATGAAGACTCGGAAAAAATATATATGGACTATCTTTGAATTTAACCTGATAACTTGTTAAAATATACATCAGGTCCGACCTTTGAGCTTTAAGCTCAGACCTTTGAACAAAACTCGGAACAATGGATAAAAAGGATTCTTGAAACCGCAATGTAAGAGCAGAAACTCGGACTTAACACTTGAAATTCGGACTATATACCCTTTTAAAAGTCGGACCACTAAGGGTATCAAAAGTCGGAGAAGCATGAACTCGGAACAACGATTTGACTGATCAAAACTATCAAAACTCGGACAAGCCACACCCAACAAAACTCGGACAAGTGAAGAAACTCGGACCAATTTTATTGGTGATAAAGAAACTCTGATTCAGAATAAAACTCGGACACCTCAAAATAAAACTCTGATTAAGAAACTCTCATTCAAAATCAAACTCGGACAAGCAGGTGTAAAACTTGGACATATGTTTAACATAATACTCGGAACCTTTGATTGTTAAACATATGTTTAACAATCCAACTAAACTCGGACATATGTTTAACATAATGCTCGGAACTTTGATTAAACAATCCAACTAAAGAACTTGGAAAACTCGGAATAACTAGAAACAGTATGAAAGCTCGGAACAAAGTGAAACTCGGAACTGTTTAACTTTTGAACAAAACTCGGAGAATGAACTTTGTCCAGTGTGACAAACCTCGGTACTTATGTCCCTATTGGTCCAGTGTAACAAAACTCGGAGAATGAACTGTTCAACTTTTGAACAAATCAAGAGCAATGAACTGTAAAAACTCGGACTCATTAACATTTAAAAAAAAAACTCGGACCATCAACATATTTCAGAACTCAGACACTTAATTCCTTAATTCCCCGGACTATGAAAAAACTCGGAATTTATCACACAGTTAATTCAAGTTTCAAAACTCGGAGACAAGTTTATGACCTATTCAAAACTCGGACATGGTGAAGCTCAGAAACAAGTCTCCGGACTATCTCCCTAGTGTGACTTCACACTAGTTCACCAAAAACCCCGGAAACACAAACACAGAGTTTTAAAACTCAGACAAGTTTAACACTAAGAAAAAAAAAACCTCGGACAGAGCAATTTTTGGATCAAACCTCATATCTGCAACAACTTGGAGAACAAAACAACCACGAACAGCTTCATTTTCTTCAACTTTTCTGCAAAATCTTCAAGTCTTCAAGATGTTTGGCGGAAACAAACATCAAATCAAGAGCAATGGTGATTCAGAAGGCGGTTAGACCATTCTGAATCGGTAACCATGCTCTGATACCACTGTTAAAGCACCAGGATCGATGACGAACATCAAACATTGCACTTGATTCAAGACATGAAGAACAATCATATGAACAAGATAGAAATATGTAGAAGATGAATCCTTTATTATGAATCAGTCATCACAGATTACACAAACCAAAGGAGTATACATCATCTACAAGCTGGATTTAGATCACAAAGATCTAAACCCTAGCTTTCTCTCACTAACACATAGTCTCTCTGGAGAGGTGCACAAAGCTTCAAGGGTTTATCTTGGTTCCTCCATCGATGTTGCCCTAATCCTATACAACACATATATATAGACTAGGACTATACTCGGACAAACAATCTACACCAAAACCCTGACTTTTGTCCCTAACCAAAACCCCTGACCTTTGTCCTAGATACAAACTTGGACAAAATGTCCCAAGGATAAACCTTGGACTAACTTTCAAGACATGTACAATAAAGACCCTACAAATTGGAAGACATGCACTTATTACCCAAAGTGCACTAACAAACTCCCTTTGGTCTTCATGTGGTCTTGAATTCTTCATTATCGTTGACTTTAACTTGGACTTCTGCTTTGGTTGACCAGAACTGATAAGCGACAGTTACCTGGCAGGAACTGCACTTACACCTTACGAAATAATTAGCATACCGAGTCAAGACAGGAGGTTGTCTTGACTACGGCCTTCACTTCGTAACCGAGTCGAACCGAGCCGAGCCGTATCCACAAAATATGTATCAACAATTAACAAATGAATAATTTTGTTGAAAAATCTAGTAAAATAATTTTGTTGAAAAGTCTAGTAAAATAATGGGGTTTCACTAATTTTGAACATAAATAATTATTTGAAAGTATTACTTATACGGTTATTAATTAATGGATTCGTGTTCTCCTCCACGACTCACGAGAACTTCAAAACATACTAAGGCATACCCGAAAGTACACAAATAGTCCCTATGGTTTGCATTTTGTAATGTATTTAGTCCCCAACCTATAAATCTAAAGGTTTTAGCATGTCCAAGTTAGGGACTAAATGTGTTACAAAGTGCAAACCACAGTGACTATCCGTGTACTTTTGAAAAAAGCTGGAAAGTAAATGCATTACAAAGTGCAAACCACAGGGACCATCTGTGTACTTTTAGAAGTTACCAAATCCGAAATTTTGGTAAATCGTAGGGACCAAGGGACCGTCCGTATACTTTACCCATACAAATAACTTGGTCATTTATTTAGAACTCCAAAACTAAAAATCGTGTTGCAGGTTTGGTTATGCTTTTTGCATTCCTCTTTACACAAACGAAAAACAGTTAATAGTGTCATTTTATTATAATGACCAGCAAGTATCACTCCAAGTAATAGAGAGATCTACACGTTTCAAGAACAACATCACAAAGAGAACCTACAACATTACCTGATTTCACGCCCTACAACTTTGTCCCAACTCGGACTCTGACCCTCACCTAAACCACTTGGTCGCACGTGCACCTTAAAAAAGATAGAGAGGGAATTACATATTGAATTTCCAGAAAACAATGCATAATGTAAGGCCTAAGCAAATAAAAAAAATCTTAGGTATGGTTTTGAGCCCCAAGAAACCAAGTCACTCTTCAGTTGCCTAAGTAATATAACTGGCCTCATGTTCACTGTCGACTTTTCCAACATTCGACGTATATTTTGTTCAATTGATAACCATGTCCATCATCATTATTTGGTCTCTTTCAAACCAGAGTATAATCTAGCCTACAAATAAAATTCCAAACACAGAAAAATAATTGAACATTTCAAAATAATTCTTTGCTAGCATCAGTAGACATTAACCAAAAAGTGTTTCAACACCCTCCCCTTTCCTTTTGTCATTCTACACTATATATACCCATTGAATAGAAAAAAATTGTTCCCCGTATTGAAGAAGCACCTAACGAAAAGTATCTGATTTCGTGGTAATTTACTGTTGCAACGTGGGAAGTCCTAAATGGCTACCAAATACGTTAGATATCACTTAACTTTCGGCTTGCTGTACTATAATCAGGTGTTGCATTTTTATCATTTAAAGCAGCTATTGAAATTAAGAAAACAAGGCCTAACATGAGAAAAAGAGTCTGTCAAGTTAGCCAAGGAGTGACTGCCTAATAAGCCAAACAAGGTGTTATAACTTACTATCACCTTGTCTTGATATAAGGCAAGTCATCCTTGGCTACCAAACAAGACTCTCCTCTTCATGTAAGAACCTCTCTTCTTATTGTCTTATCAATTTTACCTGCACTAACTGTCCAAGGAAACCTTCTATTTATAGTCTATCATTTATCATTGGTTCTTGAAATTTCATGATGTCAATCTTCCTCATCTTTCCAACTCACCAGATATGCCACCTTTGGCAGAATATATCCAGTTTCAAGATTGAAAGAATCCAATTCTAGATTCTATATGAAGAAAAAACAAAATAGGAAGTAGAAGAAATAACATTCTTCAACCAATGGCCACAATCTTGAATAGAAGTTGACTTCAACACTTGATGCCTCCTTGAAAGATTAGTTGAGATAACATTAGTATTCTATTTTGCTATCCAATCCACATAAGTAGTGTTGCTTTGTTGACTTGTGATCCCAATAAACAGTTCTTTGGCTTTTCATTAGTTGCATTCATGTCAATAGTTGAACTAGGTTGGAACATCATGGTTTGGTTAGATACCTCTCGCCGACACTACCTTTTAAGTCCTAGACTATGAAGCACTGGGACGGCAAATTGCATCGAGTACCCGTACCGGCTCGGGGACGGAAACGCGAAGGGAACGGCTCGGGAGTGTTTCCCAAATGTACCCGGATATTGGGGACTTCTACAAAACCGTACCCGATATTGGGTACTTCCAAAACAAAGTATCGGGGACGTTTCCAAAAATATTTTGGGTTTTGACCCTTTTAACTTCCAAGGTCTGCCTTTATAATTATATATGCTAGGACTCCTAGATTTAAGTTACGAGCTGATGAATATTTAGTTATTCTTTTAATAATTTAATAGTAAACAAGTCCTTTTATATCTCAAATGTTTGCGGAGTGTTCATGTTAGCATTTGAATACGAGTTCAATGAATCTACCTAAAACACATGGGTTACATATTACATATATTACTTGTTTTACTATTAGATGGAAATATTGGGGAAGATTCTAATCATAACATGGACGTTATAATCAGACTTTTGGGTTTGAATATTGGGGAAGACTGTAGAATTTTTTGCAGAAGTAGGTGTTTTCAGCTTCAAAAGAGTGCTTCTAGGTGGTTAACAATTTTGTTTTCAAATCTAGGTAAGTAGCATAATGAAACAGCGACCTTCAACTTAATTTCTGTCCAAAAGCTGCAAAATCTGCAACATGTAGGAAGATCGCTGTTTTAAACAGCTTTCTTCCTGAAGATAGCTGTTTTGAACAAAGACCTTAATAAAGTCGTTGTTTCGTTCTGCCATCTTATAAAAGGTCGTTGTTTCGTACTGCCATCTTATAAAAGGTCACCATTTCGTACAGCAATCTTATAAAAGGTCGTTGTTTCATACAGCTAACTTAATAAGATCGCTGTTTGATCCAGATATCTTATCTAAAATCGCTAAATGGTGCAGCAATGTTGATTAATTTACTGTGCCGTTTGCAGGAGTCACATGTGAGCTTTAATTTGAAATTGTGGCCATTAAAGACTGCCATATGCAGTACTATACATGCAAAATCAGACCTCTCACCTATGCAAATGCATGCATTCTTATCTAACATGATATGACTACACAATCCAAAGTTTAATTTCATTGTAATTTTTAAATCGGGTTGTGTAAGAATTCCACTGTTTTTCACTATGGATTCTAAAATTAATACAGTGATGAGTAATACAGAGAACAGGGTGTGTAGTCAAATCTCTGAAGTTGTCATATATGCAGAGAAACAGGTCTTTAAAGATGAACATAAACCAAAGCAGAAGCACATTTCAATTCAAACACCTAACAAACCAACCTTCAAACCTTGCTTTATCAATAAATTTTCTGTGAACTTTGATCTGCCGAAGATGAGTTTCGAATGTCATCCAGGTCCTCTTAATGCATCAGTGTTGTTTTTGAACGAGGATCACCGGGCGTTTGAGGTTTTCAAAAATCCAGAAAATTACAGTAACCCGATAAATATTAAACGATCAGATCGATCGTTCTGGAAGTATATGAAACAACATCCGGTTGGTCCAAGGGTAGAAGCTTTAATACATTCAGCAGGATTCAGTGGGATACTGGACATTGGGTACCGGTATATAGACCACGCGTTAATAACTGCGTTGGTTGAGCGGTGGAGGCTAGAAACTCACACGTTTCACCTTCCTTTCGGCGAAACCACTGTGACATTACAGGATGTTAACGTGCTGTGGGGGCTACCAATAGATGGGGAGCCTGTATCTGGGGCTGACACTAGTATAACAGTGTATACTGCAAGATCCAAGTGTCGAGATCTATTGGGGTTTACCCCTGAGGAAACTCAAGTGAAGGGCTAAAGGGTTAATTCGACGCGAGTTTTACAAGAAATAACGTCGGATTTTTTTGAAAACCAAGCATCGGATCAAGACTGCCTTTTCCGTGCACGCTTAATAATATTTTAGAGTTAATTATTGTTTTCGTCCCTATGGTTTGTCAAAAATCACTATTTCAGTCCATTAGTTTAAAAATTGCGATTTCAGTCCCTGTGGTTTCATTTTCGTAACCATTTCAGTCCCTGTGATTTCACTTTCGTAACCATTTCAATCCATTTATTCTGTAAGTACAGGGACTGAAATGGTTATGAGTTGGACTAAAATGGTTACGAAAGTAAAACCACAGGGACTGAAATCGCAATTTTTAAACTAATGGACTGAAATAGTGATTTTTGACAAAGCACAGGGACGAAAACAGTAATTAACTCAATATTTTATTTGATAGGGTGCACAGTCTTACCTGATAATACAAACAACCTGATTTCTCTAAATTTTTTGGAGTTTCTAGAAGACTTGCCCGCATGTTCGGGTAATAGTTGGGGCAGTGTTGTGTTATCCCACCTTTACAGAAACCTTTGTAACGCTGCAACACCTAATGCTATAGCCATTACTGGCCCAGTGTCGCTTCTACAAGTGTGGGCTTGGGAGAGGTTTCATTGTTTTGCTCCTTCTATTGCAGAGTTCCACTACAATGCCCCGTTAGCTGCTCGGTAGACTAAATTGGAAAAATTTTAATTTACTTTTTTCGGTATGTATATAACACTATGTTAATTTATTATTTATCTTTGTAGGTGGAAGGGAAGCTTAAGCTATACAGAGGTTCCCACACATTGCCTGAGAACATATAGATCTCAGCTCCAATTTATGACCGAGGAAACGGTATGGTTGTTAGTTGTTGACATATAAAAGTTTGTTTGAACACGTTTCTAAAGTTTGAATTTTTTTTTTTGTTTCAGTTTAATTTAATTGGAGACCCTACGACGACATTGTGGGTAGACTCCCCGATATATGTCGGAGTGGTATGGGAATTTGGTTAAGTTGTTGCCCTCTGATATACTACTCAGTTGTGGAGCATCACTATCCTCAATGAGTGATGAGACAGTTAGGCATGGTCAAGTATATACCTAACCCAATTGCCATGAGTAATACTGAGCATGACAGGCTTCATTCCATAAACCGGATCGGGAAAACCGGGTGGAACTGGAGATCTCGTCACGATCCGTATGTTCGTGGGTGGGACACACGTCATGAAAACTTGGTCACCGGGGAATTCATCACATCTATTTCCGTTGCCAATGATTACATGGCTTGGTACATGCAGCATATCGTGTTATATCTGACGAACCCATGGTGGCGACCTGGCCCTATGAGCGGCTTTCAAGATGAAGGAGCAAGGGTCCAAATGATGGTATATTTAAGTTTAAAATTATTCAACGTTACCTTTATTATTGTTAGTATAAAAATTAATTATTAATTTTTTTTTGCAGTCGGAGACGATGGGTCTAATACACCGATCTCAAGATCTGGCCTTTATTCAGGGTGCGGCGTATCGGGCCCTTTAGATGTCTAATGTTCCAGAATACACACAATATCCGACTCACCTGACACAGGAGCCGGTGGACCTTGTTTCATATCCTCGTACACAGAGGTTAGGTGTGACATCTGTGCCTCCACGACCATCAAACAAATACCAAATCAATGAAATATTGTGTTTCATACTTGTGATTTGTATAAATATGTGTATCATTTGCACATATCAATTCTCGTTCGATTTCGAGCTCTAAATAACTTTCTGGAAAGTTATACGCGAACTGATGCGTGAACGTAATTAGTTTAACAAGACAAACACTCTAGGACAGTGACATAGGCTTACCATACCTTAAATAACCTTTACATAACCTAGAAATAAGTTTTAGATGGTTTGGTGTGACGAAATCAAGTTTATTCGCTTACAGGGGCTAATTTCGACAAACTGCGAAAGTATGCCGATTCGTACTGTAACGAACATTCCCAAATATGATCATAAGTTAAACATGCCCTAAATATCCTTTACATAGCTTAGAAATAGGCTTTGAGGTGTTTGGTGCGCAAAAATAAACTTATTTGATCAACAGGGACTAAAAACGTCAGAAAGTGCATAAGTTTGCATTTTCGCGCATATCTTACGTTCTAAATATATCCGAACATCCAAAAATTTATGTAATGATTAAAATACTTTATTTTAGCGATTGGTATGATAAAATTCCGTCCGTCGCTTAATTTGGATCGTTTTTGCGTTCGTTACGGCTTTCGTCGTAATTAACCGAACAACGCAACCGTATGGCCAAACGAACTGACATCTGAGATGTTTTTGAGCATGTTTCATGGTCCCTATACTTTAACTTCGTTTTAGAGCCTTGAAATGAGGTTAACGGGGCTTAAATGTCTCACAAATTCATCAAATACCAAGTTTTAGGCCTGCAGGGACTAAAATTGTAATTCTGCCAAACCTCATAGGCCTGGGGCGTAAGCCTAAGCCTATTCTTACGCGGCCCGCGAGAGCTGCCCAGATCAGAAACATTGAATTTGGACTTCCAGCATGTTTTTGATTGTTTTAAACCAAGGTTTTGCATACTTTGGGCTAGATTTAATGGTTTTTAGTATGCCCCTTGTATTACAATACCATATGCCCACATGGAGGGTCAAGATCGAAGCACGTTTTGCAAGTAACGACCCTAATGGTTGTGGGTTTTCTATAAATACCCATCACCTTCATCCTCATTCCTCACAAATCTGATTGAATTACTCTAAGTTGGAGTTCAAGAATTTCATACCTAAGTAATTTGATCAAGATCTTCCTAGCTTGGACCCTTTGTAAGTATTCTTTCGTGCTTTTATGCGTTTTTAAGCACGAAAGTCAAACTGTGTTTGAGATTCTGCTTTGACCAGTCACGAAGTTTGTTTGAACTTCGCAACGTGAGCGTAATCACGAGTCATAGTTTCGGTCAAAATGCGTATTCATGCGTATTTTGCAACCAACTATTCTTGGGTATCAAAACCGTTTGTTTTGATATCAAACTTGTTTTCTAACTTCATTAAACATGTTTTAACATGTTTAAATCGTCACTTTTAGTTTAGTGCTTATACATGGTCGTAAGATAAGCGGTCTAAACAACCGCTTAGACTTTCGAACCTGACCCGTTTGGTCAATCATTAGCATCCGATCAAACATATTTTGTGACCACAGTTGTATAGGGAATAACCTTCCTAGGTTATACCTTATGGTCACTTCGTTTAGTTAGTTGTATGATAGGTAGTTATATGCCTTAGGAAAATGACCAAAATGCCCTTTTTACGCATAATTTAATTTTAAGCATATGTAACCTAAATTTTGACAGTTAAACTGATTAGGTAACATTATTAGACATGTTAAGGCATATAATACTTGTCATAGGACTAGTTAGGCGGTCCGAACGCGTTTCACGCGAACGACGCGTTAAAGTAGCGTAAGCTACCTAAATGGGTCGTAAGCACTTAGGATAGGTTTTGATTTAGTTTGTAGGCTTTGTTAAACCATATCATATGAGTTCCAATACTTATTTGGTTTACAAGACCTCATCCTATCCGCTCTTCCGCTTTAGGTCCGGTTTATTTACATAGTTACTTATATTAGGTGCCGATTGATTTCCGTGATCCCTCTAGCTTTGCTTGGTTGTTATTCAAGACTTCTAAGCATTCTCAAGTGAGTACTTAGTTCCCCTATTTTACTATTTTCGATTGTTTTGGGGTGATTCATATGTGTTAAATGATTTCAATGTTTTTAACGATGGTTTCAAAAATGAATAAAATGGTTTATATTAAATTAATAACGATTTCGATAATGTGGATAAACTTGTTGGTTGTAATTACATAACAAATAACATTCATTAGTTTTGGCCGAACCAACCAGTATTAGGTTATGGTACCATAGGATCTGCAAATCCCGTTATCAGACTGCACCCATGGTTATGCGTGGGTTAGGTGGGTAACGACTGAATCTGTTATTGTTAATTTACCCTTTGGTGGTTTATTAATGCGAGTTTCGAGATAGTCGAGTTGCGAAGGTTTGGATGTTATTAGCGAGGCGACCAAAAGTAGTTTTCACAATTTAAAACCAGAATGATTTAAACGACCAAAGCGATTTTAACGAGTTAAACAATTTGGATAAACGATTGGTTTTTGGTTAGTGTTTAGATAACGGGACGGGTGTAATGTGATGAAAACATGGTAGATACGCCGCTAGTACTTCTTATATATAAGTCTTTTCATCATATTACATACCGTGGCGTTATTTAGTTCAATTGGGTAAACGATTTTGAAACGATGTCACACAATGATGTTTTCTGAATAATATAAACCATACAAGTTTTATTAACAAGTTTTTACGAGATGTTTTACAATTTGATTTAATTAAACAAATGTTTTGGGGTTAAGAAGCATGGCTACGAGATTTTATAAATTATAACCCACTTGATTTGAGTTGGTTAATTATGTTGCAATACTATACACTTTTTCAAAACTGGGTTTTTAATTAGGTATTGCAACATGTAAACTAGCCATGAATCCGACACTCTCATAAACCTATGTGCTCGCCAGCATTTCTTTGCTGACTTTGTTTTTACATATGTTTCAGGTGTTGTTGAATGATGTTGATTGCTAGGATGCATGCTCACATAGGACTGGACGAGGCCTTAGTGACTTAATAACAATGATAGACTATGTTTAACTTGTTTGTTTAAGTTTTTCAGACAATTTAAATGTTTAATATTTAATAAAACGAAACTTCAAATTTCCATGTGTTATGAAACAATGATTCTGTTACAACACTCCCCGACGATTCCGCCGCGATTTGTTGTTTTACGCAGTCGGGGTGTGACATTAGGGAGGCCACGGCGTCGTGGACGTGGTGGTAGAAACGTTCAAGAGCCCGGGACATCAAATTGGGGCACAAACTTCAAAACAGGGGGGATCAAGATCCGGTGTTAACGAAAATGAAAATTTTGCGGGAAACTTTGGTGGGCCACAAAACGTTGGCACTATGTTTACAGACGCTAATCTAGCCGCAAACAATGATAATACTGAGTCATGGCAGTCAATTTTGGCTACGGCATGCAACTCCGGCGGATATGACATGACCGGCTTATTGGACTTCCAACAAAATGATGTGGGTAACAACAATCAGTTTGTGGACCCAAACATAAGTCAGGCAGGGTTTGTTACCCCCTCGTCACAGATCATGGACCCCAACATAAGTCAGGCAGGGTTTGTTACCCCCTCATCACAGATGTTCACCTTTATGCCGGACAGCCAAACAGACTATCAGTACTGGGCCCATAACCAAAGTAACGAAGATCACCGGAGCCGTTATCAAAATCCTGAACCAAACCCCTTAAATTGGGGTGTCGACTTGAACCTGTTTCCACCGAGTGACCCATAGTTAACTAGTTTAAGAATGTAATACATTTTCGAATTAATATATTGTGTTTTTGTTGTTGTTATTTGTGCAATATATTTTACTATTATTTTATTGTTCAAAGTAAACTGATACTAAACAAATTTCATAGCATTAAAAAGTTCATTACATTAACCAAAAAAACACATCAATAACTGGTTCAAACTAAACTGATACTGAACTTCTAAAACTTAAACTAAAAATACACATAAACCACCACAATCATGAACCAAGTAAACAATAAACACATCTTCAAAAACATCACTTACTTAGCTTTCTTAATTGCCAAAGCATCTTTGTTTTTTCATGCTCCTTAACAGTGCTGGTATTACCTTCTCACAACCAGGGCATGAATATGAAGTTGGAGATGAAGGTGGAGATGAAGGTGTATCAGCCCACCGTATAAAACCACAATCTTTCTTCTGTAAAAACACAACAATCAGGAAATAGCCATATAATTAACTTCAATCAACTATAATTTTAACTTACAAAGCATAAGAAGCAGCGATTTGGATTAGCTTCAGTCTTTGAAACCTTGTACCAAGTCGCTGCACCACATGAACAGAGGAATTGAGAAGCTTCCCCGCCCTGAAATGATTTCTTGTTGGAGCTTGCAGCGGATTTTTGAGACATCTTCAGGTTGGATCGATTTGGGAATTAGGGTTCGTATGAAATCAGGGAGCCACAAAAGAAGAGAAGTAAATCAGTTGGATCGATTTAGGGAATGAGGGATTTATATTTGTTTATCATTAAATAAAGGACATTTCATAATTTTTAACCAATATGCATTTTTCTCAAAAAGAAAAATGATATTTAATTGAATTTCCACCCACTATAAATACCCCCACCAAGTATGATCCAAGAGCATCATACATTGACCAGATTTTCGTATCGCCAGAAATATCAAGCCCCGAACATCTTTTATAAAGAACATCATACCGACACAATTGCAAGATCAACATTATATTATTTTCAACATTATATTATTTTAACAGACTCATTGTGTTACAGAAGAATTCTTGTGCATCAATCAGTTTGTATTATATATTTGGGTTATAAGGCAACATGCATATGTTGGTAATGTTTTAACTTGCAAAATCAAACAACAATCTTTAATAAAATTGTAGTATCAAACAGCAACCTTATTTAAGATTGTTGTACCATTCAGCGACTTTTTACAACATTGCAGATTAATTCAGCGACTTTCTTTAACATGGCTGTACCATTCAGCGATCTTCTTTAAGATTGCTCTTTGAAATGGAGATCTTATATAACATGGCTACACGAAATAGTTATCTTCTTTAACATGGCATATCCATTCAGCGACTTTATTAAGGTATTAGTTCAAAACAACGATCTTCCTTAACATAGCTGTTTAATAGAGCGATCTTCATACATGTTGCAGATTTTGCAGCTTTTGGACAGAAAGACACTTGAAGGTCGCTGTTTCATTATGATATTTACCTAGATTTGAAAACAAAATTGTTGACCACCTAGAAGCACTATTTTGCAGCTCAAGTCACCTATTTATGCAAAAAATTCAAGACTGTATTCTTTACAAGGTTGGAAGAAACTCATGAAGCAGTAAATGAAGAAGAAAAGAAGGAAGTTTAAGGCTGCAATGAAGAAACAAAAGGAACAAATACAAAATGTTACACTTGATTCTGACCATGGACGACAAATCCATGAAAAACCAGAAAATGCAGGTCATTTATCAACTGAAAAGGTAACAATTAATTGTTACAAGTGTAATGAGTATGAGAGCTTTTCATTTTAAGTGCTTTGAATTAAATGAAACTAAGGAACTCTTTTTTTTAAAGGCTAAACTAAGGAACTCTTAGTTTCTTGTTTCGAGCATGAAACATGGAATTGAGTTTCAAAAACCTCATATTAATTATAATAACACTAATATTAATTATACAAAAATCATAATACTTATAATAACACTAATATTAATTATACAATAATCATATTAATTATAATAACACCAATATTAATTATACAAAAATCATTCTTCTGATTCATGGTCCATGAAATTAATACTCGGCTTTGAGTTTGGTTTCGGCATTAGTTATTGTTAATCCACTTTAGGTGATAAGTGCATGTCTTCCAATTTGTAGGGTCTTTATTGTACATGTATTGAAACTTAGTCCAAGGTTTATCCTTGGACAAGTTGTCCAAGTTTTAGGCTAGACTTTTGTCTGAGTTTTGTTTAGGACAAAAGTCAGGGTTTTTGTGTAGATTGGTTTGTCTGAGTTTTAGTCCCTAGTCTATATATATGTGTTGTATAGGATTAGGGCAACACACACAAGATAGACACAACGACATCAATCGATCGATCAAGAAGCTTGGTGCACCTCTCACAACTTCTTGTTCCTCCTGGTGTGCACATCCTAGAGAGAGAGACTATGTGTTAGTGAGAGAAAGCTAGGGTTTAGATCTTTGTGATCTAAACCAGCTTGTAGATGATGTATACTCTTTTGGTATGTAATCTGTGATGACCGATTCGTTAATAAAGAGATTCATCTTCTACATCTTTCTATCTTTGGTGTTCTTCATGTTCTTCATGTCTTGAATCAAGTGCAATGTTTGATGTTTGTCATCGATCCGGTGCTTAAACAGTGGTATCAGAGCATGGTTACCGATTCGGAATGGTCTAACCGCCTTCCTAATCACCATTGCTCTTCATTTGATGTTTGTTTCCGCCAAACATCTTAAAGACTTGAAGATTTTGCAGAAAAGTTGAAGAAAATGAAGCTGTTCGTGGTTGTTTTGTTCTCCAAGTTGTTGCAGATATGAGGTTTGATCCAAAAATTGCTCTGATACCACTGTTTAAGCACCGGATCTATGACAAACATCAAACATTGCACTTGATTCAAGACATGAAGAACATGAAGAACACCAAAGATAGAAAGATGTAGAAGATGAATCTCTTTATTAACGAATCGGTCATCACAAATTACATACCAAAAGAGTATACATCATCTACAAGCTGGTTTAGATCACAAAGATCTAAACCCTAGCTTTCTCTCACTAACACATAGTCTCTCTCTCTAGGATGTGCACACCAGGAGGAACAAGAAGTTGTGAGAGGTGCACCAAGCTTCTTGATCGATCGATTGATGTCGTTGTGTCTATCTTGTGTGATGACGAACATCAAACATTGCACTTGATTCAAGACATGAAGAACAATCATAAACACCAAGATAGAAATATGTAGAAGATGAATCTCTTTATTGATGAATCAGTCATCACAGATTACACAAACCAAAGGAGTATACATCATCTACAAGCTGGTTTAGATCATAAAGATCTAAACCTAGCTTTCTCTCACTAACACATAGTCTCCCTCTCTCTCTAGAATACACACAGATGGAGGATCGATGGGATCTTGTGAGAGGTGCACAAAGCTCTCAAGGGTTTTTGTTGTCGTTGTGTCTATATTCTGTATGTTGCCCTAATCCTATACAACACATATATATAGACTAGGGACTAAAACTCAGACAAACCAATCTACACAAAAACCCTGACTTTTGTCCTAAACAAAACTCAGACAAAAGTCTAGCCTAAAACTTGGACAACTTGTCCAAGGATAAACCTTGGACTAAGTTTCAATACATGTACAATAAAGACCCTACAAATTGGAAGACATGCACTTATCACCTAAAGTGCATTAACAAACTCCCCCTTGATCAATGCATGGTCTTCGTGTGGTCTTGAATTCTTCATTATGTTGACTTTAACTTAGACTTCTGTTTTGGTTGACCAGAACTGATAAGCGACAGTTACCCTGCAGGAACTGCACTTACACTACAATTTTTTGCGACAGATTTGTGACAAAATAACAATATCTCAATTTTAAAAAAACCAGTTTTTGTATAAAAATGTATAAAAAATGCAGAAAAATATAAAACATTCCAAAAATTTTGCAACAAGCAAGATTCTAAAACATTCCAAAACATTTGCAACAATCAAGATTCTAAAACATTCCAAAAGTTCCAAATCACACAAAAAATCCGAACTAAGAGCAAGTTTTTTTATTCAAACTAATCCAACATTCCAATACTAAACAAAATGAGAGCTTTGTTTACTTCTTTCCGATGTTTTTCACCATTTCCTCCATATTTTTCGCCATGAGTCTTGGTCGGCCCGCTCTTTTTCACGCTCTGGTTGAAATAGTTCCAAACGGGCTTCTATGTTTTGTCGGGCCTCACGTTCTCTTTCTAGTTCCGCCAGAACTTTTTGAAGCTGAAAATTATAAAACCTTAATCATCACATATCAACCCGATCAGGTCGATCAACACAACCCTACAAAAATCTAACAACGTAAAAATCCCTTATAACAAAAATACAAACACACATACATATTTAAAAAATGAAATATCATATTAAAATTTTGTTATTTATTTGTACTTAATTATTTTAATACATTATTAAAAAGTATTATAAGTACGCAATTCCTTATGTTTCTTGCAATTTTACTTTTAATAAACATATTTACACATGAGTGGTAAAAATCATCTTGACTCGTGCTTATTTGTAAAAACTCTTGACACAAACCAAATAAACCTTGAAAATGAACCCTTCTGACCCAAATCAAAATTGGCGTGAACCCGTTCTAACCCGAATTAAATTAACGACCCTGTTTAAAAATAACCTATTCTGACCCGATCCATTTTGACCCGCACGGCTGAACCCAATCTGACCCGTGACCCAAACCCGCCCATAACAAACCTATTCAACCAGCAATGTACACAATCAATCACAAACAAGCTACCTTCAATACCACCATATGAAACCCATATCAGCAAACTCATTCTTCCCATTTAAAGCCAAAACTATTACCTTCACTAATGGGACTATCTTAAAAATGTTTATGCTATCCAAATAACAAGAATAAACAATGATACCTCTTGCGGTTGTTGGGCATCATCGTTAGAACCGTAAATTGTAGATGATTTTTTTCCGGTCACCAGAAATCAGGATCAGAATATCCTATCCCGAACATCTTGCGACCCTTACACTTAGGATGCAAACTTTTCCACAAGGCTAAATCATCGCAATCCACATCCCCATACAAATCTTTAAGTTGTTGCAAATACGCGACCTATAATTTTATCAAGTGAAAGTTATCAACCAGTAAAAGTGACACCATAATTCATATATATGTTATATTGTCACAGATGATATGGAACTATTCCCTTACTCAGCTTTGATTTTTTACAGTCTTATTTTTAATTTTATTCAAATGAAAATGATTGAGACTAACATTAGATATTAACTCTTTGGTATTGTTTAAGAAAGCACTGAATTTAATAATAAATAATATATTAGAAGATCACCAATCCACCATTATAACTAACATTCTTCCAGATAAACATTTGAAAACTTAAAACTTTTTCGCAATTTAACATGAGACAACATAGCTATGTTTTGCCTTCTAAAAGAGAGCTCCTAGGTCAAAGTTGACTTAACGAATGTACAACTTTCAGTATTCGTTTATAGGTTTCGATTGATGTAAAATATGTATCAGTGTCTTTTTGAGAATTTTGGTTTTCTCTTTAGACAGTTATAGCAAGTATCAGTACTATAAAGAATCAATCCGATATCAATCGAATACCCGCCGTGAAGTGAAGCGCGAAGGAATTCCACTAGTTATCTTTACTACCACTCATAATGTGCACCCTACATTTAATAGAACAAGAAGGATCAGATGGATAATATAAGATTGACAAAACCTATGATATGAAATAGCATACAATGCATTCAATGCCATTTGATTCGGTCAAACCATAGTTATCTAAAAAATATTAATTAATTGGAAGAAGAGATAAAAGATAGTTGTTTTTAGTGTAATTATATGGTAAAAAATGATGGATAGGATGTGAATGCTCTAACATTGTGTATTTACAAAATACTGATTTCAAAATTAGGAAGAAATTAGTCACATTCACCCTATTACTGCAGCGTCAAGAATGGCTGGATGAGTTGCTAGAACATCCTCTAAATCAGCAGGAGCGATCTACAGTCCAATCATATTATCAATTTCCGTCGGAATCACGTTTAATAACTTTTAATTTCCAGTTCGCTCTATTACCTGAAACCCTTTGTACCCGAAACCGAACGAAAATCTCAACCCCCGATATCAAATTCCTATGACTTAAAACGAACCACTATAGTTGTACATAACAGAGGAAACTTAAAAAACCATCAACCAGAACAAATACGAACAAGAAGGTTGGTAATGCCAACCAGTTTTAATTCATCAACTGTTTTCATAAAGTCTTTTCTTTTAATCGAGATTTGTAAAATGTGACAACCGGTGATTTACGGTTCTTAATTACGTGATTAACATGTGATTAACGCAATAATAAATAGTGTTTACAGCGCCAATTAACTTAATTAGGCCTTTGGAGTGCCAGGAACGTTCATTCGACTATACAGTGCGCATACGGTGGTTTACGGAAAAATCTGATGAATATTACGCGACAACGGACTGATACCGTACAAAATATTGACAACGCCACTATTATATGCCTTTTAATTTTAAAAATTTTATTCTATGGAGTTTGGGTTACGATATCGGGTCTCGTAGGAATTACAGACCACTTACACATGAGATGGGCTTGTGGGCCCTGGGCCCATGCCCAAAACCCTAACCCTACATCTACACATAACATATTAGATCTTATAAATCTATACAAAATCTCTAAAAATCTATGCAAAATCTCATAAAATCTCATCAAATCTATACAAAAGATTTGTCTCAAAGATTTAGATACACAAAATCTCTTCAAAGATCTCAAGATATCTATAAAAACCCATATCCCCTCCCTTATTCTTCATTGTGCAGACAACAAATCCCCTCTTATCTTTTACCCACTCTCTCTATTACACTACATAATAAACAAATACGGACTTAAAGTCTGTCTCTGATCCCTTTCGATCTATACATATACAGTCACAGAGAAATCAAATTCGTCACAAACAAGACCCAACCCAGCCACCCCCTTCCTCTCTTGGTTCCGGTGACCGGAGCCGGTTGCCGGCCCTTGGTTCTGGTGACCGGAGCCGGTTGCCGGCTCCCCTTCTTCTCCAGCCAGCAGGCCATACTCCACAACAACCTGCAAACACCACACGACACCCCCCCCCCCCTCTCCGATGAGCTCCAACGGCGGCGACACGGTGGATGATAAGAGGCCATCGGCTCGTGGAAAGAAAGAAGAGGAGGAAGAAGCTGAAACTGAAGAGAGAGAGAGAGAGCGAGAAAGAGGTGACGGAGAGAAGGAGGTGCCGACCACCATACGCGGCGGCGGCCGGCGGTGACGGCGGTGGTGGTGCCTTTTGGTCCGTCGAGTTTCGCCTGTAAAACTTAACTCCGATTTCATTCATTTTTTTGTGTTCTTTCTGAAGATTTGATGAAGGTGGACTACATTGGTTGATGTCTGATGATGATTTAATGTTGAAGGGTTGCAGTTGTTGATAATGTTCTGGTTCGGAGAACTGGGTTATAATTATTCGGTTCATAGGAATTTGATTCGAGTTTTGGTTCAAGTATGGCTCAGTTCGGGTTCGGATTCGGGTCAGCAATGGTCAAGACGGTTCGGGTTCGGGTTCGACTCAAGTTCGTTCAACAAGTCAGCGGGTACGGTCAGCTGGTCATCGATGTCAACTCGGTCAACCCGAGTCAACTCGCTGAGTCAACTCGGCCAACTCAGCCGGTCAACTCAGTTGACTCGGCCAACTCAGCCGGTCAACTCAGTTGACTCGGTCAACTCAGTTGACTCGGTCAACTCACTTGACTCGGTCAACTCGGTTAGCGTTGCGACACGAGAAGATGGTAAAGATTAACGGCGCGTTTTATTTCATTGTTTCATAGTTTTATTAAATACGTGAGAAACGAGCTCTAACCGATCTATTTAAGTATACTTTACATCTTTACGTATTCGACAAAATCTTATATATTGATTGATTATACACATATACATTGTCGAATCTTGTTGAATCTTGATAAAATAACGACAACTTGTGTTGTCGGGGGCGTCCAAAAACAGAGGAAACTCTGCCCGTTTTTCGAGAAAACCCTTAATATAAAACGCGTTTTATTAAAGGACGAAACCTATCGAATCCGAGAAACTTTAATAAACACAAATACAAATGAATATTTGTTTTACAACGGCACTTTACAACTTACGAATACGACGATTTTGAAATCGTTTACAACAATAATCTAGTTATTTTAAACTTCGAAAACTCCACAATTCTTTTTACAAATCAATATAATTACTTATATTGTTTCAAAATCCGATAACACGCATTCGTTTTATAAAAAAAATGTTGTTTTATATTTATTTCAAATATCTCACGACATGAGCTCTTTTATAAAAATAAATATAGTTATATATTTATTTTCAAACATAACAACTCGATGATTCTTTCATAAAATGAATATAACTTTTTATATTCACTTGAAACGCCTAAATGGTATATACACATATTTCAATACTTATCATACAAGACACATCAAATAATACGAGTTGTTATATATTATTTTCATACGAATATTCGATACATACACGTACGACATCTCGAGGCGACTAACGCGCTTTTATCAATATATTTATATATTTTTATATGAATATTTGTATATCTTAAATCTCATGAGAACTAAGTGTTTTTCAAGACTTAGTAAACTATTACCGACAATAAGCGAACTAAATACAACTTACTCATTTTCATTAAGTTCATAACTTACCGTCGAATCGTTTGGTCAACGATTCCGTAGAGCTCGGTGACACGTAGTTAGTTACCGCTTTTATTTAGAAACTTATAAGATATTCCGTGTTAGGAATATTGTAGAATGCACGCTAGCGAGTCTCGTCTTGGAAACGACATCACGAAGTCGTATTTAGCTACCTTTGCACAGGAATATTCAGGTGAGTTCATAACCCCACCTTTTTACGGTTTTACATTTTCGTAAATGTTTTCGGGGTGGAAAGACATGCACTTTTTGCAAAGCATACAAGAATTACATATTTCTAAACCATTTTACAACCAAGTTTTAACTGACACAAATGGTTTACGAAAAGCTTATGTTTTATACCGGTTTTTCAAACAAGCGTATTTTTTCGAAATACGCTTACACACGAATTCTAGTTTTCTAAACTACGGGAGAATACAAGTACAAAGAGATACAAGAACTAAGGAATGATACTTGAAATCGTGTCACGAATAGGGTACCAGAAGCACCATTAATCAACAATATACCTAGACCGCAGAACAAAAGGTTAGATCTAATGGGTTTTCGGGCAGCCACACTCTTGGTGAAAACTAGTACCAAGTAGTGCTTTTGTGTCTCAGTCGTGAATCGACAACTAGAAAAAATGCCTATGGTTTGGATGCTTCCTATGTCGTGTCACATGTTAATGGCCTTGCAACCCATTAACAATCTCGATACATACAGAAATACTTGATTTATACAAATTACCTACCATGTTTTATACAAATTCAAAGCATAGGATTATGCGGGCATGAAGTCAAAGTCAGGGTGGGCATTGACGGTTATACAAACTTTGTAAATACAAGAGTTTACAAATACATGGTTCTACGAACATAATGCGTTACAAATACAAAGTTTCCATATAACTTGACAAGAAAATGATTTTAAATTCGTTTTCTCAACAATACTTCAAAAACCGGTTATTCAAAAAGATTTATTTCAAATCTTTTACAAACAAACTATGAACTCGCTCGACTTTATGTTGATTTTTCGCATGTTTCTTTCTCAGGTTACTTTTCAGAAATCATGGCTCGGTTGGAATAGGAGAACCATGTGGAGTCGAGTACTTAGTGGCGTTCATTTTCTAAAAGACTTAGCTTATTTGCTTCCGCTGTGCAATGAAGATACCAGTCCAGTCACGCCAATGCTCTGATATTTCGGGGTGTGACATAAAATCTGTAGCTTGGAATTCGAACTTGCAAAGTATTTGTACACAAATGGTTGGTCGATCTCACTTTGATGAAATAAAAGTGTCACAAGAGTAGGGCTAGCTTCATAAAAAATAAGAATACACCAAATTAAAATACCTTAAAATCAACAAAAAGTTCATCAACAGGCTTTAGTATCCTAGGAGTTAGATTGGCAAACAATGAATCTCCATAAAGGATGAGCTTTGCACAATACATTTGGATGACTTTTGACCAGGTTCATTTTAATTATTATAAAAATACACACAAAATTAAAATAAAATAAAAAAAGCCTAGCCACCTATAGCCTAGCCAACCCAGCCAATGAGAGCCGGCCACGGAAGACCACTAGGCCCGCCCAACGCCCGGGCTGAACCCCCCACCCAAAGGGCCACGCCGAAACCCAAGCCCACCCGAGGTGGTGACTTGGGCGTTTGTACCCAACCCACGCCCCAACCCCCGCCCCATACCCCATATTCTTAGGTGACCTGTGAGCAGCTTAGTAGCTAGAGCAAGTGCACCGAGTGTGACCATGATAAGTGTTGGTACACTTTATGTGGACGCGACTCGACTCGGTTCGATTCGGTTCGGGTCGACTCGGTTAGGTCCGGCTCAAGCCCGACGTCACGACATTCCTCCGTCGTGCGCCCCAGAGTTCGACACACGACGGAGGAATGTCATGTCTTCGGGCTTGAGCCGGACCTAACCGAGTCGACCCGACCCGACACGCGACTCGGGTCGACTCTTGAGCCATGACATCACTCTTGAAAACAGACTGTTATCACACTTTTGCAAGTCTTCTGTTTAAAATTGATAAGTTACTTGACGAAACTGATGAGAGTTGTATAGCGACGAAACTGAATCCTTTTTGCTGGTCGACGAAACTCAATTATATTGGTTATCGACGAAACTGATTGGATAAAATGAGGATCGACGAAACAGATGTGGTTGAAGGTCCGACGAAACACTCCAGTCAATAAGTGCAAGTCAATGGGCAAAGGTGTCGAATCAAAATCAAAACATACAGAATCTTTTGGTAGCGAGAGGAGAAGAATATGCAGCTACTAGAAAGATACGTCATGATCTGTTGAAGAAGAAATTCGAATCATTTCATTTCTTAGAGAATGAAACCCTAAATGATATAATTACTCGTTATTATCATTTGATGCATGAAATGTATTATGTTGGTGTTCTTGCATCTCAACAGGAAATTGTAGCACGGTTTGCTGATGCTCTACCTCCAAAGTGGAGCCCATTCATTGAGCTTTTAAAGCATACGGGCGTTCTAGATGCTGTCAATGTTAATATTTATGAATTCATTCAGAAGTTGGAGCACAAGAACGAAGAGGAAATTCGGAAAGCTAAAAGGATTGCACCTACTCAAAACACAGAAATGTATTTGCCGGGTTTTAGTCCTTCAGCTAGTTCTAGTTCCATTCAGCAACCGAAGCTTCAAACGGCGTTTGTATCAAATACAAACTCATCTCCGTTTCCACAGTTCAATCAAAATGCTTATCTATCACAATCTAAACCCCAACCTCAACCTCAAGTTTCCACAACACAACCTCAATTCGATACAAGTGTCGATTGTGGTCCGGCCAAACAGTTGGGAAACAGTGATCAAACAAGAACTGCGTTTTATGCCGAAATCATCAAGAATGTCAGCGATGGTGAATCTTCGGGAAATGATGACAGTTCAGGATGTAGTGGCACTGATGAAGATAGCTCAGGTGTGAGTGATTACAGTTCAGAATCGGACGTGAAGGAGGGAATGGATTCTGAAGCTGATAGTTTGTCGAATGGTGCCAAGGAGATGACATGTCAGAACTCTGACTTGATCAAGAAAGCTGATGCTACATCAGAAGAAATGGAGAAGATTCTCACTGAAGATGGATCTTTCTCTTCTCAGACTGCCTTTATGGCTAATGTCACAGCTTCTACAAGTCAGGTAAAATCTGAAACTCCTAGCATATGTAGTGATTGTGCTGATATGAAACATGAATGTGATAATGCTAAACATGCTTTTGAAGAACTAAAAAATGAATGTGCTAATGTTAAACATGCTTTTGAAGAATTAAAACATGAATGTGCTGAATTAAAACATGAATCTGAAACGGTTCATAGTCACAATCAGAGTTTAGTTGTTGAACTGTCAAAGTGCAAGGAGGCAAACATGGCCTTAGCTCGCAATGAAAAGGAGTTTAAAACAGTTATTGAAACCCAAAAGAAAAGTGTTTCCGAATTAACAAAAACTGTTTGTAACAAACAAATTGGTATTAATAACTACATTAATATCATCGAGGAAACAAAGAAAGAGCTAGCCGTGGCGAAATGTGAACATGAGGCGATCAAGCTCAAATTGGAGAGTTACTCAAACTCCCGATATGTGCTTGATCACATCATTGACGTTCAGCAACTAAAGGGTAATGTGAAAGGCGTTGGTTATAGGAAGTGTCCACCCCCTTTGAGACACGACTATACCAAGTCGCCCGATGAAGAGGATATGCCTCGGTATGAACCCAGTGTGCCTCTTGATTATGAGGAAGTTACTACTGGCCTAGGGTTCAAACCGGACAATTCATCGGAGGGCTCATCTGATCGGAAAGAAAAGTCATCATGTGCTTCAAATCAAAGTTCTCCAACCATTGAGGACTATGATTCTTCACATGATGAATCAGATGTGAATGACCAGGATGAATCACTTGATGAGACGAAAGGAGTAGAAATTCCAATTGAGAATCATATTCTTTGTGATCCTCCTACTCCTGTCGTGCAACCTGTTGCCAAGCAAGTGATAGATCCTGTCAGAAATGACAAGAAATCTGTGTCTACCGTTAAGAGTAATAACGTGTTGTACACTTTGGTTGGTGATTCTAAAATCTATTCAGATCACGATTTCCCAATTAAGAATGTCAATCCATCTTCGATTGATCAAGTTTTTGAAAATAATACAAGAAAATTTTTGGGAAAGACAATTCCTGGAAAACAGAAATCACCGACAAAGCAACAACCTGTTGCTTCTAAGGGTAAACAACAGCAACAACGAGCTCCAAAGCCAAAGGCTAAGGTTGAATCAAAAGGAGCTCGTTACAAGAAGAAAGCAAAAGATGTCAAGTTTGTAGCATCAAATGGTACTGATAAAATTGAGACTTTTGAAAACAAATCAAACACCGATTTTATCCAACAAGTCAAGATTTTAAAATGTAATAGCCAAAACAATTACACTCAACATACAAATGGGTGTGATGAAAGAGCAAGTACCTCAGGTTCTACGGGTTCGACATCTACTAGTCGAACAAATTCTCCTAAGTTTGTGGAAAGGAGAACGTGTTTTAAATGTGGGGAGTTTGGGCATATCATTAAGAACTGCTCAAACACTCCTAAAGAGAAATTTGTAGAAAGAGCCCCTTCTGAACAAGGTCACTCACAATGTCGTCCTGTTTCTCCAAAACATGATAAAAGAACTGTTAAAGAACAAGAAACAAAACAACGACGTCAAAACGTCAAAAAGGTTGAAAAGGCGTTAAAACCGGAGGTTGTCCTAACAAAATCTGTTGAATCAAATGTTAAATATGAAAAACAAAAACAGATTTGGAAACCAAAATCGGTAACTGTTTCAGGGGGAGCTCAATCCATTCCGAATCATCATGAAATCGAAGTCACAATCTTCGATGATGAAGGACGACCCAAGTCTGTTAAGGCTTGGGTCCCCCTCTTCAACTAATCTCTGAGTGAGTGTGTAGGACGTTCCAGGAGGAACTATTGATAGTCTTAAGATTGTTGATAGTGGAGTGTCCATGCACAAGATCGGCGACAAAAGAAATTGTTGCCTTTGATGGAGAAAAAAAAAAGAAGAGAAGACAGAATTGTCTGTCGAAAGAATTTGGAAAGCTTCGACAAAATGAAAATCATTCCAAGAGTTTGATTGTTCAAGGCTTTAATCGGGTCCCCAGGATAGATTCAATCAAAATGTACGCACCTGCAGCACGTCTGAAGTTCAAAATCAACAAGATGAACGTGCAGTGTACATTTCTTCGCGGTGTAATTGAAGAAAATGTGTTTATTGAACAAACCAACCGGGTGTGCGGATGCCTTGGCATGGTTTGAACAACCGCACACTACTTCTCAAAGAGAAAGACAAAGACCTTCGCTGGTGCAATGTGGAAGACCAGCCGGACCCAAAGGTTTCTGATCTTGTTGCTGTGAAGAGATTTCTCAGTAGCTACAAAAATCGACTTTGAAATCCACACCGGGTGGATATCCAGTTTAGGAGAGCGCTCAGATTCCTTGCAATGCACGAAGCAGTTGCAGGATACGGTTTTAAATTTCTAATCTCTCCTATACTTGTCGATATTTAAGCTGCTTTGTGAATTATTATCTCCTACAACACTCTTTGGCCAGACACGTTGAACTCGAATATCACCTCACACGTGATTGTTTCACTATGAAACTCGTCAATGTGGTCATGGTCCGCACCGCTTACCGACATGCCAACACATTTTCCCAAAATTTGATAAATCATTACTGATTCAAAATTAATTTTGGTAAACGGCATTGAGGTAAAACATGAGTTAACTGACATCGGGAAATCGTTTTTGTAAATATCTTTGTGTCTTTTAAATTTATCTTAGTTTGTTGATTTTAGGGGGAGTAAACCAAAATTTGAAAATTCAAAAACATTGAAAAATGTCAAAAACGCAAAAACATTGAAAAACAAAAATGAGTTTCCTGGCGAGAAAAAGAGAAAATGATAGTAGATCAGTGGTCTGTCTAAACCTCTTTAAACTGAAATGCAAAATGAAAAATGTTAAGCAGCTCTATATAAAATGTATCGGTAGGCTCACAATCATATTAAAGTGTGCAGGGTGATATAAATCCTTAATCGACTGAAGTCCAGGTGGGAACCGCACATTGGCATATGGTCTTGGTACCGAAATTTCGTTTGAGAGATTGCCGAGGTTCTGAGATATTCGGTCTTTATGCTGTTTTATCATCTGGGTATCATGGTTGTATCAAACCGTAAAAATAACGGAGACGAAGTCTAGATCTTCCATGATACTATACATACGTGTGCATACTGCATTCGACCTCAATAAGTGATCAACAATCACATGTCCACACAAAATAAGTGATAATTTATCACAGATTCTTTGCGGGAGTCAAGTTCGTCTCTCTGCTGTACGAAAGTACTGACCTGTTCACGGACTTGCTCCTGTGCCCTCATGCATCTGAAAATCAAGTTCCTCATCAATAAGTGATTCTATCACATAGGGCTTGTTTTCAATCAAAATAAGTGAGTTTCTCACATTTTTATACGGTCAAACAGATGATAATCGGTATACTCACCGGTAAGATGAACTCTCGCGCATGCCTTGATACGGGAATGTGTCGTGTGTGGATGAACACCGGTCGGTAAGTATAAATCATACCTTAACGTATCCCCTAAACATGATTACATCTGATAAGTTGAGTTTATGTGGACAACAATACCGATAATTGTTATAGGATGCTTATCTAAATGTTAACTAATAGAACAAAAAGAGTTGTTTTGGCATGACCGTACACTGATATGATTCTCTTACCTTCGAAACTCGCAAAAAGAATGTCTGTAATTATTTGTTTACTGCTTTTCAGTTTCTACATCTTTGTATATATTTATTTATTGCTTTCCGTCTTTACTTTTGAAAAATAAAAAAAAATTTCAAAAAAAAAAAAATTTCAAAAAGATTTTAGGTGTGTTTTAATCTAAATTTATAAAATCCAAAAAGATTTTTGCTTCTAGTTTATTTTTGATTGACTGATGTTGGAACTCGAGTCTATCCTACCCAAAATCCTGATCGTAAGCCGGAAAACAATTGCATCTTCATAAACAGTCGAAGTTAACAAGTTTTGAAAGTTAAATGACTAAAATTGAACATATTTTGTTTAAACTTTCAAACTGTTGTCGGTCGGTGTTTGATTGAGATTTGATCTCATATGTGTCATTTGTTTATGTTAACTATATTCCAAGCGGTTGTTCTCATTATGCGTTTAGCTTTCTTGCATGTGCAGATGCTAAAGGCGAGGAGAACATGTTCGATGACAAGCTTTGGAATGAAGACACGAAGTGGAGGCACTCAAAAGATAAAATGATCGAGTTGCCGCTGACCCTTCATCAACACCACAAGGATCTGAAGAATTGACAAGTCAAAAGATTCACGAGCATGACTCAATGGAGAGTTCAATTTAAGGGGGAGTTTGTTAACACACTACCTAAATGAAAAGGTAGTTTGTTGATACACTTTCTTCTTTCAACGCGTGCAGACTTTGAAGATCCTCCGACATGAAAGACACAGAAGACGAACCATCACAGAAGACGAACCTCATGAGTAGCGTCCAAGGGGGAGTTTGTTGGTACACTTTATGTGGACGCGACTCGACTCGGTTCGATTCGGTTCGGGTCGACTCGGTTAGGTCCGGCTCAAGCCCGACGTCACGACATTCCTCCGTCGTGCGCCCCAGAGTTCGACACGCGAGGCACGGAAAGCCGCAAGCAAATTCCCGCAAACACATCACCATGACATCACCTTTGTGATGTCATGATGATGTCAAGCATTTGTCTCATATGTTGAAATTTGTGAAGTCTTATAACAGAAGCATATCCGGGCCGTTTCTCCAACTTTGGGCCGTAACTTGAAGTGGGCTTTGTATTGTCTTGGGCTAATATTAGAAACGACGAAACATAAATTAGATTAATATGTATATCGACGAAACAAGTGTGTTTCGTCGACTTTGTGTGTTTCGCCAAGAGTTAGTGTGTTTCGTCAGGTCATGTCTGTGTCTAGTATAAATACCCCTCTCTGTTTCTGTGTGAAATTGAGATGAGAAAATACATGTAAAGAAACTCTGCCAAAATTCCGTCTAAACTGTGTTTGTATCAGTTTGTATTCGGTTCTCATCCCGTTAATCAATTGAGTGTGTTTCATTGGTTAATCCGTGTTATTTATCAACTGTGTTTGGTTTGCGCCGTCTCGGGGATTCCGCACCCGTGTCCGTGTTTGTTATAAACAGGGAATAGGTTTCTCGTTATCGATCCTCACCGGGAAAAACGGGACCTACAATAAGATTTACCCATAGGAGCTGCAACTAATCAAGAATGCCAACTTGTTATTAAATAACTACTGTATCATAAATTAATCAAATTCTACCAAACATAACTGATAAAAATGTTTAAATATTGGCTTAAATTAAGCATAGTTAGACTACTGGTGTAAAGGTAGGAAGCAACTCCTATACACAAACCTTCTGTTTTAACTAAAACTACAATTACTTTATGTATCACACCAAGTAGACTTTTTATGAGAGGCAAGCAAGAACATAAAAGTGCCATCTTTACAACAAATTATTCCATCTTAAAACAAGTAACCATGAATTTCAAATCATGATTCAAGAGATTCATCAACAATGTTAACCATATAACTTCAAATTTAAAGCCTTAAACTCTATTCTCATGCATATAAGTTGAATTGTAGTAGTGTATATACCGAATACCAACTGAGCAAAAGGAATCCATACAATAGCAAGATCTGAGTTTCTAATTGTACTAGATCATATTGGGTATAAACATATTGTATATGTATACTTTGTTATCGTTGGTTGCTGGTGGCAGTTGTGCTTGTTATTCTCTTTTCATATCTCCTCATCCTAATCCAAATCCAAAAGTTTTCTATGAAGGGAACTTTTGGGCAAAAACTTAAAATAGTGCAAAAAGAATAAAGCTATATCTGAATCATTCAGATCTAACCTTCAAATCTGGATCCAAACAACACAATTTTGGTACAAACTCCCAAACAAATAACTAAACAAGTGAAATTAAATCCTAGCCACCTATAGCCTAGCCAACCCAGCCAATGAGAGCCGGCCACGGAAGACCGCTAGGCCCGCCCAACGCCCGGGCTGAAACCCCCGCCCAAGGGGCCACGCCGAAACCCAAGCCCACCCGGGGTGGTGACTTGGGTGTTTGTTGGGTACCCACGCCCCAAACCCCGCCCCATACCCAATAGTCTTAACACAAAAATGTTGCATTCAGTACCTGTAAAGTAGCACATGCTATTCTTAACTAGAATGCTTAGATCTAGGATGCTGAACAGAGATTATACAGAAAGAAAAACATAATCCAACACTTTGTAGGTCCCGTTTTTCCGGTGAGGATCGATAACGAGAAACCTATTCCCTGTTTATAACAAAACACGGTAACGGGTGCGGAATCCCCGAGACGGTGCAAACCAAACAAAGATAGTAAATAACACGGATTAACCAATGAAACACACTCAATTGATTAATGGGATGAGAACCGTATACAAACTGATACAAACACAGTTTGACGGAATTTTGACAGAGTTTCTTTACATATATTTTCTCATCTCGTATTTCACACAGAAACAGAGAAGGGTATTTATACTAGACACAGACACAACATGACGAAACACATATAACTCTCGGCAAAACACACAAAGTCGACGAAACACACCTGTTTCGTCGATAAACATATTAAAACTCTTCTGTTTCGTCGTTTGAGTTATAAGCCCAATCCAAGACAAAAGTCCAACATCATGTTACGGCCCAAAGATGTTAAACGGCCCATGTTCTTGTTTCTGATATAATCTTTCACACAATTCACATATGAGACAATTATGTTGACATCATCATGACATCACAGTGATGATGTCATGGTGATGTGTCTTGCGGGAATGGCTTGCGGCGTTCCGTGCCTCGCGTGTCGAACTCTGGGGCGCACGACGGAGGAATGTCGTGACGTCGGGCTGGAGCCGGACCTAACCGAGTCGAAACCAAGTCGAACTGAGCCGAGTCGAACCGAGCCGAACCGAGCCGAGTCGTGTCCACATAAAATGTACCAACAAACTCCCCCTTGGACGCTACTCGTGAGGTTCGTCTTCTGTGATGGTTCGTCTTCTGTGTCTTTCATGTCGGAGGATCTTCAAAGTCTTCACGCTTCGTAAGTAGAAAGTGTATCAACAAACTCCCTTTTCATTTAGGTAGTGTGTTAACAAACTCCCCCTTAGAATGAACTCTCCATTGAGTCATGCTCGTGAATCTTTTGACTTGTCAATTCTTTAGATCCTTGTGGTGTTGATGAATGGTCAGCGGCAACTCGATCATTTTATACTTTGAGTGCCTCCACTTCGTGTCTTCATTCCAAAGCTTGTCATCGAACATGTTCTCCTCGCCTTTAGCATCTGCACATGCAAGAAAGCTAAACGCATAATGAGAATAACCGCTTGGAATATAGTTAACATTTAAACAGATGACACATATGAGATCAAATCTCAATCAACTACCGACCGACAATAGTTTGAAAGTTTAGAAAATGTTCAGTTTTAATTCTTTAACTTTCAAAACTTGTTAACTTCGACTGTTTATGAAGATGCAATTGTTTTCCGGCTTACGATCAGGATTTTGGATAGGATAGACTCGAGTTCCAACATCAGTCAATCAAAAATAAACTAGAAGCAAAATCTTTTTGGATTTTATAAAGTTTATATTAAAACATACCTAAAATCTTTTTGGAATTTTCATTTTTCAAATGTAAAGACGGAAAGCAATAAATAAAAATATACAAAGATGCAGAAACTAAAATAGTAAACAAATATTTACAGACATTCTTTTTGCGAGTTTCGAGGGTAAGAGAATCATATCAGTGTACGGTCATGCCAAAACGCTCTTTTTGTTCAATTAGTTAACATTTAGATAAGCATCCTATAACAATTATCAGTATTGTTGTCCACATAAGCTCAGCTTATCAGATGTAATCATGTTTAGGGGATACGTTAAGGTATGATTTATACTTACCGACCGGTGTTCATCCACACACGACACATTCCCGTATCAAGGTATACACGAGAGTTCATCTTACCGGTGAGTATACTGTTTATCATCCGTTTGACCGTATAAAAGAATGTGAGAAACTCACTTATTTTGATTGAAAACAAGCCCTATGTGATAGAATCACTTATTGATGAGGAACTTGATTTTCATATGCATGAGGGCACAGGAGCAAGTCCGTGAACAGGTCAGTACTTTCGTACAGCAAAGAGACGAACTTGACTCCCGCAAAGAATCTGTGATATATTATCACTTATTTTGTTGGACATGTGATTGTTGATCACTTATTGAGGTCGAATGCAATATGTACACGTATGTATGGTATCATGGAAGATCTAGACTTCGTCTCCGTTATTTTTCGGTAAAAGATACAACCATGACACCCAGATGATAAGACAGCATAAAGACCGAATATCTCAGAACCTCGGCAATCTCTCAAACGAAATTTCGGTACTAAGACCATATGCCAATGTGCGGTTCCCACCTGGTCTTCAGTCGATTTAAGATTTATATCACCCTGTACACTTTAAAATGATTGTGAGCCTACCGATACATCTTATATAGAGCTGCTTAACATTTTTCATTTTGCATTTCAGTTTGAAGAGGTTTAGACAGACCACTGATCTACTATCATTTTCTCTTTTGCTTGCCAGGAAACTCATTTTTGTTTTTCTAATGTTTTTGGGTTTTGAAATTTTTCGATGTTTTTGAATTTTTCAAATTTGGATTTACTCTCGGCGAAACAAATCAAAGTCGACGAAACACTCTGTTTCGTCGATATACATTCAGATTCATTCTGTTTCGTCATTTGTTGAAGAAGCCCAAGTGAAGTCCAAATCCACACAAGTATTCACGGCCCAAAGTGTAAGGTTTACGGCCCAAGTTCTTGTTTCTGTTTATAAACTTTGCTCCAATTCAACATAAGACAAAATGTTGACATCATCATGACATCACAAAGGTGATGTCATGGTGATGTGTCACCTGGGACTTGTTCGCGGCGCTCCGTGCTTCGCGTGTCGAACTCTGGGGCGCACGACGGAGGAATGTCATGTCTTCGGGCTTGAGCCGGACCTAACCGAGTCGACCCGAGTCGTGTGTCGAACTCTGGGGCGTGTCGAACTCGGGTCGACCCGAGTCGACACGACCCGAGTCGTGTGTCGAACTTTTCTGTTTTCAAGAGTCGACCCGAGTCGTGTCCACACTGTGACGTATCTTTGAAACAGAGATGAGTGCAGAGAGATAAGAAAATACTTGTAACTTGTAGGTCCCGTTTTTCCGGTGAGGATCGATAACGAGAAACCTATTCCCTGTTTATAACAAAACACGGTAACGGGTGCGGAATCCCCGAGACGGTGCAAACCAAACAAAGATAGTAAATAACACGGATTAACCAATGAAACACACTCAATTGATTAATGGGATGAGAACCGTATACAAACTGATACAAACACAGTTTGACGGAATTTTGACAGAGTTTCTTTACATATATTTTCTCATCTCTTATTTCACACAGAAACAGAGAAGGGTATTTATACTAGACACAGACACAACATGACGAAACACATATAACTCTCGGCAAAACACACAAAGTCGATGAAACACACCTGTTTCGTCGATAAACATATTAAAACTCTTCTGTTTCGTCGTTTGAGTTATAAGCCCAATCCAAGACAAAAGTCCAACATCATGTTACGGCCCAAAGATGTTAAACGGCCCATGTTCTTGTTTCTGATATAATCTTTCACACAATTCACATATGAGACAATTATGTTGACATCATCATGACATCACAGTGATGATGTCATGGTGATGTGTCTTGCGGGAATGGCTTGCGGCGTTCCGTGCCTCGCGTGTCGAACTCTGGGGCGCACGACGGAGGAATGTCGTGACGTCGGGCTGGAGCCGGACCTAACCGAGTCGAAACCAAGTCGAACTGAGCCGAGTCGAACCGAGCCGAACCGAGCCGAGTCGTGTCCACATAAAATGTACCAACACACTTTCATGCCTCTTTTTTTAGTGGTAGTCGTATGACCGAAATCTTGGTTAGATAGCAACTGATCAACTAAAATCATAAAATTATCATATTCTACCCACAAAATTTAGCTGGAATGTGCAGATATTCGTCAAAATATGGCCGGCATTCGATTTTTTATCCAATACTTCAGCAAAAACACTAATAAATTTCATATTTATACACTAATAGTAACAAAAAACACTTATAGTAGCAAAAAAAACTAAATAAATTTCACAATTTCACTCAAATTTAGGTTTTACAAAACTACCATGAAAGTTAGGGACTTAGGGTTTACGAGATTGGGATTAGGTCAACTTACCGGTTTCACAGTTTGAAGTGCCGACTGAAACCACCGTCTGGAACGCAGCTTCTGGCTTCTATCTTCGTCGTCGCCTACTCATGGCTGGTCGATTTCTTTGGTGGGAAGATTAGGGCTGGAATGAGCAGCGGGAAAGGGGAGACAGTGAGCCATTAGAAGCGGGAATGTTTATTTTTATTTTCAATTAGGGCTTGAAAGGGTGGGCCACAGGGTTTACGATCCAAAGGTGTAAGTTTGTCATTTCTTTTGATTTTCCATTAAATTATAAGGGCATAAGGAGTGGTTATACAATTGAGGGTGGCAAACTAAAAAATCAACCAATAAGAGTGTGTCATGTCAAGGGTTAGACACTTGGTGAAGTGGTAAACTATTAAAAAAAGTGTGATTGGTTGAGATCGGAATGGACCCCACCCCACACCCCCCCCCCCCCCACTCTCTTTCCTATCCTCCCTCCACGCATCGGCATGGCATCACCGCACAAACAAGTCAAAATCGGTAAACATCTTGCTGGCGGTGGTTTACCGCGTCGGTAAACTCATTTACCGAGTTTTGCCGATCACCACTCCGGATACCCTAATAGTGGCACATGTGAGACAACATTGACTTTGTGTAGATACGATATATTAATCAAAAAGGAATGGAGGATACATGAGACACGATGATTTTAAAGATAAAGCACGTGAGACTCCACTTATATAGTAACTTCTTTTATGAAAAAAAAATTATAAAACCAAATAACTGAGATTTAATAATCCAAAGTATTATAACTCATTAGTTGTCAAAACCGCGATCAAATGGTTTAGGCCACGAGATGGAGACTGTAATAAAACTTAAAAAAAAAAAAAAAAACCAGCTCTTGGCTAGTGAATGTTACCCGGTCCTAATATTGTTTTCCATTTATAACTCATTAATTTCACATGCCTCACTACTAAACCATTTTACCTACTCAAATGGTCTTGATGACGTGAACGCCAAATAACGTAAAATAACATTTCACATGTCTCACCACTACTCATGTTCTTAGGCCATGCGTAGTGGAGCGTGATATACCGCCCAAATCAAACATAGTGCCCCCATAGTGCCGCCAACACCACTACGGCGGGCGCTATGGGGTGGTTTTTCTTCTCCAGCGTGATCTCCTTCGCGGCGTGATATTCTCTAGCATGTTTCCCCCCACTCACACACATATATATACAAACAAATGTATGTATAATTGAAGGGGTTATATAACCCCTTACCATTACACCCTATTTTGATATAACGCCCCATAAAGCCCATCTCTTACGCATTTCGTCACGTGTCGCATAACATCCCAAATGGGCTTTATGACTACACATAGTCTTGGAAAAATCATGATACATCTCTTGCTGGTTTGATATTTCTTTGCAAGGGCTATTTATCAGAACAATTATATAAAATTAAATACATCTAGCTAACCGTTATCTTAATAATTGATTTTATACTCTTCACATATTGGTGTAGCTAACAAAATCTAAAAAAATGTTTGATCATTAATTCGTACTCTCGGTCAAAAATGAGGTCAAATCTAAAGAAGTTGGTCCAATGAAAACATGAAATTAGATATTGTACAACTTATGATATGTTTACTATTTTATATGATATTTAATGGAACTATTTTTAGGTAACGTGTGAAAAATAAAGTGTCAATACAGTATAGAATCGTCTAATATAACTAGCTGGATTTGCCCGTGCTATGCGGAGAGAAATCGACCGTATCAGTTCGATTCGTTACGCAAGGGATTCCGGGTGGTAACGTTTGGAATAATTGATTTTATACTCTTCACATATTGGTGTAGCTAACAAAATCTGGAAAAAAAAATGTTTGATCATTAATTCGTACTTTCGGTCAAAAATGACGTCAAATCTAAAGAAGTTGGTCCAATGAAAACATGAAATTAGATATTGTACAACTTATGATATGTTTTCTATTTTATATGATATTTAATGGAACTTTTTTTAGGTAACGTGTGAAAAATAAAGTGTCAATACAGTATAGAATCGTCTAATACAACTAGCGGGATTTGCCCGTGCTATGCGGCGAGAAATCGTCCGTATCGGTTCGATTCGTTACGCAAGGGATTCGGGGTGGTAACGTTCGGAATCGTTATAGGACCTACACTCGGTTTAAAATCAAAATATGTTTGTACGCCTTTTAGATTAAAAGCGAATACCGGTAGTTCATCACGGTATCGTGTCGTATCGTACAATATAGTGCAGTACAGTATACTGTAGTGTAGTTTTGCATAGTACAGGATCGTGTATCGATACGTATCGTACAAATTAGTATATTATAGTATAGTATAGTATAGTATAGTATAGTATAGTATAGTATAGTATAGTATAGTATAGTATAGTATAGTATAGTATAGTATAGTATAGTATAGTATAGTATAGTATAGTGTAGCATAGTATATGATCATATCGTATCTTACAATATAGTATAGTATAGTATAGTATCGTATACTATAATGGTATAATATATTATAGTGTAGTATTGTATAGTATATGATAGCATCGTACAGTATAGTATAGTGTAGTGTTGTATAGTATAGGACCGTATCGTATCGCACAATGTAATATAGTATACTATACTATATCGTGTAGTATAGTGTCGTGTCATGTTGCGTCGTGTAGTGTAGTGTAGGATTGTATCTTATCGTACTGTATAAGATTGTATCGTATGGTACAACATAGTAGAGTATCGTATAATATATAGTATAGTATGGTATGATATAGTATAGTACAGAATCCTAGGGTCAATTGCCACAAATTTCCGACAAATTTGACATTTTACAATTTAAAATTATATATTTTTCTAAATTGATAAATTAAAATAACCTTTTTGTAGTAAATCTGTAGCAACTGATGTTAATTTCCCTACAAATTTCGACAAACTTAACATTTTATCAAACTAAACAACTGTTTTGTAGGTGATTTGTAGCAACTTGTGTCAATTTGCTACAAATTTCCGACAAATTAATTATTTTATTTTTAAAATTATCTATTTTTTTTTAAATTGATAATAACATAACTTTTGTTTTAGGAAATATGTAGCAAATTGTGTCAATTTCTGACAAATTTAACATTTTATTTTTCAAAATTATGTTTTCTTCTTAATTTGTTGATAGCCTTTTTGTAGAAAGTTTGTAGCAATTGCTGTCAATTTCCTACAAATTTCCGACAAACTTATCATTTTATTTTTTTAAAATTATCTTTATTTCTAAAATTGATAAACAACAAATAAAATAACTTTTTTTGTAGGAAATTTGTATCAACCGGTGTCAATTTGCTACAAATTTCCTGCAAATCTAATATTTTATTTTTCAAAATTATGTTTTCTTCTTAATTTGTTGAATAATAGCCTTTTTGTAGGAAATTTGTAGCAACTACTGTCAATTTGCTACAAATTTCTGACAAACTGATAATTTTATTTTTTAAAATTTCTTTTTTTCTAAAATTGATAAATAATAAATAAAATAACTTTTTTTAGGAAATTTGTAGCAACTGGTGTCAATTTGCTACAAATTTCCTACAAATCTAATATTTTTTTTTTGAAAATTATGTTTTCTTCTTAATTTGTTGAATAGTAGCCTTTTTGAAGCAGACAAGACAAATGCTTATTTCTTGGAAAGTTTAGACTTTTAGAGAAAGGAGGAAATGGGGAAGAAATTATTGGTTGGTGTTTGGGATTGGCAGATGGTTTTGTGCTTCTTTAAGTTTTTTTTTTATGAGAGGCTTCAACAGGTCTGACTGAACAGATGACATGCTGGAGGGGGATTTGCTCACCGGAAAACACCGAAGTTGAAGATGCGATGGTGATGGTGCTTCGACCGTACCTCGCCTGCTGCTTCCATCTCTTGGTTTTAGAAAGCTTTGAGTCAACAGTCGTGGTCTTAGAGCTTTAACTGCGATAACAATTGAAACATTTGAAAATTAACTGGTTTTAAGGATGAAGACAGTTGAAGCTAGTGTTAAAATCTTATGTTATGTTCTCAAGTAATTTTATGTTTCGGTATTATAAAAAGCGTACTTTAGGTTTTAGTTGTTTGGTTGATAAATTGTACTAGATGTTAATAAAATTAAAGGGAACAAAGGAACGTTAAATTTCATCAGTAACGAGAATCATTTATCCATTAGTTCCATTAAATTAGGGATTAGATTTGTATTATAAAATTACTTACGAAGAAATGAAGAATAACTGTTTTAGAATTCAAAATTAAATCTTAAATATGCTATGCTAAAAGAACATCCAAAATAACATAGATTAATTAGTGATTACATTACTTTTTATTTGTTCTTAAATTTAATTATTTGGTTTTATATTTTATTATTCTTGCTGAATTTGTTTTCAAATTACTTATTTGGTTTTTTTTATTTTATTTTATTTTATTATTCTTACCGAATCAAAGTTGGTCTTTTGTGGATCTAGCTTAGGTGTGAGGGTCCTCCCTAGTCCGTCCAGGATCGTCACCGCACCTGGAAATTTGTAGCAATTGCTGTCACTTTCCTACAAATCTAATATTTTTTTTTCAAAATTATGTTTTCTTCTTAATTTGTTGAATAATAGCCTTTTTGTAGGAAATTTGTAACAATTGCTGTCAATTTCCTACAAATTTTCGACAAACTGATAATTTTATTTTTTAAAATGTTCTTTTTTTCTAAAATTGATAAATAACAAATAAAATAACTTTTTTGTAGGAAATTTGTAGCAACTAGTGTCAATTTGCTACAAATTTCCGACAAATTTAATATTTTATTTTTCAAAATTATGTTTTCTTCTTAATTTGTTGAATAATAGCGTTTTTGTGGGAAATATGTAGCAATTGCTGTCAATTTCCTACAAATTTCCGACAAACTTATCATTTAATTGTTTAAAATTATCTTTTTTTCTAAAATTGATAAATAACAAATAAAATAACATTTTTTGTAGGAAATTTGTAGCAACTGGCGTCAATTTGCTATGAATTTCTGACAAATTTAATATTTTATTTTTTAAAATTATGTTTTCTTCTTAATTTGTTAAATAATAGCCTTTTTGTAGGAAATTTGTAGCAACTGCTGTTAATTTGCTAAAAAAATTTCGACAAACTTATCATTTTATTTTTTAAAATTTTCTTTTTTTCTAAAATTGATATATAACAAATAAAATAACTTTTTTGTAGGAAATTTGTAGCAACTGTTGTAAATTTGTTACAAATTTCCGAAAAATTTACTATTTTATATTTTTCAAATTATTTATTTAGTTGTAGTTACAAATAATATAAAAATTTATAATTTTTGTCAGAAATTTGTCGAAAAGGTTATAAATTTTTTGACGAAATTGCTACAAATTCTTATGTTGTGGAAAATGTGTAGGAAATTTGTGGAAAAGTTTTGGGTTTTTTTTGTTTTTTTTTTTTTTTTTGTCAAAAAATTGTAGGAAAATTGTAAAAAAAAATTGAGTTGTTGGAAATTTGTAGGAAACTTTTGTAGGAAAAAAATGTAGTTTTCTAGTAGTGAATGGCTGATACGTGCCACCACCGTACCACCACCACATCGCCTTTTGTCCTTATCGTTTTGGCGATCGAAATTCCAAACCACTAGATTTTGTTGTCGCTGCCGCCGTAGGGAGTTTGCCGGAATAGAGGATAGAGATAGTGACGGGTGGTGATGGTTGCGCCGTACCGATGAGACAAAAAAATCATGTTTCTAAATCGAAACTAAATCTTTTGATTGTTTTTGGATAGAAATATGAAAATCAAGAAAGATTGAAGCACACAAGACAGATGCTTATTTCTTGGAAAGTCTAGACTTTTAGAGAAAGGAGGAAATGGGGAAGAAATTATTGGTTGGTGTTTGGGATTGGCAGATGGTTTTGTGCTTCTTTAAGTTTTTTTATGAGAGGCTTCAACAGGTCTGACTGAACAGAGGACATGCTAGAGGGGGTTTTGCTCACCGGAAAACACCGAAGTTGAAGATGCGATGGGGATGGTACTTCGACCGTACCTCGCCTGCTGCTTCCATCTCTTGGTTTTAGAAAGCTTTGAGTCAACAGTCATGGTCTTAGAGCTTTAACTGCGATAACAATTGAAAATTTTGAAAATTAACTGGTTTTAAAGATGAAGACAGTTGAAGCTAGTGTTAAAATCTTATGTTATTTTCTCAGGTAATTTTATGTTTCAGTATTATAAAAAGCGTACTTTAGGTTTTAGTTGTTTGGTTGATAAATTGTACTAGATGTTAATAAAATTAAAGGGAACAAAGGAACGTTAAATTTCATCAGTAACGAGAATCATTTATCCATTAGTTCCATTAAATTAGGGATTAGATTTGTATTATAAAATTACTTACGAAGAAATGAAGAATAACAGTTTTAGAATTCAAAATTAAATCTTAAATATGCTATGCTAAAAGAACATCCAAAATAACATAGATTAATTAGTGATTACATTACTTTTTATTTGTTCTTAAATTTAATTATTTGGTTTTATATTTTATTATTCTTGCTGAATTTGTTTTCAAATTACTTATTTGGTTTTTTTATTTTATTTTATTATTCTTACTGAATCAAAGTTGGTCTTTTGTTGATCTAGCTTAGGTGTGAGGGTCGTCCCCAGTCCGTCTAGGATCGTCACCGCACCTGGAAATTTGTAGCAATTGCTGTCAATTTCCTACAAACCTAATATTTTTTTTTTCAAAATTATGTTTTCTTCTTAATTTGTTGAATAATAGCCTTTTTGTAGTAAATTTGAAGCAATTGCTGTCAATTTCCTACAAATTTCCGACAAACTGATAATCTTATTTTTTAAAATTATCTTTTTTCTAAAATTGATAAATAACAAATAAAATAAGTTTTTTTGTAGGAAATTTGTAGCAACTGGTGTCAATTTGCTACAAATTTCCGACAAATTTAATATTTTATTTTTCAAAATTATGTTTTCTTCTTAATTTGTTGAATAATAGCGTTTTTGTAGGAAAGTTGTAGCAATTGCTATCAATTTCCTACAAATTTCCGTCAAACTTATCATTTAATTGTTTAAAATTATATTCTTTTCTAAAATTGATAAATAACAAATAAAATAACTTTTTTTGTAGGAAATTTGTAGCAACTGGCGTCAATTTGCTACGAATTTCTTAAAAACTTAACATTTTATTTTTTTAAATTATGTTTTCTTCTTAATTTGTTAAATATTAGCCTTTTTGTAGGAAATTTGTAGCAACTGCTGTCAATTTACTACAAAATTTCCGACAAACTTATCATTTTATTTTTTTAAATTTTCTTTTTTTTCTAAAATTGATAAATAACAAATAAAATAACTTTTTTTGTAGGAAATTTGTAGCAACTGGTGTAAATTTCCTACAAATTTCTGACAAATTTACTATTTACTATTTTTCAAATTATTTATTTTGTTGTTGTTACAAATAATATAAAATTTTATAATTTTTGCCGGAAATTTGTCGAAAAGGTTATAAATTTTGTGACGAAATTGCTACAAATGCTTATGTTGTGGAAAATTTGTAGGAAATTTGTGGAAAAGTTTTGGGTTTTTTTTTTGTTTTTTTTTTTTGTCAAAAAACTGTTGGAAAATTGTAAAAAAAAATTGAGTTGTTGGAAATTTGTAGGAAACTTTTGTAGGAAAAATTGTAGTTTTCTAGTAGTGAATGGCTGATACGTGCCACCACCGTACCACCACCACATCGCCTTTTGTCCTTATCGTTTTGGCGATCGAAATTCCAAACCACTGGATTTTGTTGTCTCTGCCGCCGTAGGGAGTTTTCCGGAATAGAGGATAGAGATAGTGACGGGTGGTGATGGTTGCGCCGTAACGATGAGGAAAAAAAAATCATGTTTCTAAATCGAAACTAAATCTTTTGATTGTTTTTGGATAGAAATATGAAAATCAAGAAAGATTGAAGCACACAAGAAAGATGCTTATTTCTTGGAAAGTTTAGACTCTTAGAGAAAGGAGGAAATGGGGAAGAAATTATTGGTTGGTGTTTGGGATTGGCAGATGGTTTTGTGCTTCTTTAAGTTTTTTTTATGAGAGGCTTCAACAGGTCTGACTGAACAGAGGACATGCTAGAGGGGGTTTTGCTCACCGGAAAACACCGAAGTTGAAGATCCGATGGGGATGGTACTTCGACCGTACCTCGCATGCTGCTTCCATCTCTTGGTTTTAGAAAGCTTTGAGTCAACAGTCATGGTCTTAGAGCTATAACTGCGATAACAATTGAAAATTTTGAAAATTAACTGGTTTTAAGGATGAAGACAGTTGAAGCTAGTGTTAAAATCTTATGTTATTTTCTCAAGTAATTTTATGTTTCAGTATTATAAAAAGCGTACTTTAGGTTTTAGTTGTTTGGTTGATAAATTGTACTAGATGTTAATAAAATTAAAGGGAACAAAGGAACGTTAAATTTCTTCAGTAACGAGAATCGTTAATCCATTAGTTCCATTAAATTAGGGATTAGATTTTTATTATAAAATTACTTACGAAGAAATGAAGAATAACAGTTTTAGAATTCAAAATTAAATCTTAAATATGCTATGCTAAAAGAACATCCAAAATAACATAGATTAATTAGTGATTACATTACTTTTTATTTGTTCTTAAATTTAATTATTTGGTTTTATATTTTATTATTCTTGTTGAATTTGTTTTCAAATTACTTATTTGGTTTTTTTATTTTATTTTCTTTTTCTTACCGAATCAAAGTTGGTCTTTTGTTGATCTAGCTTAGGTGTGAGGGTCGTCCCCAGTCCGTCTAGGATCGTCACCGCACCTGGAAATTTGTAGCAATTGCTGTCAATTTCCGACAAACTTATCATTTAATTGTTTAAAATTATCTTTTTTTCTAAAATTGATAAATAACAAATAAAATAACTTTTTTTGTAGGAAATTTGTAGCAACTTATTTTCAATTTCCTGCAAATCTAATATTTTATTTTTCAAAATTATGTTTTCTTCTTAATTTGTTGAATAATAGCCTTTTTGTAGGAAATTTGTAGCAACTGCTGTCAATTTGCTACAAATTTCTGACAAACTGATAATTTTAATTTTCAAAATTATATTTTTTTCTAAAATTGATAAATAATAAATAAAATAACTTTTTTTAGGAAATTTGTAGCAACTGGTGTCAATTTGCTACAAATTTCCTACAAATCTAATATTTTTTTTTTGAAAATTATGTTTTCTTCTTAATTTGTTGAATAGTAGCCTTTTTGAAGCAGACAAGACAAATGCTTATTTCTTGGAAAGTTTAGACTTTTAGAGAAAGGAGGAAATGGGGAAGAAATTATTGGTTGGTGTTTGGGTTTGGCAGATGGTTTTGTGCTTCTTTAAGTTTTTTTTTTATGAGAGGCTTCAACAGGTCTGACTGAACAGATGACATGCTGGAGGGGGTTTTGCTCACCGGAAAACACCGAAGTTGTAGATGCGATGGTGATGGTGCTTCGACCGTACCTCGCCTGCTGCTTCCATCTCTTGGTTTTAGAAAGCTTTGAGTCAACAGTCGTGGTCTTAGAGCTTTAACTGCGATAACAATTGAAACATTTGAAAATTAACTGGTTTTAAGGATGAAGACAGTTGAAGCTAGTGTTAAAATCTTATGTTATGTTCTCAAGTAATTTTATGTTTCGGTATTATAAAAAGCGTACTTTAGGTTTTAGTTGTTTGGTTGATAAATTGTACTAGATGTTAATAAAATTAAAGGGAACAAAGGAACGTTAAATTTCATCAGTAACGAGAATCATTTATCCATTAGTTCCATTAAATTAGGGATTAGATTTGTATTATAAAATTACTTACGAAGAAATGAAGAATAACAGTTTTAGAATTCAAAATTAAATCTTAAATATGCTATGCTAAAAGAACATCCAAAATAACATAGATTAATTAGTGATTACATTACTTTTTATTTGTTCTTAAATTTAATTATTTGGTTTTATATTTTATTATTCTTGCTGAATTTGTTTTCAAATTACTTATTTGGTTTTTTTATTTTATTTTATTATTCTTACTGAATCAAAGTTGGTCTTTTGTTGATCTAGCTTAGGTGTGAGGGTCGTCCCCAGTCCGTCTAAGATCGTCACCGCACCTGGAAATTTGTAGCAATTGCTGTCAATTTCCTACAAACCTAATATTTTTTTTTTTTCAAAATTATGTTTTCTTCTTAATTTGTTGAATAATAGCCTTTTTGTAGTAAATTTGTAGCAATTGCTGTCAATTTCCTACAAATTTCCAACAAACTGATAATCTTATTTTTTAAAATTATCTTTTTTTCTAAAATTGATAAATAACAAATAAAATAAGTTTTTTTGTAGGAAATTTGTAGCAACTGGTGTCAATTTGCTACAAATTTCCGACAAATTTAATTTTTTATTTTTCAAAATTATGTTTTCTTCTTAATTTGTTGAATAATAGCGTTTTTGTAGGAAAGTTGTAGCAATTGCTATCAATTTCCTACAAATTTCCGTCAAACTTATCATTTAATTGTTTAAAATTATATTTTTTTCTAAAATTGATAAATACCAAATAAAATAACTTTTTTTGTAGGAAATTTGTAGCAACTGGCGTCAATTTGCTACGAATTTCTTAAAAATTTAACATTTTATTTTTTAAAATTATGTTTTCTTCTTAATTTGTTAAATATTAGCCTTTTTGTAGGAAATTTGTAGCAACTGCTGTCAATTTACTACAAAATTTCCAACAAACTTATCATTTTATTTTTTTAAATTTTCTTTTTTTTCTAAAATTGATAAATAACAAATAAAATAACTTTTTTTGTAGGAAATTTGCAGCAACTGGTGTAAATTTCCTACAAATTTCCGACAAATTTACTATTTTATATTTTTCAAATTATTTATTTTGTTGTTGTTACAAATAATATTAAATTTTATAATTTTTGCCGGAAATTTGTCGAAAAGGTTATAAATTTTGTGACGAAATTGCTACAAATGCTTATGTTGTGGAAAATTTGTAGGAAATTTGTGGAAAAGTTTTGGGTTTTTTTTTTGTTTATTTTTTGTCAAAAAACTATTGGAAAATTGTAAAAAAAAATTGAGTTGTTGGAAATTTGTAGGAAACTTTTGTAGGAAAAATTGTAGTTTTCTAGTAGTAAATGGCTGATACGTGCCACCACCGTACCACCACCACATCGCCTTTTGTCCTTATCGTTTTGGCGATCGAAATTCCAAACCACTGGATTTTGTTGTCTCTGCCGTCGTAGGGAGTTTTCCGGAATAGAGGATAGAGATAGTGACGGGTGGTGATGGTTGCGCCGTACCGATGAGACAAAAAAAATCATGTTTCTAAATCGAAACTAAATCTTTTGATTGTTTTTGGATAGAAATATGAAAATCAAGAAAGATTGAAGCACACAAGACAGATGCTTATTTCTTGGAAAGTTTAGACTCTTAGAGAAAGGAGGAAATGGGGAAGAAATTATTGGTTGGTGTTTGGGATTGGCAGATGGTTTTGTGCTTCTTTAAGTTTTTTTTATGGGAGGCTTCAACAGGTCTGACTGAACAGAAGACATGCTAGAGGGGGTTTTGCTCACCGGAAAACACCGAAGTTGAAGATCCGATGGGGATGGTACTTCGACCGTACCTCGCATGCTGCTTCCATCTCTTGGTTTTAGAAAGCTTTGAGTCAACAGTCATGGTCTTAGAGCTATAACTGCAATAACAATTGAAAAAATTGAAAATTAACTGGTTTTAAGGATGAAGACAGTTGAAGCTAGTGTTAAAATCTTATGTTATTTTCTCAAGTAATTTTATGTTTCAGTATTATAAAAAGCGTACTTTAGGTTTTAGTTGTTTGGTTGATAAATTGTACTAGATGTTAATAAAATTAAAGGGAACAAAGGAACGTTAAATTTCTTCAGTAACGAGAATCGTTAATCCATTAGTTCCATTAAATTAGGGATTAGATTTGTATTATAAAATTACTTACGAAGAAATGAAGAATAACAGTTTTAGAATTCAAAATTAAATATTAAATATGCTATGCTAAAAGAACATCCAAAATAACATAGATTAATTAGTGATTACATTACTTTTTATTTGTTCTTAAATTTAATTATTTGGTTTTATATTTTATTATTCTTGTTGAATTTGTTTTCAAATTACTTATTTGGTTTTTTTATTTTATTTTCTTATTCTTACCGAATCAAAGTTGGTCTTTTGTTGATCTAGCTTAGGTGTGAGGGTCGTCCCCAGTCCGTCTAGGATCGTCACCGCACCTGGAAATTTGTAGCAATTGCTGTCAATTTCCGACAAACTTATCATTTAATTGTTTAAAATTATCTTTTTTCTAAAATTGATAAATAACAAATAAAATAACTTTTTTTGTAGGAAATTTGTAGCAACTGGCGTCAATTTGCTACGAATTTCTGACAAATTTAATATTTTATTTTTTAAAATTATGTTTTCTTCTTAATTTGTTAAATAATAGCCTTTTTGTAGTAAATTTGTAGCAACTGCTGTTAATTTGCTAAAAAAATTTCGACAAACTTATCATTTTATTTTTTAAAATTTTCTTTTTTTTCAAAAATTGATAAATAACAAATAAAATAACTTTTTTGTAGGAAATTTGTAGCAACTGTTGTAAATTTGTTACAAATTTCCGAAAAATTTACTATTTTATGTTTTTCAAATTATTTATTTAGTTGTAGTTACAAATAATATAAAAATTTATATTTTTTGTCGGAAATTTGTCGAAAAGGTTATAAATTTTGTGACGAAATTGCTACAAATGCTTATGTTGTGGAAAATGTGTAGGAAATTTGTGGAAAAGTTTTGGGTTTTTTTTGTTTTTTTTTTTTTTGTCAAAAAATTGTAGGAAAATTGTAAAAAAAAATTGAGTTGTTGGAAATTTGTAGGAAACTTTTGTAGGAAAAAATGTAGTTTTCTAGTAGTGAATGGCTGATACGTGCCACCACCGCATCGCCTTTTGTCCTTATCGTTTTGGCGATCGAAATTCCAAACCGCTGGATTTTGTTGTCGCTGCCGCCGTAGGGAGTTTGCCGGAATAGAGGATAGAGATAGTGACGGGTGGTGATGGTTGCGCCGTACCGATGAGACAAAAAAAATCATGTTTCAAAATCGAAACTAAATCTTTTGATTGTTTTTGGATAGAAATGTGAAAATCAAGAAAGATTGAAGCACACAAGACAGATGCTTATTTCTTGGAAAGTTTAGACATTTAGAGAAAGGAGGAAATGGGGAAGAAATTATTGGTTGGTGTTTGGGATTGGCAGATGGTTTTGTGCTTCTTTAAGTTTTTTTTTTATGAGAGGCTTCAACAGGTCTGACTGAACAGAGGACATGCTAGAGGGGGTTTTGCTCACCGGAAAACACCGAAGTTGAAGATGCGATGGGGATGGTATTTCGACCGTACCTCGCCTGCTGCTTCCATCTCTTGGTTTTAGAAAGCTTTGAGTCAACAGTCATGGTCTTAGAGCTTTAACTGCGATAACAATTGAAAATTTTGAAAATTAACTGGTTTTAAGGATGAAGACAGTTGAAGCTAGTGTTAAAATCTTATGTTATTTTCTCAAGTAATTTTATGTTTCAGTATTATAAAAAGCGTACTTTAGGTTTTAGTTGTTTGGTTGATAAATTGTACTAGATGTTAATAAAATTAAAGGGAACAAAGGAACGTTAAATTTCTTCGGTAACGAGAATCATTAATCCATTAGTTCCATTAAATTAGGGATTAGATTTGTATTATAAAATTACTTACGAAGAAATGAAGAATAACAGTTTTAGAATTCAAAATTAAATCTTAAATATCCTATGCTAAAAGAACATCCAAAATAACATAGATTAATTAGTGATTACATTACTTTTTATTTGTTCTTAAATTTAATTATTTGGTTTTATATTTTATTATTCTTGCTGAATTTGTTTTCAAATTACTTATTTGGTTTTTTTATTTTATTTTATTATTCTTACTGAATCAAAGTTGGTCTTTTGTTGATCTAGCTTAGGTGTGAGGGTCGTCCCCAGTCCGTCTAGGATCGTCACCGCACCTGGAAATTTGTAGCAATTGCTGTCAATTTCCTACAAACCTAATATTTTTTTTTCAAAATTATGATTTCTTCTTAATTTGTTGAATAATAGCCTTTTTGTAGTAAATTTGTAGCAATTGCTGTCAATTTCCTACAAATTTCCGACAAACTGATAATCTTATTTTTTTAAATTATCTTTTTTTCTAAAATTGATAAATAACAAATAAAATAAGTTTTTTTGTAGGAAATTTTGTAGCAACTGGTGTCAATTTGCTACAAATTTCCGAAAAATTTAATATTTTATTTTTCAAAATTATGTTTTCTTCTTAATTTGTTGAATAATAGCGTTTTTGTAGGAAAGTTGTAGCAATTGCTATCAATTTCCTACAAATTTCCGTCAAACTTATCATTTAATTGTTTAAAATTATATTTTTTTCTAAAATTGATAAATAACAAATAAAATAACTTTTTTTGTAGGAAATTTGTAGCAACTGGCGTCAATTTGCTACAAATTTCTGAAAATTTAATATTTTATTTTTTAAAATTATGTTTTCTTCTTAATTTGTTAAATATTAGCCTTTTTGTAGGAAATTTGTAGCAACTGCTGTCAATTTACTACAAAATTTCCGACAAACTTATCATTTTATTTTTTTAAATTTTCTTTTTTTTCTAAAATTGATAAATAACAAATAAAATAACTTTTTTTGTAGGAAATTTGTAGCAACTGGTGTAAATTTCCTACAAATTTCTGACAAATTTACTATTTTATATTTTTCAAATGTACTAGATGTTAATAAAATTAAAGGGAACAAAGGAACGTTAAATTTCTTCAGTAACGAGAATCATTAATCCATTAGTTCCATTAAATTAGGGATTAGATTTGTATTATAAAATTACTTACGAAGAAATGAAGAATAACAGTTTTAGAATTCAAAATTAAATCTTAAATATGCTATGCTAAAAGAACATCCAAAATAACATAGATTAATTAGTGATTACATTACTTTTTATTTGTTCTTAAATTTAATTATTTGGTTTTATATTTTATTATTCTTGTTGAATTTGTTTTCAAATTACTTATTTGGTTTTTTTATTTTATTTTATTATTCTTACTGAATCAAAGTTGGTCTTTTGTTGATCTAGCTTAGGTGTGAGGGTCGTCCCCAGTCCGTCTAGGATCGTCACCGCACCTGGAAATTTGTAGCAATTGCTGTCAATTTCCTACAAACCTATTTTTTTTTTCAAAATTATGTTTTCTTCTTAATTTGTTGAATAATAGCCTTTTTGTAGTAAATTTGTAGCAATTGCAGTCAATTTCCTACAAATTTCCGACAAACTGATAATCTTATTTTTTAAAATTATCTTCTTTTCTAAAATTGATAAATAACAAATAAAATAAGTTTTTTTGTAGGAAATTTGTAGCAACTGGTGTCATTTTGCTACAAATTTCCGACAAATTTAATATTTTATTTTTCAAAATTATGTTTTCTTCTTAATTTGTTGAATAATAGCGTTTTTGTAGGAAAGTTGTAGCAATTGCTATCAATTTCCTACAAATTTCCGTCAAACTTATCATTTAATTGTTTAAAATTATATTTTTTTCTAAAATTGATAAATAACAAATAAAATAACTTTTTTTGTAGGAAATTTGTACCAACTGGCATCAATTTGCTACGAATTTCTGAAAAAATTAATATTTTATTTTTTTAAATTATGTTTTCTTCTTAATTTGTTAAATATTAGCCTTTTTGTAGGAAATTTGTAGCAACTGCTGTCAATTTACTACAAAATTTCCGACAAACTTATCATTTTATTTTTTTTAAATTTTCTTTTTTTTCTAAAATTGATAAATAACAAATAAAATAACTTTTTTTATAGAAAATTTGTAGCAACTGGTGTAAATTTCTTACAAATTTCCGACAAATTTACTATTTTATATTTTTCAAATTTTTTATTTTGTTGTTGTTACAAATAATATAAAATTTTATAATTTTTGCCGGAAATTTGTCGAAAAGGTTATAAATTTTGTGACGAAATTGCTACAAATGCTTATGTTGTGGAAAATTTGTAGGAAATTTGTGGAAAATATTTGGGTTTTTTTTTTGTTTTTTTGTGTCAAAAAACTGTTGGAAAATTGTAAAAAAAAATTGAGTTGTTGGAAATTTGTAGGAAACTTTTGTAGGAAAAATTGTAGTTTTCTAGTAGTGAATGGCTGATACGTGCCACCACCGTACCACCAACACATCGCCTTTTATCCTTATCGTTTTGGAGATCGAAATTCCAAACCACTGGATTTTGTTGTCGGTGCCGCCGTAGGGAGTTTGCCGGAATAGAGGATAGAGATAGTGACGGGTGGTGATGGTTGCGCCATACCGATGAGACAAAAAAAATCATGTTTCTAAATCGAAACTAAATCTTTTGATTGTTTTTGGATAGAAATATGAAAATCAAGAAAGATTGAAGCAGACAAGACAGATGCTTATTTCTTGGAAAGTTTAGACTTTTAGAGAAAGGAGGAAATGGGGAAGAAATTATTGGTTGGTGTTTGGGATTGGCAGATGGTTTTGTGCTTCTTTAAGTTTTTTTTATGAGAGGCTTCAACAGGTCTGACTGAACAGAGGACATGTTGGAGGGGGTTTTGCTCACCGGAAAACACCGAAGTTGAAGATGCGATGGTGATGGTGCTTCGACCGTACCTCGCCTGCTGCTTCCATCTCTTGGTTTTAGAAAGCTTTGAGTCAACAGTCATGGTCTTAGAGCTATAACTGCAATAACAATTGAAACATTTGAAAATTAACTGGTTTTAAGGATGAAGACAGTTTAAGCTAGTGTTAAAATCTTATGTTATTTTCTCAAGTAATTTTATGTTTCAGTATTATAAAAAGCGTACTTTAGGTTTTAGTTGTTTCGTTGATAAATTGTACTAGATGTTAATAAAATTAAAGGGAACAAAGGAACTTTAAATTTCATCAGTAACGAGAATCATTAATGCATTAGTTCCATTAAATTAGGGATTAGATTTGTATTATAAAATTACTTATGAATAAATGAAGAATAACAGTTTTAGAATTCAAAATTAAATCTTAAATATGCTATGCTAAAAGAACATCCAAAATAACATAGATTAATTAGTGATTACATTACTTTTTATTTGTTCTTAAATTTAATTATTTGGTTTTATATTTTATTATTCTTGCTGAATTTGTTTTCAAATTACTTATTTGGTTTTTTTATTTTATTTTATTATTCTTACTGAATCAAAGTTGGTCTTTTGTGGATCTAGCTTAGGTGTGAGGGTCGTCCCCGGTCCGTCCAGGATCGTCACCGCACCTGGAAATTTGTAGGAATTGCAATCAATTTCCTACAAACCTAATATTTTTTTTTCAAAATTATGTTTTCTTCTTAATTTGTTGAATAATAGCTTTTTGTATGAAATTTGTAGCAATTGCTGTCAATTTCCTACAAATTTCAGACAAACTGATAATTTTATTTTTTAAAATTTTCTTTTTTTCTAAAATTGATAAATAACAAAAAAAAAAAATAACTTTTTTTGTAGGAAATTTGTAGCAACTGTTGTCAATTTGCTTCAAATTTCTGACAAAATTAATATTTTATTTTTCAAAATTATGTTTTCTTCTTAATTTGTTGAATAATAGCGTTTATGTAGGAAATTTGTAGCAATTGTTGTCAATTTCCTACAAATTTCGGACAAACTTATCATTTAATTGTTTAAAATTATCATTTTTTCTAAAATTGATAAATAACAAATAAAATAACTTTTTTTGTAGGAAATTTGTAGCAGTTGGCGTCAATTTGCTACGAATTTCTGAAAATTTTAATATTTTATTTTTTAAAATTATGTATTCTTCTTAATTTGTTAAATATTAGCCTTTTTTTCTTGGAAATTTGTAGCAACTGCTCACAATTTGCTTCAAAATTTCCGACAAACTTATCATTTTATTTTTTTTCTAAAATTGATAAATAACAAATAAAATAACTTTTTTTGTAGGAAATTTGTAGCAACTGGTGTAAATTTCCTACAAATTTCTGACAAATTTAATATTTTATATTTTTCAAATTATTTATTTTGTTGTAGTTACAAATAATATAAAATTTTATAATTTTTGTCCGAAATTTGTCGAAAAGGTTATAAATTTTGTGACGAAATTGCTACAAATGCTTATGTTGTGGAAAATTTGTAGGAAATTTGTGGAAAAGTTTTGGGTTTTTTTTTTTGTTTTTTGTCAAAAAAATGTAGGAAAATTGTAAAAAAAATATTCAGTTGTTGGAAATTTGTAGGAAACTTTTGTAGGAAAAATTGTAGTTTTCTAGTAGTGAATGGCTGATACGTGCCACCACCGTACCACCACCACATCGCCTTTTGTCCTTATCGTTTTGGCGATCGAAATTCCAAACCACTGGATTTTGTTGTCGCTGCCGCCGTAGGGAGTTTGCCGGAATAGAGGATAGAGATAGTGACGGGTGGTGATGGTTGCGCCGTACCGATGAGACAAAAAAAATCATGTTTCTAAATCGAAACTAAATCTTTTGATTGTTTTTGGATAGAAATATGAAAATCAAGAAAGATTGAAGCAGACAAGACAGATGCTTATTTCTTGGAAAGTTTAGACTTTTAGAGAAAGGAGGAAATGGGGAAGAAATTATTGGTTGGTGTTTGGGATTGGCAGATGGTTTTGTGCTTCTTTAAGTTTTTTTTATGAGAGGCTTCAACAGGTCTGACTGAACAGAGGACATGCTGGAGGGGGTTTTGCTCACCGGAAAACACCGAAGTTGAAGATGTGATGGTGATGGTGGTTCGACCGTACCTCGCCTGCTGCTTCCATCTCTTGGTTTTAGAAAGCTTTGAGTCAATAGTCATGGTCTTAGAGCTTTAACTGCGATAACAATTGAAACATTTGAAAATTAACTGGTTTTAAGGATGAAGACAGTTGAAGCTAGTGTTAAAATCTTATGTTATTTTCTCAAGTAATTTTATGTTTCAGTATTATAAAAAGCGTACTTTAGGTTTTAGTTGTTTCGTTGAAAAAATGTGCAGATATTCGTCAAAATATGGCCGGCATTCAATTTTTTATCCAATACTTCAGCAAAAACACTAATAAATTTCATATTTATACACTAATAGTAACAAAAAACACTTATAGTAGCAAAAAAAACTAAATAAATTTCACAATTTCACTCAAATTTAGGTTTTACAAAACTACCAAGAAAGTTAGGGACTTAGGGTTTACGAGATTGGGATTAGGTCAACTTACCGGTTTCACAGTTTGAAGTCGTCTGGAACGCAGCTTCTGGCTTCTATCTTCGTCGTCGCCTACTCATGGCTGGTCGATTTCTTTGGTGGGAAGATTAGGGCTGGAATGAGCAGCGGGAAAGGGGAGAGAGTAAGCCATTAGAAGCGGGAATGTTTATTTTTATTTTCAATTAGGGCTTGAAAGGGTGGGCCACAGTGTGGACGATCCAAAGGTGTAAGTTTGTCATTTCTTTTGATTTTCCATTAAATTATAAGGGCATAAGGAGTGGTTATACAATTGAGAGTGTCAAACTAAAAAATCAACCAATAAGAGTGTGTCATGTCAATGGTTAGACACTTGGTGAAGTGGTAAACTATTAAAAAAAGTGTGATTGGTTGAGATCGGAATGGAGCCCACCCCACACCCCCCCTCTCTTTCCTATCCTCCCTCCCCGCATCGGCATGGTATCACCGCACAAACAAGTCAAAATCGGTAAACATCTTGCTGGCGGTGGTTTACCGCGTCGGTAAACTCGTTTACCGAGTTTTGCTGATCACCACTCCGGATACCCTAATAGTGGCACATGTGAGACAACATTGACTTTGTGTAGATACGATATATTAATCAAAAAGGGAATGGAGGATACATGAGACACGATGATTTTAAAGATAAAGCACGTGAGACTCCACTTATATAATAACTTCTTTTATGAAAAAAAAAATTATAAAACCAAATAACTGAGATTTAATAATCCAAAGTATTATAACTCATTAGTTGTCAAAACCGCGATCAAATGGTTTAGGCCACGAGATGGAGACTGTAATAAAAATTAAAAAAAAAAAAAAAAACCAGCTGTTGGCTAGTGAATGTTACCCGGTCCTAATATTGTTTTCCATTTATAACTCATTAATTTCACATGCCTCACTACTAAACCATTTTACCTACTCAAATGGTCTTGATGACGTGAACGCCAAATAACGTAAAATAACATTTCACATGTCTCACCACTACTCATGTTCTTAGGCCATGCGTAGTGGAGCGTGATATACCGCCCAAATCAAACATAGTGCCCCCATAGTGCCGCCAACACCACTACGGCGGGCGCTATGGGGTGGTTTTTCTTCTCTAGCGTGATCTCCTTCGCGGCGTGATATTCTCTAGCATGTTTCCCCCCACTCACACACATATATATACAAACAAATGTATGTATAATTGAAGGGGTTATATAACCCCTTACCATTACACCCTATTTTGATATAACGCCCCATAAAGCCCATCTCTTATGCATTTCGTCACGTGTCGCATAACATCCCAAATGGGCTTTATGACTACACATAGTCTTAGAAAAATCGTGATACATCTCTTGCAGGTTTGATATTTCTTTGCATGGGCTATTTATCAGAACAATTATATAAAATTAAATGCATCTAGCTAACCGTTATCTTAATAATTGATTTTATACTCTTCACATATTGGTGTAGCTAACAAAATCTAAAAAAAATGTTTGATCATTAGTTCGTACTTTCGGTCAAAAATGAGGTCAAATCTAAAGAAGTTGGTCCAATGAAAACATGAAATTAGATATTGTACAACTTATGATATGTTTTCTATTTTATATGATATTTAATGGAACTTTTTTTAGGTAACGTGTGAAAAATAAAGTGTCAATACAGTATAGAATCGTCTAATATAACTAGCGGGATTTGCTCGTGCTATGCGGCGAGAAATCGACCGTATCAGTTCGATTCGTTACGCAAGGGATTCCGGGTGGTAACGTTTGGAATAATTGATTTTATACTCTTCACATATTGGTGTAGCTAACAAAATCAGGAAAAAAAATGTTTGATCATTAATTCGTACTTTCGGTAAAAAATGACGTCAAATCTAAAGAAGTTGGTCCAATGAAAACATGAAATTAGATATTGTACAACTTATGATATGTTTTCTATTTTATATGATATTTAATGGAACTTTTTTTAGGTAACGTGTGAAAAATAAAGTGTCAATACAGTATAGAATCGTCTAATACAACTAGCGGGATTTGCCCGTGCTATGCGGCGAGAAATCGTCCGTATCGGTTCGATTCGTTATGCAAGGGATTCGGGGTGGTAACGTTCAGAATCGTTATAGGACCTGCACTCGGTTTAAAATCAAGATATGTTTGTACGCCTTTTAGATTAAAAACGAATACCGGTAGTTCATCACGGTATCGTGTCGTATCGTACAATATAGTGCAGTACAGTATACTGTAGTGTAGTTTTGCATAGTACAGGATCGTGTATCGATACGTATCATACAAATTAGTATATTATAGTATTGTATATTACAATATAGTATAGTATAGTATAGTGTAGCATAGTATATGATCATATCGTATCTTACATTATAGTATAGTATAGTATCGTATACTATAATGGTATAATATATTATAGTGTAGTATTGTATAGTATATGATAGCATCGTACAGTATAGTATAGTGTAGTGTTGTATAGTATAGGACCGTATGGTATCGCACAATGTAATATAGTATACTATACTATATCGTATAGTCTAGTGTCGTGTCATGTTGCGTCGTGTAGTGTAGTGTAGGATTGTATCTTATCGTACTGTATAAGATTGTATCGTATGGTACAACATAGTATAGTATCGTATAATATATAGTATAGTATGGTATGATATAGTATAGTACAGAATCCTAGGGTCAATTGCCACAAATTTCCGACAAATTTGACATTTTACAATTTAAAATTATATGTTTTTCTAAATTGATAAATTAAAATAACCTTTTTGTAGGAAATCTGTAGCAACTGATGTTAATTTCCCTACAAATTTTCGACAAACTTAACATTTTATCAAACTAAACAACTGTTTTGTAGGTAATTTGTAGCAACTTGTGTCAATTTGCTACAAATTTCCGACAAATTAATTATTTTATTTTTAAAATTATCTATTTTTTTTAAATTGATAATAACATAACTTTTTTTTAGGAAATATGTAGCAAATTGTGTCAATTTCTCACAAATTTAACATTTTATTTTTCAAAATTATGTTTTCTTCTTAATTTGTTGATAGCCTTTTTGTAGGAAATTTGTAGCAATTGCTGTCAATTTCCAACAAATTTCCGACAAACTTATCATTTTATTTTTTTAAAATTATCTTTATTTCTAAAATTGATAAATAACAAATAAAATAACTTTTTTTTAGGAAATTTGTATCAACCGGGGTCAATTTGCTACAAATTTCCTGCAAATCTAATATTTTATTTTTCAAAATTATGTTTTCTTCTTAATTTGTTGAATAATAGCCTTTTTGTAGGAAATTTGTAGCAACTGCTGTCAATTTGCTACAAATTTCCGACAAACTGATAATTTTATTTTTTAAAATTTTCTTTTTTCTAAAATTGATAAATAATAAATAAAATAACTTTTTTTAGGAAATTTGTAGCAACTGGTGTCAATTTGCTACAAATTTCCTATAAATCTAATATTTTTTTTTCAAAATTATGTTTTCTTCTTAATTTGTTGAATAGTAGCCTTTTTGAAGCAGACAAGACAAATGCTTATTTCTTGGAAAGTTTAGACTTTTAGAGAAAGGAGGAAATGGGGAAGAAATTATTGGTTGGTGTTTGGGATTGGCAGATGGTTTTGTGCTTCTTTAATTTTTTTTTATGAGAGGCTTCAACAGGTCTGACTGAACAGATGACATGCTGGAGGGGGTTTTGCTCACCGGAAAACACCAAAGTTGAAGATGCGATGGTGATGGTGCTTCGACCGTACCTCGCCTGCTGCTTCCATCTCTTGGTTTTAGAAAGCTTTGAGTCAACAGTCGTGGTCTTAGAGCTTTAACTGCGATAACAATTGAAACATTTGAAAATTAACTGGTTTTAAGGATGAAGACAGTTGAAGCTAGTGTTAAAATCTTATGTTATGTTCTCAAGTAATTTTATGTTTCAGTATTATAAAAAGCGTACTTTAGGTTTTAGTTGTTTGGTTGATAAATTGTACTAGATATTAATAAAATTAAAGGGAACAAAGGAACGTTAAATTTCATCAGTAACGAGAATCATTTATCCATTAGTTCCATTAAATTAGGAATTAGATTTGTATTATAAAATTACTTACGAATAAATGAAGAATAACAGTTTTAGAATTCAAAATTAAATCTTAAATATGCTATGCTAAAAGAACATCGAAAATAACATAGATTAATTAGTGATTACAATACTTTTTATTTGTTCTTAAATTTTATTATTTGGTTTTATATTTTATTATTCTTGCTGAATTTGTTTTCAAATTACTTATTTGGTTTTTTTTATTTTATTTTATTATTCTTACAGAATCGAAGTTGGTCTTTTGTGGATCTAGCTTAGGTGTGAGGGTCGTCCCCAGTCCGTCCAGGATCGTCAAGCACCTAGAAATTTGTAGCAATTACTGTCAATTTCCTACAAATCTAATTTTTTTTTTCAAAATTATGTAGGAAAATTGTAAAAAAAAAAAAATTGAGTTGTTGGAAATTTGTAGGAAAAAATGTAGTTTTCTAGCAGTGAATGGCTGATACGTGCCACCACCGTACCACCACCACATCGTCTTTTGTCCTTATCGTTTTGGCGATCGAAATTCCACAACACTGGATTTTGTTGTCGCTGCCGCCGTAGGGAGTTTGCCGGAATAGAGGATAGAGATAGTGACGGGTGGTGATGGTTGCGCCGTACCGATGAGACAAAAAAAATCATGTTTCTAAATCGAAACTAAATCTTTTGATTGTTTTTGGATAGAAATATGAAAATCAAGAAAGATTGAAGCAGACAAGACAGATGCTTATTTCTTGGAAAGTTTAGACTTTTAGAGAAAGGAGGAAATGGGGAAGAAATTATTGGTTGGTGTTTGGGATTGGCAGATGGTTTTGGGCTTCTTTAAGTTTTTTTTAATGAGAGGCTTCAACAGGTCTGACTGAACAGAGGACATGCTGGAGGGGGTTTTGCCCACCGGAAAACACCAAAGTTGAAGATGCGATGGTGATGGTGCTTCGACCGTACCTCGCCTGCTGCTTCCATCTCTTGGTTTTAGAAAGCTTTGAGTCAACAGTCATGGTCTTAGAGCTTTAACTGCGATAACAATTGAAACATTTGAAAATTAACTGGTTTTAAGGATGAAGACAGTTGAAGCTAGTGTTAAAATCTTATGTTATTTTCTCAAGTAATTTTATGTTTCAGTATTATAAAAAGCGTACTTTAGGTTTTAGTTGTTTGGTTGATAAATTGTACTAGATGTTAATAAAATTAAAGGGAACAAAGGAACGTTAAATTTCATCAGTAACGAGAATCATTAATCTATTATTTCCATTAAATTAGGGATTAGATTTGTATTATAAAATTACTTACGAAGAAATGAAGAATAACAGTTTTAGAATTCAAAATTAAATCTTAAATATGCTATGCTAAAAGAACATCCAAAATAACATAGATTAATTAGTGATTACATTACTTTTTATTTGTTCTTAAATTTAATTATTTGGTTTTATATTTTAATATTCTTGCTGCATTTGTTTTCAAATTACTTATTTGGTTTTTTTATTTTATTTTATATTCTTACTGAATCAAAGTTGGTCTTTTGTGGATCTAGCTTAGGTGTTAGGGTCGTCCCCAGTCCGTCCAGGATCGTCACCGCACCTGGAAATTTGTAGCAATTGTTGTCAATATCCTACAAATCTAATATTTTTTTTTTCAAAATTATGTTTTCTTCTTAATTTGTTGAATAATATCCTTTTTGTAGGAAATTTGTAGCAATTGCTGTCAATTTCCTACAAATTTCCGACAAACTGATAATTTTATTTTTTAAAATTTTATTTTTTTCTAAAATTGATAAATAACAAAAAAAAAATAACTTTTTTTTGTAGGAAATTTGTAGCAACTCTTGTCAATTTGCTACAAATTTCTGACAAATTTAATATTTTATTTTTCAAAATTGTGTTTTCTTCTTAATTTGTTGAATAATAGCGTTTATGTAGGAAATTTGTAGCAATTACTGTCAATTTCCTACAAATTTCCGACAAACTTATCATTTAATTGTTTAAAATTATCTTTTTTTCTAAAATTGATAAATAACAAATAAAATAACCTTTTTTGTAGGAAATTTGTAGCAACTAGCGTCAATTTGCTACGAATTTCTGACAAATTTAATACTTTATTTTTTAAAATTATGTTTTCTTCTTAATTTGTTAAATAATAGCCTTTTTGTAGGAAATTTGTAGCAACTGGTGTAAATTCCCTACAAATTTCCGACAAATTTACTATTTTATATTTTTTAAATTATTTATTTTGTTGTAGTTACAAATAATATAAAATTTTATAATTTTTGTCGAAAATTTGTCGAAAATGTTATAAATTTTGTGACGAAATTGCTACAAATGCTTATGTTGTGGAAAATTTGTAGGAAATTTGTGGAAAAGTTTTGGGTTTATTTTTGTTTTTTTTTTTTAATTGTAGGAAAATTGTAAAAAAAATTGAGTTGTGGGAAATTTGTAGGAAACTTTTGTCGGAAAAAATGTAGTTTTCTAGTAGTGAATGGCTGATACGTGCCACCACCGTACCACCACCACATCGCTTTTGTCCTTATCGTTTTGGCGATCGAAATTCCAAACCACTGGATTTTGTTGTCGCTGCCGCCGTAGGGAGTTTGCCGGAATAGAGGATAGAGATAGTGACGGGTGGTGATGGTTGCGCCGTACCGGTGAGACAAAAAAAATCATGTTTCTAAGTCGAAACTAAATCTTTTGATTGTTTTTGGATGGAAATATGAAAATCAAGAAAGATTGAAGCAGACAAGACAGATGCTTATTTCTTGGAAAGTTTAGACTTTTAGAGAAAGGAGGAAATGGGGAAGAAATTATTGGTTGGTGTTTCTTTAAGTTTTTTTTATGAGAGGCTTCAACAGATCTGAATGAACAGAAGAAATGCTGGAGGGGGTTTTGCTCACCGGAAAACACCGAAGTTGAAGATGCGATGGTGATGGTGCTTCGACCGTACCTCGCCTGCTGCTTCCATCTCTTGGTTTTAGAAAGCTTTGAGTCAACAGTCATGGTCTTAGAGCTTTAACAGCGATAGCAATTGAAACATTTGAAAATTAACTGGTTTTAAGGATGAAGACAGTTGAAGCTAGTGTTAAAATCTTATGTTATTTTCTCAAGTAATTTTATGTTTCAGTATTATAAAAAGCGTACTTTAGGTTTTAGTTGTTTCGTTGATAAATTGTACTAGATGTTAATAAAATTAAAGGGAACAAAGGAACGTTAAATTTCATCAGTAACGAGAATCATTAATCCAATATTTCCATTAAATTGGGGATTAGATTTGTATTATAAAATTACTTACGAAGAAATGAAGAATAACAATTTTAGAATTCAAAATTAAATCTTAAATATGCTATGCTAAAAGAACATCCAAAATACAAATAGATTAATTAGTGATTACATTACTTTTTATTTGTTCTTAAATTTAATTATTTGGTTTTATATTTTATTATTCTTGCTGAATTTGTTTTCAAATTACTTATTTGGTTATTTTATTTTATTTTATTATTCTTACTGAATCAAAGTTGGTCTTTTGTGGATCTAGCTTAGGTGTGAGGGTCGTCCCCAGACCGTCCAGGATCGTCACCGCACCTGGAAATTTGTAGCAATTGCTGTCAATTTCCTACAAATCTAATATTTTTTTTTCAAAATTATGTTTTCTTCTTAATTTGTTGACTAATAGCCATTTTGTAGGAAATTTATTGCAATTGCTGTCAATTTCCTACAAATTTCCGACAAACTGATAATTTTTTTTTAAATTTTCTTTTTTTCTAAAATTGATAAATAACAAAAAAAATAACTTTTTTTGTATGAAATTTGTAGCAACTGGTGTAAATTTCCTACAAATTTCTGACAAATTTACTATTTTATATTTTTAAAATAATTTATTTTGTTGTAGTTACAAAAATTATAAAATTTTATAATTTTTGTCGGAAATATGTCGAAAATGTTATAAATTTTGTGACGAAATTGCTACAAATGCTTATGTTGTGGCAAATTTGTAGGAAATTTGTGGAAAAGTTTTGGGTTTTTTTTTTTGTTTTTTTTTTGTCAAACAATTGTAGGAAAATTGTAAAAAAAATTGAGTTGTGGGAAATTTGTAGAAACTTTTGTAGGAAAAAATGTAGTTTTCTAGTAGTGAATGGCTGATACGTGCCACCACCGTACCACCACCACATCGCCTTTTGTCCTTATCGTTTTGGCGATCGAAATTCCAAACCACTGGATTTTGTTGTCGCTGCCGTCGTAGGGAGTTTGCCGGAATAGAGGAAAGAGATAGTGACGGGTGGTGATGGTTGCGCCGTACCGGTGAGACAAAAAAAATAATGTTTCTAAATCGAAACTAAATCTTTTGATTGTTTTTGGATATAAATATGAAAATCAAGAAAGACTGAAGCAGACAAGACAGATGCTTATTTCTTGGAAAGTTTAGACTTTTAGAGAAAGGAGGAAATGGGGAAGAAATTATTGGTTGGTGTTTGGGATTGGCAGATGGTTTTGTGCTTCTTTAAGTTTTTTTTATGAGAGGCTTAAACAGGTCTGACTGAACAGAGGACATACTGGAGGGGGTTTTGCTCACCGGAAAACACCGAAGTTGAAGATGCGATGGTGATGGTGCTTCGACCGTACCTCGCCTGCTGCTTCCATCTCTTGGTTTTAGAAAGCTTTGAGTCAACAGTCATGGTCTTAGAGCTTTAACTGCGATAACAATTGAAACATTTGAAAATTAACGGGTTTTAAGGATGAAGACAGTTGAAGCTAGTGTTAAAATCCTATGTTATTTTCTCAAATAATTTTATGTTTCAGTATTATAAAAAGCGTACTTTAGGTTTTAGTTGTTTCGTTGATAAATTGTACTAGATGTTAATAAAATGAAAGGGAACAAAGGAACGTTTAATTTCATCAGTAACGAGAATCATTTATCCATTATTTCCATTAAATTAGGGATTAGATTTGTATTATAAAATTACTTACGAAGAAATGAAGAATAACACTTTTAGAATTCAAAATTAAATCTTAAATATGCTATGCTAAAAGAACATCCAAAATAACATAGATTAATTAGTGATTACATTACTTTTTATTTGGTGTTATATTTAATTATTTGGTTTTATATTTTATTATTCTTGCTGAATTTGTTTTCCAATTACTTATTTTTTATTTTATTTTATTTTATTATTCTTACCGAATCAAAGTTGGTCTTTTGTGGATCTAGCTTAGGTGTGAGGGTCGTCACCAGTCCGTCCAGGATCGTCACCGCACCTGGAAATTTGTAGCAATTGCTGTCAATTTCCTACAAATCTAATATTTTTTTTTCAAAATTATGTTTTCTTCTTAATTTGTTGAAAAATAGCCTTTTTATAGGAAATTTGTAGCAATTGTTGTCAATTTCCTACAAATTTCCGACAAACTGAGAATTTTTTTTTTAAATTTTATTTTTTTCTAAAATTGATAAATAACAAAAAAAAATAACTTTTTTTGTAGGAAATTTGTAGTAACTGGTGTCAATTTGCTACAAATTTCCGACAAATTTAATATTTTATTTTTCAAAATTGTGTTTTCTGTTTAATTTGTTGAATAATAGCGTTTATGTAGGAAATTTGTAGAAATTGCTGTCAATTTCCTACAAATTTCTGACAAACTTATCATTTAATTGTTTAAAATTATCTTTTTTCTAAAATTGATAAATAACAAATAAAATAAATTTTTTTGTAGGAAATTTGTAGCAACTGCCATCAATTTGCTACGAATTTCTGACAAATTTAATATTTTATTTTTTTTTTAAATTATGTTTTCTTCTTAATTTGTTAAATAATAGCCTTTTTGTAGGCAATTTGTAGCAACTGCTGTCAATTTGCTACAAAATTTCCGACAAACTAATCATTTTATTTTTTAAAATTTTCTTTTTTTTTCTAAAATTGATAAATAACAAATAAAATAACTTTTTTTGTAGGAAATTTGTAGCAACTTGTGTAATTTTGCTACAAATTTACTATTTTATATTTTTCAAATTATTTATTTTGTTGTAGTTACAAATAATATAAAGTTTTATAGTTTTTGTCGAAAATTTGTCGAAAATGTTATAAATTTTGTGACGAAATTGTTACAAATGCTTATGTTGTGGCAAATTTGTAGGAAATTTGTGGAAAAGTTTTGGTTTTTCTTTTTTTTTTTTTTTTTTTTTTTTTTGTCAAAAAATTGTAGGAAAATTGTAAAAAAAATTGAGGTGTTGGAAATTTGTAGGAAACTTTTGTAGGAAAAAATGTAGTTTTCTAGTAGTGAATGGCTGATACGTGCCACCACCGTACCACCACCACATAGCCTTTTGTCCTTATCGTTTTGGCGATCGAAATTCCAAACCACTGGATTTTGTTGTCGCTGCCGCCGTAGGGAGTTTGCGGGAATAGAGGATAGAGATAGTGACGGGTGGTGATGGTTGCGCCGTACCGGTGAGACAAAAAAAACCATGTTTCTAAATCTAAACTAAATCTTTTGATTGTTTTTGGATAGAAATATGAAAATCAAGAAAGACTGAAGCACACAAGACAGATGCTTATTTCTTGGAAAGTTTAGACTTTTAGAGAAAGGAGGAAATGGGGAAGAAATTATTGGTTGGTGTTTGGGATTGGCAGATGGTTTTGTGCTTCTTTAAGTTTTTTTTATGAGAGGCTTCAACAGGTCTGACTGAACAGAGGACATGCGAGGGGGTTTTGCTCACCGGAAAACACCGAAGTTGAAGATGCGATGGGGATGGTACTTCGACCGTACCACGCCTGCTGCTTTCATCTCTTGGTTTTAGAAAGCTTTGAGTCAACAGTCATGGTCTTAGAGCTTTAACTGCGATAACAATTGAAACATTTGAAAATTAACTGGTTTTAAGGATGAAGACAGTTGAAGCTAGTGTTAAAATCTTATGTTATTTTCTCAAGTAATTATATGTTTCAGTATTATAAAAAGCGTACTTTAGGTTTTAGTTGTTTCGTTGATAAATTGTACTAGATGTTAATAAAATTAAAGGGAACAAAGGAACGTTAAATTTCATCAGTAACGAGAATCATTAATCCATTATTTCCATTAAATTGGGGATTAGATTTGAATTATAAAATTACTTACGAAGAAATGAAGAATAACAGTTTTAGAATTCAAAATTAAATCTTAAATATGCTATGCTAAAAGAACATCCAAAATAACATAGATTAATTAGTGATTACATTACTTTTTATTTGTTCTTAAATTTAATTATTTTGTTTTTTATTTTACTATTCTTGCTGAATTTGTTTTCAAATTACTTATTTGTTTTTTTTTATTTTATTTTATTCTTACTGAAGCAAAGTTGGTCTTTTGTGGATCTAGCTTAGGTGTGAGGGTCGTCCCCAGTCCGTCCAGGATCGTCACCGCACCTGGAAATTTGTAGCAATTGCTGTCAATTTCCTACAAATCTAATATTTTTTTTCAAAATTATGTTTTCTTCTTAATTTGTTGAATAATAGCCTTTTTGTAGGAAATTTGTAGCAATTGCTGTCAATTTCCTACAAATTTCCGACAAACTGATAATTTTATTTTTTTAAAATTTCTTTTTTTCTAAAATTGATAAATAACAAATAAAATAACTTTTTTTTTGTAGGAAATTTGTAGCAACTGGTGTGAATTTGCTACAAATTTCCGACAAATTTAATATTTTATTTTTCAAAATTGTGTTTTCTTCTTAATTTTTTGAATAATAGCGTTTGTGTAGGAAATTTGTAGCAATTACTATCAATTTCCTACAAATTTCCCGACAAACTTATCATTTAATTGTTTAAAATTATCTTTTTTTCTAAAATTGAAAAATAACATATAAAATAACTTTTTTTTGGAAATTTGTAGCAACTGGCGTCAATTTGCTAGGAATTTCTGAAAAAATTAATATTTTATTTTTTAAAATTATGTTTTCTTCTTAATTTGTTAAATAATAGCCTTTTTGTAGGAAATTTGTAGCAACTGCTGTCAATTTGCTACAAAATTTCCGACAAACTTATCATTTTATTTTTTAAAATTTTCTTTTTTTTTCTAAAATTGATAAATAACAAATAAAATAACTTTTTTTGTAGGAAATTTGTAGCAACTAGTGTAAATTTCCTACAAAGACAAATTTACTATTTTATATTTTTCAAATTATTTATTTTGTTGTAGTTACAAATAATACAAAATTTTATAATTTTTGTCGAAAATTTGTCGAAAATGTTTTAAATTTTGTGACGAAATTGCTACAAATGTTTATGTTGTGGCAAATTTTTGGGTTTTCTTTTGTTATTTTTTTTAAATTGTAGGAAAATTTTAAAAAAAATTGAGTTGTGGGAAATTTGTAGGAAACTTTTGTAGGAAAAAATGTAGTTTTCTAGTAGTGAATGGCTGATACGTGCCACCACCGTACCACCACCACATCGCCTTTTGTCCTTATCGTTTTGGCGATCGAAATTCCAAACCACTGGATTTTGTTGTCGCTGCCGCCGTAGGGAGTTTGCCGGAATAGAAGATAGAGATAGTGACGGGTGGTGATGGTGGCGCCGTACCGGTGAGACAAAAAAAATCATGTTTCTAAATCGAAACTAAATCTTTTGATTGTTTTTGGATAGAAATATGAAAATCAAGAAAGATTGAAGCAGACAAGACAGATGCTTATTTCTTGGAAAGTGACTTTTAGAGAAAGGAGGAAATGGGGAAGAAATTATTGGTTGGTGTTTGGGATTGGCAGATGGTTTTGTGCTTCTTTAAGTTTTTTTTATGAGAGGCTTCAACAGGTCTGAATGAACAGAGGACATGCTGGAGGGGGTTTTGCTCACCGGAAAACACCGAAGTTGAAGATGCGATGGTGATGGTGCTTCGACCGTACCTCGCCTGCTGCTTCCATCTCTTGGTTTTAGAAAGCTTTGAGTCAACAGTCAAGGTCTTAGAGCTTTAACTGCGATAACAATTGAAACATTTGAAAATTAACTGGTTTTAAGGATGAAGACAGTTGAAGGTAGTGTTAAAATCTTATATTATTTTCTCAAGTAATTTTATGTTTCAGTATTATAAAAAGCGTACTTTTGGTTTTAGTTGTTTCGTTGATAAATTGTACTAGATGTTAATAAAATTAAAGGGAACAAAGGAACGTTAAATTTCATCAGTAACAACGAGAATCATTAATCCATTATTTGTATTAAATTCGTGATTAGATTTGTATTATAAAATTATTTATGTTGTGGCAATTTTGTTGGAAATTGGTGGAAAAGTTTTGGGTTTTTTTTTTTTGTTTTTTTTTTTGTCAAAAAATTGTAAAAAAAATTGAGTTGTGGGAAATTTGTAGGAAACTTTTGTAGGAAAAAATGTAGTTTTCTAGTAGTGAATGGCTGATACGTGCCACCACCGTACCACCACCACATCGCCTTTTGTCCTTATCGTTTTGGCGATCGAAATTCCAAACCACTGGATTTTGTTGTCGCTGCCGCCGTAGGGAGTTTGCGGGAATAGAGGATAGAGATAGTGACGGGTGGTGATGGTTGCGCCGTACCGGTGAGACAAAAAAAATCATGTTTCTAAATCTAAACTAAATCTTTTGATTGTTTTTGGATAGAAATATGAAAATCAAGAAAGATTGAAGCACACAAGACAGATGCTTATTTCTTGGAAAGTTTAGACTTTTAGAGAAAGGAGGAAATGGGGAAGAAATTATTGGTTGGTGTTTGGGATTGGCAGATGGTTTTGTGCTTCTTTAAGTTTTTTTATGAGAGGCTTCAACAGGTCTGACTGAACAGAGGACATGCTGGAGGGGGTTTTGCTCACCGGAAAACACCGAAGTTGAAGATGCGATGGGGATGGTACTTCGACCGTACCTCACCTGCTGCTTCCATCCCTTGGTTTTAGAAAGCTTTGAGTCAACAGTCTTGGTCTTAGAGCTTTAACTGCGATAACAATTGAAACATTTTAAAATTAACTGGTTTTAAGGATGAAGACAATTGAAGCTAGTGTTAAAATCTTTTGTTATTTTCTCAAGTAATTTTATGTTTCAGTATTATAAAAAGCGTACTTTAGGTTTTAGTTGTTTCGTTGAAAAATTGTACTAGACGTTAATAAAATTAAAGGGAACAAAGGAACGTTAAATTTCATCAGTAGGTAACGAGAATCATTAATCCATTATTTCCATTAAATTGGGGATTAGATTTGTATTATAAAATTACTTACGAAGAAATGAAGAATAACAGTTTTAGAATTCAAAATTAAATCTTATATATGCTATGCTAAAAGAACATCCAAAATACAAATAGATTAATTGGTGATTACATTACTTTTTGATTTGTTCTTAAATTTAATTATTTGGTTTTATATTTTATTATTCTTGCTGAATTTGTTTTCAAATTACTTATTTGGTTATCTTATTTTATTTTATTATTCTTACTGAATCAAAGTTGGTCTTTTGTGGATCTAGCTTAGGTGTGAGGGTCGTCCCCAGTCCGTCCAGGATCGTCACCGCACCTGGAAATTTGTAGCAATTGCTGTCAATTTCCTACAAATCTAATATTTTTTTTTTCAAAATTATGTTTTCTTCTTAATTTGTTGAATAATAGCCTTTTGTAGGAAATTTATAGCAATTGCTGTCAATTTCCTACAAATTTCCGACAAACTGATAATTTTTTTTTAAATTTTCTTTTTTTCTAAAATTGATAAATAACAAAAAAATAACTTTTTTTGTAGGAAATTTGTAGCAACTGGTGTAAATTTCCTACAAATTTCCAACAAATTTACTATTTTATATTTTTAAAATTATTTATTTTGCTGTAGTTACAAAAATTATAAAATTTTATAATTTTTGTCGGAAATATGTCAAAAATGTTATAAATTTTGTGACGAAATTGCTACAAATGCTTATGTTGTGGCAAATTTGTAGGAAATTTGTGGAAAAGTTTTGGGTTTTTTTTTTTGTTTTTTTTGTCAAACAATTGTAGGAAAATTGTAAAAAAATTGAGTTGTGGGAAATTTGTAGAAACTTTTGTAGGAAAAAATGTAGTTTTCTAGTAGTGAATGGCTGATACGTGCCACCACCGTACCACCACCACAACGCCTTTTGTCCTTATCGTTTTGGCGATCGAAATTCCAAACCACTGGATTTTGTTGTCGCTGCCGTCGTAGTGAGTTTGCCGGAATAGAGGATAGAGATAGTGACGGGTGGTGATGGTTGCGCCGTACCGGTGAGATAAAAAAATAATGTTTCTAAATCGAAACTAAATCTTTTGATTGTTTTTGGATATAAATATGAAAATCAAGAAAGACTGAAGCACACAAGACAGATGCTTATTTCTTGGAAAGTTTAGACTTTTAGAGAAAGGAGGAAATGGGGAACAAATTATTGGTTGGTGTTTGGGATTGGCAGATGGTTTTGTGCTTCTTTAAGTTTTTTTATGAGAGGCTTCAACAGGTCCGACTGAACAGAGGACATGCTGGAGGGGGTTTTGCTCACTGGAAAACACCGAAGTTGAAGATGCGAAGGGGATGGTACTTCGACCGTACCTCGCCTGCTGCTTCCATCTCTTGGTTTTAGAAAGCTTTGAGTCAACAGTCTTGGTCTTAGAGCTTTAACTGCGATAACAATTGAAACATTTGAAAATTAACTGGTTTTAAGGATGAAGACAGTTGAAGCTAGTGTTAAAATCTTTTGTTATTTTCTCAAGTAATTTTATGTTTCAGTATTATAAAAAGCGTACTTTAGGTTTTAGTTGTTTCGTTGAAAAATTGTACGAGATGTTAATAAAATTAAAGGGAACAAAGGAACGTTAAATTTCATCAGTAGGTAACGAGAATCATTAATCCATTATTTCCATTAAATTGGGGATTAGATTTGTATTATAAAATTACTTACGAAGAAATGAAGAATAACAGTTTTAGAATTCAAAATTAAATCTTATATATGCTATGCTAAAAGAACATCCAAAATACAAATAGATTAATTAGTGATTACATTACTTTTTGATTTGTTCTTAAATTTAATTATTTGGTTTTATATTTTATTATTCTTGCTGAATTTGTTTTCAAATTACTTATTTGGTTATTTTATTTTATTATTCTTACTGAATCAAAGTTGGTCTTTTGTGGATCTAGCTTAGGTGTGAGGGTCGTCCCCAGTCCGTCCAGGATCGTCACCGCACCTGGAAATTTGTAGTAATTGCTGTCAATTTCCTACAAATCTAATTTTTTTTTTCAAAATTTTTTTTTTCTTAATTTGTTGAATAATAGCCTTTTTGTAGGAAATTTATAGCAATTGCTGTGAATTTCCTACAAATTTCCGACAAACTGATAATTTTTTTTTAAATTTTCTTTTTTTCTAAAATTGATAAATAACAAAAAAAATAACTTTTTTTGTAGGAAATTTGTAGCAACTGGTGTAAATTTCCTACAAATTTCCGACAAATTTACTATTTTATATTTTTAAAATTATTTATTTTGCTGTAGTTACAAAAATTATAAAATTTTATAATTTTTGTCGGAAATATGTCGAAAATGTTATAAATTTTGTGACGAAATTGCTACAAATGCTTATGTTGTGGCAAATTTGTAGGAAATTTGTGGAAAAGTTTGGGTTTTTTTTTGTTTTTTTTGTCAAACAATTGTAGGAAAATTGTAAAAAAAATTGAGTTGTGGGAAATTTGTACAAACTTTTGTAGGAAAAAATGTAGTTTTCTAGTAGTGAATGGCTGATACGTGCCACCACCGTACCACCACCACAACGCCTTTTGTCCTTATCGTTTTGGCGATCGAAATTCCAAACCACTGGATTTTGTTGTCGCTGCCGTCGTAGTGAGTTTGCCGGAATAGAGGATAGAGATAGTGACGGGTGGTGATGGTTGCGCCGTACCGGTGAGACAAAAAAAATAATGTTTCTAAATCGAAACTAAATCTTTTGATTGTTTTTGGATATAAATATGAAAATCAAGAAACACTGAAGCAGACAAGACAGATGCTTATTTCTTGAAAAGTTTAGACTTTTAGAGAAAGGAGGAAATTGGGAAGAAATTATTGGTTGGTGTTTGGGATTGGCAGATGGTTTTGTGCTTCTTTAAGTTTTTTTTATGAGAGGCTTCAACAGGTCTGACTGAACAGAGGACATGCTGGAGGGGGTTTTGCTCACCGGAAAACACCGAAGTTGAAGATGCGATGGTGATGGTGCTTCGACCGTACCTCGCCTGCTGCTTCCATCTCTTGGTTTTAGAAAGCTTTGAGTCAACAGTCATGGTTTTAGAGCTTTAACTGCGATAACGATTGAAACATTTGAAAATTAACTGGTTTTAAGGATGAAGACAGTTAAAGCTAGTGTTAAAATCCTATGTTATTTTCTCAAGTAATTTTATGTTTCAGTATTATAAAAAGCGTACTTTTGGTTTTAGTTGTTTCGTTGATAAATTGTACTAGATGTTAATAAAATTAAAGGGAACAAAGGAACGTTAAATTTCATCAGTAACGAGAATCATTAATCCATTATTTCCATTAAATTAGGGATTAGATTTGTATTATAAAATTACTTACGAAGAAATGAAGAATAACAGTTTTAGAATTCAAAATTAAATCTTAAATATGCTATGATAAAAGAACATTCAAAATAACATAGATTAATTAGTGATTACATTACTTTTTATTTGGTCTTAAATTTAATTATTTGGTTTTATATTTTATTATTCTTGCTGTATTTGTTTTCAAATTACTTATTTTTTATTTTATTTTATTTTATTATTCTTACTGAATCAAAGTTGGTCTTTTGTGGATCTAGCTTAGGTGTGAGGGTTGTCCCCAGTCCGTCCAGGATCGTCACCGCACCTGGAAATTTGTAGCAATTGCTGTCAATTTCCTACAAATCTAATATTTTTTTTTTCAAAATTATGTTTTCTTTTTAATTTGTTGAATAATAGCCTTTTTGTAGGAAATTTGTAGCAATTGCTGTCAATTTCCTACAAATTTCCGACAAACTGATAATTTTTTTTAAATTTTCTTTTTTTCTAAAATTGATAAATAACAAAAAAAATAACTTTTTTAGTAGGAAATTTGTAGCACACTGATGTCAATTTGCTTCAAATTTCCGACAAATTTAATATTTTATTTTTCAAAATTGTGTTTTCTTTTTAATTTGTTGAATAATAGCGTTTATGTAGGAAATTTGTAGCAATTGCTGTCAATTTCCTACAAATTTCCGACAAACTTATCATTTAATTGTTTAAAATTATCTTTTTTTCTAGAATTGATAAATAACAAATAAAATAACTTTTTTTGTAGAAATTTGTAGCAACTGGCGTCAATTTGCTACGAATTTCTGACAAATTTAATATTTTATTTTTTAAAATTATGTTTTCTTCTTAATTTGTTAAATAATAGCTTTTTTGTAGGAAATTTGTAGCAACTGCTGTCAATTTGCTACAAAATTTCCGACAAACTTATCATTTTATTTTTTAAAATTTTCTTTTTTTCTAAATTTGATAAATAACAAATAAAATAACTTTTTTTGTAGGAAATTTGTAGCAACTTGTGTAAATTTGCTAGAAATTAACTATTTTATATTTTTCAAATTATTTATTTTGTTGTAGTTACAAATAATATAAAATTTTATAATTTTTGCCTGAAATTTGTCGAAAAGTTTATAAATTTTGTGACGAAATTGTTACAAATGCTTATGTTGTGGCAAATTTGTTGGAAATTTGTGGAAAAGTTTTGGGTTTTTTTTTTATCAAAAAATTGTAGGAAAATTGTAAAAAAAAAATTGAGTTGTAGGAAACTTTTGTAGGAAAAAATGTAGTTTTCTAGTAGTGAATGGCTATACGTGCCAGCACCGTACCACCACCACATAGCCTTTTGTCCTTATCGTTTTGGCGATCGAAATTCCAAACCACTGGATTTTGTTGTCGCTGCCGCCGTAGGGAGTTTGCCGGAATAGAGGATAGAGATAGTGACGGGTGGTGATGGTTGCGCCGTACCGGTGAGACAAAAAAAATCATGTTTCTAAATCGAAACTAAATCTTTTGATTGTTTTTGGATAGAAATATCAAAATCAAGAAAGATTGAAGCACACAAGACAGATGCTTATTTCTTGGAAAGTTTAGACTTTTAGAGAAAGGAGGAAATGGGGAAGAAATTATTGGTTGGTGTTTGGGATTGGCAGATGGTTTTCTGCTTCTTTAAGTTTTTTTTATGAGAGGCTTCAACAGGTCTGACTGAACAGAGGACATGCTGGAGGGGGTTTTGCTCACCGGAAAACACCGAAGTTGAAGATGCGATGGGGATGGTACTTCGACCGTACCTCGCCTGCTGCTTCCATCTCTTGGTTTTAGAAAGCTTTGAGTCAACAGTCATGGTCTTAGAGCTTTAACTGCGATAACAATTGAAACATTTGAAAATTAACTGGTTTTAAGGATGAACACAGTTGAAGCTAGTGTTAAAATCTTATGTTATTTTCTCAAGTAATTTTATGTTTCAGTATTATAAAAAGCGTACTTTAGGTTTTAGTTGTTTCGTTGATAAATTGTACTAGATGTTAATGAAATTAAAGGGAACAAAGGAACGTTAAATTTCATCGGTAACGAGAATCATTAATCCATTATTTCCATTAAATTGGGGATTAGATTTGAATTATAAAATTACTTACGAAGAAATGAAGAATAACAGTTTTAGAATTCAAAATTAAATCTTAAATATTCTATGCTAAAAGAACATCCAAAATAACATAGATTAATTAGTGATTACATTACTTTTTATTTGTTCTTAAATTTAATTATTTGGTTTTATATTTTACTATTCTAGCTGAATTTGTTTTCAAATTACTTATTTGGTTTTTTTATTTTATTTTATTCTTACTGAATCAAAGTTGGTCTTTTGTGGATCTAGCTTAGGTGTGAGGGTCGTCCCCAGTCCGTCCAGGATCGTCACCGCACCTGGAAATTTGTAGCAATTGCTGTCAATTTCCTACAAATCTAATATTTTTTTTTTCAAAATTATGTTTTCTTCTTAATTTGTTGAATAATAGCCTTTTTGTAGGAAATTTGTAGCAATTGCTGTCAATTTCCTACAAATTTCCGACAAACTGATAATTTTATTTTTTAAAAATTTCTTTTTTTCTAAAATTGATAAATAACAAATAAAATAACTTTTTTTGTAGGAAATTTGTAGCAACTGGTGTCAATTTGAAACAAATTTCCGACAAATTAAATATTTTATTTTTCAAAATTATGTTTTCTTCTTAATTTGTTGAATAATAGCATTTTTGTAGGAAATTTGTAGCAATTGCTGTCAATTTCCTACAGATTTCCGACAAACTTATCATTTAATTGTTTAAAATTATCTTTTTTTTCTAAAATTGATAAATAACAATTAAAATAACTTTTTTTGTAGGAAATTTGTAGCAGCTGGCGTCAATTTGCTACGAATTTCTGAAAAATTAAATATTTTATTTTTTAAAATTATGTTTTCTTCTTAATTTGTTAAATAATAGGCTTTTTGTAGGAAATTTGTAGCAACTGCTGTCAATTTGCTACAAAATTTCCGACAAACTTATCATTTTATTTTTTAAAACTTTCTTTTTTTCTAAAATTGATAAATAACATATAAAATAACTTTTTTTTGTAGGAAATTTGTTGCAACAGGTGTAAATTTCCTACAAATTTCCGACAAATTTACTATTTTATATTTTTCAAATTATTTATTTTGTTGTAGTTACAAATAATATAAAATTTTATAATTTTTGTCGGAAATTTGTCGAAAATGTTATAAATTTTGTGACCAAATTGCTACAAATGCTTATGTGGTGGCAAATTTGTATGAAATTTGTGGAAAAGTTTGGGTTTTTTTTTGTTTTTTTTTTTGTCAAAAAATTGTAGGAAAATTGTAAAAAAAATTGAGATGTGGGAAATTTGTAGGAAACTTTTGTAGGAAAAAATGTAGTTTTCTAGTAGTGAATGGCTGATACGTGCCACCACCGTACCACCACCACATCTCCTTTTGTCCTTATCGTTTTGGCGATCGAAATTCCAAACCACTGGATTTTGTTGTCGCTGCCACCGTAGGGAGTTTGCGGAATAGAGGATAGAGAAAGTGACGGGTGGTGATGGTTGCGCCGTACCGGTGAGACAAAAAAAATAATGTTTCTAAATCGAAACTAAATCTTTTGATTGTTTTTTGATAGAAATATGAAAATCAAGAAAGACTGAAGCAGACAAGACAGATGCTTATTTCTAGGAAAGTTTAGACTTTTAGAGAAAGGAGGAAATGGGGAAGAAATTATTGGTTGGTGTTTGGGATTGGCAGATGGTTTTGTGCTTCTTTAAGTTTTTTTTATGAGAGGCTTCAACAGGTCTGACTAAACAGAGGACATGCTGGAGGGGTTTTGCTCAACGGAAAACACCGAAGTTGAAGTTGCGATGGTGATGGTGCTTCGACCGTACCTCGCCTGCTGCATCCATCTCTTGGTTTTAGAAAGCTTTGAGTCAACAGTCATTGTCTTAGAGCTTTAACTGCGATAACAATTGAAACATTTGAAAATTAACTGGTTTTAAGGATGAAGACAGTTGAAGCCAGTGTTAAAATCTTATGTTATTGTCTCAAGTAATTTTATGTTTCAGTATTATATAAAGCGTACTTTAGGTTTTAGTTGTTTCGTTGATAAATTGTACTAGACTTTAATAAAATTAAAGGGAACAAAGGAACGTTAAATTTCATCAGTAACGAGAATCATTAATCCATTAGTTCCATTAAATTAGGGATTAGATTTGTTTTATAAAATTACTTACGAAGAAATGAAGAATAACAGTTTTAGAATTCAAAATTAAATCTTAAATATGCTATGCTAAAAGAACATCCAAAATAACATAGATTAATTAGTGATTACATTACTTTTTATTTGTTCTTAAATTTAATTATTTGGTTTTATATTTTATTATTCTTGCTGAATTTGTTTTCAAATTACTTATTTGGTTTTTTTATTTTATTTTTCTTACCGAATCAAAGTTGGTCTTTTGTGGATCTAGCTTAGGTGTGAGGGTCGTCCCCAGTCCGTCCAGGATCGTCACCGCACCTGGAAATTTGTAGCAATTGCTGTCAATTTCCTACAAATCTAATATTTTTTTTTCAAAGTTATGTTTTCTTCTTAATTTGTTGAATAATAGCCTTTTTAAAGGAAATTTGTCGCAATTGCTGTCAATTTCCTACAAATTTCCGACAAACTGATAATTTTATTTTTTAAAATTTTATTTTTTTCTAAAATTGATAAATAATAAATAAAATAACTTTTTTTGTAAGAAATTTGTAGCAACTGGTGTCAATTTGCTATAAATTTCTGACAAATTTAATATTTTATTTTTCAAAAAGATGTTTTCTTCTTAATTTGTTGAATAATAGCCTTTTTGTAGGAAAATTGTAAAAAAAATTGAGTTGTGAGAAATTTGTTGGAAACTTGCGTAGGAAAAAATGTAGTTTTCTAGTAGTGAATGGCTGATACGTGCCACCACCGTACCACCACCACATCGCCTTTTGTCCTTATCGTTTTGGCGATCGAAATTCCAAACCACTGGATTTTGTTGTCGCTGCCGCCGTCGGGAGTTTGCCGGAATAGAGGATAGAGATAGTGACGGGTGGTGATGGTTGCGCCGTACCGGTGAGACAAAAAAAAAATAATGTTTCTAAATCGAAACTAAATCTTTTGATTGTTTTTGGATAGAAATATGAAAATCAAGAAAGACTGATGCAGACAAGACAGATGCTTATTTCTTGGAAAGTTTAGACTTTTAGAGAAAGGAGGAAATGGGGAAGAAATTATTGGTTGGTGTTTGGGATTGGCAGATGGTTTTCTGCTTCTTTAAGTTTTTTTTTATGAGAGGCTTCAACAGGTCTGACTGAACAGAGGACATGCTGGAGGGGGTTTTGCTCACCGGAAAACACCGAAGCTGAAGATGCGATGGTGATGGTGCTTCGACCGTACCTCGCCTGCTGCTTCCATCTCTTGGTTTTAGAAAGCTTTGAGTCAACAGTCATGGTCTTAGAGCTTTAACTGCGATAACAATTGAAACATTTGAAAATTAACTGGTTTTAAGGATGAAGACAGTTGAAGCCAGTGTTAAAATCTTATGTTATTTTCTCAAGTAATTTTATGTTTCAGTATTATAAAAAGCGTACTTTAGGTTTTAGTTGTTTCGTTGATAAATTGTACAAGATGTTAATAAAATTAAAGGGAACAAAGGAACGTTAAATTTCATAAGTAACGAGAATCATTAATCCATTATTTCCATTAAATTGGGGATTAGATTTGTATTATAAAATTACTTACGAAGAAATGAAGAATAACAGTTTTAGAATTCAAAATTAAATCTTAAATATGCTATGCTAAAAGATCATCCAAAATAACATAGATTAATTAGTGATTACATTACTTTTTATTTGTTCTTAAATTTAATTATTTGGTTTTATATTTTACTATTCTTGCTGAATTTGTTTTCAAATTATTTATTTGGTTTTTTTATTTTATTTTATTCTTACTGAATCAAAGTTGGTCTTTTGTGGATCTAGCTTAGGTGTGAGGGTCGTCCCCAGTCCGTCCAGGATCGTCACCGCACCTGGAAATTTGTAGCAATTGCTGTCAATTTCCTACAAATCTAATATTTTTTTTTCAAAATTATGTTTTCTTCTTAATTTGTTGAATAAAAGCCTTTTTGTAGGAAATTTGTAGCAATTGCTGTCAATTTCCTACAAATTTCCGACAAACTGATAATTTTATTTTTTAAAAATTTCTTTTTTTCTAAAATTGATAAATAACAAATAAAATAACTTTTTTTGTTGGAAATTTGTAGCAACTGGTGTCAATTTGCTACAAATTTCTGACAAATTTAATATTTTATTTTTCAAAATTATGTTTTCTTCTTAATTTGTTGAATAATAGCATTTTTGTAGGATCCTACAGATTTCTGACAAACTTATCATTTAATTGTTTAAAATTATCTTTTTTTCTAAAATTGATAAATAACAAATAAAATAACTTTTTTTGTAGGAAATTTGTAGCAACTGGCGTCAATTTGCTACGAATTTCTGAAAAATTTAATATTTTATTTTTTAAAATTATGTTTTCTTCTAAATTTGTTAAAGGGGAATTGGTTTTTAATAAACCAACCTTTGCCAAATTGGTAATTAATAATCCAACATACAGACTTGGTGTGTAATAATCCAACGTTTCAACTTGTTGGTACTCAATAGACCTCCGTTAGTTTTTTTTAACTCAAGTTAGTTTTTAAGTTTTATTTAGTACACAAACAGTCCCTGTAGTTATAATTTACTAGTTTTAAGTTTTATTTATTACACAAACAGTCCCTGTAGTTATAAAAAAATTCATAAAAATCAAAAAAATTCAAAAAAATTCTAAAAAAATTCAAAAAAATTCAAAAAAAATCAAAAAAATTATAAAAAAATCAAAAAATTTCTAAAAAAATCAAAAAAATCATAAAAAATCATAAAAATTCAAAAAAATAAAAAAAAAACTCTAAAAATCATACCGTTTCGACCCGGACCGTTTTCGACGCGTACCGTTTAGACCCGTACCGTTTCGACCCGTACCGTTTCGACCCGTACCGTTTCGACCCGGACCGTTTCGACCCGGACCGTTTCGACCCGGACCGTTTTCGACCCGTACCGTTTAGACCCGGACCGTTTCGACCCGGACTGTTTTCGACGCGTACCGTTTAGACCCGGACCGTTTTCGACGCGTACCGTTTAGACCCGGTGGTGGTGGTAGCGGCGGTGCGGTGGTGGTGGTGGCGGTGGTGCTGTGGTGGTGGTGGTGGCGGTGCGGGTCTAAACGGTACGTGTCGAAACGGTCCGGGTCTAAACGGTACGGGTCTAAACGGTACGGGTCTAAACGGTACGCGTCGAAACGGTCCGGGTTTAAACGGTACGGGTCGAAACGGTCCGGGTCTAAACGGTACGGGTCTAAACGGTACGCGTCGAAACGGTCCGGGTCTAAACGGTACGGGTCGAAAACGGTCCGGGTCGAAACGGTCCGGGTCTAAACGGTCCGGGTCGAAACGGTACGGGTCGAAACGGTACGGGTCGAAACGGTACGGGTCTAAACGGTACGGGTCTAAACGGTACGCGTCGAAAACGGTCCGGGTCGAAACGGTATGATTTTTAGAGTTTTTTTATTTTTTTGAATTTTTATGATTTTTTTGATTTTTTTGATTTTTTAGAATTTTTTTGAATTTTTTTGATTTTTTTAGAATTTTTTTGAATTTTTTTGATTTTTTTAGAATTTTTTAGAATTTTTTTGATTTTTATGAATTTTTTTATAACTACAGGGACTGTTTGTGTAATAAATAAAACTTAAAACTAGTAAATTATAACTACAGGGACTGTTTGTGTACTAAATAAAACTTAAAAACTAACTTGAGTTAAAAAAAACTAACGGAGGTCTATTGAGTACCAACAAGTTGAAACGTTGGATTATTACACACCAAGTCTGTATGTTGGATTATTAATTACCAATTTGGCAAAGGTTGGTTTATTAAAAACCAATTCCCCTTTGTTAAATAATAGCCTTTTTGTAGGAAATTTGTAGCAACTGCTGTCAATTTGCTACAAAATTTCCGACAAACTTATCATTTTATTTTTTAAAATTTTCTTTTTTTCAAAAATTGATAAATAACAAATAAAATAACCTTTTTTGTAGGAAATTTGTAGCAACTGGTGTAAATTTGCTACAAATTTCCGACAAAATTACTATTTTATATTTTTCAAGTTATTTATTTTGTTGTAGTTACAAATAATATAAAATTTTATAATTTTTGTCGAAAAGGTTATAAATTTTCTGAGGAAATTGTTACAAATGCTTATGTTGTGGCAAATTTGTAGGAAATTTGTGGAAAAGCTTTGGGTTTTTCTTTTTGTCAAAAAATTGTAGGAAAATTGTAAAAAAAAAAAATTGAGTTGTAGGAAGCTTTTGTAGGAAAAAATGTAGTTTTCTAGTAGTGAATGGCTGATACGTGCCACCACCGTACCACCACCACATAGCCTTTTGTCCTTATCGTTTTGGCGATCGAAATTCCAAACCACTGGATTTTGTTGTCGCTGCCGCCGTAGGGAGTTTGCCGGAATAGAGGATAGAGATAGTGACGGGTGGTGATGGTTGCGCCGTACCGGTGAGACAAAAAAATAATGTTTCTAAATCGAAACTAATTCTTTTGATTGTTTTTGGATAGAAATATGAAAATCAAGAAAGATTGAAGCAGACAAGACAGATGCTTATTTCTTGGAAAGTTTAGACTTTTAGAGAAAGGAGGAAATGGGGAAGAAATTATTGGTTGGTGTTTGGGATTGGTAGATGGTTTTGTGCTTCTTTAAGTTTTTTTTATGAGGGCTTCAACATGTCTGACTGAACAGAGGACATGCCGGAGGGGGTTTTGCTCACCGGAAAACACCGAAGTTGAAGATGCGATGATGATGGTGCTTCGAACGTACGTCGCCTGCTGCTTCCATCTCTTGGTTTTAGAAAGCTTTGAGTCAACAGTCATGGTCTTAGAGCTTTAACTGCGATAACAATTGAAACATTTGAAAATTAACTGGTTTTAAGGATGAAGACAGTTGAAGCTAGTGTTAAAATCTTATGTTATTTTCTCAAGTAATTTTATGTTTCAGTATTATAAAAAGCGTACTTTAGGTTTTAGTTGTTTCGTTGATAAATTGTACTAGATGTTAATAAAATTAAAGGTAACAAAGGAACGTTAAATTTCATCAACGAGAATCATTAATCCATTAGTTCCATTAAATTAGGGATTAGATTTGTATTATAAAATTACTTACGAAGAAATGAAGAATAACAGTTTTAGAATTCAAAATTAAATCTTAAATATGCTATGCTAAAAGAACATCCAAAATAACATAGATTAATTAGTGATTACATTACTTTTTATTTGTCTTAAATTTAATTATTTGGTTTTATATTTTATTATTCTTGCTGAATTTGTTTTCAAATTACTTATTTGGTTTTTTTTATTTTATTTTATTATTCTTACTGAATCAAAGTTGGTCTTTTGTGGATCTAGCTTAGGTGTGAGGGTCGTCCCCAGTCCGTCCAGGATCGTCACCGCACCTTCGCCCATTTCTCCCCCCCGGCGTCGTCCAAATCGTCGGACATTAGACGATTGAGACGGAATCCCCCTCTCTCGCACACCTATACATACAACTTATATATATTAGACTCATCCCCCCATTTTCTTAGTTTCATCCCCTATGCCCCATCTTTACACCCATCCTAGGTGGCGCTTACATGGTGGATCATCCTCCAACGATGGGCCTCTACCATACCGCATAACCTAATGTATTATGTTAAGTTGTTAACCAACCCATCATGTCAACTGTGTGAATCTTGCTCATGTATGATGTTTCGTTGTTAACTCACCCATGCCGCCATATTGGCTGAATTTGTACGCACCGAGCCGCAGAGTGGTGCTCATGTATGATGTTTAGTTGTTTAACTAACCCATGCTGGTTGAATGTGTAAGCCCCTGGCCGCAACGCGGCGGCGTCTTACATCTAGTTACAAAGATATTCTAAAATTGTCTATTGTACTATTAATTACAACAATGTGTAACTCATTAAAATGATGTTTCTTACTTTGCAGTTTTATACAAGGTTGTTGTAATGAGTTTGGATAAAAATGTATATCAGTTTTATAAAAATGTGTCCAACTCATTATAATGATAAAAAAACATGTTAGATCAAATTTGATTCACTGGTTAATCCAATTTGAACAACATAACTAACATAATGAGCAAGAACACTCATGCACATATGGGCCTCCGTCATGGCTTTTGAGTTGTTTATGTAAAATGAAATTGTAGTACAGACGGTAGACATAAAGTTCATGACTAACCATGTATGGGAAAAACACAAGCATAAGGGGGACGGGGCGCCCCGTTGTCGGCCATTTTTCACGCGTGGAACACCACCGCGGGTGGATGTTATCACGCGTGGAACGAATTAAGCGTGATAGTGAGCACGCGTTGTACATGTTTGTGTGGTGAGTCATATGCATTTCCACTAAAATCCATCACTAGTGATGGAATAATGCTCGATGACATGGTGGAACTTGATTGGATGTTGTGAGTGATGAGTGTGTGGTGAGTGATGTGCTCTCCTACCCCCTAAGATTGGTAAATGAACACGTCATTGTTAGCGAAGGTTCAAGTGGAAGGGTCCGCTAGATGGAGGCACAGGTTCAAGTGGTATTATGAGAACACTGTCGCAACTCCCATGTGTTCGCTAGATGGGATCAATTTCGGGCTCATGTACCTGTGCAAGACAGTTTTTTTTAACAGTTTAAATTACATAAGATTCCTTTGACGAGGCTCAAACTCTTAACCTCAAGTAGAGCAACTGTCACACCCCCAAAAATACCACAAGCGAAAACCCCCGCGAGGCGTGTGACGTACTAGCATCTAGCCACTAATCACATTGAACCATAAGTAAAAATAGAACTTTCCAATAGACTAGAACAGTATAATTCAAACATTGGTTTTGAAAATCACATATGTTCAGCGGAAGCATAATAGATTGTTCAATAAGTTTAACATAAATGTTTAGAAACACTTCAACTTCAGAAGTGCATCCAGTTGCCACGACCCATGACCACTCAAGTTTCCCAGATAGCAAGTCCCACGGCAGTGTACCTAAGGGCCTGCAAGCATGCAGAAAAAGTATATCAGCAAAAAGCTGGCGAGTTCACAGTTTTGTTAACCGTTTGTTACCAAGTATTGATTTACGTCATGTTGATAATAACTCGATACCGCAAGACGGCTCCTGTTTGCCCTTCCTCAATGCTCTATCAAACATTGGTCATGATTTAAAGTTAATAGTATACACCCGTCCTATCCAGGTACGTCGTGAGGGTGCCAAACCTAATAGCGCTATCAACTAATAACCCCGTGACCCTACAAGCAACTTGGTAATTATTTCCAATCCATGTGCATCAAATGGTTCAAGTTAACTTATCATGTTATTTTTTTATTTGTAAATCTTTAAAATTCATTGAAATGTAAATCATAATCACCTAGTATTATTTATTAGGGTCTTCGAAACAAAGATGAAATTTAAGACACTTTTGACTTCCAATTAAGGTATTATTTGCATTTTCTTAAATATTATATATATATATATATATAGTTACATATAAAAATGAATGACAATTTGATGAAAACTAAAAGAGCTAATTTCACAATAACCACATTTTCGGAGTGTCTCATTAAAATTATACAAAGTTGCCTTTAGTACGAATATCACACCCTCCTAGTCCTTCGGTGGCTAGTGGCTTACCAAGGCTTATTATGTTACTCTGTAATTCCGGTAAATGTTAGACATTTGTTAGTAATCGTTGTTCACCAGTTTTTCCTTCAAGAATTATCGAGCCTTTTCCTTTTATCTCGATGAATGAGCCATCCCCGAACTTCACTATTCCGGATATTCTTTCATTCAACTATGAAAATAGTTCTGAATGTCGTCATATGGTTGGTTGCTTGTGCCATTGTCTAAATACCATATGCTCTTCTCGTGTGGATTTGAATCAAGTTGTTTTGGAATAATTTTACCTTTATTCAAAAACACTACTTCTTGAAAGTGTTTCATCATGAAGAGAGACGGATCACCTCCTCCACCTTCTTTGTGAAGATTTGCTTCATGTTTTTGTTTGTGTTCCTTGTGTTTTGGACAACACGTTCAGCAAAGTGACAATACTCATCACATCTAAAGCACTGAGTTTGTGATTTGTCTCGACCCTTTGACCCATTTTCATCTGTATTACTCTCAGTTTGTTTTTTTTTGGTCAACAACTTTGGTTACACCTCGACCATGTCTGCGATCTCCCCCATGCCCACCAGATCCATTATTGCTATTAGAACCGCGAGCTCGGCTCTTTTCTGCTAACCTGCTTTTGTTAGAGCTTTCAGTTTTTTCCAAACATCAGCTTCCCTTTATTATCTATAGTATGATCCATGCTCTTTAGTCTTTCTTCAAAGGTCTGAAGCCTCCCAATCGCCTCAACAATATGTTCTATCGAAGCTACGATAACAACAAAATTTTCTGGTACGGCTCTAAGTAACTTCCTGCTAGCTTCTTTTCTTCATACAAAGAGCCCAAACTGTTTAGTTCAGATACAAGTTTGCTTATCTTTCCCAAAAACTCATCAACTGCTTCGGTTGGCTTCATCTTCAAGGCTTCAAACTCAGAATCAATCGTTTGTACTCTTGACTCTCTTACCCGATCAACCCCAACAAACCTGGTCTTAAACACCTCCCAAATCTCTTTTGCAGTTTTGTATTGAGAAACTTGGACAATAAGCTCTTTCGGTATAGCTTGGAAGAGTAGTGCAACCACTATACCGTAACTTCACTGCTTGGCTTCATCACTTCAAGTATCCCGTGTACTCAGAATATTGCTTTCACACGTATGGGCAAGATGTTGTAATTCACATGGTTCAACATCGAACATAAGAGTGTAGTAGTATTGTTTTCTTTAATAGTCACGACTGGTCTGTGACCATTATTGCCTGCCATGGTTGCACGTCCCTTTATCATGTAATAACTTATTGGACTTTAATTGTCTAAGTCTTGTTGATTAGGTTCGAAAGAGAAGTTACGGGTCAGAAGTGTAATTAATTAATAGATAGCTTAGAGGTAGTTATAAAGTTCGGGGAGTAGAAGTGACAAATCAGAAGTTGATAATCAACTTCACTAAAGGAACAGATGTGTCTCTTTGGACACACCCATTCAATTTCGGAAACATCAGGGAACAAGGGGACACGACTTTTGATTCTAGAGACACACCTCTGCATGTTTAATCATAACCATATATTTAAGAGACAAAACCGTTCGCGAGGAGACGTGATGGTTCAAGATGCAACCGTTCAGTATGTATAAATAGGATTAGGGTTTCAGTTTGTTTTTTGTACCTAGAAACAATGAGATTCAATTGTTCAATTTATTAATACGATTATGTATTAGGGTTAATCCTTCTCTTCTTTGATCTTGTTTGATTGTTATTTTGTTCTTGATTGATGGGTTGAATTCATGGTCTCCTGGGATCTATATTGGTATCAGAGCCAAGGCTCAAAGAATCAAGATCATGGGTTCAATTCTTCAATCAAGGCAAGGGTTTCACGGTTCAGATCCATCTGAGGGAAGGCAGGAAATCATTGGGCGAATCGAGCATATTGGTGCGGGTCTGAACGGAGGAGAGAACGGCAAGGGCAACAGAAAAGGTAAACAATACACGCAAGGGAAGCCATCCTTCGCTCATGAAAATCACCAATTTACAAGTCTCCCAAGAAGTTGATCCTGAAGTCATATACGGTTAAAGACACCGAGTTCAGAGATTGCCCAGGAAGGAGCACGAAGATTGGAAGAACAAGACTTAAACAATTAGGGGGGAATTGTTGGAGTTTAATTTTCTAAGTCTTGTTGATTAGGTTCGAAAGAGAAGATACAGGTCAAAAGTCTAATTAGTTAATAGATATTTTAGAGGTAGTTATAAAGTTCGCGGACTGGAAATGACAAATCAGAAGTTGATAACCAACTTCACTAAATGGACATATGTGTCTCTTTGGACACACCCATTTGATTTCGGCAACAGCAGGGAACAAGGGGACTCGAATTTTGATTCTAGAGACACACCTTTTCATGTTTAATTACAACCACATATTTAAGAGACATAACATTTAGCGAGGAGACGTGATGGTCAAGACGCAATCGTTAAATATGTATAAATAGGATTAGGGTTTCAGTTTGTTTTTTATACCTTGAAACAATCAGATTCAATTGTTCAGTTTATTAATACGATTGTGTAGTAGGGTTAATCCCTCTCTTCTTTGTTCTTGTTCGATTGTTTTTTGTTCTTGATTGATGAGTAGAATTCATGGTATCCTAGGATCTGTATTGGCATCAGCGCCAAGGCTCAAAGAATCAAGATCATGGGTTCAATTCTTAAATCAAGGCAAGGGTTTCGCGGCTCGGAAGAATCATCTGAGGGAAGGAAGGAAATCATCGGGCGAACCGATCATATTGGTGCGGGTCTGAATGGAGGAAAGAGCGGCCGGGCAGCGGAAAAGGTAAACAGTACGCGCAGGGGAAGCCATCATTCATTCATGGAGTCACCAATTTACAAGTCTCCCAAGAAGTTGATCCCGAAGATACATATGGTTAAAGACACCGGGTTCAGAGATTTCCCAGGAAGGAACACGAAGATTTGAAGAACAAGACTTAAACAATTAGGGGGTAATTGTTGGACTTTAATTGTCTAAGTCTTGTTGATTAGGTTCGAAAGAGAAGATATGAGTCAGAAGTGTAATTAGTTAATATATAGTTTAGAGGTAGTTATAAAGTTTGGGGATTAGAAGTGACAAATCAGAAGTTGATAACCAACTTCACCAAAGGAACAGATGTGTCTCTTTGGACACACCCATTTGATTTCGGCAACATCAGGGAACAAGGGGACGCGACTTTTGATTCTAGAGACACACCTCTTCATGTTTAATCACAACCACATTTTTAAGAGACATAACCGTTCATGAGGAGACGCGATGGTTCAAGACGCAACCGTTCAGTATGTATAAATAGGATTAGGATTTCAGTTTGTTTTTTGTACCTTGAAGCAATCAGATTCAATTGTTCAGTTTATTAATATTAATACGATTGTGTATTAGGGTTAAGCCCTCTCTTTTTTGTTCTTGTCCGATTGTTATTTTGCTCTTGATTGATGGGTTGAATTCATGGTCTCCTATGTTTAAAAGCACCGGATCGATGACGAACATCAAACATTGCACTTGATTCAAGACATGAAGAACAAAATAGGGTAGATGAAGAAGAAGATGCAAGACAAACTCATTCATTTCAATAAAATCATCACAGATTACATACCAAACGAGTATACATCATCTTCTACAAGCTGGTTTAGATCACAAAGATCTAAACCCTAGCTTTCTCTCACTAACACATAGTCTCTCTCTCTAGTATGTGCACACCAGGAGGAACAAGAAGTGAGAGAGGTGCACAAAGCTTCTTGATCGATCCCTCATCCATGGATGTTGCCCTAATCCTATACAACACATATATATAGACTAGGACTATACTCGGACAAACAATCTACACCAAAACCCTGACTTTTGTCCCTAACATAAACCCCTGACCTTTTTCCTAGACATAAAACTTGGACAAAATGTCCAAGGATAAACCTTGGACTAAGTTTCAAGACTTGTACAATAAAGACCCTAACAATTGGAAAGCATGCACTTATCACCCAAAGTGCACTAACAAACTCCCCCTTGATCAGTGCATGGTCTTCATGTGGTCTTGAATTCTTCATTATCGTTGACTTTAACTTGGACTTCTGTTTTGGTTGACCAGAACTGATAAGCGACAGTTACCCAGCAGGAACTGCACTAACAGTCTCCCTCTTAACTGTTGCATCAGTTCTGTCTAACACTGATATCTTCAGTCACCGGATACTGCACTTACAGACTCCCCCTTGACTGATGATATCATGGCTGCTTTCAACTTTGGCTGAGACTTGATCTTTCTGGTAGAGCACAGCGATCTTCAACCCTTCTAATTAAAGACTTGCTAACGATCACTTAAGGCCGCTTTGAGAAACCCGAAGAATCCAACATCAAACACTGTAGATCCTCACCCTCAAACTACTCCCGAATCAAGTTAACGCGAACCGACCTACAACCACATGTAGGAATATCGCTCGATACATTAATCTTCAAACCTAACCGGTAGCAGAAAGAAACATTGGATTTCCAATGCCCAACCTTGAACACTTCAAACTTCACAAAGACATGAAGCTCAGTTCGATAAGTTAATAACAAACTGAACTTTGTAAAAGTACATCCACCATCTTGATCAGAGTCTTCAACCCTTCATGTATGATCTCATCTCGTCATGTATCCTCATGATCAATCTCCTATCTTCACAAATCCGCTGAAACCCGATGGCTTTCATCTCCGACCTTCCCCTCAAATCATGAAGCCCCACATTATTTCGAGACCAGAACTAATCTTCTCTACTCTAAGCAGCAACTTAATAAGGCTCAATCTTCAACTAGTCGTCAATCGAGAATTCAGCTTCATCACGTCAACACTTGATTAATAACATAAGCACACGTGACAAAACTCAATCACACACGAGCTATTTCGCGCACAAACTTTATATTTACGAAGAAAATAGGAAATTTTTACTCCCCCTTTTTCTTTGTAAACTGTCAGCGTCCAAGCAAGCCCACTGTTGTTGCAGCCACTAACCAGCTAAGGTATGTAATGTAAGATTCAGTTTCCTGAGTACCAAACCCGGGTTGCAGAAGGTCCCCTTTCTACCATGGCCATGGCAACACATCCAATTAGCACTATGTCAGCAAGAGGAACAAGACATGAACACACCACAAAATTTCTTCCCATTTTTCTAGCAACATATCCATCGAACCAGCCTGTTTCCCCAGAAACAACAACCCCAATAAATGCAGGATGATGCATATCTTGCATGATCATCCATCTAAGAACTGGACCAGAAACCAATCTTAAAGTTTCACAAAGAAACTCGGATGGTTTGAGCTCAAGGAAACTCGGATGATGAATCTCAAAGCTAAAACTCGGAACTGTGAAAGCTCAAAATAAACACGCAAAGTTCAAGACTCTGAACATTTGAGAGATTCAAGAATAACTCCGAACATCACTCACACAGTTCAAAACTCGGACATTGCACACAGTTCAAAACTCGAAACACTGAGCCGACAAGTAAAAAAAAACTCAGAAGAGATAAAACTCATTCAGATGGTTAAAGATAACTTGAAAGATAACTTGAAACAAACTCAGAATAGATACAAACTCGGAACCTGTGATAGCATGTTCAAGTTATCGAGTGGGTGAACCGACAAAGAAAACTCAGAATTTAAACACATGAAACTCGGAACCTATGATAGCATGTTAACTCGGACACTTTGATAATGCAAACCTCGGTACTGAACGAAAGGTCAAACCGAGCTTAGAAACTCGGATCTTAAAATTCGGACTGAACAAAGATCGGACTACAAAAGCCGTTAACATCAGACGGTTTTGAACTGAACAAAGGTCGGATCTTAAAGGTCGGACTGAACAAAGGTCGGACTACAAAAGTCGGATCTTAAAGGTCGGACTGAACAAAGGTCGGACTACAAAAGCCGTTAACATAAGTAAAACTCAGAATACAGACCCTTCAAAACTCGGAGTATTTAAACAATTCAAAACTCGGAAGTAACTATTTAAAACTTGAAATATTTTTGACTTTTTACAGATTCAAAGTCGGACACCCTTGTTTGAAACTACAAAACTCGGTTATCAAAACTCTTGTTTGAAACTGCATAACTCGCATATCAAAACTCGGAGACACTCATGTTAACAGAACTCGGAGTCTTGTAAAACTCGGACTATGAGAATTTTAAAACTCGGAAGTTGAGATGTCTTGTAAAACTCGGAAAACATAAGATTCAATATCTGAAACTCGGACACACATAAGACTTAGATTGATCTGAAACTTGGAAATATATTGAACTGAAACTCGGACACACATAGGACTTAGATTGATCTGAAACTTGGAAATATATTGAAACTTAAAACACGGAGCCTCTGTTATCTAAAAACTCAGAAACACTATCACAACGATAATACTCGGACATGGTGAAGCTCAGAAACAAGTCTCCGGACTTTCTCCCTAGTGTGACTTCACACTAGTTCACCAAAACCCCGGAAACAACAAACACAGAGTTTTAAACTCAGACAAACCTTTTTTGGATCAAAACCCTAGATCCCCAAAACAAAAACCCAGCAGTTCTCTTCAATACAGCTCGTATATCTTCATATCTGGACCAAAATCTTCACGTCTTCAAGATGTTTGGCGGAAACAAACATCAAATCAAGAGCAATGGTGATTCAGAAGGCGGTTAGACCATTCTGAATCGGTAACCATGCTCTGATACCACTTTTAAAAGCACCGGATCGATGACGAACATCAAACATTGCACTTGATTCAAGACATGAAGAACAAAATAGGGTAGATGAAGAAGAAGATGCAAGACAAACTCATTCATTTCAATAAAATCATCACAGATTACATACCAAACGAGTATACATCATCTTCTACAAGCTGGTTTAGATCACAAAGATCTAAACCCTAGCTTTCTCTCACTAACACATAGTCTCTCTCTCTAGGATGTGCACACTAGGAGGAACAAGAAGTGAGAGAGGTGCACAAAGCTTCTTGATCGATCCCTCATCCATGGATGTTGCCCTAATCCTATACAACACATATATATAGACTAGGACTATACTCGGACAAACAATCTACACCAAAACCCTGACTTTTGTCCCTATCATAAACCCCTGACCTTTTTCCTAGACATAAAACTTGGACAAAATGTCCAAGGATAAACCTTGGACTAAGTTTCAAGACTTGTACAATAAAGACCCTAACAATTGGAAAGCATGCACTTATCACCCAAAGTGCACTAACAAACTCCCCCTTGATCAGTGCATGGTCTTCATGTGGTCTTGAATTCTTCATTATCGTTGACTTTAACTTGGACTTCTGTTTTGGTTGACCAGAACTGATAAGCGACAGTTACCCAGCAGGAACTGCACTAACACTATGATCTATATAAGTTACCGAAAATGGGGATCACGGCTGCCCTTCTAGACAGCCCTTCGGTTAGGTTGCAGAATCTTTGACCCCTTCTCTTAAGCTAGCTAGAAGAATTCCAGGGACTTGAAAGGCTTTGATACCAATTCAAGTCCAGAAAATCAGAAATCACATACAATGAAATCGGAAGTAGCTCTCCAATTCATTAGAAAATAACTCAAAACTAAACTAATCTCCCATAACCACAATACCATAACTTGGTTGCTTATATAGAGATGACTCAACTTGGCCAACAAGAAAACATTATTAGAGATAGAAGAGTGTAACTGCTAGCATATATATTATGAAGATAAGGTCTAACATGAGAAAGAAGAGTGCGTCCAGTTAGCCAAGTAGTGACTGCCTCACAAACCAACCAAGGTGTTATTTTCTTTCACTTTGAGTTGGGACGAGGTAAGTCATCCTTGGCTACCCAACAAGAGTGCTCTTTTCTTCATGTAAGAGCCTAGCTTCTTATTAGCTTATGAGTTTTTTTATACGCATTTCCTTTTTGAGGAAGCAATCTATTTATAGCTAATCTTAGACCCAAGGTCAATGAAGTTGGATCATCTTATTCTTCCTTTTCTTTTCATGTTTTCACCTTTAGGAAAAATTCACCTTTCTAGATCGTGAGAACCACAGTATATATTTATGAAGAAAGGAGAGAGTAATACGGAGTAAAAGGAATGATGTTCTTTAAGAGCATTCACATCCTTGGAATCAAAATCTGTATGTGGGGTTTTTTAAAATATAAAAAATATAAAAAGTGGTTGTGAGTGGAGGAGAGAGAAAATGTTACTGTTCATCTGTATATTTGGGGGACACTGTTCACCCACAATAATTTTTTAATATATATTGAAAGTGGTTGTGAGTGAAGGAGAAAGAAAATTGTAATGATAAAGGTATAAAAATATTATTTAATTGTAAAGGAGAGAGAAAAATTGTTGGTGCATTCATCTGTCGTCTTCGTCTTATGTCAGGTCTCGGGTTCGTTGTTACTGATATAAACAAGCATGATGTCATCATATTTGATAATGACATCACAAGGATGACAACATTGTTACATCATGCTCACAAAAGGACAAAAGAAAATGTTATATATGTTGTAACCGTTTGAAAATGTAACATTTGAGTTGACCGTTTGAGAATCATGTATCGTTTGAAAGGGTTCCGTTTGAAAGTGTTGTATCATTTTCAAACGGAAGGGTCTTCCCCTATAAATACCCTTATGTCTAATTCATTTGTAACTTTCCGGCCAGAGCAACGAAGTGCTGCCGAAGTGTTGTCAGGTTGTAAAACGTTCCGAAATCAATCATACAACAGTTTAAAGTGTATTGCTAGCTGAATTGAACTTAGTTTCTTTGTTTCCGCCTCTGAAACTGAGATAAACTCTTCTGAACGACTCATTCGGGTCCAAAAACGATCCTACAAGTGGTATCAGAGCTCAGGGGGAAGAGTTCATACCAATTCAGCCACAAATTTCCGTTTCTACACCTTTCTTTTCGAAAATTACAAGTTTTCACGGTTAAAATCGGCTGAAACTTTCACAATATGTGCGTAATTGTGTTTTGACAAACCCTTGAGAATATCAATTCAAAATTCGAAGTTTAACCGGTAAAAAAAGGACTGAAATATGGGTTCTGTTTGAACGTAGCATAGGTGTTCCGTTTGAAAACTGCCATCCCGTTTGAAATTGCATACCCTTCTGTTTGAAATTTGATCCTATCGTTTGAAAACAGGACTGTTACGTTTGAAACTGGTGTTCTGTTTGAACTTATCGTTTGAAATATATCGCACCGTTTGAAAGTGATTGAAGCTTCATGTGATAATTGTTTTTATCTGATCAGATGTGTCAGGTTCATGTGATTATCTCAGCCAAATAGGAATGATCATGTGATTTGTTGTCAGTAATTGAAAAAAATATCACGTGTATTGTGTCAGTTTGCATGAGGATGTATCGGTTGTTCAGATTGTCATGTGATTATTCATCGTTAAATGAGAATGTCGGTTGCATGTGATATTAGTTAATTGGCATATGAACTGTTAAAAAGGTGATAATACGGTCAAATAAAAAACAAGTATGTCATAGAGTCACGTGAATGTTTGATTCAGTCTTTGAGTTGGTTTATCGATTTGTGTATTAGAATGACAACTAGTTTGTTTGATATGCATGTGAACATGGTTTACTAATGTGCTAGTTGGTTAATGGATTTTAGAGGTCCAATCAGAGTTAAAGCATTCATATGATTTTTGTCTGATTGTATCAGTGACATATGTGACTTGAATTTCAATAATATTGAATTTTGTTTAGTATATGCATATTTTTAAATTTGTCATATGTTTGTCACTTTGATCATTTGAGCCCAAAGCAGTTGTCATATTTGTGGTCATAAGTCCAAATCAAACTCTCAGCCCAAGTTATAAGTTCACGGCCCATCATAGTTGAAGTGTTATTGAATTTTAAAGGTCAAAATTGATTGTGTTCAAACATATGTAATCATCGGCATAATCAGATAAATTGAAGTTTGGCTTAGTTGATTTGGTGACATAATTAGATAAATCGCTTTGTGATATTTGTTTGTCCAAAACGGTTAACTATACATTTGATGATTTCTATAAGATGTGCTTGTAAAATTGTGACTTTATAGGTTGCATGGTTTGAGTTTTGGTTTCAGTCAGTTCTCAAAAAAGAAAATCCTTGTCTGCACGGATTGATCAGTTCGTTTAAACAGTCAGGTCGTATTGTGTGGTCAAGTTGTGTGATATAGTCCGGTTCGTACAGTTTGGAGTTCAAAGGTTTCAAAGGGTCAAGTCATTTGAATTTGATTCGGGTCCTAGAAGTCTGCACAGTTGATCGTTCAGTCTGCACAGAAAATCATCGGTTCGAGTACCAGTTTCTTTCAGATAATTGATAAAAGTTTAAAACTGATTGTGTGTTTGTTTGTTGTTGTCAGGTAATTGTCAGGAATTTTTACAAAGTGATAAAGCTCATTTGAAAATTCGGAAAAAAAATGGACGAAGATTTTTACAACGCATTCGCTACACCGGTTACTCCGATCAGTGTTGCACAAAACACAATGCTCGAAAACGAAACAGGAACAATGCAAAAACCGCCCAAACTCATGAACATAGAAGAATTTAAAGGTTGGGAAGGTCGTTTTGAGAATTGGGTACAAGCTAACTACTTGGATGCGTGGGAATGTGTCGAAACAAAATACATTCGACCGATGAATGATGATGAAGAGCTTGTTCCGATAAAAGATCTAAGCGCTGATGCTAGAAAGAAATACAAAGATGAGAAAATGATGCTAAGTCTTCTTCAACAAGCAGTAAAAGAAGATATTATGGTGCTTTTACAACACAATGGAACTTCATATTCAATTTGGAAAGCTTTAAGGTCAAAGTTTCGTGGTAGTGAAGAAATGGTCAAAAGCAAGAAATCGCTTCTAAAGAAAGAATTTGATCTGTTTCGCCAATTAAAGAATGAAAGTACAAGAGAGATTATCGAAAGATACTGCAATTTGCTTGCTAACATGAAGAGATTGAGTATTGAGAAAAACAATGAAGAGTTGATCGAAAAACTTGCTGATGCCTTGCCATACGAGACTTGGGGAACATATCTCATGATGCTTAGAAACAAGAAAGGTTTTAGCAGTTTGACACTCAGCAAGTTCATTGAAAAGTTGGAAGCTCAAGAGATGGAGCAATGAAAGATTATTCGAATGAAAGATTTCGATGGTGAACAGGATATTGGGTTGTATTATAAAGCAGGAGTGAATGAAAAGTCTTTAAATCTATCTCCGAAAATAGAAACTGCTTACAATGCCAAGAATTCTCCTGGAAGTTCATCATCAGGATCAAACAGCAAAACAAGTTTTACATCATTTTCATCATTTGATCCAAATGTGTCAACAACAAGAAATGGCAAAAAGATTCAATGCAACATTGTGTTGAACATTGAAAATGATCAGGAATTTTCTGAAGAGTTAGCAAAAAGTCATATGTCTTTATTGGGAACTGTTCTTGAATCTTATGGTAGTTTTGTTGCAGGTCGAATTGGGAATCCAATGTTGACAAAAGAAGATTACGACCAGATCGATGCTGAAGAGATGGAGCTGATGGACATAAAATGGTGTTTGGCCAGCGTGTTGAGGAGAGCTGAGAAATTCAAGCAAATCACTGGAAGAGATGATCTTCGTGAGGCTGGTACTTCTACTTTAGGTTTTGACAAATCTAAAGTCACTTGTTTTCGTTGCAGGGAGAAAGGTCACTTCAAGAGGGAGTGCAAAAATCGCGAAGCAAGTGGAGCTCATAATCCTTTTAACAACAACAATGATTACTACCGAAAAGCCATCTACCATCAAGTTGCTCAACAACCGTCTCAACAACATCAACATCAAGCACAAACTGCACATGGAATGCAAATTATTGAAGACTCTGGAAAGAGAGCTTGTGCAGTGAATCAAGATTCTTTAAAGAGAGTAAATGGTAGTGCCTTGATAATAGATCAAGATGACGAAAAGTTACCTGAGGGTTTTAGCTGGGAGAATTTTACTTGGGATAACTATATTCCTGATCAAGCTAAAGCTCACACAGCTTTTGTAGCTCGAGTTGAAGAGGACAGTGATGATGATACTGAATATTGGAAGAGAAAATTCGAAGCTGATATGAAACTGATTGCTGAAAGTGACAGTGAAGATGAAAAGGTTAAAAAGAAGAAGAAAAAGGTCAAGACTCCAGTTAGCAGTGATGATGAAGAAATTCCAGTGATCAAAAGGAAAGTAAAGGTTGAAGTTCCAAAATTCAAAGTTGATGCAAAGAAGATTCCAGTGAAGTGTGAAAACTGTGAAACTGTGAAGAAGCAAAACAGTACATTGATCTATAACTTGAATAGTTTAAAGGAATCTTATGATGTACTGAACAAAGAAATGAACCAGTATAATCAAACAAGTGAAGAACAAGCAACAGCGATGAAAACACTTCAAGGAGCTTTTATGACAAAGCAAAAAGTGGTGAACAACTACATTGAGAAGTGTGCTGTGCTAGAACAAAAGTTGGAGTTGCAAAGAATTGAGACTGAAAGAGTGAACCGATTGTTGAAAAGTTACTCATGTACTTCTTATGTCATTGACAGGATCTATCCAACTGTTGAAGGAATGAAGGCATTTGAAGAGGATGAAGTAACTAAAGAAAAGAAGGATGATGGAAAAGTGATTAAAGAAAAGACTCCAGAAAAGACTCCAGAAAAGAAGAACAAGAAGAAGAGTGACTCAAAGAAAAAGACTGACAAGAAGGATTCTGGTAAGAAACAAGATGTCAGTTACAACAAATGTCCACCCCCGTTAGAAAATGGATATTTGCCCAGGAATCCAAATCAGGAAAGAGTCGAAAAAGCAACAAATTTACAGTGGGAGTCGGAGTCGTCAGTCAATTTACCAGAAAATATTGATGTCGTGTTTACATCATCTGACACTGATCATGAGTCCGAGTTAATAAAGAAAGTCGTCGATCAGGTGTTGGATAAAGATGAAAATGAGGAGTCAAAGTTGGAGTCAAACTCAGAGTTAAAGTCAGTGTCAGAGTCAATGGCTGGTTTTGAAAGTTCGAGTTCGACAGTCAACAATAAAAAATCTTCGGTTAAAAGAGTTTACAATAAAGAATTCCTGTTATCAAAATCTAATTTGAATGACGAAACGTTTAAAGTTGCATATACTTTGAATGATTCCGACAAATTATATTCTGATGAGGAATTTCCAATAAGAGGTGTCAAAACTGAATTGATAAAAAAGGTTTTCAAACTTACAGAAATTAATATTTCTGAAATAAAAGATTTAAATCTTAAAGGTAAACCTTACACCTCAAGAGTACAACAAAGATTAAACAAGAAAAAAGGTTACAGTTCTGGTTCTGGTTTTCAAAAGAAACCAAATCCTAACCGTAATTTCAAAAAGAAAGGTCTTGGATTTATTCCAACAGAAAAACAGAAAAATGAAAAATATGTTCGTGATTTTAAATCAAAGATGACATTTGTTTCAGGTACTTCATCAGAAGAAGAAGAAAAGAAAGAATTCTGGAGACAATCGAACAAAGAATTTCTTGTAAAGAAGCAAGAAGAGATGAAAGAAACGAGAACCTGTTTCAAATGCAACAATGTTGGACATATTGCCAAAGATTGTTCAAAGGCAATACAGTCAAAATAGGGAGTTTCTCGTAACTCGAAAGACAAGAAAATTGTGTTTGAACCACTAATTGACAGAACCAAACTTTTCAAAAATTCTACTTTTGAAATTGGTGAATGTTCAAACAAGTTTTACAAGAAGAGAGCTAAATCTGACAACCAGAGATGGGTTGTTAAGAAAGTTGCTGAAAGCTCTAGCGATGATTCTGATAGGTCAAAATCAGAGGAGCTATCTTCTGGCGATGAATCTGATTCCACAAAATCAGAGGAGCCACAGGTTGAGGTAAAAAGTGATAAATCAGTTCTGAATGTGGATGATGAAAATTTTCCATCACTTCGGGCTGAAAATTATAAAAAGAAAATTGGTAAAGTTGAGATATCAAATCAATTTTATGATGACAAAAAGGATTTCGATGTTGTGAAAGTCTTTAACTCCAAAGTTCATCATATTTTTGGTAAAATGATTAACAGGAAGGTCAAAGGAACAAAGGAGTTTTATGAGAAAAAGATGCAGAAGGAGAAAACTGAACCATCCTTAGTTCGTGACTGGGATGGTTCATACTATGAACAATGAGTCTGTGGACTTGCCGGAGATCCCAAGTTGGTAATCGTGGATCAGGAATCGGCATCTTTCTGTGTATTTGATTGTGTTTTTTGTACAAGTGGTAAATCAGGGACATTAATTTGTACTTGATTTTCTACAAATGGTTGAAGACAAAATGATGAACCATATCCTCAACTTTACAAGTGGTAAAATCAAACTTATTTTCCGGAAAAACCATTTGATTAAAACAAACTTAAGTGTTTTGAAATCTAAATGGGAAAATAGTTTGAGGGGGAGTTCTGATTGTTTATGCCAAGTGAATGGCGAATTGAAGCAATTCGATATCGGTTGTCAATTTTATTTTATAGTTTGTTTTCAAATTTCCTAAAATGTGTTTGCATTTTAGGGGGAGTAAGAAATTTTTAGAAAATCCAAAAACATTTGAAAATTTGAAAAATTCAAAAACATGATAAAATCAAAAATGAGTTTTTGTTGCATAAAAGAGGAAATGATAGTACATCAGTGGACGATCACAACATGCTAAAGAATTGGAAATTAAAAATGTGATAAACGGTCTCACTGATGATGTGCCAGTAGATTTTTGCACATTTAGTAGATTGTGACGAGATATAAACCTAAATTTCAAACTTGCTTATATTGTGGGGATACATCTCTCGGATATATGGGTAACCCCCGAAATCTCGTTTGAAAGGTCTCATATTCTGATATACTAGGTCTTTATACTCAATGATGTCTGGGGTATTATTCCGGGACTTCTGCTGAACGGTGGTTCTGACCTAGTCCTCGAATAATACTTTTCGCAAATGCTTGAAACATAGCATCACCCTCAGCATATATGATAAGACAATAAAATTGCTTAGCAATGCTGTTGTAAAAAAGATCCTCTAAAGGGGACACACCCAAAAGTTGAGTCATGATCTCTCTGCTGAACGGTAGTTCTGACCTGAGCTCTCATGATTCTTCATAATTTATTAACCCCTTACAGATATCATTTGTGTCATAATTACCTGTAAGACTGAATATTGGGATCTGGATACGGGAGTATATTCTGAGGTGGGACACGCGATTGAGTTTAAGTGCTTAAAACATTAATATCGTATCTCGAAGCAGTTGAACTTTGTGTGAAAATTTAGGTGGACCAGTATACTGACAATCTAAGTGAATCGTTTAGAACTTAAAATGAAATGAAGCTTAACGGTGTTGATGATTTGTCTCAGAAACTGATATGATCCTCTTGCACAAACTCACAAAAATATTGTATGTAAATATTTCTTTACTGCATTTCTTTTTATTGAAAAATCCAAAAAGATTTTAGTGTGTTTTAGCATAAATTTTGAAAAATTCAAAAAGATTTTCGACAACTGGTGTTGGAGAGCTAATTTTCAAAATTCCGAGTGCTAAACGTGACGAACAGGTTTGTGAGAGTGTGTTGTTTTGAGAATGAAAATGATATTCCTGCATGTGTGTAGGATCATGATACGACCTAACGAGTCGATCAGAAGAGTGCTCAGACCGAATCAGAGGCGGAATTCATTGATTCGGTCTTCGTTTAGCTTGGATTCACTATTAATTGTCTTGTTTATTGATCTTGAACGATTTACAGTACAGAGACACTTCGACAGCACCTCGGCGTTGGAATCTAGAACGTTACAAATGAACTCGTTTGAAGGCTATATATAGGGAGGACCCTTCCGTTTGAAAGTGGCATAACCATTTCAAACGGAACCCTTCAAACATACAACATATTCAAACGGTCAACACAAACAATTACAATTTCAAACGGTTATGACATTCTTTTTTGACTTTTAGTGATGTATACTTCCATGATGTCATGTGTGATGTCACTTGTGATGTCACCTATGTGATGTCACTTGTGATGTCATGCTTGTTTAGATCCGCTACGAACCCGAGACTCGACATAAGACGAAGACGACAGATGAATGCACCAACAGACTCCCCCTCAGATGTTGACGAGTCTTAAGTGTCGAGTCTTTGCATCTTCAGTCTTTTTCAGTCTCTTTTCTTTCTTAGCATATACCAGGATCTTCTCTTTGGCTCTAACCTCGTCAGAATCCCCCTCTCATCATGATGGGATCGCTGTCTGGAATTAGCTATCACCTTGAGATCAATCCCTGGCTTTATCTCTGATCAGTTCATCTTCTGCACACATTTTCTCACAAACACATAAGTTTTTACTTATATCAATAAGAAAAACTTACTGGAAATAGTTACATCAAGTTCAAATTAATGACCCTGATTAACTAAACAAACTTCTTTCTCAAAATCAGTTTCTTCTATTCAATACACACACTCCCAAACCTGTTCATCATGTTCAGCACTCGGAATTTTGAAAATCAGCTCTTCAACATCAGTTGTCGAAAATCTTTTTGTATTTTTCAAAATTTATGTTAAAACACACTAAAATCTTTTTGGATTTTTGATAACAAAGGAATGCAGTAAAGAAATATTTACAAACAATATTTTTGAGAGTTTGTGTAAGAGGATCATATCAGTTTCTGAGACAAATCACCAGCACCGTTAAGCTTTAAACATTTTCAGTTCTAAACGATTCACGTTGATTGACGATATTGTTGTCCACTTAAACTCAATCTAAAAACTTTCAATCTGCTTACTGATACTTTAAGATATATTAAGATAGCACTAAGTTCTTATGGACCCCACGATCTCAGCATATCCCCTCATCATGCAATACACTGACTCAAGTAATGCCTTTAAACTTTTATCGACTGTGAATTGTGCGAAAACAAAGCAGAATGTTTAAACATTAACAATCAGGTCGATACTTCCGTATACGCAGAGAAAGTCCAATGTTTAAACAAAATAAGAAAATAAAAATAAGTTGAAGTTGTTTAGGCTTTAACCACCAGGTCGATACTCCCGTATACGCAGAGGAGGTCCAAAGCTTAAACGAAACACCAAAGAAAATAAAGCAGAACGTTTAGGCAACAACATCCAGGTCGATACTCACGTATACGCAGAGGATGTCCGATGCTTAAACAAAATAAAGAAAATCAAACAAGTTTAAATCTTTGCAAAATGAAATGCACAATCACAGTGACTTTTCAGCAAAGTTGTGAAAGTTCACAAACTTAACCAGTTTTATGTCTTTCGACAATCAGCGATTACCGAGTAGGCACACAATCAAGAAGGACAAAACTAAGTACTATGCTTTCAATCATGTTTCCCACTAGAACTAGGCTTTTTCATTTTAGGTTTGTATCGTTATCGCAAATCTACTAGTCTAGCTGAGCCTATCGTCACATCTTTAGTGAGACCGTTTATCACTTTTAGACTTTACATATCTTTAGCATGCTGTGACAGTCCAACTGATTTTCTATCATTTCCTCTTGTTTCAGCAAAACTCATTTTTAAATTTTTCAATGTTTTTGACATTTTTCAAATTTTCAAATTTTTTTTAAAAATTTTTACTCCCCCTAAAATCAAAATATGTCTCAATTTTGATTTTCTGGGAAAATTTGAAAACAAACTGTACAAGAAATGTGACAACATGATGAGAATCACTTCAAATCTCCATTCACTTGGCTTGAACAATCAGAACTCCCCCTGACAACAAAACATTTTCCCATAGTGATTTCAAAACACTTAAGTTTGTTTTAATCAAAATGGTTTTTCCGGAAAATAAGTTTTGTGTGTCTTTTCACAAATTCGGGGATCTTTCATCACTTTGTCCTTTCAACCACTTGTAAAAAACTAACATTTTTAAGAACAATCCATAAACATCACTTGTAGAAAATCAAGTACAACTTAATGTCCCTGATTTACCACTTAAAGGTCGAAATCACTTTCGTGAATTTCTCAAGAAATGTGCCGATTCATGTTCCACGCTTACCAACCTGGGAAATCCGGCAAGTCAGGTTTTTCATTTAAACAGATTCACCCAAGCCTGACTGTCCTTGGGTGATTTCGAATTCTTGTTCAACAATGGTGGAAAATTTGCATCATCCATTGTTAAACCTGAATTCTCCATTTTTACCTCAACACATGTCTCTTCTGGCTTTACCACACCAGATTCATCGCCTGAATGTGGCTTGTCTGACTTTGATGAGCCAGATTCATTGCCGACAACTTTCTTCTTCTTCTTTCTCTCTTCTGTCCTCAGATTTGTATCTGATGAACTTGTCTTGCTTGACTTTGCAGTCGAGGAAAGCGATTCATCAGAACTCTTATTTTTACCAACAGATGAACCCGAGGACAAAATCTTTTCCAGATACTCTCTGGCCTTCTTCCTCTTCTTCCTCAGTCTGTCTTTTTTCCCCTGTGAAAGCTTCACTTTCGTTTCTTGAACTTTAGGTTCTTGAACCTTCTGTTCTTTGGGCTTGACAGAGACTGGTTTTTTCACCTGCTTCTGAGATTTAGCCCTAGATCTTTCATTCGATCTCCTTGGGCAGTCTCTGGCAATGTGACCTTTGATATTGCAATTATAATATATCCTCGTCTCAAAATACAGACTCTGGCAGTTAACAGCAATGTGTCCTTGATAACCGCATCTGTAACACACCCTGTTATCGTACCAGTTACCACCTTCGTACCAAACATTCAAGTCGTAACACTGTTTGGCCTCGTGGTAGTCGTTTCTCCTCTTCTCAGCTGAATTTGGCTTTTGCGCACTGTGGTCCGACCTGCACCACTTATTACCAACAATTTTTGAGTTTTCAATTTTTACTTTTTGTAATTTTTCATTACGATTGGATGATCGATCTGATGAGCTTTTATTATCTTTTTGAACATTTTTCTCATTTTTAATTTTTTGTTTCTGTTCCACTTTCTTCTTCAAAGGTTTTTGCTTAGAGAATTCTCCCTTTTCAGTCGATTTCAGAACAGTTTCTTGAAATTTTTCTTTTAATTTCAAAAACAATTTTTGTTTTTCAATTTTATTTTTTTCATCATCAGATTTTTCATCGCAATCTTCAACTTTGACATTGTCAAAGTTTGTGACATTGTCACTTATTGGAACAGAATTTAAAGGTTTTGGACAAGGAATAGTTGAAGTATTCACAAACACCTTCAACTTTTCTTCCCATTCCTTGATTTTCTTTTGAGCACACTCTGCTTCCTTTTCAAGTCGAATAATCTTTTCAAGATAAGAATTGATTTCAATTTGTTTTTCAAGATTGTTTTTACCAAATAAATCTCTCTCATCTTCTAAAATTTTTATTTGACTTTGAAAATCTTTCTCAATTTTTATTTTTTCATTTTCCAAATTTTGTATTTGATTTTTCAAAACATTTTCTGATTTTTTAAGATTTATGTTTTCTAATGACAAACTCTCTACATTCTTCAAGAGTTTGGCATTGTCTGTCTCAGATTTTTCACAGTTCAAGCATTTCCCAGAAATCTGTTTCTCTTCAGTTTTCGTCTCAACCTTCAAAACTGAAATATTTTCAACCTGTTTCTTCTCCTCATGAACACTTTCATCTTTACTCTCTTCTTCTGATGAATAATCAAAAATAGGTGTGTCTTCTGCAACCTCTTTCTTTAACTCTGGTTCAGGATTCACAGATACAGGTTTTTCAGATTCTACTTTCTCAACTTTGATCGATGGAACTTGTTCAATCTGCTCAGCTCTGATTTTTCCTTTAACAATAACTGCCTTTTGATTCTTTCTTTTTGCATCTTGTTTTTCTTTCAACTTTTCAATTTTATCGGCATAAAATAATTTTCCACTACGTTGACTAGATGGAAGTTGTTGTTTAAGATATTCAAGTTTCCGGATTTCCTCTTCATAATTGTCACTCTCTTCATCAGACGAGTAATCAAACACCGGACCTTTTTCAACAACTTCTTTTGCTGAGACTGTTTCTCCTTCTTGCTTTGTCGGAATATACTGCTGAGATTCATAATACACATATGCCAACATTTCTTCAAAATCCATGTTTCGATTTCGAGAATTCACAAAAACACAAACTTTTCAAATGAACTGAATTATCTTTCAAATGAATTGAACTTTTTCAAGCTAACTGACCACACTGTTTTGACCTTCAAAATTTGGGTTGTTCAAAATCAAACTATAATTGAGCCGAAACTAAATGTGGTTCACATGGGCTGTTGTAAACAAGTAATGAACTTATATCACATGTAGATTTTAATAAACCATCAATGACTTATCAAATCACATGTAATCACATAAACTGACAAACTTGTTTCACATGCAAACATGTTTCGATACCTTTATAGAATTTACAAATGCCTGACACACATCCACCACTTAGAAATTCACGTGATCACCTTGAATCATTTAATGTGTTGTGCTGACAACTTTAACATGCAATTACAATGATTTGGCCGAATCTCATGAACTTATCTACAAACATTTATCAACAACTGTCAACCTCGATTATTCACACAACTCAAAGCACTTTTCTCGACTGATCATTCACATGTAATTCTTATTAAACAAACAATATAAAGTGGCCGTCACTTATCAATTAGTTAATACACCTGCAAATCTCGATAAAAACAATTGTTCACATGCAATGAATACACAAAAACCAAAGAGATCATTCACATGTAACAATCCACTATAATCGAATTCAATTTGACCGAATGTTTTATTGAACAGTGAAATCACATGATCTGCTGAAATACTTTGACTTTATATCACAAACACTCTCAAACTTGATCACCTAATCACTTTCAAACAACACTTCAAACGATCAGTTTCAAACGATAAGTTCAAACGTGAACTCTCAAACAAAGTGTGACTTTCAAACGGACAGTTTCAAACAGAACACTTTCAAACAGTAATGATCAATTTCAAACGATATGTTCAAACAGAACACCAGTTTCAAACGTAACAGTCCTGTTTTCAAACGATAGGATCAAATTTCAAACAGAAGGGTATGCATTTTCAAACGGGATGGCAATTTTCAAACAGAACACCTATGCTTCGTTCAAACGGAACCCATATTTCAGTCCTTTTTTTTACCGGTTAAACTTCGAATTTTGAATTGATATTCTCAAGGGTTTGTCAAAACACTATTACGCACATATTGTGAAAGTTTTAGCCAATTTTATCCGTAAAAACTTGTTCAGTTTTGAAAAGAAGGTGTAGAAATCAGAATATGCTAGCGAAAACGAGCTAAACGGTAAGAACTCTTCCTCCTGAGCTCTGATACCACTTGTAGGATCATGATACGACCTAACGAGTCGATCAGAAGAGTGCTCAGACCGAATCAGAGGCGGAATTCATTGATTCGGTCTTCGTTTAGCTTGGATTCACTATTAATTGTCTTGTTTATTGATCTTGAACGATTTACAGTACAGAGACACTTCGACAGCACCTCGGCGTCGGAATCTAGAACGTTACAAATGAACTCGTTTGAAGGCTATATATAGGGAGGACCCTTCCGTTTGAAAGTGGCATAACCATTTCAAACGGAACCCTTCAAACATACAACATATTCAAACGGTCAACACAAACAATTACAATTTCAAACGGTTATGACATTCTTTTTTGACTTTTAGTGATGTATACTTCCATGATGTCATGTGTGATGTCACTTGTGATGTCACCTATGTGATGTCACTTGTGATGTCATGCTTGTTTAGATCCGCTACGAACCCGATACTCGACATAAGACGAAGACGACAGATGAATGCACCAACAATGTGGTTCATCAGAGACTATAAATGTTGAATCATTTTAAAATTTGTTCTACAAGTGGTCATCAGAAAATTTATTTTTGGGTAGAGAATGTGCAGGTTATTTGAATGACAGAGAGTTAGGTTCTGATACCTGAGGATTGTGTGATTTCAACAAGCCAGACTGTGATCCCAGCATATCAAAAAGGGGAGTCTGAAGACATCTGAGTAGAGATTGATTGTGATGAGTCTGTTGATGTTGAAGAAGAGAAGAGACGAGATTTGAGGATACTTACAGCGTCAGATACTTCAAAGAGTTCGAAAAGACTGATAAAGACTGAAGATGTTGAAGACTCGACATTTAAGACTCGTCAACATCTGAGGGGGAGTCTGTTGGTGCATTCATCTGTCGTCTTCGTCTTATGTCAAGTCTCGGGTTCGTTACTGATATAAACAAGCATGATGTCATCATATTTGATAATGACATCACAAGGATGACAACATTGTTACATCATGCTCACAAAAGGACAAAAGAAAATGTTATATATGTTGTAACCGTTTGAAAATGTAACATTTGAGTTGGCCGTTTGAGAATCATGTATCGTTTGAAAGGGTTCCGTTTGAAAGTGTTGTATCATTTTCAAACGGAAGGGTCTTCCCCTATAAATACCCTTATGTCTAATTCATTTGTAACTTTCCGGCCAGAGCAACGAAGTGCTGCCGAAGTGTTGTCAGGTTGTAAAACGTTCTGAAATCAATCATACAACAGTTTAAAGTGTATTGCTAGCTGAATTGAACTTAGTTTCTTTGTTTCCGCCTCTGAAACTGAGATAAACTCTTCTGAACGACTCATTCGGGTCCAAAAACGATCCTACAAAAATTATTTGGTTTTAGTGGAAATATACTGATATAGGAGTTATTTTTTGGTGGAATGTATGTTTATTTTTAGAGAGCTGGATGTGAATGCTCTAACTAATGTGAATATGTTGCATAGAAATTTACTTGGGTTACTTTTGAATACATTAGCAAGTGTATTTGAGTACACACTAATATATGTATCATGTATGATCAGCATAATAGATTATCAAAAATCGTGAGTTCTATTTATCCAATAAAAGTTGCTTTCACATACTTTTTTTATATTATGGGAATTTTTTTTCCTTGAGGTATTGACATATCCTACCCAAAAACATCTAATTTGAGACATTGAAGATGTTTCACACACTTTGTAACCAATCTATTAGGATTTGGGTGCAATACATGTAAAGTCAAACAATCTGACGCACGCACATGGATTGGAATATATGCACTTGACGATGCTCAATGTTTGCCTTCTGGCTTTAACTAAAAGCCATAATTGCAAGACTCGTATCTGGTGTCTGGCCAGGATTTGGGTAAGGAAATCTTCCCACTTCTAGACCAAAGGGTATAGTGAGGATAGTCCCCAAAGGGATTATCCGTCATATAGGCGCCAACTAAGCATAGGTGGAGAACCATCCCCTCGGGGACTACCCAAGGGTGTGGTGGATGGTCCTCCCCCATTTTTTATTATTATTTTTTTATTTAATTAATTAATGAAAACAAAGTAAATAAAAATAAAAAACTTACATTTAAATAAAAACCTTGAGTTACATTTAAATAAAATCTAAAAACAAAAACAACACACTTTAAAAAACCTAAACATACATTTAAATAAAAAACTACACTCCCCCACTCCATTTTTTCCTATTTTTTTCCTTCATCATTTGTAAAATGGGACGGTCTTCCGGTGGATATTCGCTAAGGTCGGTGGTCATTATTTTCCATTCCTCCAACTGTTGCGCTTCTTCTTGCCTCCTTTGCTTCTCCTCGGCTTGTCGTTTCTTCACCTTTACCTTGTCGGTTTGCGTCTCGGTAAAGGTTTGGTTGAATGCTTTCAACTCGGCCATAATACCTTCCAACTTCTAACCACCACCACTTCCTGATGCGGCTTGTTTTTCAGCCGCTATCTTTTTACTTTTGTCCCTTCCTAGGGACGTTCTTCCTCTCCAATCGGCTCCTCGTCATACTCGGGCTCGTCGTTGATATTTATTTGGCAACGACCGGTTGAGCCTCCAACACTATAACTTCCTGACTCGGAAGTTTTAGACCGTTTGGTTGCTCGTTTCGTGCTTGCAACCTCAATTGGAGTTGCCTTCCATTTTGGATGATCATTTACAATTTTCCAAGCACGGACATGTGGGAAAGAAGTTTTTTTTTTTTTTTGTAATTTTCGTATAAACGCAACGCTTCATTGAAAACATTTTCGTTGTTTCACCCACTCGGTTTGTTAGCCAGCGTTGTGTTATAAAACCCACAAAAGCGTTGGATCAACGTATTCATCTTGCGCCACTTGGAGCTGATAGAATCAACGGTTCTGTACTCGCCTTGTTCCATAATCGCGTGAAATATATCAAGGGCTTCTTGCCAAAACCCATCGCTTTGTTGATTGTTACCTACAAGTTAGTAACAATAATAATAATAATAATATTTTGTTAGAAAAATATAGTGTACAAATAAATGTTAGTAACAATAATAATATTTTCTAACAAAAAAAATAGTGTACAAATAAATGTTAGTAACAATAATAATATTTTCTAACAAAAATATAATGTACAAATAATATTTAATAACAATAATAATATAATGTACAAAAAAATTAACTTTTACCGATTATAGGAAACGTTGACGAGCCAATATATGCCTTCGCCAAAGCCTCTTCCTCAATTTTTGACCATGGCCGTTGTTGTTGTTTGGCGGCTGCGTCTTCTTTTTTACCCTTTCCCTTTGTATTTTTCTTTTTTGAAGGTTCAGGTTGCGTTTTTGGCACAACCTCTACGTCGTCATCTTCTTCCTCGATTTGTGTTGGACGTGCTTGTGGCGGTGGTTGATATGGCATATTTAGCGGGTTTTGCATTAGTTGCTGCATTTGATATGGCATTTGGTTGAACGGGATGTTGGGTTGTTGCATTTGCATTTGGTTGAACGGAATGTTGGGTTGTTGCATAGGGTATTGGTTTCGTTGGTTGAAAGCGTTGGGCATTTGTTGGTAACCCGCAAAAGTGTTTTCCATGACGGGTGTGTAGCCGGGTGACGAAAACGGGAATGAACTTGAGTTGGGATTATTTGAGTTGTAGGGATCCATAATCTTTTTTAAAATTGGGAGAGAATTTTTTATTAAAATGGGGTGAAAAGTGGAAGGTTTTGATAAAAAAAATGGGGTGAAAAGGTGGATTATATAGTGGTGGGCGTGATTTTTTTTTTTTTATAAAATAGGGAAGTTACCGTGATTTTTTATTTTTTTTATAAACCTTTTGGTCCGTCTCCAACGTCTCGTAAAGGACGGAGAAGCCGCGACGGGCCTCAGGGGGCGGTGTGGGACGACTGACAACGAGGGGGACGGGCCGACGACGGGCCCCATACCCGGTGGTCTAAGAAAGCACCAAACACTGTATCAATTCCAACTAATAAATTGATTTGATCTCTCTGTTACCCCTGTGAGTAACTTCTACTTTGTCATCAATTCCAACTAGTAAATTGATTTGATCAAAAACCCAAAATCCTTCTTACTTTTTTAGAAAACTTAGGAAATTGACTTAGGCTGGATGGTATGGGCCGTCCTCAGCCCCGGCGACGCCACGTCCCCATCATCCCTCCACGCCCCCCACCCCCCGTCCCGTCCCCATCGTCCACATTTAGACGTTCGCGACGGAGCAAACAGGTGGGCCCCTTTCTTTCTTCTCGACGACGTCCGGCACACCCCATCCCCCTCCCCCCGTCTTCATCCCGTCACCATACCCAACAACCTTAGTTTTCTTTTTTTTTATGTGTAAGGTTAATTTATATAATTTTCACACCCCCCTAATTTTGGTACCATTATCTTTTATATATATCCTTGATTATCCCTTTGTTGGTTTATTTTTTTAAAGGGAAATGTCACAGAACATAACAGTAATTAAGTTTTAAAACTGTTCTAATTAGGTCAGTCATATCATTTTTGTCTCAATTAGATAACTTAACATTCAAATCGAGCCATGCCTTTTTTCCATGTGTCAAGAAAAAAATAAACATAAGATAACGTGGTCGAATTATTTTAATATATGAAATTAAATTTATTAAAAATAAAAACACTTTAATTACATTAAAAAATAAAAAAACAAGTTACAATCCACGTCATCCCTCGACGTTTGCATCAAATAAAAGAGAAAAAAGAAACAAAAATCCGGATCATCACGGTTAGCTATGAAATTGATGAAAAAACACTTAATTTTAATGAAAAATGAATATTGAGTGACCTAATTAGAACACTTTAAAAACTTGATTACTATTCTACAAAGGTACCCCTTTTAAAGGTGCATGCAAACATGTCAGTACCCATACTTTGGAACAAACAACTTTGCAGATTTAGTATAGGTTAGTAGATTCCTTTATAATTAGAGTTAATTACCACTACTACAAAAAGAGGCATTTGCTAGGAAATTTTGCTACAGAAAAAAATGGTGGTAAATTTTGCTACGAGTTAGCTACGGATTAGCTACGAACACATTTTGCTACGAATTAGCTACGGATCAGCTACGAACTTCCGTCGCAAATGAATTTCGTAGCAAAACTCATAGCAAATCCGTAGCAAAATTGACGAAATTAATATAAAACATATAATGTAGCAAAAACGGTAGCAAAATCTGTAGCAAAACCATGAAAATAAGTACTTAGAAATAAACTAAAAAAATAAAATAAAATCTGTAGCAAAATCGATAGCAAAATTGTGAAAATAAATATAATAAAAAAAAACTTAGTAAAATTGGTAGCAAAGTCCTTAGCTAAATCATAAAAATAAATATTTAAAAACTAACTAACTGAGGTTTAAAAAAACGGTAGCAAAATCGGTAAGTAAATAGAGTCCATAGAGAAATTGGTAGCAAAATCTAGAAATTTTTTTAAAAACTAACGTAGCAAAATCTGTAGCAAATCCATAGAAAAATTCATTGCAAAATAAGAAACAGAAAGTATTCAAAAAATAATTTACTAATATCCATCGCAACATCCATAGCAAAATACGTTGCGAAAACAAAAAAAAATTAAAATTAATTAATAATAGTGGTAGCAAAATCAATAGCAAAACTAACAAAATAAATATTCAAAAAACAATAAAAAAGACGCATAAGAAAATCCATAAGCAAAAATGAACAAAAGAAATATTAGAAAATAACTAATAATATATACAATAGAAAAATCAAAAGCAAAAATATTAATTACTTAAAAGATAGTTAAAAAAAAGTCAATTTTACACGGACTGATATAAACATAAATACATTTAACATGGTTATCTCATACAAATAATACGTACTAAATTAAGCATATGGATGAGCAAATGGTGCTCGGTACCGGTACCGAATATATTTGGTACCAACTTTTGACGTTTTTGGTACCGGTTTGGTAAAGTACCTGATACGTGGTCGGATAACGGTGATCGTAATGGTATCACTTGATGTTTTTACATGGGTTTTAACTCCGAATAGCCTACTTTTAATTAAAATTGTGTTTTGCAGGTTTAATGAAGTTTAAGGTTCTTTTTGGGAGCTTTACGGGTCACCGGTATAACAACCCTCCACAAATAATTTCGTCACCCTAAAAATATTTAAAATGTCCCAATACGTCCTAAAATACACCCCGTATGCGAAAAACGACCCCAAATACCTTAATTTTATCAAAAATCAAATAAAATAAATAAATATAGGGCCTCGCGGCCCGCGACGAAGAAGGCACAAGGCCTACGCGAAGCGCGACGGCCTGGCTACGAGGCTTCACCCGGTGCTGCCATGTGGTAGCCCCGTGTCACACCTAGTTCGGCAAATCAGCAAGGCTAGGGCCTACACCCCAAGCTCGCGGGCCGCGTAAGCCCCCGCTTCATCTTTCGCGGGGTGCGAGGGCCCCCTGTTTCAGCCCTATAAATTGGATTTCGACGTTCAGTTGAAATTCGTTCATCACACACTTTCCTCTTTTAATTTCTGAATAGTTAAAGTAATTCCTGGGCATTATACCCCCTAATTAGCGAAGCCCTGCCTCGTTGTAAGTATCATAACCCCCGGTTGCGTATTAGATACGATGCCCGATTGATATAGGGTTCCGCAACGGCTATCGAGGTTCTGCCCGACGTAGTCATTGGAATGCCGTCTCGGGGAGGGTATTACTAATGTAAATATTGGGTTATTATACTAACGCGTGTGCATTTGTGTAATTAATAGATAATCACCAGGAAATCCTAACGGAAAACCCTAAGACAGCAATGTGAGTAATCTCCTTTTTACAAACTGTTTTTACAAAACCTCAAATGTTCTACATTATATTAAACAGTGATTGAGTATTTGTATTCTACAATTATCGTCGGTATGTTGAGGTTTTGTATACAAAATTTGTTACTATACACTGTGAGTAGTAACATGACCACAGGTCGGGTTGACAGTACCGTGGGTGGTAATTAAAGTAGATGGAAACAAATGTAATTGCGCGACAGCACTCAATACTGTAAAATGGTTTTAAGGTTAATAAAAATAAATATGTAATTAATAGTCGTAACGATAAAAAAATAAAATCTAAACTACCAAACCAAGTCAAATTCCTGATTTGCTTCCCGCCACTCATATCTTCCCGCCACTCTTATTGGCACGTCTCATTTACGAAAACCGTCCGGATAAATCGGGCCTCCATTATCATCAATTGGACTTAACCGATGTGGAGAAATCGTTCCATATAAGCATAGATGACTCCCATAACCTACAATCCGACATACTTTCTTTACTCTCTCCTGATATCTCCTTTCATTGTAGTAGTAGCCTGGATATTCCGGCGAACCGACGTATCGACGGTAACTTGTGATAACCCTGAAACATCGAATAAACACATTGTTGCTCATCTCCAATGCATTGCTGCCCTTCTAGGTGCCGACCATTACAAACCACCAACGCGTTGATGTGTGGAGCGTCCGACCATCCCCTCACGTCCTTGGAACCCAAGAAGAAGTCTACCGTTGCTCATCTTCGTAGTTCATCTGCTGGCACCCTTTTTCTGAGCCATAATGGACTGTCGGTGGGTCACCAAAAGGGAACTCCATTGACTCTGCATCTCGCCTGTCCACTTTTCTGTTTCGACACAAGGTACATTATGTTTGGTGGGTTATACATTGTACACTGATACCAATTCATGCGTTCATTTCCATTGGCTTCGAAAGGAAGATTATGAAGCATGACCACATGATATTCCTTTTAAAATTTAACCAGAAAAAGAGGTTATTAATATGGATTAGCTGAATAAGGTGAGTAAAGTTTTGTTGGATGGATGACCGGGTATATACTCGATTTAAAAAAACGCCTTTGGCATAACTAGTAACATTTACACTTTGCATGAGGATTTCATAAAGTTATGTTGGTCAATTTTTAATAACTATTAATATATAAGACAAGGCGTTATGTGATTTTTTCTTATCTCAACAGTTTCCAAATGCCAAATGAGAGTTCTTATAAGCCAAATTTAAAATCTATTAATTGTTTCATAAAGTGTTGTATAATTGGTATATAAATTAATTCAAAATAAACTCATATTTGTATTTTTGGTTACAGGTGTAACCGGAGTTGGAATGAGAGATAAGGCAGAGATTCTTGTGTGACGGAAAAGTCGAAGAAAATGTGTAAATAGACGAGAGAAATTATTGTAACAAAATTGCCACATCATTTTCCATCTAGTTTAGATATGATTTATGTTGGGAAACGTATAATTCGCATGGGCGGCTCTTTAGGTGTGCAGGGAGGACTTCCGCACAAGGCCCGTTTTTTCGAGGGGCACGGGATTTTTTTTTTTTAAAATCGATATATATATGTTATTTAAAAAAAATTGTACACACATAACAAATCCAATATAGAGACCCGTTATCAAAAGATTTGTATTTTTTTTATAATTTACCCAACTTAACAATAGGTTTATTGGGCCCATTCCAATACTATATTTTTGTCAATTTCGTAATTATGTTGTTTACCGTTAAAGCATATGGGCTCATTTTTCGAGCTCGAACAGGTACGTGAATTCTCAGAGACGCCACTGATAATTCGAATATTTATTGTATTTTTTTATTGGATAATTCGATCTTTATTGTATCACATTTAATTTGAAAATAATGTATGTAATCAACAAATAGAAAATAATACAAACAATGGAAAATTGTGAAAATTACTTAAAATTCATAGCTAGTTCCATAGCAAAAATTGTAGCAAAACTTTAGTAAACATCCGTAGTAAAATGTGTAACCAAAACTTCGGAGCAAAACATATAGCAAAATCTCTATAGCAAAATTTGTAGCTACAAATTCATAGCAAACTTTGTAGCAAGCAATTCGTAGCAAACTTTGTAGCTAAAAGTCCGTAGCAAACGTTTTCGTAGCCAAAAGTTCGTAGCAAACATTCCATAGCTAAAAGTCCATAGCAAACGTTTTCGTAGCTAAAAGTCCGTAGAAAATGTTTTCGTAGCGAAAAGCCCGTAGCAAATGTTTTCGTAGCGAAAAACCTGTAGCAAACATTTTCGTATCTAATCCGTAGCTAAAATAGCGACGCCTATTTTTGTAGCAAAACCCGTAACAAATATGATCTCCGTAGCAAAAGTTCGTAGCAAATAAGTTTGCGACGGGACTTGTAGCTACAGATCAAATTCATAGCAAATCCGTAGCAAAACGGGTGTTTGCTACGGATTAGCTACGAATTTGAGCGTAGCATATACCTGCTATTGTAGTAGTGTACATAGATGGACCTTATGATTTATAGCTAGTTTCACCTTTGGATACTAGCTCTTTTTTAACAGGTTTAGGTTTTATAGTTTCAATTTTGTAACACCTTTGGGTACTAAAACCAAAATTATTAATATAATGACTAAAATACCTTTCTTTTTTTTATTTTATCAATGTAACACCTTTTTGTATTAACACCTAATTTTATTTAAGTTTAAATCAATTTTACAAAGAATTTTAAATTAAAATTATTTTTGTCTATAACAATTTAAAAAAATTTAATGCCACTTCAAATACCATGTAATACAATTTTAAAAAACATCTTGTCTTGCTAAATACCTGTTCTTTTAGATTCATTTAATAACATATTTTATAAGCGTGTAACTTGATTTTTTTATAGTTCTTAAATAATTATAATTTTTCAAAAATCTGCACCCAAATTGTTTTCGTTACCGAAAACCATGTTTTTAGTTATTATATTTTCTTTCTTATGTATATGGTCTCTTGTTAATGTTAATTCCAATATACATTCTAATCACCAGGACAAATTACATAAGGATAACAGATAGACGAGCAACAAACTACGCCGCCATCCCTTTAAGAATAAAAGACCCTAATCTATTAAAAACAAAGTCTCGCCCCTGAGGGGTCAAAAAGTTGTTGTGGACCACACGCTGAACTCTAGTCAAGAACCGAACCGCCTCTGGCGGCAAGGAGCCGAACGTGTCAAACGCCAAGGACCCAATTTGTTATGTTAAATCCTTGAAACTTACACTTATGTAAAAAAAATAGTTAAAAGTAATAAATTGTTACACGGTAATTGAAGTGGCATTCAATTTTTTTAAACTTAAATAAAATTGTATTATGCTGTTTATAAGAAAAGCTAGACGCGACATAAAAAATTCAATTTTTTTAAACTTAAATAAAATTAGACAAAAATTGTTACAAGATAATTGAAGTGCCATTCAGTTTTTTTTTTAATTTTTATAGACAAAAATTATTTTAATTTAAAATTCTTTGTAAAATTGATTTAAAATTAAATAAAATCAGGTGTTAGTACACAAAGGTGTTACCTTGATAAAAGTAAAAAAAGACTAAAATAACCTTGCGCTACCGAAATTAACGATAAAAATTAACTGGGTTTATGGTTAAAGGACGTAACGTGCAAGGATTTTGGGTTAGGGTCAAGTACGTTTTCTGTAATTTTTGAAGGTAAATGACATACTTTGCAACCTGGTATAAACATAAAGGACGTTTTCTATAATTTGTTGTAACTATTATTAGAGTGTAGCACATAGAACTTAGTTGTTGGACTATCATAACGATGCGCTCAATGCAACTAGAGATGACAGAAAAAACATCTGTTAGTGCAACATGCCAACATAGATGCATGGCTAATATTCAAGGAAGAAGGCAAACATTGAGGAATTTGAGGTGCATATATTCCAGTCCATGTGCACAATCAGATGCTTTGACTTTAAAAGGAATGCAAGCATCATCATCAAATCTTCAATAAGATATGTTTAAAGGTGTTTGTGGCTTCTTGTATATTTCATATTAAAAGTAAAATTAGCATTCTTTTAAATTCTTAAGAATATTTGATTATGAACAATAGCTATAATAAGTAAACTGATCAAGATGGATATGTAACGTATACTTATTAATAGGCCCATTGAACGTACTGATCATACTCCTTTACAAGTTTCATAGCCCATCTCCATGTATTCAAATGCTAAACATTTGAGATATAACTTGTTTACTAGTCAAATGCATTATTAAAATAAAAAGTTGCCAGAAAATTAAACCTATGTCATAAAAGGTAGTGTTGGCAAGAAGTATCTAACGAACCATGACATTACTACTAATTAGATGAACCATGACATAAAAGGTAGTGTTGGCAAGAAGTATCTAAGTATGAAATTTGACAAAAACACACAAGAATCAATTGTATGTGCAGTAATATTACAAAACTAAATAGTATGTATAGGTACAAGATTGGCGCTTATTCCACAACTGACACAACTAACAACCAAACGGGAAAAGTAACTGCCATAACTATCATGTAAGCTACGTGTGACATGTGTTGACCTATACGATTTTGACATAATCATAGACTAAGATTTTTACAAATAATAATAATAATGCTTCATGAATGCTAAGTTTATTCCAAGAATGAATGATAAAGTAAACTATTCATTGGGATCACATGTGAACAACAATTTGTGGATTGAATAGCCATAATCTTAAAAGAGGCATCAAGTAGCTGAGGTCAACTCTGATTCAAGATTGTGGGTACTGTTTGAAGAATGGTATTCTTTTTACTCTGTATTTGTTTGGGTTTTTTTTCTTGTAAATGTATAGAATTGGATTCATTTAAACTTTATATTATATATTCTACTAAACGTGGCTTTATGAAATTTCAAGGACCAATGATAAAGTATTCTCTATAAATAGACTTCTCCTAGGATAACTAATGCATGCACAACTGATAATAGAATAGAGGTTCTTACATGAAGAGAAGAGTCTTGTTTGGTAGCCAAGGATGACTTGCCTTATATTAACACAAGGTGATAGAAAGTTATAACCATCTTTTTGGCTTATTAGGCAGTCACTCCTTGGCTAACTTGACAGGCTCTTTTTTCTCATGCTAGGCCTTGTGTTCTTAATTACAATAGCAATAATTTCTAGATAATAAAATGCCAGAAAAGGTTAGAATGTCATCAATTGGGAGCAAATCACGCCTTGGTTGGTTCAGAATGTACATGTCAGCGATCCTATCAAATAGGTATTATTGGATGCTTCTTCAATTCGGGAAGTGATACTTTCTATTCGTTGTGCTTATGGTCTAATGTGTCTTATACTAAAAAGCCACAAAAAGATGAGGTCGTTGTTAGGATTCATGACAACTGAATACTTGGTTAGTCGGACATTCGAAACAATAGCTTATTTATTTGAATTTGCTTCCGTGTTAAATTAGGCATTGCTTTTTTAGATTTCAATCTATAGTTCCCTCTCTATCTTATCTAGATTCTCTCTCTCCCTTATGTGATGGGGAGAGCCCTTATTGGGTATGTGTATAAACATATCTTTTATTTGGATGTTCAAGGGTCTTCTTAAAAATATGAGCGAAAACAATTTTTTTATTTTTTTTTTTATTTTTGAGGATGTTAATGCACTTTAGGTGATAAGTGCATGTCTCCCATTCTATAGGGTCTTTATTGTACATTTGTGAAAGATAGTCCCAACTTTATCCTTGGGACATTTTGTCCAAGTTTTAGGATAGTATTTTGTCTGAGGTTTTTGTTAGGGACAATAGTCAGAGTTTTGCTTTGTGTAGTTGTTTGTCCGGGCTTTCTAGTCTGTCTTGAAAGTCCGGGTTTTGCCTTGTATATATACCTTTATGTGGAATAGACAAGGTGGCGATTCTGTGTGAAATTCTGTGCACCTAACCCTAATCATTGTGTGTGCTTTGTCTGGCGGCTGCTTTGTGTGAGTGACGTCATTCATCTTCCTCATCAAGAATACTCAGTGTATTCTTGATTTCTCTCACAAATCTTTGCATTCTAGTGTTTCATCTACAGTGGTTGATCATCAGGTGGATTCCGCACACCTGTTGGTTGCATTAGCTGAGTGAGATCTTGGATTAGGAGGCCTTACAAGTGGTATCAGAGCAGTGTGCTTATACTACTGTAGGTGTTTCTTAGATTGAAGGTTTTTGTGAGAAAAGTTCAATCTTTGATAGGGTTTAGTGAGTGTTTAGTGAGCTTTTGTGTTTTATTCATGATTCTTCATTCATTTCTAGTGATTTGGTGATGGATTTTGAGTAGTTTGGTGATTTTTAGTGTTAATCTTCATCTGGGTTTTTACAGGGGTTTTGGTTTTTGTTCATACAGTGTTTTAGGGTGAAAAAGATTCCTTGTTTGATCTTTGGAAGCTTTGTCCGTGGTTTAAAATTCCGTGTTTGTGTCTCCGGGGTATTGTTGAACCAGTGTGAAGTCACATTGGGGAGATAGTCCGGAGATTGGTTACTGGATCTGAGTTTTGTGAAACTCTTACTTTGTTCTGAGTTTCAAACCTTCTTGTCCGATTTTTATATTCCTAGGTGTCCGACTTTTAAAGTGTTGGTAGTAGAGTCCGAATTTTAAATTTTATAGAGTCCGACTTTTATCACTTTTTAATTAGTCCGAATTTTTTTCTTTGTTGTTTGTTAAGTCCGATGTTTATTATGAGCCTTAAAGTTTGAGTTGTTTTCATTAATTAGAATTTTAATTTTAAGTCCTAGGTTCTAGGTAGTCCGAACTTTAATTTCTTTAGTGAGTCCGAATTTTATATCATCAAGTTTACTAGTGTCCGATTTTTTTTTTCTTTTTGGTCTGAACTTTAGTGGTGTTAGTCCGAATTTTTATTGGTTGTCCAAATTTTAGAATATTCTTAGATAGAGTCCGACTTTTAGCTTTTATTTATTAATAGAGTCCGAACTTTGTGTTTTGTTAGGGAGTCAGAATTTTTCTTCTTTTACTAAGTGGTCTGAGTTTAAATTCCTAACAGGGTAGCGTCCGAGCTTTTCTGCTTGTGTTTTATTTTAGGTTTTGTGATCCGGGTTTCACACTCTGATTAAAGCTCAGACACTTCACTCCGTGTTTTTCTCTCTGACTTTGGACTTAGAAAATCTTTTCAGTGACATAGTTCTTGCTTGGTAACCTACTGTTGTTTTCTGAAATGGCAAACAACAATCTGACTGCAATGGTGCAAAACCTCAAGCACAATGCTGAGGTAGGGAGTAACGACAAACCTCCTTTGTTGATAAACGAGCTTGATTTTCCTGAGTGGAAGGAGCGTTTCGAGAGGTATGTACGAGCGAAAGACATCAAAATCTGGTTGTGTATCGTTAAAGGATGTGGAACTACTCCAGTACGTACGTTGACGATTGATACTTATTTGGCACTCACTGACGACCAGAAGAAATTTTATGATTGTGAAGAGAAAGCTATGTCAATGATTACGATGGCTATGACACAATCGATACTTCATACTTTCCGTAAGAGAAGTAGCTCGAAGGAGTTGTGGGATAGCATGATCGAGCGATACGAAGGAAATGCAATTTACAAGAAAAGACGACTCGAACGTTTGAAGACTCAATTCGTTGTGTTTAAAGCTTTAAGAAATGAATCATTTGATGATACAGTGAACCGGTTTTATCATTTGTTGAGCGAACTTGATAGAAGTCAAGAGGGTATCTACACTGAATTTGAGAAGGTTGAGAAGTTTCTGAATTGCCTTTCCAAAGAATGGAATATGTACACCGCTTTGATTAGAGAAGGTGTTCTCTACGAGGAGCTCTCATTGGAAGAAGTTATACAAAAACTGAAGGGTTATGCTTGGAATATGGAAGATCAAGCATCCGATTTCGAGAAGATCCAAGATCCTCAGTTATATAAAGCTTCAAAACCGACGGATAAGGGTAGTAATGGAGGAGCCGGTGTTGCCCTATATTCAGAGAATGAGGTTCCCACTAGTGAACACGCGTTTATGAGTAACAATGTCAGTTCAAGTGGAACAACAAATTCAAATCAAGGAATGTACTCTTCCAGTGGAGCTCAGAAATCTCAAGCGACAAGCTTGAACATTCCAAAGGTAGATGCAAGCTGTTTAAAGTTGATTGAAGAAAACATGAGCCTTTTGGCGTCCTTCATGACTCCCTACAAGAACTTCTGTCTTGGAAAGCTCGTTGAACCGTCAAGTCTCGATGAGGACTTTGACCAGATAGACCAAGACGAAATGGAAGAACTTGATCTACAACTCAACATGGCACTCTTAGTCCGTAGAGCGAAGAAATTTCTGTTGAGAACGGGTAGGAAGTTCATAGGAGGTCAGACAAAGACTCGAATGGGAGTCGACATGTCAAAGGTGAAATATCACAACTGCGACATCTACGGGTATTTCGCACGTGATTGTCGGAAGCCGAAGATGGAAAGATCGAATAGAGAAAACTACTCTCAAGGAAACAACTCAAGACCTCACAACAATTCAGCGACTACTTCCAACTCAAGTGCTCGTCCAAGTGGTTCTGAAAATCTTACACCTTCAACAAAAAATGCTATGGTGGCTCAATCTTTACAAAAGGTGACTGAGCCTTACGACTGGGGTTGTGCATTGGAAGACATTTCAGGAGCTATTGTGTCACAAGCCTTTATAGCTGAAATTGTCAACGAAGAAGTGTGTGAAGAGATTGTCGAAGAGACTAGCATTGAGGAACTTGCGGTTGTAGTTGAAGAAGTGTGTGAAGAGATTGTCGAAGAGACTAGCATTGAGGAACTTGCGGTTGTAGCTGAGGTTTTAGGGGAAGAGTTGGATTCGGGGAATGTTGCTGCGAATGAAGATTCCTCGATTGAAGAGACCGTTGAAAAGTCTAACAAGACAGAAGATGGAGAACATGGAGAACGTTTTGAATTCAACATCTCCTCAGCTGAAATGCAACAATTTGCGGATGCAGAAGCTAAAAGGTTGGAAGAAAACTCCGTTGAAAACGAGGCTTGTGCATTCATGGCTGGCATTGAGGTAAAATCATCTTCTGTAGATAAGCGATGTGCTAGATGTGTTGAGTTTGTCACCAAGATCGATAGATATGCACTTCATAACACAAACTTAATTGCAGATTTAGAAAAATCCAGAGAACTCATTGTTGTGTTGTCTAATTCGGATAAAGAACACCGAATTAAGATAAAATCGCTGAAAAATGATATCTCTGAATTTGAGAGACTTGTGGCTCAGGGAAATCTTAAAAATCAGGAATTAAAATCGGAACTTGAGATGAATCAAAATTGTGTTTTGGAAAAGAACAAAATCATTTTGGAAAAAGATAATCTGATTTTAGATTTGCAACGAAAAATTGAAAAGTTCAGGGATTCATCTGAAGTGATGAATTTCTGTATTAACAGCCAACGTCTCAAAGAATCTGAGGAAGAAATGTTCGGCATCGGTTATAAGAAAGTTCCTCCTCCGGTAAACCATAATTATACATCGATGCCAAGCATTGATCCTGAATTGGCAAATTTTGTGCCAAAGACCCCTCTGACGGTTGAACCGCAAAGTGAGTCAGAATCTGAGCCAGATGAAGTTACTGACTCGGATCAGTCGAAGATGAGTGGAGTTTCAAAGAAAAATGAAGTAAATCTTGAAAACATTGAAAATTTGATAAACAATAAGATTTTGGAAATGTTTAATCAAGTTCAAAATGTGAAGTCAAAACCAAAGTCACGTGGGAAATCTAAAAAGTCTTTGAAAAATATCCCTAAAACTGAGTTTGTTAAAGAGGAGGATTTTGTCAAAGAAGAAGTAAAGATCGAAACTGGTTCCAACTCTCAGATTGTGAACCAAATTTTGAAAAATTCCACCAACGACTCATCATCTTCGACCACTCATGAGGAACGTCCAAAGAATGCTGCGAAAGTTCGCAAATGTTATAAGTGTCGTGGGAAAGGACACTTAGCAGCCGATTGTCCAGATGACAAGGGTAAGTCTCTTGTTGATCCTGATCAAAGGAAACCTTTTGTTGAAAAACCACAAAATGAAGTAGTTAATGTTGAAAAGAAAAACGGTAAAAATCAGAAGGTTGAGAAAAACAAAGTGATTAAACAAGAAGTAAAACCAGTTGTCAAACCAAATGTTAAAACACAACAAAATCAGGATCATGGGGAGAAACCAGTTGTTATAAATCGTGGTAAAGGACCGGAAAGTTCATCTCAAAAACATGATACTCGTGAGAAAACCCCTCACAGACGACAAAATCATGTTACTTTCCAAACACTTGAGAATGGCCAACGTTCTGGAGGTTCGAGCAACAACAATGTTAGACCTCATGCACAGAACAGATTCGTGAATGACCGAAATGCGTCACCCCCTCGATTTCCAAATCAAAGACAGCATTCGGATAATCATCCACGATCATTCTCAAGACACGATGATGTTCCTAGATTTGGTAGGAATTTTGAGCCACCCCGGAATCAAAATTACGGATACCAAAACTATGGAAGCCGAGATTATGGAAACTCTGGTTATACCAACAGATCGTCAACTCCGTATAATCCACGGTTTACGGGGAGCCATTCCAACAATTTCCGAAATGGAAATGGAGGACATAGAGACGATGATGGCTATTTCAAAGAGTTTTCTTATGTTGACGAATCGGGACGACCCAAGACCATCATGGCTTGGGTCCCACATTCTAACTGAATTTTCTTGTTGGGGAGTGTAGGAGCAGCTGAAAAGAGCTATCTATATTTGGTATATCGATAGTGGCTGTTCCAGACACATGACAGGAAATAAAGAGTTATTGAACAATTTTAAACAAATTCGTGGTGGTTATGTGAATTTTGCCGGTGAGAAGGGTGGTTACATCACCGGTGAAGGTTCGGTGTCAAATGGAAAAATTACGCTGCATAAAGTGAACTACGTTGAAGAACTGAAGCATAACTTGATGTCGGTTTCTCAAATCTGTGATAACAAGTACACGATGTTGTTCACCGATAAAGCTTGCTTCGTTTTGCGTCCGGGATTTGTTGTTCCTGAAGATTGGATTGTTATGAGGGCTCCAAGGGTGAATAACACATATGTCATGGATATGCGCCCGTTGGTTAACTCATCTGCTCCAGTGACATGTCTACTTTCGAAGGCGACTGAAGATCAATCGTATCTCTGGCATAGGAGAATGGGCCACGTGCATCTACGAAAAATGAACCACTTAGTGAAAAACAACTTAGTGTTGGGGGTTCCTTTACGTAGTTTCAATATGCACAACAAATGTGAATCATGTGAAAAAGGAAAAATCAAACGAAAGCCTCACAAACCGAAAACTGTTAACTCAATCCAAAAACCACTTGAATTGCTTCACATGGACCTTTTCGGCCCAATCCATTTTGCTAGCATTGGTGGGATGTCTTATTGCCTAGTTGTCACTGACGATTTCTCACGATACTCGTGGGTATTTTTCTTAAAAACAAATGACCAAACTGCTGGTATTTTAAGAGACTTGTTCAAACAACTTGAGAAAAATTATTCACTTCCGGTTAAGAAAATCCGAAGTGACAACGGCACTGAGTTTAAAAATCATTATATGGATGAGTTATGTCGGGAAATGGGAATAGTTCATCAGTTCAGCGCTCCATATGTTCCTCAACAGAATGGAGTTGCAGAACCGAAGTGACAACGGCACTGAGTTTAAAAATCATTAAATGGATGTCTTATTGCCTAATTGAGGCGGCCCGAACTATGCTTTCTGAATCAAAATTGCCAATTTTCTTCTGGGCCGAAGCGGTAAACACTGCATGTTATGTGTTAAATCATGTGCTTACGGTCAAAAGAGAAGATAAAACGTGTTATGAATTGCTTGAAAACAAGAAACCAAACTTATCTGGTTTTCAACCTTTTGGGATTAAGTGTGTTATCAAACGCACCAAAGATACTCCTAAAATGGGGGAAGTTGGTGAAGTTGGGTTCTTTTTGGGATATGCCAATGGAACTCCAAACAAACGCGTTTATAACGTTAAGAAGCGTACAGTGGAGATAGTGTTTGATATAACTCCTTTGAGTTACGATCCTCCACCGTCCGAATTCGGTCCCAAAAGCGGTTATGATTATGATAAATTATTTGATCTTCCTGATGTTTCAGAAGAAGATTCGGAGGTTGTATACACACATCTTGTGAACAAAGATGAAGTGGATGCGAGCTGGAGAGCAAGTATTCCTACTAATGTGTCTTCGAATGTTCCAGTCGCTGATTCTTCGATTGTAAACGAAGTTGTTGCTGAGCAGATCCCCAATGCAGCTGCTCAATCTACAAGTGGTGATCTTTACGTTGACTTTTCAGCATATCCAAATGTTAATGTGTCTTCTGGGAATGATCAAGCTTCTAGTAGTAATGCAAATGCTGAGGGGGGAAATTCAATCGAATTTGGGAAACAATCTTCAAGCTCCGGCAATTCCAGTTCCAAGAACAAATATTCATCATCCTGTTGATAATATTATTGGGAATCCAAATGCGGGAGTGCAAACGCGAAGGAGTATTTCAGAGATGAAGTGTCTGTTCTCTGCTATCAAGAATGAAGAAATCTACAACCTTAGCCTACATGAATGTTTTATCTCTCAGATAGAGCCGAAGAACTATCAAATGGCTCTGAAGGACAATTCTTGGTATGAGGCGATGCAAGAGGAGTTAGCTCAGTTCGACAAGTTAAAGGTGTGGAATTTGGTCGATCTTCCAAAGGGCTAACATGCAATCAACACGAAGTGGGTTTTCAAGTGCAAGAAAGACGATAAGGGTGTTGTCGTCAGAAACAAAGCACGGTTGGTTGTTCAAGGCTTCAATCAAGAGGAAGGGATTGATTATACAGAAGTTTATGCACCGGTGGCAAGACTGGAAGCCATTCGTTTGTTTCAAGCTTTTGCTGCACACATGCGTTTCAAAGTCTATCAGTTGGATGTGAAAAACGCGTTCCTTTACGGGAAATTGCATGAAACTGTGTATGTATCCCAACCACCGGGTTTCGAAGCTCCAGGGTCTGACAACAAAGTCTATCTGTTGGACAAAGCTCTCTACGGTCTCCATCAGGCTCCTCGGGCGTGGTACGAGACTTTATCAAGATATCTATTGGAGCACGGGTTCTCGCGTGGCACGATTGACTCCACACTGTTCATTTTGAAGAAAGGGGGAGATTTTCTGATCGTGCAAATTTACGTTGATGACATAATTTTTGGTTCTTCAAATGAAGAATTGTGTCGTGAGTTCGAGGCGGTGATGAAGTCAAAATTTGAAATGAGCGCGATGGGCGAGTTATCCTTCTTTCTAGGTCTTCAAGTGAGTCAAGAAAAAACCGGGACGTACGTGCATCAGACAAAGTATGTCCACGAGATTCTCAAAAGATTTGGATTGGAAGATAGCTTACCCTATGACACGCCTCTCCCAACAAATCACAAGCTTTCACCCGTTAAGGAGAAAGATCCTGAAGTGGATCCGACTCTATATCGAGCAATGATAGGTTCTCTAATGTATCTTACTGCTTCACGACCAGATATTATGTTCTCTGTTTGTTTGTGTGCTAGGTACAAATCCACTCCGAAGGAGTCTCACTTGAAAGCAGTCAAGCGTATTTTCAGATATCTGAAAGGGACACCTAAGCTTGGATTGTGGTATCCAGCTGAAGGTGGTCTGGATTTGATGGCGTATGCTGACGCAGACTTCGGAGGGTGCCCGATGAACAGAAAGTCAACCTCTGGCGGCGCACAACTTCTTGGGAATCGTCTTGTCTCTTGGCAATGCAAAAAGCAAGTTGCTGTTTCTCTATCCACGTGCGAGGCCGAGTACATTGCTGCTTCAAGCTGTTGTGCTCAGGTTTTGTGGATTCAGCAACAAATGAGGGACTACGGTTTGAATTTTACTCGAACTCCTATCCTTGTCGATAACAACTCTGCCATTTCCATAACAAACAATCCAATTAATCACTCACGCACTAAGCACATAGATGTTAGGCATCATTTTATTCGCGACTGTGCTGAGAAGGGTTTAATAGAAGTGATTAGGGTAGACACCTTGGATAATCTTGCCGACCTGTTTACAAAAACATTCGATCGGGCTAGATTTGAAAATCTGGTCCGAATGATTGGCATGATCAACCCAGAGTAAAATGCTTTCAAAACTCGCATAGAAACTTTATTTTATCTTCTCTGTACAGTTCTTACCGCTTTCAAAAAAAAAAAAAAAAAAAAAAAAAAAAAACTCCAAAAATACTTTACTTAGTTGTAGGATAAATTTCAGAAAAAATACAAAAACATTTGAAAATTTTAAAATGAAGTCGTGTTGAGATATAAGGGAAATGATAGTACATCGGTTAGTCGTATCCAATGCAGGACTATGGTTATATAATCAATTAACCGTTAACTGTGACAGCTTCATCATACGTTGCTTCGGTAGGTTTTACGCGTAAATAAGAACATGTCTTTGGTATATAAACATATTGAACTGCGTAACTTGTGTGGCACATCTCTCGAATATATGGTCTTGGTACCGTAATTTCGTTTGATAGATTGCCGAGGTTCTGAGATACGTGGTCTTTATGCTGTTTATCATCTGGGTATCATGGTTGTTTCTTTTACCGGAAAAACGGGGACGCAAGTCTAGATCTTCCATGATACCATACATACGTGTAAATATCCTTAATTCATGATGCATTCGACCCAAATAAGTGATAAACAATCACATGTCCCATAAATGGTATACTCACACTACTAGAAAACTAGGCAATTGCGACCAAATTTTGCGACTAACATAAGACGGTCGCAAAATTAGCTACCGATTTGTGACTAAAACCAAAACAATCGCAAAATTAAAGACCAATCCAGATTCGATCGCAAAACGGTCGCAAATTTTGTGACCGTATCTTTGTGGTCGGAAAACAGTCGCAAATACAAGAAAAATAAAAAATAGCAAAAGTTACGACCGTTTAAAGCAATCGCAAATAAAAAAAACAAAAAAACAAAAGTTGCGACCGTATAAAACGGTCACAAATACGAGAAATATATAAAACTAATTATAATCTACAGGTGACGTGCGGGACTTTAGGTCTTTCAACCGCAACAGTTAAGTTAATAGCAGATGACGGGACAAAACAAATCGCCTGTTCTACTGGAACAGGACCGGTTGATGCAGGCTTATAAGGCGGTTGATCTCATTGTTAAGGTTTGATGTTTCAATTTATTATTGTCAAAATGAGCGGGTTGAGTCGGATCGGGTCAAAATTTCTAAGTTCTTTACATTTGATTCTAATATCTGTTTTACAGGCTCCTGTAAAACTCCTTGAGTACTCGATGTCTGCGGTTACAGCTGGCATTGATGCGATAGCGAGCACCCGTGTTGTAATTTCTGCAGAAGACGACCACACGACGACTCACGCATCTGGACACCCGCGGCAACGCGCGGGCATTCCCACTAGTTGTTAAAAAAACTAAAACTTCTGAACAAAACCAAACCATAAATCATCGTTCGATTGTTGTAAGTAAACCTCAATTGGTTGGTTAATCATCTGTACACATGTATCGATTTCTTGTGCAATTCTGATATGATCGCGTACTTACAGTACACTCTGTTTTTTTTGGGCTCGAATTTGATGCTTATTTCGAAATCGATGACGTTTATTTGCAAATTTACCACTGTTTGGTCGTAATTTGATGTGCATTTTTGTTTAGCGATGAAATGATTTAGTGAAGAGTATTGATTAAGGATTTTTGTGGAGTGTAGATGAAGTAATTTAGATGTTGATTAATGTAGGGTTTTATTGATTTTATTAGTTTTATAGATTAGGTTGGTTTTCTGATTGTAGTATAGTATTTAGATTTTGGATTGTGTTTGCTGTTAATCTTTTTTTATCAACATTTATATATGTCTCATAAACAGATACCAGATGGCAGAGCCAACTTGTGGATCTTTATTACTTCAGCTGCAGGTGAAATATTTTTAACTTTAGTTGTATGTTAATTTCATAATTAATGACATCTATGGGTGAGTATTGGCTGGTTCGGTTTGGTTATTGGCTAAATCCGACCTATAGCCGATATTTTGGTTTTTATGTTTTTTATTATAACTGATTAGTTTCGTTATAAATGGTTTGGTTGATTCAGTTAACTGCGGACATTGGTGGATTGACTGGACTCAAGCTAGTACAAATAACTTCTGAGCAACAAGAGAACTGGGCAACAACAAGAGAACATGGCAGCAATGAAAGATAAGGCGGGGAAAGAGGCTATGAATGAAAGAATGACAAACATTGAAGCAATGCTAAAAGCTAGGTTTCAAAACGCATAATCATTGACTTAGGTTTCCAAACGTATAAACACTTTGTTTTGAATATGTATTTTGTTATGATAACTTTGGTATTTGATGTTTTAAGTGGAATGTTTTATATAATTGTGAAAATTTGATAATATTCAAATTTTAAAATTGATATTATATGCAGGTTAAAATAGAAGATGGCTATAATTAATAAAAATTGCGACCGCAAAAACGGTCGCAATTTTTCAAAAGGCAAGCAGTTGCAAAACGGTTGCAATTTGTAAAAGGCATGCGGTCGGAAAACGATCGCAGTTTGTAAAAGGCATGCGGTCGGAATACGGTCGCATCAAGACCGTCGCAACCAAAGTCCCACAAAACCAGGAGCAGTCGCAATATTTGTGACCATTATTAAAGTCGCAAAACCCGGGTCGCAAAAGATAGCAGCAGTTGCAAGTTAGTCGGAGTAGAGCAATTGCGACGGGTGTTTTTCCGATCGCAATTTCGGTCAGAAAACGGTCGCAACAGAGCAATTGCGACTGGTTTGCGACCAAAATTGCGGTCGGAAAAACCTAGTTTTCTAGTAGTGTCACCAGTAAGATGATCTCTCGTGCATACCTTGATACGGGAGTATATTCTGAGGTGGGTAAACATAGTTACAATTAGTTATTAATACACTTAATCGCATATCTCAAAAACAGTGTTCGAAAGCGTGCTAAAGCTTAAGTGGACCACAATACCGTTGAACGTCTTGAACTGTTAATATCATTCTAAGAGCTTAAACTGATAAACTATGTTCTTGTGTTGGATATTGACAGAAAAACCGATATGATCCCTTTGCTCCGATTTCACAAAAAGATAATTAGTGTAAATACGTTCGTAGGTTTAATTTCTTTATTCAGTCAAAAATTCAAAAACATCAAAAAGATTTTGCTTTCTTGTTTCTATGTGCGAGTTATCATTTTGAAAATTCTCTAAGGGTTGTGAACATTCTTTAATAAGGTGTTAAACATCAAGTTAGGTAATCTTAAAATAAGTCTTTTTGTATAAAAATCGGCCGTGCAAGATCCATCTAAGTGTGTGGGTAATCACGTCATTTTAAGGTGTTTCGGTAAATCTGCTTCCAAGTTGTGATATCTTTTTTTTCAAAAGTATAAGTTTTGAAGAAAGTTGTTCTGAATGATCGTGTTTTGAAATACAAATTATTAAATATTGGTTGTTTAATATTTCAAGTGTTGATTCCGGGGTTTTGGAATTATTTGTGGGATCCAGGTTTGGGCTGAGTATCTCCGGGGTTAAGATTCTTAATCCTGTGTTAAGTTTTTCAGGTCTGGATCGGTCATCACAAGATGGAAGATTTGCAGAAGCTGTGTGCGTCTGGATCGTTCATCACAAGATGGAAGATTTGCAGAAGCTGTGTGTGTCTGGTTCATTCATCTCAAGATGGAAGATTTGAAGAAGCTAAGACGTCTGCCGTTGCATTCCTTTGAAGAAGATCAACCGTTAGCTGATCAATACATCAAAGTCGTGCAGTTCTGTGTGAAAAACCAGGCAGCAAGTACTCGAAGAGAGTATGAAGATCTCAAGTCCAATGAAGACCATGCACTGATCAAGGGGGAGTTTGTTAATGCACTTTAGGTGATAAGTGCATGTCTCCCATTCTATAGGGTCTTTATTGTACATTTGTGAAAGATAGTCCCAACTTTATCCTTGGGACATTTTGTCCAAGTTTTAGGATAGTATTTTGTCTGAGGTTTTTGTTAGGGACAATAGTCAGAGTTTTGCTTTGTGTAGTTGTTTGTCCAGGCTTTCTAGTCTGTCTTGAAAGTCCGGGTTTTGCCTTGTATATATACCTTTATGTGGAATAGACAAGGTGGCGATTCTGTGTGAAATTATGTGCACCTAACCCTAATCATTGTGTGTGCTTTGTCTGGCGGCTGCTTTGTGTGAGTGACGTCATTCATCTTCCTCGTCAAGAATACTCAGTGTATTCTTGATTTCTCTCACAAATCTTTGCATTCTAGTGTTTCATCTACAGTGGTTGATCATCAGGTGGATTCCGCACACCTGTTGGTTGCATTAGCTGAGTGAGATCTTGGATTAGGAGGCCTTACAGAGGAGGACTGACTACGAAAATATTTTGAAACATTAGATCTTTAAAATCCTCCTAATACCCCACAAGCCGAAGAAGATAAGATGGTTTATCATCTGGTCGTGTCTACACTTGATGATTGTATCACTTTCCTTGATTTGCTTCAAGTACATTAAGTAGTCTCATCTCACAAAGAAAAACTTAGCCAAGAATTTCATTTCTTCCTAAATGGATTATTCCTCCAACCCTTGAAATGGACTACTTGATTTTTTTTTTTTTTTTGACATTTATATGATGGTTCAAGCTATGGGTTATGTGAAGGTTAGCCAAGATGAAAAGTGGGTTGAAGTCACCAAGGCATTGGGATTTAAGAAGATATGAATGTACAAGTAAGGGTACGTGGTCTATATTTGTTATTTTGAATGATACAATATCCACATGAAAGGAAGGGAAATAATTATTTGTTAGGAAGAAAGCTTGCTACGTAATTGGCTGAACTGTAGAAGAAGACACAAATATGAATGATGCTTTCATGGGAGGTTGAAGTTTTAAGCTAGATGCTGAAGATCTCTACTAAACAAAATTGGAGTTTCCATGTTCAAATAAAAAATCAAGATATATTATATTTATCGGTATGTTTGTATTTATCTAGAACTTATGGTTTGAAACACAGTATTATGTATTTTTTTTATGCTAAGCATGGTGATTATAGATTAGGGTTGGGACGATTACTGAATCATCACGTCATTCAAGTTGTAACCTTCTACATGTATAAATATATTCCATCGACCACAAGTACTAATACCCTTTGACTCATCAAATTCGATGTATATATGAAACATGTTTGTCAAATCAATGTTACATTGATTATTTGTTTTGATCTTCGCCGTGTTCTTTATTTCACAACCATTTGATCATGTTCTTTATTTCACATCCACTTGATTCTCGATCCTGTGGCATAATCATGTCTAACAGTTGTGTGACTTTATTGATAGAAACAATCATCACATATTCAAATCGTAATACATACATACATACATACATACATACATACATACATACATACATACATACATACATACACACACACACTCAGTTTAAGCTCCGATTCAACCTTAGGAGAGCTCCTTCTAGGGAAGGAGACTCACAATACATCACCTAGACATGAAGACTAAATGTCCTATTTATAGAGTTCAAATTTCTTCAATTAGCCGCCTCTAGTTATGAACAAGTTGACTTTGTCAACTCTATGACAAAAGTCAATCTTTGTTCATCCAAGAGTACAATTGCTCTACCGAAACTTCAGTTTATGGTTCCGAAACTTTAGTTTGTTCTTCCGCAACTTCAGTTGATTAGAAAGTTCAACATTAACAAAGACTTGGTAGCTATGATCTTCATAGTTGTTTGTATAGTAAGGACTTAGGTTTAGGCAAGCATTAGTCTAGCTCGTATAAACTAAATAGTTATGAATCTGGATTTGGAATGGCAATTGAACTAGAACACGGTGGGTAAACTTGAATCCCATAACTTTTGGGATGGGTATGGTGTAGGATAATCGGGTATGGGATTATTATTTTTTTTCGCATGTATGCGATGTGTATGGTAATTTGTTGTTATAGTGGTTTACCTAATTATACAACCGAAATAATTTCTTTTTTAATTTATTTTAATTATGTCATATGTGATGTATCCTTACATTCCATGCGGTTTTCTTTTTTTTTTTCTTTCCCTTTTTATTTGCACCGAATCGTCATTAGTACCCAATATCCCTACTTCTTAGAAGATATATCCTTAGTACCTTTCAAAAATTTTACGATTATTCTTCAAGATTGCCATACACTTTATTTGTAATATTTTGGTAACATCCAAACTGTAATTGATTAATAGTAGGTACCCCATACGACGACGAGTGTTGGGTCACGTATACCCAACGAGTATCTTTAATAGACTACAAGGTATGCTTGAAACCTACAAATATACTGGATACGTGACATGTAAATACCGAATAGTTACCTATACGTAAAATACCTACTAGATACCTGACGGGTTTTAGGCCATGTATGGGACAAACTTTTATAATCTAGTATGGGTTGAGATTATTCAAACCCGCCCCTGTGCCATCCCTAATCGGGATGGCGAGTCACATAGAGATGACAAAAGAATCCGGACCATAAAAAAACTTGGGATGGGTAAAAAATTGTATTCGGGGTATGGGACCCATGATTAGAATAGTTTTATATTGATTCTGGGAGTTTGAGACAGTTATGTTTATCTGAACTCGTTACCCTAATAGAAAATAAATATATTACATATTTTAAAAATATAACTAATGGTTTAAAGTTGTTACAAAGTTTAAATTAATTAAAATCTGTTAAGGCCTCCAAATCCAAGATCTCACTCAGCTAATGCAACCAACAGGTGTGCGGAATCCACCTGATGATCAACCACTGTAGATGAAACACTAGAATTCAAAGATTTGTGAGAGAAATCAAGAATACACAGAGTATTCTTGATGAAGAAGATGAATGACGTCACACACAGTAGCCGCCAGACAAAACACACACTCAATGATTAGGGTTAGCAAGGTGCACAGAATTTCACAAAGAATCGCCACCTTTTCTATTCCACATAAAGGTATATATACAAGGCAAACCCCAGACTTTCAAGACAAACTAGAATGCCCGGACAAACAACTACACAAAACTCAGACTTTTGTCCTAAACAAAACTCAGACAAAAGGCTAGCCTAAAACTTGGACAAAATGTCCAAGGATAAAACTAGGACTAAGTTTCAATACATGTACAATAAAGACCCTACAAATTTGAAGGCATGCACTTATCACCCAAAGTGCATTAACAAACTCCCCCTTGATCAGTGCATGGTCTTCATTGGTCTTGAGATCTTCATCCTTTCTTCGAGTATTCGCTTCCTGCCCATACATTGTTCTTCACACAGAATTGAACTACCTTGATGAACTGATCAGCTAGCACACGATCTTCTTCAAGGTATTTTAGAGGCAGGCGTCGAAGCTTCTTCAGATGTGCTTCTCTAAGGTTGACAAGCCAAATTGGATCAAGAATTTTTGCAATCTCAACCGTCACTATCTTCTCGGTAATCACCGCTTCCCCAGTCTTGCCATTGAGATACCAATAACCTATGTTGTCAAATTTATCGAGATCAAACTTGCGCATAGGAATTTTACGGAGGCATCTCGCTGGAGGATAGACCATCTTCCATTCTTCTTTACCAGTAAACTTGTTTAAGTACTTAACTCCTCGACCAACTGCTGGCTTGAACATCTTCCATTTACTTTCTCGACTCTCAGCAACGAGATGAGGAATTAATCCTCTGATACTAGCAACATTTGTATGGTTGTTGAGATCGAGCTGAGCAATGTGATGGAGATCACGAGCTGGAAGAGTCTGAAGGTACTTGGCCCTTGGCCTAAAGTACTGTACCCCATCGGTCCTTTTGATCATTACCAGGCAGTGTTGCTCATCAAAATCCCAACTTCGAATCTGACCCGAATACTCACCTTTTGTGTTTATATACCTCTTCCTTTGAGTTTCATCGGGAAGATTCTTAAACCATTTGTGAGTTGCCACACTAACTTCTTCGGGAATTCGAATAGGGTTAAAGATTTCTTCAGGCATTTCACTACCAAACACAAAGCCTCTGATAACATCACTGTTAACCGGTAAGGACTCGTACTCAATCCTTTTCCCTTTCGCAGTCTCAATGAAATTGAACTTACCAGCTAGTTCATCATCAGTTCGCCAGTCTTCTACCATTTCCTCAACCACTTCACCAGCACCTAAAACCAAATCAGCAGCAGGATCCAGTTCAGAATCAGATAGGGCATCTGTATCAGCATCTACAGGACCTATATCTCCCCCTGCAGCTGCACCCGAGGACTCCCCCTCAACATGAGCCGAGGTTGCAGCTTCAGGAGCACGTGCGCTCCTTGACTGCTCCCCCTGCTTCGCTGCATTAGGATCCTTGTCCTTGTCAAGATCGTCTCTGATTTTCTTTAGTTCATCCATCTTACATTTTGCCTGAACCTGAAAATCCGAAGTCTCCCCCTGAGCAGCAAGGAGTGACACGAGATCTGTCACAATCCCGATAAGCCGATCCGTAGTACTAACCAAAGTCTGTTGTCGGGCAGAAGTCGAGGCATCTTGTGTTATGAACTTACCCAACTGAACACTCTGATCTTTGGTTAGACGAAAAAGCTGTGCCATCTGCTGGTCTCGAACTACATCCCTTTTCTTCAAGAAAGCAATTTCTTTCTGCTGCCTAGAGATCTGATTCTTATTTTGTACCATGACCTTGGCTGCATCCTGAAATTTGCCACGAACAAACTCCTGAAAATTTCGCTCTTGACCTGAACTGGATGGTCTTGAAACAGAAACTGTAGAAGGTCTTGGAACAGCAGGTCTAGAACAAGACGGTTGTGCACCCGAGGGCTTAGGACCTGAGGATGACAGAACTAGAGATTTCTGAGATCCTTTCTTCGATCGCACTGGCGGACTTTGACCGAAAGCAATCTTCGGACTGATTTTCCGTGTCTTTGGCGCTCGCATATCAGTGAAAGCACTAGGCCGCGGTGGCAAGGAAGAACTTCCTGATAAGGCAAACAAATTGCCCGTACCCATTGGAGAAGATAACGACTCAAAAAGCGGTACTGTAGGAATCTGAGAAGACATCATCGGCGTTACCGGTTAAAGAGAAGTAGTCATGCTGGTAGCTTCCACAAAGGAAGTGAACGGAAGTGAAGAAGACAGTGACGGAAGAGCGATAGTTAACTCCAAATTTAGGAGACCTCTGGAATCTGATGGAGCAGCGCTTGAAGTAATCGTAACTGAAGCAACTATTGGACTCGAAGACTGAAGATCCGAAACAGTAACACGTCGTCGCTTATACGTCTTGAGAGGAACTGGCACACGGACAGTATCAGTATCAGGACGACGACGGTCTTCATCATCATCATCAGAAGAAAACGAGCTAAAAACGATTAAATCCAAATCGTTTGCTCTATCATTCCAACTAGCTAAGTGTATACTCCAGTCGGAAGAGGGACCGAAAGAAGCAACCTTTGCTCGAAATAACTCAAGTTTTCCCTTTTCAGATGGTGTAATACGATTTTGAAGTTCCTTCATAACTAACAAGAGATATTGCTTTTCAGATGGCATATCATTAACAGATTCATCCACAGAAACTTCTTCGATAGGACGCTTCCCTTTGTCAACAGCACGGGAGGACGGACCCGCTTCTAGAGCCGCATCAAGCTCTAGGATCACCTCATCAGTTTCTACAGCAACTCCCGTTGCCGAAGACGTAGAAACTAGAGCCTGAACAAACACATTTTCCTGAATAGAAGCATCAACAATTTGATCAGCAATAACTGGTTCTTCAATGGGTTCAGGTTCCGGAGGATTAACCGGTGGTTGTTGAAGATCAACCTGAGGTTGAACAACCACGGGCTCGTGAACATTATCATTAACTGCTTGCATTCCTCCAACAAAGATTTGATCAACACCATTCCGAATGTTTAACCAAATTGGATCATTTTCCGGATTGTAGTTCCCTTGAACAATAGCACCACGCAAAGGAGTCGTAACAGGACGAGCATCAGTCCTTTTGGACTTGTTAATCCTGGCACAATTAGTGAAAATACGAGTATGCATGGGCGCTTGAGCGTAGGCAGGTAGAGATGCGTCGAACGAAAGATTCGGCAACAAGTGTCGAATAATAAGCAAAAGAAAACGAGGATACAGAATCATCAATCGTGTATCATTTGCCTTCAGGCCAATCTGGTGTTTGAAAGCTTGGAGAATCATCAGTGAGAAATTGTACGGCTGGTTGTAAGTTAATCCAATCATTGCAGAAAGAAGATCATGACCCATCGTATCAGTTCCCGATTTTCGTGCAGACAGACACTGCATCAACACATGAAAGAAGTATCTCCACTGCCCAATAATCAATCCCTTGTAGATCTCCTTCCTGGTAAAAGAACCAACGTAGCCGAAAGATCTAACCCCACGTTCATGGATTTGCCGCATATAGCACGTGTTTCCATGATCTAAGTCACCAAAACGCAAAGCCGCACGAATAACTGCCTCCGTGATAACAATAGAGCTTCCAAAAACAGTAGCTTCGATAGAATCATCAACAATCTGAGCCGAACGCCAAAAATCCTCAATATACGCTTGCACTTGGTGAATATTTTCTGAAATCGCGAAACCAATTCTTGAATTTCGAAGAAAACGTATGATATCAGAATATTCGGCTCCACCACGAACGTTTTCGTTTAGCAATGCAATTTGATTGTGATTACGATGAAACTCACGAACAGGACGAGGTTGTTCTGCCATCTCTGTTGGAAAACAAACCAAAAACAAAACACATGCATCAGATATAATTGCAGAACAGTCGGCATACGGTTTACAAACAGTAAACTTCAATATTCAATTTTTGGCAAAATTACTGTCACACAGACTACTGTAATTTTGAACTTCAATAAGTATGAACACACAGTTAACATATATAAAAAATAAACCTTGAACAGTCAAACCAGTGAAAACACATTTAAAGATCTGACCTCAAAATTAGACTGTGATAAAACCACTGAACAGTTTAAAAATCGGACTGTAAAACTCGGAATCACATTGAACAGTTTAAAAATCGGACTGTAAACCAGTGAAACTCGGGACTGTTAAAGGTCGGAACAGGTTCAGAACTGTTAAAAGTCGGACACAGGTTCATTTTGCTGATGAAAGAAACCTCGGAACAATTAAAAACTCGGAAATATCTTTGCCTTTCTAAAACTCGGAATTGAAAATGTTTTTACCAAAACTCGGAACACCACAGAACTCATGAACAAAACTCGGAACCCAGAACTCATGACTTGGAACCCAGAACTCATGAACAAAACTCGGAACCATCAGACTTTCGGACCTTCTATCTAAAACTCGGAGTAAACAACTGATAATATTAAAACCAAACCTCAGACTATTGAAAACTCAGAACAATTCATCGACCATGGACTTCTTTCATCATTTTAAAACTCGGAGCTGAAGAGACTCTGTTCAAAACTCGGAAACACGAAGAGGAACCGTAAAACTCGGACATAGATTTTAACAAAAACTCGAAAAGCTGAACTGTTTGACATGCTCGGAAGATTTTGAGAATCCGAACAGTTTAAAAGTAAAAACTCGGACCTTGAGAAGGTTAAACCTACAAACGTATTTAAACTAATTATCTTTTTGTGAAATCGGAGCAAAGGGATCATATCGGTTTTTCTGTCATTATCCAACACAAGAAGCATAGTTTTTCGGTTTAAGCTTTTAGAATGATATTAACAGCTCAAGACGTTCAACGGTATTGTGGTCCACTTAAGCTTTAGCACGCTTTCGAACACTGTTTTCGAGATATGCGATTAAGTGTATTAATAACTGATTGTAACTATGTTTACCCACCTCAGAATATACTCCCGTATCAAGGTATGCACGAGAGTTCATCTTACTGGTGAGTATACCATTTATCATCTGTTTTGACGTATAAAATGATGTGAGATACTCACTTATTTAGAATTGAAAACAAGCCCTATGTGATAGAATCACTTATTGATGAGGAACTTAATTTTCAGATGCATGAGGGCACAAGAGCAAGTCCGTGAACAGGTTAGTACCATCGTACAGACAAAGAGACGAACTTGACTCCCGCAAAAGAGCTGTGATATATTATCACATATTTTGAGGGACATGTGATTGTTTATCACTTATTGCGGTCGAATGTATCATGTAATATATACACGATTGAAAGATATTTACACGTATGTATGGTATCATGGAAGATCTAGACTTGCGTCCCCGTTGTTTTCGGTAAAAGAAACAACCATGAAACCCAGATGATAAACAGCATAAAGACCACATATCTTAGAACCTCGGCAATCTATCAAACGAAATTACGGTACCAAGACCATATATCCGAGAGATGTACCACACAAGTTACGCAGTTCATTATGTTTATATACCAAAAACAGGTTCTTAGTGACGCGTAAAACCTACCGAAGCAACGTATAATGAAGCTGTTACAGTTAACGGTTAATTTATATATTACTATAATCCTGCACCAGATACGACTAACCGATGTACTATCATTTCCCTTATATCTCAACACGACTTCATTTTATATTTTTCAAATGTTTTTGTATTTTTCTTGAAATTTATCCTACAACTGAGTAAAATATTTTTGGAGTTTTTCAATTTTTCGAAAGCGGTAAGAACTGTACAGTAAACATAAAATAAAGTTTCTATGCGAGTTTTGAAAAGCATTTTACTCGGGGTTGATCATGCCAATCATTCGGACCAGATTTTCAAATCTAGCCCGATCGAATGTCTTGGTAAACAGGTCGGAAAGATTATCCAAGGTGTCTACCCTAACCACTTCTATTAAACCCTTCTCAGCACAGTCGCGAATGAAATGATGCCTAACATCTATGTACTTAGTGCGTGAGTGATTAACTTGCTTTTTGCATTGCCAAGAGACAAGACGGTTCCCAAGAAGTTGTGCGCCGCCAGAGGTTGACTTTCTGTTCATCGGGCACCCTCCGAAGTCTGCGTCAGCATACGCCAGCAAATCCAGACCACCTTCAGCTGGATACCACAATCCAAGCTTAGGCGTCCCTTTCAGATATCTGAAGATACGCTTGACCGCTTTCAAGTGAGACTCTTTCAGAGTTGATTGGAACCTGGCACACAAACAAACAGAGAACATAATATCTGGTCGTGAAGCAGTAAGATACATTAGCGAACCTATCATTGCTCGATATAGAGTCGGATCCACTTCAGGATCTTTCTCCATATCGGGTGAAAGCTTGTGATTTGTCGGGAGAGGCGTGTCATAGGGTAAGCTATCTTCCAATCCAAATCTTTTGAGAATCTCGTGGACATACTTCGTCTGATGCACGTACGTCCCGGTTTTTTCTTGACTCACTTGAAGACCTAGAAAGAACGATAACTCGCCCATCGCGCTCATTTCAAATTTTGACTTCATCACCGCCTCGAACTCACGACACAATTCTTCATTTGAAGAACCAAAAATTATGTCATCAACGTAAATTTGCACGATCAGAAAATCTCCCCCTTTCTTCAATATGAACAGTGTGGAGTCAATCGCGCCACGCGAGAACCCGTGCTCCAATAGATGTCTTGATAAAGTCTCGTACCACGCCCGAGGAGCCTGATGGAGACCGTAGAGAGCTTTGTCCAACAGATAGACTTTGTTGTCAAACCCTGGAGCTTCGAAACCCGGTGGTTGGGATACATACACAGTTTCATGCAGTTTCCCATAAAGGAACGCGCTTTTCACATCCAACTGATAGACTTTGAAACGCATGTGTGCAACAAAGGCTAGAAACAAACGAATAGCTTCCAGTCTTGCCACCGGTGCATAAACTTCTGTATAATCAATCCCTTCCTCTTGATTGAAGCCTTGAACAACCAACCGTGCTTTGTTTCTGACGACAACACCCTTATCGTCTTTCTTGCACTTGAAAACCCACTTCGTGTTGATTGCATGTTGGCCCTTTGGAAGATCGACCAAATTCCACACCTTTAACTTGTCGAACTGAGCTAACTCTTCTTGCATCGCCACACACCAAGAATTATCCTTCTGAGCCATTTGATAGTTCTTCGGCTCTATTTGAGAGATAAAACATTCATGCAGGCTAAGATTGTAGATTTCTTCTTTTTTGATAGCAGAGAACAGACATTGCATCTCTGAAATACTCCTTCGCGTTTGCACTCCCGCATTTGGATTCCCAATAATATTATCAACAGGATGATGAATATTTGTTCTTGGAACTGGGATTGCCGGAGCTTGAAGATTGTTTCCCAAATTCGATTGAATCTCCCCCTCAACATTTGCATTACTACTAGAAGCTTGATCATTTCCAGAAGACGCATTAACATTTGGATATGCTGAGAAGTCAACGTATAGATCTCCACTTGTAGTTTGAGCAGTTGCATTGGGGATCTGCTCAGCCACAACTTCGTTTATGAGCGAAGAATCAGCGACTGGAACATTCGGAGACACATTAGTAGGAATACTTGCTCTCCAACTCGCATCCACTTCATCTTTGTTCACAAGATGTGTGTATACAACCTCCGAATCTTCTTCTGAAACATCAGGAAGATTAAATGAATCAAATAGTTTATCATAATCGTAACCGCTTTTAGGACCGAATTCGGACGGGGGAGGATCGTAACTCAAAGGAGTTATATCAAACACGATCTCCACTGTACGCTTCTTAACGTTATAAACGCGTTTGTTGGGAGTTCCATTGGCATAACCCAAAAAGAACCCAACTTCACCAACTTCCCCCATTTTAGGAGTATCTTTGGTGCGTTTGATAACACACTTGATCTCAAAAGGTTGAAACCCAGATAAGTTCGGTTTCTTGTTTTCAAGCAATTCATAACACGTTTTATCTTCTCTTTTGACCCTAAGCACATGATTTAACACATAACATGCAGTGTTTACCGCCTCGGCCCAGAAGAAGATTGGCAATTTTGATTCAGAAAGCATAGTTCGGGCTGCCTCAATTAGGGTACGATTCTTTCGTTCTGCAACTCCGTTCTGTTGAGGAACATATGGAGCGCTGAACTGATGAACTATTCTCATTTCCCGACATAACTTATCCATATAATTATTTTTAAACTCAGTGTCGTTGTCACTTCGGATTTTCTTAATAGGAAGTGAATAATTTTTCTCAAGTTGTTTGAATAAGTCTCTTAAAATACCAGCAGTTTGGTCCTTTGTTTTTAAGAAAAATATCCACGAGTATCGTGAGAAATCGTCAGTGACAACTAGGCAATAAGACATCCCACCAATGCTAGCAACATGGATTGGGCCGAAAAGATCCATGTGAAGCAATTCAAGTGGTTTTTGGATTGAGTTAACAGTTTTTGGTTTGTGAGGCTTTCGTTTGATTTTTCCTTTTTCACATGATTAACATTTGTTGTGCATGTTGAAACTACGTAAAGGAACCCCCAACACTAAGTTGTGTTTCACTAAGTGGTTCATTTTTCGCAGATGCACGTGGCCCATTCTCCTATGCCAGAGATACGATTGATCTTCAATCGCCTTCGAAAGTAGACATGTCACTAGAGCAGACGAGTTAACCAACGGGCGCATGTCCATGACATATGTGTTATTCACCCTTGGAGCCCTCATAACAATCCAATCTTCAGGAACAAGAAATCCCGGACGCAAAACGAAGCAAGCTTTATCAGTGAACAACATCGTGTACTTGTTATCACAAATTTGAGAAACCGACGTCAAGTTATGCTTCAGTTCTTCAACGTAGTTCACTTTATGCAGCGTAATTTTTCCATTTGACACCGAACCTTCACCGGTGATGTATCCACCCTTCTCACCGGGAAAGTTCACATAACCACCACGAATTTGTTTAAAATTGTTCAATAACTCTTTATTTCCTGTCATGTGTCTGGAACAGCCACTATCGATATACCAAATATAGATAGCTCTCTTCAGCTGCTCCTACACTCCCCAACAAGAAAATTTAGTTAGAGTGTGGGACCCAAGCCATGATGGTCTTGGGTCGTCCCGATTCATCAACATAAGAAAACTCTTTGAAATAACCATCATTGCCATTGTGTCCTCCATTTCCATTTCGGAAATTGTTGGAATGACTCCCCGCAAATCGTGGATTATACGGAGTTGACGATCTGTTGGTATAACTAGAGTTTCCATAACCTCGGCTTCCATAGTTTTGGTAACTGTAATTTTGATTCCTGGATGGCTCAAAATTCCTACCAAATATAGGAACATCATCGTGTCTTGAGAATGATCGTGGATGATTATCCGAATGCTGTCTTTGATTTGGAAATCGGGGGGGGGGGACGCATTTCGGTCATCCACGAATCTATTTTGTGCATGAGGTCTTACATAGTTGTTGTTCGAACCTCCATAACGTTGGTCATTCTCATGTGTTTGGAAAGTAACATGATTTTGTCGTCTGTGAGGGGTTTTCTCACGAGTATCATGTCTTTGAGATGAACTTTCCGATCTTTCCCCACGATTAATAACAACTGGTTTCTCCCCATGATCCTGATTTTGTTGTGTTTTAACATTTGGTTTGACAACTGGTTTTACTTCTTGTTTAATCACTTTGTTTTTCTCAACCTTCTGATTTTTACCGTTTTTCTTTTCAACATTTACTGCTTCATTTTGTGGTTTTTCAACAAAAGGTTTCTTTTGATCAGGATCAACAAGAGATTTACCCCTGTCATCTGGACAATCTGCTGCTAGGTGTCCTTTCCCACGACACTTATAACATTTGCGAACTTTTGCAGCATTCTTTGGACGTTCCTCATGACTGGTCGAAGATGATGAGGTGTTAGTGGGATTTTTCAAAATTTGGTTGACAAACTGAGAGTTTGAACCTGTTTCGATTTTCTCTTCTTCTTTGATAAAATCTTCCCCTTTAACAAACTCAGTTTTAGGGATATTTTTCAAATTCTTTTTGGGTTTCCCACGTGACTTTGGTTTTGACTTCGCATTTTGAACTTGATTAAAAATTTCCAAAATTTTATTGCTTATCAAATTCTCAATGTTATCAAAAGTTAGCTCATTTTTCTTAGTAACTTCACTCACCTTCGACTGTTCTGAGTCAGAAGCCTCATCTGGCTCAGATTCTGACTCACTTTGCGGTTCAACCGTCAGAGGGGTCTTTGGCACAAAATTTGCCAATTCAGGATCAATGCTTGGCATCGATGTATAATTATGGTTCACCGGTGGAGGTACTTTCTTATAACCGATGCCGAACATTTCTTCCTCAGATTCTTTGAGACGTTGGCTGTTAATACAGAAATTCATCACTTCAGATGAATCCCCGAACTTTTCAATTTTTCGTTGCAAGTCTAAAATCAGATTATCTTTTTCCAAAATGATTTTGTTCTTTTCCAAAACACAATTTTGGTTCATTTCAAGTTCAGATTTTAATTCCTGATTTTTAACAGTTCCCTGAGCCACAAGTCTCTCAAATTCAGAGATATCATTTTTGAGCGCTTTTATCTTAATTCGGTGTTCTTTATCCGAATTAGACAACACAGCAATGAGTTCTCTGGATTTTTCTAAATCTGCAATTAAGTTTGTGTTATGAAGTGCATATCTATCGATCTTGGTGACAAACTCAACACATCTAGCAGATCGCTTATCTACAGAAGATAACGTTACCTCAATGCCAGCCATGAATGCACACGCTTCGTTATCTCCGGATTTTTCTTCCAACCTTTTAGCTTCTGCATCCGCAAATTGCTGCATTTCAGCTGTGGAGATGTTGAACTCAAAGCATTCTCCTTTTTCATCATCTTCTGTTTTGTTAGACTTCTCAACAGACTCTTCATTCGGGTTATCTTCATTCTCAGCAACATTGCCCGAATCCAACTCTTCCCCAAAAACCTCAGCTACAACCGCAAGTTCCTCAATGCTAGTCTCTTCGACAATCTCTTCACACATTCTTCGTTGACAATTTCAGCTATAAAGGCTTGTGACACAATAGCTCCTGAAATATCTTCCAATGCACAACCCCAGTCGTAAGGCTCAGTCACATTTTGTAAAGATTGAGCCACCATAGCATTGTTTGTCGAGGGTGTAAGATTTTCAGAACCACTTGGACGAGTACTTGAGTTAGAAGTAGCAGTTGATGCATTGTTGTGAGGTCTTGAATTGCTTCCTCGAGAGTTGCTTTCTCTGTCAGATCTTTCCATTTTCGGCTTTCGACAATCACGTGCGAAATGCCCGTAGATGCCGCAGTTGTGACATTTCACCTTTGACATGTCGACTCCCATTCGAGTCTTTGTCTGACCTCCTATGAACTTCCTACCCGTTCTTAACAAAAACTTCTTCGCTCTACGGACTAAGAGTGCCATATTGAGTTGTAGATCAAGTTCTTCCATTTCATCTTGGTCTATCTGGTCAAAGTCCTCATCGAGACTTGACGGTTCAACGAGCTTTCCAAGACAGAAGTTCTCGTAGGCAGTCATGAAGGACGCCAAAAGGCTCATGTTTTCTTCAATCAACTTTAAACAGCTTGCATCTACCTTTGGAATGTTCAAGCTTGTTCCTTGAGATTTCTGAGCTCCACTAGAAGAGTACATTCCTTGATTGGAGTTGATTGTTCCACTTGAAGTGACATTGTTGCTTATAAAGGCGTGCTCACTTGCAAGAACTTCATTCTCTGAATATAGGGCAACACCGACTCCACCATTACTACCCTTATCCGTCGGTTTTGAAGCTTTATACAACTGAGGATCTTGGATCTTCTCGAAATCAGATGCTTGATCTTCCATATTCCAAGCATAACCCTTCAGTTTTTGTACAACTTCTTCCAATGAGAGCTCCTCATAGAGAACACCTTCTCTAATCAAAGCGGTGTACATATTCCATTCTCTGGAAAGGCAATTTAGAAACTTCTCAACCTTCTCAAATTCAGTGTAGATACCCTCTTGACTTCTATCAAGTTCGCTCAACAAATGATAAAATCGATTTACCGTGTCATCGACTGATTCATTTCTTAAAGCTTTAAACACAACGAATTGAGTCTTCAAACGTTCGAGTCGTCGTTTCTTGTACATTGCATTTCCTTCATAGCGCTCGATCATGCTATCCCACAACTCCTTCGAGCTACTTCTTTTACGAAACGTATGAAGTATAGATTGTGTCATAGCCATCGTAATCATTGACATAGCTTTCTCTTCACAATCATAAAATTTCTTCTCGTCGTCAGTAAGTGCCAAATACGTATCAATCGTCAACGTACGTACTGGAGTAGCTCCACATCCTTTAACGATACACAACCAGATTTTGATGTCTTTTGCTCGTACATACCTTTCGAAGCGCTCCTTCCACTCAGGAAAATCAAACTCGTTTATCAACAACGGAGGTTTGTCGTTACTCCCTACCTCAGCATTGTGCTTGAGGTTTTGCACCATTGCAGTCAGATTGTTGTTTGCCATTTCAGAAAACAACAGTAGGTTTCCAAGCAAGAACTGTCACTGGGAAGGTTTTCTAAGTCCAAACTCGGAGAGAAAACACGGAGTGAAATGTCTGAGGCTTTAATCAGAGTGTAAAACCCGGATCACCACCTGAAATAGAACACAAACAAAAACCCGACACTACACTGTTAAGGAATTAAACTCAGACCACTCTATTCTATGCTAAAATAGGGACTTGTTGAACTTTATAAGAAACTCGGATCAAGAGAAAAACCTAAAAACTCGGATAAGTTGATATATAAACTAGGACAATTAAAAAACTCGGATACTTAACTAAATATCTGAGTGACAACTTAACTGTATTTGTGGATTAAAAACTCGGTAACACTGAAACACAGAACCTGAATGAGTTACACTACGTGTTTTACAAAACTCGGACTGTTAACAAACCTATTTAAAACTCGGATAGATTAAAACTCGTACAGTAACTCAGAACCTGCTAATATATGGACAAAACTCGGAACATATTAAAACTCGGACAGTTAAACAGAAACAGCTTAAAAACTCGGACAGTTTAACAGAACCAGCTTAAAACTCGGACAGTTAAATCATATAACCAAAACAATAAGTCGAAAACACTTTGAATCTGCTAAAACTCGGAACAGAACTGAAGGTTGAACCTCGGAATCACTGAACCAGTTTTGAGAAACTCGGAATAACCAGGTATATAAACTCAAAAACTCGGATCTCTCAAGTTCTGGATAAAAAACTCGGATCTAATTTGAAACACACTAAACTCGGACCTAATAGATGTTCTTAAACTCGGACCTAATAAAGTTCTAAAACTAGGACCAGGTTAAAACAGTTTAATGTAACTAAAACTCGGAACTGAATTTAGACTCAGAACTGAATTAAAACTCGGAACTTAATTAAAGCTCGGAACTGACTAAAACTCGGAACTGAATTTAGACTCAGAACTGAATTAAAACTCGGTCTTCAGACAGAATTTAAAACTCAGACCAAAGGAATGAATGATTAAAAACTCAGAGAATGAAACTCGGACTCAATGGATTCAGTAACCAGTCTCCGGACTATCTCCCCAATGTGACTTCACACTGGTTCAACAATACCCCGGAAACACAAACACAAAATTTAAAGCACGGACAATGCTTCCAAGGATCAAACTAGGAATCTTTTTTTTACCTTCAACACAGTATGAACAAAAACCAAAAACCCCTGTAAAACCCAGATGAAGATCAACACTAAAAAACACAAAACTACTCAAAATCCATCACCAAATCACTAGAAATGAATGAAGAATCATGAATAAAACACAAAAACTCACTAAACACTCACTAAACCCTATCAAAGTTTGAACTTTTCTCACAAAAACCTTCAAACTAAGAAACACCTACAGTAGTATGAGCACACTGCTCTGATACCACTTGTAAGGCCTCCAAATCCAAGATCTCACTCAGCTAATGCAACCAACAGGTGGGCGGAATCCACCTGATGATCAACCACTGTAGATGAAACACTAGAATGCAAAGATTTCTGAGAGAAATCAAGAATACACTGAGTATTCTTGATGAGGAAGATGAATGACGTCACACACACAGTAGCCGCCAGACAAAACACACACAATGATTAGGGTTAGAAAGGTGCACAGAATTTCACACAGAATCGCCACCTTGTCTATTCCACATAAAGGTATATATATACAAGGCAAACCCCAGACTTTCAAGACAAACTAGAAAGCCCGGACAAACAACTACACAAAACTCAGACTTTTGTCCTAAACAAAACTCAGACAAAAGGCTAGCCTAAAACTTGGACAAAATGTCCAAGGATAAAACTAGGACTAAGTTTCAATACATGTACAATAAAGACCCTACAAATTTGAAGGCATGCACTTATCACCCAAAGTGCATTAACAAAATCTATTAACGTTAATATGTGTCTTCTAAATTTTGAATATGTGAAATTAAAAGGAAAACTTCAAGCAAATGTAAAAAAAAAAACAATTAATATGGTCATTTGATGTCTTCTATGGCAATCATCAAACTTCTTGAAAGGTTAAAGATGATGAACATCTGGAATTGAAAACGAGTTTATTATTAGTCACAAGAAGTACCAGTAATCAAACAACAGACTACACAATAACAAGCACAATTCAGGAATGTTGACATGAATACAATCAAAGCCAGGTGAAACAAAACAAAAGAACAGAACATTGGGATCAAAACATAAAGCACAAGAAGGGTTCGGTTAACTAATTAACTAAAAAAGATATAAAAAACGCTATTACTTTTACATCATGCTGCGTTTTCTTTTCTTGAAATCAAATTACTACAATTGGGTGTCTAACTGTCTACAAATAAAGTGCAACTTTTTATGCAGAATGCATGCTTAAGAGCAAATGGAAAAAGAAGATAATAAACATTTCATTACTCCAATAAATTAATAAAGAATACCAAATACAAGCGTTGAAGATCTTCAAATGCATATATTCCAGTTGGGGTTGCATGCAAAAGCATGATAGAATTCTTTGACTTTTTGAAAGGGATCCGAAAGTCATGGAGAACTCTGCAGAAAACTTGGTTCCAAAGCATGGGTGACATGTTGCATATATATCTACTAAAAGTCAAACTTCAGCCAGACATTTAAAATTGAGATGTACTTGTAAACATCAGGACTTAAAAGGATAACAAAGAGTTTTCAGGAGTATAATTTACTAAGCTTTTAAGAAGGCATCAACTAGCCTAAGTCAACTCACATAGAAGAATTTTAGGCCCTGCCTGAAGAATGCTCCGTTTACTTAGTGTTTCATCCTCTTTTCATTATGCAGGCATAAGGAATTAGGTTCATACTATATATTCTCTTAAAGATGCTGATAATGGAAGAAATTTAGACACTAAATTGATAAGGGAAAGAATCATGTGGTTACGATGGCCACGCAATTAACGTAGCCTACAAATAGACAGTGTTGCTACTATTTCACTAAAAGAAAATACCACTTTTAGCGGCGACACTTTTAGCGGCGACATCTAAAAAGTCGCCGCTAAAAGTCTTGATCCGGGACAAGGGATTTGCAATTGATCTGGGCCGTTGTTTGCTTATCTAATCGAAGGGCTAGGGTTTATCCCTGAACAAAACATGTGTAAAAAGGCTCACACCTTGAATTAGCGGCATTTTCCCTCTTTCCCTCCAAGATGAAATCTGCACACACCGCCGGAGCACAACCTTGAGTCTGCCGGAGCACTGCCGCACCGCCTTCACTCTGCCAGAGCACCTTCATCTCGCCTGATTCTCCGACGCCACATCGAAAACGGTACGAATATTCCAAATTGCTTTGTAATTTCAGTTGTTATGATAGTAATTTGAGTAGATCTGTTGCTAATTTCATGATGTTTGACTGTTTTTTAGTCAAATCCAAGTATGGTGTTTTAGTTTAAGGTTTTTTGTTTGACTGTTGATTTCAGTATGGTGTTTTGTTTTGTTTGACTGTTGATTTCAGTATGAGTAAAAAGGTTTTTGTTGACTAGAGATTAAATTTGTGGTTTCTCAAAAGTTTGGGGAAGTGTTGTTGTTGAATGAAGTCTAGGGTTTATAGTTTACTTGTTATCATTAAGAAGATATGTTCAGTTTCGAAGTTTAAAAACCGTTTGTTTTACATCAGCAGTCACGTTGAAATGGGGGAAATGGGTGTCCGAGATCACGTTGAAATGGGGGAAAAACCTTATTTCGTCTTCTTCTGCGCTGACCTTTACAAGACACACACATATATATCAAGTCGTATAGTTATGAAATGAGTAAGAGTAACAAACATTAAAAAAGATTCAGTAATGATGAAACCTGAATCAGAAAGAGGAGGATCTTCTTCTATGCATGAGCCAAAGTATAGAGGTGTGAGACTGAGGAAATGGGGGAAATGGGTGTCCGAGATCAGGATGCCCAACAGCCGTGAGAGGATCTGGTTAGGCTCATACGACTCACCCGAGCAAGCGGCTCAAGCTTTCGATGCGGCAGCCTTTTGTCTTCGTGGGCATGCTGCCAAGTTCAACTTTCCTGACCAACCACCCAACATTCCTGGTGCAACTACTCTTTCTTCATCCGAGATACAAGCTGCTGCGGCTCGCCATGCTTACTCGATTCCTGATGCGGCTCGCCATGCTTACTCTGTTCCTGATGGGGATATCTCACAAGGCCCATCATTCCTCTAGAACTATTAATCAGTTCAGTCGTACCATGAACCATATTTAGTTATATACTACATGCATACATTAATAAACATGCACACACTTAATTACCAGAAAATTAAAGACTCCATGCTTGTGAGTTGTGACCAGGTGCACTACAAGAAATTCAAGCATTAGCGGCGACATCTAAAAAGTTGCCGCTAAATTTCTTAATCCGGGACAAGGGCTTTGCAATTGATCTGGGCCGTTTTGACCCGAACAGTTTTGACCCGGACCTGTTTTGACCCATGACCCGACCCGACCCGTTTGCCAGGTCTAGTGTTCGGTAAACAAAATTGGCCGTTGGCCTTAGTACTCCAAGAAAAGCTTCCAATTTCATTAACTGTACCTTTGTTTCTCCATCTTTTAAACCACCAGTTATACACAGGATGGAAAAGTGAGGATCAAATGGGTTATCTGGACATCCACTGAATCTTTAAAAAAAATGGTGAAACAGAATTTAAAAGAACATCAGGAACTAAACATAGTTTATGAAAGCAACAGTTATTTAAGCCTAATGCAAAATATGATAAAAATCTTGAATATAACCAGGCTTTAAAGCTAATAATCATATTTTCATGATCAATACACTTTTACTCTATTATTTTGACATATTATCTTGCTGTTTTTATGAATTTCGGCACCTTTTTACATAAGTTTTAACTATCATTTTTTAAGTTTGAAATTGCGTGAGATTGCAAATAAAAAACTAGGTTTCATTAGGTTATGAAATCCCTTGAGGCCAGGCTCTATTAGGTGCTGAAATAGATCTTTTGTCGCAAAGAATTCTCGAAATAGCGGCGACTTTTCTCGCCGCTAGTACTCCCCATTATTGGCGCTAAAAGTATTAGCAGCGACAAGTAATTAACTCTAGATTATATTGAACCACTCAATGTAATTTGTATGTTTATGAAAATCATCAGAAGCTTGGTTTTAAATTGATTTAGATATCATGGCTGATGTAATGCCACGAGGCCATGGCGGTGATGGTGCGGATGAGCCACCTCCTGGGGGTTTTGGGCGAAGTGGTCATCACGAGGAGGACCGTAAGTGTTATCATAATTTATTTATTCACTATATTTATTCATTTGTTATAAAAAAAAATATATTGTGATTAACTAACTTTTTATTATATATGTAGTTGCCCCAAAGAAGAAAACGAGGGGAAAAGCAAGAAACAAAAAACTTTTGCAGGCGAATAAGACGGGAGGGCTTGTTTCAATCCCTTTTGATAGACTCGCGACATATACCCCAGTTGGTGACGCCTGTGATATGTTCAGTCGAGAGGTGGGGATTTATATGTGGGAAAACCTTGCATTTGATAAGTACTCTTACGCTAATGTTTCTGCTGCCGAAAAGAATGCCATGGAACAACATCTAAGAGTAAATGTTTAGTTTAAGTTATTTTATATGTTCATGGTTTATGATTCTTTTTTAGTTGACTAACTAAATTTTGTTTAATTCCTCGCGGCGCTTCAATTTTGAGGGTGGCATCCGGTCGGTCTACATGAAGCGATACAGAGACCGGAAGAGTATGGCAAAAAAGGAGTTTATAAAATTAGGAAAGCGACATGATAATTTAGAGACAATAAGGGACAGTCCCCCCACGGGAATGGGTGTGGAAAATTGGAGGAAGACTATAGACCTTTTCGGTGATCCGAAATATATAAAAAGGTGTGAAGTTAACCAAAAATATCGTGAAAAGCAACAATTCGCAAACCGCGGGGGGTCGGCATCATATAGCAGCTGGTCTTTTAAAAAGGTAATGGTTTATACATATAAGTGTTTATTCAATATATCATCTAATTTTTAATGTTTGACAGAATGTTGAAGCTTTGGAAACGTACGCTCATGCTCATACTCTACCCGATGGGACCTTTGCCAGCCCGTTGGAAGAGGAGAATTTTGTAAGTGTTTATTTAAAGTATAATTCTTAAATATATATATTTAAGAATTCGAATCGACATATTATATATATATATACATATATATATATATAATATGTCGATTCGAATTTGGTAAGTGTTTACAAAGAATTTTCGCAATAGGATGTCGATTTGTGTTGTTGCACCCAATATTTAAAAAGGCATGCACCCAATATTTAAAAGAATCTTTCCAAGGGGCGTGTGTGTAATTTGAAAGTCGAGCATAATTGAATGTTACACTAGTTGGTTATAACGAAACATGAATTTAGTAGTGTCAAAATACGTATCATATTCATTGCGGCCGCCTCGGTTGAGGTTTGGCGTTATTAATGAAGTTCTCTTTTCAAAAAAAAATCATTTATTGTATATATTTAAATCATTTTATAAGGATAAGAATCTCGCAATAAATTTGAAATGTTACATTACAAACCTCATTTATTTTTTCTATTACAATAAGATTGCCATTAGACACTTTAACTTTCAAAACATGTGTTGTTTGAATTTCATTAAATATGTGAGTAGGTTAATAATAATTTGCATACATATATATAGACACAAATAGAAGAACAAAATGATAAGTTGAAGAAAATTGAAATGTTAGTTTAGTAATCTATTGTACTACGAAGAATTTAATGGTTTTTAGATGTTGGACCGTAAAGTTATATTTAGTAATCTATTGTACTACAATGAATTTAAGGGTTTTTAGATGTAGAACCGTAAAGTTATATGAAAATGAAACGGATATTGAGATGACATATCGAATTACGGGTGTAGGTCCAATGCATGGGGTGACCGAGGGTGGACCGAAGCTGGAAGCATAAGAGTTGTAACATTGACGCAGTAGAAGAGAAGAGAAAGTGATACTGCTACCTTAAACCAAACACGTTTAACCGCGAAGATCCTACCTCTGCTTTAGTGCTAATAGGATCGTATAATCAACATTTGGAGAAATGATACCTAACTAGACTTTAAGGAATATATGTTTAATAGAATGTTATTAATTTAACCCTTGTACTAATTAAAGCATATAACATCATACTTTTGTATTTAATGATTATGTCTAGTTGACCATCAACCATCCTTTTTTTTAACGACCAACGAATCTTCTAAATAGGTTACTGGCGAAATTCTCACATCGGGATACACTCACCTCTGAACCGGGGAAAACCCTCACTTAGGGCCGAAGCCCTTAAACACTCACCCGAAGGCATGACAGCGCGGTAATGTAAAACCCACTCAATTCAAGAATTGAACTAGTGATCGCTGCCTACTTTTCCATTTAACCTAGCCACTAACAAATTACAGTAACCATCAGTATGTTAGCATGAGTTTAATAGTAAAATGACATTATGGCCAAACATCACACTGTGTAACAAAAACATCCATGGTGGCCATTTAGCAGCACATCGTTGGATATTTGTCATAAACCCATCGGTAAATACCAACGATTGGGCGGCCCATAGGTAAATACCAACGCCTTTCTAGCGGAATCGCCAACAAAAATTGTTATTAATAATAAAATAAATAACCATCACATGAGACACTTGGTCGGCAATTCTATAGGTGAATTTAGGTTAAAAAAACTAGTAACATTCTCATTTTCACTTACCCTTAATCGAGCACTACCTTGCAACCTCCAATGCCACCATTTAGCACCATAAATCACCACCGAATACGACCAGCGTTGCTATCTCTCAACCACCTCTAAACCCCACGGTCGCACCTACACCTAAAAGAAACATTGTCGCACTCTATCGACCACCTCTAAACACCACCATCACACCTGCATCCCACCCCAACCATCGTTTGAAATGAAAGACATGATTGGGTTGATAGAAAACCTAAGTCACTAAAGTTTTTCTCTACATTGGCCGTCCCTTAGCACCTCCGCTGTAACGTAACGATCAGTTTTTGGAGAATAAGACCATAAAACCTGTCAAAAGTTGCTAAAAACCATTGTTGATCATGGGTTAGGCGTAGGGCTACGCCCATGGGTGTATGGCTACAAACAGTGGCGAAGTATGAAAAAAAAATTCGAGGGGTCGGAAGGCATTAGACCTAAAAAAATTTCTATGTTCGGTCGGGCAACGGTGATTCGATTCGGGTCGGGTCGGGTAGGGTGTCGGTGATTCGATTCGGGCCGGGTCAAACATTAATATCAAATTAAAAGCCGTTCTCAAACATTAAAACGTAAACATTGTTTAACAAACAATTGAATAAAGACACCAAAACATTAAAAAGAAGAGGAAGGTGGGTACCCGGTTTAGTTGGATGAAGAATTATAGTTCTGCTCGTCTTCCTTTAAGATTTTTGAATTCTTCAATTATGGACTCCGAATCAAAGTTCTCAGCAATCTTCTTTTCTATGTAAATCACCATGCTGTTTGCTAGATACTGATCGGACATCTTATTGCGAAGGCGATTCTTAAATATTTTCATTGCTGAAAATCCTCTTTCCGTTGTTGCAGTCGAAACTAGAAGTGTTAAGATTAGCCGACACACTCTTTCAACCAATTTGTACATGTTATTTTTCCGACATTCCACAATAGTTTTGCAAAGCTCAGAAAGAGTTGATACCCCACTTAGCTTAGGATTATTTATCCTTTCAACTTGAAAATTATCCAACTGACCACGTAACCGCTCCCTCTCTTGCTCTGTAAAATCTTTAGGATAATATTTCTCAACAAGAAGAACAATCTGATCAATATTAATCTTTTTTGAACATAAAGTCGCACTAAGAGAGAAAGTGGGTTTGAGAAGCACAAACCACATTAATTATAAAAACTAGGTTTGAGAAGAATTGGTGTACTGGAGTCACATCTCTTGAGACACAAACCAAGGCAAGTTGTAACCTGTGAGTAAAAAACAAAAAATGTAATAATCATAAGAGTATTGTAGTTAAACCGAATAAAGAAAGTTAAAAAAGAACAAGTATAAACCTGTGAGCAAAGCAGTGAACATAAAGGACTATATTCCCGGACAAGTGCTTGCAATCCGTTCCATTCTCCTTTCATATTGCTAGCACCATCATAGCCTTGACCACGAATTTTACTAACATCAAAACCGTAATGCAATAGTGTATTCCACAAATTTACTTTTAAGGTCGCTGTAAAGTATCCGTAACTAAATCCAAGAACCTTTCCCGTATCACTCTTTCAGCATCAGAGCATCAGAGACACAAACCAAGGCAAGTTGTAACCTGTGAGTAAAAAACAAAAAATGTAATAATCATAAGAGTATTGTAGTTAAACCGAATAAAGAAAGTTAAAAAAGAACAAGTATAAACCTGTGAGCAAAGCAGTGAACATAAAGGACTATATTCCCGGACAAGTGCTTGCAATCCGTTCCATTCTCCTTTCATATTGCTAGCACCATCATAGCCTTGACCACGAATTTTACTAACATCAAAACCGTAATGCAATAGTGTATTCCACAAATTTACTTTTAAGGTCGCTGATAAAGTATCCGTAACTAAATCCAAGAACCTTTCCCGTATCACTCTTTCAGCATCAACAAATCTTAAAGCTATCGCCATTTGCTCTTTTTTCGACTCATCTCGTAACTCGTCAACCATGACACAAAACCATGAATCCCCCACTTCGCTTCGTATATGCTTACGAACTTTATTAGCCATAATGCTAAGAATTTTTTGTTGAATATTAGAAAACGTATACTTACAATTATATGGAGCATTTTGGAAAAGAACCTTTGCAACATAATCATTATAATGGGCTAAAAGTTTTAGCAATTCACGAAAGTTACCTTGATTCTTAGATGTGGAAGATTCATCATGTCCTCGTAAGGCACAAGCTTGGTAAGTCAACCAACGAACTACATCAATTGTGGTTTTTAATCTTAACCGGTTCTTCCTAATTTTCCCTTCACTTTTCCTTTCTATGAAATTGTCAAGGTGTGCTTCTTGATTCAACAAGTTCGTATACAATAGAAAAGCTTTTTTATGATTTGAAGATTGAATGTGCTTCAACAATGGGCATTTATCCCTATCATTAACCTTTTTCGAATTACATCAAATGCTTAAACTACTTATCACTTGCGAATGACTTACGTGCATAGTTATACGTGATGCTAGTTACATATGTGCTAGGACTTATACTCGCGACGTCCCACCATGACAAGTATAGTACTATTGCGCCCGACGGGGTCTAGTTTAGCAATCACAATCGCAGCTCAAGGACTTAGCTGGTAGTATCACCATACTGTTTGCTAGATACTGATCGGACATCTTATTGCGAAGGCGATTCTTAAATATTTTCATTGCTGAAAATCCTCTTTCCGTTGTTGCAGTCGAAACTAGAAGTGTTAAGATTAGCCGACACACTCTTTCAACCAATTTGTACATGTTATTTTTCTGGCATTCCACAATAGTTTTGCAAAGCTCAGAAAGAGTTGATACCCCACTTAGCTTAGGATTATTTATCCTTTCAACTTGAAAATTATCCAACTGACCACGTAACTGCTCCCTCTCTTGCTCTGTAAAATCTTTAGGATAATATTTCTCAACAAGAAGAACAATCTGATCAATATTAATTTTTTTTGAACATAAAGTCGCACTAAGAGATAACAACTCTATCGCTTGCTCATTGAATCTACTATCCAGCTCATGTAGTTGTTTGTCCAATGTCTCTGTAAACAAATCTACTCGCTAATAATGTTCGAATGTAACATGAAGATCTTTTTTACGAGGCCGATACCGAGTAGAAGTATTTGGAGCACTCATATCAGGCATATCTATGTCATGCCTTTCCAAAAAAAACGAACCTTTTCAAATAAAGAATCCCATCGGCTGTTTCTAAAATTAGTTAGACTAGCCTTTGTTGCAGAAACTAACTCCATTGCATTAAGGATGTCTTGGGATTTCTTTTGTAATGCTTGACAAAGCGTATCAGTTTTTGCCATTACTTCTTTCATCAAGTGAAGAACAAGCACAAACTCAAATGATTGCAAGTAACCGTAAGCTATATTAGCATCTCCACGTTCAGAACTAGTAGCATGAGCCGTGTCTTCAATTATTCCCTTGAGAACAGCACGGGTGACATCAAACATGTTAACCAAACTACAAACAGATTTAAAATGGAAACCCCAACGTGTATCACCGGCCCTTCTTAATGTCCCTACCTTATTTTATCCTTTTCCCGATTTGATTCACCCAATTCTAGTAACTTTTTAATCTCATCCGCCTTCGCCATTTGTAACTCATCATGGCGCTTACTAGAAGCACAAACCACATTAATTATAAAAACTAGGTTTGAGAAGAATTGGTGTACTGGAGTCACATCTCTTGAGACACAAACCAAGGCAAGTTGTAACCTGTGAGTAAAAAACAAAAAATGTAATAATCATAAGAGTATTGTAGTTAAACCGAAAAAAGAAAGTTAAAAAAGAACAAGTATGAACCTGTGAGCAAAGCAGTGAACATAATACACATAAGGACTATATTCCCGGACAAGTGCTTGCAATCCGTTCCATTCTCCTTTCATATTGCTAGCACTATCATAGCCTTGACCACGAATTTTACTAACATCAAAACCGTAATGCAATAGTGTATTCCACAAATTTACTTTTAAGGTCGCAGATAAAGTATCCGTAACATGAACTAAATCAAAGAACCTTTCCCGTATCACTCCTTCAGCATCAACAAATCTTAAAGCTATCGCCATTTGCTCTTTTTTCAACTCATCCCGTGACTCGTCAACCATGACACAACCATGAATCTCCCACTTCGCTTCGTATATGCTTACGAACTTTATTTGCCATAATGCTAAGAATTTCTTGTTGAATATCAGAAGACGTATACTTGCAATTATATGGAGCATTTTGGAAAAGAACCTTTGCAACATCATCATTATAATGGGCTAAAAGTTTTAACAATTCATGAAAGTTACCTTGATTCTTAGATGTGGAAGATTCATCATGTCCTCGTAAGGCATAAGCTTGGTTAGTCAACCAACGAACTACATGAATTGTGGTTTTTAACCTTAACCGGTTCTTCCTAATTTTCCCTTCACTTTTCCTTTCTATGAAATTGTCAAGGTGTGCTTCTTGATTCAACAAGTTCGTATACAATAGAAAAGCTTTTTTATGATTTGAAGATTGAATGTGCTTCAACAATGGGCATTTATCCCTATCATTAACCTTTTTCCAATTGTCAAAGCCTTCACTAGTAAACGCACTATGACCTTGGCACTCATTCGGTTTATCATTACATAAATAACAAAGGAAACAATAAGCCTTGTGTTTCGTTGGAGAATACTCTAACCAATTAGGGAACATATCAAACCAAGCATATTTAAATCTACGAAGATTGTTCTTTGGACCCCTAGGCTTATACTCATCTAGCTTTCAACTCTATAAAAGTTTGTTGCCATATGCCCAGAATTTGATATGAAGTGGGAAAGGTCTATGCCTGTTAGAGTATAATGGCTACGTTGATGCTTCTCCTTGTCTTGTTTTTATCCTCATGCACAGGTAAACCTCCCACAACTCGTGATATCTTTGATGTAAATTTGCACAACCAAATTATCCACATAGTAACCACGTTCCCTGCATAATAGCTTCCAATGATAACCAATTTATAGTTTTACCTAAATAACTTAAATAGAAGGTAACATTTTTCTTGGTCGTTCATCGTCCTTTTAATCACTTCTTTGACTAACCCAACGTATCCCTTGTTAATGTCACCTACCGTAGAGAAAATGAAACGTGGTTGAGTGTAACACTTAGTAAATAAATACAACAAAAAGAAGAAAAGACAAAGTCTAACTCGAAAATTACATGCAAGGTAGGATAAAGAATAACTTAATGACATGGACAAATTCTTTTTTTTTAACAGCCAATAGAATCAATCCCGAGCACTCTCGAGACACCAACTGGACAAACAGAGTACTCCAAAAGTAACCCGAGTCCACCACCAATTCCGAAGAAAACCCAGTAACTCACCCGCCTGTAGGCACAACTGTGAAATTACCAGTAAAACCCGTTTAGCTCAATGATTCAACCCTGGTTTCCCTGGGTTTCATATCATTACCCACCAGTGCTTGACTCTGCACCAAGTCAGGGGCGGACTCACGTTGATGGGTGGGTGGGTGGGCGGGTGCACCCCTTAAAAAAAATTAGTGTATTTTTTAAGCAAAAAAACTGACCGCACCCCTTAAAAATTTTCAGTCGCACCCCTTGAATTGTCTGATGTAGAGTAGCAGAGAGAAAGTGGGAATGGTTTCATCGAATTTTTTTCCGGCTATTGTATAGTTGCAGAGCCATTTGAGAAGTAGAAGATGAAATAAAGAAGATGATAGCTAAAGCTCTAGATTCTACCCACTAAAAAGCACTGAAAAGTTTTCTTTAATGTCATGTCATGTCATCTCATTTAATGTTTTTCCAAAATAAAAATCATAAAAAAAAACTAAAATAATAATAAAGAAGAAACTTTAAGTCAGTCAACTCTTACTTAATATGTTTTACAATTGTTGATTTTTTTAATTTAATTGATCTTATTTGGTTTATTTTATTGTTTTATTTAAATATTTTTAGTTCTAGTAAAAGGTTATCACTTATCACACAATAATAAATATTATCTCTACTAATTTAATAAATCATAATTTAATTTATTTTGGAATTCTTCTATTGCTTTTATAATAAAATAACTGTTTTAAATTTATTGTATATAATATTTTTAGAAGTATTGATGTGAACCGATAATAGTAGCAAAGAGGGAAAGAAGAAGCTTGAAGCAATTTTCATAATAACTATATTGACCAACTTCTCATAGTGACCCACCTCTTTCTAAGTTAACGGAGAACGTTACCATCTAGTGATAGACAACTAACGGTTACAAATTTATTAATTTGTGTGTTCTTTGTGAACTATCCGAACCCGATCCAACCCGAATAAAACCAAACTTTTTTTAATACTTAGTGGTAGACAACCGACGACTACAAATTTCCGCCCCCCATGAAAAAAATTTCTGAGTCCGCCACTGAACCAAGTGGGAGTTGAACCTGCATCTCTCAAGAGACATGCAACCCTTCCACCACTTGATCTAGAGATCATTGGCGTGGACAAATTATTTTATTTGTATATTTTGAAAAGTTAACTTTTTTCTATATATTTAAATTAAATCTCTCATGTTTTCAATTTTTTTACTATTCCGCACAAAGTATATCGACTTCCAAACAAAACTCATTTTGAAATCGAGTATGTTTGTGGCTTGTTTCTTAGTAAAATTTAGGATGCTTATGATGAACTTACTCAGATAATAATGTTTCAAAATGATTTATCACAACTTGTTGGCTGAACTGCACGACATCAATATATAACATATTCAAACACCCCCATACACCTCATGTTAACTTTATATTTTAATAACAAATATTTTTTTATAAATAATAAAACTTTATATTTTAATATCAGTAATTTCATTTTATTATGATGATAAAGTGGATTCCTACGCATTTCCTACCGATGATTAAAATGAAAACGGATTCCGTAGGAATCCCGTCGGGAATTGCCGACACTTTTCCTACGCATAAGGATTCCTACGAATTGCTGACACTTTTCCTACGCATAAGGATTCCTACGAAAATGAAAAAGGATTTCGTCAGAGATCTGTTGGAATTTTCCTACATTTTTCCTACGCAAACCAATTTGTCGTTTTTTTGTCACAAAACTAAGACCCTTTCTAATACGTCGGAATTTCGTAGGAAATGTGTCACCATTTTCGTTCCTAGGAAATGCGTAGAAAATTTTGGTAGGAATAATAGCAGTTTTCTAGTAGTGGTTGCATTCTCTTTTATTGAAATCAAATTACTAGAATCGGGTGCTTACAAATAAGGTGCAACTTTTTTATGCAAAATGCATGTTCAGGTGCAAATGGGAAAAAAATCATATGAACATTTCATTACTGCATTCAATCAATGAAGAAAACCAAATACAATGACTTGCAGGCACAACTTTATTTAATACAGAATATATTCCAATCGGTATGTGTATGAAAAAGCATAATAGAATTCTTTGACTTTGTGAAAGAAATCAGAAAACCATTATGAAATCTGCAGAAAACATTGTTCCAAAGCATGGATGGCATGTTGCATATATGTATCAAAAGTCAAACTTTAGCCTGAAATGTAACATGGAGTGCTGTGATTCCAAATACATTCATTGACCCAATGAGTCTTCTGGAGTATAATTTACAAAATGGGAACCTACAGAATATTTCAGCTAATCTTTCAAGGAGGCATCAACTAGCCTAAGTCAACTCACATGCTAGATTTTTGGCCACAGACTGAAGAACACGGTATTATATTTACGATATATTCTTTTAAAGATGTTGATAATGGTAGAAGGTTTAAAACCAAATTTATAAGGAAAAGAATAATGTGGTTCCATTGGCCACTCTATTAACACAGGCTATAAATAGGAAGTTTTGCTATTATATTTTCACACCATATCTAATAACATAACTCGAAGAGAAGTTCTTACACGAATGGAAGAGTTCTTGTTTGGTAGCCAAGGATGACTTGCCTAATCACACCTCAAGGTGTTGGAAGTAACGCCTTGTTTGGTTCACTAGGCAGTCGCTCCTTGGCTTACTTGACACGAACTTCTTGCTCATGTTAGGCTTTTTCTTCTCGCTTTTGAGCTCTACAAGGATCTTAACAACATGTGTTTGTAGGTTGAAAGTTGAAACATTTGCTAACTACTATGTAATAACTATAAGAGCATACTGGGTGGGATCCTGTACATTAATCCAAAAGTGTGAGAAGTGTATTATAACACTATATATAACGTTATATAACACTATATAAACACCGTATAACACCATATAACACTATGTAATACTATATAACAAATATAACACTATATTTTGTCTGGTAACATGTCTATGATAGACGTATAGTGTTATATTTGTTATATAGCGTTATATAGTGTTACTGTAGGTCCCGAAATCTGAGGATCGATTACGAACCGAATCTCTTGTTTATAGTAAACACGGTTACGCGTGCGGAATCCACGTAACTATGCCAAATCAAACATATATAGCAATAAAAACAACACGGATTAATCAATGATACACACTCGATTGATTAACGGGATAAGAACCTTTACAACTGATACAAACACAGTTCAGACTAAATTTTGGCAGAGTTTTGTTACTATGGTCTGTTTTCTTATCTCTGAGTTCAAATGAACACAAAGTGTTGCTTATATAGTCCCTGGGCCACAGATGTCGACGAAACACAGAAATGTTTGACGAATCTGAACATGGGCCAGATATTGGGCCTGGAACAGCCCAAAACATGACGAATTAAGGTCTGATTCGTCAGGATATGACGAATCAAGGTCTGATTCGTCATGACCTTCAAACGAAACAGAAACTTGAACACAGGTCTGATTCGCCATGAAGTGTTCCGACGAATCAGGTCTGATTCGTCGAGGACTGCAACTGTTGTGTTTGTTCCTGTTATCAGACAGTAACAATCAGCAACATATAAACATAGTAATGACAAAACTACCCTTAAATGCAACATGCATTGTTCATAATACATTACATACCAAAAGAGACAAATAAGTTGTACACAAGTAGATAGGAGGATATCTGACTTGGTCAACATAACATACAGACTCGATAATTAATAAAAGACCATTCAAAATACATCGTTAAACAAGACTAGTTACAGACATTAAAAAATGCATCAACAAACTCCCCCTTGTCTGTTACTCGTCTTTGGTCTTCTAATCTTCCTTCAGTGTTGTTCGGACCACGTACTGCCCGAATGAATACCCCTGTAGTAGCAAAAACATGCTACTCTCTGAAACTTTAACGCTTGGCGTGCATCTTGGTCTTCATAGAAAATATCATGACGATATAATCTTCCAATATCAGTTTCAGACATGTTGACGATCCACATCGGATCCAGCATTCTGTAGTTAGCACGACCATCTCTAAACACGATAACAGCTTCATGAGTATCCGAGTCGTAGCACCACAATGCCATGTCTTCCAGAAAATCCTGCTTCATAGGCATCAATGGGATTTTATCTACAACCCTCGGTGGCTGATAAACAAGTTTATATCTGCAAGTGTTGGTGTCCGGATCAAGAGTAAACTTGATCGGTTTATAAACAGGAAACTGTGGCTTATAGGATTCATCCTTCCACCCTGATTTCTTGTTTACTTTCACCAGACGCTCAAATAAAGTAGCGCCATCGTATTTTTCACGATTTAGAAGCTGAAGCCTTGTCAACGCAGAGACATCATAAAATGGTAAGGAAAGAATGCTCAGTAATGAATTGAAATACAGAATTCCATATTCACGTTTAATAGCAACGCAGTGAATATCTTGAACATACATCCAGCAAAGAATCCTTCCACTTGGCTTCTTTTCAAATTGCAGATAGTCTACTTGAGCTTTTTCAGGTAACGGCTTGGACACTTTAGATAAAAACTGTTGTCTCCATTCAGCAAAAGCATTTGTGTCTTTTTCAGATGAATTCCGATTCTTCAAGTGCTCGTCTATGTCATCAATGTTTTCTTTCATCCAATTTTCATCAAATGATGCAAATTCAGTACCATCTTCTCTGACATATGTTGATTTTGGTGCGTCACCTTCAATCACAATTTCATCAATCTCTTCAACATTCGTTGTATCAGTCTCAGTAGACATTTTGTCTATCTCAGCATCATCTACTTCTCTCATAGATTGTAAAATACTCAATTGCTCCGGAGAAAGATCTTCTATCAACTCCCCTTCTTCAAGTAATTCTCCTGTAAATGGATGAACAGCTTGTAGAGCAATATCAGCACTGCTAAATATAGAAGAAGTACCTTCTATCTGTTGTACTTTTCCAGTAGACGTTCCTTGAGATGATTCGACAACGGTAGGTTGAACTTCAACAACTTCAGAAGAAAGTGTGGTTGGCTGTTTCTGTGATGTACCAGAGGTATCTGGATTTCCTTGATCTTCTGTATCATCATCCTTTTTCTTTAACACCTCTTGTTGTTTACAATGATAGTCCCACAGAATAGCAAGCCTTCTCTCTTTCTCTTCATCAAGAGCCTTCAAGCGAGCATTTTCAGCTTTAAGCGCATCAATTTCACCTTGTTGTCGCTCTATAACTGTTTGCTGTTTACCAACCATTGACTTTAATTTGTTAAGTTCCACAGATTGTTTAAGTTGGTCATGCTTCGTGAGATTTCCAAAATGAGATTGCCTTTGAAGACGATCAGCAGCCGCTTCAAGTGTAGAAAACAGATAGTTGATCTTTTCATTTTGAGAAAATCCGGCAAATGTCCTGTGACGTTCAGCACTGATTTCAGAAGTAGTTGCCCTGATTGCTGAAGCCATGGATCTTACAGGAACTTCCTGAGGACCAACAGATGGAGTAGCAGTAGCTGGTGTAACAACTGGAGCAACTGGAGGTTCTGTAGCTGAAGTAACTACAGTAGGAATTTCTTGCACAGGCTCCTGAGCTACAGATTGTACAGGCTCCTGAGCAATAGATGAAGACTCCTGAGGCACAGATTTCCGAGAATAAGTACTCAAATATCTCCTAGACTTCTTCTTTTGTACTTCAACAGCTTTCTCTGCTCTTCTTTTTGTTCTCCTTTCACCTTCAGGATCCTCTGGAACATACTCTGGATCATCCTCTGTTCTAATCTTTCTATACCTTCTTACTCCACGTATATCGATATACATTTCGTAACCAGGTTCAACTATATGATCACTAGAACTCGAATCAGTTCCATCATCACCACTTTCTGATGAACTACTATCTGATGTACCAGAAACAACACCTTTGCTTGATGTTCCAACAGCAGCACTAACAGCACCTGCATCACCTGCATCACTATCTCCACCACTTTCATCATCATCACTACCAGATTCATCTGAATCAACTGGGTCAGGACCAAATTTTTCTATCCTTAACCTTTCCAACTCAGGTTCTTCATTGTCTGATTCGCTGTCTTCATGACGCCATTTGTCATTTGCCGGAGCAACATAATCAGGATTCACTAGAGCTCCAAAAAGTTTCCTTGGAGGAACACTTTCTGTGTATCTTTTGGCAGCCATAGTCTTGATTAGTCGTAAGGAGTTTAAATTCATTGCCTCTATTCTCAACAGATCATTTTCAGCTTTCGGAAGGTCTGGATGCTGAACATTCATTATCATTTGTAGAAACCGTGGATACATCCAAAACTTGTTCCCTGTGGTTCTACTACCAGTCCTTGTCATGTTCTCTTTCATGTTGCTAAAAATGTACTTCGAGATGCTAAACGGTTTGTTTAACATTAAAGCAACCATGAACCCAACAAGATCATCTCCCGCCATATCATATCCAGATCGTCTATTGCTGAGACACTGAATAAGCACATGTAATAAAAACTTGTATCTTAATGGAAGATCACCTTTGTTGATCTGTTTGACGAAAAGATCTCCTTTGCATTTCATCCTTAGTAAACAGCCTCTCGAACACATGATTGGTATTGAATAAGGTGCATTCGTTTGATCTTGTAATTGAAGAACTTCATTCAATATCTCCGGAGTAACAACGACATACTGATCATTAACACGACCTCTGATAATATCCTTTCCATCGATTTGAACAACGTTTGCAGAATCCCAGAACGCTTTAATGAGAGATTTGTAGACGGGTGTCGAATATGTAACAGCATAATTGATACGTGACTCCCTGATCCACTTCGTCATATCTTTAAATTCAACGAGCTTGTCTTCCGGATCCAAAAATGCAACTTGATTATGGCGTTTTTCTGACATAATCTCTTCTTCGGTTTTGTTTTCTTTCTTGATCGCCTTCTTGCGTTTTCCCTTTTCTTGCTGTGCTTTAGGAGCCATCTGTACATGAAAATGTCCAGAATAAGTCACAATTTACATAACATAGCATTTAGACATGTATGAATACACTTTCATGTATTCACATAACATATAACTGATTTGAACATGTCTACTGTGAACCAACAGCAACATCAGAAAACTGCTAAGGCATTGACGACGAAACAGAGGTTCAACGACGAAACAGAACATTGAACGACGAAACAGAGGTTTGACCATTGACTGGTTTGATTCGTCGACTTTTGATTCATCGAGTCTAATTCGTTCCATTCTGATTCGTCATCTTTGATTCGTCGTCTGATTCGTCGAATGTGTGATTCGCCGGAATTAGGGTTAAATCAGATTCGTCAATTTGGGGGTTTTGTTCAGTTTCGCCGTAATGGGTTTAAACACACATCAGATATGATCATAAACACATTCAATCATCTTTGTTTACCCAACCCATCTATAAACACCCATAAATGTTTTTCCGAACAAAAACCTTTGTAAAAACAGGTAATACCATTTTCAAAAACAAACCCCTGTTTTTATGATAAAAACCCACTAACAAATCAAAACAAATCAAACAATGATAAACATAAATCTATCAGATTAGAAGTAAAACACAACAACATGCATCAACAACATATATTTAATCAAAGAAAACAACGGTTTCAAAGGAGTTTCTAAGGGTTTTCGGATGAAAAACCCGACGGTTTAAAATGTTCGGAATGAGAATCAGAACATGTTTCTACCTTTGATGTTTGTAAAATTTTGAGTAAATACTGATGTTTTGAACGATTTGTGAGAGTAACCGTAGGTTTGGTGTTTTTGTTGTGTGAAGAAGAAGATAACTGTTGTTTTGAAAAAGTGAACAAGTGAGATCTATTTATACACCGCCTTGTCTCGACGAATCAGAGGATTCGACGAAACAGAAATGGGCCTGGCGAAACAGAACTTGGGCTTGAACTTGGGCCTAAACTTTTAGCCCATGACGAATCAGAATTGGGCTCCTGTGATTCGTCGTCTGTTATGACGAATCAGATTTGATTCGCCGACTGGTCTGATTCGTCGACTATGTTGATTCGTCAACACTTGTGATTCGTTGACAGGTCTGTTTCACCAACAGATTTTTCAAAACAGCAACACCCAGGCTGGAAATATTTTGCAGTCAAAACAGATTATGAACACAATTCCATTCAGTTTGAATTTTCAAATGCAAGAACGTTTTTATGAAGAAGGTTTCCGGCTTCCGGTAGAAAACACCAAGCAACAACTTCGGCTTAATCAAAAACGAACTTTACACAAATATACTAAAAACAAATTTAAAGTACGGTAAACTAAATGAAAATGCGGAAAACTGTTAAAAAACACTAAACAACTGTACAAGTGCAATCTTTTTGCAAATCTCAAGGACAAGGAATCATACCAGCTTACGGTCTTAGTCAACATGATTTTGATTCTGTTTAAAGCTCTGGATAAGTATACTACTTCAATTATCGGTATTGTGGTCCACATAAGCTCAAACTGATCAGACATAATCATAATTTAAGAGATACGATTAACGGTAAGGATTATACTTACAAGTCGATGTAAATCCACTCACGACACATTCCCGTATCAAGGCATGCACGAGAATTCATCTTACCGGTGAGTATACCGTTTATCATCTGTTTGACCGTATAAAAATGTGAGAGACTCACTTATTTTGATTGAAAACAAGCCCTATGTGATAGAATCACTTATTGATGAGGAACTTGATTTTCAAATGCATGAGGGCACAGGAGCAAGTCCGTGAACAGGTCAGTACTTCCGTACAGCAGAGAGACGAACTTGACTCCCGCAAAGAATCTGTGATAATTTATCACTTATTTTGTTTGGACATGTGATTGTTGATCACTTATTGAGGTCGAATGCAGTATGTACACGTATGTATAGTATCATGGAAGATCTTAGACTTCGTCTCCGTTATTTTTACGGTTTGATACAACCATGATACCCAGATGATAAGCAGCATAAAGACCGAATATTTCAGATCTCGGCAATCTCTCAAACGAGATTTCGGTACTAAGACCATATGCCAATGAGCAGTTCCCACCTGACTTGAAGTCTGTTAGGTTTGTATCATCCTGCACATTTTAGTCTGATTGTGAGCCTACCGATACATCGTTAGTAGAGATACTTATCATTTTTCTTTTTATTTTGCATTTTGAGCACATTGACCGACCACACCAGTTTGTAATTTCATCATTTTCCTTTATCCAAGAAACTCATTTTTTTTGTTTTTCTATTGTTTTTGAATTTTTAATTTTTCAAACGAAACGACAAAAAGTAAAGACATCTTTTTGGATTTTGAACTTTTGCAATGTTTTTGTATTTTCTTGAAATATCTCCCCCTAAAATTCGCAAAGTTTACGAAAACTAAAATCTTTTTGAATTTTCAAAGTTTATAAAGAAAATATTTACCAAAACGATCAGCCAAAAAAGTTTACTCGGGTATCACCTTAATGCCATTGACCAAAAGAAGATAATCAAAACGTGATTTATCAAAAGCTTTTGTAAACAGGTCGGCACGTTGGTGATCAGTGGGGACATGAACGACATCGATTAACCTCTTATCAAAACAGTCACGGATAAAGTGATATTTAATGTCAATGTGTTTAGTCTTAGAATGTTGCACCGGATTTCTAGTGATTTGCAAGGCAGCATTATTATCAACAAAAATACGAGTAGATAGGAATTCTAAACCGTAGTCGCGCATTTGTTGTTGTATCCAAAGAACTTGGGAGCAACAACTCGAGGCAGCAATATATTCTGCTTCACATGTTGATGTAGCAACACACGTTTGCTTCTTGCACTGCCACGTGACGAGTCGATTTCCTAGGAACTGACATCCTGCTGTTGTTGATTTGCCATCGATTTTGCAACCACCGAAATCAGAATCACTGTATGCAATTAATTCAAAACTATCATCCCTAGGGTACCAAAGACCTAAGTCTGGGCATCCCTTCAAATAGCGTAGAATCCTTTTGACAGCTGACAGATGAGAGGCCTTCGGGTTTGCTTGATATCTTGCGAGTAAGCATGTTGGGTACATGATATCAGGCCTCGAAGCGGTAAGATAAATGAGAGATCCGATTATGGCACGATAGTACGAGGAGTTGATGCTTTCTCCCTTCAAATCCGGAGTAATCCCGTGATTCTGCGGAAGTGGGGTACCAATGGGCGTTGCATCTGACATTTGGAATCGGCTCAAAATGTCACCAACATATTTAGTCTGATGGATGAATATCCCAGACTCTGTTTGTTGAACTTGAAGGCCCAAAAAGAAATTCATCTCTCCCATAGCGCTCATTTCGAATTTTTCTTGCATAACACGTTCGAATTGCCTGCACAAAGAGTCATTAGTAGACCCAAATATTATATCATCAACATATACCTGCACCAGCAGAAGATCTTCATCTTGTTCTTTGATAAAGAGTGTGCAATCAATAAGACCTCGTCTAAATCCATTCTCCAGAAGATAGTTTGATAAGGTTGCGTACCAAGCCCTAGGTGCTTGATGTAGACCATAAAGAGCTTTGTTGAGCAACCAAACCCGATCGGGGTGAATAGGATCTTCAAAACCTGGAGGTTGTTCGACATGCACCTCTTCTTGAACAATACCATGAAGAAAAGCACTTTTAACGTCCATCTGGTAAACTTTGAATCCTTTGAAAGAAGCATAAGCTAAGAAGATTCGAATAGCTTCCAGACGTGCAACAGGTGCATAAACTTCATTGTAGTCAATGCCTTCAATCTGACGAAAGCCCTGAACAACCAGTCTCGCTTTGTTGCGAATAACAACTCCACGATCATCTTTCTTGCATTTATAAACCCATCGTGTTCCAATTTTCTTGTAATTCTCCGGTTTTTCAACAAGCTTCCAAACACCAAGCTTTTGAAATTGCTGCAGTTCGTCCTGCATGGCTTCAACCCATGAATTATCTTTTAAAGCTTCCCTCCAAGATTTTGGTTCTTCTTGTGAAACGTAACACGCGAAAGACCAATCATTTTGAAGACCAGTTTCTCTAATAGCTGAATACAAACCAGCACTCTGGTTGTTTCTCAGCTGATTACGTGTCTGCACACCTTGTTGGACATCTCCTATGATATTCTGCTGTGGATGGGTATCGTGTATCCTCATTTCAGGATTTTCAGGAACACTAGCATTAACACCCAAATTGTTAATATTAAGATCAACAACCAAGTCTACACCTGGAATATGCGTAGAAGTGGATGCATTTCCTTCAGCAGTATCATCGACTTGCACATGAGGAGTATCAACAGAAATACCCTGAACTGGAACAACTGGAGATTTAGTGCCTTCAGTCGCATCCAGATTTTCTTCATCTTCTTCTGATGACTCATCGTATACACCAGCATTTTCAACTTCCTCATTTTGAACCGTGTTGTTAGACGAATTAGAACTTTGTGAGTTAACAACAACAGGTCTAACTAATGACGACTCAGCAGCATTGTCACTATCAAATATCATTCTAGCAGCTGCGGAATCTTCATCAAAAATTGGCAGGTCAAAGGAGTCGAATAGCCCATCATAATCGAACATCCAAGGATCACCTGGAGCTTTAACAGGATCTGTATATCTCTGAACCCGTACTTCACTCCATAGTTCAATCTTTTTGGTAGTCAGATTCCAAACACGAAAATTTGGAGTAGCATATCCAAGGAAGAAACCCTCAATAGCTTTCGCGCCAAACTTTCCATCCGGATCAATCATAGTGCATGGACCACCAAAAGGTTCTAGAATTGAAAGATCTGGTTTCCTTTTCTGTAGAAGTTCGAAACAAGTCTTGCCATGTCTCTTAACCGTAAGAACTCGGTTTAATGTGTAGCAAGCAGTCGACACAGCCTCTGCCCAGAACTGAACAGGAAACGCCGACTCTACCAGCATTGTTCTTGCAGTTTCAATTATCGTCCGATTCTTCCTCTCCGCGACACCATTTTGTTGTGGAGTGTAAGGAGAACTGTATTCATGAAGAATGCCTTTAGATGTACAGAACTCGTCCATAATCCGGTTTTTGAATTCAGTTCCATTGTCGCTTCTGATCCTCTTAACTTTCAACGAGTAGAGATTTTCCAACATTGTAAGAAGATCCTTGAGGATGCCAGGAGTATCACTCTTGTGTGCCATAAAAGCTACCCAAGAAAATCTAGAGTAGTCATCAGTAACTACTAAACAATACACATCTCCGAACGTTGTTTTGTGTCTCATAGGTCCAAAAAGGTCCATATGAAGACGTTCGAGAGGCATGCCAACAGTGTTGATTTTCTTCAAAGGGTGAGACTTCTTTGTTTGTTTCCCTTTCTGGCACGAAACACAAATATCTTGTAGATGAAAACTTCTCACGGGAACGCCATTCACAAGATTTTTGTTTACCAAATGGTTCATTTTTCTCAAGTGAATGTGTCCCATTCTTCTGTGCCAAGATATAGACTCCTTCTCCGTGGCTTTTGAGACAAAACATGTGACTTGAGCAGAAGTCGTAATCGCTTGACTCATATCAAGAACATAAAGATCATTGATTCTTGGAGCCGATAAGAGAATCCATTCATCAGGAATTTTGAAACCAGGTTTAAGCACATAACAACCGGCATCATCAAAATGCACGGTGAACTTTTTATCGCAGATTTGCGACACACTGAGAAGATTATGATCAATTTGACGAACATAATTGATCTTATCGAAACATACCACACCATTGGAAATCATTCCCTCTCCAGTGATGTAACCGCCTTTGTCTCCAGTGAAAGCGACATAGCCTCCTTTAATGTTTCTCACATCATATAGAAGCCGTAAATCGCCCGTCATGTGCCTAGATGCCCCACTATCAACAATCCAATGACTATTGATAATTCCTCCTGGAACATCCTGCACATATCATCCAATGATTAGTTAAGGATGGGGACCCAAGCCAAAGTGGTCTTGGGTCGTCCCTGAGCATCACGAATAGTGATCTCGATTTGTTGATGGTTTTCCAAACAAACAGCTCCCCCTGAACCTCCACTCTTCCTAGGTTTCCAAGTTTGTTTTTGTTTACCAGATTGAGTTTTGTAAACAAATTTTGAAATTTCTGATTTTACAGGTGAACTTGGTTCCCTTGGAACAGAATTGACCTTAGGTTTTAAAGCCTTTTCTATTTTCTTCACATTTTGATGTCGTTGTTTCGATTCCTGTTCTTTAATAGTTCTTTTATCATGTTTAGGTGAAACAGGACGACATTTAGGGTGAATCGATTCAGGTGATGCTCTTTCAACAAATTTCGCTTTCGGAGTGTTAGCACAATCTTTGATGATGTGCCCAAACTCTCCACATTTAAAACACGTTCTCCTTTCAACAAACTTAGGAGAACTGGATCGACGATCAGATGTCGAATTTGTATAACCTGAGGTACTAGCTTTTTCATCACACCCGTTTGAATGTTGAGTGTAATTGTTTTGACTATCACGTTTTAAAATTTTGACTTGTACAAAATCAGTGTTTGACTTGTTAGCAAAAGTCTCAATTTTATCTGTACCCCTCGATTCCACAAATTTGACATTGCTGTTTTTCTTCTGATAACGAGCTCCTTTTGTTTCAAATTTTGATTTAGAAACATTTGACAATTTAGCTCGTTGATCTGATTGTTTACCCTTAGAAGCAATAGGTTGTTGCTTTGAAGGTGATTTCTGATTTCCAAATTTCTTTTTAATTTCAGTCTTAGGAATTGGATTACATTGAGTCACATTAACTCCCTGAATCGACTTTCCCACAAACTTACTTGTGTTATTTTCAAAAACATTATCAATCAATGAAGGATTGACATTTTTAATTGGAAAATCATTATCTGAATAGATTTTAGCGTCACCAACCAAAGTGTACAACACAGTATTACTTTTAACAGTAGACACAGGATTTATCACTTGTTGAACAACAGATTTAACAGCAGGAGTAGGAGGATCACACAGTATATGATTCTCAATTGGAACTTCTACTCCTTTAAGTTTGTCAAGTGATTTATCCTATTTACTCACTTCTGATTCAGATTCATCATCCGACGACTCATAGTCCTCAATGGTTGGAGGACCTTGTTTCGTAGATGTTGACTCTTTTTGCTCAGAATTTGTACTTGGAGAATTGTCCGATTTGAACCCTAGGCCAGTAGTTACTTCCTCATAATTAAGAGGCACACTGGATTCAAACCGTGGCATTTCTTCTTCATCAGGCATATAAGTATAATCATGTCTCAAAGGGGGCGGACACTTCTTATACCCAACACCTTTCTTGTTTCCCTTTAGTTGTTGAACATCAATAATGTGATCGAGCACAAATCGGGAGTTAGAGTAACTCTCCAATTTTTGCTTGATTGCATCATGCTCACATCTGGCAATGGCTAGTTCCTTTTTAGTTTCCTCAACAATGTTAATGTATTCATTTATACTAACTTGTTTATGATAAACAGTTTTTGTCACTTCGGAAACATTTTTCTTTTGAATTTCAATCATAGATTTAAATTCTTTTTCGTTTCGAATCAAAGCCATATTCGATTCTTTGCATTTAGCCATTTCAACAACTAAATTCTGATTGTGAATATGAATCGAATCACAGTGAAGCTTTATTCTATCAAATTCACTTTTCATATACTCACAATCTCTACAGTTGATAAGAATTTCAGATTTTACCTGACTTGTAGAATCTGAGACATTTGCCATAAAGGCAGTCTGATAAGAGAAAGATCCGTCTTCAGAAAAGAATTTCTCCATTTCTTTAGATACTACCTCAGCCTTCTTGATCAGAACTGATTTCTGACATTTCAAATCTTCTGCTTCATTCAATAAGTCATCAAGATTAGAACTTGCTTCTTTGCTCACATCAGATTCAGAACTCGAAGTAGAACTTTCTTCATCAGAACTCCCAGTATGACCAGAACTGTCGTCACTATCAGAAAATTCTTCCTTATGAACGTGCTTGATGTGATTGATAATTTTAGCATAACACGCCGTTCCTCCTTTACCTTGATCATTTTCCCCAAGTTGTAAAGACCAATTAAACCCTTCATCAGCTTGTACTGTTAATGCACGACTTTCATTTGATGGTCCAGACTGATTCTGGTTAGTGGTGTTGGTTACAGCCACTATCCCTTTTCCACGATTGTCTTGATTAGTATTTGAAGTACTCGTCTGATTACGGAATGGGTTCTGATTGCCTTGTCTGCTTGGTCGAGTGCACTCACGTTTGAAGTGACCCTTTTCCCCACAATTGAAGCATGTAACTGCTTCTTTATCAAAACCGTACTTTGTATCTTGTTTGCTTTCCAAAGAACTTCTTCCTGTTCGAACCATAAAGTCCTTCGCCCTTCTAACAGCACTTGCGAATGCCCATTTTATATCCATCAACTCCATTTCATCACGGTTGATTTGTAGATAGTCTTCGTTGGTTAAATTGATGTTTCCAATTTGACCTGCGACCAAACCGCAGTAAGCACTGACCATGGTATTAATAAGTTCCATATGTTCCTTTGCTACTTCAATGCTAACATTTGAGAGGTTTGATGTATCAACTTTGACTGTGTTAGGATTGTTGGTATAATGAGCTTGCTGTTGTTGTTGTGGTTGAACTTTTGGTTCTGGAGTAAAACCTCCTCCTGAATATGCCTGAGGTTGAGTAGTAGAAACTGGAGGTATAAAAGGAATAAAACCTCCTCCTGAATATGACTGAGGTTGTTGTGGTACGGATGGACTAAAACCTCCTCCAGAGTATGCCTGATTTTGAGCACTCAAATGCGCTGGAAATTGATAGGCACTCGGATCGAAGACCGGGGTTGGAGCTGATTGCGGGATAAAACCTCCTCCAGAATAAGTCTGAGTTTGTTGAGGAAACGGAGAAGAGTTTGTATCAGATACAAACGCCGTTTGTAACTTTGGTTGCCTCAGACTAGCTGACGGGTCAAAACCTCCACCATTATACATTTCAACATTCTGAGGAGCAGCAATGCGTTTTGCTTTTCGGATTTCTTCATCATTTTTATGTTCCAGCTTCTGTACAAATTCATAGATAGTTATAGTTTCAGCATCTAGAATACCTGTATGCTTTAGAAGCTCAATGTATGGACTCCACTTTGGTGGTAGAGAATCAGCAAATCGTGCACAAACTTCCTTTTGAGTTGCAGCAACAGAATAGGCAAACATCTCACTAATCAAATGATAAAACCGTGTGGTCATATCATTTAGAGTTTCGTTTTCCAAGAACTGGAACGATTCGAACTCTTTCTTTAATAAATCATGTCGTGTCTTTCTGGAAGCTGCGTTTCCTTCTCCTCTTGTCACCAAACAATCCCATAAGGATTTAGTGTCCTTACTATAAGAAAACTGATGATAGATATCTTTATGAAGTGCTTGAGTAAGAACAGCAAATGACTTTTTCTCAAATTCATATGCTTTCTTGTCATTTTCCTGCATGTTAGTAAAACCTTCGGCCGTTGACGCTGCTACTTCAAGAGCATCATTGCGTGGAGTAATGAAACACCTCCACATATCAGTGCTTTGACCTTGAACATATGTAATGAAACGACCTTTCCATGATGGAAACTCGTTCATATGATTCAACTTTGGCGGGCGATTGTTGCTACCCGTTTCGCTCTCGCTAATCAGAAGATTTTGAATATTTTGGTTCTGATTGGATGCCAAAGCCCATTGTCCGGCACTTATAGTTGGTTGACCATAAACACTCTTCACCCACGCTGCTGCGGACGTCGGATCTTCACGTGGTCTAGAATCCATACTCCAATCCCATGGACTAGTACAACTCATATTTGATGTATATATGATAGTACCTGCACAAATTTCTTGAAAACAAACAGTAAGCAAACTGATATAAGTCTTCTGTTTAAAACAGATCTGTTTTCGACGAAACAGAGTTCACGAAACAGGTTTGTTTCGTCTGAATGAATGACGATGAAACAGACTTGTGATAATTGTGATTCGTGGCGAAACAGAATTTGTTTCGTCAAAGATGTTGTGGCGAAACAGACGTTTGATTCGTCAAAGGTGTTGCGACGAAACAGATGTGATTCGTCGGCTGTGTGTTTCGTCAAAACTGGATAAAAGTCAGTGGATTTAGATATTTAAAATATCTCCTGATCAGTCAAGGATAAGAAGAGACACAAAGATATTTAACCCTGACACAAGTATGTATGTTACTTCTTATTTTCAACGAAACAGACTGTGACAATTATCAACTTTTACACACAAAAGTCAAGTAATATTATTTTAAGTTCAACACTTGTTTTAAATAACTTATCAGATCTAATGCTCAGTTTATAACAAGAACACCTATGAATATTTCAAGAACACATCCAAGAACATGAAGTTTCCGATGAGTTTTCCGATCACCGATAAATTTCCGAAACACGAAAATACACTAGATTTTCACTAAAAACCCGGTTTAAAGCATAAACAAACAATCTAACTTAGGTTTTTGATAAAAATCAGTAGCAAACAACACTAAAACAGCAGATTTATGAATATTTTTCCAGAAAATATTAATTTTTCAAGAACTCATTTTCAGAAAAACACACACAAAATACTTGATAAAAATCGAACAAGTTTGATTTTAAACAAGGATAAGAGCCAATGCTCTGATACCACTTGTAGGTCCCGAAATCTGAGGATCGATTACGAACCGAATCTCTTGTTTATAGTAAACACGGTTACGCGTGCGGAATCCACGTAACTATGCCAAATCAAACATATATAGCAATAAAAACAACACGGATTAATCAATGATACACACTCGATTGATTAACGGGATAAGAACCTTTACAACTGATACAAACACAGTTCAGACTAAATTTTGGCAGAGTTTTGTTACTATGGTCTGTTTTCTTATCTCTGAGTTCAAATGAACACAAAGTGTTGCTTATATAGTCCCTGGGCCACAGATGTCGACGAAACACAGAAATGTTTGACGAATCTGAACATGGGCCAGATATTGGGCCTGGAACAGCCCAAAACATGACGAATTAAGGTCTGATTCGTCAGGATATGACGAATCAAGGTCTGATTCGTCATGACCTTCAAACGAAACAGAAACTTGAACACAGGTCTGATTCGCCATGAAGTGTTCCGACGAATCAGGTCTGATTCGTCGAGGACTGCAACTGTTGTGTTTGTTCCTGTTATCAGACAGTAACAATCAGCAACATATAAACATAGTAATGACAAAACTACCCTTAAATGCAACATGCATTGTTCATAATACATTACATACCAAAAGAGACAAATAAGTTGTACACAAGTAGATAGGAGGATATCTGACTTGGTCAACATAACATACAGACTTGATAATTAATAAAAGACCATTCAAAATACATCGTTAAACAAGACTAGTTACAGACACTAAAAAATGCATCAACAGTTACATACTGTTATATAGTGTTATATGGGGTCACATAGTGTTATACGGTGTTTATATGGTGTTATATAGTGTTATATATAGTGTTATAATACACTTCTCACACTTCTGGATTAATGTACAGGATCCTATATCAGAGCATACTATCATATATTTCAACTCCGTATCTTTTTTTCTTCTCATTTCTTTTTCTTTACTCTTCCTTTACTTGTAATTAAACCATCCATGCACGTAGCTTTTTGTTCCTGTTAATTGAATTATTTGTTTCCCCATAAAAAGTAAAATATCTGTAAGTGCAGTTCCTGCAGGGTAACTGTCGCTTATCAGTTCTGGTCAACCAAAGCAGAAGTCCAAGTTAAAGTCAACGATAATGAAGAATTCAGGACCACATGAAGACCATGCACTGATCAAGGGGGAGTTTGTTAATGCACTTTGGGTGATAAGTGCATGCTTTCCAATTGTTAGAGTCTTTATTGTATATGTCTTGAAACTTAGTCCAAGGTTTATCCTTGGAGAATTTGTCCAAGTTTAGGTCTAGACTTTTGTCAGGCGTTTAGTTTTTGTGTTGATTGTTTAGTCTGGGTTTAGTCACTAGTCTATATATATGTGTTGTATAGGATTAGGGCAACCATCAAGAAGCTTTGTGCACCTCTCCTAACTTCTTGTTCCTCCTGGTGTGCACATCCTAGAGAAAGAGAGACTATGTGTTAGTGAGAGAAAGCTAGGGTTTAGATCTTTGTGATCTAGACCAGCTTGTAGATGATGTATACTCCTTTGGTTTGTGTAATCTATGATGACTGATTCAATAATAAAGGGTTCATCTTCTACATCTTTCTATCTTTGGTGTTTATGATTGTTCTTCATGTCTTGAATCAAGTGCAATGTTTGATGTTCGTCATCGATCCGGTGCTTTAACAGTGGTATCAGAGCATGGTTACCGATTCGGAACGGTTTAGCCGCCTTCCGAATCACCATTGCTCTTGATTTGATATTTGTTTCCGCCAAACATCTTGAAGACATGAAGATTCTACATAAAACTTGAAGAAAATGAAGCTGTTCGTCGGCTGTGATGGTTTTTCTTGTTGTAGTTCTAGGGTTTTGATCTGACAAAGGCAATGTCCGGATTTATGTAAGTGTTATACCTGTCCGAGTTAGTCTATCAACATCAAGTCAGGATTTTCCTTCAGTGTTTTCCTTCAGAGTTTTTCGTTCAGGGTTTTTCCATTCAGTGTTTTTACTTCAGGATTATTGATGAACTAGTGTGAAGTCAAACTTGTGAGATATCCTGAAGCAATTTCCTCTTAGAGAGGTCAGGACTTTGTGGTCAGGGCCTTGGAGGTCAGGGTTTTCCTTCAACTTCAAGTTTTACTCAGAGTTTCTTTTAAAAGAATAGTAATCCGAGTTTACCTCTTATTCCATCAGAGTTTACACTTTAAAGGTAGTCCAAACTAATATATTAGTTATATAGTCCGAGTTTTGATATTAAGGTATCATTTTAGAGTTTCTTTGTGAAACTGTTAGTTGATCCGAGTTTAACCTTATAAAAGGTTATCTATGTTTTCCATCAGTTGTCCATCCGAGTTTCTCCAAAGTAGGCTATCAGAGTTTGTTACTTCCAAAGGTATTTTCAGAGTTTAAAAGCTATTCCGAGTTTATTGTTGTTTTCAGCGAGTCAGAGTTTACAAATTAATTCCATCAGAGTTTATTATTAGAGTTTGTTTTAAAATCATTGTTTCCGAGTTCCGGATAAATTGGTTCAGGGTTTTCTTAGTCACTGTCCGGGATTTTAGTTTCAATTAGTTCCAGTGTTCAGAGTTTCAATTAGTCACCGTCCGAGTTTCAATTAGTACAGTGTCCGAGTTTCAATTAGTCTCCGTCCGAGTTTTAATTAGTCCGTGTTTTTGGTTTCATTTAGTTCAGGGTTTTTAACGTTCCGATCAGGGTTTCTTTATGTTTTAAAAGGTCCGCTGATTTCTTTATAACTCTGACTTCAGCAATTCTTCAAAGTATCCGGGTTTTCGAGACTGTCCGGGTTTGAACAAAGTCTGGTTTTCGATAAACTGTTTAGAGTTTCCGGGTTTCGAAACATCAACTCGAAACATCTGCAGTTTCCGGGTTTCGGAACATCAACTTGAAAATTTTATGTTCAGATTATGTTCAGGGTTTCCATTTATGTTCAAGGTTTCCGGGTTTTCGAGTTTAAAACTGTTGGTTCCGGGTTTTTCACTCGGTTACTGGTTAATGTTTGTTTCGGGTTTAATGATTCAACAAACAGTTAGTCCAGGTTTTAACGCGAAGTGAGTCCGGGTTTGGGCTTAGTGCATCACAGTTCTCCGAGGTTATTGATTAAACAAGGGTTTATAGTAAAATCAATTGCTGTCTGTTTTACAAGAGCTTTCCGGATTTATCATTGAGTTTACAGTTATTTCCGGGTTTCTCCCTCACTTTAAGCAATCCGGGTTTGGATTTTGTTTCCGAACTTAAGTGTTAGCAATTCACTATTAAGGGTTGGCCTCGTTCCAGCTTTATTGGATTTGTTCTCCGGGTTTTAGGTGCTCTCCGGTTTGTGAGGATGAGGAGCAAAAAAAAAAAGCATGAAAATGTCAAAATTCCATTTTTCGTAAATGATGGATTTTGATAAGTTTGATAAGTAGAGTGTTTGAAAATTGTGGTGATGAAAATGTCTCTGTGAATTTTTGTTCGGTAATGGCGGTCCATGGTTATTTACAAGATTCTCGGTGTTGGAATGTGGTTCTTACTAGAGATTCGTGTAACAAGTTGGGGCTATTATCGAGCTTTTGAGGTGAACAAAAAAAAAAGACTTGATTGGACTTTGACGGTTTACGAAGAAATAGGGGGAGTAAAAATTTTTGTATGCATGCATTTTGGTTCAAACCAAATAGCGGGTGTTGAGGAAGTGCCTCATTGTAAATTATTTCCTATCCATGTGCATGTGTCAAACGGTTCAACTTAACTTAGCATGTTATTTTTTACATGTAAATCCTTAAAATTCATTGAAATGTAAATCATAATCATATAGTATTATTTCTTAGTGTTTATAAAAAAAAGTTACATCATCAACATCATACTCAGTAAATCCCACCAATAGCAAAGTTATGGTAGGGTCTGAGGAGGGTAAGATGTAGACAGCCTTACCTCTACCCCGTAGGAATAGAGAGGCTGCTTCCAGTGAGACCCCCAGCTCAATAGTAATTTTACATCAAGCCTTGGACATAAGGCACATAACACTCAGCAATTGAGACAACTGCCGATTAGTGCATGTATCGGCCTCTTGTCTTTCGGCTATCAACGCCACCACATGATGCATGATTAACCATCCCATCTTTTAACGTTATTTTCACGAAATTAGTAAAATAACGTTAAAATTAGTGCACTTTCACTTTTTCCCCCGAGCACACACACATATATACGTTAAAATTAGTGCACTTTCACTTTTATAAAAAAAAGTTACATATAAAAATAAATGACAATTTGATGAAAACTAATGTAACAACCCGCACGTTCATGCGTTGTTACCACTCATTATACTCGTTACGCCTAGCACCAGAGATTCGGATCATAATGTAGCTATATCGCATACATCGCGATTTCGCAGTATTTTCGCATATTACGAATACCTTATCGCTATAACACATCGCATCACACACACTAACGCTCACGATGATGTTGAGTGAGGACCTATTCTACCCTCCTCGATAGCCGTGATGTGTGGCAGAGAACGCATATTCGAAACGGAACCCGGTTATTGTATCGCAACTTTGAAATATGGATATTTATACGACCCTATGTGACTAATTATAATAAATATATGAATATGGGTATGAAAATGTGTAACCAAATTATCGCGAAGCTTAACGAACAAAACGAACCATCCAAACGCCATTCGCCGGAGACCACCGATCGAGTGACCACTCGATCGAGTGGCCATCCGATCGAATTGCCACCCGATCGGATAGCCACCCGATCGGACAGTCATCCGATCCATGGCACTCCCTTCCCCTTTTTCTCCTCTTAACCTATAAATAGCCCATGTCACATCACTTGAACAGTGATGTGACAGCTCTCACTCGACTAGCACGGTTTTGGGGCTTTTCCTCTCGATTCCTCGCGATTCTTGTAAGTTTTCAACTCAAATCTTGTACTTCTTTAATCTACACACACGTCTTCATCTTTTTCACCTTTGAATCTTAACTTTTAATCATGAAATCAAAGGATTTGAGGTGCTCTAGGATGATGTCATCATGGAGTTCTTATGAACTTCAAATGTTGGCCTCATTCCACCAAGAATAACTCAGATCTGAAGGATTTCCACATGATTTCACTACGATTTCGCATAGATCTAGACACCTTCAATGATAAAAGGATTGAAAGAAACTTTTTCGACTTTCTTCAAACTCTTTTACACTCAATGCAGTCAAAACCGATGGAATCAGAGCTCGTTCTGGTCTTCTACTCATTCTAAGTGAAGTATTGGTTCCAGATCTGATTCTGTCTAAAGAGACAACCGATTTCGGGTTAAGCATGAACAACCATTACGGACAGTTAACTGATCGGACCAGGATGATTCCTGTTCAATCGGATGACTTGGTTCATGATGGAGTTTCTGTTGTTTAGCACGCTATCACATCGTCTCGATCAAAACCGCACACTTTCAAAACAATCAAGTGTCAAGACAATCAAGGCAGATGGAACGGAATGCCGTCCCATCGGATTGCCACCCGATCGGACAGTCGTCCGATCGGCTTGCACTTGGTTCCACACTTAAACTATTTAATTCAACATTTCAAGTTCTGAACGTCGAACGGATTGTAGTCCGATCGGATTGCCACCCGATCGAACGACCACCCGACCATGTGATGTTTTGAACTACAACACTTAAACAATTTTCAACACGTTCAATGCATAGTTAGTTCCAAACGGATTGCCATCCGATCGGATTACAATCCGATCGACTGGCAAACTGCTGTTAACTTGTTCTCACTAAAGTGTCCTACTAATCGGATCGTCACCCGATCGAACCGCCGTCCGATAGACCGACCCGAAGGGTAGAGATACTTCTCTGTTTTCGAAATGCTACAAGGAAAACTTCAAAAGGCAAAACCATCATACACAAACACATCTTCACCAAACGAGGTGGCAATCCAATCGAATGGCCATCCGATAGGATGACCATCCGAACGGATTGCCACCTGATCGACTGGCCATCCGATCGGATTGCCATCCGATTGGATTACCATTTGACGTTTGGTTCACTCGCCCACGTTTAACGCACTGTTCGACACTTACGCTATCAATCTGTAATCAGGCTAATCTCAGACGCGCTCCCTTCAATCCAACCAAGTTGTGTTTACTTGTTGAACACCGACTGTGAGTATACTTGAACCCTTTTCCCTTTTGCACTTTTGGGTGTAACATACGTTGCTATAAAATCGAATTACATCAAATGCTTAAACTACTTATCACTTGCGAATGACTTACGTGCATAGTTATACGTGATGCTAGTTACATATGTGCTAGGACTTATACTCGCGACGTCCCACCATGACAAGTATAGTACTATTGCGCCGGACGGGGTCTAGTTTAGCAATCACAATCGCAGCTCGAGGACTTAGCTGGTAGTATCAGTTTTGTGAGTATATATGTCATTTATTACGTTTATGTATGTGGAAATTCGCAGCTTTTATCTATTACACTATTACAAAGCAAACCTGTATACTCGCCAATACTTTTGTATTGACATTATTTTAACGTATATTGCAGGTTAGTCGCAGTATACATCAAATGAAGCTAGGAAGTCTAGAAACACACCTAAAATCTAGGTTGTCGGATTTGAATTGTTTGAGAGAACAGGAAATTCGTGACAGCTTATGTGATTGTAATTGTTTATTAGTATGGGATAATGAACGCATTAAATACTGTCGCAATATAGTTGTTATGGATTCTCTTGAGCAATCTGACTCGCCTAGTGTCGCGCCCCGATGATTCCGCCATCGGTTGGGGTGTAACAGATTGGTATCAGAGCCATAACTATAGGGCATTAGGCCAGACTTGGCCTAGTCCGGGTCGATGTCTTAGAAACGACCTAGTCTATAGTCTAGGTACCAATGGGCCGACTCGTGCGAACCCAGTAGGATTTGCACGGGCCTACTTGATACTCTCATACGAATTCGCTAAAGACTACAACATCGCGTGAACACCACATACTACAACTTCACACGAGGAGCCTTTCCAAAGGCTGGGATATTACTTAGCCTTTCCTAAGGCCAACACAATACACACGTTTTCGAAAATACTCGCATAACACAACCGAGCGGTCCAGTCGAGATCAGGCGTGAAAACCAAGAACTCTCGATAAGATCGCTCACTCAGCGCATTTTTCTAGCACGAGAACTTTCCGTTGAGCTAGGAGTGACATCCATATCTCAACGAAAGTCTCCATCTCAAAATCTAGTGGAACTCCCGAATTTATTCGAAGAGCATAACCACAGTTAGGAGCAAAGTTATTAAGTCAGGGGTGAGACCCGTATCTTAATAAACAGTCCACTCTCAACGAACTGGTTTTCAAAAAGCTCTCACCAAGGACTCGACTATGACGATAACTCGAGCCACGCGATGACTAAGAAGACGAGTGCCATGATCTGCATCCCAATGGAAGCATAAGTCTTCTAGGGCAATGCGCGTGCATGAACTTGTTGGGTATAGTTGGGTTACCTTGGGTAGTCGACGCCTAAACACCCAAAGCACTCTACCTCTTTTTCTAGCATACGACTCGCCGCTAAATTTCTTAATCCGGGACACGGGCTTTGCAATTGATCTGGGCCGTTTTGACCCAAACCGTTTTGACCCGGACACGTTTTGACCCATGACCTGACCCGACCCGACCTGTTTGCCAGGTCTAGTGTTCGGTAAACAAAATTGGCCGTTGGCCTTAGTACTCCAAGAAAAGCTTCCAATTTCATTAACTATCTGGACATCCAGAACTGAATCTTTAAAAAAAAATGGTGAAACAGAATTTAAAAGAACATCAGGACCTAAACATAGTTTATGAAAGCAACAGTTGTTTAAGCCTAATGCAAAATATGATAAAATTCTTGAATATAACCAGGCTTTAAAGCTAATAATCATATTTTCATTATCAATATACTTTTACTCTATTATTTTGACATATTATCTTGCTGTTTTTATGAATATCGACACCTTTTTACATAATATCATTTTTTAAGTTTGAAATTGCGTGAGATTGCAAATAAAAAACTAGGTTTCATTAGGTTATGAAATCCCTTGAGGCCTGGCTCTATTAGGTGCTGAAATAGATCTTTTGTCGCAAAGAATTCTCGCAATAGCGGTGACTTTTGTCGCCGCTAGTACTCCCCATTATTGGCGCTAAAAGTATTAGCGGTGACAAGTAATTAACTCTAGATTATATTGAACCACTCAATGTAATTTGTATGTTTATGAAAATCATTAGAAGCTTGGTTTTAAATTGATTTAGATATCATGGCTGATGTAATGCCACGAGGCCATGGCGGTGATGGTGCGGATGAGCCACCTCCTGGGGGTTTTGGGCGAAGTGGTCATCACGAGGAGGACCATAAGTGTTATAATAATTTATTTATTCACTATATTTATTCAATTGTTATAAAAAAAATATATTGTGATTAACTAACTTTTTATTATATATGTAGTTGCCCCAAAGAAGAAAACGAGGGGAAAAGCAAAAAACAAAAAACTTTTGCAGGCCAATAAGACGGGGGGGTTTGTTTCAATCCCTTTTGATAGACTCGCGACATATACCCCAGTTGGTGACGCCTGTGATATGTTCAGTCGAGAGGTGGGGATTTATATGTGGGAAAACCTTGCATTTGATAAGTACTCTTACGCTAATGTTTCTGCTGCCGAAAAGAATGCCATGGAACAACATCTAAGAGTAAATGTTTAGTTTAAGTTATTTTATATGTTCTTGGTTTATGATTCTTTTTTAGTTGACTAACTAAATTTTGTTTAATTCCTAGCGGCGCTTCAATTTTGAGGAAATTGAGCGGGATTGTGAACATCGTCAGCTTAAGGGTGGCATCCGGTCGGTCTACATGAAGCGATACAGAGACCGGAAGAGTATAGCAAAAAAGGAGTTTATAAAATTAGGAAAGCGACATGATAATTTAGAGACAATAAGGGACAGTCCCCCCACGGGAATGGGTGTGGAAAATTGGAGGAAGACTATAGACCTTTTCGGTGATCCAAAATATATAAAAAGGTGTGAAGTTAACCAAAAAAATTGTGAAAAGCAACAATTCGCAAACCGCGGGGGGTCGGCATCATATAGCAGCTGGTCTTTTAAAAAGGTAATGGTTTATACATATAAGTGTTTATTCAATATATCATCTAATTTTTAATGTTTGACAGAATGTTGAAGCTTTGGAAACGTACGCTCATGCTCATACTCTACCCGATGGGACCTTTGCCAGCCCGTTGGAAGAGGAGAATTTTGTAAGTGTTTATTTAAAGTATAATTCTTAAATATATATATTTAAGAATTCGAAGCGACATATTATATATATATATATATAATATGTCGATTCGAATTTGGTAAGTGTTTACAAATAACTTTCGCAATAGGATGTCGATTTGTGTTGTTGCACCCAATATTTAAAAAGGCATGCACCCAATATTTAAAAGATTCTTTCCAAGGGGCGTGTGTGTAATTTGAAAGTCGAGCATAATTGAATGTTACACTAGTTGGTTATAACGAAACATGAATTTAGTAGTGTCAAAATACGTATCATATTCATTGCGGCCGCCTCAGTTGAGGTTTGGCGTTATTAATGAAGTTCTCTTTTAAAAAAAAAATCATTTATTGTATATATTTAAATCATTTTATAAGGATAAGAATCTCGCAATAAATTTGAAATGTTACATTACAAATCACTTAAAAAACATTTTGAAACGAAGTCAGCATCATTTATTTTTTCTATTACAATAAGATGGCAATTAGACACTTTAACTTTCAAAACATGTGTTGTTTGAATTTCATTAAATATGTGAGTAGGTTAATAATAATTTGCATACATATATATATAGACACAAATAGAAGAACAAAATGACAGGTTGAAGAAAATTGAAATGTTAGTTTAGTAATCTACTATACTACGAAGAATTTAATGGTTTTTAGATGTTGGACCGTAAAGTTATATTTAGTAATCTATTGTACTACAAAGAATTTAAGGGTTTTTAGATGTAGAACCGTAAAGTTATATGAAAATAAAACGGATATTGAGATGACATATCGAATTACGGGTGTAGGTCCAATGCATGGGGTGACCGAGGGTGGACCGAAGCTGGAAGCATAAGAGTTGTAACATTGACGCAGTAGAAGAGAAGAGAAAGTGATACTGCTACCTTAAACCAAACACGTTTAACCGCGAAGATCCTACCTCTGCTTTAGTGCTAATAGGATCGTATAATCAACATTTGGAGAAATGATACCTAACTAGACTTTAAGGAATATATGTTTAATAGAATGTTACTAATTTAACCCTTGTACTAATTAAAGCATATAACATCATACTTTTGTATTTAATGATTATGTCTAGTTGACCATCAACCATCCTTTTTTTTGAACGATCAACGAATCTTCTAAATGGGTTACTGGCGAAATTCTCACATCGGGATACACTCACCTCTTAACCGGGGAAAACTCTCACTTATGGCCGAAGCCCTTAAACACTCACCCGAAGGCATGACAGCGCGGTAATGTAAAACCCACTCAGTTCAAGAATTGAACTAGTGATCGCTGCCTACTTTTCCATTTAACCTAGCCACTAACAAATTACCATTTAACCTAGCCACTAACAAATTACAATAACCATCAGTATGTTAGCTTGAGTTTAATAGTAAAATGACATTATGGCCAAACATCACGTTGTGTAACAAAAACATCCATGGTGGCCATTTAGCAGCACATCGTTGGATATTTGTCATAAACCCATCGGTAAATACCAACGATTGGGCGGCCCATAGGTAAATACCAACGCCTTTCTAGCGGAATCGCCAACAAAAATTGTTATTAATAATAAAATAAATAACCATCACATGAGACACTTGGTCGGCAATTCTATAGGTGAATTTAGGTTAAATAAACTAGTAACGTTCTCATTTTCACTTACCCTTAATCGAGCACTACCTTGCAACCTCCTATGCCACCCTTTAGCACCATAAATCACCACTGAATACGACCAGCGTTGCTATCTCCCAACCACCTCTAAACCCCACGGTCGCACCTACACCTAAAAGAAACATTGTCGCACTCTATCGACCACCTCTAAACACCACCATCACACCTGCATCCCACCCCAACCATTGTTTGAAATGAAAGACATGATTGGGTTGATAGAAAACCTAAGTCACTAAAGTTTTTTTCTACATTGGCCATCCCTTAGCACCTCCGCTGTAACGTAACGATCAGTTTTTGGAGAATATGACCATAAAACCTGTCAAAAGTTGCTAAAAACCATTGTTGGTCATGGGTTAGGCGTAGGGCTACGCCCATGGGTGTATGGCTACAAACAGTGGCGAAGTTTGAAAAAAAAATTCGAGGGGTCGGAAGGCATTAGACCTAAAAAAAAATTTCTAGGTTCGGTCGGGCAACGGTGATTCGATTGGGGTCGGGTCGGGTAGGGTAGGGTGTCGGTGATTCGATTCGGGTCGGGTCAAACATTAATATCAAATTAAAATCCGTTCTCATTAAAACGTAAACATTGTTTAACAAACAATTGAATAAAGACACCAAAACATTAAAAAGAAGAGGAAGGTGGGTACCCGGTTTAGTTGGATGAAGAATTATAGTTCTGCTTGTCTTCCTTTAAGATTTTTGAATTCTTCAATTATGGACTCCGAATCAAAGTTCTTAGCAATCTCCTTTTCTATGTAAATCACTGTAACACCCCGAAAATTCACATCCTATAATGTATTGACACGTGTCATAAGCCTGAACGTGTGAAAGAATACTCTAGAGGGACTAAAGTTGACAAATAAAGAAACTATGTGAATATAAGGGTTCAAAATGTCAACAATGGATAAATATGCCTTACAATAACCCTACAAGATGTTTAGACATTCACACGAATGAATCATGGATCATACGAAGCTAAATATAAAAGAAAGCGAGAGATTACAAACTACAGGGGTTAAATGTGTCAACATGTTTAAAGTATACCTCTGAGTGACCTTTTAGCAAATCCGAAGCTTTGTAACGATTAAATATGCTCACTAGAATACATGATAAAAATATCATCAAGTTCTGTTATCGTATGAGAAAGTTATGATCAAATTCGTATTCGAGGGGTTAAATGCATCAACGATGAAAGTTATGACTTTTCGGGTAATCAAAAGTTAACCAAGGACTTAACAAAGTTGGTATAAGTCTTGGAGCCCTTATAAATCAATTTAGAGGGCTTATAATGCAAGAAGAAATAGTGTGAAAACGACGTTTGGAAGGACCAGGGACCAAAAGTGCAAAATGAGAAAGCTGATAACTAGCTTACGGACCTCAACACTATGGACCTTACGGTCCGTAAGCTAGTGCCCAGCAACAGAAAACTTCCAGCTGCCTGTCCAAATGGTTAAACCGACTTAAAAGCTAGTTTTTCGATTCAAGGGGCTCCTATATCTGGTTTTTAGCTTCCTAGGCCACCTGGGATGATCTTATAACATCACTAGAGTTAGTTGGCATCATCCTAGAAGATCAAAGTTAGTATATAAGGGACTTGAAGTGTAGCAACTTAGCTCTTTCATTTGCAACTCTTTTTCTGGAGCTCTCTGGTCAGCAAGCCATCTTCCTAGTGATCACTAATCATAATTAGGACTCTTGTAAGTATACTTAACCTTTCTAAATTCGTTTTAGCTTAGTTAATTAGCTAAAAGTCAAACCGTCGTAATTAAGGTTTGACTTCGTGATTAATTAAAATGTGCTCAGTCTAATCCCGAATTAAAAGTACCTTTAAGTAGGTATTTAGGTGGGTAATAAACCCTTAAAAGGGTACTCCCTGATTCCCACTCTAACTATGTTAATTGTCGAGTCAAAGCTTACTTTAAAAAGTCAACAGAATGTTTATTTCCAAATTAAAGCATAATTAGCAATGTAGGATACATGTAACCTGTTTGATCATTAATGTAACTTGATAATTAATGTAAGAACAAGTCCCAACATGTTCAACCCGACAATTTTCAGTTTAGGCTCGGTTCGGGACCGAAAGTCGCATAGTTTGACTTATGCTTTGACTTTCAGTTCTAACCCGTTTAAGCATAGTTTAGAAATGCCTTAGAGCTTTATTAGGACCAAGTTACCCATAAGTATAACCCTCTGTGATTATACAACTTGGTTCATTAGTTATCCGATTCATATGCATGATTCCGTTAAATGCTTAAATGTTGACTATTATGCCCTTTTGACCTTAAAATGATATTTTTGAAAAAGTAAAAGACTAGAAACCTTAGTTACTGATTTATAAACTTGCACCTAAAATTTGACATCAGTTTGAGGTCTAGATTAAGAGTTATGCTCGTTAGCGTAATTTGAAAGCTTTTTAGTAATTAAATGGCGTAATTAGCAAATAGCCTATCTAGACCCACTTTTTTATACCAATCTTTTTACCTACTGATATAAAATAATATTTTAAGATTTTTGGAGATTTTTATTTATTTTAGGGCTGAGCATAACTTAGAGTTCTAAGTATGATTCGGTTAATGCCGGTTTTACCCTTTTAAGCCATAAAATGAGTTTTACAAATCCTTTTGACCCCAAACCTTTTTCTACTGATCTAATATAATAACTAAAGTATTTTGAGCCTTCTGGAATTATAAAAATATCAGCTTTCCTTTGAAAACCCGGAAATGGCTCCAAATCGCCTTTTTAGGCATTTTTAACGCATAGTATGTATAAAAAATTATTTTATACACATAAGGTTTGATACCTACTGATATTTTAAGTAAATTATTATATTTTTACAGTAAGCTAAAGTCTTACACTCAGGTTTCCAGTTTTGACCTTTTAGGCCTATGTGAAATTACCAAAATACCTTTAAGAGGCATAGTTTGGTTATAAAGGATAGATTTCACATATATATGATACCCTACTGATATAACCTAGCAAATTGAGTAATTTTACTGATTACATCAGACTCGAAACTCAGGTTCATATTTAAACTCTTTTATAACTCTTTTTTTAATGACCAAAATACCCCTACGGGGCGTAATGTGAGTCTAAATCCGTTTTGAGCATAATATAAGATATCTTTCTGATGTCACAACATAATTAAAGCATAATAACTTAGGAAACTTGCATATGACTCATTTGGTTACTCGTTACGCACTTTTCGCGTTCGGATCGGCGTATGTAACTAGTTTGCATATATTAGCCGAAACGGGTCAAACCATATCCTTTTTGTCTCAAAATCCAGAATGTGTTTAGATTACCAATATTATACAAGTCTTCAAACTTGTCGGGTCAAAACCACATTCTAATCCGGTCTTCGCCTTATCATGCGTTTGAATCGTATCTTTCTGTAAGACTAACCGGTCTAAGCTTAGGCTTAATTAAAGACCCGTTAGCATTCTAATTGGTTATTTATACCATCATTCCAGACTAGAGCCTTCCGGTAAATGGTACCTACGCTTACTTAAGTGAATACGGCTGAGTTATTAAATTCTTGCTATTTAAGTCAGGAGCTAGCTCAGGTAAATACTCTTAACTTATTTTCCCTATACGGGCTTGGGATACGGTATTATAATAATACCGCTTGGTCGGGTATTGAATATTTAATCTTATTATGGTTAAATTATTGAGGTAACCCGGTTTAATCTGTATTGTTTGAAATAAAGACCTTTAGGGGTTAATGACCATGTCCCGGATATCCTTGACATCATTGTGTTATAAAATGGCCACGCCTTATACACGGGGTGTAGGCATACACCTGACAGTTGTTTAAGGAAAAACGGTATCTCACTCTCTTGTGGGCCTATACTTGTGGCGTGTCTGTTAATCTGACTCGGTTTCTACATCGGGCCCTGAACGTATAACGAACATGTAAATCTGTATACAAGATTATAACTATAATTGTCCCAAGTTATATAGAGTTTGTGCCTTGTGCATTCAAATCAAATTTTATTAAACCTTTTCAAAATGAGTCGGTTGAGTGTATTTACCAGTGAAAACTGATGTATTTTCCAAAAGGGTTAAGTGGCAGGTACTGAACGTAATTGGCTGGAAGCTCAGGGCGGTCATAAGGAATCTTGCAAATTCTAGGCGCCTACAGTCTGTTGAACAATGTTTATGTTTTAAGATCCGCCTGTGGATCCCTTACTTTCCGTTGTAATACTGGATATTACTATATATTTGGATTGTAATATATTTATCTTTTGCTTCCGCTGTGCATTCATATATATTGTGTTGTTTGACTATGATGATATCAACTACGTCACGATACTCCCCTACCGGGCCCACCCGTGAAACGTGGTAAAATAGGGGTGTGACAGGTTGGTATCAGAGCCAACACTGAGTGAATTAAACACTAGTCTTTTGTGTTTAATCTCAGATACACAGTTGCACATTCTTGAGTCTAGACAAGAACATAGGACTAATCCTAATTCGTTTTATTTGTTTATTTTGTTATTTTTGATTAGCCCTTGCATGGGCGAGTCATTTTTATTCGAAGTCCCGTTTAGGGCAACCACATATACTTGTTTAAGTTTTAATGGAACGATTATATTTAAAAATATCATTCCTATATTATAAGATCTACCATTATAATAAAATGGCAAAATCTAAAAAGGACAAGACCTAGCCATGTGTCACGTTAAGAACCGGCCAAGATGGCAGTTCCTCAATTAGATTCAGATCCTTGTTAACATTTCAATTTAGGATTGTTCTGCGTAATTATTAAAAGAATCTTAAAGGTAAAACCTAGCCTAATTGTCGTTGCAGACATGGCCAAGATGGAAAAACCTATTTGAAAGATTCAAACCCTTATTAACATCTGATATGATTATCATTAATGACAAAGATGTGATTCGATAAAATCACATAAGTCATTTTTAAATTGGGATGTTCTAAATTCCCTTATTTATATAACCATCCCTTATGGATGAAGCGCCTACGGGCTATAATTAACGTCCTCTGGATTAAAGACAGTGGTAGCCTACAACTCTCTGTCAAGAAAAGGTAATGAACTTTGATTCAAACCTTAATGCCTTGATTCCATAAAATCTGGGCTTATAAAGTAAACTCGTCTACGTGACTAGGCTTTTTGTGCTATTATTTACTTGTAAATTAGGATTTATGATAAAGATCCTGAATAATTATGTATTTAACAAATTGACCAAAATGATTATTAAAAACCATGGTTAATAAATCGTCAAAAACAATAGTACTATATAGGCTTCTAAATAAACCTTGTCCTTATTGATTTTATGTAGCAATTAAAGCTACATGGCTAGGTCAGAAGAAGTAAACAGTCATCCCCTGGAAAACCACGATGATGATAGGGTTAATATAACCAGAGGAGAGCTCCATACACTGATTGATACAACTGTATCTAAAGCTGTAGAGGAGCAATTCAAGGAGTATAGTGGGACGCATAGTAGAACTTCTTCAGTACCCCACTCTAAGTCCATTCCTAAGACCCATTCAGTGGCTCATGACAAGCCACCCTCTAAGAAAGACGAACTAAAGAAAGAGGATGATCGACATTCATCTAACCTAAACAGTGTTCCATCTAAAATGATAGTGTTTGATGATAAGCCACGCACCAAGTCCTGCACCTACAAGTACTTTATTTCCTGCAAACCCCGGGATTTTACTGGGGAGAAAGGAGCAATAGATTGTATGACCTGGTTGGATGAGATGGACACGGTAGTTGACATCAGCGGTGGTGCTGAAAGGGATGTAGTGAAATATGTATCCCAATCGTTCAAGGGAGAGGCACTAGCATGGTGGAAGGCTCTCATTCAAGCTGCTGGGAAGATCCCACTTTACAACATGTCATGGGAATAGTTTGTTGCTCTCATTATGGAGAACTACTGCCCTCAACACGAGGTTGAGAGGATTGAGTCAGATTTCTTATCTTTGGTTATGAAAAACTTAGATTGTCAAGCTTACCTCACCAGTTTCAATACCCTGTCCAGACTGGTTCCTTACCTAGTAACACCAGAACCCAAGAGAATTGCTCGCTTTATTGGGGGTTTAGCCCCAGAAATCAAAGCCAGTGTTAAAGCTTCAAGACCTACTACATTCAGGTCAGCGGCCGATCTGTCGCTATCTCTTACACTCGATGTAGTAAGAAACAAGGCTGCCAAAGCCTCTGAAGATGGAAAGCGTAAAAGGGAGGATGAGGATTCTTACCACTCCGATAGGAAGAGGAACTCTGAGGATAAGAAGAATTTCGGGCTTAAGAAAGACAGCCAGCAGTCGGGTGAGAAGACCAGGTGCGAAACCTGTAGGAAATACCATCTCTGGAAATGCAGATTTGAATCCCAGCCTCTACCGTGTGGAATTTGTAAGTCTAGGGAACATAAAACCCTGGATTGCAAGAAGTTGAAAGATGCAACCTGTTACGGTTGCAACGAGAAGGGGCATATCAAGACCAACTGCCCTAGGAATCAGAAGAAGCCCGAAGAAGCCAAGAAAACAAACGTATGATGAACGCCCAGGAGATGGTGCAGAATGATAACCTTATAGCAGGTACCTTTCCTTGTCAAGCAGTTTATACAGAAATTTATTTGTTACTGGCAAATATAATTCTATAAAGAACAATAAATGTTGTGAACTGTTGTCCCCGCTGATTAGGATTCCGGTCATTTAACGCAAGATAGAAATTGGTCGATGACACTATAGAAAATGCTCTAACAAATCTTAGATTGATTTTTTTTATCATTTTTTTTTCTGATATCCTTATGGCAAGCTTTCAAGCTATCCAAATTCATCACTATAATAAAGACAGATGTGACATTTTGATCCCCTGTCAAAAAGGTGATGGATTAGGACTAAACTTTAAATGCCATTAAAGGTCTTTTGTGACCTAGGCTAAGTAAAATTTATATATATTAAATAACGTTCATTGAGAATGTTAATTCCATATTGGCCGGTATGGTTTAATGAAACCATGGTTAGTATATAAGACCATGAGGATGATGAATAGCAGTTGTCGGATCGCAACCAAGAGATTGATTCATTTAGTAATAGGAACCAAATCTTGAGTATGACAAACTCGGATAAGACATCAGTCAATCACGCCATTGATGAGGCGGCGCATGCTAATGATACTATAATTGTAAACCTGAAAAAGTCCAAGGATGTTCTTCAAACTATGATAAGACGCAGCTGTAGGAAAAGCTGTGAAGAAGATCGTGAAAAGTTCAAAGAGCCGAATGCTACCTGCTCCAAATCCTTCGTAAACTATAAGTATAGCAAACTTTTAAAATCTTTCTTAAGAACCATAGTTATTAAGTGAAGGCAGGAATCATAAGAACTATTTCTTATGTTCTTGTCAAGAACCTTCAGTCGTAGAATTTTAGAAGAATCCTCTTTCTAGGTGTAATGCGTCAACACTTAGAATTGATATCTCTTTGATCTCTAATGATTGCGAATACCAGACGGTATGATAAAAGCGTCATATGAGGATTGGTGTATCTTAATATGTCCCATAGATTGCTTCCATGCCTGATCAGTATGGAGGTTTAATGCATGGGACCACAAGGATATCTCAATGGTCATATGGTGCTAAGGTCAACTATTGGTATTCAAAGAAGATATCCAAAATGGAATGGTCCAAGTAAATGTTCCCGATTAAGTAATTCATGGACTCGTAACATAAATGTGTCACTTATCTGATACAGAATATGATTGATGAACTGAAGCCCAAGATTTGGAAATCTCTGTAACCTCCTTGTACCTTAATAATCTTCTCCTAAGATTACCCTGTTTACCCCTGAGAGGCAAGTAGAGTTAAGATTAACATCCCACTTTGGGTTGGAGTGTTGTAGAACTCCATGATTGATTATGGAATAATCGAAACCCTGATTAAGTAAACTTTAAGATAAGAAATTCATATAGTCTAACTCGATATTCCGAGGGTTAAATAAGAAAGACGGTTCATTCTACTTATGCATTGATTACCGCAACCCTAATTAGACAACAATTAAGAATTTTCATTAGCTGCCCAGGATCGTCGATTTGATCGACTAACACAAGAATTAACTATTCCTTGGGATTAGTTCTAAGCAGTGGTTAGAATAACCATCCCACCTTAAGATAAGCTTTTCTATAATAATTGATATGTAAGTATTAAGGCTGCTCCTTTGGAGACCTTGTATAGATGGAATGTTAAACATCTATTGTTAGATAGAGAATTGGTGAGTCCAATTATCAGGATTCGAAAGTTGCCTAGGAAACAACAAATAAGATCATACAAATCCATAATCGATTGTAAGTTGCCAGTATACGGCAGGAAATCAAGGATTTATGAAAGTAGCAACCCTCCTAAGTTCTTGATAAAGAATAAGGTTCAACAAAAGATATCACCCTGGAAGGGTGTGCCAATTTGTTAATTATCAGACTAGTTAAGCTCTGAATATATAAAATCATTCGAAGGAATCGAATGTATCAAGATCAGATAGCTTAAAGCTAAAACCTTTTTAAAGGAGTTGGATGGAGCTTGCAATACATTTCACACTAATGATTTAAGGATGTGTTTTGTCAATAAGTCAAGAAGCACTATCACATAATGATATGCAGATTTATGATATAATGAGCAACCTATGTCGATTAAGGATCGACAGGTGAAGAAGCTCCAAAAGGATACATGTGCCTATTATAGAGGTCAACTATGGGAGCTTGGAAAGACTCCAGATATGTTATAGGAGTTAGGTCCATTATGCGACAAAAAGTACTTCCAGTGTTTTAACAAATCTCGAGGTCGAGATTTCTTTTAAGGGGGTGAGGATGTAACACCTCGAAAATTCACGTCCTATAATGTATTGACACGTGTCATAAGCCTGAACGTGTGAAAGAATACTCTAGAGGGACTAAAGTTGACAAATAAAGAACTATGTTAATATAAGGGTTCAAAATGTCAACAATGGATAAATATGCCTTAAAATAACCCTACAAGATGTTTAGACATTCACACGAATGAATCATGGATCATACGAAGCTAAATATAAAAGAAAGTGAGAGATTACAAACTACAGTGGTTAAATGTGTCAACATGTTTAAAGTATACCTCTGAGTGACCTTTTAGAAAATACGAAGCTTTGTAACGATTAAATATGCTCACTAGAATACATGATAAAAATATCATCAAGTTCTGTTATCGTATGAGAAAGTTATGATCAAATTCGTATTCGAGGGGTTAAATGCGTCAACGATGAAAGTTATGACTTTTCGGGTAATCAAAAGTTAACCAAGGACTTAACAAAGTTGGTATAAGTCTTGGAACACTTATAAATCAATTTAAAGGGCTTATAATGCAAGAAATAGTGTGAAAACGACGTTTGGAAGGACCAGGGACCAAAAGTACAAAATGAGAAAGCTGATAACTAGCTTACGGACCTCAACACTATGGACCTTACAGTCCGTAAGCTAGTGCCCAGCAACAGAAAACTTCCAGCTGCCTGTCCAAACGGTTACACCGACTTAAAAGCTGGTTTTTCGATTCAAGGGGCTCCTATATCTGGTGTTTAGCTTCCTAGGCCACCTGGGATGATCTTATAACATCACTAGAGTTAGTTGGCATCATCCTAGAAGATCAAAGTTAGTATATAAGGGACTTGAAGTGTAGCAACTTAGCTCTTTCATTTGCAACTCTTTTCTGGAGCTCTCTGGTCAGCAAGCCATCTTCCTAGTGATCACTAATCATAATTAGGACTCTTGTAAGTATACTTAACCTTTCTAAATTCGTTTTAGCTTAGTTAATTAGCTAAAAGTCAAACCGTCGTAATTAAGGTTTGACTTCGTGATTAATTAAAATGTGCTCAGTCTAATCCCAAATTAAAAGTACCTTTAAGTAGGTATTTAGGTGGGTAATAAACCCTTAAAAGGGTACTCCCTGATTCCCACTCTAACTATGTTAATTGTCGAGTCAAAGCTTACTTTAAAAAGTCAACAGAATGTTTATTCCCAAATTAAAGCATAATTAGCAATGTAGGATACATGTAACATGTTTGATCATTAATGTAACTTGATAATTAATGTAAGAACATGTCCCAACATGTTCAACTCGACAATTTTCAGTTTAGGCTCGGTTCGGGACCGAAAGTCCCATAGTTTGACTTATGCTTTGACTTTCAGTTCTGACCCGTTTAAGCATAGTTTAGAAATGCCTTAGAGCTTTATTAGGACCAAGTTACCCATAAGTATAACCCTCTGTGATTATACAACTCGGTTCATTAGTTATCCGATTCATATGCATGATTCCGTTAAATGCTTAAATGTTGACTATTATGCCCTTTTGACCTTAAAATGATATTTTTGAAAAAGTAAAAGAGTAGAAACCTTAGTTACTGATTTATAAACTTGCACCTAAAATTTGACATCAGTTTGAGCTCTAGATTAAGAGTTATGCTCGTTAGCGTAATTTGAAAGCTTTTTAGTAATTAAATGACGTAATTAGCATATAGCCTATCTAGACCCACTTTTTGATACCAATATTTTTACCCACTGATATAAAATAATATTTTAAGATTTTTGGAGATTTTTATTTATTTTAGGGCTGAGCATAACTTAGAGTTCTAAGTATGATTCGGTTAATGCCGGTTTTACCCTTTTAAGCCATAAAATGAGTTTTACAAATCCTTTTGACCCCAAACCTTTTTCTACTGATCTAATATAATAAATAAAGTATTTTGAGCCTTCTGGAATTCTAAAAATATCAGCTTTCCTTTGAAAACCCGGAAATGGCTCCAAATCGCCTTTTTAGGCATTTTTAACGCATAGTATGTATAAAAAATTATTTTATACACATAAGGTTTGATACCTACTGATATTTTAAGTAAATTATTATATTTTTACAGTAAGCTAAAGTCTTACACTCAGGTTTCCAGTTTTGACCTTTTAGGCCTATGTGAAATTACCAAAATACCCTTAAGAGGCATAGTTTGGTTATAAAGGATAGATTTCACATATATATGATACCCTACTGATATAACCTAGTAAGTTGAGTAATTTTACTGATTACATCAGACCCGAAACTCAGGTTCATATTTAAACTCTTTTATAACTTTTTTTTAATGACCAAAATACCCCTACGGGGCGTAATGTGAGTCTAAATCCGTTTTGGGCATAATATAAGATATCTTTCTGATGTCACAACATAATTAAAGCATAATAACTTAGGAAACTTGCATATGACTCATTTGGTTACTCGTTACGCACTTTTCGCGTTCGGATCGGCGTATGTAACTAGTTTGCATATATTAGCCGAAACGGGTCAAACCATATCCTTTTTGTCTCAAAATCCAGAATGTGTTTAGATTACCCATATTATACAAGTCTTCAAACTTGTCGGGTCAAAACCACATTCTAATCCGGTCTTTGCCTAATCATGCGTTTGAACCGTATCTTTCTGTAAGACTAACCGGTCTAAGCTTAGGCTTAATTAAAGACCCGTTAGCATTCTAATTGGTTATTTATACCATCATTCCAGACTAGAGCCTTCCGGTAAATGGTACCTACGCTTACTTAAGTGAATACGGCTGAGTTATTAAATTCTTGCTATTTAAGTCAGGAGCTAGCTCAGGTAAATACTCTTAACTTATTTTCCCTATACGGGCTTGGGATACGGTATTATAATAATCCCGCTTGGTCGGGTATTGAATATTTAATCTTATTATGGTTAAATTATTGAGGTAACCCGGTTTAATCTGTATTGTTTGAAATAAAGACCTTTAGGGGTTAATGACCATGTCCCGGATATCCTTGACATCATTGTGTTATAAAATGGCCACGCCTTATACACGGGGTGTAGGCATACACCTGACAGTTGTTTAAGGAAAAACGGTATCTCACTCTCTTGTGGGCCTATACTTGTGGCGTGTCTGTTAATCTGACTCGGTTTCTACATAGGGCCCTGAACGTATAACGAACATGTAAATATGTAGACAAGATTATAACTATAATTGTCCCAAGTTATAAAGAGTTTGTGCCTTGTGCATTCAAATCATTTTTTATTAAACCTTTTCAAAATGAGTCGGTTGAGTGTATTTACCATTGAAAACTGACGTATTTTCCAAAAGGGTTAAGTGGCAGGTACTGAACGTAATTGGCTGGAAGCTCAGGGCGGTCATAAAGAATCTTGCAAATTCTAGGCGCCTACAGTCTGTTAAACAATGTTTATGTTTTAAGATCCGCCTGTGGATCCCTTACTTTCCGTTTAAATACTGGATATTACTATATATTCGGATTGTAATATATTTATCTTTTGCTTCCGCTGTGCATTCATATATATTGTGTTATTTGACTATGATGATATTAACTACGTCACGATACTCCCCTACCGGCCCACCGGTGAAACGTGGTAAAATAGGGGTGTGACAGGTTGGTATCTGTGACAACTCGGAAATTAGAACCTTTCTTTGTATCTCGATGTAACATGCTTGAACGTTATGTGACTAGTTTACTTGTTGGTTTAATGAATGTTATCAGTGAATATTATGTGAATATGTGTCGTGCGTGTATGTATATATATTTACTCGTAAACCGAAATCACAACTCGAGACCACTCGGTCTCGAGTGAACAATATAACTATTGGGGCGGTTGGCCCATGCTCCTCCTCACCCCACTCGAAAACCCACTAGGGTGAACTAACTTAGTATATAACTCATGCTCCTAGCCATTTTTTGCCATTTCTTTGGGCAACTCACACTCACTCTCACACACACTCTCCTACATTCTCTCTTTCACAAAAACCCCAGAAGCACAAGCCTTCTTTCCTCTCTTTCGGATTCAACCGGTGACAACAAGGGCTCTCGGATGGGAAGCTTATTCATCGATTTCTTCATATCCTCGCACCTTGAAAACCTAACCGGTTAGTGATTCATGTTATGTATTGTATCTCGGTTGATGATGATGTATGATGAAGTTATTTGATAATATGTTTGCTTGTTAAGTTTTATGCATGATGGATACATCCTTCTTGAATAGACGGTATTTAGATTGTTGTTATATGATGATGTAATGTCGGCTTGGTATAGATAATATGTGATGAATCATGAATGATTGTAATCGGCTCTATATGGTTTGAATCCGAATGGCTTGGTTATGTTTAGGAGGTTTATTACTCATGAAATCGGATTTTGCATATGTGGATTAGATGATGTGCATGGTTAGAATATATGATAGGATAGGGTTGCTTGATTAATCATATTGCAAAATGTGGAAAACCCTAAAATGATGAACAAGTTTGAATGATAATATGAATATTTGAATATGATATGAACATGTTATGAACATTTGAAAATGCTTGTTTGATCTGTTTTGAATCAATGTTAGACAAGAAAACATGTTTGAGTATTGTGGTTGGATAGTACATCATATCATGAAATCGAAATCCTATTGGTGTAGTACAAGTGCTGGCGATCAGCAGGTGTGCCAGTCGAGACCCTCTGTCTCGACTCGAGACCATATACGTGACAGCTCGAGACCGCGGTTGCGACACAGGTTACGAGTCGAGAACCCTTAGTCTCGACTCGAGACCACGCAGACATCATAACTCGAGACCATGGTTGCGGGTCCGGTTGCGACTCGAGACCATCTAGTCTCAAGTAGTACATGCATGACTTGAGACCTCCTCAGTTGCGACTCGAGACCGTCTAGTCTCGACTCGGGATCTCTAGTCTCGACTCGAGACCATATACACGTGCACACTGTTTTGGACTTGCATGCTGTTACGAGCCCAACTATTTGGGCCGCATACTTGGACCTTACTTATTTACGTAGATGAGACTTTTGGATGTGTTTGTGCCCTGTCGATTAACTGAAGTAATTATACGTGTGTGCCATGATCAATACGTGTATGCAAATGTGTGTAGAAAACATACGTGCACTACCTAAATACGAACCTGACTTGTATGCTACAACTATGTTAGGACGTGGTTGACCACAATATAGCTTGATTGACCTTTCTGTGTAATCTGCCGAGCAAACCAAGGTGAGTTCACACCCTCTACAAAGCATGGGATTCCCAGGGGTTGGGAATGGGGTTAAGGAACATGGATTCCTCGTCCTTTCTTGGGTAGGACAGTATTGGTTCAGGAATATAATTCCTCGTCCTCATGGACAGATAACTCATACTAGACCAAAACTCTATCACGAAGTCCCTCCTTTTTATATCGACATAATCGCCGGGCCAATGGCGAGCGGGTCATTAGTTAGATAGCGCTATTTAGGTCTGACAAGCCTCACACCGTGCCGCAGAGGACGGGCGTGAACTAATGGATCTGGGCACGTCAATGATGATAGACATTGACAGTTCAGGGCACATAAACATGACTACAGTCAACAGTCGATATGGAAACGAGTCTAGTATATACATGGGGTAGCCCCCACGACCGAAATGCCAGATAACTAACAAGGGGTAGCCCCCACGGCTGGATTGCCAGAATAACCGGGAATAAACAAGTCACGTTTTTCAACTATGGGGTAACCCCCACGGCAGGATGCCAGATAAAGGAAACTGTTTTCGAGACAACTTAAAATGAACACCCAACTGTGAACTCACTCAACTTGTTGTTGACTCGTTACTACATGCTTTGCAGGTCAATAGGTACTTAGCTGGAGCTTGCATGGAAGAGAGTCGTTGTGGGACATGGACAGCTGTGTGCCATGTTAAACTTTGAAACAATTAAACTTATGTTTTGGTTTTAAACATTATGATTCCGCTTGCAACTTAAACTATGTTTTGGTTTGGACACCAATTGTCTTGGTTGGATATTATAATCACTTATATGCTTGTTCAATATGATTGGTGGCTGGATCCTGGTCAGTCACGCCTCCAAGCGGTGGTATTCCGCAGGTGGATTTTGGGGGTGTGACAGATTGGTATCAGAGCCATTGGTTATAGTGAACATGGTTTTAATAAGGGGAAAAGGTTTTATTAAAATCAGACTATAACATGTACAGTGCTCTACGATCCACAACGACGCTTCACTCCACATGCAAGACTCGACAATCTAGGTGATATGATCTATGTATATATTGCCTGCTTGATGGTTACATAGTGCATTGCTCATGGTATGCTTGGTTAGTATAACTACTGTTGCTTGAACACGTGTGTGCTTACTCTCGACTGTCATCGCATTTTCGCGAACCCCCTCTCACTTATGTTCTTCTTGATATGAAGATCATGTCTGGACGCGTTAACATGACTCAAGCCCAGTTGACGGCTCTGATTAACGAACGAGTTGCTGCGGCACTTGCAGCTGCACACGCAGGAGGTATATCCTGTAGTCCAAACTCATTCTAGGATCTTTAGATCCTACCCTCGTGAACCAACCTTCGTGTTAAACTTTGTCCTTTCTTTCACCCATGACAGGTCAACATGCTCAGCCACCTGTGTGCACCTTCAAAACTTTTATGGACTGTCGACCAACTACTTTCAGCGGCACTGAAGGAGCCGTAGGTCTCCTTCACTGGTTTGAGAAACTAGAATCTGTGTTCGAAATGTGTGAATGCCCTGGGGAGCGCAGGGTGAAGTATGCTGCCGGTACTCTCGAGGGTTTAGCTCTCACATGGTGGAATGCTCAGGTCCAAATGCTGGGGCTGGTTGCTGCTAACGCCACCCCATGGAACAACTTTAAGGAGATGATCAAGGAGGAGTATTGTAATCGTGATGAAATCCACAAACTGGAAGTAGACTTTTTCAACCTCAAGATGACGGGGTCAGAAATTGAAGCTTATGTGAAAAGATCGAATGAACTGGCAATTTTGTGTCCTACAATGGTGGATCCTCCCATCAAACGCATCGAGCTATTTCTCAAGGGCTTAGTGCCGGAAATCCAAAGTCATGTGACTTCAGCAAACCTCGCCACCATCCAGCAAGTTGTTCAATTGGCTCACCGTCTCACGGATCAGGCGGTGGAGCAGAACAGGTTGCCAAAGCGCATAGGTGCTGCAACTACTTCAGGTGCTTTTAGTGACAACAAACAGAAATGGAATGGAGCTTCAAGTAAGGGTTCGACTTCTGTTCAGTCTCAGTCTCAGCAGAGAAAGACTGAAGACTACAAGAGCCCTAGTCAGCAATCGTCTGGTGGTCAAAGTCATGGTGGGTACAAAGGGAATCACCCCAAATGCAATCGCTGCAGCCTACACCACAGCGGGCCATGCACCAGGGGTAACTGTCACCGGTGCAACAAGCCAGGTCACGCCGCCAAGGACTGCAGAAGCTTGTACCCCGCAAACCAGAATCGTCAACAACAAGCCCCTCAGAACCAGCGACAGCAGCAGCAGCAGCAAGGTGATAACAAAGGGTGCTTTCAGTGTGGAGCTGAAGGCCATTTCAAGAGGGATTGCCCCCAACTGAACAGGAACCAGAACAACAACAACAATAATCAGGGGAATGGTAACAATGGGAACAACAACAACAACAATGGTGCCAGGGGGCAGGCGTTCGTGATTGGCCAAGGTGAAGCGAGGAATGACCCCAATGTTGTGGCGGGTAAGTTCCTTCTCGACGACTTTTATGTTACAATTTTATTTGATTCGGGTGCCGATACTAGCTACATGTCACTAGAAGTTAGTCAAATGCTTAAGCGTATTCCAACACCTTTGAACAACAAGCACACTGTAGAGCTAGCAAATGGTAAGAGTTTAGAGGCCACACACGTAGTCAAGGGTTGTAAACTTGTTCTTGCTAACCAGACCTTCTCTATCGACCTTATTCCTATCGTCTTGGGTAGTTTCGACGTTGTCATTGGGATGGATTGGTTATCCCAACACCAAGCAGAGATCCTTTGCAACGAAAAGATTGTTCGTATTCCTAGTTCCGGTAATGAACCTCTCATGATTCGTGGCGACAAGAGGGGTGCTGTTGAGAACATCATCTCTCTCCTTAAGGCCCAGAAGTGCTTGCGAAAGGGCCACACTGCCATTTTGGCTCTTGTTACTAACACCTCGGAGAAAGAGAAGAAGATAGAAGATTTTCCAATTGTACGCGACTATCCTGAGGTATTTCCTGAGGAATTACCTGGCCTTCCGCCTCATCGCCAGGTCGAGTTTCAGATTGAACTAGCTCCTGGAGCTGCGCCTATAGCTCGTGCACCTTATCGTTTAGCTCCATCAGAGTTGGAAGAACTCTCTACGCAACTGCAAGAACTCTTGGATAAGGGTTTTATTCGTCCTAGCTCATCACCCTGGGGAGCTCCAGTTCTGTTTGTGAAAAAGAAAGACGGTACCTTCAGAATGTGCATCGACTACCGTGAACTCAACAAGGTGACGGTGAAGAATCGTTATCCCCTTCCACGTATTGACGACTTGTTCGACCAGCTGCAAGGGTCGAGCTACTATTCAAAGAATGATTTGAGATCGGGATATCACCAGCTGAGAGTCCGAGAAGAGGACGTCTCCAAGACAGCTTTTAGAACGCGTTATGGACACTATGAGTTTTTGGTCATGCCTTTTGGGCTGACAAACGCACCTGCGATCTTCATGGACTTGATGGATCGAGTGTGCAAGCCTTACCTGGACAAGTTTGTTATAGTCTTCATCGACGACATCCTGATCTATTCCAAGAGTCAGAAGGAACACGAGCAGCATCTACGACTCATTTTGGAACTCCTCCGAACGGAACAGCTTTACGCAAAGTTCTCGAAATGCGACTTCTGGCTTCGTGAAGTCCATTTCTTAGGCCATGTGGTGAACAAGGATGGGATTCATGTGGATCCGTCCAAGGTAGACTCGATTAAGAACTGGCCTGCACCTCGTACACCAACGGAAATTCACCAATTCTTGGGTTTGGCAGGTTACTACAGGAGGTTCATTAAGGATTTTTCCAGGATTGCACAGCCTCTCACCTCACTAACGCAGAAAGGCGTTGTTTATCGATGGGGAAATGCACAGGATTTAGCATTTCAGCATTTAAAGGATAGACTTTGCAGCGCACCTATCCTTTCATTGCCTGAGGGCACAGACGATTTTGTGGTTTACTGCGACGCATCAATTCAGGGTCTTGGTTGTGTACTGATGCAACGGGATAAGGTTATAGCCTACGCCTCACGCCAACTTAAGGTTCATGAAAAGAACTACACTACACATGATTTAGAGCTGGGAGCTGTTGTTTTTGCACTTAAGATATGGAGACATTACCTATACGGTACCAAGTGCACCATTTACACCGATCACAGGAGTCTCGAACACATCTTCAAACAGAAGGAGCTAAACATGCGTCAACGACGATGGGTCGAGTTATTAAACGATTACGAATGTGCAATCAAGTACCATCCTGGCAAAGCCAATGTTGTGGCTGATGCCCTTAGCCGAAAGGACACTGTGCCTAGGCGCGTACGAGCCTTGCAGCTCACTATACATTCTAGTCTTCCTTCTCAAATACGAGACGCTCAGATAGAGGCATTGAAACCAGAAAACGTCAGAGCTGAAGCCCTACGCGGCTCAAGGAAACGATTAGAACAAAAGGAAGATGGTGCATACTACGTAACGGGATGCATTTGGGTCCCACTCTATGGCAACTTACGAGAGCTTGTGATGGATGAAGCACACAAGTCTCGCTACTCGGTACATCCGGGTGCGGATAAGATGTACCACAATATCAAAACTACGTATTGGTGGCCTAGTATGAAGGCCCACATAGCAACTTACGTCAGCAAGTGTTTGACTTGTGCAAGAGTCAAGACGGAATACCAGAAACCCTCAGGCCTACTCCAACAACCAGAGATACCACAATGGAAATGGGAGCAAATTTCCATGGATTTCGTTACTGGCCTGCCTAGATCCCAGCGCGGAAACGATACTATTTGGGTGATCGTGGATCGACTCACAAAGTCTGCACACTTCTTGGCTATCAAAGAAACGGATAAATTCTCCACTCTAGCAGAAGTATATCTCAAGGAAGTTGTTTCGAGGCACGGGGTGCCCACCTCTATTATCTCGGATCGAGATGCACGTTTTACTTCAGAGCTATGGCAAGCAATGCACAAATCCTTTGGCTCGCGTTTAGACATGAGCACAGCGTATCACCCTCAGACGGACGGGTAGTCTGAGCGCACTATTCAAACCTTGGAAGACATGCTTCATGCATGTGTAATCGACTTTGGCAACAGCTGGGAAAAGCATCTGCCACTTGTGGAATTCTCGTACGATAACAGCTACCACACGAGCATTAAAGCTGCTCCGTTTGAGGCATTATACGGGCGTAAATGCCGGTCACCTCTTTGTTGGGCAGAGGTGGGGGATAGTCAGATCACTGGCCCAGAACTTGTGGTAGACACAACCGAACGAATTGCTCAAATACAACAACGCATGGCGGCAGCTCGTGACCGTCAGAAAAGCTATGCCGATAAAGACAGGAAACCACTTGAGCTCCAGGTTGGGGAGCGGGTACTACTCAAAGTTTCACCCTGGAAGGGTGTGGTTCGTTTTGGTAACCGAGGTAAACTTAACCCACGATACGTCGGACCTTTTGAAATCATCGAGAAAATAGGCAAGGTGGCCTACAGACTGAACTTACCAGCAGAACTCAGTGCAGTTCACAACGTTTTCCACGTGTCAAATCTGAAGAAGTGTCTGTCAGATGAGACCCTCGTAGTTCCTTTAAAGGAGCTCACCATCGACGAAAAGTTACGATTCGTCGAGGAACCAGTTGAAATCACGGACCAGGATGTTAAGGTCCTCAAGAACACTAGAATACCTCTCGTTCGAGTTCGTTGGAACTCACGTCGCGGCCCAGAGTTCACCTGGGAACGCTAAGATCAGATGAAACAAAAGTATCCCCAACTATTCGCCAACGGTGCAACTACTACTGAGGCTGAAGCTACGGAATTTCGGGACGAAATTCCAGATCAACGGGGGGAGGATGTGACACCCCAGGAAAAACTAGTGAAAACCATACAACTTAACTAGCTTCCTCAGTGAGTACTTACCAAATTTCGGGACGAAATTTCTTTCAACTTGGGGATAATGTGACAACTCGGAAATTAGAACCTTTCTTTGTATCTCGATGTAACATGCTTGAACGTTATGTGACTAGTTGACTTGTTGGTTTAATGAATGTTATCAGTGAATATTATGTGAATATGTGTCGTGCGTATATGTATATATATTTACTCGTAAACCGAAATCACAACTCGAGACCACTCGGTCTCGAGTGAACAATGTAACTATTGGGCCGGTTGGGCCATGCTCCTCCTCACCCCACTCGAAAACCCACTAGGGTGAACTAACTTAGTATATAACTCATGCTCCTAGCCATTTTTTGCCATTTCTTTGGGCAACTCACACTCACTCTCACACACACTCTCCTACATTCTCTCTCTCACTAAAACCCTAGAAGCACAAGCCTTATCTCCTCTCTTTCGGATTCAACCGGTGACAACAAGGGCTCTCGGATGGGAAGCTTATTCATCGATTTCTTCATATCCTCGCACCTTGAAAACCTAACCGGTTAGTGATTCATGTTATGTATTGTATCTCGGTTGATGATGATGTATGATGAAGTTATTTGATAATATGTTTGCTTGTTAAGTTTTATGCATGCTGGATACATCCTTCTTGAATAGACGGTATTTAGATTGTTGTTATATGTTGATGTAATGTCGGCTTGGTATAGATAATATGTGATGAATCATGAATGATTGTAATCGGCTATATATGGTTTGAATCCGAATGGCTTGGTTATGTTTAGGAGGTTTATTACTCATGAAATCGGATTTTGCATATGTGGATTAGATGATGTGCATGGTTAGAATATATGATAGGATAGGGTTGCTTGATTAATCATATTGCAAAATGTGGAAAACCCTAAAATGATGAACAAGTTTGAATGATAATATGAATATTTGAATATGATATGAACATGTTATGAACATTTGAAAATGCTTGTTTGATCTGTTTTGAATCAATGTTAGACAAGAAAACATGTTTGAGTATTGTGGTTGGATAGTACATCATATCATGAAATCGAAATTCTATTGGTGTAGTACAAGTGCTGGCGATCAGCAGGTGTGCCAGTCGAGACCCTCTGTCTCGACTCGAGACCATATACGTGACAGCTCGAGACCACGGTTGCGACACAGGTTATGAGTCGAGAACCCCTAGTCTCGACTCGAGCCCACGCAGACATCATAACTCGAGACCATGGTTGCGGGTCCGGTTGCGACTCGAGACCATCTAGTCTCAAGTAGTACATGCATGACTCGAGACCTCCTCAGTTGCGACTCGAGACCGTCTAGTCTTGACTCGGGATCTCTAGTCTCGACTCGAGACCATATACACGTGCACACTGTTTTGGACTTGCATGCTGTTACGAGCCCAACTATTTGGGCCGCATACTTGGACCTTACTTATTTACGTAGATGAGGCTTTTGGATGTGTTTGTGCCCTGTCGATTAACTGAAGTAATTATACGTGTGTGCCATGATCAATACGTGTATGCAAATGTGTGTAGAAAACATACGTGCACTACCTAAATACGAACCTGACTTGTATGGTACAACTATGTTAGGACGTGGTTGACCACAATATAGCTTGATTGACCTTTCTGTGTAATCTGCCGAGCAAACCAAGGTGAGTTCACACCCTCTACAAAGCATGGGATTCCCAGGGGTTGGGAATGGGGTTAAGGAACATGGATTCCTCGTCCTTTCTTGGGTAGGACAGTATTGGTTCAGGAATATAATTCCTCGTCCTCATAGACAGATAACTCATACTAGGCCAAAACTCTATCACGAAGTCCCTCCTTTTTATGTTGACATAATCGTCGGGCCAATGGCGAGCGGGTCATTAGTTAGATAGCGCTATTTAGGTCTGACAAGCCTCACACTGTGCCGCAGAGGACGGGCGTGAACTAATGGATCTAGGCACGTCAATGATGATAGACATTGACAGTTCAGGGCACATAAACATGACTACAGTCAGCAGTCGATATGGTAACGAGTCTAGTATATACATGGGGTAGCCCCTACGGCCGAAATGCCAGATAACTAACAAGGGGTAGCCCCCACGGCTGGATTGCCAGAATAACCGGGAATAAACAAGTCATGTTTTTCAACTATGGAGTAACCCCCACGGCAGGATGCCAGATAAAGGAAACTGTTTTCTAAACAACTTAAAACGAACACCCAACTGTGAACTCACTCAACTTGTTGTTGACTCGTTACTACATGCTTTGCAGGTCAATAGGTACTTAGCTGGAGCTTGCATGGAAGAGAGTCGTTGTGGGACATGGACAGCTGTGTGCCATGTTAAACTTTGAAACAATTAAACTTATGTTTTGGTTTTAAACATTATGCTTCCGCTTGCAACTTAAACTATGTTTTGGTTTGGACACCAATTGTCTTGGTTGGATATTATAATCACTTATATGCTTGTTCAATATGATTGGTGGCTGGATCCTGGTCAGTCACGCCTCCAAGCGGTGGTATTCCGCAGGTGGATTTTGGGGGTGTGACAGTATCAGAGCCAACACTGAGTGAATTAAACACTAGTCTTTTGTGTTTAATCTCAGATACACAGTTGCACATTCTTGAGTCTAGACAAGAACATAGGACTAATCCTAATTCGTTTTATTTGTTTCTTTTGTTATATTGTGACAATCACCATACTGTTTGCTAGATACTGATCGGACATCTTATTGCGAAGGCGATTCTTAAATATTTTCATTGCTGAAAATCCTCTTTCCGTTGTTGGAGTCGAAACTGGAAGTGTTAAGATTAGCCGACACACTCTTACAACCAATTTGTACATGTTATTTTTCTGACATTCCACAATAGTTTTGCAAAGCTCAGAAAGAGTTGATACCCCACTTAGCTTAGGATTATTTATCCTTTCAATTTGAAAATTATTCAACTGACCACTTAACTGCTCCCTCTCTTGCTCTGTAAAATCTTTAGGATAATATTTCTCAACAAGAAAAACAATCTGATCAATATTAATCTTTTTTGAACATAAAGTCGCACTAAGAGATAACAACTCTATCGCTTGCTCATTGAATCTACTATCCAGCTCATGTAGTTGTTTGTCCAATGTCTCTGTAAACAAATCTACCCGATAATAATGTTCGAATGTAACATGTAGATCTTTTTTACGAGGCCGATACCGAGTAGAAGTATATGGAACACTCATATCAGGCATATCTATGTCATGCCTTTCCAAAAAAAACAAACCTTTTCAAATAAAGAATCCCATCCGCTGTTTCTAAAATTAGTTAGACTAGCCTTTGTTGCAAAAACTAACTCCATTGCATTAAGGATGTCTTGGGATTTCTTTTGTAATGCTTGACAAAGCATATTAGTTTTTGCCATTACTTCTTTCATCAAGTGAAGAACAAGCACAAACTCAAATGATTGCAAGTAACCGTAAGCTATATTAGCATCTCCACGTTGAGAACTAGTAGCATGAGCCGTGTCTTCAATTATTCCCTTGAGAACAGCACGGGTGACATCAAACATGTTAACCAAACTACAAACAGATTTAAAATGGGAACCCCAACGTGTATCACCGGCCCTTCTTAATGTCCCTACCTTATTTTGTCCTTTTCCCGATTTGATTTCACCCAATTCTAGTAACTTTTTAATCTCATCCGCCTTCGCCATTTGTAACTCATCATGGCGCTTACTAGAAGCACAATCCACATTAATTATAAAAACTAGGTTTGAGAAGAATTGGTGTACTGGAGTCACATCTCTTGAGACACAAACCAAGGCAAGTTGTAACCTGTGAGTAAAAAACAAAAAATGTAATAATCATAAGAGTATTGTAGTTAAACCGAATAAAGAAAGTTAAAAAAGAACAAGTATAAACCTGTGAGCAAGCAGTGAACATAATACACACAAGGACTATATTCCCGGACAAGTGCTTGCAATCCGTTCCATTCTCCTCTCATATTGCTAGCACCATCATAGCCTTGACCACGAATTTTACTAACATCAAAACCGTAATGCAATAGTGTATTCCACAAATTTACTTTTAAGGTCGCTGATAAAGTATCCCTAACATGAACTAAATCCAAGAACCTTTCCCGTATCACTCCTTCAGCATCAACAAATCTTAAAGCTATCGCCATTTGCTCTTTTTTCGACTCATCCCGTGACTCGTCAACCATGACACAAAACCATGAATCCCCCACTTCGCTTCGTATATGCTTACTAACTTTATTAGCCATAATGCTAAGAATTTCTTGTTGAATATCAGAAGACGTATACTTGCAATTATATGGAGCATTTTGGAAAAGAACCTTTGCAACATCATCATTATAATGGGCTAAAAGTTTTAGCAATTCACGAAAGTTACCTTGATTCTTAGATGTGGAAGATTCATCATGTCCTCGTAAGGCACAAGCTTGGTAAGTCAACCAACAAACTACATCAATTGTGGTTTTTAATCTTAACCGGTTCTTCCTAATTTTCCCTTCACTTTTCCTTTCTATGAAATTGTCAAGGTGTGCTTCTTGATTCAACAAGTTCGTATACAATAGAAAAGTTTTTTTATGATTTGAAGATTGAATGTGCTTCAACAATGGGCATTTATTCCTATCATTAACCTTTTTCCAATTGTCAAAGCCTTCACTAGTAAACGCACTATGACCGTGGCTCTCATTCGGTTTATCATTACATAAATAACAAAGGAAACAATAAGCCTTGTGTTTCGTTGGAGAATACTCTAACCAATTAGGGAACATATCAAACCAAGCATATTTAAATCTACGAAGATTGTTCTTTGGACCCCTAGGCTTATACTCATCTAGCTTTCAACTCTATAAAAGTTTGTTGCCATATGCCCGGAATTTGATATGAAGTGGGAAAGGTCTACGCCTGTTAGAGTATAATGGCTACGTTGATGCTTCTCCTTGTCTTGTTTTTATCCTCATGCACAGGTAAACCTCCCACAACTCGTGATATCTTTGATGTAAATTTGCACAACCAAATTATCCACATAGTAACCACGTTCCCTGCATAATAGCTTCCAAAGATAACCAATTTATAGTTTTACCTAAATAACTTAAATAGAAGGTAACATTTTTCTTGGTCGTTCATTGTCCTTTTAATCACTTCTTTGACTAACCCAACGTATCCCTTGTTAATGTCACCTACCGTAGAGAAAATGAAACGTGGTTGAGTGTAACACTTAGTAAATAAATACAACAAAAAGAAGAAAAGACAAAGCCTAACTCGAAAATTACATACAAGGTAGTATTAAGAATAACTTAATGACGTGGACAAATTCTTTTTTTTTTTAACAGCCAATAGAATCAATCCCGAGCACTCTCGAGACACAAACTGGACAAACAGAGTACTCTAAAAGTAACCCGAGTCCACCACCAATTCCGAAGAAAACCCAGTAACTCACCCGCCACAACTGTCAAATTACCAGCAAAACCCGTTTAGCTCAATGATTCAACCCTGGTTTCCCTGGGTTTCCTATCATTACCCACCAGTGCTTGACTCTGCACCAAGTCAGGGGCGGACTCACGTTGATGGGTGGGTGGGCGGGTGCACCCCTTAAAAAAAATTAGTGTATTTTTTAAGCAAAAAAACTGACCGCACCCCTTAAAAATTTTTAGTCGCACCCCTTGAATTGTCTGATGTAGAGTAGCAGAGTGAAAGTGGGAATGGTTTCATCTAATTTTTTTCCAGCTATTGTATAGTTGCAGAGCCATTTGAGAAGTAGAAGATGAAATGAGGAAGATGATAGCTAAAGCTCTAGATTCTACCCACTAAAAAGCACTGAAAAGTTTTCTTTCCTGTCATGTCATGCCATGTCATTTAATGTTTTTCCAAAATTAAAATCATAAAAAAACTAAAATAATAATAAAGAAGAAACTTTAAGTCAGTCAACTCTTACTTAATATGTTTTACAATTGTTGATTTATTTAATTTAATTGATCTTATTTGGTTTATTTTATTGTTTTATTTAAATATTTTTAGTTCTAGTCAAAGGTTATCACTTATCACACAATAATAAATATTATCTCTACTAATTTAGAAAATTATAATTTAATTTATTTTGGAATTCTTCTATTCCTTCTATAATAAAATAACTGTTTTAAATTTATTGTATATAATATTTTTAGAAGTATTGATGTGAACCGATAATAGTAGCAAAGAGGGAAAGAAGAAGCTTGAAGCAATTTTCATAATAACTATATTGACCAACTTCTCATAGTGACCCACCTCTTTCTAAGTTAACGGAGAACGTTACCATCTAGTGATAGACAACTAACGGTTACAAATTTATTAATTTGTGTGTTCTTTGTGAACTATCCGAACCCGATCCAACTAGGGTTGTTCAATTCGCTCGCCGCTCGCTCGACGCTCGTTCGGAAACTGCTCGGAAAATGCTCGTTCGATTTGACGCTCGGTTGTAAACGAGCCGCTCTGCTCGGTTCGGTTTGTAAACGAGCCAAGCATGAGCAAAGGTCCGCTCGGCTCGGTTCGGCTCGAATTATTATTTTAATTAGTATACATATACCTATACACATACATATATAAACATGTATATACACAAATCTAAATTATACATTATACACACACACACCTATATATATACACACTTACACAAACATATATACTTAAATATAAATTAAATTTATAGTTTTATATGTACCACTCTATTAGATTTTGGTCAACGTTATACAAATTTACAACTATATCTATAGTTACTAGCCCAACCACGCCAGTAAAAAATTAATATTAAAACTAAAAGTTAAACCCTAAACCGATAAAAGATAATTTGTTCATCGCCTCAATGTTTCATTTCGTTACCCTAAGTTGATCTTCTCCTGCTCTTAACGTAATTGTTTGTACAATACGATCATCACCTCGTTGGCCAAAACATTGTTATTAATAAGAAAAATATTGTGCCATTAAATGTGCATATTTTTAAAGACATAAAAACTTGAGACCCAACATCGTCACTATCTCTCAGCAAATTTAAATCGGGCGAAACGGTTGTCCAAATCGCTCGAATTTCGCTCGCCGCTCGCTCGGAATTTTTATTGCTCGAAAAATGCTCGATTGATTTGAGGCTCGGTTTGAAATGAGCCGCTCCGCTCGGTTCGGTTTGTAAACGAGCCAAGCACGAGCAAAGGTCCGCTCGGTTCGGCTCGGCTCGTGAACAGCCCTAGATCCAACCCGAATAAAACCAAACTTTTTTTAATACTTAGTGGTAGACAACCGACAACTACAAATTTCCGCCCCCCATGAAAAAAATTTCTGAGTCCGCCACTGAACCAAGTAGGAGTTGAACCTGCATCTCTCAAGAGACATGCAACCCTTCCACCACTTGATCTAGAGATCATTGGCGTGGACAAATTATTTTATTTGTATATTTTGAAAAGTTAACTTTTTCTATATATTTAAATTAAATCTCTTATATTTTCAATTTTTTTACTATTCAGCACAAAGTATATCGACTTCCAAACAAAACTCATTTTGAAATCGAGTATGTTTGTGGCTTGTTTCTTAGTAAAATTTAGGATGCTTATGATGAACTTACTCAGATAATAATGTTTCAAAATGATTTATCACAACTTGTTGGCTGAACTGCACGACATCAATATATAACATATTCACACACCCCCATACACCTCATGTTAACTTTATATTTTAATAACATATATTTTTTTTATAAATAATAAAACTTTATATTTTAATATCAGTAATTTCATTTTATTAAGATGATAAAGTGGATTCCTACGCATTTCCTACCGATGATTAAAATGAAAACGGATTCCGTAGGAATCCCGTCGGGAATTGCCGACACTTTTCCTACGCATAAGGATTCCTACGAATTTCCGACTAATGGTTAAAATGAAAAAGGATTTCGTCAGAGATCTGTCGGAATTTTCCTACATTTTTCCTACGCAAACCAATTTGTTGTTTTTTTGTCACAAAACTAAGACCTTTTCTAACACGTCTCGTGGGAAATGTTTTCTAATACGTCTCGTGGGATATGTGTCGCCATTTTCGTTCCTAGGAAATGCGTAGAAAATTTTGGTAGGAATAATAGCAGTTTTCTAGTAGTGGTTGCATTCTCTTTTATTGAAATCAAATTACTAGAATCGGGTGCTTACAAATAAGGTGCAACTTTTTTATACAAAATGCATGTTCAGGTGCAAATGGGAAAAAATCATATGAACATTTCATTACTGCATTCAATCAATGAAGAAAACCAAATACAATGACTTGCAGGCACAACTTTATTTAATACAAGTAGAATATATTCCAATCGGTATGTGTATGAAAAAGCATAATAGAATTCTTTGACTTTGTGAAAGAAATCAGAAAACCATTATGAAATCTGCAGAAAACTTTGTTCCAAAGCATGGATGGCATGTTGCATATATGTATCAAAAGTCAAACTTTAGCCTGAAATGTAACATGGAGTGCTGTGATTCCAAATACATTCATTGACCCAATGAGTCTTCTGGAGTATAATTTACAAAATGGGAACCTACAGAATATTTCAGCTAATCTTTCAAGGAGGCATCAACTAGCCTAAGTCAACTCACATGCTAGATTTTTGGCCACAGACTGAAGAACACGGTATTATATTTACGATATATTCTTTTAAAGATGTTGATAATGGTAGAAGGTTTAAAACCAAATTTATAAGGAAAAGAATAATGTGGTTCCATTGGCCACTCTATTAACACAGGCTATAAATAGGAAGTTTTGCTATTATATTTTCACACCATATCTAATAACATAACTCGAAGAGAAGTTCTTACATGAATGGAAGAGTTCTTGTTTGGTAGCCAAGGATGACTTGCCTAATCACACCTCAAGGTGTTGGAAGTAACGCCTTGTTTGGTTCACTAGTCGCTCCTTGGCTTACTTGACACGAACTTCTTGCTCATGTTAGGCTTTTTCTTCTCGCGTTTGAGCTCTACAAGGATCTTAACAACATGTGTTTGTAGGTTAAAAGTTGAAACATTTGCTAACTACTATGTAATAACTATAAGAGCATACTGGGTGGGATCCTGTACATTAATCCAGAAGTGTGAGAAGTGTATTATAACACTATATATAACGTTATATAACACTATATAAACACCGTATGACACCATATAACACTATGTAATACTATATAACAAATATAACACTATATTTTGTCTGATAGCATGTCTATGATAGACGTATAGTGTTATATTTGTTATATAGCGTTATATAGTGTTACATACTGTTATATAGTGTTATATGGGGTTACATAGTGTTATACGGTGTTTATATGGTGTTATATAGTATTATATATAGTGTTATAATACACTTCTCATACTTCTGGATTAATGTACAGGATCCTATATCAGAGCATACTATCATATATTTCAACTCCTTATCTTTTTTTCTTCTCATTTCTTTTTCTTTACTCTTCCTTTACTTGTAATTAAACCATCCATGCATGTAGCTTTTTGTTCCTGTTAATTGAATTATTTGTTTCCCCATAAAAAGTAAAATATCTAATACTAGATAGTGCACTTGTATTATTATTGTATGCATGCATTTTTGTTGAAACCAAATAGCGGGTGTTGAGGAAGTGCCTCATTGTAAATTATTTCCTATCCATGTGCATGTGTCAAACGGTTCAACTTAACTTAGCATGTTATTTTTTACATGTAAATCCTTAAAATTCATTGAAATATAAATCATAATCATATAGTATTATTTGTTAGTGTTTATAAAAAAAAGTTACATCATCAATATCATACTCAGTAAATCCCACCAATAGCAAAGTTATGGTAGGGTCTGAGGAGGGTAAGATGTAGACAGCCTTACCTCTACCCCGTAGGAATAGAGAGGCTGCTTCCAGTGAGACCCCCAGCTCAATAGTAGTTTTACATCAAGCCTTGGACATAAGGCACATAACACTCAGCAATTGAGACAAATGCCGATTAGGGCATGTACCGGTCTCTTGTCTTTTGGTTATCAACGCCACCACATGATGCATGATTAACCATCCCATCTTTTAACGTTATTTTCATGAAATTAGTAAAATACATTATATGCGCATACCGCAAGCAGGGCGTTTTATAAAAAAAAGTTACATATAAAAATAAATGACAATTTGATGAAAACTAATGTAACAACCCGCACGTTCATGCGTTGTTACCACTCGTTATACTCGTTACGCCTAGCACCAGAGATTCGGATCATAATGTAGCTATATCGCATACATCGCGATTTCGCAGTATTTTCGCATATTACGCATACCTTATCGCTATAACACATCGCATCACACACACTAACGCTCACGATGATGTTGAGTGAGGACCTATTCTACCGTCCTCGATAGCCGTGATGCGTGGCAGAGAACGCATATTCGAAACGGAACCCGGTTATTGTATCGCAACTTTGAAATATGGATATTTATACGATCCTATGTGACTAATTATAATAAATATATGAATATGGGTATGAAAATGTGTAACCAAATTATCGCGAAGCTTAACGAACAAAACGAACCATCGAAACGCCATTCGCCGGAGACCACCGATCGAGTGACCACTCGATCGAGTGGCCATCCGATCGGATTGCCACCCGATCGGACAGCCAACCGATCGGACAGTCATCCGATCCATGGCACTCCCTTCCCCCTTTTCTCCTCTTCACCTATAAATAGCCCATGTCACATCACTTGAACAGTGATGTGACAGCTCTCACTCGACCAGCACGCTTTTGGGGCTTTTCCTCTCGATTCCTCGCGATTCTTGTAAGTTTTCAACTCAAATCTTGTACTTCTTTAATCTACACACACTTCTTCATCTTTTTCAGCTTTGAATCTTAACTTTTAATCATGAAATCAATGGATTTGAGGTGCTCTAGGATGTCATCATGGAGTTCTTATGAACTTCAAATGTTGGCCTCATTCCACCAAGAATAACTCAGATCTGAAGGATTTCCACATGATTTCACTACGATTTCGCATAGATCTAGACACCTTCAATGATAAAAGGATTGAAAGAAACTTTTTCGACTTTCTTCCAACTCTTTTACACTCAATGCACTCAAAACCGATGGAATCAGAGCTCGTTCTGATATTCTACTCATTCTAAGTGAAGTATTGGTTCCAGATCTGATTCTGTCTAAAGAGACAACCGATTTCGGGTGAAGCATGAACAACCGTTACGGACAGTTAACTGATCGGACCAGGATGATTCCTGTTCAATCGGATGACTTGGTTCATGATGGAGTTTCTGTTGTTTAGCACGCTATCACATCGTCTCGATCAAAACCGCAAACTTTCAAAACAATCAAGTGTCAAGACGATCAAGGCTGTTGGAACGGAATGTCGTCCGATCGGATTACCATCCGATCGGATTGCCACCCGATCGGACAGCCGTCCGATCGGCTTGCACTTGGTTCCACACTTAAACTATTTAATTCAACATTTCAAGTTCTGAACGTCGAACGGATTGCCGTCCGATCGGATTGCCACCCGATCGAATGACCACCCGACCATGTGATGTTTTGAACTACAACACTTAAACAATTTCCAACACGTTCAATGCATAGTTAGTTCCAAACGGATTACCATCCGATCGGATTACAATCCGATCGAGTGACAAACTGTTGTGAACTTGTTCTCACTAAAGTGTCCTACTAATCGGATCGTCACCCGATCGAACCGCCGTCCGATCGACCGACCTGAAGGGTAGAGATACTTCTCTGTTTTCGAAATGCTACAAGGAAAACTTCAAAAGGCAAAACCATCATACACAAACACATCTTCACCAAACGAGGTGACAATCCAATCGAATGGCCATCCGATAGGATGACCATCCGAACGAATTGCCACCCGATCGACTGGCCATCCGATAGGATTGCCATCCGATCGGATTACCATTTGACGTTTGGTTCACTCGCCCACGTTTAACGCACTGTTCGACACTTACGCTATCAATCTGTAATCAGGCTAATCTCAGACGCGCTCCCTTCAATCCAACCAAGTTGTGTTTACTTGCTGAACACCGACTGTGAGTATACGTGAACCCTTTTCGCTTTTGCACTTTTGGGTGTAACATACGTTGCTATAAAATCGAATTACATCAAATGCTTAAACTACTTATCACTTGCGAATGACTTACGTGCATAGTTATACGTGATGCTAGTTACATATGTGCTAGGACTTATACTCGCGACGTCCCACCATGACAAGTATAGTACTATTGCGCCCGACGGGGTCTAGTTTAGCAATCACAATCGCAGCTCGAGGACTTAGCTGGTAGTATCAGTTTTGTGAGTATATATGTCATGTATTACGTTTATGTATGTGGAAATTCGCAGCTTTTATCTATTACACTATTACAAAGCAAACCTGTATACTCGCCAATACTTTTGTATTGACATTATTTTAACGTATGTTGCAGGTTAGTCGCAGTCTACATCAAATCAAGCTAGGAAGTCTAGAAACACACCTAAAATCTAGGTTGTCGGATTTGAATTGTTTGAGAGAACAGGAAATTCGTGACAGCTTATGTGATTGTAATTGTTTATTAGTATGGGATAATGAACGCATTAAATACTGTCGCAATATAGTTGTTATGGATTATCTTGAGCAATCTGACTCGCCTAGTGTCGCGCCCCGATGATTCCGCCATCGGTTGGGGTGTGACAAATTGGTATCAGAGCCATAACTATAGGGAATTAGGCCAGACTTGACCTAGTCCGGGTCGATGTCTTAGAAACGACCTAGTCTATAGTCTCGGTACCAATGGGCCGACTCGTGCGAACCCAGTAGGATTTGTACGGGCCTACTTGATACTCTCATTCGAATTCGCTAAAGACTACAACATCGCGTGAACACCGCATACTACAACTTCACACGAGGAGCCTTTCCTAAGGCTGGGATATTACTTAGCCTTTCCTAAGGCCAACACAATACACACGTTTTCGAAAATACTCGCATAACACAACCGAGCGGTCCAGTCGAGATCAGGCGTGAAAACCAAGAACTCTCGATAAGATCGCTCACTCAGCGCATTTTTCTAGTACGAGAACTTTCCGTTGAGCTAGGAGTGACATCCATATCTCAACGAAAGTCTCCATTTCAAAATCTAGTGGAATTCCCGAATTTATTCGAAGAGCATAACCACAGTTAGGAGCAAAGTTATTAAGTCAGGGGTGAGACCCGTATCTTAATAAACAGTCCACTCTCAACGAACTGGTTTTGAAAAGGCTCTCACCAAGGACTCGACTATGACGATAACTCGAGCCACGCGAAGACTAAGAAGACGAGTGCCATGATCTGCATCCCAGTGGAAGCATAAGTCTTCTAGGGCAATGCGCGTGCATGAACTTGTTGGGTATAGTTGGGTTACCTTGGGTAGTCGACGCCTAAACACCCAAAGCACTCTACCTCTTTTTCTAGCATACGACTCGCCGCACCCCTTGAATTGTCTGATGTAGAGTAGCAGAGAGAAAGTGGGAATGGTTTCATCGAATTTTTTCCGGCTATTGTATAGTTGCAGAGCCATTTGAGAAGTAGAAGATGAAATGAGGAAGATGATAGCTAAAGCTCTAGATTCAATCCACTAAAAAGCACCGAAAAGTTTTCTTTCATGTCATGTCATGTCATCTCATTTAATGTTTTTCCAAAATTAAAATCATAAAAAAAACTAAAATAATAATAAAGAAGAAACTTTAAGTCGGTCAACTCTTAATATGTTTTACAATTGTTGATTTATTTAATTTAATTGATCTTATTTGGTTTATTTTATTGTTTTATTTAAATATTTTTAGTTCTAGTAAAAGGTTATCACTTATCACACAATAATAAATATTATCTCTACTAATTTAAAGTAAATCATAATTTAATTTATTTTGGATTCTTCTATTGCTTTTATAATAAAATAATTGTTTTAAATTTATTGTATATAATATTTTTAGAAGTATTGATGTGAACCGATAATAGTAGCAAAGAGGGAAAGAAGAAGCTTGAAGCAATTTTCATAATAACTATATTGACCAACTTCTCATAGTGACCCACCTCTTTCTAAGTTAACGGAGAACGTTACCATCTAGTGATAGACAATTAAAGGTTACAAATTTATTAATTTGTGTGTTCTTTGTGAACTATCCGAACCCGATCCAACCCGAATAAAACCAAACTTTTTTTAATACTTAGTGGTAGACAACCGACGACTACAAATTTCCGCCCCCCATGAAAAAAATTTCTGAGTCCGCCACTGAACCAAGTGAGACTTGAACCTGCATCTCTCAAGAGACATGCAACCCTTCCACCACTTGATCTAGAGATCATTGGCGTGGACAAATTATTTTATTTGTATATTTTGAAAAGTTAACTTTTTCTATATATTTAAATTAAATCTCTTATGTTTTCAAATTTTTTACTATTCAGCACAAAGTATATCGACTTCCAAACAAAACTCATTTTGAAATCGAGTATGTTTGTGGCTTGTTTCTTAGTAAAATTTAGGATGCTTATGATGAACTTACTCAGATAATAATGTTTCAAAATGATTTATCACAACTTGTTGGCTGAACTGCACGACATCAATATATAACATATTCAAACACCCCCATACACCTCATGTTAACTTTATATTTTAATAACATATATTTTTTTATAAATAATAAAACTTTATATTTTAATATCAGTAATTTCATTTTATTATGATGAAAAAGTGGATTCCTACGCATTTCCTACCAATGATTAAAATGAAAACGGATTCCGTAGGAATCCCTTCGGGAATTGCCGACACTTTTCCTACGCATAAGGATTCCTACGAATTTCCGACTAATGGTTAAAATGAAAAAGGATTTCGTCAGAGATCTGTCGGAATTTTCCTACATTTTTCCTACGCAAACCAATTTGTTGTTTTTTTGTCACAAAACTAAGACCATTTCTAATACGTCGGAATTTCGTAGGAAATGTGTCGCCATTTTCGTTCCTAGGAAATGCGTAGAAAATTTTGGTAGGAATAATAGCAGTTTTCTAGTAGTGGTTGCATTCTCTTTTATTGAAATCAAATTACTAGAATCGGGTGCTTACAAATAAGGTGCAACTTTTTTATGCAAAATGCATGTTCAGTTGCAAATGGGAAAAAATCATATGAGCATTTCATTACTGCATTCAATCAATGAAGAAAACCAAATACAATGACTTGCAGGCACAACTTTATTTAATACAAGTAGAATATATTCCAATCGGTATGTGTATGAAAAAGCATAATAGAATTCTTTGACTTTGTGAAAGAAATCAGAAAACCATTATGAAATCTGCAGAAAATTTGTTCCAAAGCATGGATGGCATGTTGCATATATGTATCAAAAGTCAAACTTTAGCCTGAAATGTAACATGGAGTGCTGTGATTCCAAATACATTCATTGACCCAATGAGTCTTCTGGAGTATAATTTACTACGGGTGTATCTATTGCACACTTCTTTCACTATTTGCACACTAAAAAGTTGATTTTTGTTTTATATGCACACCCTGCAGTGTCGAGCTCTGGCCAAAGCGCGGCGTTTTGGTCTGGTCAACCAGACAAAAACTGACGGGTGTCTGACAGGTCTGTTGACCGGACCAAAACGCCGAGCTTTGGCCGCGTTAACCAGACAAAAGACTGACACCCGGTCAGTCTTTTGTCTGGCTGACAGGACCAAAACGCGGCCAAAGCTCGGCGTTTTGGTCCGGTCAACAGACCCGCCAGACACCCGTCAGTCTTTGTCTGGTTAACCGGACCAAAACGCCGCGTTTTAACCACAGCTCGACACTGCAGCGGTTTGCATATAAAACAAAAAACACCTTTTTAGGTGACTATCTACACACTTGGTGTGTAGATAGTTTGACCCTTTACAAAATGGAAACCTATAGAATATTTCAGCTAATCTTTCAAGGAGGCATCAACTAGCCTAAGTCAACTCACATGCTAGACTTTTGGCCACAGACTGAAGAACACGGTATTATATTTACGATATATTCTTTTAAAGATGTTGATAATGGTAGAAGGTTTAAAACCAAATTTATAAGGAAAAGAATAATGTGGTTCCATTGGCCACTCTATTAACACAGGCTATAAATAGGAAGTTTTGCTATTATATTTTCACACCATATCTAATAACATAACTCGAAGAGAAGTTCTTACATGAATGGAAGAGTTCTTGTTTGGTAGCCAAGGATGACTTGCCTAATCACACCTCAAGGTGTTGGATGTAACGCCTTGTTTGGTTCACTAGGCAGTCGCTCCTTGGCTTACTTGACACGAACTTCTTGCTCATGTTAGGCTTTTTCTTCTCGCTTTTGAGCTCTACAAGGATCTTAACAACATGTGTTTGTAGGTTGAAAGTTGAAACATTTGCTAACTACTATGTAATAACTATAAGAGCAACTGGGTGGGATTCTGTACATTAATCCAGAAAGTGTGAAAAGTGTATTACAACACTATATATAACGTTATATAACACTATATAAACACCGTATAACACCATATAACAGTATGTAATACTATATAACAAATATAACACTATATTTTGTCTGATAGCATGTCTATGATAGACGTATAGTGTTATATTTGTTATATAGCGTTATATAGTGTTACATACTGTTATATAGTGTTATATGGGGTTACATAGTGTTATACGGTGTTTATATGGTGTTATATAGTGTTATATATAGTGTTATAATACACTTCTCACACTTCTGGATTAATGTACAGGATCCTATATCAGAGCATACTATCATATATTTCAACTCCTTATCTTTTTTTCTTCTCATTTCTTTTTCTTTACTCTTCCTTTACTTGTAATTAAACCATCCATGCACGTAGCTTTTTGTTCCTGTTAATTGAATTATTTGTTACCCCATAAAAAGTAAAATATCTAATACTAGATAGTGCACTTGTATTATTGTATGCATGCATTTTTGTTCAAACCAAATAGCGGGTGTTGAGGAAGTGCCTCATTGTAAATTATTTCCTATCCATGTGCATGTGTCAAACGGTTCAACTTAACTTAGCATGTTATTTTTTACATGTAAATCCTTAAGATTCATTGAAATGTAAATCATAATCATATAGTATTATTGCTTAGTGTTTATAAAAAAAAGTTACATCATCAACATCATACTCAGTAAATCCCACCAATAGCAAAGTTATGGTAGGGTCTGAGGAGGGTAAGATGTAGACAGCCTTACCTCTACCCCGTAGGAATAGAGAGGCTGCTTCCGGTGAGACCCCCAGCTCAATAGTAGTTTTACATCAAGCCTTAGACATGAGGCACATAACACTCAGCAATTGAGACAACTGCCGATTAGTGCATGTACCGGCCTCTTGTCTTTTGGCTATCAACGCCACCACATGATGCATGATTAACCATCCCATCTTTTAACGTTATTTTCACGAAATTAGTAAAATAACGTTAAAATTAGTGCACTTTCACTTTTTCCCCCGAGCACCCACACATATATACATTATATGCGCATACTGCAAGCAGGACGTTTTATAAAAAAAGTTACATATAAAAATAAATGACAATTTGTTGAAAACTAATGTAACAACCCGCACGTTCATGCGTTGTTACCACTCGTTATACTCGTTACGCCTAGCACCAGATATTCGGATCATAATGTAGCTATATCGCATACATCGCGATTTCGCAGTATATTCGCATATTACGCATACCTTATCGCTATAACACATCGCATCACACACACTAACGCTCACGATGATGTTGAGTGAGGACCTATTCTACCCTCCTCGATAGCCGTGATGCGTGGCAGAGAACGCATATTCGAAACGGAACCCGGTTATTGTATCGCAACTTTGAAATATGGATATTTATACGACCCTATGTGACTAATTATAATAAATATATGAATATGGGTATGAAAATGTGTAACCAAATTATCGCGAACCTTAACGAACAAAACGAACCATTGAAACGCCATTCGCCGGAGACCACCGATCGAGTGACCACTCGATCGAGTGGCCATCTGATCGGATTGCCACCCGATGAGATAGCCACCAGATCGGACAGTCATCCGATCCATGGCACTCCCTTCCCCTTTTTCTCCTCTTCACCTATAAATAGCCCATGTCACATCACTTGAATAGTGATGTGACAGCTCTCACTCGACCAGCACGCTTTTGGGGCTTTTCCTCTCGATTCCTCGCGATTCTTGTAAGTTTTCAACTCAAATCTTGTACTTCTTTAATCTACACACACGTCTTCATCTTTTTCACCTTTGAATCTTAACTTTTAATCATGAAATCAATGGATTTGAGGTGCTCTAGGATGATGTCATCATGGAGTTCTTATGAACTTCAAATGTTGGCCTCATTCCACCAAGAATAACTCAGATCTGAAGGATTTCCACATGATTTCACTACAATTTCGCATAGATCTAGACACCTTTAATGATAAAATGATTGAAAGAAACTTTTTCGACTTTCTTCCAACTCTTTTATACTCAAAACCGATGGAATCAGAGCTCGTTCTGATCTTCTACTCATTCTAACTGAAGTATTGGTTCCAGATCTAATTCTGTCTAAAGAGACAACCGATTTCAGGTAGAGATACTTCTCTGTTTTCGAAATGCTACAAGGAAAACTTCAAAAGGCAAAACCATCATACACAAACACATCTTCACCAAACGAGGTGACAATCCAATCGAATGGCCATCCGATAGGATGACCATCCGAACGGATTGCCACCCGATCGACTGGCCATCTGATCGGATTGCCATCCGATCGGATTACCATTTGATGCGTGGTTCACTCGCCCCCGTTTAACGCACTGTTCGACGCTTACGCTATCAATCTGTAATCAGGCTAATCTCAGACGCGCTCCCTTCAATCCAACCAAGGTGTGTTTACTTGTTGAACACTGACTGTGAGTATACTTGAACCCTTTTCGCTTTTGCACTTTTGGGTGTAACATACGTTGCTATCAAATCGAATTACATCAAATGCTTAAACTACTTATCACTTGCGAATGACTTACGTGCATAGTTATACGTGATGCTAGTTACATATGTGCTAGGACTTATACTCGCGACGTCCCACCATGACTAGTATAGTACTATTGTGCCCGACGGGGTCTAGTTTAGCAATCGCAATCGCAGCTCGAGGATTTAGCTGGTAGTATCAGTTTTGTGAGTATATATGTCGTGTATGACGTTTATGTATGTGGAAATTCGCAGCTTTTATCTATTACACTATTACAAAGCAAACTTGTATACTCGCTAATACTTTTGTATTGACATTATTTTAACGTATGTTGCAGGTTAGTCGCACTCTACATCAAATCAAGCTAGTAAGTCTAGAAACACACCTAAAATCTTGGTTGTCGGATTTGAATTGTTTGAGAGAACAGGAAATTCATGACAGCTTATGTGATTGTAATTGTTTATTAGTATGGGATAATGAACGCATTAAATATTGTCGCAATATAGTTGTTATGGATTCTCTTGAGCAATCTGATTCGCCTAGTGCCGCGCCCCAATGATTCCGCCATCGGTTGGGGTCTGACAACTAAAAGAGCTAATTTCAAAGTAACCACATTTTCAAAGTATTGCTTAAAAAAGTAAGACAAATGAAACATGTATATGAATCTTGATTACTATTTTGTGATACTTTTTCCAAACCGACTTAAATTGAATGATTATGAAAGTTGATATAGTTCAGTGAATATTTTTCGTTACTGTTACTCCAATCTTAAGGAAATTGATCAATATATAAAATGTATATATAAAATGTGCTTGATATACGTACCATGGACGTGTTCGTTGTGAAAATCGACGGTGATTCCATTATCTGTTCGTTGTGAAGAGGAGCTGCTGAATCGCCGGAAATTGTTGTTCGCCGGTGAAGAAGAAGGGGAGAGATGAAGAATGGGGTGAAAAGACCAAGGGAGGTGGCAAGTATAGGATAAGGGAGGGTAAGGGTGAAAAGATAAGGGAGGTGGCAAGTGTAGGAAGCTTTGGATGTGAAAAGACCAAATTGCCCCTAAATCTAACGGTCAACGTAACAGCCGACTAACGTTCAGGGGTAGAAGGCAATGATATAACAATATTAGCGTTTCAGATAGCAAAAAACTAAAAGAAAGGGAGAGAGGCGACAATCTAGACCAAACTTCAAAGAGCCAAACTGCATTTTACTTTTTTTTTATAATTTAAGTGAGTCAAACAAAACATATATAAAATATTAGGGAAAAGTGAATATGGGGCTGTTGCACACCTAAGCTTAGATGTAAAACCTTTCAAAAATTATGTCGTTTTGATTAATTTATATCAAAACTAAAAAATAACTACGAACTCAAACTAGTTTTTGCTTTCGATGAGATGCATAAACAATAAAACAGTGAAGGGTGTGGTCCCAAAAAACCTTGCGCAGGCACAAAAGACCATACCATAACCCCATCACATGAACATCTTTAACAGAACCCTGCGCGGCTGCGCATCGGTTCTAAACAAAGATGTAGAAGAAAACAACCTTCGATAACCGTGTGCCAAAGAGAGAACAAAACTAACATTCAACTAACACCCATGCACGGACTCGCGTAAGGGTACAGTTAGACTTGAAGATAGGAACTCAAACATCTCTGCGCGCCAGGAACCAATACTTAAGCAAAAGTGTCCCTTTCTGTTATAACAGAATTGACATGTGGCAGAAGCATAAAGGGTTACAGCTGTGGACCTTCTGGAAGACTTCATCGTGCACCACCATTCAGTTACAACCGAATGGTGATGTGGCTTAATCCTAAACGTTCATCTAAGTCACGACGATGGCACCAACTTGGAGAAAGATCCATACAAACCCACTTTCCACGTGGCATCTCCGCAGCCATTGATCACATTCACGATCTGTGTGCTTGAACGGATCTTAATGATCAACGGAAAAGGGCATAACCGCTTACGGAAAATGCCTTCCGTTATTATATCCGTCAACAGGTTTTTCCCGCCCAAATCCAGCTATAAATAAGACAGGTCAGGTATGATTTCCTAAGTCACATTCACTTCACTTTCACAACTTCTCCTTCTTCATTGAGATATGTACTTATTCTCACGTTGGAGGGTGGTCACAGAGAGAACCCCCATTCTCCCCGTGGCGAGTCTAACGGCTGTTCGTTTGCAGATATCATCGGAGAATAAACCCAGTTTAACCTCGAATCGAACGAGAGGACTCGCCCCTTTTATGCAGAACTAAACCCTTGGTCCGATTGACTCCGATCATTCGAATCACTGTTTCTTCAAACAGTTAAAAACCAAACCCTAAATTAAATTCAAGGGAAACAGGAAGGCGAATAAAATGATAAATTTATATTAGTTCGATGTTGTGCAACAATAGATATGGAATTTCCAATTCACAAAATTATTCCATAGTTGTTAATTGAATTGGTAGCGCAGACAGTGTATCGAAATCCCATATCATATAAAAAATTAATAGTTTTTAATTAAATTGATTGGGCAGAGCCATAGAACCCTTTTCAGTTAAATTGATTTTGATTGGGCACAACCATATATATGGAATTCCTAATTCACAAGAATATACACAGTTTTCAATTGAATTGGTTTCTACAGTTTCGGAAAGGATTTCATTCGAAAACCTGCCATTATAGAGTTTGGTTTCTATTATTTACACTGTAATTCAATTTCAGTGAAAGCAGTCAAGGTTAGTGTTAATGATTAATTTTTTTAAGATTTAGTTATGAGATAAATTAATCAAAACGACGTAGTTTTGAGTGGTTTTACATCTAAGCTTAGGTGTGCATCAGCCCCATATTCACTTTCCCCAAAATATTATGATAAGTTTTTTTAGATCTTAATAATTTATGATTAATAGTTTATTACTTTTTTAAGTTTGACTTAAGTAATCTTAAAATTTGGTTATTATTCAGTAAATCTATTTTCTTCACTATTACCACCTACTTAAAGTTAAAAACATCCTCCTTTAAATTTTATCAACTAAATATAATTCATACTATGTATTTAACTAATTATATGTATAGGGGAGATTCATTTGAGAAGAAAAAATAATTGAGAAGAAAAAGAAAAAAAGGGTAAAATTGTAAAACATCAAATACTTTTTTTCAACTTATTTATTATTATCTTTGACTAACTAATTAATCATAAAGACTATCATCCTCTACCATAAAAAATTTTCTACACACATCAAAATTTATTCTACACATTTCAAAATTTATCATACACATATTGAAATGTATCCTACACATATCGAAATTTATTATACACAACTCGTAATTTATCCTACACATCTCTAACTTATCCTACATTCTAAATTATTAATGTTTTTAAATATATATTTTTTTTTTTGAAAATAAGTTACATTGCCCCTTCTTATTTTTCATCGGTGTTGTGGGTTTAAAGTTACATTCTTCAGTTAGAAGAAAGTCTTTTGGTGATTTGGTGAGATCGGTCCATTGTCGGTCCCGATTCTCTTTCTTCGTTGTCCGATGATCCCGATGGTTGTTGATTGTAGATCTGGTGTCCGCTTGGGACCCATACGTATCATATGATATGGACTCATGGTCGCACGTCCACGAGTTCTTGTTGCGCTTGCTGTTGCTGCGCCTTGATGATTCTTTTCTTCAAGAATGCAGGCCAGAATACGAAGTGCAATCTTTGTCTTTGTTTTGAAGTAATGAGCGCTCTATTTGGGCGAACGTTTTGGCTGCCGTCATAACATCGTCCCATTTCTTTGGTTAGCCCTCCTTACCAGAAATCGTCTTGATCATTTCGTCATGCCTGACGGCATAACAGAAATGTGCGCGTGCTAGCGCGTCGGATACCTCATCGATCTCGAGGCATTCTTTGTTAAATCTGGTAATGAAGGCCTCCAAGCCTTTGTTGTTCCTGCGCCAGATCAACATAACGCCTGTCGTATCTCGGACGTGTCGCCTTTGTTGGCTGAAGTGCGCAAGAAATTGTTCTTGCAAATCTTCATGCGATACTAGTGAGCCCACTGGTAAACTGTCAAACCAGGCCCTTGGATTGCCAGTAAGGATCTGGATAAAAAGATGTCACCATAGTGGTTGCGTCCAGCCGCCAACGAGGCCGACACTGGTGAACATACCAATATGGTCATATAGGTCTGTCAACCCATTGTATTTTCCCACACTTGGTAGAAGTTTTGATCGTGTTAGTGGTGCTAGGGCAATTCCTTTTATGAACTTGGAACTGCCAGCTGCAGACTTCAATCGGTAAACCGAACTGTAATCGTGCCTCGTTGCATGATCATAAGTTATGCGTGGTTGCGCATGTCTGTATGCGTCCAGGTCGTTATCTAACCGGCTAAAAACGTTGTGGGACTCCGCATAATAGGTGGAGTCTTCAGGATGGGACCTGTCGTCTATATCGTCATTTGGGGTGGCCCAAGACGGCAATGTACGTCAGACCCACGGCGGTTGTCGGACTCCTGCCGATGTTGCCTTGGTGTCCTCAGCCTATGGCGCGCTGAGGCTCTCGCCCGGGATCCATTAGTTGAATCCCCTTCTTGTAATGTATGTTGACTTATATACCTACAAACATACATCCTTACATACACCTACATACACATACATACACCTACATACACATACATACACCTACATATGCTCATTTTCACCAAATACACCTACATTATACATTTTCACAAACATTTACATACAAACATACACCCTTACATACACATTTACATACCTAAACAAAAAATTATACAATTTCTAAACTTTGAAAAAATTCATATAAAACTAACCATATTTTCAAGTTTTCAAGTAGATGTAGACCGCGGAGACGAGGTGGTGACCGGAGAAGTGATGGTGGTGATCGGAGAGGTGATGGTGGTGAGCCGATTTCTCTAGCATAAACACAAAACACACAAAAATTATAGACTATAACATGTATATAACAAAATAGAGAAGAAATTTAACAACATACAAACTTAAACTAACCGATTTGGGGATAAATCTCCGGAATCTGTCGCCTGAGAGAAGAAGAAAAGGGGGGAAAGTGAGGAAAGAGGGAAAAAAAGCCCGCTATGTAGAGTTTATGTCGTCCGGGCATTACTGGCGACAACCTGTCGCCGCTATTGGTTAACCGTCGCCGCTTTTAGTTTGGATCGAGATAAGATATCAGTGGCTGGGGTTTGATGAGGGTCCACAGATCTTTAGCGAAGACAATCAGTCGCCGCTAATACCGTAATACTTATCGCCGCTATTGGTTCTTAACTCCCCAACCGTTGGATCAGGGTAAGGATCAACAGCTGGGGATTGATGTTAGGTGGTGGGACGCGGATCGACCAATAGCGACGACATTTGGCATGTCGCCGCTATTGTCGTCGCCACTAAAGGTCTTCCTTTCTTGTAGTGTTAAGACCTAGGGGGAATTGGGATCGTCAAGTTTTCTTTCTAAAGTTGGATTTGGAATTTGATTTGGATTAGGTAAGGTAAGGGATATGAGATAATCAGAAGACTTATAGTTCACCACCCTAGTTCTAAATTACAGTTCACCACCCTACTTGAAACGTCTCCACTCTCATGTACTTTTCACACATATGGCCAAGATGTTGTAATTCACATGGTTCAACATTGAACATTAGATTGTAGTAGTATTGTTTTCTTTAATAGTCACGACTGGTCTATGACCATCATCGCCTTCCATGGTTGCACGTCCCTTTCTCCTGTAATAAGTTGTTGGACTTTAATTGTCTAAGTCTTGTTGATCAGGTTCGAAAGAGAAGATACGGGTTAGAAGTGTAATTAGTTAATAGATAGTTTAGAGGTATTTATAAAGTTCGGGGACTAGAAGTGACAAATCAGAAGTTGACAACCAACTTCACTAAAGGAACATATGTGTCTCTTTGGACACACCCATTCGATTTTGGCAACATCAGGGAACAAGGGGAAGTGACTTTTGATTCTAGAGACACACCTCTTCATGTTTAATCACAACCACATAGTTAAGAGACATAATCATTCGCGGGAGACGCGATGGTTCAAGACGCAACCGTTCAGTATGTATAAATAGGATTAGGGTTTCAGTTTGTTTTTTGTACCTTGAAACAATCAGATTCAATTTTTCGGTTTATTAATACGATTATGTATGAGGGTTAATCCCTCTCTTCTTTGTTCTTGTTTGATTGTTATTTTGTTCTTGATTGATGGGTTGAATTCATGGTCTTATGGGATCTATATTGGTATCAGAGCCAAGGCTCATAGAATCAAGATCATGGGTTCAATTCTTCAATCAAGGTAAGGGTTTCACGATTCGGAAGATTCGTCTGAGGGAAGTCAGGAAATCATCGGGTGAACCGAGCATATTGGTGCGGGTCTGAATGGAGGAACGAGCGGTCAGGGCAGCGGAAAAGGTAAACAGTACGCGCAAGGGAAGCCATCCTTCATTCATGGAAATCAACAATTTACAAGTCTCCCAAGAAAGTTGATCCCGAAGTTGCATATGGTTAAAGACACCGGGTTCAGAGATTGCCCAGGAAGGAGCACGAAGATTAGAAGAACAAGACTTAAACAATTAAGGGGGAATTGTTGGACTTTAATTGTCTAAGTCTTGTTGATTAGGTTCGAAAGAGAAGATACGGGTCAGAAGTATAATTAGTTAATAGATAGTTTAGAGGTAGTTTTAAAGTTCGGGGACTAGAAGTGACAAATCAGAAGTTGATAACCAACTTCACTAAAGGAACAGATGTCTCTCTTTGGACACACCCATTCGGTTTCGGCAACATCAGGGAACAAGGGGACGCGACTTTTGATTCTAGAGACACACATTTTCATGTTTAATCACAACCACATATTTAAGAGACATAATTGTTCGCGAAGAGGCGCGATGGTTCAAGACGCAACCGTTCAGTATGTATAAATAGGATACGGGTTTCAGTTTGTTTTTTGTACATTGAAATAATCAGATATTAATACGATTGTGTATTAGGGTTAATCCATCTCTTCTTTGTTCTTGTTTTATTGTTATTTTGTTCTTGATTGATGGGTTAAATTCATGGTCTCCTGGGATCTATATAAGTTACTGAAAATGGGGATCACAGTTGTCCTTCCAACCAGCCCTTCGGTTAGGTTGCAGAATCTTTGACCCCTTCTCTTCGGCTAGCTAGTAGAATTCGAGGGACTTGAAAGGCTTTGATGCCAATTCAAGTCCACAAAATCAAAAATCACATACAATGAAATCAGAAGTACCTCTCCAATCCATTCAGAAAATAACTCAAAATTGAATTAATCTCTCATAACTACAATACCAAAACTTGGTTGCTTATATAGAGATGACTCAACTTGGCCAACAAGAAAACGTTATTAGAGATAGAAGAGTGTAATTGCTAGCATATATATTATGAAGATATGGTCTAACATGAGAAAGAAGAGTGTGTCAAGTTAGCCAAGTAGTGACCGCCTCACAAACCAACCAAGGTGTTATTTTCTATCACCTTGAGTTGGGACGAGGCAAGTCATCCTTGGCTACCCAACAAGAGCGCTCTTTTCTTCATGTAAGAGCCTAGCTTCTTATCAGCTTATGAGTTTTTTTATATGCATTTCCTTTTTGAGGAAGCAATCTATTTATAGCTAGTTTTAGACCCAAGGTCAATGAAGTTGCATCATCTTATTCTACCTTTTCTTTTCATGTTTTCACCTTTAGGAAAAATTCCCCTTTCTAGATTGTGAGAACCGAATTCGGTATATATTTATGAAGAAATGAGAGAGTTACAGAGTAAAAGGAATGTTGTTCTTTAACTAATGTGAATATGTTGCATAGAAATTTACTTGGGTTATTTGAATCTTAGCTCCTTCAAAGGTTAGTTGGCATATCAATGAGTCCTGTAGTAAATAGATCTACTACATACACCCTTGTTGGATTTTTTATTAATGATCCCAAGTGATAAAGCACCGGATCGATGACGAACATCAAACATTGCACTTGATTCAAGACATGAAGAACAAAATATGAACAAGATAGAAATATGTAGAAGATGAACCCTTTATATTGAATCAGTCATCACAGATTACACAAACCAAAGGAGTATACATCATCTACAAGCTGGTTTAGATCACAAAGATCTAAACCCTAGCTTTCTCTCACTAACACATAGTCTCTCTCTCTAGGGATGTGCACACCAGGAGGAACAAGAAGTTAGGAGAGGTGCACAAAGCTTCTTCGTGGATCCTTGCCCTAATCCTATACAACACATATATATAGACTAGGGACTAAAACCCGGACAAAATAATCTACACAAAAACCCTAAAACCCTGAGTTTTGCCTAAACACAAACCCCTGACAAAAGTCCTAGGCATAAACTTGGACAAATTGTCCAAGGATAAACCTTGGACTAAGTTTCAAGACATGTACAATAAAGACCCTAACAATTGGAAAGCATGCACTTATCACCCAAAGTGCACTAACAAACTCCCCCTTGATCAGTGCATGGTCTTCATGTGGTCTTGAATTCTTCATTATCGTTGACTTTAACTTGGACTTCTGCTTTGGTTGACCAGAACTGATAAGCAACAGTTACCCTGCAGGAACTACACTTACAGTCTCCCCCTTAACTGTTGCAATCAGTTCTGTCTAACACTGATATCTTCAGTCACCGGATACTGCACTTACAGACTCCCCCTTGACTAATGATATCATGGCTGCTTTCAACTTTGACTGAGACTTGATCTTTCTGGCAGAGCAAAACGATCTTCAACTCTTCTAATAAAAGACTTGCTGACGATCACTTAAGGCCGCTTTGAGAAACCCGAAGAATCCAACATCAAACACTGTAGATCCTCCCCCTCAAACTTCTCCCGAATCAAATTAACGCGAACCGACTTACAACAACATGTGAGAATATCGCTCGATACATTAATCTTCAAACTTAACCGGTAGAAGAACGAAACGTCGGATTTCCAATGCCCAACATCAAACACTTCAAATTCCGCAAAGACATGAAGTTTGGTTCAATAAGTTAATAATAAACCAAACTCCGAAGATGTACATCCACCATCTTGATCAGAGTTTTCAACTGAGTGTCTGAAATCATTTCATCTCGAATCTTCAAGATCCAATCTCGTATCTTCACGAATCCACCAATTACCCGATGACTTTTGTCTCCAATCTCCCCCTCAATGTAAGAACCCCTATTTCGAGAATCTGATCAGTCACCAACTTGGAAGAGGGACCAAGAAGACTAATCTTCTCTACTCTAACCGGCATACGATAACGGCTTGACCTTCAACTAGTTGCCAAACGAACAATTTGCTTCATCACGTCAACACTTGATTAAACCTCGAACAAACTTGACAAAACTCAATCATAAACTAGCTCTAACTTGCTTCATGTTTTAAACACTTTGCCACCGGTAAGATTAACACTAAGTTAATCTCAAAGATAGTAAACATGAACTTGTTTTGATGTAGCACCACAGGCTTTTGATTTACAAAGAAAATAGGAACTTCAAAATTTTTACTCCCCCTTTTTCTTTGTAAACAATACAAAAATCCAAGCAAGTCTTACTCTCTTCACCTCCTCACTTGATCCGGACAACATAAGTACCATAAAACTTTTCGATAATCCGAAACCGACTTCAAGTTTCCAAACTACACATAATTCGGACTCTTAGTTAGTTATCCGGTACCCCAGGTAACCCGGAATTCTAGAAAATTCAGAACTCGTAAAGCCCGAAAGCTCTTGAAACCTCGAATCAGATCATCGGAACAATACTTAGAGTACAAAGAAATTCGGAACAAACAAAATTGGTTTTGAAAGTTGGTTTTGAAAGTTGGTTTTAAATAACTCGGAACCGAATTTTACCAAAACTCGGATCTGAATTTGACCAAAAACTCGGACCTGAATAGTTACTAAAACCCGGACCTGAATTTGGACCAAAAACACTAACCTGAATGGATTTACAGAACTCGGAACTGAACTTGACCAAAACTCGGATACGGTTAAAGAAACTCGGAATTGAACCGAAACTCGGAACTGATTAAAATTCATAACATTCAAGACTCGGACCTGTTTGCATGCAGAGAAAACTCGGAACAAGTAAAGTTACTCGGACTAATACCAAGCAAATTGGACCCTTTACATGCAGAGAAAACTCGGAACAGGTGTAAAATCGAAGATTACAAACTCGGAATATATCCACTATCATTAAAAACTCGGAACAAATCCAAGCAAAACCCGAACCTGCTAAACTGATTACTAAAATCCGGACCTGCTAAAACTCGGAACTGAAAGTTGGTTTTGAAAACTCGGAGATAGACTAAGAAGAAACTCGGACCAAAATACCTTATAGTCGGACCAAGAAACTAATCTTCTCTACTAAAGAGGGACCAAGAAAGAGTTTTAAACTTGGACCAAGAAAGAGTTTTAAACTTGGACAACTAAGAAAGAGTTTTAAACTTGGACCAAGAAAGAGTTTTAAACTTGGACAACTATCAAACTTGAAAGAGTTTTAAACAGGAAAGAGTTTTAAACTTGGACCAAGAAAGAGTTTTAAACTTGGAAAACTATCAAACAGGAAACTCGGACCAAGATTTTACCGAGAAACTCTGACTTTTTATACTAGAAAAGGAAAAACTTGGACAAGTGTAAAACTCGGACAAGCTTGAGTAACCAGTCTCCGGACTATCTCCCCAGTGTGACTTCACACTGATTCACCAAAACCCCGGAAACACAAACACAAAGTCTTAAACTCGGACAAGATTTTTTTGGATCAAAACCCTAGAACTGCAACAAGAAAAACCATCATAGCCGACGAACAGCTTCATTTTCTTCATGTTTTATGCAGAATCTTCACGTCTTCAAGATGTTTGGCGGAAACAAACATCAAATCAAGAGCAATGGTGATTCAGAAGGCGGTTAGACCATTCTGAATCGGTAACCATGCTCTGATACCACTGATAAAGCACTAGATCGATGACGAACATCAAACATTGCACTTGATTCAAGACATGAAGAACAAAATATGAACAAGATAGAAATATGTAGAAGATGAACCCTTTATATTGAATCAGTCATCACAGATTACACAAACCAAAGGAGTATACATCATCTACAAGCTGGTTTAGATCACAAAGATCTAAACCCTAGCTTTCTCTCACTAACACATAGTCTCTCTCTCTAGGGATGTGCACACCAGGAGGAACAAGAAGTTAGGAGAGGTGCACAAAGCTTCTTCGTGGATCCTTGCCCTAATCCTATACAACACATATATATAGACTAGGGACTAAAACCCGGACAAAATAATCTACACAAAAACCCTAAAACCTTGACTTTTGCCTAAACACAAACCCCTGACAAAAGTCCTAGACATAAACTTGGACAAATTGTCCAAGGATAAACCTTGGACTAAGTTTCAAGACATGTACAATAAAGACCCTAACAATTGGAAAGCATGCACTTATCACCCAAAGTGCACTAACAAACTCCCCCTTGATCAGTGCATGGTCTTCATGTGGTCTTGAATTCTTCATTATCGTTGACTTTAACTTGGACTTCTGCTTTGGTTGACCAGAACTGATAAGCAACAATTACCCTGCAGGAACTGCACTTACACCAAGCATTTTTTATAGGTGATAGATTATTTTCAAGTGTCCATTACCAGTGGCGGATCCAGCCATGTTTTGTGCGTTCACGTGAACCCACTCGGTTTGGAAAAATTGGAAAAAAAAAATAGTGAGAATATACCAAAACGAACCCACTGAAAAAGTTCTTGGATCCGCCACTGTCCATTACTACTAAATTGCAAGTTTATACCTCATTTTATTACTAATGTTACTTCTACGTTGTCTTCATTTCTATAGTTATTATTTTAGTTTGTTATTTGTCTAGGGCTTCTGACTGATAACCAAGTCCTTTAAGGTCGTAAACTTTTGCATATATAAGCAGTTAATAGTGTATTTGAGTGCACTAATACGTGTATCATGTATGATCAGCATAATAGATTTATCAAAAATCGTGAGTTCCATTTATCCAATAAAAGTTGCTTTCCCATACTTTTTTATATTATGGGATTTTTTTTTCCATGAGGTATTGACATATCCTACCCAAAAACATCTAATTTGAGACATTGAAGATGTCTCACACACTTTGTAACCAATCTGTTAGGATTTGGTGATGCTACTTGCAATACATGTAAAGTCAAACAATCTGACGCACGCACATGGATTGGAATATATGCACTTGACGATGTTCAATGTTTGCCTTCTGGCTTTAAGACGATTGGGTATGGGGAGGATAGCCTCTTTGAAGATTACCCGCCACGTGGGCGTCACGTCAACACGGGAGGAGGAGCATGCTCTTGGGGACTACCAAGGGTGTGGGGGGACTACCCACTTTATTAAAAAAAAATCAATATATTAATAAAGGAGATAAAGAGAGGGGCCCACCAATGAACAAGCAGCCAATCACAAGCCCCGTCTCCACCGTCTGAAATCCGACGAAACTGCCGAGCCGGGCCCCAAGGGGGCGGTGTGCGACGGCCCTAAAAGGGGGGGACGGCCCGGTGCCGAGCCCCATACCCTTTGGTATAACTAAAAGTCATAATTGCAAGACTGGTATCTGGTGTCTGGCCAGGATTTGGGCCTGAAATCTTCCCACTTCTAAGAAAGCACCAAACACTGTATCAATTCCAACTAATAAAATGATTTGATCTCTCTGTTACCCCTGTGAGTAACTTCTACTTTGTTAGGAAATTGTCACTACATCAATTCCAACTAATAAATTGATTTGATCAAAAACCCAAAATCCTTCATACTTTTTTAGAAAATTTAGGATATTGATTTAGTTTTCTTTTTTTATTTGTAAGGTTAATTCATATAATTTTCACACCCCCTTAATTTTGGTACCATTATCTTATATATATATGTCCTTGGTTATCCCTTTTTAGTTGGTTTTTTTTTAAATGCATGCAAACATGTCAGTACCCATACTTTGGAACAAACAACTTTGCAGATTTAGTATAGGTTCGTAGATTCCTCTATAATTATAGTCATGGATACTATGATTTATAGCTAGTTTCACCTTTAGATACTAATTTTTTTTACAGGTTTAGGTTTTATAGTTTTAATTTTGTAACATCTTTGGTTAGTAACACCAAAATTATCAATATAATGACTAAAATACCCTTTCTTTGTTTTAATTTTATCAATGTAACACATTTGGATATTAACACCTAATTTTATTTAAGTTTAAATCAATTTTACAAAGAATTTTAAATTAAAATTATTTCTGTCTATAACAATTTTAAAAAATTGAATGCCACTTCAATTACCATCTAATACAATTTTAAAAAACAGCTTGTCTTGCTAAATACCTGTTCTTTTAGCTTCATTTAATAACATATTTTATAAGCGTGTAACTTGATTTTTTTATAGTTCTTAAATAAATATAATTTTTCAAAAATCTGCACCCAAATTGTTTTTGTTACCAAAAACCATGTTTTTAACTAGTACAAATCAGTTATTATATTTTTTTTCTTATGTATATGGTCTCTTGTTAATGTTAATTCCAATATACATTTCAATCACCAGGGCAAATTACATAGGGATTATAACAACCCTCCAAAATATTTTTCGATACCCCTAATATATTTAAAAGATCCCTATATGTCTTAAACCATCCCCCGTATGCGAAAACCGAGCCCAAAATACCTTACATAATTAAGTATTAAATAAAAACAAGAAAATGGGGTCGCTCATGGGCCGCGAAGGCTTTGCTTCAGGCTACACGGGGCGTGACAGCAAACCACCAGGGCGACACCCCGAGCTGCCACGTGTCGAGATCGTGTCTAGTCTAGTCCAATGACCAGTCAAGGCTAGGGCCTACATAACCTATGTCGCGGGCCGCGAAGGACTTACCTTCGGCTTACACGGGGCGCGAGGAAGTGTCGATCAGACACTATAAATAGAAGGCATCGGCCTTCAGTCCCAATTCGCTCACAAACTTTCTTTCTCTCCCGAATTTCATAAGTGTGGAAGCTATAATCGGGTATTATACCCCCTAAATAACGAAGTTCTTCCTAGTTGTAAGTGTTATAACCCCCGGTTACGTATTAGATACGCTGCCCGATTGATACAGGATTCCGTAACGGCTGTCGTGGTTCTCCCCGACGTAGTCGTTGGAATGTCGTCTCGGGGAGGGTATTACTAATGTAAATATTGGGTTATTATACTAATGCGTGTGCATTTGTGTAATTAATAGATAATCACCAGGAAATCCTTAAGGAAAACCCTAAGACAACAATGTGAGTAATCCTCCTTTTTGCAAACTATTTTTACAAAACCTTAAATAATTTACAATGTTATTAGCAGTAATTGAGTCTTTGTAATTCTTCAATTACTGTCGGTATGTTGGGGTTTTGTATACAAAATGTGGAACACGTTACCATTGGACAAAGAGTTAGCCAATGTGTAATATGACCCCCTAGTCAGGATTGACAGTACTGAATGAGTAATTATGTAGAAATAAACATTGTAATCGCTCTCAATGCTGTTAAAAGGTAAAACTCTTCTTGATTAAACTGGGATTCACTCACCAGTATTTCCCACTGACAAAATGTTTTTAAACGCGTTCCAGGTAACAAAATATGAAAGCCAAATAGAAGCCAGCTGGACAGCACTGAAGGCTTGCAAAAGTGGCTATAAAAGTTACCTAAATAAAGAAGATGTTTTATTTCAATAAATTAGGGTTTACCCCTACAAATCCGTTTGTAATAAAAACTTGGGTTTTATACCAATGTGTTTATTTCTATAAAATTTGGTGTTTTACTCTGATAAAATATTTCTTAACTACGGTCCTGATGTACTTTCCGCTGCCAAAATGATAAACACTGATACCACTAAATCTGGTCTCGCGGCCGCCCGTTCCCGGGACAGATAGGGGACGGGGGTTGCGACAGAAGGTGGTATTAGAGCTAAGCCACTGATTCAGCCACAGAAGTGTTCTGCTGACACCAAGATATTATTCAAAGTGTTAGGAAATTATTTACAGAAATACGTGCATATCTGTATTTTATTGTTGTGTGTTATTTGACTATTTGTTAGTTTACAGTATGAGCGACCAAGGACCTTCCGACGCCTACCGTCAGTTGTCCAGCTCACCTCAAAACGAAGGTACCTCTTCACAGCCTACCCTCTCAGGGTATTCAGCTGACAATGAAGATAGGATATTCGTGTTCAAGGCTCAGTCTGAAGAGCCATTCCCTCCTAAAAAGAGAGGATGGTTCAGTAGGGGAGTGCATGAAGGTAGGAAGAGGATGAAAAAGTTACAACAATAGCGAGTTTTAGCAGCCGCTAAGAGAGAAACCGATGCTCACACCCAAGATATGCTCAATAGGAGTCTAGCAAACTTTCATATTCTAGCAACAACAGCTGCAGACCCTAATTTAGAGCGACTCATAGCACCCCAACCATTACCCTTGTTTCCCACACAACCAATGGAGATTGAAGTCAACTCGGAAAACCAAATCCCAGCACCAGCCTTTAACCCAGCTGAGATACCTAGAGTACCAGCACCCAATCCCTTAGACCTAGACTACGATCCCTTGTTTGACGACCATAGGGATTATTAGCAACGCTATCCAATATCAGAAGAACCCATGCCAAACCTAGCAGCTTACCCAGGTCTGGACCCTCTAGATCCCTATTTTGATAATGATGAATACATTAGGGAAATCCTAGAGAATCCATATCCTCAGGAAGAACCCATGCCACAGTACCCAGATCCAGTACCAGCACCTGCACCACCAATGAGCACTGAGAATGTGCAAGAACTCTGAACCTTTGGTGAGGAGATTTTAGAAAAGAGCGAAAGGATGAGACAAATAGGAGAACGACTCGTCTGGAAGTATGACGAGCGTAATATGGAGTTCTGGATGAACCCATATCAGTGATGGTGATAGTAGCAATAATAATAATAAAATAATAATAATATATAATATGTGTGTATGTTTGAAAAAAATGATAATATATGTGTTGTAGTATAGACCACCTCGTGGTTAGTGATGCATATTAGTATTGTATTTTTATTCCAGTTGTATTGTAATACTTATAGATGCATATTATAAAATAGAGTAAGTCACAATGCTCGAGGATTTTGATCAACATGCTTGTCGTGTGATTGTTTGAATTGGATATTGTCCTGTGATATTAATACTTAGTAATTGTTTAAAATCCAGATGGCCGACGCAGCAAATCCGGAAAACCAGAATAATGAAAATCAAGTAAATAAGAGTGAAATTCGACACCTTGTAACCTAAGGAATTAGAGATGCCATGCCAGCTATTATCCAAAATGTTAGGGATGCAGAAAATAATGATAAAAGTGGTAATGGATGTAAACGAACCTATACAGAACCTAGTCACAGCATAAACAATGGATCCATACTTCAAGTACCCATTCCCAAAAGAAGAAGAACCATGTTTTATGGTTGTTCTTATAAAGAATTATGGTCTTGTAAACCAATGGAATTCTCGGGCAATGAAGGGGCCATTGCAGCTCTACGCTGGATAGAAAAGACTGAGGCAGTCTTAAAAATAAGCAAGTGCGCAGAAGAAGATAACATAATGTTTGCCTCCAATCTGTTTAAGAACTCAGCTTTAGAATGGTGGAACACTATCCTCTAGTCTAAGGGAAGTGACAGGATTTACAATATGGAATGGGAGGAATTTAAGAACATGGTGGAAAGAAAATTCTGCCCTCCCAATGAAAAAGAACAGATAGCAAATAAGTTTCTAAACCTTAGGATGACGGGAGTGGATAGTAAAGGTTACACTACTTTATTCTTTGAATATGCTAGAATAGTACCGACCCTTGCATCACCCGAACCAGTATTAATCTCCCGTTATATCTGGGGATTAATCAGTGAAATTAGGCATGTAGTCAAGGCAGCTAGACCTCAAACCATAGAAGAAGCTGTAGAACTAGCAAACACCTTGACTAGCTAGACCTCAAACCATAGAAGAAGCTGTAGAACTAGCAAACACCTTGACTGATGAATTAGTGCGTACCAGAAAAGAAGACCAGAGGAGGAACCTAGCTCAAAAGCTTACCCAAGAATTCCGTTCTGGAAATTCTAACCGTGGGAAAATGTAGGTTCTACTTCTGCACCATACTGCAAGTATTGCAAAAGGAAGCATTCTGGAAGATGCTCTATATATTGCAATTTTTGCAAAATATCTGGACACAAGGAGTAAGACTGCAGGAAGAAGCCTAACAATAGGATATGCTACAACTGTGGAGAACAAGGTCATATCAAGCCAAACTGTCCGAAACTAGCTCCAGCTCCGAACAACAAGAACACTAAAAATGCTAGAGCATTTGTTCTGACTGCAGAAGAAGCAAAGATGATTCCGGACATGATCGCCGGTACGTTTTTAGTTAATGATATTTTTGCTAAGGTATTATTTGACTCTGGTGCAAACCAAAGTTTCATTAATACTTCATTTTGCAAACTTCTCAATCAATCATTGACTGAACTCCCACAGGAATGTCTCGTAGAAACAGCCAATGGAGAAACTATTAAGATTTCTGAAATCTTGTAGGGGGCAAGAATAGAATTTTTAAATCTAAAATTTATTGCAAACCTTTACCCAATGAATCTGGCTGGATTTGATGTTGTATTAGGAATGGATTGGTTAATAGCCAATAAAGCCAGTATTTTATGTGATCAAAAGTCAGTACAAGTAAATTCACCAAAGGGTGAAAAGATCACAATTAAAGAAGATAAACCCTTTAGATCCACGAAATTCATCTCTTTGATGAAAACAGCCAGTTATATAAGAAAAAGATCATTAGTGTATTTGATTTCCCTAATCATTAACACTAAAGGAAAGGAATTAAAAGATATCCCTGTAGTATCTCAATTTTTAGATATATTTCCAGAAGAATTACCAGGGCAACCGCCAGATAGAGAAGTTGAATTCAGAATCCACCTACTACCAGGAACAGCGCCAATTGCCAAAGCACCTTACCGTTTGGCACCCGCAGAAATGCAGGAATTGAACAAACAATTAGACGAATTATTGGAGAAAGGATTCATATAACCAAGCTCATCGCCATGGGAGCACCGATCTTATTTGTCAAAAAGAAAGACGGATCAATGCGTATGTGCATTGACTACCGCGAATTGGACAAGGTCACGATTAAGAATCAGTATCAATTACCGAGAATCGATGATTTGTTTGATCAATTGCAAGGAGCTCGATTCTTTTCTAAGATGGATTTACGTTCAGGATATCATCAATTAAAGGTACAGGAAGAGGATATTCCTAAGACCACTTTCAGAACAACGTATGGTCATTATGAATTGTCATACCCCGAATTTCCACGTATTACCGGTGGGCCCGGTAGGGAGTATCGTGACGTAGTTGATATCATCATAGTCAAACAACACAATTTAAATGCACAGCGGAAGCAAAAGATGAATCATATTACAAACCGAATAAAGAGTAATATCAAAGTATTACAAACGGACTGTAAAAGATCCACAGGAGGATCAAAATAAAAAGAAAACTTCGTTCAACAGATTTAAAGGCATCTGAGCTTGCAAGACTCTTTATTTATGCTAGGAGAGGCCAGCCTATTCCGATTAGTACCTGCACTTAGCCTTTTTGGGAAAATACGTCAGTTTACACTGGTAAATACAATTAACTGACTCATTTTGAAAATGTTTAAGAAAATTTATTTGAATGCACATGGCACAAAACTTTTTATAACTTGGGATAATTATTTATATATAAACTTGTAAAAGAATAACATGTTTCTTATACGTTCAGTAGCCCGGGTTGACACCGGGTTAAAGATTAATAGACACACCACATGAGATAGTCCCGCGGCGAGTTATTCTCGAAACCGGCGGTTATACCTCTTTATTTATTTATGCACAGGCGGGTGTATGCCTACACCCCGTGCTTAGGTCGTGGCCATTTCTAGGAATGATGCCAAGGATATCCGGGACATGGTCATTAACCCCCCAAAGGCTTTAAGCAAACAAAACAATTTAAACGGGACATTTCAATAAATTAACCTTCATACAATAAAAAATTCAATGCCCAACCAGGCGGTATTTTATATACCGTACCCTAAGCCCGTATAACGGAAAATAAGTTAAAAGTATTTACCTGAGCAAGTATAATTCACAAACAGCAAGTGCAAGTAGCTTTTACTGGGGCTCCTAATCTGGAACGAAAGTTTTAAATAACCTATTAGATTCCTAACGGGTCTTTAATTAAGCCTAGACTTAGACCGGTTAGTTTTAAGAGAAGGTACGGTTCAAACGCACGATTAAGAGAAGACCGGAATAGAATGTGATTTAGACCCGACAAGTTTGAAGACTTGTATGATATGGGTAAACTAAACACATTCTGGATTTTGAGACAAAAATGATAAGGTTTGACCCGTTTCGGCTAATTTATGCAAACTAGTTACATAAACCGCACCGAACGTGAATAATGTGTAACGGGTAACCAAATGATTCATGAACAGGTTTCCTAAATTAATATGCCTTAAATGTGTTGTGATATCAGTAGGATACCTTCCATTATGCCCAAAATGGATTTAAACTCAAATTATGCCCCGTAGGAGTATTTTGGTCATTCTAAAGGTTATAAAAGAGTTTAAAATATAAATCTGAGTTTCAGGTCTGATATAATTAGTAAAAATATTTATTTTTATAAGTCATAACAGTAGGGTATGTTATATATGTGAAATTTACCTTTTATAACCAAACTATGCACCGTAGGGGCATTTTGGTAATTTCACATAAGCTTAAAAGGTCACAATTTGAAATCTGAGTTTAAAAACCTTTCTTTACTGTTAAAATATATAAATTTACTTAAAACATCAGTAAGTATTAAGTCTTATATGAGAAAAATGGTTTTAATACATACTATGCCTTTTAAACGCGTAAAAAGACGGTTTTAAGCGATTCCCGGGTTTTAAAAGAAAAGCTTATATTTTTATCATTCCAGAAGCCTCAAAATATTTTATTTATTATATAAAATCAGTAGCAAAAGGTTTGGTATTAAAATAATATGTAAAACTCATTTTATAGGCCAAAAGGGCAAACCCGACAATTACCGAATCAAAGCTATAACCCTATGTTATGCTCAGCCTAAAAATAAATAAAAATCTTCAAAAATCCCAAAATATTATTTTACATCAGTAGGTAAAAAGTTTGGTATCAAAAATTGGGTTTAGATGGGCTCTATGCTAATTACGTCGTTTAATTAATAAAAAGCTTTCAAATTACCCTATTGAGCATAACTCTTAATCTAGACCTCTAACTAATGTGAAAATTTAGGTACATGTTTATAAATCAGTAATGAAGATTATTGTCCTCTCACATTTTCAAAATTCTTGTTTTAAGGTCAAATGGGCATTATGGTCAACATTTAGGCATATAACGGAAACATGCATATGAATCGGATAACTAATGAACCAAGTTGTATAATCACAGAGGGTTATACTAACATGTAACCTGGTCCTATTAAAGCTCTAAGGCATTTCTAAAACATGCTACATTGGGTTAGAACTGAAAGTCAAAGCAAAAACCTAATTATGCGACTTTCGGTTCCGAACCGAGCCTATACTGAAAATTGTCGGGTTGAACATGCTTAGACATGTTCTTACATTAATTACCAAGTTATACAAGTGATAAAACAGGTTTCATAGGTTCTACATTGTTAATTATGTGTTTCTGCGAAAATTAGCTTTCTGTTGACTTTTTATAATCAAGTTTGACCCGACAATTGACCTGGTTAGAGTGGTAATCAGTAGGTGCCCTTTCAGGGGTTTATTTCCCACATAATTACCAACTTATAACTACTCTTAATTCGAGAATTTACTGGACCATTAGTGATTAATCACTAAGTCAAACCTTAATTACGATGGGTTTGACTTTTGGTCATTAATCTAACTAAAACTGAATTAGAGAGGTTAAGGACACTTACAAAGGTCCTAAGCACGATTATGGATCCTAAGGAAACTTGTTTGATGACCAGAGAGCTCCAGAGAGTTCCTTGAATGATCTTCAATTGTGCAAGTTCAAATGTTGCAACTTCAAGTTCTTATATAGTGAACTACATGTAACAAGATCATCACACCTAATTCTATAATTGTTTCCTGATGTTCCCATGTGTCCCTATGCATGTAAAACCACTGGTCCAACTCCTGTATTTCGAAAACCATGCAAGTAAGGCGGTGTAACCGGCTATAACAGGCAACTGCCAATTTTTAACTGCCAGCGACAGTCTTACGGACCGTAAGCGAACACCCTTGCGGTCCGTATCCAACTCTTACGGACTGTAAGTCCAACCTGATACGGTCCGCAACCAACTCTGATATGAAATGCCCAGTCACAGTCCTTGCGGACCGTAAGCCTTATCCCATACGGACCGTAACCGATGCTCAGAAGACAAAAATTTGTAAACTTTTAGGCTTTGGCCATGCAACTTTTCTAATACGAATCCAGGGTCTTTTACATCAGAATGGGGCCACTTGATCAGTTCTGAAAAGCCATGAAAGCCTTACCATGCACTTATGTTGTCTTGGATTCTTTTGAAAAGTCTTGAATGTAAAATTTGTCGTAACCACTGATAGGATCCAATTTCTTGTGCAAACTTGAATTATGCATTTATCAGAATTAACCGGATTTAAACATCAGATGTTTATAAAACAGATTAAGGTTTGAGATTTATAAATGGGTCGCTCAGAGGTATTAGTTAACATGTCGACACTTTTAAATTCTACCATACATCTTTCAACTTGATCCGGGTTTATAACACGTTTTACCTTCCATGACACGTGTCTTTATTTTATTGGGCATAATTTTTACGAGGTGTTACATCCTCACCCCCTTAAAAGAAATCTCAACCTCGAGATTTACTGAAATAAATGAGGGTACTTTTCTTTCATTGTGGACTCTACCTCCCACGTATACTCGGGACCTCTGCGGGCATTCCATTTAACTTTTACAATCGGTACATGCTTCCTTCGAAGCTTCTTAACCTGTCGATCCTCAATCGACAAAGGCTTTTCAACAAACTTCAGGCTTGCATCTATGTGCACATCCGTATGTGGTATAACTAGTGATTCATCAGCTAGACATTTCTTCAGATTGCAGATGTGGAATACATTATGAATACCACTGAGCTCTTCAGGCAAGTTTAACTTATAAGCCACTGTTCCGACACATTCGATGATTTCGAATGGTCCTATATATCTCGGGCTTAACTTACCTTTCTTACCAAATCGCATCACCCCTTTCCAGGGCGACACCTTTAGTAGTACTTTGTCACCAACCTCGAACTTTAGAGGTTTACGCCTTTTATCTGCGTAGCTTTTCTGCCTATCTCTGGCAGCTTTGAGACGATCTCGTATCTGTACAATCTTATCTGTCGTCTCCAGGACTATATCAGGTCCTGTTAGTTGGACATCTCCAACTTTTGCCCAACAAACGAGCATTCTGCACTTTCTTCTATACAGAGCTTAAAAAGGTGCAGCTTGAATACTGGAATGATAGCTATTATTGTATGAAAATTCAATCAAAGGAAGATGGTCATCCCAACTTCCTCCTAAGTCAATAACACAAGCTCGTAGCATATCTTCGAGTGTCTGTATAGTACGTTCACTTTAACCATCCGTTTGAGGATGATATGCTGTGCTGAAATTCAATCGAGTGCCTTGGGATTGCTGAAAGATTTTCCAGAAATGCGATGTATACCTCGTATCCCTAATAGAAATGATAGACACTGGCACTCCGTGGAGTGATACGATCTCATCCACATACAGCTAAGCTAACTTATCTGAGCTGTGTGTTTCCTTAATAGGTAAGAAGTGAGCTGACTTAGTCAGTCTATCCACCATCACCCAAATAGTATCATTTCCTCGTTTAGTCTTTGGCAACTTGGTGATAAAATCCATAGTCACCATTTCCCACTTCCAGGTGGGAAGTTCAGGTTGTTGTAGCAAACCTGACGGCTTCTGGTGTTCTGCTTTAACTTGCGCGCACGTCAAACATTTGGCTACATAAGTAGCTATAGACTTCTTCAAGCCTATCCACCAATAATTTGCCTTCAAATCATGGTACATCTTGTCACTTCCAGGATGAACGGAATACTTAGAACTGTGGGCTTCTTGAAGGATAACATCCTGAAGTCCTCCATAGATAGGGACCCGTATCCGTCCATTCAATCTTAGGATTCCATCCTTACCATATGATAACTGCTCAGCAGTTACTCCCAACTTTTCATTAGGATAGTTAGCTTCTAATACAGCTTCCTTCTGCGCGGCTAACAATCTTTCATTTAAGATGTTCTTTAATTCAATGCTCTTGGCATTGATTCTGATGGGTTTAATCCTTTCCTTTCTACTTAAGGCATCGGCAACTACATTCGCCTTGCCCGGATGGTACCGGATCTCACAATCATAATCGTTCAGCGTCTCCATCCATCGACGATGTCTCATATTCAGATCCTTCTGATTAAACAGATACTGAAGGCTCTTGTGATCAGAATAGATCACACACTTGGTACCACATAAATAATGCCTCCACAGTTTTAGTGCAAATACAACGGCACCCAATTCCAAGTCGTGGGTGGTGTAATTCTTCTCGTGCACCTTCAACTGTCAAGAAGCGTAGGCAATAACCTTGCCTTTCTGCATGAGCACAGACCCCATACCAGTGTGTGACTCGTCACAGTATACTACAAATTCTTCTATTCCATCAGGCAATGTCAACACAGGTGCATTGCTCAACTTCTGCTTAAGAATGTCAAAAGAATCTTGCTGCTTAGGACCCCAATCAAACTTTCCGGGTTAGTGAGGTTAGGGGTGCAGCAATCCTTGAGAAGTTTTCAATAAATCGCCTATAGTATCCTGCCAAACCGAAAAAGCTACGAATTTTTGTTGGCGTCTTTGGCTCTTGCCAATTCATGACAGCTTCAACCTTAGCGGGATCCACCTGGATACCACGCTTACTAACCACGTGTCCCAAAAACTGGACTTCCCGAAGCCAAAATTCACACTTTGAAAACTTGGCATAGAGTTTCTCTTGTTGAAGCAGTGAAAGGATACAACGAAGATGCTTCCCATGGTCAGCTTGATTCTTTGGGTAAATAAGAATATCATCGATGAAGACGATGACAAATTTATCCAAGTAGGGCTTGCAGATGCGATTCATGAGGTCCATGAACGCTGCCGGTGCATTAGTGAGCCCAAAAGGCATCACTAAGAACTCGTAATGACCATAACGAGTTCTAAATGCAGTCTTGTGCACATCTTCATCTCTAACCTTCAGCTGATGATAGCCTGACCTCAAGTCAATCTTGGAAAAGTAACTTGCTCCTTGGAGCTGATCAAACAGATCGTCGATCCTGGGCAATGGATATCTGTTCTTGATCGTGACCTTGTTAAGCTCGCGATAATCGATGCATAGACGCATTGATCCATCCTTCTTCTTTACAAACAGGATTGGTGCTCCCCAAGGAGACGAACTAGGTCTAATGAATCCTTTTGCTAACAAATCATCCAGTTGAGTCCTCAGCTCTTTCATTTCAGTTGGTGCCAATCTGTAAGGCGCTCTTGCAACAGGTGCTGCTTCCGGAATGATGTCAATTCTGAACTCTACTTGCCTATCTGGGGGTAAACCAGGTAGTTCCTCAGGAAATACTTCTGGATATTCAGAAATGACAGGAATGTCCTCAGCCTTGGGCTTCTGTTCATCAATAGTTACTTGTGCCATATAAATGACACAACCCATCTTCAAACACCTCGATGCCTTGAGCATAGACACTTGCTCAGGCAACCCTGTCACACCCCGATATTTCCACGTGTCACCGGTGGGCCCGGTGGGGAGTATCGTGACGTAGTTGATATCATCATAGTCAAACAACACAAATAATTAATGCACTGCGGAAGCAAAAGATAAAATATTACAACCCGATATAAAGTAATATCCAAGTATTTCAAACGGAATGTAAAGGATCCACAGGCGGATCTTAAAACAGAAAGATAAACACTGTTCAACAGACTTTAGGCATCTAGAACTTGCAAGATTCCCTATTGACGCCCTGAGCTCCCAGCCAATTACGTACAGTACCTGTCACTTAACCTTTTTGGAAAATACGTCAGTTTACACTGGTAAATACAACTTAACTGACTCATTTTGAAAATAGTTTAGAAAATTGATTTGAATGCTCAAGGCACAAAATTCTTTTATAACTTGGGACAATTATATAAACATAATCTTGTATACAGATTTACATGTTCGTTATACACTTAGGGCCCGATGTAGAAACCGGGTCAAGATTAACAGACACACCACAAGTATAGGCCCACATGAGCGTGAGATACTGTTTCCCTTATGCAACTGTCAGGTGTATGCCTACACCCCGTGCATAAGACGTGGCCATTTTATAATACAATGATGCCAAGGATATCCGGGACATGGTCATTAACCCCTAAAGGCCTTTATTTCAAACAAGACAGATTAAAGCGGGTTACCTCAATAATTTAATCACAATACGATTAAACATTCAATACCCGACCAAGCGGTATTATTATAATACCGTATCCCAATCCCGTATATGGAAAATAAGCTAAGAGTATTTACCTGAGCTAAATATAAATTCAATCCCAGCCGTATATCAAATCAGTAAGCACAAGTACTTCTACTGGGGCTCCTAATCTGGAACGAAGGTTTTTAATAACCTATTAGATTCCTAACGGGTCTTAATTAAGCCTATGCTTAGACCGGTTAATTTTAAGGAAAGGTTTACGGTTTAAAACGCAGGATTAGGCGTAGACCGGATTAGAATGTGATTTAGACCCGACAAGTTTGGAGACTTGTATAATATGGGTAAACTAAACACATTCTGGATTTTGAGGTGAAAATGATAAGGTTTGACCCGTTTCGGTTACTTTATGCAAACTAGATACATAAACCGATCCAAACGCGAAACGTGCGTAACGGGTATCCATAAGAGTCATATACAGGTTTCCTAAGTTAATATGCCTTAAATATGATGTGATATCAGTAAGATACCTTCCGTTGTGCCCAAAATGAATTTAAAACCAGTTTATGCCCCGAAGGGGTATTTTAGTCATTTAAAAGGTTATAAAAGAGATCAAATATAAATCCGATGTTCAGGTCTGATTTGAATAGTAAAAATACTTAATTTACTAAGTTATATCAGTAGGGTATTACATATATGTGAAATTTATCATTTATAGCCATACTATGCACCGTATGGGCATTTTGGTAATTTCACATAGGCTTAAAAGGTCCAAACTGGAAACCTGAGTTTAAAACTTTTCCTTACTGTTAAAATGTAAAAATTTACTGAATATATCAGTAGGCATCAACCCTTATATGTTTAAAATAGTTTTGATACATACTATGCGTTAAAAACGCTTAAAAAGACGATTTAGAGCCATTTCCGGGTTTTCAAAGAAAAGCTGATATTTTTATTATTCCATAAAGCTCAAAATATTTTATTTATCATATTAGATTAGTATAAAAAGGTTTGGGGTCAAAAGGATTTGTAAAACTCATTTTATAGCCCAAAAGGGCAAAACCGGCAATTACCGAATCAAGCTTAAAACCCTATGTTATGCTCAGCCTAAAAATAATTAAAAATCTTAAAAAATCCCAAAATATTATTTTATATCAGTGGGTAAAAAGTTTGGTAACAAAAATTGGGTTTAAATAGGTTATACGCTAATTACGCCGTTTAATTAATAAAAAAACTTTTTAATTACGCTATTGAGCATAACTCCTAATCTAGACCTCCAACTGATGTCAAATTTTAGGGACACGTTTATATATCAGTAATAAAGGTTTCTATTCTTTCACATTTTCAAAAATATAATTTCATGGTCAAAAGGGCATAACGGTCAATAGTTAGGCATATAACGGAAACTTGCAATGAATAGGATACTAAGGATCCAGGTTGTATAACCTCAGAGGGTTATACTAACCCATAATATGGTCCTAATGGAATCCTAAGGCATATCTAAACTAAGCTAAATCGGGTCAGAACTGGAAGTCAAAGCAAAAGTCAACTTATGCGACTTTCGGTCCCGAACCGAGCTTATACTTAGAATTGTCGGGTTGAATCATGCTTAGGCATGTTCAACTAATATTTACCAAGTTATTAAAGTGAGAAAACTGATTTTATGACTTTTATATAATAGCCATGTATTTTATTTAAAACTAACCCGTTTGACTTTTCTTTGACCCGACAATTAAACTAAGTAAACGTGGTAATTAGGAGGTGCCCTTTTAAGGGTTAAACACCTACCTAATTACGGTCACGTAGCCATGTTTGATGCGAACAATGGCTCAACCGTTTAAAAGTCAAAGCGTTTATAAAAAACGCTTGACTTTCGGTTATAACCGCTAAAATTTAAACTAAGCATGAAAGGACACTTACAAAAGGTCCAAGCAAGGAGGGAATTGATCTTGGATGTTCAGGTATGAAGCACAAAGGCCCCAACTTAGAACAATGAGATCAAGGTGTGAATGAGAGCAAAAATCAAGTGGGTATTTATAGGTTTTTGAGAACCGTTAGGATCGTTTCTCGTAAACCATGCTTCAATCTTGGCCCTCCATGTGTGCCCAAGGTTTCTTAATACAATGGGTGTTGAAAACCAGCTCATGGTATTGAGAATTTTACCTAAAAGCCCTTGAAAAATGACAAAAATGCTGAAAATATGAATCTGCCCAGACCTGGGCGTAGGCTACGCTGCAGGGGGCGTAGCCTACGGCCTGCATAGCTTAAACAAACTTTCAAAAGTGCAGTTTTGGTCCCTGCTTGCATAATAATGTGTTTCTGACATATCTAAGGCCTGTTAACCTCATTTCAAGGCTCTAACATGATTCCTAAATATAGGGGACATGAAACATGCTCAAAAACATGTCGGATGTCGGTTCGTTTGGCCGTACGGTCACGTTGTGCGTCGAATTACGACGAAACACGGACGGACGCTAAAAACGGTCCAAATTACGCGCCGAGTGGAATTTTATCATGCCACACACTAAAATAAAATATATTAGTGCTTACATAAATTTTTGGGTGTCCGGGGATATTCAGAATTCGAGATATGCGCAAAAGTGCAAACTTGTGCACTTTTTGACACTTTTAGTCCCTGCATGACATAAAAGTTTATTTTTGCGCACCAAACACCTCTAAGCCTATATCTAAGTTATATAAAGGATAAATAGGGTATTTTTAACCTATGGACATATTCCGGTAGGTCCGTTACCATACGATTCGACCTACTTTTGCAGTTTGACGCAATTAGTTCTTTAATTGCGCATTGTAGCGCGAAATGTCATTTAATGATATCCAAGCCTCCTATGGCCCATAATGGGCATTCCGAAGCATATACTTAAATATTACTACGCTCTCGTTCGCCTAGATGGTCACCGAAAGGCGTAGATTCAAAAGTTGACGCTTTAGGTCCCTCTATTGCGCAAACTTGCGCATTTCATCATTTAATAGCATTGAAGCCTCATCTAATCCATATTAGACATTCTTGAAAGTATTATTAAACATCACGATGCTTCTGATTCACTAAAAGGTCATTCAGAGGTATAATTAAACATATTGACACTTTTAGCCCCTCTAACTTGCAAAGTTGCGCGTAACTTTACTTATAGGCATAAAAACCTTAGAAGGCCATTATTTGGCATTCCCAAGAGTATAATTAAATATCATGAAGCTCTCGGTTTGTTAAAAGGTCCGTTAGAGGTTAGAATTGACATGTTGACGCTTTTAACCCTTTATTACGCAAACCTTCAATTAATTACGCAAACGGCTACACTTAACCATCAAGTGGCACATTTGTGAATATAAAGATCGTAAGAGGTTATTTAGAAACTTATTTTAGGTATGCTAACACTTCCAGTCCTTTCATAATCAAAGTTTTCGATTTTTCAAAAAATTAGTCCCTAAATTTCAATGTTTGACTTCATTAGGGTTCATTACACGTGTCAAGACTTCATTTGACGTGATTTTACGAGGTGTTACATCCTCATCCCCCTTAAAAGAAATTTCGACCTCGAGATTTGCTAATGTAATGGAAGTACTTTTTGTCGCATAACGGACTTAACTTCCACAGCCTATTTGGGCCTCTAGAGGCATCCTAAATGACCTTTGTAATAGGTTCATGTTTTCTTCCTTAGATTCTGATCCTGACGATCCTTAATCGATACGGGTTTCTTATAATATCATAGATACGTCTATCATTATGTGATAATGTTTCTCAACTTATTGGCGACATACATCCTTAAATCATTATTGTGGGTCACACTGCGAGTTCCACCACGTTCCATAACTAGGTTTTAGTTTAAAAGCTATTGACCTTTGATGTATTCGATTTTCCTCGAATGATCCTATATATAATCAGAGCTTAACTAGAATGTTGTATAAAATTTTCAGTACACTCTTCTTAGAGCGATACTTTCAATTGAACCCTAGTCCTTATTAAGGACTTAAGAGGGTTGCGATTTTTATTAATCCTTGATTTTCTGCCGATTACTGGCAACTCTAAGATGATTATGAATTCGAATGATCTTATTTGTTGTTTCCAATGCAACTTTCAGATCCTGATAATTGGACTTACCAATCTATTGTTCTAACAATAGATGTTTAACATTCCATTTATACAAGGTCTCCAAGGGAACAACCTTGCTACTTATATATCAACTATTATAGAAAGGCTTATTTTAAGGTGAGATGATTATTCCAACCATTACTTAAAACTAATCTTAAGGAATAGCAAATCCTTACAGCTAGTCGAATTAAGTCGACGATCCTGGGCAGCTAATGGCGATTCTTAATTGTTGCCTAAATAAGGTTGCGGTAATCAATGCATAAGCAAAATGAACCGTCTTTCTTAATTAGCAATATCAAACTCTTAGAATATTGAGTTGGGCTATATGAACCTCTATCCTAAAACTCCCTTAATCAGGGTTCTGATTCTTCCAATGATGATACTAGTTATCATGTAAATTTTATATTAATGCATCCCTAAGCGGGACGTTAATCTTAACTCTACTTGCCTCTAAGGAGGTAAACAGGGTAATCTTGGAGAAGATGGTCAAAACGTAAGGAGGTTACATAGATTTTCCAATTCCCAGGCTCCAGTTCATTTACCATGGTCTGCGTCAGATAAGTGATACATTCGTGTTACGAGTCCACGGATTTCTTACTCAGGAACGTTTACTTGGATAATTCCATTTTAGATATCTTCTTTGAATACCATTAGCTGACTTTAATACCGTATGACCATTGGAATATCTTTAGGGTTCCATGCATTAAACCTCCATACTGATCAGGCTTGGAAGCAATCTATGGAACATATTAAGATACACCAATCCTCATATGACGCTTTTGTCGTACCATCTGGTATTCGCAGTCGATAGAGATAAAGAGATATCAATCACTTATGATGATGCACTTCATCTGAAGAGAGGGTACACTAGAATTTCATGACTGAAGACTTTTGGCAGGAGCAGAAGAAATGGTTCCTATGATTTTCGCCTGTAAGTTTTACCTTACACTTAATATCTAGGGTTCTCATGGGAGTCTTTAAGAGTTTGCTATACTTACCATCTATGAAGGATTGATTGGTATCCGAAATAAAGCAGAACTCCTAGCGTTTTATTCAACTTCATATATTATGCTTAGGGTTCTAACAAGCAGATTAAATAACTTATAAAATTCATTCCACAACGACTTATCTGCACCTGAATCAAACAATACCCTTGCATATACATCACGGATAAGGACGTACCGGTTATAACATTGTCATCTTGTATGGCCTCTTTTGCATCCATCTGAGAGACCTTAGCGTTGGTCTTCTTATCTCCTTCAAGCTTCTTAGCATACTTTGGGCAATTTGATTTGATATGCCATTTCTCGTTACAGTTGTAACAAGTCGCATCTCCTATCTTCTGGCATTCCAATGTTTTATGCTCCCTAGATTTGCAGATCCCACAAGCCCTAGGCTGCGATTAGGATTTTGGTTCGTACCTGCACTTCCCACAATGGCGCTTCTTGCAGGTCTTGCATTTAGGTTTCTGGTTGGACTTTTGGTTGTTCTTTTTTTAGAGCTCTGGGAGTTATCTTCCTCCCTTTTCCTTTTCAGTTCACCCTTTACATTAGAGGCACGGACGAGATCCTTCTCGTGAGTAACGAAGGGTGGTCTTGGTTGAGATTTGGAGCAAGTAGCATTGGGCTCCTTGATCTTTTTCACAGCCTTCTTCACAGCTTTTCCAACAGTTGCATCTATCATAGTCTGAAGAACATCCTTGGAAGTTCTAAGGTTCACAATTGTAGTATCATTAGCATGTGTCGCATCATCCATAACACGATCAACGGCTGTCTTATCCGAGTTTGTCATACTCGATATTTGATTCCTAACACCTAATAAAACAATTATTTAGTTGCAATCCAACAACCGCTACTCATCATCCTGATGCCCTAATATATACCAACCATGGTATCGTTAAACCATACAGGTTAATATAGTACGAACATTCTCAATGAACGTCATTTAAATATGTATATATATCAATTATGCTTAGCCTAGGCCATAAAAGACCATTAATGGCAATTAAGGTTTGGACCTAGTCCATCACCTGTTTGACAGGGGATCAGTTGTCACGTCTGTCTTGATCATATTGATGATTTTGGATAGCTTGAAAGCTTGACATTAGGATATTGGATAAGAGCGGTTCCTAATGGATATAAAGCATCCATCTAAGGTTGTTGAAGCAGTCTCTAAATGTTATCGGCCAATTCTACCTCGCGTTATAAGCCTAAGATCCTAATAGGCGGATACAACAGCTTACAATATTTATTGTCCTCAATAGACTTTTCTGCGCCAGAATCAAATAATCCCCATATAAGCATCATTGATAAGGAAAAGTACCTTTTACGATGTCATCTTTCTATATCGCCTCCTGGTGTCCATCTGGAAGACTCATGTGTTTACTTTCTTGGCCTCTTCAGACTTCTTCTGATTCCTAGGGCAGTTAGTCTTGATGTGCCCCTTCTCGTTGCAACCATAACAGGTCGCATCTTTCAACTTTTTGCAATCCAAGGTCTTATGCTCCTTGGACTTGCAGATTCCACAAGGAAGAGGCTGAGATTCAAATCTGCATTTCCCCAGGTGGAATTTCCTACATGTTTTGCACCTGGTCTTTTCACCCGTCTGCTGGTTACCCTTATTAAACTCGGAAATCTTCCTATAATCAGAGTTCCCCTTTTTCTTCTTATCGAAGTGATGAGAACCCTCATCCTCCTTTTTACGCTTCCCTTCTTCCGAAGCTTTTGCAGCCTTGTTTCTGGCTACGTCGAGTGTGAGAGATAGAGACAAATCTGCCGCTGACCGGAATGTAGTAAGTCTCGATGCTTTCACGCTTTCCTTGACTTCTGGGGCTAGGCCCCCAATAAAGCGAGCTATTCGCTTTGGTTCTGGTGTGATCAAGTAAGGAACCAATCGAGACATAGTATTGAAATTTGTAAGATATGCCTGGCAATCTAAGTCCTTCATGACCAATGCCAAGAAATCGGTTTCAATTTTCTCAACTTCATGTTGAGGACAGTAATTTTCCTTGATAAGAGCAACAAACTGATCCCATGTTTGATTATACAATAGGATTTTCCCAGTAGCCTGGATTAGCGACCTCCACCAAGCTAGAGCTTCTCCTTTAAAAGATTGTGAAACAAACTTCACAATGTCTTGCTCTGCACATCCGCTAATATCAACAACAGTGTCCATCTCCTCGAGCCACGCCATGCAGTCGATGGCTCCTTTTTCTCCTGTGAAGTCTCTGGGCTTGCAGGAGACAAAATATTTATACGAACAGGTTTTAACATGTGGTTCTTGATTAAGCACAACCTGTCTAGGCGGAACACTCCTCTGATTTGACGAGTTATGAACATCTTCCTCCTTTGAATCATGTGAGTTAGAAGGGGGATTACTACGAGCCACAGATAGAATCTTAGAGTGTGTACCACTTGACTCATTATACTGTCTGTCAAGAGCTCGAGTAACAGCATTATCTATTAATGCCTGCAGTTCCTCACCAGTTATGTTAACTCTGGTAGTGTCATTGTTCTCCCTCGGGTGGCTGTTGACCTCCTCTGATCCAGCCATGTAGCTTGATTGCTACATAAATACTGACAATGATTTATTTAGAGGTTATTATGGAATCATCATTTTTGACGATTCATCAACCATGGTAATATAAACCATATTGGTTAATTTGTTAGTTATATTTAATTAGTATTTTCATTATAGTTTATCCTAGTTATAAAACATTAAGGATATTAAAGTGGCGCAAAAGGCCTAGTCATAAAGACAGTTTTTAAATTTATAAGCCATGATTTCGGAGAATTGAGGCATTTTGGTTTGAACATATTTCATTACCTTTTTCTTGACAGAGAGTCAAAGACTACAACTGTCTTTTGCCCCACAGGGCGTTAATTATAGCCCGTAGGCACTTCATCCTTAAGGGATGGTTATATAAATAAGGGAAATTGAAATATCCCAATTTAAAGATGACTTATGTGATTTTATCAGATCACAGTTTGTCGAAAATGTTAACATGCTTTCAGATGTTAACAAGAATTTGAATCTTTTGAATAGGTTTTACCATTTTGGCCGTGCCTGAAATGACAGGTAGGCTAGGTTTTAACTTTAAGATTCTTTTTAGTATTAAGAGCAGAACAACCCTAAATGGGGATGTTAATAAGGATCTGTATCTACTTGAGGAACTGTCATCTTGGCCCTATCCTTAAAATGACACATGGGCTAGGTCTTGTCCTTTTTGGATTTTGCCAATTTATAATATTGGTAGATCCTATAATAGGAACGTTATTTTAAATCTAACCGTTCCATTTAAAATTTAAACAGGTACATGGTTGCCCTAACACAGGACTTCTAACAATACTGACTCGCCCATGCAGGGGCTAATCAGAAAAATAACAAAGGAAACAAATAAAGGACAAAAACGAATCAGGAGTAGTCCTAAGTTCTTTGTCTAGACTCAAGAATGTGCAACTGTGTAACTGAGATTAAACACAAAAGGCTAGTGTTTAATTCACTCAGTGTTGGCTCTGATACCAACCTGTCACACCCCGATATTTCCACGTGTCACCGGTGGGGAGTATCGTGACGTAGTTGATATCATCATAGTCAAACAACACAAATAATGAATGCACAGCGGAAGCAAAAGATAAAATATTACAACCCGATATAAAGTAATATCCAAGTATTTCAAACGGAATGTAAAGGATCCACAGGCGGATCTTAAAACAGAAAGATAAACACTGTTCAACAGACTTTAGGCATCTAGAACTTGCAAGATTCCCTATTGACGCCCTGAGCTCCCAGCCAATTACGTACAGTACCTGTCACTTAACCTTTTTTGGAAAATACGTCAGTTTACACTGGAAAATACAACTTAGGGCCCGATGTAGAAACTGGGTCAAGATTAACAGACACACCACAAGTATAGGCCCACATGAGCGTGAGATACCGTTTCCCTTATGCAACTGTCAGGTGTATGCCTACACCTCGTGCATAAGACGTGGCCATTTTATAATACAATGATGCCAAGGATATCCGGGACATGGTCATTAACCCCTAAAGGCCTTTATTTCAAACAAGACAGATTAAAGCGGGTTACCTCAATAATTTAATAACAATACGATTAAACATTCAATACCCGACCAAGCGGTATTATTATAATACCGTATCCCAAGCCCGTATAGGGAAAATAAGCTAAGAGTGTTTACCTGAGCTAAATATAAACTCAATCCCAGCCGTATATCAAATCAGCAAGCACAAGTACTTCTACTGGGGCTCCTAATCTGGAACGAAGGTTTTTAATAACCTATTAGATTCCTAACGGGTCTTAATTAAGCCTATGCTTAGACCGGTTAATTTTAAGGAAAGGTTTACGGTTCAAAACACAAGATTAAGCGTAGACCGGATTAGAATGTGATTTAGACCCGAAAAGTTTGGAGACTTGTATAATATGGGTAAACTAAACACATTCTGGATTTTGAGGTGAAAATGATAAGGTTTGACCCGTTTCGATTACTCAATGCAAACTAGATACATAAACCGATCCAAACGCGAAACGTGCGTAACGGGTACCCATAAGAGTCATATACAGGTTTCTTAAGTTAATATGCCTTAAATATGATGTGATATCAGTAAGAAACCTTCTTTTATGCCCAAAATGAATTTAAAACCAATTTATGCCCCGAAGGGGTATTTTAGTCATTTAAAAGGTTATAAAAGAGATCAAATATAAATCCGAGGTTCAGGTATGATTTGATTAGTAAAAATACTTAATTTACTAAGTTATATCAGTAGGGTATTACATAGATGTGAAATTTATCATTTATAACCATACTATTCACCGTAGGGGCATTTTGGTATTCACATAGGCTTAAAAGGTCCAAACTGGAAACCTGAGTTTAAAACTTTTCCTTACTGTTAAAATGTAAAAATTTACTGAATATATCAGTAGGCATCAACCCTTATATGTTTAAAATAGTTTTGATACATACTATGCGTTAAAAACGCTTAAAAAGGCGATTTAGAGCCATTTCCGGGTTTTCAAAGAAAAGCTGATATTTTTATTATTCCAGAAGGATCAAAATGTTTTATTTATCATATTAGATTAGTATAAAAAGGTTTGGGGTCAAAAGGATTTGTAAAACTCATTTTATAGCCCAAAAGGGCAAAACCGGCAATTACCGAATCAAGCTTAAAACCCTATGTTATGCTCAGCCTAAAAATAATTAAAAATCTTCAAAAATCCTAAAATATTATTTTATATCAGTGGGTAAAAAGTTTGGTATAAAAAATTGGGTTTAAATAGGTTATACGCTAATTACGCCGTTTAATTAATAAAAAGCTTTTTAATTACGCTACTGAGCATAACTCCTAATCTAGACCTCCAACTGATGTCAAATTTTAGGGACACGTTTATATATCAGTAATAAAGGTTTCTATTCTTTCACATTTTCAAAAATATCATTTCATGGTCACAAGGGCATAACGGTCAATAGTTAGGCATATAACAGAAACTTGCAATAAATAGGATACTAAGGATCCAGGTTGTATAACCTCAGAGGCTTATACTAACCCATAATATGGTCCTAATGGAATCCTAAGGCATATCTAAACTAAGCTAAATCGGATCAGAACTGGAAGTCAAAGCAAAAGTCAACTTATGCGACTTTCGGTCCCGAACCGAGCTTATACTTAGAATTGTCGGGTTGAATCATGCTTAGGCATGTTCAACTAATATTTAACAAGTTATTAAAGTGAGAAAACTGATTTTATGACTTTTATATAATAGCCATGTATTTTATTTAAAACTAACCCGTTTGACTTTTATTTGACCCGACAATTAAACTAAGTAAACGTGGTAATTAGGAGGTGCCCTTTTAAGGGTTAAACACCTACCTAATTACGGTCACGTAGCCATGTTTGATGCGAACAATGGCTCAACCATTTAAAAGTTAAAGCGTTTATCGAAAACGCTTGACTTTCGGTTATAACCGCTAAAATTTAAACTAAGCATGAAAGGACACTTACAAAAGGTCCAAGCAATGAGGGAATTGATCTTGGATGTTCAGGTATGAAGCACAAAGGCCCCAACTTAGAACAATGAGATCAAGGTGTGAATGAGAGCAAAAATCAAGTGGGTATTTATAGGTTTTTGAGAACCGTTAGGATCGTTTCTCGTAAACCGTGCTTCAATCTTGGCCCTCCATGTGTGCCCAAGGTTTCTAAATACAATGGGTGTTGAAAACCAGCTCATGGTATTGAGAATTTTACCTAAAAGCCCATGAAAAATGACAAAAATGCTGAAAATATGAATCTTCCCAGACCTGGGCGTAAGCTACACTGCAGGGACGTAGCCTACGGCCTGCACAGCTCAAACAAACTTTCAAAAGTGCAGTTTTGGTCCCTGCTTGCATAATAATGTGTTTCTGACACATCTAAGGCCTGTTAACCTCATTTCAAGGCTCTAACATGATGCCTAAATATAGGGGACATGAAACATGCTCAAAAACATGTCGGATGTCGGTTCGTTTGGCCGTACTGTCACGTTGTGCGTCGAATTACGACGAAACACGGACGGACGCTAAAAACGGTCCAAATTACGCGCCGAGTGGAATTTTATCATGCCACACACTAAAATAAATATATTAGTGCTTACATAAATTTTTGGGTGTCCGGTGATATTCAGAATGCGAGATATGCGCAAAAGTGCAAACTTGTGCACTTTTTGACACTTTTAGTCCCTGCATGACATAAAAGTTTATTTTTGCGCACCAAACACCTCTAAGCCTATATCTAAGTTATATAAAGGATAAATAGGGTATTTTTAACTTATGGACATATTCCGGAAGGTTGTTACCATACAATTCGACCTACTTTTGCTGTTTGACGCAATTAGTCCTTTAATTGCGCATTGTAGCGCGAAATGTCATTTAATGATATCCAAGCCTCCTATGTCCCATAATGGGCATTCCCAAGAATATACTTAAATATTACTACGCTCTCGTTCGCCTAGATGGTCACCGAAAGGCGTAGATTCAAAAGTTGACGCTTTAGGTCCCTCTATTGCGCAAACTTGCGCATTTCATCATTTAATAGCATTGAAGCCTCATCTAATCCATATTAGACATTATTGAAAGTATTATTAAACATCACGATGCTTCGGATTCGCTAAAAGGTCATTCAGATGTATAATTAAACATATTGACACTTTTAGCCCCTCTAACTTGCAAAGTTGCGTGTAACTTTACTTATAGGCATAAAAACCTTAGACGGCCATTATTTGGCATTCCCGATAGTATAATTAAATATCATGAAGCTCTCGGTTTGTTAAAAGGTCACTTAGAGGTTAGAATTGACATGTTGACGCTTTTAACCCTTTATTACGCAAACCTTCAATTAATTACGCAAACGGCTACACTTAACCATCAAGTGGCACATTTGTGAATATAAACATCGTAAGAGGTTATTTAGAAACTTATTTTAGGTATGCTAACACTTCCAGTCCTTTCATAATCAAAGTTTTCGATTTTTCGTAAAATTAGTCCCTAAATTTCAATGTTTGACTTCATTAGGGTTCATTACACGTGTCAAGACTTCATTTGGCATGATTTTACGAGGTGTTACAAACCCATACTGAGTGTCTCCCTGTATGGTAAGTGGCTCATCATACGGAGTCTTGATTACCACTTGCTTCTTGTTAGACAAAATCTGGGCTTGGTTATGAGATAACCAATCCATACCTATTACTATGTCGAAACCAGCTAATTTCAAAGGAAGTAAGGATAATGGAAAAGAGTGCTTCCTAATGGATATAAAACATCCATCTAACATGGTTGAGGCTGTTTCTATGGTACCATCGGCCAACTCTACTTCATATTTCACACTTAGGGTTTTAACAGGTAAATTCAACAACTTACAAAACTTATCATCTACAAATGACTTATCCGCACCCGAATCAAATAGTACCCTTGCATAAACATCATTGATGAGAAAGGTACCTGTGATCACATTATCATCCTGAACGGCTTCTCGTGCATCCATTCGAAAGACCCTAGCATTGGTCTTTTTCCCATCCTTAGCCTTCTTCGCAAACTTTGGGCAATTGGATTTAATGTGCCCTTTCTCGTTGCAGTTGTAGCACGTTGCGTCCTTTATTTTCTTGCAGTCTAAGGTCTTGTGCTCACTTGACTTACAAATCCCACAAGGCCTTGGCTGCGATTGGGATTTCGACTCGTATCTGCACTTCCCGAAATGGTGCTTCTTACAGATTTTACACTTGGGCTTATCGCCAGACTGATGACCATCCTTTTTAGTTCCAGAACTCTTTTTGTGGTCGGAATTCCCTTTGTGTTTCTTATCTGAACGCCGTGAGTTATCATCATCACGCTTCCTCTTTTCAGCATCGGTGTTTCTCAGCGATCTCTGCCTGACCGCGTCCAGAGTCAGAGATAATGATATATCAGCTGCAGATCTAAAAGTAGCTGGTCTAGAGGCCTTCACACTCGCCTTGATCTCTGGGGCTAAACCCCCTATGAAACGAGCTATCCACTTGGGTTCTGGTGTCACAAGATAAGGAACCAATCTTGACATAGTATTGAAGCTTGTAAGGTAGGCTTGACAATCCAGGTTCTTCATAACCAAAGACAAGAAATCAGACTCAATCTTTTCAACCTCATGCTGAGGGTAGTAGTTCTCCTTAATGAGAGTAACAAACTAATCCCATGTCAGATTGTACAATGGGATCTTCCCAGTGGCTTGAATCAAGGACCTCCACCACGCTAGTGCCTCTCCTTTGAATGACTGAGATTTACCACATCCTTATTTGCAGAACCGCTGATATCTACCATAGTGTCCATCTCGTCTAACCATGACATGCAATCAACTGCTCCTTTCTCCCTGGTGAAATCCCTGGGTTTGCAGGAGACAAAGTATTTATAGGTGCAACCTTTAGCACGTGGTTCTTGATTTAACACAACTCTCTTAGATGGAACACTCCTCTGATTTGATGAGTGGTGAGAATCACTTTTATGAGCGGTATTGTAACACCCTGAAAACGGGTTTGGTAATCAAACCCCGTAAATAATAAAAGATGGGTAAAGTACCGTTAGTGGTAAAAGTAACCTGGTAAATAATAGGATTTAAATAATAATCCTAATATTAACTATAACGTGAATAAAAGCTTTTAAGGAAATAAGTTACAAAAGGCCCGAGTTAATGGGACTTAAAAATAAAACGAGTTATAACTTCCCCGAACCCACCAAGTAACTAGGAATACCAACCTAGTTAAATATGTGCCTTAAAATAAAGAAGGAAACTTGGGTAATAACCCTTATTATAAGGTTATAAACTAGAGGGGCCAAAAGTGGAAGATTTAAAACTTGATTTTTATTTAATTAAAACACTACACACACACCAGTGTGTGTGTGTGTGTGAAATCGATCAGAAGAAGGGCCAGGAGCTCAAACCCTAGCTCATCTCAAATTCACCAAATCGAAGGGCAGAACTAGCTCAAATCAGATGCATGAACACAAATTCGTGATCACCTAGTCGTGGGGATTACAAGGTATGTCAAATTTTATGATTTGGTGATACTTTGAGATTATGATGAACAATCATAGTCGAAATTCGGGAATGAATGTTGAATCTATGAGTGTTATTGTGATAAAATCTTCGTTTAGAAACAAACCCTAGATGATAAACTTGATGAACTAGTGTTGAAAACTAGGGATTTGATGATTCCCCTTGAATGTGCTAAGTGGGTTATGGCTAGATAATGAAGATGATGATAGATTTGTGCTAGAGATCAACATAGTTAATGGTTGATGCGAGATACTTAAACAATTTGCGAGTTTGGGTATTTAACCATATATGACTTGAAATGGGTTTTTTTAATACAATGATATTAGTGTTAAACTTGCAATTTGAATCATCATATTAGTTAGTAAAGACAAGCAACTTGAACCATTTAGGTGTTTAAGTACATGAATTGCAATTACCATGATTTGGGTTTGGTATAAAAGATGGAAATGATGATAAACTCGTGTTTAAAATGATGTTGATATCATCATGTGTTAAGAAAGATTAATGTAGTATTAATTCGATGAATAATGATTATAAAACTTGGGTAATAAAGGGGATAAACGGTAGGCTAAGAAGGATGCTACCGGGTAATTGATCAAGTAATTAAACGAGTAGTCGAGCTACATCGTGTAATTACTGATGTTACTAGGCCGTTGACTTTAAAAGGTTAAACCGGCCTATAATACGATGATTGATAAATTTAGATAGAGAATACGTAAGGTGGAATAGTCGTAATTGACAATGACTAAACTAACCATCTTGCGAATTATGATGATAGTTTGACTCTTGACAAGCTAGATGGAGGCTTGGGAGGAAGCGGGTCACACAAATCAAGAATGGAGGAAAAGTCTAATTCGGATGCAAGGTAAGTATAGCTTACACTAGTCATATATTTTAGAATGTTCTTTTGTCGTATTGATTACTAATAAGACAAATGCATAGTTGAGTTATGGTGTTCCGGCGTGTAGTCGTACGGAACAAGATAACTAAATAGGATAAGAAACCGTATTGATGGTTAAAAATGAGTTAAATCGGTAATTCGATCATGTTATGACGAATGAAACATGTACTTTAAAGGTTACCATATAAGGTAAATCATGATAATCAATAAGGGTAAAATTGTAATTTGGTCACTTGTGACAATAATTGTTGGTTTTGAAATATACTTATTTTCGTAAGCCATAGTGGAGATTTATAATTTAAATGATCGCGCGGTGTAAACCGGAGCGAGTCGTGTAGACGAGATGGCAATAAGCTTCATCCCGCCAATATAATCGGTCATTTAGACCAAACGGGTCAAAGGGGTGAAATTATTACCCTTTGACAATATCGACTAATGGTTTGCCGAGTTGTATGATTACAGAAATAATTAACAAGTGGATATTTACATCGCTATTACTTCGCGGCTATTGAGACAAGGTATTGAATTGGATCAATATAATGATCCGAGCCAGGTACGCATAATAGAATAACTCTCATTTAAACGTAAGGTTTAATGAGAGTTAAACGGAGTCTAAAATAGATATTTGGTTACTTTAATAGGTAAACCGAATGTTACAAACGATGGTCATTACATTTGAAAGGCCTAATAACTTTTCAAACAAAGTCATAATTAAAAAAAGAGGGCTTATGGGTCAAACATGTATACAAAAGTCCCTCATCGTTAATGAAGGGCCAATATGGACCAAAACGCCCTTATAAGTTAAACTGAGCAAACAACCCTTAAAGGTTGTTTGGAAACAAGTTTCTTGATTAGATAAACACTTAGGACAAGTATAGAAGTTGAAAGATGTAATATGTTAGTAAAATGGCTCTATTTGAGTCCTTGCCATAAAATAATGAGTTGAGGGGTAAAACTCGGTTTATATAGGTTATCATAGTAAACCCGCCATAAATTCAGTAGTGGTGGTAGATTATATGATAAGAAATGTGGTAGTGTAATGCTAGAAGCAATCGAAAACAATTTTAAGCTTGGTAGCGCTTAAATACCCTTAACGGGTCAAACTAAGCACTTGAGAGTAAACGGGTTATAATTATGTAAGAAACTCGTTACTTGAACCTAATATGATAGGAGATTTTGAAATTATGAATTTCATAAGTTTAGGGGGGACATATAAACCTGTTTTTGTTAGATTTATACATGAACGGGTCAAAACAGCAAAGCATGAAGAACATGTTGCAGCTACCGTAAGTTACGGTAGCTACCGTAACTTACGGTAGCCACTAAAGTTGTTACGGTGGTTATATACTGCAATACGGCAGCCCCTGAATGCCTAGAGGCTACCGTAACTTACGGTGGCTACCGTAAGTTACGGTAGCGCCCTGTTATTTTTGTTGAGTTTTGTTTCGCAAATTAATTTGAACAAGTTTTAAACCGTGTATGACTAAAATCATTTCATGTTTATGGAATGTAGGTTGCCTAGTAGTACCAGATGACGACTGAGCCCGACGAAGAACCGAACACACGAGATCAAGCCTCCGCGAATAGTTTCGTCGTCACGTTTTAAACGGCAAATTAAATTACAAAATGTTGGAATGTTTTATTTAGTAAAATGTTTTAATAAACTCGCATTTTTAAGTGTATGATTAAATCTTAATACACTATTATAAGTCAAATCTCTTGGATAATTGATCAAAATGGACTTAGGGCGTTACATGTATGAGTTCTAAAGGGTGGTTTAGAGTGTGGTACTGACTGGGTCCTGACCTGGGTACCACTGGATTCTTTGAACTGTCTATCCAGAGATCGCGTAATAGCATTATCTATCAATGCCTGTAATTCTGTTCCTGCTATGTTGACTCTGGAAGTATCATGATTATCTCTGGGGTGGCTGTTGACTTCGTCTGACCCAGCCATGTAGCTTGATTGCTACATAAGATAAATGAGTTTAATTTACTCAGAGGTCTATAACAGTTTTATCATTCTAGATGATTTCTTAATCATGGTATTTAAGAAACCATTTTGATTAATTTGTTAGGCATATATATATTCAGGATTTTTCTTTATAATAATCCTTAGTTTAAAGTATTTTAATGGCAAAAATGCCAAGTCATATGGACAGTTTTAAATTTTTATTCTTAAACTTATAGGATCAAGGTATTGAGGTTTTAATTATAATTCATTACCTCTTCTTAACAGGGGGTCGAAGACCACGACTGTCTTTTGTCTTATATGACAGTGAGTATAGCCCGTAGGCATTACATCCCTAATAGATGCTTTAATTAGTTAAAAGGATTTGGAAGAATCCAATATAAGGATGACTTATGCGATTTTATCGAATCATATTTTGCCAGGAGTGTTAACATGTTTTTAGATGTTAACAAGAATCTGTATCTTAATAAGGATCTACCATCTTGGCCCTGTCTTAATATGACACGTGGACTAGGTTTTGCCTTTAAGATTTATTTAATATATAATGGCAGATTTTTTTTAAAGGAATGGTATTTTGTTTTTATTTTACATATTATATTCATGCATGCAATGATAATTAAAATTTAACACATTCCATAATTTAAATCAAAAGAGTACAATAATGCCCTAAACGGGACTTAACATAAGGACATGCCCACGCAGGGGTTTAAACAGAAAAGACATGCCCACGTAGGGGCTAAACTAAAACAACATGCCCACGCAGGGGCTAACTAAAAGAAAACTCCTCGCAGGGACTGAATACTGAAACAGATGTCCACGCAGGGACTGATTAAACATTAAAGATATACAGTTAAACAAATAAAGGATTTAATGATCCTTTTTGCTCTTCCCCTTGATTAAGCTCGCCAGACCCTTGAAAATTCCTCGGTTTTGCCTACGCTCTTCCCGAACCTCCTGCTGCACCTGACTCAACCTTTGAAGAATCTCCTGATGCTACGGTGGCGATATCAGTGGCGGCTGCGGGGGCTGCTGATACTGCGGAGGTTGAGTAGGTGGCGGTTGTTGATACCTATAAGGTGGGTACCCATAGGGTGGATATCTAGTTTGATATGGGACTCCATAGGGCCCCTCGGGATGGAGAGCATTGTAGTCCCATGCTGCCTGGTAAGGGTCAACATTAGCATAGTTGTAGTTGGTATGGGCCGGCTGTTCAAAAGGGTTGTATTCCGCTGCACTGGTATACGCAGGGATTGGGTTGTTGTAGCCCACTGGTGGTGGGGCTACTGGTGCAGACTCCACTTCAGAAACAGGGTTCGAAGGCCCACCTATCTGTGGGTCTTTGTATAGTGGCGGATAATGACTGCCACTAGATGGTTGAGGGGTGTTGATGTGGACTCCCCCTCGCACGGACATCCGTGCGGTTGATCTCCTACGCCTTGGTGGCTCCGGAGGCTGTTGCTGCACTGGTGGTGGTGACGGAGTGACCGCTACAAAATGGGAATCCTCGGAGGGATCCTGCTGTGGCTGTTGCTGCGGTGAGTTGTGGTAACTGGGAGTAAACACCCAGTCGATCTGGTTAAACCTCGCCTCATAGCTGTCGGGACCGCTATAAGGTGATCCGAGAAAAGGTGACCCATCCGAAATCTCGATGGGGTGAGTAGGTGTGTCGGTTGGCGGTTGGGCAGGTTCCGGATCTTCATCCATATCCATGGAGAAATGGTCCTCCGGTCCAAACGGATTATAACCCATTGGTTCATTAATTAGGTTTGCCGGGTTGAACCGGCTTTGGAAGTATGGCGTTGGGTCGTTGAAAGGTGAGTTGTGGCCTTGAAGGGGTATGAAAGAATGGTGTGAGTTGTGGGGCTCATTTTTCGATTGAGGCCCGTAAAAGTTTAGGTATGATGGTGAGGAGCTCAGCGAGACTGAGCACCTTGCAGGTTCTATATGGTTCCTCCAGTTTTCTTGAGGAGTTCTACTTAGGGTGTCAGATGGTGTTCGCCGGTGTGAAGGCCCGGCCTCGTGATCATTGGGGGCGACGAGTGGCCCCTTGCCTCTACCTCTTACACGAAATCTAGGTGCCATCTTGTTGAACCTGTCAAAACAAATAAAAGAACAACAAAGAAATATAAAGGACAAAATTAAAATAGAACAAATTTGGATTAGTCCTAAGTTCTTTGTCTAGACTCGGAAGTCGATGAATGTGCAAACTGTGTCATTGAGATTAAACACAAAAGGCTAGTGTTTAATTCACTCAACATTGGCTCTGATACCAACCTGTCACACCCCGAATTTCCATGTATTACCGGTGGGCCCGGTGGGGAGTATCGTGACATAGTTGATATCATCATAGTCAAACAACATAATTTAAATGCACAGCGGGAGCAAAAGATGAATCGTATTACAAACCGAATAAAGAGTAATATCAAAGTATTACAAACGAACTATAAAAGATCCACAGGCGGATCAAAATAAAAAGAAAACTTCGTTCAACAGATTTAAAGGCATCTGAGCTTGCAAGACTCTTTATTTATGCTAGGAGAGGCCAGCCTATTCCGATTAGTACCTGCACTTAGCCTTTTTGGGAAAATACGTCAGTTTACACTGGTAAATACAATTAACTGACTCATTTTGAAAATGTTTAAGAAAATTTATTTGAATGCACATGGCATAAAACTTTTTATAACTTGGGATAATTATTTATATATAAACTTGTAAACGAATTACATGTTTCTTATACGTTCAGTAGCCCGGGTTGACACCGGGTTAAAGATTAATAGACACACCACATGATATAGTCCTACGGTGAGTTATTCTCGAAACCGGCGGTTATACCTCTTTATTTATTTATGCACAGGCGGGTGTATGCCTACACCCCGTGCTTAGGTCGTGGCCATTTCTAGGAATGATGCCAAGGATATTCGGGACATGGTCATTAACCCCCCAAAGGCTTTAAGCAAACAAAACAATTTAAACAGGACATTTCAATAAATTAACCTTCATACAATTAAAAATTCAATTCCCGACCAAGCGGTATTTTATATATCGTACCCCAAGCCCGTATAACGGAAAATAAGTTAAAAGTATTTACCTGAGCAAGTATAATTCACAAACAGCAAGTGCAAGTAGCTTTTACTAGGGCTCCTAATCTGGAACGAAAGTTTTTAATAACCTATTAGATTCCTACCGGGTCTTTAATTAAGCCTAGACTTAGACCGGTTAGTTTTAAGAGAAGGTACGGTTCAAACGCACGATTAAGCGAAGACCGGAATAGAATGTGATTTAGACCCAACAAGTTTGAAGACTTATATGATATGGGTAAACTAAACAAATTCTGGATTTTGAGACAAAAATGATAAGGTTTGACCCATTTCGGCTAATTTATGCAAACTAGTTACATAAACCGCACTGAACGCGAATAATGCATAACGGGTAACCAAATGATTCATGAACATGTTTCCTAAATTAATATGCCTTAAATGTGTTGTGATATAGTAGGATACCTTCCATTACGCCCAAAATGGATTTAAACTCAAATTATGCCCCGTAGGGGTATTTTGGTCATTTTAAAGGTTATAAAAGAGTTTAAAATATAAATCTGAGTTTTAGGTCTGATATAATTAGTAAAAATATTTATTTTTATAAGTCATAACAGTAGGGTATGGTATATATGTGAAATTTACCTTTTATAACCAAACTATGCACCGTAGGGACATTTTGGTAATTTCACATAAGCTTAAAAGGTCACAATTTGAAATATGAGTTTAAAAACCTTTCTTTACAGTTAAAATATATAAATTTACTTAAAAAATCAGTAAGTATTAAGTCTTATATGAGAAAAATGGTTTTAATACATACTATGCGTTTTAAACGCGTAAAAAGACGGTTTTAAGCGATTCCCGGGTTTTTAAAGAAAAGCTGATATTTTTATCATTCCAGAAGGCTCAAAATATTTTATTTATTACATAAAATCAGTAGAAAAAAGGTTTTATTAAAATAATATGTAAAACTCATTTTATAGGCCAAAAGGGCAAAACCGACAATTACCGAATCAAAGCTATAACCCTATGTTATGCTCAGCCTAAAAATAAATAAAAATCTTCAAAAATCCCAAAATATTATTTTACATCAGTAGGTAAAAATTTTGGTATCAAATATTGGGTTTAGATGGGCTCTATGCTAATTACGCCGTTTAATTAATAAAAAGCTTTCTAATTACGCTATTGAGAATAACTCATAATCTTGACCTCTAACTGATGTGAAAATTTAGGGACATGTTTATAAATCAGTAATGAAGATTATTGTCCTCTCACATTTTCAAAATTCTTGTTTTAAGGTCAAATGGGCATTATGGTCAACATTTAGGCATATAACGGAAACATGCATATGAATCGGATAACTAATGAACCAAGTTGTATAATCATAGAGGGTTATACTAACATGTAACCTGGTCCTATTAAAGCTCTAAGGCATTTCTAAAACATGCTACATTGGGTTAGAACTGAAAGTCAAAGCAAAAGCCTAATTATGCGACTTTCGGTTCCGAACCGAGCCTATACTGAAAATTGTAGGGTTGAACATGCTTAGGCATGTTCTTACATTAATTACCAAGTTATACAAGTGATAAAAACAGGTTTCATAGCTTCTACATTGTTAATTAAGTGTTTATGCGAAAATTAGCTTTCTGTTGACTTTTTATAATCAAGTTTGACCCGACAATTGACCTAGTTGGAGTGTTAATCAGTAGGTGCCCTTTCAGGGGTTTATTGCCCACATAATTACCAACTTATAACTACTCTTAATTCGAGAATTGATTGGACCATTAGTGATTAATCACTAAGTCAAATCTTAATTACGATGGGTTTGACTTTTGGTCATTAATCTAACTAAAACTGAATTAGAGAGGTTAAGGACACTTACAAAGGTCCTAAGCACGATTATGGATCCTAAGGAAACTTGTTTGATGACCAGAGAGCTCTAGAGAGTGCCTTGAATGATCTTCAATTGTGCAGGTTCAAATGTTGCAACTTCAACTTCTTATATAGTGAACTACATGTAACAAGATCATCACACCTAAGTCTATAATTGTTTCCTGATGTTCCCATGTGTCCCTATGCATGTAAAACCACTGGCCCAACTCCTGTATTTCGAAAACCATGCAAGTAAGGCGGTGTAACCGGCTATAACAGGCAACTGCCAATTTTTAACTGCCAGCGACAGTCTTACGGACCGTAAGCGAACACCCTTGCGGTCCGTATCCAACTCTTACGGACCGTAAGTCCAACTTGATACGGTCCGCAACCAACTCTGATCTGAAATGCCCAGTCACAGTCCTTGCGGACCGTAAGCCTTATCCCATACGGTCCGTAACCGATGCTCAGAAGACAAAAATTTGTAAACTTTTAGGGTTTGGCCATGCAACTTTGCTAATACGAATCCAGGGTCTTTTACATCAGAATGGGGCCACTTGATCAGTTCTGAAAAGCCATGAAAGCCTTGCCATGCACTTATGTTGTCTTGGATTCTTTTGAAAAGTCTTGAATGTAAAATTTGTCGTAACCACTCGTAGGATCCAATTTCTTGTGCAAACTTGAATTATGCATTTATCAGAATTAACCGGATTTAAACATCAGATGTTTATAAAACAGATTAAGGTTTGGGATTTATAAATGGGTCGCTCAGAGGTATTAGTTAACATGTCGACACTTTTAAATCCTACCATACATCTTTCAACTTGATCCGGGTTTATAACACGTTTTACCTTCCATGACACGTGTCTTTATTTTATTGGGCATAATTTTTACGAGGTGTTACATCCTCACCCCCTTAAAAGAAATCTCAACCTCGAGATTTACTGAAATAAATGAGGGTACTTTTCTTTCATTGTGGACTCTACCTCCCACGTATACTCGGGACCTCTGCGGGCATTCCATTTAACTTTTACAATCGGTACATGCTTCCTTCGAAGCTTCTTAACCTGTCGATCCTCGATCGACAAAGGCTTTTCAACAAACTTCAAGCTTTCATCTATGTGCACATCCGTATGTGGTATGACTAGTGATTCATCAGCTAGACATTTGGTTAGAACAGGTACAGTTTCTTGGACATTTAGTCAATCATGAAGGAATTCATGTGGATCACACCAAGATCGAGGCGATTACTAAATGGAAAACCCCTGAGTCACCAACCGAAGTTTGAAGTTTCTTAGGATTGGCCGGTTATTATAGAAGGTTTATTCGAGATTTTTCTAGAATAGTCAATCCCTTAACTAAGCTAACCTGTAAATCTGTTAAGTTTGAATGGGGACCAAAACAAGAAGAAGCCTTTAGAATCCTTAAGCAAAGATTAACCAACGCACCCATACTAGCGTTACCTGAAGGAACAAAAGACTTTGTAGTCTATTGTGATGCTTCTAAATTAGGTTATGGATGTGTATTAATGCAACGTCAAAAGGTTATAGCCTATGCATCTAGACAACTTAAGAATCATGAAGAGAATTATTCAACCCATGATTTAGAACTAGGAGCTATAATTTTTGCCCTGAAAATTTGGAGACGTTACCTTTATGGTAGTAAGTTTACCATTTTCACTGATCAAAAGAGTTTAAGGTATGTCTTCGGACAAAAGGAGTTGAATATGAGACAAAGACGCTGGATGGACATACTTAGTGATTATGATTGTAATATCTAGTATCATGCAGGAAAGGCAAATGTAGTAGCTGATGCTCTAAGTCGAAAATATCACGAAAATCCAAAAAGAGTGCGTTCTCTTAAGTTAAACCTGTAGGTTGATTTAAATGAACAGATTAGAAAAGCACAAGAATCAGTAATCAAGGATGATACTGAAAAGTTGAAAGGAATGATTATCTAACTAGAACAAGGAACAGATGGAATTTGGAGATTTCATAGGAAAAGAATGTGGATACCTAAATTAGGAAACCTAAGCCACCGTATATTAGAAGAAGCCCATAAATCTAAGTATACGATGCATCCTGAAAGTGATAAGATGTATCAAGACCTAAGAAAGAATTTCTGGTGGATAGGAATGAAAAAGGATATAACAGCATATGTTGCAAAGTGTCTAACATGTTCATAAGTTAAAGCTGAACATCAGAGACCCTCAGGTTTGTTGCAACAATTAGAAATGCCAGTTTGGAAATGGGAATTGATAAAAATGGATTTTGTTACTAAATTACCCAAAACAAGAAAAGGTAATGATACAATCTGGGTGATTGTAGACATGCTAACTAAGTCAGCTCATTTCTTACCTATGAAGGAAACTTTCAGTATGGACCAATTAGCTAAGTTGTATGTAAATGAAATAGTTTCATTACATGGAATTCCTTTATCAGTTGTTTCTGACAGAGATAGCTGTTTTACCTCTCATTTTTGGACAAGTTTCCAAAAAGCAATGGGAACCAAGTTGAATCTAAGCACAACCTATCATCCTTAAACGGACGGACAAAGCGAAAGGACAATTCAAACCATGGAAGATATGCTTAGAGCTTGTGTAATTGATTTAGGATGTAATTGGGACGATCACCTACCATTAATATAATTTTCTTATAATAACAGTTATCACACAAGTATCAATGTTGCACCATTCGAAGAACTTTATGGACGAAAGTGCCGAACGCCAGTCTGTTGGGCCGAAATTGAAGAAAAAATTGAATGCCACTTCAATTACCATGTAATACAATTTTAAAAAACAGCTTGTCTTGCTAAATACCTGTTCTTTTATCTTCATTTAATAACATATTTTATAAGCGTGTAACTTGATTTTTTATAGTTCTTAAATAATTATAATTTTTAAAAAATCTGCACCCAAATTGTTTTCGTTACCAAAAACCATGTTTTTAACTAGTACAAATCAATTATTTTTTTTTCTTATGTATATGGTCTCTTGTTAATGTTAATTCCAATATACATTTCAATCACCAGGGCAAATTACATAAGGATTATAACAACCCTCCAAAATATTTTTCGACACCCCTAATATATTTAAAAGATCCCTATATGTCTTAAACCATCCCCTGTATGCGAAAACCGAGCCCAAAATACCTTACATAATTAAATATTAAATAAAAACAAGAAAATGGGGTCGCTCGAGGGCCGCGAAGGCTTTGCCTTCAGGCTACGCGGGGCGCGACAACAAACCACCAGGGCGACACCCTAAGCTGTCACGTGTCGAGATCGTGTCGAGTCTAGTCCAATGACCAATCAAGGCTAGGGCCTACGTAACCTACGTCACGGGGTGCGAAGGACTTACCTTCGGCGTACGCGGGCCACGAGGAAGTGTCGATCAGACACTATAAATAGAAGGCATCGGCCGTCAGTCCCAATTCGCTCATAAACTTTCTTTCTCTCCCGAATTTCATAAGTGTAGAAGCTATAATCGGGTATTATACCCCCTAAATAACGAAGTTCTGCCTCGTTGTAAGTATTATAACCACCGGTTACGTATTAGATACGCTGCCCGATTGATCCAGGGTTCCGTAACCGCTGTCGTGGTTCTGCCCGACGTAGTCGTTGGAATGCCGTCTCGAGGAGGGTATTACTAATGTAAATATTGGGTTATTATACTAACGCGTGTGCATTTTTGTAATTAATAGATAATCACCAGGAAATCCTTAAGGAAAAACCCTAAGACAGCAAGGTGAGTAATCCTCCTTTTTGCAAACTATTTTTACAAAACCTTAAATAATTTACAATGTGATTAGCAGTGATTGAGTCTTTGTAGTTCTTCAATTACTGCCGGTATGTTGGGGTTTTGTATACAAAATGTGGAACACGTTACCATTGGACAAAGAGTTAGCTAATGTGTAATATGACCCACCAGTCAGGATTGACAGTGCTGAATGAGTAATTGTGTAGAAATAAACATTGTAATCGTTCTCAATACTGTTAAAAGATAAAACTCTTCTTGATTAAACTGGGATTCACTCATCAGTATTTCCCACTGACAAAATGTTTTTAAACTCGTTTCAGGTAACAAAATGTGAAAGCCAAATAGTAGCCAGCTGGACAGCACTGAAGGCTTGGAAAAGTGGCTATAAAAGTTACCTAAATAAAGAAGATGTTTTATTTAAATAAATTAGGGTTTACCCCTACAAATCCGTTTGTAATAAAAACTTGGGTTTTATCCCAATGTGTTTATTTCTATAAAATGTGGTGTTTTACTCTGATAAAATATTTTCTAACTACGGTTCAGATATACTTTCCGCTGCCAAAATGATAAACACCGATACCACTAAATCTGGTCTCACGGCCGCCTGTTCCCGGGACAGATAGGGGACGGGGGTTGCGACAAGGATAGCAGGTAGACGAGCAACAACTGAGCCGCCATCCCCTTCTGAATAGAAGACCCTAATCTATTAAAAACAAAGTCTCGCCCCTGAGGGGCCGAAAAGTTTTTGTGGACCACACGCTGAACTTTAGTCAAGAACCGAACCGCCTCCGGCGCCAAGGACCCAATTTATTATGTTGAATCCTTGAAACTTACACTTGTGTAAAAAATAGTTAAAAGTAATAAATTGTTACACGGTAATTGAAGTGGCATTCAATTTTTTTAAACTTAAATAAAATTGTATTAACTGTTTATAAGAAAAGCTCGATGCGACATAAAAAATTCAATTTTTTTAAACTTAAATAAAATTAGATAAAAATTGTTACACGGTAATTGAAGTGGCATTCAGTTTTTTTTTTTTTTTTTAAATTGTTATAGACAAAAATTATTTTAATTTAAAATTCCTTGTAAAATTGATTTAAAATTAAATAAAATTAGGTGTTAGTACCCAAAGGTGTTACCTTGATAAAATTTAAAAAATGAAGGGTATTTTAGTCATTATATTGATAATTTTGTTATTAGTACCTAAATGTGTTACAAAATTGAAACCATAAAACATAAATCTGTTAAAAAAAGTTAGTAACTAAAGATGAAACTAGCTATAAACCATAAGGTTTATCTGTGTAATTAACTGTTATAATTAAAGTCAAAGCATTTTATTATGTTTTCCATGCACATGGCCGGACAGAATATAGACCCTAGATAAAGCAAGTAAGCCAAACATGCACTTCTTTTGCTTGATTGATCTAGATAGGGTAAGCGGATGGGGGGGGGGGGGGTAGTTGCACGGACCTCCCATCCGCCGGAGTATTGCAACTCCACAAGCTAACAACGTCCCAATGTTGCCTGGCGGTGAGTACCCACGGTGAAGAGCCCCAACACCCCAATAGGGCATTGCCGGGAGTCGAACCGGTGACCTCAAGAAGAGGCTGGGTGGGACTGGCCAACTGGGCTACCCCAGAAGGTTAGGGTAAGCGGATGTTGTTAGCCTTTTAGTTCTTTCTTGAATGTAAACTTCAGAACCTTCGTGTGATCAATCTACCATGCACTAAAGAGAATTTTGCAATAATATTATAAGCATGCACAATATATGAGGAGAAAACCATTGTTGGGATTCAAATACATTAATATTATGAAGTTAAACAATGGAACAGAATATTATGAGCAGGCACGTTTTCGTAAAAAGTAAAACATTAGAACATGCACACTAATAGTTTTTAGCAAGGGCATTTGGTGAACCGTGCTAGGGAGGCGGGAGTCATCAAGGGCATTGCTACCCCAAATAACATACCAGTCATTACCCACCTTCTCTATGCAGATGATGCTATAATGGTCGGAGAATGGTCTAAGGAAGAAGTGGAGAATGTGATCAGAATTCTCCGCTGCTTTCACGTTAGTTCGGGTCTTAAAATCAACATCGAAAAGTCCAACCTTTTCGGTATTGGAGTGGGTTCGGAGGAAACGGGAGCTATGGCTAACGAGATCGGTTGTAAGCCGGGTTCTCCGCCTTTTAAGTACCTTGGTCTAGAAGTGGGAGCTAATATGAATCGATCTCCAACTGGCAGCCGGTGTTTGAGACTTTCCAAAACCGTTTAGCTAACTGTAAGTCTCACCTTCTGTCGATTGGGGGGAGAGTTGTTATAATTAAATATGTGTTGGAGAGTTTGCCTACCTATTATTTCTCGCTCTACAAGGCTCCCAAGAAGGTTATTTCGGATTTGGAAGCAATGATAAAAAAAATCCTTTGGGGAGGATCTAATGAGGAAAGGAAAATGCATTGGGTGGCTTGGAATCGGGTTTCTTGCCATAAAAAAGAAGGGGACCTGGGTCTAAACAAACTCAAGGAGGTGAATATTTCCCTCTTGACCAAATGGGTTTGGCGATACAAAACCGAAAATGGTAACATGCGGAAGAGAGTTGTAGACGCCCTTCATTCTAGCAGGACGAGGTGGGAGTGCATTCCTTATAAAAATCTCTGAGCAAAACTTGGAGTAACATCGCGAAGGTTTCCGTCAATACTAAGGTGGGCGGTCGACCTCTGCAGTATCTATTCAAAGGTGTGGTTGGGAATGGCGAAGATATTTCTTTTTGGCTAGATACATGGGTCAGTAGTGAAACCATAAAGCTGCGATTCCCAGAGTTATTTAGCCTGGAAGCGGACAAAAAATGTAAGATTGCTGATCGTATTGTGAGAAACGGAAATGGTTTCGATTTTCAATGGGGGTGGAGATCTACGCCAGTTTCGGAAGAGCAAATTAGCAGCCTTCAGCAGCTGCTTTCGGAGCTGGTCGATGTCCAGATTACTGACAGGAATGACAGGTGGGTTTGGCATGATAGCTCGACGGGAGATTTCTCCGTAAAAGCGGTAAAGCGTCTCATTAATGCCGAATACGAGGCTGGTAACAGGTTCGTTCTTGAGTGGTGTCCTTGGGTTCCGGCTAAATGCAACATTCATGTTTGGAGAATGGAGATGGATAAGTTACCTACCGGCGAAGCTTTAAGAAAAAGGAACATCGTGATCGAGGACAAATCGTGCCCGTTCTGCGGCTCGGATGAAGAAACAACAGAACATTTGTTTGTCTCGTGTAGTATAGCTTCTATCGTATGGAATGGCGTGTCGTCTTGGTGTAAAATTCCGAACATTTTCGCCTTCTCTATCTCGGATCTTCTCGGTGTTTACAAGAGTAAGGGCTTCGGAGAAAAAGAAGGAAGCGGTTCAAGGCATCATTATGATCGTGTGTTGAGTTTATGGCGTGCTAGGAACAATTATCGTTTCTCGAACACTCCGGACAAGATTGATAGTATTTTAAGCGAAGTCAAGGTTTTAGGTTTCCTTTGGTTTTCGAATACATCTAAAAATAAAGGGATTGATCGGGGGAGTGGTGCTCTTTTGTAAATATGTAAGTCTCTTTTGTTGTTTGTTGTGTCGGCCCGGCTTGGGCCGGTGGTTTCGTTAATGAAGTATACGTTTAAAAAAAATCGTTTTTAGCATGTGTTATTGGGCCACGAGGCTATTTTTCCTTAGCTTCATAGTTTCTTGTCTTCGTTTTTCACTCCATATGTTTTGTGTAAAAACCGGGAAAAACGAAATATAAAGATACACTTTACAATATTATGAAATAAATTTTCTAAAGTTACATATATGTTAAAAAAATATTTTTAAAATTATAGTATTATAAAAGTAAAGATCAGATAAATTTTTTATATTAAGTTATATAATATATAATTTATAGAGTTAATTGCCAAAATCGTTCATGAGGTTTGAGCACATTTGTCATTTTCGTCCAAAATGACACTTTTGTACCAAATTACCCCCAACGTTTGTAACTTTTTGCCATTTTCATCAAAACCACTAACTTAGTTTATTTTTTCTGTTAAGTTGAGGATATTTGGATGAAACTGGCAAATATAACCACATGGACGATTTTGGCAATTTACTCAAATCCTTTTTAATTTCTTTTATTTAATTATTTTTGTTACACATATAATAAAAAAGAATATACATGGAGTTTTTAGAAAAAAAATTAATAGTTTTGTTATACAATTTTAATAAATTTTTTTATCCAAATCACTAACTCAGTTTATTTTTTCTGTTAAGGTGAAGAATGTTTTAAATTTTATAAATTAAGAAAGAAATTAATTTACAACTTCTTTGTATAAATCAGTTTTATAAAGAGAAAATGTCATTGGTTTGCAACACATAACAATCAATTACAACTTTTAGTATTTATCAGTTGTAGAGATAGAAAAAAATTGTAAAACGTTACATATTTTTTAAATGTGTTGAACACCTAGGAAATACGTTGGTAGAAATAAAATATTTATTTAATTAAGATTATGAGGGTAACTAACTAATACTTATTCTGAGTGGCTTGAGTAAAGAAACTTTTGGTTCATTGCATTATAATTACAATTTGGTGGGTAATTTTAAGATTTGGTAACGAGACGTAATTTGATGGGGGAGGGCACTGGCTTCTGTTTTTCCTTATGAGCGAATTTAAAAGAGTAGAAGATGAATTATAAACTGGGTACATATGATAAGATTTTTTTATTTGACATTTTTCCATAAGGTCACCAGCATTTTAGTTTTATAAAATTTAGAAATTTAAGTAGATTTTATTTTTATAAAACTGATCTATATAAAAAATTAGAAATTAATTTCTGTCTTAGTTTATAAACATTCTTCGCCCTAATAGAAAAATTAACTTACTTAGTGGTTGGATGAAAATTTATAAAAATTATGTGACAAGACGATTATTTTTTTTCTTATAAAAATTGCATGTATATTTTTTTATTATATATGTAACAAAATTAATTAAATAAAAGAAATTTAAAAGAGTTTGAGTAAATTGCCAAAATCGTCCATGTGGTTTCATATTTGCCAGTTTCATCAAAATATCCTCAAATTAACAGAAAAAATAAACTAACTTAGTGGTTTGGATGAAAATGGCAAAAAGTTACAAACGTTGGGGGCAATTTGGTACAAAAGTGTAATTTTGGACGAAAATGGCAAACCTAACTTCCTTCATGCAGCTCGATTTTGTCTGCATCACACACAATAAATGGTTAAAAAGACTAAAATAACCTTGCGCTACCGAAATTAACGATAAAAATTAACTGGGTATATGGTTAAAGGACGTAACGTGCAAGGATTTTGGGTTAGTGCCAAGTACGTTTTCTGTAATTTTTGAAGGTAAATGACATACTTTGCAACCTGGTATAAACATAAATGACGTTTTCTATAATTTGTTGTAACTATTATTAGAGTGTAGCACATAGAACTTAGTTGTTGGACTATCATAGCGATGCGCTCAATGCAACTAGAGATGACAGAAAAAACATCTGTTAGTGCAACATGCCAACATAGATGCATGGCTAATATTCAAGGAAGAAGGCAAACATTGAGGAATTTGAGGTGCATATATTCCAGTCCATGTGCACAATCAGATGCTTTGACTTTAAAAGGAATGCAAGCATCATCATCAAATCTTCAATAAGATATGTTTAAAGGTGTTTGTGGCGTCTTGTATATTTCATATTAAAAGTAAAATTAGCATTCTTTTAAATTCTTAAGAATATTTGATTATGAACAATAGCTATAATAAGTAAACTGATCAAGATGGATATGTAACGTATACTTATTAATAGACCCATTGAACGTAATGATCATACTCCTTTACAAGTTTCATAGCCCATCTCCATGTATTCAAATGCTAAACATTTGAGATATAACTTGTTTACTAGTCAAATGCATTATTAAAATAAAAAGTTGCCAGAAAATTAAACCTATGTCATAAAAGGTAGTGTTGGCAAGAAGTATCTAACGAACCATGACATTACTACTAATTAGATGAACCATGACATAAAAGGTAGTGTTGGCAAGAAGTATCTAAGGAAGTATGAAATTTGACAAAAACACACAAGAATCAATTGTATGTGCAGTAATATTACAAAACTAAATAGTATGTATAGGTACAAGATTGGCGCTTATTCCACAACTGACACAACTAACAACCAAACGGGAAAAGTAACTGCCATAACTATCATGTAAGCTACGTGTGACATGTGTTGACCTATACGATTTTGACATAATCATAGACTAAGATTTTTACAAATAATAATAATAATGCTTCATGAATGCTAAGTTTATTCCAAGAATGAATGATAAAGTAAACTATTCATTGGGATCACATGTGAACAACAATTTGTGGATTGAATAGCCATAATCTTAAAAGAGGCATCAAGTAGCTGAGGTCAACTCTGATTCAAGATTGTGGGTACTGTTTGAAGAATGGTATTCTTTTTACTCTGTATTTGTTTGGGTTTTTTTTCTTGTAAATGTATAGAATTGGATTCATTTAAACTTTATATTATATATTCTACTAAACGTGGCTTTATGAAATTTCAAGGACCAATGATAAAGTATTCTCTATAAATAGACTTCTCCTAGGATAACTAATGCATGCACAACTGATAATAGAATAGAGGTTCTTACATGAAGAGAAGAGTCTTGTTTGGTAGCCAAGGATGACTTGCCTTATATTAACACAAGGTGATAGAAAGTTATAACCATCTTTTTGGCTTATTAGGCAGTCACTCCTTGGCTAACTTGACAGGCTCTTTTTTCTCATGCTAGGCCTTGTGTTCTTAATTACAATAGCAATAATTTCTAGATAATAAAATGCCAGAAAAGGTTAGAATGTCATCAATTGGGAGCAAATCACGCCTTGGTTGGTTCAGAATGTACATGTCAGCGATCCTATCAAATAGGTATTATTGGATGCTTCTTCAATTCGGGAAGTGATACTTTCTATTCGTTGTGCTTATGGTCTAATGTGTCTATACTAAAAAGCCACAAAAAGATGAGGTCGTTGTTAGGATTCATGACAACTGAATACTTGGTTAGTCGGACATTCGAAACAATAGCTTATTTATTTGAATTTGCTTCCGTGTTAAATTAGGCATTGCTTTTTTAGATTTCAATCTGTAGTTCCCTCTCTATCTTATCTAGATTCTCTCTCTCCCTTATGTGATGGGGAGAGCCCTTATTGGGTATGTGTATAAACATATCTTTTATTTGGATGTTCAAGGGTCTTCTTAAAAATATGAGCGAAAACAATTTTTTTTTTTTTTTTTGAGGAGGACTGACTACGAAAATATTTTGAAACATTAGATCTTTAAAATCCTCCTAATACCCCACAAGCCGAAGAAGATAAGATGGTTTATCATCTGGTCGTGTCTACACTTGATGATTGTATCACTTTCCTTGATTTGCTTCAAGTACATTAAGTAGTCTCATCTCACAAAGAAAAACTTAGCCAAGAATTTCATTTCTTCCTAAATGGATTATTCCTCCAACCCTTGAAATGGACTACTTGATTTTTTTTTTTTTTTGACATTTATATGATGGTTCAAGCTATGGGTTATGTGAAGGTTAGCCAAGATGAAAAGTGGGTTGAAGTCACCAAGGCATTGGGATTTAAGAAGATATGAATGTACAAGTAAGGGTACGTGGTCTATATTTGTTATTTTGAATGATACTATATCCACATGAAAGGAAGGGAAATAATTATTTGTTAGGAAGAAAGCTTGCTACGTATTGGCTGAACTGTAGAAGAAGACACAAAGATGAATGATGCTTTCATGGCAGGTTGAAGTTTTAAGCTAGATGTTGAAGATCTCTACTAAACAAAATTGGAGTTTTCATGTTCAAATAAAAAAAATCAAGCTATATTATATTTATCGGTATGTTTGTATTTATCTAGAACTTATGGTTTGAAACACGGTATTATGTATTTTTTTTTTTTTATGCTAAGCATGGTGATTATAGATTAGGGTTGGGACGATTACTGAATCATCACGTCATTCAAGTTGTAACCTTCTATATGTATAAATATATTCCATCGACCACAAGTACTAATACCCTTTGACTCATCAAATTCGATGCATATATGAAACATGTTTGTCAAATCAATGTTACATTCCTAATTAACAGACAGTTGCGTCACAAATCTGTCGGAAATAATCTACAAAAGGTTAATTATTATTTTTTACCGAATAAATATTTATATAAGCCAAAAAATAAGGGGAAATAATATCGTTTCCTACACATTTATGACGAAATATTTATTTTTTAATTAACTTAAACCATCCGTCGGAATTCCGTCACAACTTGTGACAAGTTTTTGACAAAAAATAAGAAAATCCTAATTATTGACAGTTGCGTCACAGATCTGTCACAAATAATCTACAAAAGGTTAAATAATAATAAAACTAGTATATAATAATTATAAAATAAACATATTCCTATACATTTATGACAAAATGCTTATTTTTAAATATAATTGTCACAAAGGCGTAGGAAACAATCCATGTATGAATACAATTTCCTATGCATTTATGACAAAATGCTTAAATCCATTGCAAGTTGTGACACATTTCTTACAACATTTAAGGATTTGTCACAAATGTGTAAGAACCAACCTATATAATTATTCTTATTTTAAATATTAAATGTACGTAACTATGTGGACGTATGGATATGAGCATAAAGTGAGTAAGTATATATGTATTTGTGTATGTGGGTATGTATGTATGTATGTGTACGTATGTGCATGTTTGTATCTATATGTGTATGTGGATGTGATTATATTTGTTATTAAGTGTGCATTTGTATACATATATGTACGTACGTACGTATGTATGTAATGTATCTGTGTGTGTATTTATATATATGCAGGCCGAAATTGACTTGGGAGTAGTGGATTAGGCAGGATTTGGTAGACTTACACCTTTATGAGGACATGGTGGAGGATAGGAGTTCGAGGAGACGTAGGATTAAGGTTAAGGACATGCCACTAAATATATATATGTACTTATACAGATTGCCAAATTATATTTTGTGTAATGGGTTCGGAAGTGCACATACATATACGTATAGGATAATAGGTATAACTTTCTAAAACGGAAGATGGATTGGTAGGTATCTATAAGTATAATAGGTACAACTTTGTAAAACAAAAGTATATCATGTATAATAAAGTTGTACCAAAGATTGATTGAAAAAAAAACGATGTTGGACTTTAGAAAGACGAAATGTAAAATTTTTTCGTCAGAAATCTGTAGGAAGTTGGTAGCTATTTCCTACGCATTTATGACAAAATTTATATTCTGTCGGAAATCCGTAACAAGTTGTGACACATTTCTGACGATTTTATAGTATTTGTCACAAATATGTAGAAAACAACCCATATAATAATTCATATGTTTAAATGTATGTACCTACCTATGTGTGGGGATGAGCGTTTGGTACTTGGTATCAGTACTTTCGGTTCGGTATGGTACCAATATTTTACCAAATTTTACTTTCAAATACTAGTACGGTACTGTACAATACCATACCGAATATTTTCGGTACTAGTACCCATATTAGCGATTTTCGGTATCGGTACGTTCGGTACCGAGCTCATCTATAATCATATATTTGTTAATGGATCATATCAGGTCTTAATGGAGCACAATGACCAATAGTAGATCATATATGTGTTAATGAACCATATTGGGCCATAATGGATCACAACGACGATCAATAATGGATCATACATGTCTTAATGTACTACCATACTGAGCCATAATGGGTCACAACGGTCAATAATAGATCATATATTAGGCCAATGGATCATGATGGACAATAGTAGATTGTACATGTCTCAATGGACCATATTGAGCCTTAATGGATCATAATGGCCAATAGTATAATAGTATAGCATGTATGTCTTAATCAACCATATTGGGCCTAAATGGATCACAATGGACAATAATAGATAATACATGTCTTAATGGACCATATTGGGCCTAAATGGATCACATTGGTCAATAGTAGATCGTACATGTCTATATGGATCATGTTGGTCCTTTACGGATCACAATGGCCAATAGTGTATCATACATGTCTTAATGAACCATATTAGGCCTAAATAGATCATAATGGCCAATACTAGATCATACGTTTCTTAATGTACCATATTAATCCTTAAGGGACCACAACGGACAATATTAGATCATAGATGTCTTAATCAACAATATCAGTTTCATAGATGTCTTAATGGACAATATCGGGCTTAAATGGATCACAATGGTTAATAGTGGATCATACATGTCTTAATGGACCATATTGGGCCTTAATAGATCACAATGTACAAAAGGAGATCATATACGTCTTAATGAACCATATTAGCCTTTAATGGATCACAATGGATAATAGTAAATCATATACATCTTAATGGACCATAAGGGTTCGATTGGGTTATAATGGTATTTTTAAGAATTGGCAGACTCTTACATAGACCAACTTAACATCTCTTTGTGTGTATTCGCCATTGATTGGAGTGTCTCTTTAATCTTCCATATGATTTAGTGATTTTATTGAATTGTCTTTGTTCTTTAGTATTTGCCACTGATGTAACTGTCTGCATCTTATGTTTAGTGGACGCAGGTGATTGTTAATTCACGTTTAGTGCCTTTATACCATCTCTGGAAATTGAGTTTTGGATTGTTGGTTGTTTCACATTGACTTGTTTCCAATGTTTTTACCAGATATAGAAGAGGCAAACATGGATGAAGATGCACCAACGATGGTCGAAAAGATGAACCAAATGTAAGGTACTATATTTCTACTACAACTTTAATGAATTAATTTTTTAGCTTTGTTTTGTCAATTTCACCTTTACTTGGTGATGTTACTATTCATTGAGTTCCATTTCTAATATATAGGTAATAGGTAATAGGTAATTTGATACCGGTACCGGTACCCGATACCATTATTCATCCGTTAGTGATGTTACAATTCATTGCGTTATATTTTTAATATATAGTTTTTTAATATATAGGTAATTTGTAACACTTATTTTTGTATGTCATGATTTAAACGTGACTAAAAATACGATTTTTCCCTCCCCAAATTCTAAACACATATATCCACCCTCAAAAGTTTTGAATTTCCCTCTCATTATCAGAATTCACAATTAACATTCCCTCAAAAGTTTTGGATTTCCCTCCCATTCTCAGAATTCACAATTAACATCCATCTAGATCTGAATCTCAATCGATTGTCTCCACCTTCCATTTCCCATCCCCATCTTCCAAGGGGATGGACATCTCCTTTACTCGATTCCCGCCACTGCCTCACTGATGCATTACGACTGAGTACCAACGAACCACCAGACAACCATCATCTCTGCTCGAATCGTCGTTGCTTCACTCCTTACTTCAGGCGGGTAATTTTTTTTCTCTATCAACCTTGCTTTATTCACATTTAGGGCTTCTATTAAAATATTGGATTTGATTGTAAATTGTGGAGCAGATGTGTGTTCGAAGTGGTATGTCATGTTAGGGTTTGATTACTTTGTAAAGCCCCATGTGATTAGTTTCTCATCCTTCGTCGGAGTTTTTAAGGAGTGCCTTCCAGGTCTATGTGTGTTTTGTTTCACGTTTTTGCTTTATTTAGGCTTTTCTGAATTTTTTGTTTGTTACATATACTGATAGATTGCAACTAGGACATCACAGTAGGTGAAATCTGACATAATATTTACTATATAGTTTAGCTTGACAATGAGGCCTACCCCTAATGTTTGCCTTAAATGCTTCACTCACCTGGTGTTCGTAGTGGATGTGTTTTAACAGTTTGTTGTGACTGATGTTGCATTATAATGTCACATGACTAGGTCCAAAATATGCTTAGTGCAATTTATTTCTTCTAAGCTCAAAGCTACTTGAAGGTAGGGGTGCAATAGCTCTAGAAGTTGTTTGTTGTTGGATTATGAATCGTTTACTGTTAGTCATGACTTAATTTTTAAAACACTGAATATCAGAAGTCAAGGCTTTTCAAATAAGTGGTCCTATGCGTTGGTGAAGTCTGAGTTGTTACTTCAGTAACATGACTAGTTGACTTTTGAAAGCGAACTTTGCCTTGAATAAAATGGAGGTAAGCTACAGATCAGACAAAAAAGTTTTTATAAAATGAAGCTCATGAGTTGTATAAACTATACAAGTCTTTCATTTATGATGCTCATGTACATGGGTTGTCAAATCCATCACCCGTAGTCAATATGAGTTCTAGGCTTCTAGCTGGTATTAAGATATTAAGTATTAAGCTATTTACACTTGTTTAGATTTGTTAATTAACTTTATAAATAATTTGTGTTGTGTGTATTAAATTGGGGATATTAATTTTGTAGATGCGAGCCAGTGGTGATCCTTATTTCAGCGTCGGAAGAAGCAACTTCACAATCTGTTTTTCGCTGTTAAGGCCGATTCTTTGTTGTATATGGATGAGCACGGTACCCGTTTGTTACCGAACCGGTACCGAAAAAAGGAAAAATTGGTACCCGTACCGGTACCGAATATACGGGTTCGGTACCGGTATTTACCAGTGTTTTACCCGAGAAAACTTGGTCCAATATTGTTTTCCTACAGTCACTCCATGTATTACGAATTGTGTGATGGCTGAACTCGAGAAATGTGGTAAAAATGTGGTGTTGCTTTGAGGTGACTTATTTCGTGGCTTCCTTAAGTTGTCGGCTGAACTCTGTTTGAATGTCTCAAGTCTTGCGAATACATGTTTTTTATGGTTGTTTTATTGCTCAAAACAGTATTGCCAAGGATCCTAGATTTGAAAGGCTTCCCTGCACACACAAAGGGACCTATGCTGATGACTACATAGTTAATAGAGTTACTCAGGTAATTATCTAAATACCTTTGGATGCTTTTTTCTTTGTATGTCTAAAGTTTAACTCAATTTAATCTTTGAATAAAAATGATTTACAAAATTGTATAGATTGAAAATAGATGTGACTTTTAACCTGTTTGACCCATCATGGCTCCTCTTTTAGCTATTTTCTATTTGACCCGTTTTAGATAAAATACTCTAGTGGACCCATGTGTAAGTAAATGGGTCAAAACTACTACTTTTAATTTGTTTGGTTACAAACGTGAAGATGGGCGGTGGACCGATTAAAGGGTCAAAACACATTCTGGTTAAAAGATGTCATCCATTTTTGTAAATTGTTAATGTGCAACTTATGATTACATAAACAATGTAAATACCGTAATAATTTAAATCTTTGAATAAAAATATGATCTCAGACGTTGTGTACATAAAAAATGGAATGTGATTTGTACACAACATTTTCTCATTTCATGCACAACAGTTATATGTTTTTAGACGATTTTACCCTCACAACACTTAAGTGGTAAAAAAAACTAGTTAAACTGGTTAGATGGTAACTTTGTCCAAACATATATAGTCGTGTATAAAGTAAAAAAAAAAGCTTGTGAATGAATCATCTCACACTAAGAACTGACTGTGAGCCACTTTCATCCTATTTTACATTTTGACCCATTTGACCCGTTCTTCTTCAGCTAGTTTCCACATGACACTAAAAACACAACCCAATTCTCTACCCATTCATACGTTAACGGGTCAATGTTTTTATCTCTATTTCATTTGATCATAAATCTGAAAACACTTACCGAATTGCAGAGATCGAGAAAGGAATATTTGATGAGATTTTGAAAGGAGAGATTGATTTTGAAACTAATCCCTGGCCTTCAATTTCCGCTAGTGCCAAAGACCTTGTGCGAAGAATGCTCACACTCGACCCAAAAAAGCGTATAACCTCTGCTCAAGTTCTTGGTATGTTTAAACAGCTAAACCTTAAATCTCATATAACTTTGCGGAAATCTTTTAATTGTCATAATATTTATTTCAATATTTTCTTTTGCTTTTTTCTATCCGGTACAAAGCATCCATGGATTAGAGAAGATGGAGAAGCATCAGATAAGCCGATAGACAGTGCGGTTCTTTCAAGGATGAAGCAATTCCGAGCTATGAATAAACTCAAGAAACTCGCTCTCAAGGTTCGCTTTATATAATAACTAAAATGGGCAGGTTGGGTGGTAACAAGTCTAAATTTATATTTTATAAAATGAAAGACAACTTATGGATGCGGTAAGTTGTTTTAAACTTTTCATTAGATTTACCATCTGTTAAAAAAATTCCAACATCAAAACACGAAACTAAATAATCAAAATTTAAGGAATTCTGTATTAAATTAAAAAAAATTATAACATAAAATTGAACTTGAATTATCAAGATTTAAAGATTCCATCATGTAAAAGAACATCTTTTCAAACATCATGGATGAACTTTGTTAAAAGTATGTTCCAAATTAAACTCAAGATTTTATTTTACAGGCGGATGTTGATGGAAATGGGTCGATTGACTACATTGAGTTCATCACAGCAACAATGCATCGACACAAACTAGAACGCGAAGAAGATTTGTATAAAGCATTTCAGCATTTTGATACAGATGGCAACGGGTATGTATTTAACTAGGATATTGTCAAGTTGGGCAGGTTGACTAACGGGTCATCTTTAGTACGGGTCAAAAGGGGCTGAGTCAGGTTTGGTTGACACGCAAACACTTTTTGCCCTTTTCTTAAATATTTTTATATATAATTAAATTTCCACATTACTATGGGTACAATTTACCAAACCGTGAATACCCTAGTATGTATGTATGTATATAGAATGTATGCATGCATTATTATCTTTGGAAATCAAACTAATAAACACTTTATCTTTTGCCTCAAAACATTTCTTTATATAATGTATTTACTAATTATAACTTATAAATTTTAACAACTTTTTAGGCTCAAGTTATGCGAACCCGAATGGTTGATCTTGAAGCTCGGGTTGAAGAAGAAAGGAATCTACTTGTATCTCGTCTTGAAGAAGAAAGGAATCTACTTGCAACTCGTCTTGATGAAGAAAGGAAAGCAAGGGAAGAACTTCAAAAACAACTTCAAGAGTTTATGAAGAATTGGCGTCCTCCCTCTAATTAGTTGTAGTTTTTGATATCTTTTTGGAATTACGTTGAATTGTATTAGCTTACGGTTTAAACATGTTGGAACTTGCGTTGTAACGCATGATTTTTGAATTTATGTCATTGTAACTTCGGTAAATTTTGTAAAACAGGTTTTTGGTATTGCAGATTATTTCAGGAATTTTTCGCTAGAAAAATGCAGAAATATTGTTTATTTTTTTGCAGTTTTTTATTTAATAAATTAGGTGGTTGGAAATGTGTCACAACATAAATAGCTTTTGTCGGAAAACGGTAAAAAAATGTAGACCTTTTTTTTATTTTTTTCAGAAATTTGTCACAAAAAATACTCAGTTTCGTCGAAAAACCGTTACAAACAATACTCATTTTCCTCATAAATTTGTAACAACACTTCTTATTTATTTATCGGAATTGTGTCACAAAAATACTCAGTTTTCGTAGGAAATTTGTAACAACACTTCTTATTTATTTGTTGGCAATGAGTCACAAAAAATACTCAGTTTCCTTGGAAATTTGTAACAACACTTCTAATTTATTTGTAAGAAATGGGTCACAAAAAATACTCAGTTTCCTCGTAAATTTGTAACAACACTTCTAATTTCTTTGTAGGAAGTGGGTCACAAAAAATACTCAGTTTTCTCAGAAATTTGTAACACTTCTAATTTATTTGTAGGAAGTGGGTCACAAATAATGTTATATTAAAATTTGTTAATTTTTTTGTTGTTTTTTTGGTCGGAAATGTGTAGCAAAAAAAATAAATCCTAAAAGATAATAATTAAATATATTGTAGGAGATTCGTAGCATTTTGCGACGTAGTAGATTCGTAGAAAATGGGTAGGAAGTTGAGTAGGAAATGCGTTGAAAACGGGTTTCCTACGAGGTGTTTTCCTACATCAGGTGTTTGTCATAAATGCGTAGAAAAGCCAGTTTTATGACGCCTTTCCTAGGAAAACTGGTGTAAGAAGTTTCAGATTTTCTAGTAGTGTTATTTGTTTTGATCTTCGTCGTGTTCTTTATTTCACAACCATTTGATCATGTTCTTTATTTCACATCCACTTGATTCTCGATCCTGTGGCATAATCATGTCTAACAGTTGTGTGATTTTATTGATAGAAACAATCATCACATATTCAAATCGTAATACATGTTGGGGATCAGAAGACACATGTGCAGCGAAATAAAAAATTGGGTTTGTGTTATCGTGTGTGAGTGATCCGAATTGGATATGCATTGTATAAAGTGATGAATGATATCGATGAATAACAAGAGCAATGATTAATGGACAATTCTAACATGAATGAGAATGTCTTGATAACCGGAATTGTTTGCCGGTAATACAATATATATACATGGTTTTGGCTGTTGATTTTTGGCGGGTAACTGCCTCCGACAGTTATTTGAATCCATTCACCCGCTTATCACCGGCCAATATATAACCTTATCATCTAATGATCCGAGTGCATATCATACATAACTTACCTACTTATAAATTCGATTAAATACATATAAAACATAACAAAGTTTAATAATTCTAACATAACCCCCCTTAAACTTGGTTATGTTTCCGAGCTTGCTCCATGACACTCCAGTTGGCTTCTTCGATGGCCCATCTCGCATAATTGAAGTTAAACCGCTTCCTCTTTTTCACTTGATTCCAGTCATCATCATCGATTCCAGCGAAGAGTGCAACCTGTGCCGGTCCAGCAGATTCCTGTTGAACTGCGCCTGCACTTTTCGGTCTTCTATGGCAACCGGTAGAGGACCCTCCTTCTTCAAACACCATCTCCTTGTCCTGCACTTTCCCTTGAACTGTTTTGAATTTATAATAATACTCTAGGATGTCGAGATACATGGCATAAGTGACCCTCATGTAGTCTCCGTCTTCATATTCAAATCCTAGATCTTTTGCAATTGCAGGCCACAAATTTTCTGTTGTGACTTCCCGGTAACCACCGTCGATCGCCACCAGTATATATAGACTTAATAAGTCTATTTTTTTCTTGTTTGGAGCAAAGGGTGGGATTGGTCTTGTGGTTAATCCCATATAATCGGACAGAAACCATTTGATCATTTCTTCAAACTTTGACTCGAGTGTGTGCTTATATTTAAAAACAAACTCTCGATCATCAAGTAAATTCATAAAATGCTTTACAGTCATCAAACTCATGAAATTCCATGGCTTTAACGATCATTAAACTCCAGTCTGTCTCTTGTGAAGACAGATTTAGTTCTTCGAAATAAGAATTCAAGTATCGCTCTTTAAATTCATCATCATACACACTTTCATCGAGTATACCCTGTTTTTCTTTTAACCCAATCTCCTCCTCTCTTGTCAGTCCACTTCCTTCATTAACCGAGTTATTCACCGGAATGGAGAACATAGGAAAGATTCTGCAAGTATCACCGTTCTTGTTGACAGTGTATCCTTGCATTGTCAATTGATCCATGCTCAAGATATTCCGGTGTAACTCTGGTGAATAAAAGACACTTTGAATTCTCATCGTTTCGTTGCTTGTTTTAATTTCTACTGATCCAACCCTCCGCGTAACAAAAAATTGTTTTCCCCAGATTGTGTATCAACCCCAATTATATGTTTAATACGTTTAAACACATTCAAATTTCCGGCCATGTGATGTTTAAATACAGAACTGACGTACCGAATATCGCTCCATGGCCCTCCTTCAGTACCGACGACAATCATCTCCTGATGATCTCTGACTCCTTCTTCTTTTTTCTGTATTCCCGTATTCACCGTTTGTCGGATCAGTTGGGTTGCCTCATCAGTTTCTTTCTTCAGACATGAATAAATCTGGTGCCCCGGTTTATGACAGTAAAAACATGTTTTCTCCCGATGACTTCGCTTGTACTTGCCGCTCATCTCATCTGTACAATGTTGGCATGGTAACAGATTGGACGTTGATTGAATTTCGGTCTTCTTCTTTCCCGTTGATGCTCTGATACCACTATGTTGGGGATCAGAAGACACATGAGCAGCGGAATCAAAAATTGGGTTTGTGTTATCGTGTGTGAGTGATCCGAATTGGATATGCATTGTATAAAGTGATGAATGATATCGATGAATAACAAGAGCAATGATTAATGGACAATTCTAACAGGAATGAGAATGTCTTGATAACTGGAATTGTTTGTCGGTAATACAATATATATACATGGTTTTGGCGGTTGATTTTTGGCGGGTAACTGGCAGTTATTTGAATCCATTCACCCGCTTATCACCGGCCAATATATAACCTTATCATCTAATGATCCGAGTGCATATCATACATAACTTACCTACTTATAAATTCGATTAAATACATATAAAACATAACAAAGTTTAATAATTCTAACAATACATACATACATACATACACACACTCAGTTTAAGCTCCGATTCAACCTTAGGAGAGCTCCTTCTAGGGAAGGAGACTCACAATACATCACCTAGACATGAAGACTAAATGTCCTATTTATAGAGTTCAAATTTCTTCAATTAGCCGCCTCTAGTTATGAACAAGTTGACTTTGTCAACTCTATGACAAAAGTCAATCTTTGTTCATCCAAGAGTACAATTGCTCTACCGGAACTTCAGTTTATGGTTCCGAAACTTTAGTTTGTTCTTCCGCAACTTCAGTTGATTAGAAAGTTCAACGTTAACAAAGACTTGGTAGCTATGATCTTCAAAGTTGTTTGTATAGTAAGGACTTAGGTTTAGGCAAGCATTAGTCTAGCTCGTATAAACTAAATAGTTATGAATCTGGATTAGGAATGGCAATTGAACTAGAACACGGTGGGTAAACTTGAATCCCATAACATTTGGGATGGGTATGGTGTAGGATAATCGGGTATGGGATTATTATTTTTTTCGCATGTATGCGATGTGTATGGTAATTTGTTGATATAGTGGTTTACCTAATTATACACCCGAAATAGTTTCTTTTTTCATTTATTTTAATTATGTCATATGTGATGTATCCTTACATTCCATGCGGTTTTCTTTTTTTTCTTTCCCTTTTTATTTGCACCGAATCGTCATTAGTACCCAATATCCCTACTTCTTAGAAGATATATCCTTAGTACCTTTCAAACATTTTACGATTATTCTTCAAGATTGCCATCACTTTATTTGTAATATTTTGGTAACATCCAAACTGTAATTGATTAATCGTAGGTACCCCATACGACGACGAGTGTTGGGTCACGTATACCCAACGAGTATCTTTAATAGACTACAAGGTATGCTTGAAACCTACAAAAATACTGGATACGTGACATGTAAATACCTAATAGTTACCCATACGTGAAATACCTAATAGATACCCCGCGGGTTTTAGGCCAGGTATGGGACAAACTTTTATAATCTGGTATGGGGTTGAGATTACTCAAACCCGCCCCAATGTCATCCCTAACCTGGATGGCGAGTCACATAGAGATGACAAAAGAATCCGGACCATAAAAAAACTTGGGATGGGTAATAAAATTATATTCGGAGGATGGGACCCATGATCAGAATAGTTTTATATTGATTCTGGGAGTTTGGGACAGGTATGTTTATCTGAACTCGTTACCCTGATAGAAAATAAATATTTAAATATATTACATATTTTAAAATTATAACTAATGGTTTAAAGTTGTTAGAAAGTTTAAATTAATTAAAATTTATTAACGTTAATATATGTCTTCTAAATTTTGAATATGTGAAATTGAAAGGAAAACTTCAAGCAAATGTAAAAAAAAATTAATATGATCATTTGATGTCTTCTATGGCAATCATCAAACTTCTTGAAAGGATAAAGATGATGAACATCTGGAATTGAAAACGAGTTTATTATTAGTCACAAGAAGTACCAGTAATCAAACAAAGCCAAAACATTGGGATCAAAACAAAAAGTTGACATGAATACAATCAAAGCCAGGTAAAAAAAAATAAAAGAACAGAACATTGGGATCAAAACAAAAAGTACAAGAAGGGTTCGGTTAACTAATTAACTAAAAAAGATATAAAAAACGCTATTACTTTTACATCATGCTGCGTTTTCTTTTCTTGAAATCAAATTACTACAATCGGGTGTCTAACTGTCCACAAATAAAGTGCAACTTTTTATGCATGCTTAAGAGCAAATGGAAAAAGAAGATAATAAACATTTCATTACTCCAATAAATTAATAAAGAAAACCAAATACAAGCGTTGAAGATCTTCAAATGCATATATTCCAGTTGGGGTTGCATGCAAAAGCATGATAGAATTCTTTGACTTTTTGAAAGGAATCCGAAAGTCATGGAGAACTCTGCAGAAAACTTGGTTCCAAAGCATGGGTGACATGTTGCATATATATCTACTAAAAGTCAAACTTCAGCCTTGACATTTAAAATTGAGATGTACTTGTAAACATCAGGACTTAAAAGGATAACAAAGAGTTTTCAGGAGTATAATTTACTAAGCTTTCAAGAAGGCATCAACTAGCCTAAGTCAACTCACATAGAAGAATTTTAGGCACCGACTGAAGAATGGTCCGTTTACTTGGTGTTTAATCCTCTTTTCATTATGCAGGCATAAGGAATTAGGTTCATACTATATATTCTCTTAAAGATGCTGATAATGGAAGAAATTTAGACACTAAATTGATAAGGGAAAGAATCATGTGGTTACGTTGGCCACGCAATTAACGTGCCTATAAATAGACTGTGTTGCTACTATTTGTTCACAGCAATATACTCATAACATAACCTGAAGAGAAGTTCTTACATGAAGAGAAGAGTTCTTGTTTGGTAGCCAAGGATGACTTGCCTTATTATGCCTCAAAGTGTTGGAAAGTAACACCTTGTTTGGTTCATAAGGCGAGTCACTCCTTGGCTTACCTGACATGATCTTCTTGCTTTTGAGTTCTAGTAGGATCTTTTAACCATGTGTTATAGGTTGAAACATTTTTAGAGTCTACATAAGCTATAAGATTATACTACCACATATATCCACTTTTTCTTTGTTCTCCTACATAAGCTATGAAATCTAATCCATGAATGTATGTTATTAACTTTAACAGAATCTGTCTATAATTAGTGAGGGTCTCAGTCAGTCAATTAGTTACTAATAGAGGTATGCATGTATTTTAGTTCAAACCAGATTAGAAGGAGGATATTGAGGAACAATCTCAAGGTAAATTATTTCCAATCCATGTGCATATGTCAAACGGGTCAAGTTAACTTAAAAAGCCATGCACCCAATATTTTAAAGATTCTTTCCAAGGGCGTGTGTGTAATTGAAAGTCGAGCATATAATTGAATGTTACATTAGTTTGTTATAATGAAACATGAATTTATAGTAGTGTCAAAATACGTATCATATTCATTGCTTATCATTTATTGTATATATTTATATCATTTTATAGAGATAAGAATCTCGCAAAAAAATTGAAATGTTACATTACAAATTAATCACTTAAAAAACATTTTGAAACGTAAGTCAGCATCATTTAGTTTTTTCTATTACAATAAGATGGCAATTAGACACTTTAACTTTCAAAACATGTGTTGTTTGAATTTCATTAAATATGTGAGTAGGTTAATAATAATTTGCGTACTTGCATATATATACACAAATAGAAGAACAAAATGATAAGTTGAAGAAAATTGAAATGTTAGTTTAGTAATCTACTGTACTACGAAGAATTTAATGGTTTTTAGATGTTGGACCGTAAAGTTATATTTAGTAATCTATTGTACTACAAAGAATTTAAGGGTTTTTAGATGTAGAACCGTAAAGTTATATGAAAATAAAACGGATATTGAGATGACATATCGAATTACGGGTGTAGGTCCAATGCATGGGGTGACCGAGGGTGGACAGAAGCTGGAAGCATAAGAGTTGTAACATTGACGCAGTAGAAGAGAAGAGAAAGTGATACTGCTACCTTAAACCAAACACGTTTAACCGCGAAGATCCTACCTCTGCTTTAGTGCTAATAGGATCGTATAATCAACATTTGGAGAAATGATACCTAACTAGACTTTAAGGAATATATGTTTAATAGAATGTTATTAATTTAACCCTTGTACTAATTAAAGCATATAACATCATACTTTTGTATTTAATGATTATGTCTAGTTGACCATCAACCATCCTTTTTTTTTTGAACGACCATATGGGTTACTGGCGAAATTCTCACATCGGGATACACTCGCCTCTGAACCGGGGAAAACCCTCACTTAGGGCCGAAGCCCTTAAACACTCACCCGAATGCACGACAACGAGGTAATGTAAAACCCACTCAGTTCAAGAATTGAACTAGCGATCGCTACCTACTTTTCCATTTAACCTAGCCACTAACAAATTACAATAACCATCCGTATGTTAGCATGAGTTTAATAGTAAAATGACATTATGGCCAAACATCACACTGTGTAACAAAAACATCCATGCTGGCCATTTAGCAACACATCGTTGGATATTTGTCATAAACCCATCGGTAAATACCAACGATTGGGCGGCCCATAGGTAAATACCAACGCCTTTCTAGCGGAATCGCCAACAAAAATTGTTATTAATAATAAAATAAATAACCATCACATGAGACACTTCGTCGGCAATTCTATAGGTGAATTTAGGTTAAATAAACTAGTAACGTTCTCATTTTCACTTACCCTTAATCGAGCACTACCTTGCAACCTCCAATGCCACCACTTAGCACCATAAATCACCACCGAATACGACCAGCGTTGCTATCTCCCAACCACCTCTAAACCCCACGGTCGCACCTACACCTAAAAGAAACATTGTCGCACTCTATCGACCACCTCTAAACACCACCATCACACCTGCATCCCACCCCAACCATCATTTGAAATGAAAGACATGATTGGGTTGATAGAAAACCAAAGTCACTAAAGTTTTTTTCTACATTGGCCGTCCCTTAGCACCTCCGCTGTAACGTAACGATCAGTTTTTGGAGAATAAGACCATAAAACCTGTCAAAAGTTGCTAAAAACCATTGTTGATCATGGGTTAGGCGTAGGGCTACGCCCATGGGTGTATGGCTACAAACCCTCTATAATTAAGTTTTCAACTCTATAAAAGTTTGTTGCCATATGCCCGGAATTTGATATGAAGTGGGAAAGGTCTACGCCTGTTAGAGTATAATGGCTAGTTGATGCTTCTCCTTGTCTTGTTTTTATCCTCATGCACAGGTAGAGCTCCCACAACTCCTGATATCTTTGATGTAAATTTGCACAACCAAAATATACACATAGTAACCACCTTCCATGCGTATTAATAGCTTCCAAAGATAACCAATTTATAGTTTACACCTAATAACTTAAACAGAAGGTAACAGTTTTCTAGGTCGTTCATCTTCCTTTTGATCACTTCTAGCATATGCACTCTTTGAGTAACCCAACGTATCCCTTGTTAATATTGCCTACCGTAGAGAAAAGGAAACATGGTTGAGTGTAACACTTAGTAAATAGATACAACAAAAAGAAGAAAAGATACAAAGTCTAACTAGAAAATTACATACAAGGTATAAAGAATAACTTAAAGACGTGGACAATTTATTTTATTTGTATATGTTGAAAACTTAACGTAGAGGATCCTGTACATTAATCCAGAAGTGTGAAAAGTGTGAGAAGTGTATTATAACACTATATAACACCATATAAACACCGTACTATGTAACATCATATAATACTATGTAACACTATATACAAATATAACACTATATTTTGTCTGATAGCATGTCTATGATAGATGTATAGTGTTATATATTGTTATATAGTGTTATATAGTATTATATGGTGTTACATTGTGTTATACAGTGTTTATATGGTGTTATATATAGTGTTATAATACACTTCTCACACTTCTGAATTAATGTACACTATCTCTACCCCTTTTTCTATATACTTAAATTAAATCTCTCATGTTTTCAATATTTTTACTTTCAGCACAAAGTATATCGACTTCCAAACAAAACTCATTTTGAAATCGAGTAAGTTAATTTGTTGGTTTGTTTCTTAGTAAAATTTAGGATGTTTATCATGAACTTACTCAGATAATAATGTTTCAAAATGAGTTATCACAACTTGCTGGCTGAACTGCACGACATCAATATATAACATATTCATACACCCCCATACACCTCATGTTGCATTCTCTTTTATTGAAATCAAATTACTAGAATCGGGCGCTTACAAATAAGGTGCAACTTTTTTATGCAAAATGCATGTTCAGGTGCAAATGGGAAAAAATCATATGAACATTTCATTTCATTTCATTAATATACATTTACCAAGTTAGGGGAATAGTGTCAGGCACTCCCCCATTGGACCAACACGTTTAATATTTTATATTCATTTTAAAATTGCGTTTTAGCCCCCAGCTCAAAATAAAATTACGCTTTTTGTCCCCATCTCAAAATTACGATCTTGCCCTCAGTTCAAAATTACGACTTTGTCTAGCACTCTCCCATTGGACCAACCAGTTTATTATTTTATATCCATTCTAAAATCACGTTTTTGTCCCTCTTTAAAATTACGGTTTTGTCCCCAGCTCAAAATAAAACTACGCTTTTGTCCCCAGCTCAAAATTACGATTTTTCCCTCCATTCAAAATAAAATTGTGGTTTTGCCCTCATCTCAGAATTACCTTTTCGCCCCCAGTTCAAAATAAAATTTTGTTTTTGCCCACAGTCTGTTCAAAAATGTGATTTTTCCCCGTTTAGAAAATTGTGATTTCGCCCTCATTTCAAAATTTGGTTTTTCCCCGTTCAAAATAAAATTATGTTTTTGCCCCCAACTCAAAATTACGATTTTGCCCTCGGTTCAAAATAAAATTGTGCTTTTGCCTCCAACTTAAAATTACGCTTGGGCCCTTAGTTCAAATTTATATTACGTTGTTACCCCAAGTTCAAAATTACGAATTTGCCCATGTGAAAATTTACAATCTTGCCCCTGGTTCAAATTTACAGTGCTGCCATTAATTTAGCTTTTGGCAAATTACGATTTTACCCCAGTCAAAAAATACAACTTTCACTTGGTTAAAAATTACAATGTTGCCATTGTTTTAGTTTTTTTATCAAAACTATAAAAGTGTTTTGTTTTAATTGGTTGACTCGATTTAATTGTTTTTCGTGTCAATGAGCTAACTAACACTCGCTCATTATTCGGCGATCGCCCCGCAACGCGGGCGGGGCATCAACTAGTTTAATACAAGTAGAATATATTCCAATCGGTATGTGTATGAAAAAGCATAATAGAATTCTTTGACTTTGTGAAAGAAACCAGAAAACCATTATGAAATCTAAAGAAAACTTTGTTCCAAAGCATGGATGGCATGATGCATATATGTATCAAAAGTCAAACTTTAGCCTGAAATGTAACATGGAGTGCTGTGATTCCAAATACATTCATTGACCCAATGAGTCTTCTGGAGTATAATTTACAAAATGGGAACCTACAGAATATTTCAGCTAATCTTTCAAGGAGGCATCAACTAGCCTAAGTCAACTCACATGCTAGATTTTTGGTCACAGACTGAAGAACACGGTATTATATTTACGATATATTGTTTTAAGATGTTGATAATGGTAGAAGGTTTAAAACTAAATTTATAAGGAAAAGAATAATGTGGTTCCATTGGCCACTCTATTAACATAGGCTATAAATAGGAAGTTTTGCTATTATATTTTCACACCATATATCTGATAACATAACTCGAAGAGAAGTTCTTACATGAATTGAAGAGGTCTTGTTTGGTAGCCAAGGATGATTTGCCTAATCACACCTCAAGGTGTTGGAAGTAACGCCTTGTTTGGTTCACTAGGCAGTCGCTCCTTGGCTTACTTGACATGAACTTCTTGCTCATGTTAGGCTTTTTCTTCTCGCTTTTGAGCTCTACAAGGATCTTAAAAACATGTGTTTGTAGGTTGAAAGTTGAAACATTTGCCAACTAGTATGTACATTAACTATAAGAGCATACTATCATATATTTCCATTCTTTATCTTTTTTTTTTCTTCTCATTTCTTTTTCTTTACTCTTCCTTTACTTGTAATTAAACCATCCATGCACGTAGCTTTTTGTACCTATTAGACGGTGTGTAGTGGGGCGGTATGCCCACACATGGCTCCCGAAAACGCCCCGGAACACCGCCACGAGGGGCGGTATGAATGTAATTTTGAGGGGGGGTGGCGAGATATATAGCGGCGTTATTTTTTTGAAATTTTTTTTTCTGGTTTTCCCCTCACTCACAAACATATATACATACATATATTTAATGCTCTATTTTTGTGTTGCAGGTAAGGTATATCGAAGAAGAAGGAAGACAAGGAAGAAGGAAGAATTTTAGGGTTTTGTTTTTATGGGCTTTGGGCTGGGCTCAAAAGGTTTTGTAGTTTTATTGAGCCAAGAAGCCCGATTATTATAATTTGAGTTAATTAGTGTAAGGGTTTTTTATTTATTTTATTTTAACGTTTTTTTTATTCTATTGTAATGTTTTTTTTATTTAATGAAATGGTTTTTAATTTTATAAAGTTAGAAATTAATTAAAAAAACGAAAATTAATTAATTGAGTAATGATGAGGTAGAGGCTTTATGACTACGGGCTCTAGTGACATAACGCCCAATAAAGCCACTGTGTGACGTGGCACGACACGTGTCGCATAACGCTCACAAAAAGACTTTATGACTACACATGACCTTAATTGAATTATGTGTTTCCCCATAAAAAGTAAAATATCTAATACTAGATAGTGCACTTGTATTATTATTGTATGCATGCATTTTTGTTCAAACCAAATGGGTGTTGAGGAAGTGCCTCATTGTAAATTATTTCCTATCCATGTGCATGTGTCAAATGGTTCAACTTAACTTAGCATGTTATTTTTTATATGTAAATCCTTAAAATTTATTGAAATGTAAATCATAATCATATAGTAATATTTATTAGGGTCTTAGAAACAAAAATGAAATCAAGACACTTTTGACTTCCAGAGTTAAGGTACTATTTGCATTTCGTTAAAGATTTGAGTGTTTATAAAGAAAGTTACATCATCATCATCATCATACTTAGTAAATCTCACAAATAGCAAAGCTAAGGTAGGGTCTGAGTAGGGTAAGATGTAGACAGCCTTATAACCTCTATCCCGTAGGAATAGAGAGGCTGCTTCCAGTGAGACCCCCAGCTCAATAGTAGTTTTGCATCAAGCATTGGACATAAGGCACATAACACTCAGCAATTGAGACAACTGCCGATTAGTTCATGTACCCCCTTGTCTTTCGGCTATCAACGCACCACATGATTCATGATTAACCATCCCATCTTTTTACATTATTTTCACGAAATTAATAAAATAACGTTAAAATTAGTGCACTTTCACTTTTTCCCCCGAGCGCCCACACATATATACATTATATGCGCATACCGCAAGCGGGGCGTTTTATAAAAAAAAGTTACATATAAAAATAAATGACAATTTGATGAAAACTAAAAGAGCTAATTTCAAAGTAACCACATTTTCAAAGTATTGCTTAAAATAGTAAGGCAAATGAAACATGTATATGAATCTTGATTACTATTTTGTGATACTTTTTCCAAACTGACTTAAATTGAATGATTATGAAAGTTGATATAGTTCAGTGAATATTTTTCGTTACTGTTACTCCAATCTTAAGGAAATTGATCAATATATAAAATGTATATATAAAATGTGCTTGATATACGTGGACGTGTTCGTTGTGAAAATCGACAGTGATTCCATTATTGTTCGTTGTGAAGAGGAGCTGCTGAATCGCCGGACATTGTTGGTCGCCGGTGAAGAAGAAGGGGAGAAATGAAGAATGGGATGTTAGAGGGTAAGGGTGAAAAGATAAGGGAGGTGGCAAGTGTAGGAAGCTTTGGATGTGAAAAGACCAAATTTCCCCTAAATCTAACGATCAACGTAACAGCCGACTAACGTTCGGGGGCAGATGGCAATGAAATAACAATATTAGCGTTTCAGATAGCAAAAACTAAAAGAGAGTGAGACAGACGACAATCTAGACCAAACTTCGAGGATCCAAATTGCATTTTATTTTTTTTTATAATTTAAGTGAGGCAAACAAAACATATATAAAATATTATATAAGTTTTTTTAGATCTTAATAATTTATGATTAATAGTTTATTACTTTTTTTCAGTTTGACTTAAGCAATTTTAAAATTTGGTTATTATTCAGTAAATCTATTGTCTTCACTATTACCACCTACTTAAAGCTAAAAACATCCTACTTTAAATTTTATTTACTAAATATAATTCATACTATGTATTTATTAACTGATTATAAGTATAGGGGGAGATTCATTTGAGAAGAAAAAATAATTGAGAAGAAAAAAAACAAAGGTAAAATTGTAAAACATCAAATACTTTTTTCATCTTATTTATTATTATCTTTGACTAATTAATTAATCATAAAGAATAGCATCCTCTACCATAAAAATTTTTGGCTACACACATCAAAATTTATTCTACACATTTCAAAATTTATCCTACACATAGTGAAATGTATCCTACACATATCAAAATTTATTATACACAACTCGTAATTTATCTTACACATCTCGTAACTTATTCTACATTCTAAATTATTATTTTTTTAAATATATATATTTTTTTAAATATATATATTTTTTTAAAATAAGTTACATTGCCCCTTCTTGTTTTTCATCGGTGTTGTGGGTTTAAAGTTACATTCTTCAGTTAGAAGAATGAAGAATGTCTTTTGGTGATTTGGTGAGATCGGTCCATTGTCGGTCCCGATTCTCTTTCTTCGTTGCCCGATGATCCCGATGGTTGTTGATTGTAGATCCGGTGTCCGCTTGGGACCCATACGTATCATATGATCTGGACTCATGGTCGCGCGTCCACGAGTTCTTGTTGCGGTTGTTGTTGATGTGCCTTGATGATTCCTATCTTGAATAATGCAGGCAAGCATACGAAGTGCAATCTTTGCCTTTGTTTTGAAGTAATGAGCGCTCTGTTTGGGCGAACGTTTTGGCTGTCGTCATAACGTCGTCCCATTTCTTTGGTAAGCCCTCCTTACCAGAAATCGTCTTGATCATTTCGTCATGCCTGACGGCATAACAGAAATGTGTGTGTGCCAGCCCGTCGGATACCTCGCCGATCTTGAGGCATTCTTTGTTAAATCTGGTGATGAAGGCCTCCAAGCCTTTGTTGTTCCTGCGCCAGATCATCATAACGTCCGTCGTATCTCGGACGTGTCGCCTTTGTTGGCTGAAGTGCGCAAGAAATTGTTCCTGCAGATCTTCATGTGATACCAATGAGCCCACTGGTAAACTGTCAAACCAGGCCCTTGCATTGCTAGTAAGGGTCTGGATAAAAAGATGGCACCATAGTGGTTGCGTCCAGCCGCCAACTTCCCCGAACCCACTAAGTTAACTAGGGGTGTTTAACCCGGTTAATAAGAGGGAATATGGATTAGAAATAAGTAGGTTGTAACCTACTTAATAATTAACTAAACATGAGGGACCAAAGTTAGATAATTGGAAAAGTTTATTTATTAAAAACAAAATAAAACACACACACACATAGTGTGTGCGTATGATCGATCAGGAGAAGAGCTCCCATGGAGCAAACCCTAGTTCAACAAATTCAACAAATTGAAGCTTGATTCAAGCCCAAAATCGATGCATGAATACATAGAAACGATCACCTAGTCATGGGGATCATAAGGTATGTCGAATTTTTGATGTTGATGAAGTTGTGAAAATTTATTAACAACACAAGATGCGAATTCTGTATGAATCATAGAAGTTATGGCTGAATTTGAGATGTATGATTGCTTAGGAACAAACCCTAAGTGAAGATTTAGAATAAATTGCTATGATTTAGGTGTTTGGTTGAATTACCACACCTAGCTAAGTGGGTTTGGATAATATGATGAAGTTAAGGTTAAATTTGTGCTTAGAATCATCATATTGAATAATAAAAGCAAGATACTTGAACAAATTATAAGTTTGAGTAATTGTTCATACATGACTTGAAATGGGTTTTAGTATGATATGAAGAAATTGATATTAAAATCATGTTATAGATGCTAGAAATCATATTACCTACTAGTTGGTGTGCAAAAACTTGAATTGTTAAGAGTTCGGATGAAAATGTCTAAGTGAGTTCCATGAACCAAATGTGCATTTGAATATGTTGATAGATCAATTGACTTTTAGGAAGTCAAACTAACCAATGATTTGATCAAGTGATAAATTCGACATAAGACCCGTAAGGTGGGGTAGTCATAATTGATAATGACTAATCTAATTGTCTTACGAATTATGATGATAGTTTGACGCCCAATGAGCTAGGTGGAAGCTTGATAAGGGAGCGGGTCAAACGAATCAAGAAGGAAAGGAAAGGTGTAGTTCGGATGCGAGGTAAGTAAAACTTACACCTTTTTGTAGAATGCGTGTTTATTCTATAAGTTATGAATACAATAAAGAGAATATCCGAAATATGGTTTCCGACGAGAAAAGATACGGGTCGGAACTAACATAAATGATAGAAACCATGTTTAATGGTAAAAAGGGGTGAAACAGTAAACTAGTCATGAAAAGACTAAGATAAAATGGGTTTTCGAACGGCTACTTTATAAGTAAGTCTAAACGAGTAAAAAAAAGGGAAACGGTGATTTAGTCACGAACAAACAGGTAAAAGTTGAAATGTAAAAACGACACCAAGCGACATAAGTCACGTCGGGTTAAACGCGTAAGAAAAAGGGTTTAAGAGAGATAGCTAAAGAGATGAGAAATCTGAATTGAGTTATTTAATGAAATGGTAAATAGATACCATTCCAATATTAGCGCAAAAGTGTTTAATCGTTTAGACCAAACGGGTCAAATGGTAATGTAGATACTATTTGACCAATAAAGACTAATAAGTGCTTGTCGAGTCTTATGCGCACAGGATAAAACGCTTATGATTTAGCGGTGCTATGAATTAGCATATTATGGGCGCAAGGTATCAAACGGGTCAATATGTTGATCCGAGCCAGGTACGCATAACTAAATTTTAGTTAAATATACGAATTCGGTCAAATGGGTAGCGAAAGTCCTTCGACGTAAAATGAGGGGCTAAAGTTGACAAAAACGCCCTTGATGGGTAAATCGGGAAAACAGCCCTTAGGGATGGTTTAAGAACATATGTCGTGATCATGTAAGTTATAGAGAAGTATAAAAGTTATAGGCATAAGCCTTTTATAACAACCCTAAACCGACACCCTCATAAATTTTCCGACACCCTAAAAATATTTAAAATATCCCAATATGTCTTAAAATACACCCCATACGCGAAAACGGACCCCGAATACCTTTAATATTATTAAAAATAATTACAAATCAAATTTTTGGGTTTGTCGCGGGGCGCGTAGACCCCTTAGGGATCTTACGCGGGCCGCTAGAAATCGAAAACGCAGCGAACCCTTGAGCTGACACGTGTCATCAACGTGTTGAAGCTACTAAGTGACCTGGATCACCTACAGCCCTATCAGTCTACTACGCGGGCCGCGTAGCTCCTTTTCTACGTTTTACACGGGCCGCGTAAAACCCGCAGTGAGTCCCTATAAGTAGAGGGCATCGGATCTTCAGTCTGCTCGTTCATTTCCTTTCTCAATCTCGAATTTCTGAAGTATAGGCATAATATCGGGTATAATACCCCCCCTAAATAACGAAGTTCTTCTCCGTTGTAAGTATCATAACCCCTGGATACGTATTAGATACTCTGCCCGATTGATCTAGGGTTCCGTAACGGCTGTCGTGGTTCTGCCCGACGTAGTCGTTGGAATGCCGTCTCGGGTAGGGTATTACCAGTGTTGCAAAAGTCGGATTCCTCGGCCGAGTACTCGGCGAGTACTCGGTCCTCGGACCTCCACCTTGGCGACTTCCTCCAAGGCGGTCTCAACTAGTCGGCCTCGGGAGTACTCGGTCCTAGTCGGCGCCTAGTCGGAGCCTAGTCGGCCTAGTCGGAGCCTAGTCGGTCTAGGCGGTCAACGTGGTTTGTTGACTTTTAATCGGTCAAACTCGGTCAAAATCGGCCTACTCGGCCTTGTACTCGAACTACTCGGCCTTGTACTCGGACTACTCGGCCTTGTACTCAGACTAGTCGGACTTGTATTCAGAATATTTGAACTTTAAACATGTTTCATTTTAAATTATACCCAGTTGACATGAATTATGCTTATTTTAACACATAAATAATATATAACAATTAATTTTCTTTATATTTACTATGTCCGCGTACTCCCCGAGTACTCTCCGAGTACTCCGATTACTCCCAACTCCCCAGTCGGCCGACTAGGGACCGCCTAGCGACTTTTACAACACTGGGTATTACTAATGTTAAAATGGGTTATTATACTAACACGTGTGCATTTGTGTAATTTATTGATAATTCCCAGGGAACCCTTACTGAAAACCTAAGACATCAATGTGAGTAATCTCCTTTGTGTAAACAGTTTTTACAAAACCTTAAATGTTTTACAATGCAATTTAGCAGTGATTGAGTCTTTGTAATTCTATGATTACCGCCGGTATGTTGGGGTTTTGTATACAAAATGTGAGACACGTTACCATTGGACGAAGAGTTAGCCAATGTGTAATATGACCCACCAGTCAGGATTGACAGTACTGAATGAGTAATTGGGTAGATGTAAACATTGTAATCGCTCTCAATATTGTTTAAATTAAATTAACATTACTTGATTTAACTGGGATTCACTCACCAGTATTTCCCCACTGACAAATGTTTTTAAAACACGTTTCAGGTAACAAAATGTGAAAGCCAATTAGAAGCCAGCTGGACAGCACTGAAGGCTTGGAAAAGGCTATAAAAGTTACCTAAATAAAGAAGGCGTTTTATTTCAATAAAAATGGGATTTATCCCTATAAATCAGTTTGTAATGAAAACTTGGGTTTCATCCCAATATGTTTATTTATATAAAATGTGATGTTTCACTCTGATAAAATATTTCCTAACTACGGTCCTGATGTAATTTCCGCTGGCAAATTAATAAACACCGATACCACCGACACTGAGTTCGCGGCCGCCCGTTCCCGGGACAGATAGGGGGCGGGGGTTGCGACAGAAGGTGGTATCAGAGCTAAGCCACTGATTCAGCCACATAAGTGTTCTGCTGCCACCAAAATTCAAATTGTTAGGAAATGAATTACGGGAATACATGCATAACTGTATTTTCTTGTTATGTGTTATGTGTTATTTGACTACTTGTTAGTTTACAGTATGAGCGACCAAGGACCATCTGACGCGTACCGTCAATTGTCTGGTTCGCCTAGAAGCGAAGGTGCCTCTTCTCAGCCTGCCCTTTCGGGGTTCTCTGCTGATACGGAAGAAGGAATATTCGTATTTAAGGCTCAATCTGAAGAGCCATTTCCACATAAAAAGAGGGGATGGTTCAGTAGGGGAGCACATGAGCGTAGGAAGCGTATGAAAAAGTTACAAGACTAGAGAGCACTAGCAGTAGCTAAAAGAGAAAACCGATGCTTATGCCCAGGATATGATTAATAGGGGTATAGCCAATATCCACATCCTAGCAACCACTGCAGCTGACCCTAACCTGGAGCAAATATTAGCACCCCAACCACAACCACCAATTCCTGACCGACCGATGGAATTAGAAAACCCTGAAAATCAAGTAGAAATGCATGATTTTAACCCGGAGGAGATACATAGGGTACCCGCACCAAATCCCTTAGACCCAAATTACGACCCATGGTGGGACGACAATAGGGACTATGTGCAACGTTACCTGATACACGAAGGCATGCCTATGCAGAACCTAGAAGCCTACCCAGGGTTAAATCCTCTAGATCCCTATTACGATAATGATAATACATTAGGGAGATTTTAGAAAATCCTTACCCATACCAGGCACCTACACCTCCGTACCAGGAACCCGCACCCAGTTTCTGAACCCAGTCCTAGTACCTGCACCCCCAATGAGTGCAGAAAACGTACAAGAACTTAGGACATTTGGTGAGGAAATTTTAGAGAATAGTGAAAGGATGAGACAGGTGGGAGAGCGACTCGTCTGGAAGTACGACGAGCGCAATATGGATTTCTGGATGAATCCATATCCGTAGAAGTGATGTGGAGAAGGTTATAATAATAATAATAATAATAATAATAATATAATATAATAATAAAATATGTGTGTATGTGTATGAAAAAAAATAACTACGGATGCCTACTACTAGTAGTGTAGTTTTAAATTTCAGTCGGTATTGTAATTTTAATTTCAGTACTGGTGTGTAATAGATGCATATTATATGAATAGAGTAAAGTCGCAATGATCGACGCTTTTGACCAAAATGTGTGTCATGTGATTGGCTATATTAAATATTATTTTGTGATATTAATACATGGTAAATGTTTAAAATTCAGATGGCCGACGAAGGGAATCAGGAAAAAACAGAATAACGATAACCAGAGTAACATTAACTTGGTTAATGAGAATCCGAACAACAACAATAACAATGGAAACCAAGTGGATAATAGTGCCATCCGACACATAGTCGCACAAGGAATTATAAATGCAATGTCATATATTCTTCAAACTGTTAAGGATGCGGAAAATAAAAGTAAACATAGCAGTAAGCGACCCTCTGGACCTGCAAACAGCGTGAACAATGGACCCGTACTTCAAGTGCCCATTCCCAAAAGAAGAAGAACCATGCCTTATGGTTGTTCTTACAAAGAATTCTGGTCCTGCAAACCAATAGAATTCTCGGGCAATGAAGGACCCATTGCAGCTCTACACTGGATAGAAAAGACTGAGGCTATTTTAAAAATAAGCAAGTGTGTTGAAGAAGATAAGATAATGTTTGCCTCAAATCTGTTTAAGAACTCAGCTTTAGAATGGTGGAACACTATCCTCCAGTCAAGAGGAAGTGATAGGGTTTACAATATGGAATGGTGTTAGTGCAGTTTTGTGTCTGTAACTTGTCTTGTTTAGTTGTATGTTAAACAGTCTTTCGTTATTGAGTCTGTACGTTCTGTCGTATCTACCTAGTCGGATATCCTCCTATCCTACTTGGTATGACAGTTTGTCTTTGTATTTGTATCTTAACCTAATGCTAGTGTGCATTATGTTTAGAGGTTGTGTAATCATACTTGACTGTCTATCCATGCTTTAAGTTATTTTGTCCTTATTTGGTTTTGATGAAAACACATGTGTTTTCATCAACCATCACAGTAATGAAATCCCTTGTGATTTCGTGAGACATGTATGGCGAAATCACTAGTGATTTCGTCCATAGTGTTTTCGTACAAGGACAGTATAAATACTTGGCATATTTCACAGTTAGGTTTATGAGAGCATAGAGAGAAACTGAGAGTTTATCGTCAAGCATTGTGTGTATGTGTTTGCAGTTTGTTCTCATCCTGTTAATCTAAGTGAATCTTTGATTACCTGTTCGTGTTATACTTTTTACATTGTTTGGTTTGCACCGTTACGGGGATTCCGCACCCGTTATAGTGTTTGTGATAAACAAGGATAGGTTACGTATCGGATCCTCCGAGAAAAACGGACCTACAAGTGGTATCAGAGCCATGGCTCTTTTCCTTGTTTAAAACCAAACATTGTGTTGTTTGAAACAAGTGTGTTCTTGTTATTTTCAGATTGTTGTTCTTGAAAATTTTATTTTTCTTTCTGGAAATTCTGCTGAAAATCTATGTTTACAAGTGTTATTTTGCTATAGTTTTATTGAAAACCTGTTATATTGCATCTATACATGTTGACATTTGGGTTTTTGTTGAAAATATAGGCAAAATCATTTTCGGAATCTTCATATCTTCAATGTGTTCTTGAATGTGTTCTTGAAATATTCAAACTGCTATCTGCATATTTATGTATTTGAGGTTTGATGATTTTAAGTAACTGTGTTTATCAATATAATATTACAAGTGTGTTTGAAAATTGTGTACCTGTGATCATTAGTTGGTAAGAAAAAGAAGTACCGAAATCAGAGAACCATACTTTGTTGAATTTGTTGTCACTATTGTCAGAGGATAAGGTTTGCAAAATATCTAACAGCTGGTAACCACAATCAACGAAATCATTCTGATTTCGTTCAAATCAGTTCAGTCAACAATATCAAGCTGAAAAACATCTCAGCCGAAATCACCTCTCTCAGCCGAAAACACCTATCAACGAAATCCTTCTGATTTCGTCCAATTCAAGTCAACGAAATCCGATTTCATCTCCAATTCAATTCAACGAAATCCGATTTCGTCCATTTTTGTTTTTGTCAACGAAATCACAAACAAACAAGGATTTTAGTCACATAACAGTCAACGAAAACACTATAACTTTGTCCCATTTCAGTCAACGAAAACACTCTGATTTCGTCACATATCTGTCAACGAAATCAACTGTTTTCGTCACAAATAACTTCGACGAAATCACCATTGGATTTCGTCAAACATCCTGATCTGTTGTAAATTTTATACATAGAGCTTGCAAAACTGTTCTAACTTTGTGCTTTCAAGTGTTTTACCAGGTACAGTTCTTCTAACATCAAATATGAGTTGTACTAGCCCATGGGATTGGAGTACGGACTCACAACCAGATCTAAAATAGATGTCGATGGCCGAATATATGAGGAGTACCATACCTCAACAACAACAATCTATTAGTGCCAGTCAATGGGCAATGGTGTCGAATCAAAATCAGAGCATTCAAAATCTTTTACTTAGTGAGAGTGAGACGGGTAGCAACAATCGCCCGCCAAAATTGAATCACATGAATGAATTTCCGACATGGAAAGGTCGTTTCACCACATACGTTCAAGGGCAAAGCACCGGTCTTTGGAGGTGTTTCATTACTCCACGCAACAATGCTCTCGAAGAAGCAGCATCAACTGCAGCGGGTTTTACTAATATGCTTGAAGATGACAAGAAAGCCTATGACTTAGAGAAAAAGGCGTTTGCTATTCTTACACAATCGCTTCACAAAGAAATCTATCATCAATTCGCTCAATGTGACAACACGAAAGGGTTATGGGATGCATTGGTAGCGAGAGGAGAAGGAAATGCAGCTTCTAGAAAGATACGTCATGATTTATTGAAGAAAGAGTTTGAATCATTTCGATTCTTGGATAATGAAACTCTAAATGATATGACTTCTCGCTTTTATCATTTGACGAGTGAAATGTGTTCTTATAATGTTGCTGCAACTCATCCGGAAATGATTGCACGGTTTGCTGATGCTCTACCTCCTAAGTGGAGTACATTCATTGAACTTCTAAAGCATATGGGCGCTATGGATACAGCCAATGGCACTCTCTATGAATTCATTCAGAAGTTGGAGTACAAGAACGAAGAGGAAATTCGGAAAGCTAAAATGATTACACCTCCTCAAAACACGGAAATGTATCTGACTGGTTTTGGTCCTTCAGCTAGTTCAAGTTCCATTCAGCAACCGAAGCTTCAAACGGCATTTGTGTCCAATACAAGCTCATCACCGTTTCCACAGTGGAATCAAAGTGCTTACATGTCACAATCTCAACCTCCACCTCAAGTTACCACTACTCAACAACAGTGGAATCAAAAGGCTTACATGTCACAATCTATACCCCAACCTCAAGTCCAACCACAACAACCTCAAGCCCAACCACAACAACAACAAGCCCTACCACAACAACAGCAAGCTCATTATACCAACAATCCTCCACCCCTAAACCCTAACACAGTCAAAGTTGATACATCAAACCTCTCAAATGTTAGCATTGAAGTAGCAAAGGAACATATGGAACTCATTAATACTATGGTCAGTGCTTACTGCGGTTTGGTCGCAGGTCAAATTGGAAACATTAGTTTGACCAACGAAGATTACTTACAAATCAACCGTGATGAAATGGAGTTGATGGATATAAAGTGGGCTTTCGCAAGTGCTGTTAGAATGGCGAAGGACTTTATGGTTCGAACAGGAAGAAGTTCTTTGGAAAGTAAACAAGATACGAAGTACGGATTTGATAAAGAAGCAGTTACATGTTTCAATTGTGGTGAAAAGGGTCACTTCAAACGTGAGTGCACCCGACCAAGCAAACAAGGCAATCAGAACCCATTCAGAAATCAGACGAGTACTTCAAATGTCAATGACAATCAAGACAATCATGAAAGAAGGATGATAGCGGTGAACAACAATCAGAACCAGAACCAGTCTGGACCATCAAACACCAATCGAGCATTGACCGTTCAAGCTGATGAAGGGTTTAATTGGTCTTTACAACTTGGGAAAGGTGATCAAGATAAAGGAGGAACAGCGTGTTATGCAAAGATCATCAATCACATCAAGTACGTTCATAAGGAAGAATTTTCTGAAAGTGACGACAGTTCGGGTTATACCGGGAGTTCTGATGAAGAAGGTTCTACTTCGGGCGATTATCATTCTGAATCTGATGTGAAGGAAGAAACAAGTTCTGATCTTGATGACTTGTTGAAGTGACCAAAACTGTCAGAAATCAGTTCTGATCAAGAAGGCTGCTGTAGCATCTAAAGAAATGGAGAAGTTCTTTTCTGAAGATGGATCTTTTTCTTATCAGACTGCCTTTATGGCAAATGTCTCAGCCTCTACGAGTCAGGTAAATTCTGAAACTCCTGCTCCTAGTGTTTGTAATATTTGTGTTGATTTGAAGCTTGAATCTGAAAAGCTTCATAGTCATAATCAAAGTTTGGTTGTTGAAATGTCTAAGTGCAAAGAGGCGAATATGGCTCTGGTTAGAAACGAAAAGGAGTTTAAATCTGTAATTGAAACTTTAAAGAAAAGTGTTTCCGAAGTGACCAAAACTGTTTACCATAAACAAGTTAGTATTAACAATTACTTTAACATTGTTGAGGAAACCAAAAAGGAATTAGCCATTGCCAAATGCGAGCATGATGCAATCAAGCAAAAGTTGGAGAGTTATTCTAACTCCCGATTTGTGCTCGATCACATTATTGATGTTCAACAACTGAAGGGAAACAAGAAAGGTGTTGGGTATAAGAAGTGTCCGCCTCCTTTAAGACATAATTATACCTATATGCCTGATGAAGAAGAAATGCCACGGTTTGAGCCCAGTGTGCCTCTTGATTATGAGGAAGTTACCACTGGCCTAGGGTTCAAATCGGACAATTCTTCAAGTACATCATCTGAGCAAACAGAAACTTCAACATCTACGAAACAAAGTCCTCCAATCATTGAGGACTATGAGTCGTCTGATGATGAACCAGAATCAGATATGAGTGATCAGGATAAGTCACTTGACAAGATGAAAGGAGTAGAAGTTCCAATTGAGAATCATATTCTATGTGATCCTCCTACTCCTGTTGTTCACCCAGTTGTCAAACAAGTGATAGATCCTGTCACGAATGACAAGAAAACTGTGTCTACCGTTAAAAGTAATAATGTGTTGTACACTTTGGTTGGTGATTTTAAAATCTATTTAAATCAAGATTTTCCAATTAAAAATGTCAATCCATCTTCGATTGATCAATTTTTTGAAAATAATACAAACAAGTTTTTGGGAAAAACAATTCCAGGAGTCATTGTAACTCAATGTGACCCAATTCCAAAAGCTGAAATCAAGAAACAATTTGGAAATCAAAAATCACCAACAAAGCAACATACTATTGCTGCTAAGGGTAAACAACCAGAAAAGCGAGCTCAAAAGCCTAATGTTTCTCAATCTAAATTTGAAACAAAAGGAGCTCGTTATCAGAAGAAAAACAGTAATGTCAGATTTGTAGAATCGAAGGGTACGGATAAAATTGAGACTTTTGAAAACAAGTCAAACACCGATTTTGTACAACAAGTCGAGATTTTAAAATGTAATAGCCAAAACAATTACACTCAACATACAAACGGGTGTGATGAAAAAGCAAGTACCTCGGGTTCTACGGGTTCGACATCTGTTCGTCGATCAGATTCTCCTAACTTTGTGGAAAGGAGAACATGTTTTAAATGTGGGGAGTTTGGACACATCATTAAAAATTGTCCAAACACTCCCAAGGATAATTTTGTTGAGAAAGCACCACCTGAAAAGGTTCACCCTCAACGTCGTCCCGTTTCACCAAAACATGATAAACGAACTGTTAAGGAACAAGAAACGAAACAACGACGTCAAAACATCAAAGCTGTTGAAAAGGCTTTAAAATCTGAAGTCAAAACGGTCAACAGGGAATCAAGTTCTTCACAATTTTTAAAACCAGAAGTTTCAGAATCTTTTCATAAAACTATATCTGGTAAATCAAATCAAACTTGGAAACCTAAGACGGGTGAAAATTCAGGGGGAGATGTTGTGTTACAAAATCATCAAGAAATCGAGATCATCTTTCGTGATGCTCAGGGACGACCCAAGACCACTAAGGCTTGGGTCCCCATCCTCAACTGGTCATTGATGATATGTGCAGGGTGTTCCAGGAGGAACTATTAATAGTCATTGGATTGTTGATAGTGGAGCATCTAGGCACATGACAGGCGACTTACAGCTTCTATATGATGTGAGAAATATTAGAGGAGGCTATGTCGCGTTTGCTGGAGACAAAGGCGGATACATCACTGGAGAGGGAATGATCTCTAATGGTGTTGTGTGTTTCGATAAGATCAATTATGTTCGTCAAATTGATCACAATCTTCTCAGTGTTTCGCAAATCTGCGATAAGAAGTTTACCGTGCATTTTGATGATGCCGGTTGTTATGTGCTGAAACCTGGCTTCAAGATTCCAAAAGAATGGATTCTCTTATCGATACCAAGAGTTAATGATCTTGATGTTCTTGATATGAGCCAAGCGATTACGACTTCTGCACAAGTCTCATGTTTTGTCTCAAAAGCCACGGAGAAGGAGTCTATATATTGGCACAGAAGAATGGGGCACATTCACTTAAGAAAAATGAACCATTTGGTGAAAAATAATCTTGTGAATGGCGTGCCCGTGAGAAGTTTTCATCTACAAGATATCTGTGTTTCGTGCCAGAAAGGGTAACAAACGAAGAAGTCTCACCCTCTGAAGAAAATCAACACTGTTAGCATGCCTCTCGAACGTCTTCATATGGACCTCTTTGGACCTATGAGACACAAGACAACGTTCGGAGATGCTTATTGTTTAGTAGTTACTGATGATTACTCTAGATTTTCTTGGGTAGCTTTTATGGCACACAAGAGTGATACTCCTGGCATCCTCAAGGATCTTCTTACAATGTTGGAAAATCTCTACACGTTGAAAGTTAAGAGGATCAGAAGCGACAATGGAACTGAGTTCAAGAACCGAGTGATGGATGAGTTCTGTACTTCTAAGGGCATTCTTCATGAATACAGTTCTCGATACACTTCACAACAAAACGGTGTCACAGAGAGGAAGAATCGGACGATAATTGAAACTGCAAGAACGATGTTGGTAGAATCGGAGCTTCCTGTTCAGTTCTGGGCGGAGGCTGTGTCGACTGCTTGTTACACATTAAACCGAGTTCTTACAGTTAAGAGACATGGCAAGACTTGTTTCGAACTTCTACAGAAAAGGAAACCGGATTTATCTTTTCTAGAACCTTTTGGCGGTCCATGCACTATGATTGAGCCGGATGGAAAGTTTGGCGCGAAAGCTATCGAGGGTTTCTTCCTTGGATATGCTACTCCGAATTTTCACGTATGGAATCTGGCTACCAAAAAGATTGAACTATGGAGTGAAGTAAGGGTTCAAAGGTATACAAGTCCTGTTAGGGCTCCGGGTGATCCTTGGATGTTCGACTACGATGGGCTATTCAACTCCTTTGATCTGCCAACCTTTGACGAAGATTCTGCAACTGCTAGAATGTTATTTGATAGTGACAACGCTGCTGACTCGCCATTGGTTAGACCTGTTATTGTTAACCCACAAGGTTCGAATTCGGTTAACAACACAGTTCAAAATGAGGGATTTGAAGATGCTACTGAATACAATGAGTCATCGGAAGATGATTAATATCTGGATGCGACTGAAGGCACTTCAGCTCCAGTTGCTCCTGTTCAGGGCACTTCTGTTGAAACTCCTCATGTGCAGGATGTTGATACTGCTGAAGGGAATGCATCCACTTCTACGCATATTCCAGGTGTGGAGTTGGTTGTTGATCTTAATATTAACAATTTGGGTGTTAATGCTCGTGTTCCTGAAAATCCTGAAATGAGGATACACGATACCCATCCACAGCAGAATATCATAGGAGATGTCCAACAAGGAGTGCAGACGCGTAATCAGCTGAGAAACAACCAGAGTGCTGGTTTGTATTCAGCCATTAGAGAATCTGGTCTTCAAAATGATTGGTCCTTCGCTTGTTATGTTTCACAAGAAGAACCGAAAACTTGGAAAGAAGCCTTAAAGGATAATTCTTGGGTTGAAGCAATGCAAGAGGAACTACAACAGTTCCAGAAACTGGGTGTTTGGAGACTTGTTGAAAAACCCGACAACTACAAGAAAATTGGCTCCCGTTGGGTTTACAAGTGCAAAAAGGATGATCGTGGAGTGGTCATTCGCAGCAAGGCGAGATTGGCTGTTCAGGGATTTCGTCAAATTGAAGGTATTGATTACAACGAGGTTTATGCACCAGTTGCACGTCTGGAGGCTATTCGGATCTTTCTAGCTTGTGCTTCTTTTAAAGGATTCAAAGTCTATCAGATGGACGTCAAAAGCGCATTTTTGCATGGTATTGTTGAAGAAGAGGTGTATGTCGAACAACCTCCAGGTTTCAAAGATCCTATCCATCCCGATCGGGTTTGGTTGCTCAACAAAGCTCTCTACGGATTACATCAAGCACCGAGGGCTTGGTATGCAACCTTATCTACTTATCTGCTGGAGAACGGTTTTCGCCGGGGTCTTATCGACTGTACTCTTTTCATCAAGGAACAGGATGAAGATCTTTTATTGGTACAGGTATACGTTGATGATATTATATTTGGTTCTACTAACGATACTTTGTGCAGGCAATTTGAAAGTGTTATGCAGGAAAAGTTCGAAATGAGCGCAATGGGAGAGATGAATTTCTTTTTGGGCCTACAAGTTCAACAAACTGAGTCTGGGATATTCATCCATCAGACTAAATATGTTGGAGACATCTTGAGCCGATTCCAGATGTCTGATGCAACGCCCATTGGTACCCCACTTCCGACAAATCACGGGATTACTCCGGACTTGAAGGGAGAAAGTGTCAACTCTTCTTATTATCGCGCTATGATCGGATCTCTCATGTATCTCACAGCATCGAGGTCTGATATCATGTATCCAACGTGCCTGCTTGCAAGATATCAAGCCAACCCAAAAGCATCTCATCTTGGAGCTGTTAAAAGGATTTTTCGTTATCTGAAGGGTTGCCCGGACACCGGTCTTTGGTACCCTAGGGATGATGGTTTTGACTTGGTTGCTTTTAGTGATTCAGATTTTGGCGGATGCAAAATAGACGGGAAATCCACAACGGCTGGATGTCAATTCTTAGGAAGTCGCTTAGTCACGTGGCAGTGCAAGAAGCAAACTTGTGTTGCTACATCAACTTGTGAAGCTGAATACATCGCTGCCTCAAGTTGTTGTTCTCAGGTTCTATGGATCCAGCAACAAATGCGCGACTACGGTTTTGAATTCCTATCTACCTCTATTTTTGTTGATAATAATGCTGCTTTATCTATCACTAGAAATCCTGTCCAACACTCCAAAACCAAGCACATCGAAATTAAGTATCACTTCATACGTGATTGTTTTGACAAAAGATTAATCGATGTTGTTAAAATCCACACTGATGAACAGCGTGCTGACCTGTTTACAAAAGCTTTTGACAAATCTCGTTTTGACTATCTTTTGTTGGTCAATGGTATTAAGGTGAAACAAGAGTAAACTTCTGTCGGCTGATCGTTTTTGTAAATATTTTCTTAAGCGTCAAAAATCCAAAAAGATTTTCAGTTTACTTATCTTTTCGCATTTTAGGGGGAGAAATTTCAGAAAATACAAAAACATGTGGAAAAATCAAAAATCCAAAAATATGTCGTTTACTTTCTGTCTTTAAGTTTGAAAAATCAAAAATTCAAAAACAATAGAAAACCAAAAATGAGTTTCTTGGATAAAAGAAGGGAAAGTGATGATATACACTGGTGTGGTCTATCAATATGGTCAAAAGAAAAAGAAAAATTGAAAAATGATAAGTAGCTTTACTAACGATGTATCGGTAGGCTCACAATCAGACTAAAATGTGCAGGATGATATAAACCTAACAGACTTCAAGTCAGGTGGGAACCATTCATTGGCATATGGTCTTCGTACCGAAATTTCGTTTGATTGATTGCCGAGGTTCTGAGATATTCGGTCTTTATGCTGTCTTATCATCTGGGTATCATGGTTGTATCAAACCGTAAAAATAACGGAGACGAAGTCTAGATCTTCCATGATACTATACATACGTGTACATATTGCATTCGACCTCAATAAGTGATCAACAATCACATGTCCAATCAAACAAATGATAATATATCACATTTATCCGGGAGTCAAGTTCGTCTCTCTGCTGTACGAAAGTACTGACCTGTTCACGGACTTGCTCTTGTGCCCTTCATGCATCTGAAAATCAAGTTCCTCATCAATAAGTGATTCTATCACATAGGGCTTGTTTTCAATCAAATAAGTGAGTTTTTTCACATCTTTTATACGGTTAAACGGATGATAAGCAGTATACTCACCGGTAAGATGAACTCTCGTGCATACCTTGATACGGGAATGTGTCATGAGTGGATGAACACCGACAAGTAAGTATAATTCTTACCGTAAATCATATCTCCTAATTATGATTACATCTGATAAGTTGAGCTTAGGTGGACAACTATACCGATAATTGTGGTAGAATACTTATCTAAAGCTTTAAACAGAAATCAGAAACCGTTTTGACAAAGACCGTAAGCTGGTAATGATTCTCTTACCTTGGAACTCGCAAAAAGATTGTTCTTTGTACAAATTCTTGATCTTTTTGTCTTTCGTTAGTTTACTGCACTTTAATTTATGTTGTAGTGTAATTCGTAAAACTTGTTTTGATTAGCCGACGTTGGTAACTCGAAGTTTTATGCCGAAAAGCCTGAAACTAACTCGTTTGTGTTTTCTACTTCATAATAATGCCCTTTTTGCAGTTGGTTGTTCTAACAAAGCCAAAACGTTGTTTTAAAAGTGCTCAAAGTTTGGTTGTAAATGAAAAACTGGTTTAACTGATCAACAAAAACAAAGTGTTTTTGAAATTCGGAAACAAAGTGTTTTCATCATACAAGAGGTTTGGGCTAAATTGTTTAAAGCCCAAAAGGAATTTGTTTTCATCGGCCCCCAACCGATTTCGTAGGACCAAACAAAACTCAGAACCGGCCCAACCATTTCGTCAGCCCAAAATCCCCAAACGAGACCAAAAACAAATTTCATAACCGGGCCCCAAAGCGATTTCGTCGGCCCAAAACGATTTTAATCATCGGCCCAAAACCGATTTCGTCCAACCACATGTGATTCAAGGTGTTTTCGCTCCTTGTTCTGTTTTCGTTAAGTGGGACCAAACATAAAAGGGGGTCTTCTGCATTATTGCTTTTCAACTTTTTCAAACCATCACTCTCAAAAAGATCTACCTACTATTACTGTTCATCCATCTTCTTCACCAAAAACCCACAACCGACTTCAAGTGTTCTTGTGATTTCTTGGATATTTTAACAAACAAAGGTACTAAAAGGCATCGACATCTTGATCGGAACCTATAAACCCACTGTTTTTTATCTTTGTTTGCTTAAAACCCTCATTAACTTTTGATTAATGCTTGTATCATAAACTGTTTGTCTCTGAGATATCTTGTTTGAATATGATTTGTTTATCTTTGAATGTTACAGTTTATATATGTATGATAGTTAACTGTTTAAAGCCCAAGTGTTTTCGTCATGTATGTGGGCTAACTGTTTTAAAGCCTAACATAATTGTTTTCGTCACATGTGTGTATGACCAGGATCCATTACAACACTTGAAACATTTTGTGAACTGTAAATCTTTGCAACTTTTATACAACATATAAAGTATACATGATTAATGTCCAATACACATTAAATATGTATATTTATATGTATTTTATAATTGTCACATAACTCTCTCTCATTACGTGCATTTGTAAAATACAGAATGGCTCCGAAATCACGCAAACCCGCGACAAAGAAAGCAAACAAAACAGAAGAAGAAATCATGTCTGAGCCGCGACATAATATGATTGCTCATCTTGATCCGGAAGGAAAGTTTGTCGATTTTAAAGAAATCACGCAATGGATTCGGGAATCAAGGATAAACAAGGCCGTTACTTTTTCAACACTGGTATACAAGACATTGGTTAAAGCATTTTGGGATACAGCTCAGATAATTGAAGTTGATGGAAAGGAAGTGATCCGAGGGCAAGTTCATAAGCGGAATGTGGATGTCACTCCAGATATTCTCAAAAATGTTTTGGAATTGCAAGACGTTGCTGATGCGCCATTCTCTATACCAATCAAATGCACGCGCGGATGTCTGCTCAGGATGAAATGTACTACTGACATTTTTGTTGGGCAAATCAACAAAGCTACATAGCCTATGTGGTACAAGTTCTTGTTACATGTACTCATTCAATGTTTAGGCAAAAATCGTGCAGGTTATGACATGACTGGATTCGATCTCATTGGTTTGATGGTAGCTCTTGTTCTGAATAAGCCATTTAGCATATCACAGTTCTTATTTGCTTACATGAAAGACAATTTACGAAGAGCTGGATCTCGGACAACTGGCAAGAAATTCTGGATGTATCCGAGATTCATGCAAATGGTCATGAATACTCAACACCCTGATCTTCCCAAAGCCGACACTGACATTCTCAAAATTGAAACTATGCTGGATCATTCATTTAACTTGTTCAAGGGTCACTCGGCTAAGAAATATAAAGAATCTGATCCTCCAAGGAAGATGTTTGGTGCTCTAGCAAACAAAGCATACGTGGCTCATGATAATGACAAATGGCGTCACAATGACAGCCAGTCAGATGATGAAGAGCCTAAGTTAGAAAAGAGAATGAAAGAAAAGCTCAAGCGAAAGTGCGATTCATCTGATTCATCTGATAGTGATGATGATGAAGAAGGTGGTGATGGTGGTAATGCTGACGCGACAGCAGCTAGTGCACCTGGCGCTAGTAGTGCTGGTGGAGATGAGCGAACAGATTCTGATTGATTCACTCAAAGCTGAGAATGCACGTTTGAAAGCTGCAGACGAAGAAAGAGAGAGAAGTAGCATTATACTTCAAAAGCGGGTTGCTACTCTGTGGGATGATCGATGTAAGCAACAAGAAGTTATGCAGAAACGGGATGATGATCCTGAAAATCAAGGGAATCCTGGTCCTTCTACTACATCAGAGCAGCCGCCAGCCGCTACATCTTCTAAAATTGTTGTTGTTCAGCCGCCAGTGATCGAATCTTCTCAAGGAACCTCTTCTGGAAAAGTTCAACAGGTTGAAGGTACATCTTCTGTTCCTAGCAGTGCTGATTTTGCATTGCAGGTTATTCATCCAATCACTGGGGAATTTCTTGAAGAAGGTGAAATTGTCGAGGATCTTTCTCATGAGCAATTGCTTGCTTTGCATGCTATGAGAGAGATTGATGACGCAGAGATTGATCGAATGCCTAGTGAGCCCGAATCTACTGATGTTGAAAACATTGAAGAAATTGTTTTTGAGGGAAATGAGAAGAAGTCAGCGTATGTGTGTAAGGACGGGACTGAATTCGCTCCTTTCGATGAAGATTGGCTAAAGGAGAATGTGGAAGTAATTGATGAGCATTTAAAGAACCGTGATACATCTGAAAATGCCACAGATGCGTTCTCCGCGTGGCGACAACAGTTCTTATCGAGGGTTTCCAAGCCTCTGCCAGATGCTGCTCAAGTTGATTACTTACAGTTAGAGAAAGCAAAGCCGAGTGGACGAATCCTCTGTTGGATGTTCGTCAAAGAAATACATTGCGTTGCCGTCAAAAGGGAATTTGGAATTCAATACTTTCGGTCGTTGCTGAGCATATTATCTTTGCCTTTTTATGATGTGGCAGCATTGACAAAGATTGAGCTCATAAATCGCTCAAACTTTGAAGGTGCAACTTTATTCGAACGGCTGATAAAGATGAACAAGAAGTCTGGCTGGAAAGACGTCATACAAGCCTCAGTTCCCTATTTATCAGCAAATCAAGTTTACTCTCGATCCGGCAACCAACACTGGCAGATACAAGCTTGTTTATGAACCAGCGAAAGTTGTGGATAAGATACCCTTGATGCCGATGCCATAGAACTTTCTAGGAGAAATGAGGATTTGGTGTTATGACTCTGACACGCACGAGGCAGTGATTGTTTTTGATGGAAATCGTGAAAATTTCAGAATGTTAGATCCGATGTGGATCGTTAACATGTCTGCGGCTGACATTGAAAAGTTATATCGTCATGACATTTTTTACGAAGACAAGGACGCGCAACAAGCGTTGCGATTTCAGCGCGTCGCTTGTTACTGCTACTACCGAGGAATACACGCGGGCAGTTCTTGGTCCGAACAACACTGAAGATTGAAGACTCAAAGAACGAAGACCAAGCAACAGACAAGGGGGAGTTTGTTAGTGCAGTTTTGTGTCTGTAACTTGTCTTGTTTAGTTGTATGTTAAACAGTCTTTCGTTATCGAGTCTGTACGTTCCGTCGTATCTACCTAGTCAGATATCCTCCTATCCTACTTGGTATGACAGTTTGTCTTTGTATTTGTATCTTAACCTAATGCTAGTGTGCATTATGTTTAGAGGTTGTGTAATCATACTTGACTGTCTATCCATGCTTTAAGTTATTTTGTCCTTATTTGGTTTTGATGAAAACACATGTGTTTTCATCAACCATCACAGTAATGAAATCCCTTGTGATTTCGTGAGACATGTATGGCGAAATCACTAGTGATTTCGTCCATAGTGTTTTCGTACAAGGACAGTATAAATACTTGGCATATTTCACAGTTAGGTTTATGAGAGCATAGAGAGAAACTGAGAGTTTATCGTCAAGCATTGTGTGTATGTGTTTGCAGTTTGTTCTCATCCTGTTAATCTAAGTGAATCTTTGATTACCTGTTCGTGTTATACTTTTTACATTGTTTGGTTTGCACCGTTACGGGGATTCCGCACCCGTTATAGTGTTTGTGATAAACAAGGATAGGTTACGTATCGGATCTTCCGAGAAAAACGGACCTACAAATGGGAGTAATTTAAGAATATGGTAGAAAGGAAATTATGCCCTCCCAATGAAAGGAACAGATAGCGAATAAGTTTCTGAACCTTAGGATGACCGGAGTAGATAGTAAGGGTTATACTACCACATTCTTTGAATATGCTAGAATAGTACCAACCCTTGCATCACCTGAACCGGTATTAATCTCCCGTTACATCTAGGGATTAATTGGAGAGATTAGGCATGTAGTCAAGGCAGCTAGACCCCAAACTATAGAAGAAGTTGTAGACCTAGCAAATACATTGACGGATGAATTAATCCGTACTAGAGAAGAAGACCAGAGGAGAAACCTAGCTCAAAGGCTTACCCAGGAATTCCGATCTGGAAATTCCAACCGTGGAAAAAAAATGTAGGTTCTACATCTGCAACTTATTGCAAGTATTGCAAAAGGAAGCATTCTGGAAGATGCTCCATATATTGCAATTTCTGCAAAATATCAGGACACATGGAAGAAGACTGCAGGAAGAAAGCCAACAACAGGATATACTACAATTGCGGAGAACAAGGACACATCAAGCCGAATTGTCCGAAATTAGCTCCACCTGCGAACAACAAGAACACTAAAAATGCCAGAGCATTTGTTCTGACTGCAGATGAAGCCAAAATGATTCAAGACGTAATAGCCGGTACGTTTTTAGTTAATGATGTTTTTGCTAAAGTATTATTTGACTCTGGTGCAAACCAAAGTTTTATTAATACTTCATTTTGCAAACTTCTTAATCAACCATTAACTAAACTCTCACAAGAATGTCTAGTAGAGACAGCAAATGGAGAAACCGTTAGGATTTCTGAAATCTTGCAGGGAGCAAGAATAGAGTTTTAAATCAAAAGTTTATTGCAAACCTTTACCCAATGAATCTGGCAGGGTTTGATATTGTATTAGGAATGGATTGGTTAATAGCCAATAAAGCCAGTATTTTATGTGATCAAAAGTCAATCCAAGTAAATTCACCAAGAGGTGAAAAGATCACAATTAAAGGTGATAAACCATCTAGATCCACTAAATTCATCTCTGTGATGAAAACCGCAAGTTATATAAGAAAAGGATCTATAGTGTATTTGATTTCCATAATCACTAACACTAAAGGAAAAGAACTAAAGGACATTCCAGTAGTGTCTCGGTTTTCAGACGTGTTTCCAGAAGAATTACCAGGACTACCGCCAGACAGAGAAGTCGAATTCAGAATTCACCTATTACCAGGAACAGCACCAATTGCCAAAGCACCTTACCGTTTGGCACCCGCTGAAATGTAGGAACTGAAGAAACAATTAGACGAATTGTTGGAAAAAGGATTCATACAGCCAAGCTCATCGCCATGGGGAGCACCAATTTTATTCGTTAAAAAGAAGGACGGGTCAATGCGTATGTGCATTGACTACCGTGAATTGAATAAGGTCACGATTCAGAATCGGTACCCATTACCAAGGATTGATGATCTGTTCGATCAACTTCAAGGAGCTCGATTTTTCTCTAAAATCGATTTAAGATCAGGATATCATCAATTAAAGGTACAGGAAGAGGACATTCCTAAAACCGCATTTAGAATAAGGTATGGCCATTATGAATTTACTATCATGCCATTTGGTTTAACCAATGCCCCAGCCGCATTTATGGACATGATGAACCGAATATGCAAGCCATATTTGGATAAATTCATAATTGTTTTTATTGATGATATTCTCATCTATTCTAAAAGTAAAGAGGAACATGCAAAGCATTTGCACGCACTTTTAAGTCTATTAAGAAAGGAAAAGTTTTACGCTAAATTTTCAAAGTGCGAGTTTTGGTTAGAGCAGGTACAGTTTCTTGGACACTTAGTTAACCATGAAGGAATTCATGTGGATCCAACAAAAATCGAGGCGATTACCAAATGGAAAACCCTGAGTCACCAATCGAGGTTAGAAGTTTCTTAGGATTGGCCGGATATTATAGGAGATTTATTCGAGATTTTTCTAGAATAGTCATTCCCTTAACTAAGTTAACCTGTAAATCCATTAAGTTTGAATGGGGACCAAAACAAGAAGAAGCATTTAGAATTCTTAACCAAAGATTAACCCACGCACCTATACTAGCATTACCAGAGGAAACTGGAGATTTTGTAGTATATTGTGACTCCTCTAAGTTAGGTTATGGATGTGTATTAATGCAACGTCAAAAGGTTATAGCTTACGCATCTAGACAGCTTAAGAATCATGAAGAGAATTATTCAACCCATGATCTAGAGTTAGGAGCTATAATTTTTTCCCTTAAGATTTGGAGACATTACCTTTATGGTAGTAAGTTTACAATATTCCCTGATCATAAAAGTTTAAGGTATGTTTTTGGACAAAAAGAGTTAAATATGAGACAAAGACGCTGGATGGAAATGCTTAGTGATTATGATTGTGATATCCAGTATCATGCAGGAAAAGCAAATGTAGTGGCTGATGCTTTAAGCCGAAAGTATCATGAAAAGCCAAAAAGGGTACGTTCTCTTAAATTAAATCTACAAGTGGATTTAAATGATCAAATTAGAAAAGCACAAGAATCAGTAATCCAGGATGATACTGAAAAATTAAAAGGAATGATTAAGGAATTAGAACAAGGAACAGATGGAATTTGGAGATTCCATAAAAAGAGATTGTGGATACCTAAATTAGGGAACCTGCGCCATCTTATATTAGAAGAAGCCCATAAGTCCAAATATACGATGCACCCAGGAAGTGATAAGATGTATAAGGATTTAAGAAAGAATTTTTGGTGGATATGAATGAGAAAGGATATAGCAGCCTATGTTTCTAAATGTTTAACCTATTCACAAGTTAAAGCTGAACACCAGAAACCCTCAGGTTTGTTACAACAGTTAGAAATGCTAGTATGGAAATGGGAATTGATAACAATGGATTTTGTTACCAAATTACCAAAACAAGGAAAGGTAATGATACAATCTGGGTGATTGTAGATAGGCTAACCAAGTTAGCTCATTTCCTACCAATGAAGGAAACTTTCAATATGGAACAATTAGCTAAGTTGTATGTAAATGAAATAGTTTCATTACATGGAATACCTTTATCAATTGTCTCTGACAGAGATAGTCGTTTTACCTCTCATTTTTTGTCAAGTTTCCAAAAAGCAATGGGAACCAAACTAAATCTAAGCACAACATATCATCCTCAAATAGACGGACAAAGCGAAAGGACAATTCAGACAATGGAAGACATGCTTAGAGCTTGTGTAATTGATTTCGGAGGTAATTGGGACGATCACTTACCATTAATAGAATTTTCTTATAATAACAGTTATCACACAAGTATTAATGATGCACCATTCGAAGCACTTTATGGACGAAAGTGCCGAACCCCAGTCTGTTGGGCATAAATTGGGGAAAAGCAACTATCTGGACCTGAGATAGTGGAAGAAACAACTGACAAGATCATTCAAGTCAAGAAACGACTGAAAGCAGCAAGTGATCGACAGAAGAGCTATGCTGATAACCGACGCAAACCATTGGAATTCCAAGTAGGAGATAAAGTGTTGTTGAAAGTCTCTCCTTGGAAAGGAGTGGTAAGATTCATCGAAAGAGGAAAGCTAAGTCCCAGGTATGTTAGACCTTTTGAGATTATTAGAAGAATAGGACCTGTAGCCTATCAGCTACAACTGCTAGAGGAAATGGCAGGAATACATGATGTATTTCATGTATCAAATCTCAAGAAATGCTTAGTTGATGAATCACTGATGGTACCTCTTAAGGACATAGAGGTAAATGAACAGTTGAAGTTTGTAGAGAGGCCTCTACAAATTGAAGATAAGAAAGTTAAGAATCTTAAGCACAAGAGATTAGTCCTGGTCAAAGTAAAATGTGACTCCAAAAGAGGACCAGAATACACATGGGAGCTTGAAACAGAAATGCAAAGGAAATATCCACACTTGTTCCAGTAGACCTCGAGGACGACCTCTAAAACAAGGTGGGGAGGATATAACAACCCTAAACCGACACCCTCATAAATTTTCCGACACCCTAAAAATATTTAAAATATCCCAATATGTCTTAAAATACACCCCATACACAAAAACGGACCTCGAATACCTTTAATATTATTAAAAATAATTAAAAATCAAATTTTTGGGTTTGTCGCGGGGCGCGTTGACCCCTTAGGGATCTTACGCGGGCCGCTAGAAATCGAAAACGCAGCGAACCCTTGAGCCGACACGTGTCATCAACGTGTTGAACCTACTAAGTGACCCGGATCACCTACATCCCTATTACTCTACTACGCGGGCCGCGTAGCTCCTTTGCTACGTTTTACTCGGGCCGCATAAAACCCGAAGTGAGGCCCTATAAGTAGAGGGCATCGGATCTTCAGTTTGCTCGTTCATTCCCTTTCTCAATCTCGAATTTCTGAAGTATAGGCATAATATTGGGTATAATACCCCCATAAATAACGAAGTTCTGCTCCGTTGTAAGTATCATAACCCCTGGATACGTATTAGATACTCTGCCCAATTGATCTAGGGTTCCGTAACGACTGTCGTGGTTCTGCCGACGTAGTCGTTGGAATGCCGTCTCGGGGAGGGTATTACTAATGTTAAAATGGGTTATTATACTAACACGTGTGCATTTGTGTAATTTATAGATAATTCCCAGGGAACCCTTACTGAAAACCTAAGACAGCAATGTGAGTAATCTCCTTTGTGTAAACAGTTTTTACAAAACCTTAAATATTTTACAATGCAATTTAGCAGTGATTGAGTCTTTGTAATTCTACGATTACTGCCGGTATGTTGGGGTTTTGTATACACGTTACCATTGGACGAAGAGTTAGCCAATGTGTAATATGACCCACCAATCAGGATTGACAGTACTGAATGAGTAATTGGGTAGGTGTAAACATTGTAATCGCTCTCAATACTGTTTAAATTAAATTAACATTTCTTAATTTAACTGGGATTCAATCACCAGTATTTCCTCACTGACAAATGTTTTTAAAACGTGTTTCAGGTAACAAAATGTGAAAGCCAATTAGAAGCCAGCTGGACAGCACTGAAGGCTTGGAAAAGTGGCTATAAAAGTTACCTAAATAAAGAAGGCGTTTTTTTCAATAAAAATGGGATTTATCCCTATAAATCAGTTTGTAATGAAAACTTGGGTTTCATCCCAATATGTTTATTTATATAAAATGTGGTGTTTCACTCTGATAAAATAATTCCTAACTACGGTCCTGATATAATTTCCGCTGCCAAATTAATAAACACAGATACCACCGACACTGAGTTCGCGGCCGCCCGTTCCCGGGACAGATAGGGGGCGGGGGTTGCGACACCTTTTTTGATCAAATGTATCAAAATGGCCTTTGCCGTAAATTGAAAATCCAAAAGGGGTAAATTTGGGAGAAACAATAGATACACATAGAATCCACCACAATAGTAGTTGTGGTGGAAGACCCCTCGAAAAGCAATGTGAAAATATGAAGTTAGAAGTGAATGAGTGTGGCTTATGCATTAAAGCGCTTAAATACCCTTAACGGGTCAAAAATAAGCGCATAAGTATAAACGGGTCAACGATGTATAATAACCCATGAATGAACTTCGTGTGATAGAAAACATTTTTATATATGATGTCCGTAGTAATTCAAGTGTACCAAACTAGTTAGTTTGATGAAAGTATGAAACGGGTCAAAAGTTTTGCTAAAGGTTCAATAGTTAAGATAAGGTCGAGAGCTTAAAATCTAGAAAATTTGTCAAAATGGAGCCGTGGCGTCGCGCCACGGCCAAAGGGGTTTGCCGTGGAGCGCGGCAACGGGGTAAATTCTTGAAAATTTCGTTTATTTTGATTATTTGACCCAATTACCTTGTTGTACTTGTTATTTAACTATCAAAACTGACTTCTAAGTGGTTTTGATCATAGGTGAATGTCGAGAGTCCCAGATGAAGATCAAGCGACGAGCAAGAACCGAACACACGCTAAATGAAGCTTCCACGTCAAATCTTGATTTGTTTTGTTATAAGTGAATTATGTAAACACTTACAAATATGTTTTTGAAATGTTGTAAACATATGGGAATGTTGGTATGACAAGTTTTTGTAAAGTCATATTTTAGCATTAAAATGTGTATTTTATTATTAAAATCTTGATTAATTGAGACGGGTGTTACAAGTTGGTAATCAGAGCTCATGGTTAAAGAATAAAGTGTGTTCGGTTCGAGGCTTGATCGCAAATCCGCTAAGTACATGTATATCAATGGTTTAGTATGATTAAAGTGTTGAGAACAACACATATGGTTATCGTGTAATACACGTTACACCAATAAAATCGATATAGAGTAGATATAGTCAACGAAATTACACGCGTTGATGCGTATAGTAGAAAAGCCTTGTATTATAATACGGGAATCTATTAATGTCGAAATTACTAACTGTTGTAAATGTTTTAGTTGAAGGACACTCGCATATGAAGATAGCGAGAGTTTAACAAATCGCGGATTTGACAGAGGAACGGTCCAAAGTACGACAAATAGAGCATGTTCACCAAGGACCTAAATCGCGCAACGATCGCGAATAAGTTAATGGCAAGGAGAGCCTGTTAGAGCAAGCATTTTCAGGTGCACATTTTAAATTATTGCAAGAATAGTAATATGCAACAAATACGTAGAGATTGAAAGTTGCATATGTAGATTGAAAACTTGGAAAAACCTGAATAGAAAACCTATCCGGGATATTGTTTCCAAGAGAAACAAATAGAGGCATTACTTACATGGGGTGTAATGTGAAAATTATAAAAAGGTCATGTATACCAGGTGTTGATCGCTTACTCTGGCCAAGTAAGTAGTGAACACATGGTACCATGAACTTCTTATGATGGACTTATTTACATCCGATGTAGTAAGGACGGGGTGAATAGGACAAATTAAAAAGTACCCAAATGAAACAAATGGGCAAAATACTTGATAATAATGTAAACGCATAGCCGGGTGACGGAAGCGTATTACATTAGAATAATGAGCCTGAGAGAAGGGGCAAAGATCAATGTAAATGACGATATAAATGAATGACCTGAAGAAAATTCAGGAAAATAAGTCATTTTGGACGAAAGAGCCATGGTTGACAAAATGGGCAAGTAAAACCAAAGTATAGATGATCCGCCGGATCATAAAAACGAAGGTATTGCCCACACGAAAAAAAGATAATCAAGGTTGTTAACTTTAGTCATAGTAAAGCAAGGATGACGATGATAATCGTCACTCAGAATCTATAAGGCTGTCAAGGATGGTCACATAAAGAATAAAAGACATGGTTGAATAAAAGCGATGGATTTTGCTAAGACGACTAAATAAATTGAAACGAAGTCTTAATGCATACCGGAAGGGTTGCAATGAAAACGACTTCGGTAAAACACCCGGTTGATGGGTAAGGATTTATACACATGCGTAGACCAAGAAACGGGAACGCGGATGAAAGTCAAAAGACTCGGGTTTTGAGTCATGACTAAAAGACGATAAGATACTGTAAATAAAAATTTTGATAAATTACGTTCAACTATTTTGAAGTTGAACGGGTCGAATAAAGAATGAAGTTTGACATTCATAACTGATGAAATTTCACACGAATAAGTCAAACGAATTTAATAAAAGATGACGCTTGCTAATGTAAGTATGCGCGAACTGAATAAATAAGAACGCGAAATATTAATAAACCTATGTAAAGGGGGTTTTGGGCATTAAAAACATTAAGGTAAAAGAACCCGGGTAATGGGTTGTAAAGAAGTATAAGTACGAACCGGGAAACGGTAAGCGTGGAACAAACTGCTGTGTAAATAACGTAAGGAGTCATAAAGTCGGAAGATTAGTCCGAAAGTAAACGAATGAAGCCTTAGACTACGGTCAAGGTCAACTAAAGTTTAAAAGCAAAAATAAATGATTCCAAACATAACAAGAGATGCTTTGAAGCTATATATGTGTGTGTGTGTATATATATATATATATATACGTTTGAATATTGACATGAATAAAAGATGATCTACGGGATCAGCATAACCTATGGGATTTAACGTAGTGTTAAGGTCTACGGGACCAAGAAGACCCTTGGGTCATAAATAGAAAGAAACGAACTGTTGGGATCTCACCTTAAAAAGGGGAAAGATCTAAAGAAATAGCCTACGAGGCTAAGTGAAAGAACCTACGGGTCCATAGCGTAAAGCAAGGGAACTGGTTACGATTCCCCGTGTGAAACGAGAACTGAAAAAGAATAAATTATGAGTTATCAATTGCCTTGACATGAGTAATTGACATAGTAAAGGAAAAAAATGTTAAACTAAAATTCAGTTTTAGTAAGAAACAACGTTTTAACAAACATGAATATTATGAGACGAACTCGGAAATGGGTAATATTAAAGGATAGAGGTCTTAACACCAACAGGTGTAAAACGACGCATTTGAAAGAAAGATTTTCGACAATGAAAAGTCGACATAAACTTAAACAATATGTGATGTGATTACGGTCACTAAAAGTGACATAGAATGTAACCACGTTGCAACGTGAGTTACGAGATATGAAATCAGAAACACGCAAAAGGTCGGGATGACAATATGATATACCCGAGTGACGGGGTATAAAGTGACGGCGATAAATTAGTCTAGCCGGTAAAAACCATTCAAAGTTAAAATAGTGTTACAACTTATGCAAGGCGCTTGTCAATATAAAAATTAGCTAGAAGTAAACCTATTGAATAATAAATACGACCGAGTAATCAGATGACAACTCGGTCAAATAAGTGACCAGAATAAGATATACAAGCTGAAAGTAATGGCCTACGAGGCCTTACACGTGAAAGGCGCATACGCCTTAAAACCAAAAACACATTACCATACTTTTTGGTAAGGTTATTATATGCGAGTAATGCTCAAGTGATCACTGAAACTAAATTTCAGATGATCTAAACTAATAAAGTACGTGAGAAAGGTTTCGGGGACGAAACCTCATTAAGGGGGTAGACTTGTAACACCCCAAAAACGAGTTTGTTAATCAAACTACGTTAATACTAAAAGACGGGTAGAGTACCGTAAGTGGTAAAAGTAACCCATAAATATTAGGATTTAAACAAATAAACCTAATATTAAATAAAAGTTGAACAAATCCTTTTTAGAAAAATAAAGTGGATAAAGGGCCCAAGTTAACAGGACTTAAAATAAACCTAGTCATAAACTTCCCCGAACCCACTAAGTTAACTAGGGGTGTTTAACCCGGTTAATAAGAGGGAATATGGATTAGAAATAAGTAGGTTGTAACCTACTTAATAATTAACCAAACATGAGGGACCAAAGTTAGATAATTGGAAAAGTTTATTTATTAAAAACAAAATAAAACACACACACACATAGTGTGTGCGTATGATCGATCAGGAGAAGAGCTCCCATGGAGCAAACCCTAGTTCAACAAATTCAACAAATTGAAGCTTGATTCAAGCCCAAAATCGATGCATGAATACATAGAAACAATCACCTAGTCATGGGGATCATAAGGTATGTCGAATTTTTGATGTTGATGAAGTTGTGAAAATTTATTAACAACACAAGATGTGAATTCTGTATGAATCATAGAAGTTATGGCTGAATTTAAGATGTATGATTGCTTAGGAACAAACCCTAAGTGAAAATTTAGAATAAATTGCTATGATTTAGGTGTTTGGTTGAATTACCACACCTAGCTAAGTGGGTTTTGATAATATGATGAAGTTAAGGTTAAATTTGTGCTTAGAATCATCATATTGAATAATAAAAGCAAGATACTTGAACAAATTATAAGTTTGAGTAATTGTTCATACATGACTTGAAATGGGTTTTAGTATGATATGAAGAAATTGATATTAAAATCATGTTATAGATGCTAGAAATCATATTACCTACTAGTTGGTGTGCAAAAACTTGAATTGTTAATAGTTCGGATGAAAATGTCTAAGTGAGTTCCATGAACCAAATGTGCATTTGAATATGTTGATAGATCAATTGACTTTTAGGAAGTCAAACTAACCAATGATTTGATCGAGTGATAAATTCGACATAAGACCCGTAAGGTGGGGTAGTCATAATTGATAATGACTAATCTAACCGTCTTACGAATTATGATGATAGTTTGACGCCCAACGAGCTAGGTGGAAGCTTGATAAGGGGGCGGGTCAAACGAATCAAGAAGGAAAGGAAAAGCGTAGTTCGGATGCGAGGTAAGTAAAACTTACACCTTTTTGTAGAATGCGTGTTTATTCTATAAGTTATGAATACAATAAAGATAATATCTGAAATATGGTTTCTGACACGAAAAGATACGGGTCGGAACTAATATAAATGATAGAAACCATGTTTAATGGTAAAAAGGGGTGAAACAGTAAACTAGTCATGAAAAGACTAAGATAAAATGGGTTTTGATCATAGGTAAATGTCGAGAGTCACGGATGAAGATCAAGCGACGAGCAAGAACTGAACACACGCTAAATGAAGCTACCGCGTCAAATCTTGATTTGTTTTGTTATAAGTGAATTATGTAAACACTTACAAATATGTTTTTGAAATGTTGTAAACATATGAGAATGTTGGTATGACAAGTTTTTGTAAAGTCACATTTTAGCATTAAAATGTGTATTTTATTATTAAAATCTTGATTAATTGAGACGGGTGTTACATGGGCGTACACTACATTCAAAGCAGCTTGTTGTTTTAAGAACCAGGAGAGAGGATCCACCCCCTCTAGTGTAATTGACGCTAACTGGTGAATATTTGGCGGATTCGCCGATACGTTCCCCCGCCTGAGCGGATGTTCCGATGTAACCCGTCGTTTGTTACGGGGAGCATTCTCCGTCTGGTCAATCGGGACTAGAACATAGGGCTCTCTGTCTGGGTTGACAATGGTGTGATGATTAGTCATGATTCTAGAAAAGAAAAGATGATAGTGCTTGTAAAAATAGCGGTGGACGCCAATCAAGAAACAGTGGTTAACCGGGTGGTTAGTACATGGGTCGAGTCTTGTCAAGATAAGGTTAATTTCTTCTTTCCTCGATCGATGACTGGTTGATCATGTATCTGTCACCTGCGCAATGAAACACCATGACTCTCAACAAGGAGAATGAGGTGGGAGTTGCTCCTTGTTACCACCCCTCGGTGTGAGAATCCGTACTCGCTTAGGAAACAAGATAAGTGATTAGGTAGTGATATGAGATATCAGATTAGCATTACCTCAAACCTTGTTCAAAGTCTAGTATTTATAGCCGAAGAGTGAAGGAGAGAGACCAATGGGCCTTCTGATGGGCCTTGGGCCTGACTGACAACTTGCAGCTTATCCACTGGTCTGTCAAGGTGTGCAGGCTGTAAAGTGTCAGGCGTACGGTGGAGGTGTCTCCATGCGTCCTGTTGTGTCAGGCGCACGAAGGAGCAGCCGCCACGTGGCCTGTTAGCTTTGATTGTCAGTCTGTTCATCAGCTTTATGCAAGTGGAAGCTCTACTAGTGGATCGGGTAGCCGCTAGTGGATCGGGTAGCCGCTTATTACACGATCAGCTGACCGTTATTGTTAGTGTCGGGGTGTGCCACTTGCTGGTTGGTCACAGAAGTCAAAGTGGCGACTCCACTTGCATCATAATAAGATGTTGCCCTTGCGTGTGCGCCCTGTAGGGTTGCGCAAGACCGTAGCATGTGTTGGATGAGTTTCACAGTACAAAACAACACATCCTCATTAACTACTCAACTAGAAGTCAAGAGAAGGTTCCATTGTCTGATGTTGTTCGCGCGCGCCCTGTAGGCTTGCACGGGACTGAAGCATGTTTTTAGCCAAGTGGCAAAGTAAACTGGGTGATGGTCACTTGCGCCTAAGCCTGGCTCAAGTTATGGGACCATACCCCTTCAGGTACAGATGGTATGCTTGGACCATTCTGGGTGTTTGTTAGTGATCTTTCATATACCACTAGAATACCATATTCAGTAACAGAAGTACATTGCAACAACCAGAAGTCACAAGCTGTAACCAAAGTTGTAGGGGCATAAAGTTGCATGTACAAAAGTTCAATGGTTCCTCGTCTGATGTTTGTTGATACACTTTGTGGATGCGACTCGCTCGGTTCGAAATCGTTACAAGATGAATACCGAAGCTCGACATCCTCCATCGAGTTTCGGATCGAACATGTCTCTATTGTCTGCATGTTTCTGATGTTGCTACAGTTTGTTTAAGGTCTGCATGATGCTCAACAAAGATTCAACAAAGCTTCGTCATGCTGATATCGACGAACTCTCCTTGTGGACGAACTCTACATATTGACGAAGACTTATACATGACGAAGAATCATGCTTATACATGACGAAGAATCATGCTTATACATGACGAAGAATCAGACATGGCGCATATACTTCGCCATGAATGATGAACGACGAAGATCAGAAGTTCGTCACTTGGATTGTTCGCCAAAGGAATCGACGAAGATCCCATTCTTCGTCAGTCTTGCATTATTCGTCGAGGTCCTTCGTCGCTACAGATCCTTCGTCGATCTGCAGCCTATATAAGCAGCAGACTGAAGACAGAAGAGACAGCACAAGATAACAGAGAAAAGTGAGAGAGTTTAGTGTGAGAACTTTATATTGTGTAATCTTGTAACCTAAACTCTACTGATATACAAGTGTGTGTTAATCATTGAATCTTGTTTTCGTATTCATATTCTCTGCTTGGTGTACATACTCGGTTGGATTCCGCACAACCGGGTTTGTTCGGTAACAAGGAACAGGTTTAACTCGATCCTCCGGGTGGATCTACAAGTGGTATCAGAGCCTTGGCTCTTTTCCTTGTTAAAACCAAGTTGATTATCTTGTGTTTTTAAAAGATTTTTCTTGCATTTTTCTAGAAATATTCTTGAGTTCTTGAGTTTTGAAGATCATATTTTCTGGAAAAACAAGTTTATAACCTTGAAAATCTTGATATTTTGCTATTTAGTTTGATCAAAAACCTTGTTAAATTCATGTTTACATGTTAAGTTTGGGTTTTAATTAAACTTTTGTGCAAAATTTTGTTTCGAAAAATTTCTCCGGTGAACGTTTGGTCGGAAAACTCATAGAGTTCATCGTCATCTTCATAGTTTCTGGGTGTTGGTTTCATTTGAAATTTATTAAAATAGATTTTCTTCTTTCAAAAGGTTGGTGAACTAACGTATGGTCCTTTGAAAAGCATGTCTAAAAGTATGGTTGATTTGACTTTGGTTTACCAACCCATGTGTGCAGAGATGTGAAAGGATAAGATTTACTTTCTTTAAAATATTTATTTTTCAATCTCTCTTTAGAAAATATCTTTTTAAAGTCAACATAATACACTTTGATTGATTTTTGTCTTTGACGAACAACCACATTTTTCGTCATATTTGTTTTGGACGAACCTCCTATACTTCGTCACTTTGGTCTTTGACGAAGATCCTGATCCTTCGTCGCTTTCACTTAGAACTTTTTAACAAAAGACTAACATTTCATACTTAACTGTTTGTTTTAGGATCTTTGAGCAGGTATTCATCATCATACATCCAAAATGAGTTCAGATTGGTGGGATATTCCATCTAATACCGAGAGCAAGTATAGAAGCACGGGTTTATCGCCATCATGGGCCGAATATCCCGCACCCGCATCTTCGACAGTTCCATCTCAAACGAATAAAATTTCGACAAGTCAAGGGGCGTTCGTTTCAAATCAAAATCAAAGTATTCAAAGTATACTTTTAAGCGAAAGTGAAACCGGAAGCATTAATCGTCCACCGAAGCTAATGCACATGAATGAATATCCTGGATGGGAAGAAAGATTCCATATGTATGTTCTTGGGCAAAACACGGAATTGTGGTTATGTTTTACTACAGATTTCGATCAAGCACTTGATGTTGCCGCTTCAACTGCCGCGACATTTGCAGATCTTACGGCAGACGAGAAAAAGGCATATGATTTAGAAAAGAAAGCATATCCTATTCTAACTTAAGCGTTGAGCAAGGATATATATCATCAGTTTGTCAGCTTCAAGACGTCAAAGCGGTTATGGGATGCATTGAAGAGGAGAGGTCTAGGAAATGAAGCTTCACGCAAATTGCGACATGATCTACTCAAGAAGGAATTTGATGGTTTCACATGTAAGGAAAGGGAATCTTTGGGAGATTTGACAAGTCAATTTTATCACTTGTTGACTGAATTGAATAATTATGGGGTAGTAGTGACTCCAGAAGAAGTTGTCATCAAGTTTGTCGATGCATTACCAGCTCAATGGAATGGTTTCTTGGAAATCTTGAAATACAATGGCACTTTGGGTGCAACAAACATCACTGGTTTCGTTCAACTCTTGGAGAACAAAGATCAAGAAGAAATCAGGAAGGCCAAAAGGATTCCAGTGCAACAGAATCCTGATATGTATTATGGAAACTGTGGAGGTTCTAGCACTGCTGCAAGACCTGCTCCACATGCTCAGCTTCAAACGGCCTTTGTATCAAGAGATATGTATGGAAATCCACTACCAGTTTCCTCAACTCAAACGGATTTTGTCTCAAACACTGACATGTACGGAAATCCACAACCAGAAGTCTCAAAGCAAAGCTATCAATATACCGGAGCAAGAGATATGTACGGAAATCCACTACCAGTTCCATAGCAAGCTTGTTATGGAAGCACCTCTTCTGATGGTCAAGCATCTAATCCAAATACAGTTCGGCTCGACACTTCAAATTTCTCGAAAGTAAGTGTTGAAGTAGCTAAGGATCATATGGAGCTATTAAACACATTGGTGAGCGCATATTGTTGGTTAATAGTAGGTCAGATTGGATACATCAATCTGACACAAGAAGATTATCAGCAGATTGATAAGGAGGAAATGGATATGATGGATTGACGGGTGGTCCGTTGGACAACCCTTAAGTGCTTTAAATAGAATAAAATTCCATACTTTGCCCGGTTAATTGCTCGAACTTGGTAACCACTCTACGCTTGATGTTGCAGGTATTAAAGTGCTTAATAAGTGGTTTTTATGAAGTTGGATGGGAATTGCATGATGCATGAGATCAAATGGAGCATGGGGGATTTTACAAGGAAACAAGAAGAAAAAAACATCACTGATCGCCGTAACCTACGGCTCCCAGCCGTAGGTTACGGCCCCCATGTTGGTTTGGAAGCATCACCGTAAAACAGGGGAGACTAGCCGTAAAGGAATGATGATAGCCGTAAGTTACGGCACATAGCCGTAGCTTACGGCTCTGTGTTGACTTCTTGGGCGTGTTGACTGTCGTAACCTACGGCTCCGACTGATGTTGTCATGTAACCTCCACATTAAATGCGGTCTTGAAGTGGTTTTATGGTGACTTATCATTGTCATTCGGTTATCACTTGCTTGGACACGAAAATTGGGAGCTTGTTAGAGACTTTTGGAAGAAAAACATTATCTAATCATTAGCTTTATTGTCTATGATCCGTATGAACAATAATATCTTTGTTATGATGTTGATTCGAGCCATGTGTGGCTAAACACTTTATGATCGTCCTAGATTGAAGGTTTGCTTGAGACATTTTGTATTTGATTTCCTAATTTCTAGAATAGCAATCCTTATCTTTATGGTTGGTTTGTTATGGTGTGTGATTATTTGTTAGTAACTTGTTAGTTCTTATGTTAATCTAGTTTGAAACCATACGTTCTTGGTGCCGTTGGCAATCGAGATATCATGGGTAGAATTAGGATTGGGTAAGGGTTGATTGATCATCGGGTAACAACCTCACGTTCTAGGAATCTGAGTACTTAGTTCCTTTTCATCACTGCAAGTAATCATGCATGAGCTATGTCTATGTAGTTCTTTCTAGTGGAATGATAATATGAATGTCGAAACAAACCGGAAATCTAGGATGGTCATTTGTCTCTAATTTGCTACAACCAAACTTTTCTCTTGCAATTTACTTAGTTTAATTTAGTCTAAAACCAATTCACTCACATAAACTCTTGAATTTTATTTCTCTTGCAATTAGATTAATTTAGTTAAGTTAGATATAATCTTTGAAATAACACATTTTCCACAAACTCCCTGTGTTCGATACCCACTTACCGCTATCTATTTAGTTGTATTTGGATCAAATTTGATTGTGACCACGGCATCACGTCAAATTTTGGCGCCGTTGCCGGGGAGTAGTGCGCAACGTGTGTTATTTTTTATCCTTTTTAGTTTGTTATTTTTCTGGTTTATGCTGGGTGTGTTAGTGTGCAGGTATTGACAGGTATTGACAGGTGCATGCGTACTAGAAGCTCTCACAAGCTATCACCTTTGGCATTTGATCCGGAAATGAGTTATCAAGAGGAGTACGATTACGGTGATTATTATGATGAATATTCCCAACTTTCATATGAAGGCCCTCAGATGTACGATCAAGACTATTATCATGCTTAGTATACATTTGATCAGTATGGTTATGAATGTGTAACCCAACAACCTACTTTGCACTATCAGTCACATAAATCTGAAAGTCTTGACGAGATGATGAGAAAGAGACACATGGTTCATGTTGAAAAAGAATTAACAAAACCTCATTTGTCAATGGAAGAACGAGTAGAACTTTTGGAATGGAAATATGATTTGTTACCAAAAGAGGTGAAAGAGATGAGGCCAGGGACGTCGATAGTGGAAAAACGTCAAGCAAAACAACACTGGATATATGTGCAGATTGAACAAATGACACCTATGGGTGATGTAGAAGAAAAGGTTGTGAGTCCTCCCGAACTTGAAACTGAATTATTAGGGCCAAATGAGGAATATACAATTGAAATTATTGTGGAGGAACCACCTATGGAGAGCAAAGTTGAGGGCCTTTTACTTGATGAACCAATCAAAGTTGATTACAACTCTCCGGCTGTGGTGGTTATGGAAACCAAGAGTGTTAAGGATGCATGTTTAGAAACTAGGAAGGTGGCACTTCATGATGTGGGAGATTTCATTTATAAGTTATGTTTATGGGAGAGTTTGGATTTGTTGGGCACAGAAAACGAAGTAGTGAAGTGGAGAGTAAACTACCGAGCATTTGTTGGAAATTTGGTAGGAAAATGTGGATTTAAAGAATTTTGCAAAGAAAGATGGGACGTGGCAAAGCACACACACAATAGAAGAATCAAACACCGTGCTTACATTAGCAACGAAAAAGGTAAATGTGCATTGAGACCACCTTGAGACATACCAGGTACGGTCGGGCTGAAGACCTAAACTTTAGCGCAGCTTGGGAGGCAACCCAAGGTGTTTTTAGATAAGTGTGGGGAAGATGTGCGGAGAGTTGTGTGAAGGTGATGATAGGAAGTCGGATTATCTACAACATCTGTTGTGTCAAACTTCACCAGGTCAATGTACTCTTTCCTTAGTCTTGTTATGTTCTTTAGTATTAAAATATTGGTATTAGTTGTTAAAAAAAGAAATAAAAAAAAAATACAAAAAGAAATTTGGGATTTGAGAGTATTAGCGAAAGCTAATGTTGTTGGTTAAAAGCGATCTTTCCCTCAAAACCATACATTGGTACAATGTATCCCAAGTGTGGGGATGAGGGGAATTTTTTTTGAGAATTTTAAAAAAATTTTGTGAAGCCAAGCGAAAATTGTCAAAATTTGAAAACTTGATATTGTTCCACTTGACACACCGATACCCATTTCTAGTCCTTTCTTGGTGAGAATTTGAGCCACATATGATTATTATAGATAGTTCTTTGTTTTGAGTGGCGGTGTTTGTTTTGTGTTAATAGAACTTGTGTACGAATTCTTGTTAAATCCTAGAGTTAGCATGCTTTTGAAAATGATAAGGGGCTTTTAGGTAACCTCGTCTAGAAGTGTGAGAGTGTGGGATAGGTGGGTTGGACCTCATACTTTACATATATGAGCTTGGTATTGTGAGGGGTGGGGGTTTGGTCCTTAGAAAGCCATGTTTGAGCCTTATATCATTCGGTTGTGACCCAAACCTACTTCCTACAAAATTTTACCTTTTGAGATGACCCGGTTTAGGAGATTTAGTATGTAGTATTGATGTTCTTGTATATATTGTTGAGTTTGATGTGTTATGAAAAAAAAAATGAAAAAAAAAAGAGAAAGAGAAAAATATGAAAAAAGGTATTTAGTTGCAATAGTAGTTGAGAATGTTGAAGAAGTTGTGTATATAATTGATGTTTGCTTTATTTTGTAGTAGAAATAAAAACCGGGTCAATTCAATTAGCTCTCGCATATATATTTTCCCATTTTCCTACCTTTGCACCTAGCCCCATTACAACCCGTAAGTCCTTTTTGATTCATAAGCATGCTCGATATTTGTTAGGAGGAGACTTGATTTTTATACAAGCTTTTTGTCGCACAATCACACACGTGCATTGAGTGTTTTAGCATAATGTGCTAATATTTCTTGTCACCGAGAGTTGTTGTGAGGGGTGTGTCTTGTGGTGTGATAAAAGGTTAGTAAAAGGACGATACATTTTAGCTTGATTTGCATGTTGATCGCTTGTGGTTTTGAAATTGTTTTTGAATAGGTTGCTTGGGATAAGCAACGAGTAAGTGTGGGGCTGTGACGGGTGGTCCGTAGTACAACCCTTATGTGCCTTAAAAATATTAAAATCTCATGCTTTACACGTTTAATTGTTTGAACTTGGTAACTACTAGTTGTTTGGACGTGCAGGTGCAAATGGAGCATAAAAGGGAAAGAATTTGGAGCATCAATAAAAAATCAATTTTTGGAATTGAAGAATTAAGAGGATAGCATGATAGAGGACGAAATTACGAGAACGTAGGCGAAAACGGTGAAGAAAACGGAGTTGAAACGAAAAAGTTATGCTGAAAACAAGTTTTCAACATTGCCAGCCGTAAGACTGGAGCTCCTGGCCGTAAGACTCACTGCTTGCCGTAACCTACGGCTGGGAGCCGTAGGTTACGGCTCCGACTGATGTTTTCATGTAACTCACGCATTTAATGACCATTTTGAGGGGATTTATGGAGACTTATCATTGGTTTTCGGTTACTACTGGTTTGTACACGAATTTTGGAGCAACTTGGAGAATTTTTGGGGCTGGAAACAATCTAATCATTAGTTTTTATGCTTCGATCTTTATGAATAATAGAACTTTTGTTATGATGTCGCTTCAAGCCATGAGTGGCTAAACACTTGATGATCATCCTGGATTGAAGGTTTGGTTGAGACATTTCATGTTTGATTTTCTTTATTTCTAGAATAACAAACTTTGTCTTTATGATTTATTTGTTATGGTGTGTGATTGTTTGTTAGTAACTTGTTAATTCTTATGTTGAACTAATTAGAAACCATACGTTCTTGGTGCCGTTGGCAATCGAGATATCATGGGCATAGTTAGGCTTGGGTAAGGGTTGATTGATCATCGGGTAACAACCTCACGTTCTAGGAATCTGAGTACTTAGTTCCCTTTCATCACTGCAAGTAATCACACATGAGCTATGTCTATGTAGTTCTTTCTAGTAAAATGATAATATGAATGTCGAAGCAAACCGGAAATCTAGGATGATCATTTGTCCCCGGCAACGGCGCCAAAATTTGACGTGATGTCGTGGTCACAATCAAATTTAATCCAAATACAACTAAATAGATAGCGGTAGGTGGGTATCGAACACAAGGAGTTTGTGGAAAATGTGTTATTAGAGACAAATGATCATCCTAGATTTCCGGAAATCGAACGAACTTTGCGAGCAAACAGAATTTTGTTAAGGGAAAACACAATTAGCGGTTCACCAACAACACCAACTACACCAATCACACCAATCCGATACATGGATCCACCACAACCACCACCCACTACGGGTGAACCTACTCCACCATTTATACCAACATCCACTCAACCTTCACCAAATACCACCATGCCCAGTTCTACTACCGAATTTACTTCACCATTTGATATCCCACCACCCAATACTACATTACCTACCAATACTCAAACTGAACCTACTCTTACCTTTAGCCCTGCTTCTACAATTCCACCACTCACCCATTTCTTCCCAGCTTCAGGTCAATCATCATCCACCTATACACTACCACAAGGCTCAACTGTTGTTCATGCTACTTCATCATTTGGAGTACCAAACCAGTCCGGTTTTCAATACTCATCTATTCCATTTGGGCCATCATCGGGGGGTATAGAAGGAGATGGATATGAAGAAGGATATGAAGATTTTGAGGGTTATGAGGAAGAGGGTTATGCTTATGTGGGTAGTGGAGATCAAGGGGAGTTGACTTATGTACCTGGTCAAACGCAAAGAATGTCAAGTGTTGGTGGGATTCCACAACAACAACAACTCATACCACAACACATTAGACCAAGGCCACAAGGGCCACCAATGCAACGCCCTATACCATTGCAACAAGTTCGGCCACAACATGTTCAACCACAATTTCAAAGGCCAATTCAACAACCACCGATGCCCCAACAACCATTCGCACCACAAGGGCATATACCAAGACCAATGGGTCCTATTCGTCCAAGGGGTCGGTTGGGTGTACCAAGGAGGCATCTTAGAGAAAATGCGAGGGGAATTGAAGCGCATGTTAGGCCGGTAATTACTCACAACCCTTCACCGGTGGTTATTCCTCACAATAACCAAGGAAGGACTTTTGAAGTGAGAACAAATTCTTTACAAAGTTTGCCAAAGTATAAGGGTCTAGCAACGGAGGAACCCTACTTCCATTTGGAAGCCTATGACTCAATTTGCAATACGCTTGGGAGTCAAGGTTTTTCGGCCAATGATGTGAAGTTGGTCTTATTTCAATTCTCTTTGGAAGATAAGGCAAAGAAGTGGTTCTACACTTTGCCTTCGGCATCTATTTACACTTGGGGGGAAATGCAACAAACTTTCTTAGACGAATTTTATACCGCCCAAAAGACCAATGATGCTAGGAAAGGGTTGAGAAGTTTCCAACAACAACAAGGCGAAATGTTCCATGAAGCCTTCGAGCGCTTAAACATGATGATTAAAAATTGCCCACACCATGGGATTGAGCTTTGGGAGTTGATGAACGCCTTTCACGAAGGGTTGTGTGCCGAGGATGCACGTGATCTAATGTCCATCACAAATGGGACTTTTGGCACAAATTATGAAGATGAGGATTGGGAGTTCTTGGAACAAATGGCCATTACCTCAAAGAGGAAAGCTCAAGCATCAAGGAGAGCACGACCGGCTGTCACGAGATCGCAAGTTCATGCAGTTGATGATGGTAATGTTCAAACTACTAATCAAATTTATGATGTTTGCGCTTTGTGTAATGAAATAGGTCATGCGGCTGAAAATTGCCAAGGAATGGTGGAAGGGCAATATGAAGAAGTTCATGCCGTTCAAGGTCAAGGAGGGGGTGGTAGAAATTATAACAACATGAATTCTAACACTTACCACCCCGGGTTGAGGAACCACCCAAACTTTCGTTATGGGAACCCTTCAAATCAAGCAAACCCGAATTTCCAAGGTAACCAAGGTAATTATGGTTCACGCCAACCTTACAACAATCAAGGTGGATATAGAAGTGGGAACAACCAAGGGTACCAAAGGCAATACCAAACGGGTCAAGAACAAGGGGGGTCTTCGGGTGGAAATGAGATGATGGATATGTTGAAGAGCATGCAAGCGGAGATGCAAAAGAGAAACCAAATGGATGATGCTCGTATACAAAAGGATGAGGCTCGAGATAAGGCAATTCAAACTTTGACCACCCAAATGGGTCAACTTGCAACCGAAGTGTCAGAATTGAAGAAAAATAAAGGTCAATTACCAAGCGACACTAAGGTAAACCCATCTCATGGTACTTCAAGAGGTAATAATGTTAACATTCACCACGTAAGTGTTTTGAGAAGTGGGAAAGAGTATAAAACCAATCCTTCAACGGATTTGGTTGATGGGGTGGTTGAAGATATAACGGGTCAAGATAGTGAGGAAGAGAATGAACCACCTATTATTTCTTTTAAAAAACCCAATTTTGAAAAACCCGAAGTTAATAAAGAAAATGAAAAGAAAGATGAAGGTGAGGGATCTAGTCAAGTACCATTTCCCTCGGCTTTATTAGATCCGGGTAAGAAAAATTTCATTTCAAAACGGGGGCCCCAAAAAGAGGAAATGTGGGAGGTTTTTAAACAGGTTAAAATCAATCTTCCTTTACTTGAAGCTATCAAACTGGTACCCGCTTACGCCAAGTTTTTAAAAGAATTGTGTACCCAAAAGAGGCAACAAAAAGTGCCTAAATTGGTTGACTTAAAGGAGCGGGTAAGCGCGGTTTTGAAAGGAGATCTTCCTCCTAAGCTACAAGATCCGGGAACGCCTCTTATAAATATTCAAGTTGGAAATTTTCAAACTGCAAGGGCGTTATTGGATCTTGGAGCCGGAGTAAGTATCTTACCGGGGGGGTTATACGACCAATATGATTTTGGTCCATTGAAACGGGTTGAGACAACGGTGGTATTAGCCGATTTGTCTCATAAACTTCCTCGGGGTATTGTACGGGATGTGATAGTTAAGGTTGATGAGTTTTATTATCCCGTGGACTTTCTTGTACTAGACTACTCATCCGCGGACCCAATTCAACAACAAAATATTATTTTGGGTCGGCCGTTTTTAAACACCGCACATGCCGTTATTGATTGTCGATATGGTACGGTCGACATGACATTCGGTAATAGAAAGATGAGATTAAACGTTTTTACTAATGGTACTAATGTTTATGGTGATGAGTGTTTTGTAGCAGATTTCATAGATGGATATGACCCAAAGGAGTTCGAGGAAGAGATTTTGGGTTCTTGTGTTTGTGATGTGTCTTTGCAGGTGCTTGCATGTGATTTGGAAAAGGAAGAAAAGGAGTAAGAGGCTCTTGCGGTGAAGGAAGGAAGACCGCCATGGACCCACCAAACTGATACTCTACCGGTGGAAATCGATTCGGGTACAAAGCCTTCCTTGGAATGTCCACCAAGGGTGGAATTGAAAGAGCTACCAAAACATTTAAAGTATGTGTTTTTGGGGGAGAATGACACTTTACCGGTGATCATTGCTTCCAATTTGGAGGTAGCTCAAGAGGAGGAGTTGATACGGGTGTTGAAGGCTTACAAGGCGGCAATCGGGTGGACAATAGCCGACTTAAAGGGTGTTAGTCCTTCCATTGTAATGCACAAAATCATTACAAGTGAGGATGCAAAGCCGACACGTGAAACACAAAGAATGTTAAACCCGAATCTGAGAGAGGTGGTAAAGAAGGAAGTTATCAAGTGGTTGGATGCGGGGATCATTTACCCCATTTCGGATAGTGCGTGGGTAAGTCCGACTCAGGTAGTGCCTAAAAAGTCGGGCATTCCGGTAATTAAAGATGAACAAGGTGAGCAAATCGCCACCCGGTCGGGTGGCGAGTTTGTATCGACTATAGAAAATTGAACGCAGCTACCTCCAAAGACCATTTCCCGTTACCCTTCATTGACCAAATCATTGAAAAACTTTCCGGTCAAAAATATTATTGTTTTTTGGATGGGTATTCGGGATATAACCAAATTGCTATTCACCCGGACGACCAACACAAAACCACGTTTACATGACCATATGGTACATTTGCTTTTCGGCGAATGCCATTTGGACTATGTAACGCTCCCGCCACGTTCCAAAGATGTATGATGAGTATATTTTCGGACATGGTTGGGGAGTCTCTTGAAGTGTTTATGGATGATTTTTCCATTTTTGGGCCAAGTTTTGACTCTTGTCTTGATGAGTTAGAAAAAGTTTTGAAAAGGTGTGTGGAGACAAACTTGGTCCTAAGTTGGGAAAAGAGCCATTTTATGGTTCAAGAGGGTATTGTGTTGGGGCATGTGATTTCGGACCGGGGAATGGAGGTAGATAAAGCAAAAATTCGGGTAATTTCATCTCTACCCCCACCAAAGAATGTTAAGGGGGTAAGATCATTTTTGGGACATGCGGGGTTTTATAGAAGGTTTATTAAAGGCTTTAGTGTAATTACAAAACCTTTATGTAACTTATTATTAAAAGATGTTCCTTTTGATTTTACTGACGAATGTTTGCAAGCGTTTCATGTGTTGAAGGAACAGTTGGTGAAGGCTCCTATATTGCAACCACCAGATTGGTCGAAGCCGTTTGAAATTATGTGTGATGCTAGTGATACGACTATTGGAGCGGTTTTGGGTCAAAGGGTCGATAAGAAACCGGTGGTGATTTATTATGCAAGCAAAACTTTGTCCGAGGCGCAACTGAATTACACCACGACCGATAAAGAATTATTAGCGGTAGTGTATGCCTTGGACAAGTTTAGAGCTTACATTTGGGGGAGCAAGGTAATTGTTTATTCGGATCATAGCGCGGTTCGATACTTAATGGAAAAGAAGGATGCAAAGCCCCGGTTGATTCGTTGGGTGCTTTTGTTACAAGAGTTCGATTTAGAGATCCGGGACAAAAAGGGGTGTGAAAATGTTGTTGCGGATCATTTGTCCCGGATCCCGTTGGAAGGTGTTGATGATCCGAGCGAGATTAATGAACGGTTTCCCGATGAACAATTGTTAGCCGTTTCTACTTTCGTTGCACCTTGGTACGCCCATTATGTGAATTATTTGGCTAAGGTGCAATTCCGAATCATTGGACGAAGAAGAGACGGCAACAATTCTTGAGTCAAGTTAAACAATACATTTGGGATGAACCGGATTTGTTCAAGATTGGACCCGATCAAGTGATAAGGAGGTGTGTTCCCGAAACTGAAGTTTTAGAGATTTTGACCCATGCTCATTCGTCGGCATGTGGAGGGCATTTTAGTGGGAACAAGACGGGTTATCGGGTGTTATCTAGTGGGTTTTATTGGCCCACGATTTTCAAGGATTCTTGTGAGTATGCCCGAAATTCCATCCATTGTCAAAGAGTGGGAAGTATTTCGAAACGGGATGAAATGCCGTTACAACCGATTTTGGTAGTGGAAGTATTTGATGTTTGGGGAATAGACTTCATGGGTCCTTTTCCAAACTCAAATGGGTTTTTGTATATATTGGTTGCGGTTGACTATGTTTCGAAATGGATTGAAGCTATCGCGACGAGGACCAACGATCACTCCGTTGTATGTAAGTTTGTGCAATCCAATATTTTTGCTCGATTCGGTGTGCCTCGGGTGATAATAAGTGATGGTGGTTCACACTTCAAGAACTTCAACTTTGGGAAATTGTTAAAAAGATACAATGTGAACCACCGCGTTGCTACACCGTACCACCCGCAAACGAGCGGTCAAGTGGAAGTGTCTAACCGGCAAATTAAAGAAATTTTAATGAAGACGGTGAGAACGGATCGGAAAGATTGGTCAAGCAAGCTTGATGATGCGTTGTGGGCTTATCGAACGGCCTACAAAACTCCACTCGATACCACTCCTTATCGAATGGTGTACGGAAAAGGATGTCATTTGCCTATGGAGTTAGCACATCGGGCATATTGGGCGATTAAAATGGTGAATGCAAATTATGACGAAGCGGGTCGGGCGAGAAAGCTACAATTGAATGAAATTGAAGAAATACGAGATCAAGCTTATGAGTGTGCATCCGCATACAAAGACAAACTGAAGAAAGTTCATGATGCAAAAATTAAGAAAAAGAACTTTGAAGTGGGTCAAAAAGTGTGGTTGTACAATTCAAGATTGAAGATGTTCGCGGGGAAACTCAAAAGCAAATGGATGGGTCCTTATGTTGTCCGAAGAGTGGGGAGATTTGGAGATATTGACATTCAAGATGAAAAAACAAATAAGCAACAAACGGTGAATGGGCATCGGCTCAAACCGTACTTGGAAGGTAAAGATATCAACAATCTCGAGCTCGACAAAGTGGGCTTCATTTTACGCCCATTGGATGATGAGGAAATGTGAAAGAGGCCCAGGTTCGGTGTTTGTAAATATTTAGTTTAGTTTATTTTGGTTTGAATAAGTTCAGTTTAAACCGGTGTTCGAAACAAGTGTGGGGAATTTTTTACGGATTTCCCGAGCATAGTGTTGAGGACAACACGAGCTTTTAACGGGGGGTAGGGAGTTAATTTTCATGTTTTTAAAAATATAAAAACACTTTAAAAAAATATATATAATATATTTTTGACACTTCAATAAAAAGTTGGACCATATATGCCCAGTGAGAGCCGTAACTTACGGCATATAGCCGTAGGTTACGGCTAGGATCAAACAAAAATGAACCTTACGGTCCCTAGCTCCTGTTTTACGGTAACTCAGTTTCGCCCAGATCTAGCCGTAGCCTACGGCTGGGAGCCGTAGGTTACGGCTCGCACTGAAAAATGAGGATTTCATGTTTTTTTGTCGGTACTTATATAAAAAAAAATCCGAAAATAAATAAATAATAATAATAACTTTATTAATAAAAACAAAAATCAACAATAACCCCATCCACTCATTTTCATCCATCATTCCCCAACCACACATTCTTCTCCATCTTTCTTCTTCCTCTAGAACCCTAACTTCCATAACCACAAATCCTTCACATCTTCATAACTCTCTCATATCAAGTCCGATTTCAGTGATTTTTGGGTCCATTTTGGGTGAAATTTCACAAGGAATTCAGATTTACTCTTGTATCTTGAAGATTCCTTTGTTTTGGGGTCGGATTTGAGCCTAGGGGTGCCGAAAATTTAGGGCTTTTTGTGGGTTTTTGTGTGAACTTCAAGTTTTTGTGATTCTCATCTTCTACAACACCAAGGCATGGTGACAAAAAAGGAAAAAGGGATTGCAAGTTCTTCTAATGCGCCTCAAGGGGATGATGCGCAACAAAAGAGGAGGAGATTGGCCCGGATTGGTGACCCGAACTCGGAGGAGGATGCACCTCCAAGGGGCCCGAAGCCGGATTGGACAACCGGTTCATTGCTAGACCAACCTGAGGAATGGAGAGAGGACTTGTTTCATGAACAAATGAACAACTTAAAACAAAGGGGTGAAGCGTTTATTTGTGAGAAGGAGATCAAAGAGGTTGATTTCGGGCCGTTCGGGATAACGGACAAGTTTAAAGCATTAGGTTGGGGTGCAGCTTTGAAGTGTTATGATGGGGAGGTGAAGAAGATGTACGACAAGCAGATTCAAGAATGGGTAGTTTCACTTGAATGTCCCCCGTTTAAGTCCCCAAGCAAGATGAGGCTCGTTGGACGGTGTAACGGGGTGAAAGTAGAAATGTGTTATGATTCTTTGCGCAAAATAGCAAAGTTTGACGACAAACCCGCAACTGAGTACATTCACCCGAGTCTCAAAGATCTCTACCATGAGCCCAACAAGCATCCGCAATGGCAAAATATGCTTGACTACCTTTTCCTTCTGGGCACAACACATGGGAAGTTATATAGGAGCAATTTGATAATGGAAGCGAAATTGTTGTTGACATTGTGCATATATAATGTGGTTCCAAGGCGGGGTGACAAGATGGAAGTGCGGCATCAGGAAGTACCGATTCTATATATGATGATGCATGGATCTCCCAAGGTCCCTTTCCGATTTCTTGTGTTGAATAACATCTGGTTGAGCAAAATTAGTGGAGAAAGAAAGATTATACCTCATTGCCGGTTGATTACGGCTTTGTTAAAAAAATATGGGGCGATTAAAGGTGATGAAAAAGGTTCTTACAAGAGGTTTAGACCATTCGACCTTAAGAATCTTGGGCCAGGTTGGATTTACACGGAAACGGAGAGGTATCATAGGCTGAAAACAGATGGGAGAAGGTGGAGAGCGTTGAAGGTGGACGCGAGGCCGTTACGACCGGGTGAGGCTGATGAGCCGGAGGTAAGTGGAGATGAAGAGGTAAGTGGAGATGAGGATTACCATGAAGATACATTCATGGTAGATGCTCAAGTTCAGGGAGCTGGAGTGCAAGCTGGTTATGTGGGGGGTGCATTTGATTATGCACAGCAAGCTTATGATCCTTATTGGGCCCACTCGGGAAATATGGGCCAAATTATTGAGCAAAGGCGGCCTCCCACTTTTGGAGGATGGAGTGAACCAAACCAAGTGCTTTTTGATCAACAAACTTTCATGGGGGCGAGTATAGAGAGGGCTTTGAAGAAAAGTTATGATAGGAGTGAGCAATGGAACCATGCTCATATGTATGCCCATGAAGAAGAAGTGAACAACCGCTATTTAGATGATCGCCAGAGACGCATGCATGATCAATGGCATGCGGGCCAACCAATTGAAGGAGATCCGCCCGTTGTGGACTACACCACATTGCCACCAAATGATGGTAGTGTGTCATACCCCACCCCACCATTGCATCATTCTCAGTGGGTGGATCCACATGCTATGAGTTATCAACAGGCGAATCCGAGTGGTGATCAAGGAAGCAGCAGTAGCGGTGGAGCATTTGGCTTTGGCGAATGGAAGGATATGATGACATCCATCTTCGGGCCTCCACAGCCGAAATATTACTAGCCAGGTCGTATCTTGCTCCTTTGTATATTTTTGTGTATATTTGTTTATTTCGTATGTTATGTTTATGTTCGGGAGGTAGGGTGGTGTTTGATGTTGATATGTTGTTGGGTTGTGAAAGTTGGTGGTGTCTAAAAAAAAAAAACTTGGGATTTGAGAATATTAGCAAAGGCTAATGTTGTGGTTCAAAGCGGTCTTTCCCTCAAAGCCATACATTGGGACAATGTAGTGTGGGGATGGGGGAAATTTTTGAGAGTTTTAAAAAAAAAATTTGTAAACCCAAGCGAAAATTGTTAGAATTTGAAAACTTGATATTGTGCCATTTGACACACCGACACCCATTCCTAGTCTTTTCTTGGTGAGGATTTGAGCCACACATGATTGTTATTGATATTTCATTGTTTGAGTGGCGGTGTGTGTTGTGTGTTAATAGAACTTGTGTGTGAATACTTGTTAAATCCTAGAATTAGCATGCTTTTGGAAATGATAGGGGATTTTTAGGTAGCCTCATCTAGATGTGTGAGAGTGTGGGAATTGGGGGTTGGACCTCATACTTTACATATATGAGCTTGGTATTGTGAGGGGTGGGGGTTTGGTCTTTAGAAAGTCATGTTTGAGCCTTATACCATTCGGTTGCGACCCAAACCTACTTCCTGCAAAACCTTACCTATTGAGACGACCCGGTTTAGGAGTTTAGTTGTGATTATTGATGTTCTTGTATATATTGTTGAGTTTTGATGTCAAAAAAAAATATGAGAAAAAAAAAAGATATGATTAGTTTGTATGGGAGTTGAGAAAGTTGAGAATGTTGAAAAAGTTTGTATACAGTTGTTTGCTTTATTTAGTAGTAGAAATAAAAACCGGGTCAAATCAATTAGCTCTTATATATATGCATTTCACCATTTTCCTACCTTTACACCTAGCCCAGTTACAACCCATAAGTTCCCTTGATTCGAAAGCATGCTTGATATTTGTTAGGAGGAAACTTGATTCTAATACAAGCTTATTGTCGCGCACACACACACACACGCATTGAGTGATTTTGCATTACATGCTAATATTTCTTGCTACCGAGAATTTTTGCAAGGGGTGTGTTTTATGGTATGATTGAAAGTTAGTAAAAGGACGACACATTTAGCTTGGTTTGCATGTTTGATCGATTAGGTTTTGAATCGTTTTGAATGAGTTGCTTGGGATAAGCAATGGGTAAGTGTGGGGATGTGACGGGTGGTCCGTTGGACAACCCTTAAGTGCTTTAAATAGAATAAAATTCCATACTTTGCCCGGTTAATTGCTCGAACTTGGTAACCACTCTACGCTTGATGTTGCAGGTATTAAAGTGCTTAATAAGTGGTTTTTATGAAGTTGGATGGGAATTGCATGATGCATGAGATCAAATGGAGCATGGGGGATTTTACAAGGAAACAAGAAGAAAAAAACATCACTGATCGCCGTAACCTACGGCTCCCAGCCGTAGGTTACGGCCCCCATGTTGGTTTGGAAGCATCACCGTAAAACAGGGGAGACTAGCCGTAAAGGAATGATGATAGCCGTAAGTTACGGCACATAGCCGTAGCTTACGGCTCTGTGTTTACTTCTTGGGCGTGTTGACTGCCGTAACCTACGGCTGGGAGCCGTAGGTTACAGCTCCGACTGATGTTGTCATGTAACCTCCACATTAAATGCGGTCTTGAAGTGGTTTTATGGTGACTTATCATTGTCATTCGGTTATCACTTGCTTGGACACGAAAATTGGGAGCTTGTTAGAGACTTTTGGAAGAAAAACATTATCTAATCATTAGCTTTATTGTCTTTGATCCGTATGAACAATAATATCTTTGTTATGATGTTGATTCGAGCCATGTGTGGCTAAACACTTTATGATCGTCCTAGATTGAAGGTTTGCTTGAGACATTTTGTATTTGATTTCCTAATTTCTAGAATAGCAATCCTTATCTTTATGGTTGGTTTGTTATGGTGTGTGATTATTTGTTAGTAACTTGTTAGTTATTATGTTAATCTAGTTTGAAACCATACGTTCTTGGTGCCGTTGGCAATCGAGATATCATGGGTAGAATTAGGATTGGGTAAGGGTTGATTGATCATCGGGTAACAACCTCACGTTCTAGGAATCTGAGTACTTAGTTCCCTTTCATCACTGCAAGTAATCATGCATGAGCTATGTCTATGTAGTTCTTTCTAGTGGAATGATAATATGAATGTCGAAACAAACCGGAAATCTAGGATGGTCATTTGTCTCTAATTTGCTACAACCAAACTTTTCTCTTGCAATTTACTTAGTTTAATTTAGTCTAATACCAATTCACTCACATAAACTCTTGAATTTTATTTCTCTTGCAATTAGATTAATTTAGTTAAGTTAGATATAATCTTTGAAATAACACATTTTCCACAAACTCCTTGTGTTCGATACCCACTTACCGCTATCTATTTAGTTGTATTTGGATCAAATTTGATTGTGACCACGACATCACGTCATGGATATCAAATGGGCTTTTGCTAGTGCGGTTAGGTGAGCTAAAGACTTCATGGAAAGGACTGGTAGAACCAGCTTGGAAAGCAAGAAAGATACCAAGTATGGGTTCGATAAACAATCAGTCAAGTGCTTTAATTGTGGTGAAAGAGGTCACTTCAAGAGAGAATGTACAAAGCCAGCCCAGCAAGGGAACCAGAATCCGTTCAGGAATCAAGGCAACCAGCAGAATCAGACTCAAAACAGGAATAAGGAGCGTACGTTGATGCCTGTGAACAATCCAAATCAAGCAGGAGCATCAAATGCCAACCAGGCTCTTGTGGTACAAGTCGATGAAGGTTGTGACTGGTCGATTCAATTGGGAAGTGATGTTCAGGATGGAACAGCTTGTTTTGCTGAGGTTGTCAAGGATCTGAAACATGCTAGTGGTGTAGAATCTTCTACCAGTGGTGGAGAATCATCTGAAGATGAAGACAGTTCTGGTTACAGTAGAAGCTCAGATGAAGAATCCTCAACTTCAGGCGATGACCATTTGGATGAAACGTCAAGTGTGACAGTCGATGCAGATATTGATGAATTATTGGGAGGAGCTGAAGCAGGGAATCATAGAAGATCAATCTTGGTGGATGAAGTTGCTTATTCTTCTTCTTCTTATAATCATTCAGCCTTTATGGCTAATGTGGGCGGTTCATCAAACCAGGTATGTGTCGATGATCCAACTTCTGATAAATGTGATAAATGTGTTAGTTTAGGTGATAAATTGTCGGACTTGCAAAGCAAATATGATGATTTGCAAAGCAAGTATGACGTGCATATATCCACAATCAAAAGTTGATATTGGATCTTTCGAAATGCACAGAGGCTAACATGTTTTATGAAAACCATGAAAAAGAGTTTAAAACGGTGATTGAAAATTTAAGAGAAGATAAAACCGAGCTAACTAAAATGGTTTCAAGAAAACAAACTGACATGAACTGTTATATCAATCGTCTCGAGGTCATGCAAAAAGAGTTAGGTATGTGCTGGATCACATCATTGACATTCAAAAAGAGAAAAAGGATGCCACATGCATTGGATATAAGAAGTGTCCACCACCTGTTAGACACAATTATGACGCAATGCCGGATGAGGAGAATAGAACTTATTTTGAGCAATCTGTTCCTTTAGACATTGAGGACTTTGCAACCGGACTTGGATACAAAAAGGAAGTATAATCAGATTCGGATGTGTCAACAGTTACAAGTATGTCAACTGTTGAACAAAATCAGGATCCTCCGGTTGTTGTTGAGGATGCTGATTCTTCAGATGATGAATCCGATGATACTGACTCAACACAGTCTGATGCGGTAATCAAAGAAGAGGACATACCTCTCGAGAATCATATTTTATGTGATCCTCCCGCAAAACTTGCTAAGACTGTTCTGGTTGAGTCCACGTCTGCACAAGATTATGAAAGCATGAATTTGCTTTACACGTTGATTGGATCTGATAAGATATATTCAGACAAGGATTTCCCAATCAAGAATGTCAATCAATCCTTGATTGATAAAGTTTTCAAAGGTTCTACTAGTATGTTTTTGGGAAAGTCGAGCCCAGGAGTTGTAGTAACTCACTGTGCTTCTATCCCAAAATCTGAAGTTAGAAAGAAATATGGGAATTAAAAATTGCAACCACAAAACAATCAACGAAAGCAAAGTCACGCTCACCAAGGAAAGAGAAAAGGCAAACAAAGCCAAAACAAGAAGAAGGTTCAGAAGGTGAACTTCATGAAATCCCGAGGGACGGATAAAATTGAATCTTTTGAAAACAAATCCTACACAGAGTTTGTTATGCAAAAGAAAATTTTGAAAAGAAACAGTCAAAACAACTATACACAGCACACAAACTGTTGTGATGTAGGACCAAGTACCTCAAGATCACGAAGTTCATCATCAAGTTGTTACAGTTATGATACTCCGAGGTTTGTTGAGCGGAGATCATGTTTTGAATGCGGTGAGTATGGGCACATTATCAGAAACTGTCCATATCACACGAAAGGAAAGGCAAAAGTAAGGCTTTGAAACCAGAGATTATCCAAACACAGTCTGTTAAGTTAGAAGTTAAAAATGAAAAACAAAAACAGATTTGGAAATCAAAATCGGTAACTGTTTCAGGGGAGCTACATCAATTCTGAATCATCGGGAAATGGATGTTACAATTCTCGATGATAACGGACGACCCAAGTCTGTGAAGGCTTGGGTCCCCCTCTCCAACTAATCTCTGAATGAGTGTGCATGATGTTCCAGGAGGAACTATTGATAGTCTCAGGATTGTTGATAGTGGAGCGTCCATGCACAAGATCGGCGACATAAAGCTCCAAAATATTGTTACATCTAGGAGAATATGGTTGCCATTGATGGAGAGGGAAAAAGAAAAGAAGACAAAAATGTCAGATGATGGAATGTGTAACCCCCAAATTTTTTTCTTTTAAATTTTTTTAAATAATGACGTACTTTATCTAACGAAATTTGGGCATGCCCGTTTGTAAAAGGAGCGGTCCCCTGTTTTTCATATTCCAAAATATCATTTAACATACGCTACGTTTCAAAAGACATAGTGTACTACATCAAAAAACGGACCTTGGTTTCACATACGAAACCATCATGCTAAGGCACTTACAACCGACTAAGTTTTAAAAAGACAAACAAGATAAAACTTAAGTTTTTAACTACTAGACATAACTAAATAGACAAAACATATTAACATTGTCTTCTTTACAAAAGTTGTGGAACGCGTGACGAGCTTGAAGTGTGTTCGAACCGGGCGAAGCTTGATAGCTAACCTTGAGATTTACCTACATTGCCACCACAACTAAACTTTATTAGAACTAAAATTCTTTCCTTTAACTCAAGATTTCAATCCATGAATTTATGGTTGATACAACACCCACGAGCTTGCAATTTACTAAATACTTTCATTCTTGCACCTAAGAATGTTCCAAATGGAACTTCATACCATTCCTTTCATTCTTACATTCTAATTCTTTGACCCGTTCCAAAAAGGGTCCACACAAATACTCTTTCATACTCAATTCAATTCGACACATTTTATGCTAAATCAACAATGTAATAAAATCATAATTGTACAAGTAGCGTACCTCGTTCTTGATTTCCTTGTTGCTTCGCGTGACTCGAACCTTCCTCCTTTACACCTATACATAATCATTCATACTTAGAATTCAAGCCATATACATATTAACATACATTCCTTGATAAGATGTCATACATTTTAACTCTTACTTCACAAGCACATTCAAATCATGATTTTTACATAAAGTTTATGGTTAATGCGGCTGAATTCTTTATTGAGGCATTTCATCAAACACTTGGTGTGCACAATATCAACAAAGCACAAGGTACAAGTGTTCATAACATATTCCTACTTGTTCACTTTCTAGTCTAACAAGAAGCAATCAAATTCACATCTTTCTTTCATCCTACATTATCTTATCTAATTTCTCTATCATATACAGATTATGCATCAATTCACATCTATGAACATATTATTATAAATCATCATGTTCATCATATTCCTACAACAAGTGGGTATGAACCCTAATCACCCAAACAATCGAAATTAAACAAAATTCTCAATCTATTATGAATTCCTAACTCATAATTACACAAGATTTCCACATAATTTCATGATCGGGTTAAAACCCACTTTCTACAAACCACCAAATCAGAATTTTCGACTTACCATTTGTTGAACAAGCTTAGAGGGTTAAAGATTTGAGTTCATGCATTAACTTGGGCTCTTAATTCCTTCTTAATCCTGTGAATTTCTGAAACTAGGGTTTTCTCCTTGGTTCTTTGCTCCTGGTCGATCCACGTAACACACCAGAAGGTGTGTTTTGTGTTTTATTTTGTTTATTAAAAACTTTCATCACTTTTTACAAGTTCAGCCCCTCTAATTCTAATGGTTGATTGTTAATACATTAACTTTCCTTCTTGTTGAACTAATACCACATTCTTTTAACTTAGTTAATATTACAAAATTAGACATTTAAGGTAGCATAAATAAATTGCGTGTTTTGGGGTGTTACAAGTCTACCCCCCTTAAAAGAGGTTTCGTCCCCGAAACCTTAACACGTACCAAATAATGTCGGGTAGTGCTCCCTCATCTTATCTTCTAATTCCCATGTAAGATCCGATCCTTTCCAATGTTGCCATTGCACCAAGACTTGCTTTATAGTTTTGTTCCGAAGGTGCGTTACCTTGGAATCCTTGATAGCTATCGGTCTTTCAATGTAATTCAATCTTTCGTCCAATTCAATATCTTCGAGGGGCACGTATGCCGTCTCATCCGCTAAGCACTTTCTCAATTGTGACACATGGAATGTGTCATGTATTCCGTCTAAGGTTGGCGGTAATTCCAACCGATATGCTACCTTTCCAACCCGGGCTAAAATCTTGAAAGGTCCTATGTAACGGTGGCCTAGCTTTCCTCGTTTACGGAAACGGATTATACCTTTCCATGGGGAAACTTTTAATAACACATGATCACCTACCTGAAACTCGATAGGTCGTCTTCTTCGATCTGCGTATGCCTTTTGTCGATCTTGAGCCGCTTTTAAACGGGCTCGCACAAGATCGATCTTTTCGTTAGTTTTAGCTACTACATCATTGGACGCAATTTCTCTTTGCCCCACCTCTCCCCAACAAATGGGAGTTCTACACTTCCTCCCATACAACATTTCATTCGGCGCCATTTGAATGCTTTTATGGTAGTTATTGTTGTACGAAAATTCCACCAATGGCAAGTGGTCATCCCAGCTCCCCCCGAAATCTAAAGTACACGCTCGTAGCATGTCAATAAGTGTTTGAATGGTTCGCTCAGATTGACCATCCGTTTGGGGGTGGTAGGCGGTGCTAAAATGTAATTTTTTCCCCAAACTCTCATGGAAACCTTGCCAATATCTAGATGTGAATTTGGTATCTCGGTCCGACACGATAGATACAGGGACTCCGTGTCGAGATATTATCTCGTTAACATAAATCTCCGCCATCCTCTCAAAAGAAAAAGTCTCCCGAATGGGTAAGAAGTGTGCGCTCTTGGTGAGGCGGTCTACGATCACCCATATAGCATCGTGACCTTTCCTTGTCTTAGGAAGCTTGGTCACTAGGTCCATCGTCACTTCTTCCCATTTCCATATCAGAATCTCTAACGGTTGCAACTTTCCATATGGTTTCTAATGGTCTGCCTTTACCTGTAAACAGGTCAAACATTTTGCAACATACTTGACGATATCACGTTTCATACCGGGCCACCAATAATTTTTCTTCAAATCCAAATACATTTTTGTAGCTCCGGGATGAACCGAAAATCGGGATTTGTGAGCTTCTTCGAGTAACACGTCTTTTGCTTCACTAAACCGAGGTATCCATATCCGGCTATACATTGATTTAATTCCACTGGGTCCTTCTTCTAATTTATCAACAAACCCCTTTGTTCTTTCCTTTCTTGAATCCATTTCGCTCAGCGACTTAACTTGGGCTTCCTTAATCATTTCGAGAAATCGAGTTGTAACTACCATTTTCATGGATTTCACTTGAATTGGAGGCGGATAATCCTTTCGGCTCAGGGCATCGGCCACTACATTTGCCTTGCCCGGATGGTAAAGGATTTCACAATCATAATCTTTAAGGAGTTCTAACCACCTTCGTTGCCTCATATTTAAATCTTTTTGCTCGAAGAAGTATTTAAGGCTTTTGTGGTCAGAATAAATTGTGCTTTTCGTACCGTATAAATAATGCCTCCAGATTTTCAAAGCGAACACTACTGCTGCTAATTCCAAGTCATGGGTTGGATAATTACTTTCATGTGTTTTCAGTTGCCTTGAAGCATAAGCAATGACTCTACCCTTTTGCATTAAAACACATCCCAACCCTTGGTGTGATGCATCAGTAAACACCACCAAGTCTTCCGTTCCATCAGGTAAGGTTAGCACTGGGGAGCTCGACAGCTTCTCTTTCAAGGTTCGAAACGCCTTTTCTTGATATGTACCCCATGTAAACTTCTCATTCTTCTTGGTTAACTTGGTCAACGGCAGGGCCAATTTAGAAAAGTCTTGAATAAACCTCCTATAATAGCCTGATAAACCCAAAAAGCTTCTCACTTCACTTGGGTTCTTTGGAGGTATCCATTTCATAACAGCTTCCACTTTTGACGGATCCACTAAGATACCATCCGCATTAATCACATGACCGAGAAATTGTACTTCTCTAAGCCAGAAAGCACATTTAGAGTATTTCGCGTACAATTTCTCCTTACGGAGCACTTCAAGAATTTCGCACAAATGACATACATGTTCGGCCTTACTTCGGGAATAAACTAAGATATCATCAATAAAAACTATAACGAATTTTTCTAACATGGCCCGACAAACTCGATTCATAAGGTCCATGAACGCGGCGGGTGCATTCGTTAACCCAAAGGACATTACTAAGAACTCGTAATGTCCGTATCGCGTTCTAAATGCCATCTTCGCCACATCCTCGTCCCGTACCCTTAACTGATGGTATCCGGATCGTAAATCAATTTTTGAAAACCAGCTTGCCCCTTGTAACTGATCGAAGAGATCATCGATTCAGGGCAACGGGTATCGGTTTTTCACCGTCAGCTTATTCAACTCTCGATAGTCGATGCACATGCGCATCGAACCATCTTTCTTTTTGACAAAAAGTACAGGCGCACCCCAGGGCGATACACTCGGGCGTATAAATCCCTTGTCGAGCAATTCTTGTATTTGAACCATTAACTCACGCATCTCAGTTGGGGCCAACCTATAAGGAGCTTTGGCTACGGGTTTGGCATCAGGATACAATTCAATCTTAAAATCCACCTCACGTTCTGGTGGAAGCCCCGGAAAATCTTCTGGAAATACATCAAGAAACTCGTTTACAACTTCAACCTCTTCCATCTTAGGGGTATTCTGCTTAGTATCGACCACGTAGGCTAGAAATGCTTTGCTTCCATTTCGTACATACTTGAATGCTTGGACTATAGAACAAAGCCTCGAATTGACATTCCTTTCCCCTTGTATACTCACTCGTTTTCCTCCCGGTGTTAACACATGAATTACCTTTTTCTCGCATTGAATTTCGGCGTGATGTTTGGCTAGCCAATCCATGCCAACTACAACCTTAAATTCTCCCAATACCATGGGAATAAGGTCAATGGCAAACTTCTCGTCTTCAATGGTAATTTCACAATTTCTACAAACTTCATGCAGCAAATAACTCTTACTATCCGCTATCTCTACTTCTAATGGCACATGCATTCTTTCGATTTTAAAAGAGGGGTGTGACACTAATTCACTTGATACAAAAGATCTACTGGCTCCAGTATCAAATAACACGTACGTAGGCATCAAGTTCAATAAGAATATACCTGATACAACATTCGGGTGGTCCTTTGCTTCTTCGGTCGTGATCTGAAACATCCTCCCCTTAGCTCTTGGGGCTTCCTCCTTTCTTGCTTCCTTATCGGTTTTCTGTTGAAGCTTTGGACATTCAGCCTTAATATGACCCGGTTGGAAATAGTTATAGCACGTTCTGGAAGGATTAGGACACCTATAGTATGGATGTCCCTCTTGACCACAATTGTAACAGCCCTTCTTCCCTTTCAAGCACTCCCCCGTGTATAACTTCCCGCACGTTTTGCATTTCAGAATGCTACCCTTCGCCTTATCCTTCTTGCTCTGATCTTGAAATTTCTGTTTCTTCGACGGGCTTGAGCTGGGAACATTCTCAGACACTCTCTTCTCACCTCTTTCTGCCTGTCTTCTTAGTTCAATCTCCCTATCTCGGGCTAAGTTCATGAGCTCATTCAAGGTTTCACATTTAGCGGGAATTATGAACTCCCGATATTCAGCCTTCAACATACCATGATAGTGGTTTATCTTCATTCTTTCCGTTCCCACTATTTCTTTACAGAATTTCAGCTTGTCAAGAAAAGTGTTGGTGATTTCATCAATAGTTTCGTCTTTCTGACGAAGATGTAAGAAATCCTCTTGGATCCTGTCAATGGCAGATTGCGGACAGTGGTACTTTAGGAAAGGTTCCTTGAACTCTTGCCATGTCAAGACTTGAACTTTGTCTTCCCCAATCTCTTTACTATAAGCATCCCACCAGTCTTTAGCTTGGAGTTGTAACAAACCGGTGGCAAACATCACTTGATCCTCTTTTTCACAATGACTCCTTACGAACACCGCCTCAGTAATTGCAATCCACCTTTGACATGCTATAGGATCAATTTCTCCTTTGAAAGGTAATGGGTTGCATGCCATAAATTCTTTGTAAGTGCATTTGCGAGTTCCTTTCTTTCCTTGCAAGAATCATTCCCTTCAACTCGTCCATCTTACTCGCCATCATTGTTTCCACCACTTCCAACACATGACTTTCCACTTCTTGGGCTAAATGAGGCATATTTGCCTGCATTGCCTTTCCAATCTCTTCCGAAATCATAGTTTTCAGTTGTTCTGGTTGTGTCGCTTCATCCTCATTCGTATCCGCCATCTACACATAAACATTGTTCTTTATTTCAAGCATTCATGCATTCTTTCCATCACATAATCATACTAGTAATACATAACTTCTTTTGAAGGCTCAACATTCATACATATTACCATTCTTTAAAATCTTATTATAACGTTTTTAATACTTCCCGTGTGATAAAAACATGAAATAAATCAACCATTTTAAAATAGACTGAAAATGGTCCCCACCGTAAGTTACGGTGGCTACCGTAACTTACGGTGGTGTCTTTTTCCTTACGGTACAAACCTACTGTCTTACGGTGGCCAAGTGTCCCAGGGGCTACCGTAAGCTACGGTAGCCACCGTAGCTTACGGTGACGCCCAGCATGCTAGGGTCGATTTTTATATTTTTTTTTTGCAGCCAATTTTCCGTCCCGTCTTAACCCAAACTGATCCGTTTTATCCCACACTTTTCCACATCATCCCGTAACAATTCCATAACATTCCATAACTAAATTATTCGTAATGCAAAACTCAAACTTTAAAGGTACTTACTTGCTTCGCGCCATGGAACGAACACACACACTTCGCACGAGCTTTCGGTATGAGTTCAAGCAACTGATGCTTGAATCCCTCAAACCTAGGCTCTGATACCAACTTGTAACGCCCAAATTTTTTTCTTTTAAGTTTTTTTAAATAATGACGTACTTTATCTAACGAAATTTGGGCATGGCCCGTTTGTAAAAGGAGCGGTCCCCTATTTTTCATATTCCAAAATATCATTTAACATACGCTACGTTTCAAAAGACATAGTGTACTACATAAAAAAAACGGACCTTGGTTTCACATACGAAACCATCATGCTAAGGCACTTACAACCGACTAAGTTTTAAAAAGACAAACAAGATAAAACTTAAGTTTTTAACTACTAGACATAACTAAAGAGACAAAACATATTAACATTGTCTTCTTTATAAAAGTTGCGAAACGCATGACGAGCTTGAAGTGTGTTCGAACCGGGCGAAGCTTGATAGCTAAACTTGAGATTTACCTACATTGCCACCACAACTAAACTTTATTAGAACTAAAATTCTTTCCTTTAACTCAAGATTTCAATCCACGGATTTATGGTTGATACAACACCCACGAGCTTGCAATTTACTAAATACTTTCATTCTTGCACCTAAGAATGTTCCAAATGGAACTTCATACCATTCCTTTCATTATTACATTCTAATTCTTTGACCCGTTCCAAAAAGGGTCCACACAAATACTTTTTCATACTCAATTCAATTCGACAAATTTTATGCTAAATCAACAATGTAATAAAATCATAATTGTACAAGTAGCGTACCTCGTTCTTGATTTCCTTGTTGCTTCGCGTGACTCGAACCTTCCTCCTTTACACCTATACATAATCATTCATACTTAGAATTCAAGCCATATACATATTAACATACATTCCTTGATAAGATGTCATACATTTTAACTCTTACTTCACAAGCACATTCAAATCATGATTTTTACATAAAGTTTATGGTTAATGTGGCTGAATTCTTTATTGAAGCATTTCATCAAACACTTGGTGTGCACAATATCAACAAAGCACAAGGTACAAGTGTTCATAGCATATTCCTACTTGTTCACTTTCTAGTCTAACAAGAAGCAATCAAATTCACATCTATGAACATATTATTATAAATCATCATGTTCATGATATTCCTACAACAAGTGGGTATGAACCCTAATCACCCAAACAAACGAAATTAAACAAAATTCTCAATCTATTGTGAATTCCTAACTCACAATTACACAAGATTTCCACATAATTTCATGATCGGGTTAAAACCCACTTTCTACAAACCACCAAATCAGAATTTTCGACTTACCATTTGTTGAACAAGCTTAGAGGGTTAAAGATTTGAGTTCATGCATTAACTTGGGCTCTTAATTCCTTCTTAATCCTGTGAATTTCTGAAACTAGGGTTTTCTCCTTAGTTCTTTGCTCCTGGTCGATCCACGTAACACACCAGAAGGTGTGTTTTGTGTTTTATTTTGTTTATTAAAAACTTTCATCACTTTTTACAAGTTCAGCCCCTCTAAATCTAATGGTTGATTATTAATAAATTAACTTTCATTCTTGTTGAACTAATACCACATTCTTTTAACTTAGTTAATATTACAAAATTAGACATTTAAGGTAGCATAAATAAATTGCGTATTTTGGGGTGTTACAAAATGATGGTGAAAGAATGTGGTTGAATGAAGTTGAAAAATTCGACAAGTTGAAAAATGTGCCAAAATTTGATTGTTGAAGGTTTTGATCGGGTCCACAGGAAAGATTCCAATGAAATGTACGCGCCTGCAGCACGTCTGAAGCTTTTCGAAGATTCATGGATTTTTCTTCCATAAGAAGTTCAAAGTCCACAAGATGAACGTGTAGTGTACTTTTCTCCACGGTGTGATTGAAGAAAATGTGTTTGTTGATCAAACCACACACGGTGTGCGGATACCTTGGAGTGGATTAAACAACCGCACACTACTTCTAAAGGAGAAAGGCGAAGACAATTGTTGGTGCGAGAACATGTGGAATACATCATGCATGGATCAACCAATGATGATGTGTACAAGCTTTCCCACATGCTCCATTTGCCACTTACCAGCGGGACCCGAAGGTTTATCATCTTGTTGCTGTAAAGAGAATTCTCGATTCATTGAAGTAGCTGCAAAATCGACCTTGAAATCCACACCGGGTGGATATCCAGTTTGGGAGGGCTCTAAGATTCCTGCCAATGCACCAAGTAGTAGCAGGATTACAGTTTTGAATTTCTAATCTCTCCTATCCTTTTCAATATTTAAGCTGCTTTATGATTTACTAACATCTCGTACAGCATTCCTTGACCAGACACATTGATCTCGAATATCACTTCACACGTGATTGTTTCAATATGAAACTTGTCAATGTTGTTTTGGTCCACACCGATTACCGACATGCCAACTGATTTTTCCAAAATTCGATAAATCAATTCTGATTAAAATTAATTATGGTAAATGGCATTAAGGTAAAACATGAATTAATCCAACATCGGAAAATCGTTTTTGTAAATATCTTTGTGTTTTTAATTTATCATAGTTTTTACATTTTAGGGGGAGTAAATCCAAATTTTAAAAATCCAAAAACATCGAAAAATTTCAAAAAAAACACAAAAACAATAGAAAAACAAAAATGAGTTTCCTAGCGAGCAAAAGAGAAAATGATAGTACATCAGTGGTCTGTCCAAACCTCTTTAAACCTTAAATGAAAAATGATAAGCCGCTCTATATAAGATGTATCGGTAGGCTCACAATCATTTTAAAGTGTGTAGGGTGATATAAACTTAAATCGACTGAAGACCAGGTGGGAACCGCTCATTGGCATATGGTCTTGGTACCGAAATTTTGTTTGATAGACTGCCGAGGTTTTGAGATACGTGGTCTTTATGCTGTTTATCATCTGGGTATCATGGTTGTTTCTTTTACTGAAATATAACAGAGACGAAGTCTAGATCTTCCATGGTACTATACATAGGTGTACATATTGCATACGACCTCAATAAGTGATCAACAATCACATGTCCAAACAAAATAAGTGATAATATATCACAACTTTCATGCGGGAGTCAAGTTCGTCTCTTTGTCTGTACGATGTTACTAACCTGTTCACGGACTTGCTCCTGTGCCCTCATGCAACTGAAAATCAAGTTCCTCATCAATAAGTGATTCTATCACATAGGGCTTGTTTTCAATTCAAAATAAGTGAGTATCTCATATCATTTTTATATACGTCAAAACTGATGATAAATGGTATACTCACCAGTAAGATGAACTCTCGTGCATACCTTGATACGGGAATGTGTCGTGTGTAGATGAACACCGGTCGGTAAGTATAAATCATACACTAATCGTATCCCCTCGCCATGATTACATCTGACAAGTTGAGCTTATGTGGACAACAATACCGATAATTGTTATAGGATGCTTATCTAAATGTTAACTAATTGAACAACAAGAGCGTTTTGGCGTGACCGTACACTGATATGATTCCCTTACCCTCAAAACTCGCAAAAACAATGTCTGTAAATATTTATTTAATGATTTCAGTTTCTGCATCTCTGTATATATTTATTTACTGCTTTCAGTCTTTACATTTCAAAAATGCAAAAATACCAAAAAGATTTTAGGTGTGTTTTAATATAAACTTTATAAAAGCCAAAAAGATTTTATTTCTATCTTATTTTTGATTAACC